>OY728132.1:2094917898-2096316328 GCA_963277665.1 Viscum album | reverse complement strand
TTAATATATTTAATATGTTTTCAATTTATATAATTAATATTTATTTATTTTTATTTTAATATTTTTATTTAAATCTTTATATGGTTATTATTTATTCATTTTTAAGTAGTAATCTATTTTAAATATTTTTTATTTAAATGAAAATTCTAGTATTTATTAATTTTTATTATAATATTTATTCATTCATAATGTTTTTTAATATATATAATTTTTATAATTTACTCATTTTATTATTATTTTTGTAATTTACATAGTTAATATTATTTATTCATTATAATATTTTTTTAATTTATATAATAAATAATATTTATTCAATTAATATTACATATCATATTCAATTTTTTTTGTAATTAATTAATTTTTAATGTTAATTTTTTTAATATAACATAATTTTTCAATTTTTATTATTCATATTTATATAATTAGTAATTTATTATTATTTTCAAATTTTATAAACTGGTATTTATGGGCACTAAATTTAGCACCAGTAGATCCATTCTTTATCAATCCTAAATTTTATGTTTATAAATCCATGCTTTATGAGTGATAAATTCATTGTTGATAAAACTATGAGTTAGCATTGATAAAAAAAATATTTTTTTAGGGTTGATAGAGGTATGTTTTATCAATGCCTTTTTACTAGCATTGATAAATACTTTTTTGTTCCTTTAAAATAACCCTAATAGAGATCTATACTCCTCATACCATTCAAACTCTCACGGAAGTTGAACATTGATGCCTCCTCCTTCGAATTTGTTGGGCGAATCAACCCTTGATCAAAGGTATGCTAGTCATTACATGTTTTCAAAAAATATTGCATCATTTTTCACTACATTTGGTTATTCTTCTCATCTACTCAAATCCCACACTTTGTATTCCCACATTTCACTAAAAACTTACCACATCACAAGAAATGAAGAGACCTTTGTAGCAATTGTTTTGGTCTACCTACACCTTCAATCACAACCAGCTAGAACCACCCCTCTCTCATTCCCTACTTACAACAAACATTATCGCCTACTTCCCCATTAGTAGAATCACTTTAACAATTTTTTTCATGTGTGTGTTTAAATTCAAGGCTTTTAACAAATATATTTTATATTACCTTGATTTTAGATATGTTTTCTAGAAACCATTAGGTTTTTATTACTTGAAAATGCTTTTTTTGATTGTCTATTGTGTAATAGCTTGTTTGGTTGTTTGTATATTCATTTTGAAATAGTTAAAATCGACCTTCCATGAGAATGTAAATAATGATATTAAGTATTTTAAATACAGACTAAGAAAACTAATAAATGGTTGATGACCATATGTACCATGATACCCAATAATGAAATCAGACTATAATATTTTTCATGGTTTCCTTAAATTTTTTTCTGTGTATATTTTTTAAGGTTTGTGTTAAATGTGGAAGAGGTTTTGTGGATAATAATTACCTTGAAAGTATTTTTGAAAATGAAGGGATGAGTGTGTATTTTATATTAAAGAATACACAATTTTTATTTGAAACATTCCTAAGTATTCTTCCTCCAATTCTGTTACTTATATCACTGTTTCAAATCTGTTATGTTGTTAAGGATGTCTCGAAATGATTGATAAATGGATATTTAAATAACTTAAAATGGGTTGTCACACCTTATACCTTATTTGCAATTTTTTTTTGTAAATTTAAAAGTATTCAACCATATAAAAAATTAATAATTAGAAAATATTCAAAACATTAGAAGAAATAAAGGCCCACACATATTGAGGATGAGTTAAAAGAAAGAATTTTAGAGATACCTCTCTGAGGATGCTAGTTTGTGGATGGAATGTGCTATCTTTAAATTTTTTAAAAATTTAATAACTACAATGGATGTGATTTATTTGTTTCTAATATTGCATACACATTGAGATAATAAGTAATTTTTTGATGGTGATATCTTAATATATATACCATAATACTTATCCACTGGTATAAACCCATTGGTTACTTAATCATATTGATAATGATAGGATTGAATTATCTACCTAGATGATGAAAATTGAGTTATGATTTTAAGAACATACCTTTTGTAAATTTATTTATTTTTTATAAAATTTAATTCTTTTTTAATCAAATAGGATGCATATGAATCGAAAATGGATGGATGTTAATTTTTTGATAGAAGAGTATGAGTATAGGGTTAAGTAGTTCATCATGTTTTCAACATAACATGCATATGATTATTCTCAAATAATTTTTTTGTGTTTGCATTGTTGTTATTCTAAATGGATTCTTCTAGAGGAGTTAGAAGAACACCTGAGCTATTATGGAATAGATCAAAGTTATAAACACAAAGAAGAACTGAATATTTCAAGAGATGGGTTTAACACTATGGTTTTTGGACCATATGATACAATTATAATTATAAATGAATATATATATTACACTATGGTTTGTGGATCATCTGATAGGATTGAAAGTGTAAATGATGATGGAGATCATGTTGAGAAAATGATAATAGTAGTTCAAGATGAACTTCACAATTGTCCAAAGAAATTTGAGAAGTTAAAGATATATGGAAGATACAATTTTATACTGGTTGTAAAAAATATACAGCATTTTTATCCGTACTGAATCTATATAATTTGATATATGGAAATGGATGGAGTAACACTAACTTTACATACCTACTTTTCCTCTTGAATGATATGCTTCTAGAATATAATGACCTTCATTGTTGAACACATTATGATAAATGAATGTTATGTCTAATAGATATGATATCTGAAAGAATTAATTCTTGTAAAAATAACTATATATTGTTTCCTAAGGACCATGAATCACTTAAAAAATTTCCTAAGTGTGGTGTAAATCAATACAAGAAAGATGAATCAAGTCTTTTGAAAGTTGTATTTTTATTTCTAATAATTCCAAGGTGTAGATACCTATATAGAAGTGAGGATACTACAAGGAAATTGATGTGTCATGGTGATACAATAATTAAATATGTGAAATTTCATCACCCATAGGACTCTCCATAGTGGAAGAAAATATATCATGTTCATCATGAGTTTGAAAATGAGTCAAGAAAAATCTACCTTGTGCTGTCTATAGATGGAATTAAAACTTTTGGTGTACAAATTAGAACTCAATTTACTTGTTCAGTTATAATGGTAAATTATAATTTATCACTATAGTTTTTTATGAAGTGAAAATATATTATGTTTTCTCTGCTTATATCTAGAAAAAAACAAGGTAATGATATTGATGTTTGTTTTACTCCATTGACGAATGATATGAAATTAATGTGGGAATCAAGTGCTATGTTGTATGATACTGGTATAAATGATTTTTTTCACATTATGATCCTTGTTTTATGAGATTATAAATAACTTTATTTCTTATAGTAGCTTTTCATGGTATAATATTAAAGTAATACTGGGGTGCCCTATTTGTAAACAAGGTACACACTCAGTTTGGTTGAAACATTCCCCAAAGACTATGTTTTTAAGTCATCAATTTTTGTTAACTCAATGACATAAATTCCAATCCTAGATGACATCATTAGATGGAAATTACAAAGAAGGTATAATTTTATCTCCACTAATAATTGATTGATAGTTTGAGAAAATAAATTTATTTATCACCATTTTTGGTAAACCATTTTAAAAAACCTTATAAAAATGGTTTGGAAAAAGAAATAATTTTTTTAATTATTGTTCTTGAATTTTTTGAACATTAAAAATTTTCTAGATGTAATGCATATATAAAAATGTTTGTGTGATAGTTTATTTGGAACATTACTAAATGCACTTGAAAAAAAATGATGACATTAAGGCTAGGTTGGACATGACTAAAATTGGGATAAGGAAAGTTTTGATGCATATGAAAGGTGAGAGTGAGACTTTTCTCCCTTCAATAGATTATACTCTTTTCATTTAAGAGATATTTCATTTTTAAAACTTCTTTAATGATGTAAAGGTTCCATAAGAGTATTTATCAAACATCAAGAATTTCATTTTGATGACTGATTTGAAGTTTATGGGCCCATAATCACATTTCTGTCACATTTTAAATGAATTTGAGATTTTCTTCCCATATTTTTTTGTTTGATATAATAGTTCACTTGGTTAGAGATATGCGACTATGTGGTCCTATACATTGCATATGGATGTGGCCTATTGAATGGTATATGAATATTTTAAAACCGTATATCAAAAATCAAAGTCTAATAGGATATTTTGTTATAGAGTGATATATTATTGAGGAATCCATTGAATTGTTCATCAACTACCTATCCAATGTGGATAATATTTGTAAATACCCGAAAATTCCATGGAATTGTTTTTCTTAAATTCATGGGAATTTTACGAGTCCACAGTTTCTGACAGCGCTTGATTCTGAGGCCCGGTGTGCCCGGAATCAATTTATGAAGTTTTGTTCCGGTACGTTTAGTAAACGTATGAGCGGGATTTTATATCTTTTGAACTAGTGCTCGGAATTGAAATCTGAGGGCACCATTGAACTCGCATCGTCAGTTATTTCTTAGTGAGACCTTCACTGCAGTTGCATTCTAACGATAAAGGAAGTTAGTTTATAGTGTTTTGAATTAAATTAAATAAAAATAAAGGTGTTACTTTTTTTATTTTTTGGGTGGTTAAAAACTTCAAGTGGAAGTTAGAGGTGGGGCCCACCACACCCTAACCTCCCTTGGGAGGATGTTATTAGGTGGGGCCCACTCGATCCCTTTATCTCTTCTAACCCCCCTTTAAACCCCATGAAATCTTCATAAATGGGGGAGCTCTTGAACTTCCCCATAATGGTGCCAATTCACCTTAAATTTAATTAATGCCTTTAATTAATTAATTTTTGAAAACTTTTGAATTCCTTTGAATTCTTTTGACAACAATAAAATAATGGGTTGGCATAACCCATTATTTTGGTTTCCGATTCTTTTTTTGGTCGAGCTTTGGAGAACTCTTGGAAGAACTACATCCTCTACAAATGAAGAACGCTCCTCATCTCCGAAGAACGATGAATATCATCCTCGATATTTGACTTAGCCAAAAGAGAAGGAGCTGATCGTAAATAATGCCGACGACGCTTCTTCCTCAGACGATTTCCAACGTCAACGAATTGACGTCCACCATTTTCCCACGACTTCTTCAACGTTCATCGAATCGAGGTAGGGGTTTGAGTAGAATTCTTATTCTTGTTCTTCGTCGTTCAAACCTCGGATTATTTATGCTGATTGATATCGCCATGATGAGGAGGGTTCAGACAGCACGAACACGGCCCGACCCTCCCCCTTTGGTTGTTCTTGTTTGTTTATGACGAAGGTGGACTGCGAAGACGGACCGGTGGCGCAAGACTGCCGGGTCGCCAAGAGGGCGCGACCCCGTCGTGCCGCGCGGAAGGAGAGTCGCAGCTACGACGGGCCGTGGTGGAGGCGTACAGTCCCGTCGTGCCGCGTGGAGGCTTGGAGAGGGCCGCGGCTAGCCAGGCCGTGGGGGAGGGGTCGGCGCCATCGCGCCGCGCTGGTGGTGCAGAACCGCGGCCAGGGAAGGCCGCGATGAAGGTGCACGACGCCATCGCGCCACGCCGGAGCCCAGAACGGGCTGGCCGCTTGGCCAGCCGGACAAGGCGGGACCCTTTGGGTCCCGCGGTTACCAGGCTGGGGCACCATGTGTCGGCCGTTTTGGAAGGCATGGGTGTGTAACCCCCCCCCCATGCGTGGCCATCCGGCCACACAGGCCAGCCGCCGGCCACGCGGGCCCACCGCCGGCCACGCGGGCCAGCCAACGGTAATGCGGGCCGGCTAGCCGGCCGGGCCGCCCTCGGCCAGGCCACCCATGGCTGGGCTACCCACGGCCGGGCCACCCCTAGGCTGGGCCGCCTCGGGCAGGGCCGCCCTCGGGTCGGGCCGCCCGTCGGGCTGGGCCGCCTCTTCGGGCCGGGCCGTCCCCTCGAATCAGGACATTTCGTCGGACTCAGTTGGAATCACGGACCGGGTCGGACCCCGGAATAGACCGGGTCAGTCCGACTAGGTCAGACCGGACCCAGACTAGTTTGGCCAGTTTACACCTTTCTGCCCTCTTCTTGATCTACAGTGTTACTTTGACGAACCGCCTGCGGTGATGGTATTATTGGAGCGAGACGATTATTTTGGCATACCCCACTTGAGGTTTGGATGCACTTGGGGTATGGCTGGGTTGGTTTGAACCTAAAAACCAACCGGGCCCTTGGATCGGAAATGCCAATAACTCACAGACCGGGCGTCCGATTGACGTACCGTCTATCGCGTTGGGTTCCTTATGATGAGATGGAACTACGAGATACATCAAATCAAGACTTTGTGTTAGTTGATGTATCGACAATTGGATCGAGGTGCGGACCCTCCCAGAATCGAGCGTGCTGTGTGCGGGAACCTTATGGCTGGCTGTGAATGAGATGATAGGATCGTAGGTGGACCTACTACTGTACCAGGATCCTCTGTGGGTTCGACAACGATGATACTATACCAAGATCCTCTATGGGTTCTACAACGACGATACTATACCAGGATCCCCCGTGGGTTCGACAACGATGACTTCTGTACTGGGATCCTTCTTGGGTTTGACAGCGATGATACTGTTCTAGGATCCTACATGGGTTTGACAGAGGAGATAATTAAGAGGATACATCTAATCATCTCTACCCCTCTTCATGATTTGTATACCTATGTGATTTGAGTCTTATCTTTCAGTTTTTATCATCGAGGTGATTGACTTTACTTCCTTTGTGGACTGGGTTGTGCTTGGGCTGAAGAGTTGGAGCCAGACTGTGATTGGTAACTTAGGTATATGTGTGGGCATATGCCTAAGTAGGGATGGTTGATACTTCGTGATTGTATCTTTCTTCTTTGGTTTATCCTTAGTGGATTCTGGGAGACCTTCGGGGGTCTCAGGGTCCCCTACTGAGTATTTTTATACTCACCCCTGCACGGGCTTCGCCCGCATCTTGTTTTGTTCTGTGCAAATGACGGTCAACATTGATTGAGGCTGAGGGTGAAAGATGAGAGGCTTCTCGGAGCTTGACTAGACGGGACATACCTCAGGGACGAGTTGTTCGAGATCTGTACCTACGCTTCAGGTAGGATTCCCTGGTGTACGATCCAAGAGTTGTTTTCCCTTTTTACTTGTACTTGTACTTGTTGTTCAGATGGGTTTGTATACTGGCCCACTTACTTTCTGCACACCTTTCTTTTCTATATTAGTACTTGTTTCTTCTAATGCTTGTGTTCAGGCTATGTGTGTTACAGGTTTAAAGGAAATGCCTTCCCTTTTTATCAAGGATTCGCCTTTGGTCTTAGTCGCCAGCCCCTGGCCTATGGAAGGCGGGCTTGGGGTAGTCACGAAACGGGCCCTGAGGACGGGTTGTGACAAATTGGTATCATAGGAGTCGGTTCTACCGCAAAACTTGGACTCTGATTCTTTTAAATGGTCATCAGTTTAGGGAAACCGGTGTTGGTGCTGCGGCCGACGTATCCATACACTAGGACTCTGACTTTTGATTTCCGAATCAGTGCATGAAAACACTGATTTCATGTGTGTTTCCTTTGAAAAGTTTTCTTCATGATTACTTTGTGTCAGCTCACCAGGTATATTTTTTTGACCGTGGCACACCTGTTTCTTTTCAGGATGGCCCCACGAAGGCAGCCATCTTGGGTTCCGAGTTTCGTATGAGATGGTATCCCACCTAGCGACGAGGCCTCGATAAAGGGCCCCATCACAGCGGAGGTACTAGTGGTATCACTACCCGCTGGGCCACTGATACCACCAGCTATAGAAGTGGATAGTGCACGCCATCTGAGTGTGTTGTAAAAGTTCCAATGCCAGAGGCCACCCAGGTTTAGGGTAGAGACAGACCCATCGGCAGCTGAGGATTGGATAAAGGCTATTGTGAGAGTTTTTAGATTGGTAGGGACACCAGCCGACCTCATGGTGATCCTTGCCGCGAGTCTCCTACATGCAGCAGCAGGCAGATGGTGGAGCCTGATGCTCCAGGTGCATGACGAGGCATCGTTACTCTGGGTAGACTTTGAGAGTCTCTTCCGGTCCGAGTTTGTTCCAGCCACCCTTCGTGTAGTGCAGATTCAGGAGTTACTTCATCTGTAGCAGGGCAGCATGATAGTAGCTCAGTACTTAGTGAGGTTCACCGACCTCTCATGATACTCCACAGATATGGTATAGGACCCATTCTTTAGGTCCCGAAACTTCGAGCAGGGAATCATACATGAGATCACGGCTTCAATGATCTCCCTCAGCATTCCGACGCAGGTGAGGGTGATGGAGCGAGCCCTTCTTGTGGAGAGTTTTCTTGCTGGGTAGTCACCAGCAGTGATACCCACCGCTGGACGACACGTAGCAGAGTCTTCTGTAGCCAGTAGTATACATGTGTCGTAGAGGTCCAATCGGACTAGGTTATCAGGTGTGTGACCCCAGGATACATGTTTAGTTGTTCGGGGCACATGAGATAGAGCCATCCATACGAGGATTAGGTAGTGCTATGCATGCAACGGGCATGGTCACATGGCTCATGACTGCCCGACTGGCCATGCAGATGAGCAGCAGACAGTAGAGGGACCTCCTAGGCAGAGGCATAGGTTCAACCGTGGTGGTCCGCCAGGAGCAGGCGGACGTGTCATGGGAGCTGGCCGAGCAGTATGTGGTGGATGATATTTCGAGGCCCTACCACCACCACCACTAGGAGGTCCACCCAGACCATAGGGAGATGGAAGACAGGGGCGGGCTCAAATCCAGGCAGTCGAGGCCTATGACCACGATTCACCTGATATGATTCGAGGTACTATATGTGTCTACTCCACCCTTGCTGCAGTACTTATAGAAACAAGTGGGATTTATTATTTTATTGTTGCTTCACTCATTCAGAGCTCCGAGATTCTGACAGAGACTTTGGCTCGATCATTACGACTAGAAACTCCTACAGGAGAAGACTCGATGATTACACACTGGTGTCGGCAGTGTGAGAATACTCTAGGAGGTGATTGCTTCGGCTGGGATATCATCATAGCAGCATCAAGGCCTTATGACATCATCTTGGGTATGGACTGGTTATCCACAATTCATGCTCAAATTGACTGTATTAGGTGGAAAGTGCGGTGTGTCCATGAGTATGGGATGGGGTATACCTTCACTGGTGAGAAGGGATCCTTTGCAGCATAGGATGGACTTACCCAGAGGAGGGGGAAACTGATTACACATCAGTCGTCTGGTATCATCCTCAGATTGGTTGATGTGTGGAGTTTGAGTTTTCCTATTGTGGTGGATCAGTACGCGGATGTTTTCCCTGACGATGTTCCAGGACTACCTCCTCGCAGAGTGGTGGACTTCTACATTGACCTATACCCGGGGACTGCACCGTTATCTACTCCAGCATATCGGATGGCTCCCGCCGAGCTTCGTGAGCCGTGGGTACAGCTGGAGGACTTGCAGGGTAAAGGATTTATCCAATCCAGTGTTTCACCTTGGGCATCCCCGATTTTGTTTTCCAAGAAGGTGGATGGGAGCTTGCATCTATGTGTTGATTATTGGTGCCTGAATCAGGTGACCATGAAGAATAAGTACCCACTCCCAAGGATTGACGACCTCTTTGATCAGCTGAAGGGAGCACGTTGGTTCTCAAAGATAGATCTTCAGTTGGGCTATCACCAACTCAGAGTACGAGATTAGGATGTGCATAAGACGGCCTTCAGATGTCGGTATGGCCACTACGAGTTCTTGGTTATGTCATTCGGTGTAACCAATGGACCAGCAATGTTCATGGGGCTCATGAACAGGATCTTTCAGAAATACCTTGATTTCTTTGTGGTAGTCTTCATCGATGACATTCTGATCTACTCAGCTACTGAGGAGGAGCACGCCTACTATTTGTGGTTAGTACTGGACACACTCTGAGAGAACCATGTTTATGGTAAGCTCTCGAAGTTCCAGTTCTGGATCTGAGAGGTACACTTTCTGGGACATGTCATCCTAGAGGCCGAAGTTTCAGTAGATCCAGCGAAGATCGAGGAAATACTTTCTTGGGAGCCACCCAGGAGTGTGACGGAGGTACGAAGTTTTCTAGGACTAGCATGGTACTATCAGAGATTTGTGCCTAACTTATCTAGAGTTTCAGCACCGCTTTCAGCATTGAAGAAGAAGGGGAAACCCTTAGTGTGGTTAGAGATATGAAAGTAGAGCTTTCAGGAGCTGAGGCAGAGGTTGACTAGTTCCCCCATATAAAGGCTTCCAGAGGAGGGCATTGGGTACGTAGTTTACTGCGACGCATCAGGGACCAGACTCGGGTGTGTCCTGATGCAGGAGAGAGCAGTGATCATGTATGGTTCTTGGAATTTGAGATAGAATGAGTAGAACTACGCTACCCAAGACCTGGAGTTAGAAGTAGTGGTCTTCACATTGAAGATGTGGAAACACTATCTTATGGGAGAAAGCTTTACAGTCTACTCTGATCACCAGAGCCTTAGGTATATCTTCTATCAGAAGGACCTGAACCTGAGACAATGGAAATGGCTTGAGTTCCTCCAGGACTGTGACTTCGAGATAGTCTATACTCCTGGGAAGGGGAACGTTGTAGCCAATGCTCTCAGTAGGAGATTATACATTCAACTGCTAGGAGAGGAAATCAAGTAGCTGGCTGCGTTGCAGATATCCTTTGTGGATAGAGATGGATAAGCCTTTCTACAGTCTCTCATAGTCACTCCTCCACTTCTTCAGTGAGTTAGGGAGGCACAGTGTGGTGACGTTGACTATGAGATGCGATGTGCTCAGATATCCATAGGGCAGACACCTGATGGATTTTCTGACGGTGGGGAGCACATCATTCTCTTAAGAGGACGTACGATGGTACCAGTTTCACTTCAGGAGGAAGTGTTGAGGGAGTTCTACACATCTCCTTTAGCGGTACATCTAGGAGTGGAGAAGATGTATCAAGACCTCCGACGACAGCAATGGTGGCCAGGTATGAAGAAGGCTGTAGCAGTGTTTGTCTCACGATGCCTCACTTGTCATCAAGTGAAGGAGGAGCACCAAGTTTCAGAAGGATTAGTTCATCCCTTATAGGTCCCATAGTGGAAGTGGGATGGTATATCCATGGATTTCGTGATGGTACTTCCATGTACATCCATAGGACACAACTCTATCTGGGTGATTGTCGACCGACTCACCAAGTCGGCCCACTTACTATTGGTTAGAGAGCAGGGTTCAGTAGAGATCTTGGGACGCCTCTATATACAGGAGATTGTACGGTTTCATGGTGTTCCATCGACGATCATCTCCGATCGAGATGCTCGTTTCACTTCCCAGCTATGGAAGGGGTTGCAGGAGGCTTTCGGGATGCAGCTTCGCTTGAGCATCGCCTTATATCCTCAGATGGATCGTCAAACTGAGAGGACCATTTAGACTCTCGAGGACATGCTCCGTACAAGCGTCCTCGACTTTGATTGCAGCTGGGAGGATCACTTACCCTTGGAAGAGTTTGCATATAACAACAACTACCACTCCACCATCGGGATGGCACCTTATGAGGCACTGTACGACCAACCTTGCAGATCGCCTCTATGCTGGACTGACCCAGGGGAGTCAGCACTTGTAGAACCAGAGATGGTGCAGGCTACGACGGAGAAGGTGCATATCATCCAGGGATGGATGAAGACTGCATGGAGCAGGAAGAATTCCTATGTTGATAGGAGATGGAGACCATTGGAGTTTGAGGATGGTGACCACGTCTTTCTACAGGTCTCACCTCGATGAGGTCTACAAATATTTGGATGAGGTGACAAGTTATTTCCACGATTCATCAGACTGTTCCAGGTCCTCAGAAGAGTAGGAGAGGTGGCTTACCGCCTGTCCCTTCCACCTCAGTTGCACTTGGTGCACGACGTCTTCCACGTATCTCAGCTAAGGAGATACTTGCATGACCTGTACCACATCATCCACTATAGGGAGCTGGACATCGATAACGGGGAAACTTTCATGGAGGTTCTAGTGAAGATTGAGGATCAAAAGGATCGGGTCCTCCATGGATGGTCGATACCTCTGGTACGTGTTTGCTGGCAGTACGAGAACCTCCAAGAGAGCACATGGGAGTAGGAGGCTCAGTACCCCCATTTGTTTCCTTAGTTTGAGTTGTAGCTTACAGGGACGTAAAGCCCTGAGCTGGGGAGAATGTAAAGACCCGGAAATTCTATGGAATTTATTTCTTAAATTCATGGAAATTTTACGAGTCCGCAGTTTCTGACGACACTTGATTCAGAGCCCCGGTGTGCCAGAATCAATTTTTGAAGTTTTGTTCGGGTACGTTCAGTAAACGTACGAGCGAGATTTTATATATTTTGAACCGGTGCTCAGAATTGAAATTAGAGGGCACCGTTGAACTCGCAGCGTCGATGATTGCTTATTAAGACCTTTACCGCAGTTGTGTTCTAACGAGAATGGAAGTTAGTTTATGGGGTTTTTAATTAAATTAAATAAAAATAAAGGTCTTACTTTTTTTATTTGTTGGGTGGTTAAAACCTCCAAGTGGAGGTTAGAGGTGGGTCCCACCACACCCTAACCTCCCTAGGGAGGATGTTATTAGGTGGGGCCCACTCGATCCCTTTATCTTTTCTAACATCCCTTTAAACCCTGTGAACTCTTCATAAATGGGGGAGCTCTTGAACTTCCCCATAATGGTGCCAATTCACCCTAAAATTAATTAATGCCTTCAATTAACTAATTTTTGAAAACTTTTGAATTCCTTTGAATTATTTTGACAACAATAAAATAATGAGTTGGCATAACCCATTATTTTGTTTGGCGATTCTTTTTGGTGGAGTTTTGGAGAACTCTTGGAAGAACTTCTTCCTCTCCAAATGAAGAATTCTCCTCATCTCCAAAGAACGATGAATATCGTCCTCAATCTTCGACCAAGACAAAAGAAAAGGAGCTGCCCGCGAAGAATGCCAACAAAGCTTCTTCCTCAGATGCTTTCCGACGTCAACGAATCGACGTCTACCCTTTTCCGGTGACTTCTTCAACGTTCATCGAATCAAGGTAGGGGTTTGAGTTGAATTCTTATTCTTGTTCTTCGTCGTTCAAACCTCGGATTATTTATGCCGATTGATATCGCCATGATGAGGAGGGTTCAGACCACACGAACACATCCCGACCCTCCCCCTTTGGTTGTTCTTGTTTGTTGATGATGAAGGCAGACTGCGAAGATGAACCGGTGGCGCAAGACCACCAGGTTGCCAAGAGGGCACGACACCATCGTGCCGCGCGAAAGGAGAGACGCGGCCACGACAGGCCATGGTGGAGGCGCGCGATTCCATCGCGCTGCGCCGTCGCGCCGCGCGGAGGCCAGTAGAGGGTCGTGGCCCGCTGGGCCATGGTGGAGGGGTGCTGCACCGCCGCGCCCCACAGGCGAAGATGGGAAGCCACGGCCAGGGCGAGCCGCGGCGGAGGGGCGCGACACTAGCGCGCCGCCCTGGTGATACGGAACCGCGGCTCGGGCGGGCCACGGTGAAGGGGCGCGATGCCGTCGCGCCATGTGAGAGCCAAGAGCCTGCTGGCCACTCGGCTTGCCAGGCAAGGCGGGACCCTTCAGGTCTCGTGGTTACCAGGCCGGCGCACCATGCACTGACCGTTTCAGAAGGCAGGGGGGGAGTAACCCCCCCCCCCCCCATTGCATGGCCAGCCGGCCACGCGGGTCAGCCGTGAGCCACGCGGGCTAACCGCCAGCCACGCGAGCCAGTCGCTGGCCACGTGGGTTAGCCAGCCGACCAGACCACCCTCGACCGGGCCTCCCATGGCAGGGCCGCCCCTAGGCCAGGCCGCCCTTGGGCTGGGCCACCCGTCGGGTCATGCCTCCTCTTCGGGTTGGGCTTTCCCCTTGACTTAGGCCATTTCCTTGGACCGAGTTGGAATCACGGACTGGGTCAAACCCCGGAATAGGCCGGGTCAGACCGGGTCGGTCCGACTGGGTTGGACCGGACCCGGACCCATTTGGCCAGTTTACACCTTTCCGCCCTCTTCTTGGGTTACGAGTGTCTGTTTGACGAACCGCCTATGATGATGGGATTCTTGGAGCGAGACGATTCTTTTGAAAAACCCCACTTGAGGTTTAGACGTAGTTGGGGTACTGCCTGGTTGATTTGAACCTAAAAACCAACTGGGCCCCTGAAATGGAAATTCCAATAACTCACAGAACAGACGTTCGAATGACGCATCGTCTATCACGTTGGGTTCCTTATAATGATACGGAACTACGAGATACATCAACTCAAGAATTTTTGGTAGTTGATGTATCGACACTTGGCCCAAGGTGCGGACCCTCTCGGAATCGAGCGTTCTGTGTGCGTGAACCCTATGGCTGGCTGCGACTGAGATGATAAGATCCTCCGTGGACCTAATACTGTATCAGGATCCTCCGTGGGTTTGACAGAAATGATACTGTACCAGGATCCTCTATGGGTTCGACAGCGATGATACTGTACCAGGATCCTCCGTGGGTTCGACAGTGATGACTTCTGTACTGGGATCCTCCGTTGGTTCGACAGCACTGATACAGTTCCAGGATCCTACGTGGGTTCGACATAGAATATGATTCAGAGGCTACATCTAATCATCTCTACCCCTCTTCATGAGTTGTATACCTGTGTGAGATGAGTCTTGTCTTTCAGTTGTTATCATCAAGGTGATTGGATTTACTTCTTTTGTGGACTGGGTTGTGCTTGAGCTTGAGAGTTGGAGCCAGACTGTGATTGGTAACTTAGGTATATGTATGGGAATATACCTAAGTAGGGATGGTTGATACTTCTTGATTGTATATTTCTTCTTCGGTTTATCCTTAGTGGATTCTGGGAGACCTTCGGGGGTCTCGGGGTCCCCTACTGAATATTCTTATACTCAAACCTGCATGGGCTTCCCCCGTACCTTGTTATGTTCTATGCAGACGACGGTCAGTAGTGATCGAGGCTGAGGGTGATGGACGAGAGGCTGCTTAGAGCTGGACTAGACGGGACATACCTCAGGGACGAGTTGTTTGAGATCTATACCTACCCTTCAGGTAGGATTTCCCGGTGGATGATCCAGGAGCTGTTTTCCCTTTTTACCTGTACTTGTACTTGTTATTTAGAAGGGTTTGTATACTGTCCCACTTACTTTCAGCACACCTTTCTTTTCTATATTATTACTTGTTTCTTCTACTTCTTGTGTTCAGACTGTGTGTGTTATAGGTTTAAAGGCAATGCCTTCCCTTTTTATCAGGGATTCACCCTTGGTGCTAGTCGCCAGACCCTGACCTATGGAAGGCGGGCTTGGGGTAGTCATGACACGGGCCCCAAGGACGGGTCGTGACAAGATTGGTCTCCCAAAATCTTGTCACATCAGGTGCCTCATCAGTAAAATAATTTCTAGAAGATATATTGTTACAATTACTAGTACATAGTGAGAGTAGTCTCACCTTTATTTTTTATATAAAATTATAGAGGTTTCTCTATATGTTGAAACCCCTAAAGTAATTATTATTAATTTGAATACATTAAGGAATGAAAGATAGATATTTAATACTAATAATAAATAATTTATAAAATGGTTTCAATACTATTTTTTAAGAGTTATAAATAAATCTTAATTCAATTTTAGAATGAATTTGATTTGAAGATGGAGGATCAAGTGAACTTGTATTATATTATAATGGTTATGTAATCAATGGATATATGTTCTATATAAAGTAACATGATGGATGTAGTGTGATGAAAAATAATAGAGTTACTCTTTTGGAAAAATTGATGTATTCATCCAACACTAAGGATACAAATCTAAAATACCCAAATATGTCATACTTTGGCATCATCGAAAAAATATGAGAGTTGGATTATACAACATTACAAGTACATATTTTTTAATGGAAATGGGTTGATAATATGAAAATAAATGAATTATGATTTGTGAAAGTGAATTTCAATATGGTTATAATCACGGAATATTCATAACAGAATCACATGTTGTACAAGTATTTTATTTCTCACATCCTTCAAATAGAAATTGTCCAATTATTCTATTATCAACTAAAACCACTACAAAGATAATTGAAAATTCCATTAAGGTTGATCCTTTCACTAGGAATTCATAATCATTTCATGGTGGTATAAATATAGATAGTTTATTCTTTGTTAAAGGGAACTATAATGAGGGGATTTGGATACATGAGAGGGAAAAAATTCCTTCAACTTTTAAAGGAAAAACGAAAGGGTTCAATGATCAGTTTAGATTTTTAATATAAAATTAAATACCTCATAATATTATGTTTTCACTACCACATTTACATTGTATAAATTTAATGTTTAACTACATATG
Organism: Viscum album; assembly: GCA_963277665.1. Classification (NCBI taxonomy): domain Eukaryota; kingdom Viridiplantae; phylum Streptophyta; class Magnoliopsida; order Santalales; family Viscaceae; genus Viscum; species Viscum album. Next base: position 2,096,299,966 of record OY728132.1, on the reverse strand, counting down.
TAGATATTTTCTTCTCTATATATTGATGTCTCCAATCCCGAGGAATAATAGGTTTCTCCACATACTGATTCTACCAATACCGAGGAATAATATATTGATAATTTTGAAATTGTGAAAATAGATGAAAGTAAAAAATATATATATGAGAAAAGATAAGAGTGTCGTAGCACAAAAATATTGACAAAAATTATTATGGAAATAAGTAAAGACATAAAATTCACGGTTGGATGAAATAAAAATGGCTCTATTGGCCCCAACAAGTCCATTTCCGTTTGTTACATTGAGGTCACTACTCAAATGCATGTGCTATTTGATGTAGATACATGACAAAATATTGTTCTTGTATTAAAGAAAATAACCTGGACAGAAATTAGGGTAACATTATGATATAATTTATTTATTTTAATTAAAAAATAAAAAATAAAATAATTATTTACTCTACATTATCCCTTTCAAATTATATTTATATTATCGAATGAGATTCATATCAATGTTAAATATAAATTATTATATATCCTTTCAGACATTTATTTTGAAGAAACATATCAAGTATTTTGAGGGTAAGGTAAACCGCTACACACTACCCATATATGCACACATGATAAATTAAGAAACATGTAATTCTTTCGTTGGATGTTATAAAGAGGAATCATTTCTGGTATATTGAAGTTAGTAATATTTTATTTGAAATTATGGGTATTAATCACTTTGATTTATAATTGTTAAGTTATGAAACAATAATTTACTTCTAAAAATTAGTGGTGTGTAATGAAACAAACATACCCCTATTGTAAAGAAAGTATGGTGTATGATTCACTTTATAAAATGGTATTTATTTAAAATATATAGTAATAATTTTATATGATATGAAAAAATAACATATTTATACTATTTTTCTTATATACATATTGATGAATCAAAATCTAAATCCAATTCCATCCAACATCATGTTCTGTGGAAGGATAATCTTTCAAATACAAAATGAAAAATAGTATATGTAAACACAAAAAGAGTTTCAAAATAATGTGTAAGTTCAACATAATAAAATTTTATTCTTCTTTAAATCAGTATTTCATTAGAATGAAAACTTATTTTCTTATATTTTTTTTATCCAATTCAGACATAAGAATCATCATCAACTGTACCAAATGAATAACTCTTTCTAGTGGACTTTAAGTAGCCATAACAATATGTTTGTGTTATAGTTATAGGTTTTAGTTTGTCACCTTGAACATATTTTGAAAAATCTAATACACAAGGTAATAAACATATAAAAATATATGACATGAAGGCACAAATATATACTCTAAAAAATATAATTAGTATTATGACTTCTTATACATGTTTATGGGAAGGTATCAAAAATAAGAAATTACACAACAAAAACTACTACATAATATGACATCCCACAACTTTGAGGCTATCCATTACCCTTAAAGGGCTACCATACCATAGATAATCAATTTTGTTCTAAATATTTCTATGAAATGTGAATTAGATAGATATTGATATACTTCCTATCAAAAAATTTTACAAGGGGAAATTGATTGTGATTTATATCTATCAATACTCACCCACAACTTTCTATGAGGGATATATTTTACGATATACAAGGAGATATTATATATAAAAAACATAAAAAATAATAATATGAGAGTAGGGATTAACATAGATAATGAGATGATCACCAAAGTACATGTTCTCCTTGATGATTTGAATATTCATACAATCAAATTTTTTATTATAATTTTAAAATCATGGCCATATAATCTTATAAAAATACATTTCATTGATGAGGAATGTAATTTCCAATTTACTTTATATAAAAATCCTTAATATTTAATGAAAGAAGATATAAACTAAGGAATGTTATTATAGACATGGAAATAGAAGGGGAAATGGAAGGCCAAGTCATAATAATCTTGAGAATCAACTAATTTATAGAAAAGAACATCCAAGAGTAAGTTTATCTCTTCAATTCCACTACTATATTTATCAACATTAAAAGTTCATGTGAATATGAAATTCACAGATCAAAATCTATACTACATTCAATTTAATGAAATAATTCACAGAGGGTCCATTATGGAAATTATTAGTCTTGAGAAAGTAAATTAAATTCTCAAGCATGAATGGTTGGGAACCTCAATTGTGAATGTATACATATGGTACAATTTCACAATATATTCATTTAATAATTGATCTACTATATTGATTACTATAAAATAACATTCATATTTTCTAAAGGTATATTTATCACTACTAAGTAAAGATAAATCCCTATGAAGAAAAATTTGGACTGAGTATTCCTTATATATTTTCTAAAAAAGAATTTAAAATAGGAGAAGTTGAAATTTTAGGAAAATCCTAGAAACTAGCCACAAAATTTGAATAAAAATATGAAATGATGGGATATTCATAATAACCATGATTTAGGGTTTAAATTATACAATCTAATCATATGAAATTTATTTTCATTTTTTTCACTACTTATTCCTTTTTGTTTTTCTAGGAATCACTGGATGCTCATTATAATCAATTTGGATACTCTAACAATTTTTTTGTATCCAACGAATGTATTTCCAAGAAATCTACCACACATGTTTTCCTTTATCAAATTTTAATACACTACATTCAATATTTTATAAATAAACATCAAATTATATGTTTTATATTATGTTTCAATGAGATTTTTTTGTGTGATAGGGTGATGTTTACTTATCATAAAAATCAATATATGAGGACAACAAATGTGTATAATGAGACTATGAATAACTTAAATTGGATAATTATTAGGGTATATATAATAAGATTTCATAATCAAAACATATATCTAAATATATTACTTATTTTTATCAGTTTCTCTATAATTCCTGAAAAAAATTAATTAGAATGATTATGTTTATTATATTTGTAAATTAATGAAATATATTATATTGTATAAATAAAATTTTTTCTGTGAAGAGGTATTTCAAATGGAAGTTACAATTCATATAAAATATTTATTAATAATTTATTTATTTAGGTTTTTATAGTACTATCAGGACTATTAAGGGTCCATATATTCAAAAGAAGTAGTTTTTTTAGAAATGAGTGGGAAACTTACATTATGATAGAATGTTTTAAGACAAAATAAAGAGGTTATTTCCTACTAATTATTTAATTAATTTTATTATAATTTTTTCTAATGATTTTTTAGTTAATTTTATTATCATTTTTCTCTACAAATTTTTTAGTTAATTTCATAGAAACCAGGAAGAGGTAAATTTTTATTAATTTTTCTCTAAGAATTTTGTTCCTATTAAGAGCAAAAAAGTCCTCCCTATAGTGTTCAAGAACCTTCTTAAAGGATAAAATCATTTTTACAGAGAAGAAACCCGAATTGTAAAGGGAAAAATATTAGTTGATCTAAAATGTAATTTTGAAAGGGAAATGATATTAGCCTTCGAGAAAGACCCCAAACATTGTATAGAGGCCTTTGTGATCTTCATAAGCACAAAATCAATGGAGAAAAATAAATTATCAATAAATGATTTGATAAGGATAATTCATCAAGATACTATTTAATGTTCTATCCATGAATATTTTTGTTCTTTATTTGTTTTTTTATATTTAGTAATGATGAAATTCATTCCCTTTTGAGTCCAAGCCATTTTAATAAAATTACAGTGAAATAAATTTGTGTTTTAATAATAGAAAATAAATTTATTAAATTTAATACAATAGGTGACTTGAGAATAAAACTATCTATTATATTCATTTTTGACTACACCCTTCGTGATTTTACAAAACCTTTTTAGGCTATTAGTTCCACTAAAAGTAATATATTAGGTCTAATATGTGTCACATATTAAAAACCAATAAAACACACTAATATTGTATTTATTCTTTACAAAAATTATCCATGATTCATTTTTAGTGTTTATTAATCAACCACACATCTGTCCAACACACAGTGTGGTCGATATGATTGAAAGTGTGTGTTTTCACTTTAAAATGGAATTTTAGTTCAAAACATGCATCACACACTCAACAATAAGACAACAAAGTCATATTGTCTTGATATTTTATTAAAATGATCCATAATTGAAATTTTATGTGTAGGATTAAATTGTATTCCAATTAGATACATGGTTTGGCCAGTATAACCAAAGGTACATGTTTCCATTTAAAATACATTTTAGCTCAAAACATGCATCACACACTCAAAACTAAGAAAACTCACTCATGTAGTGTTGATATTTTATAAAAAATATCTATAATTAATTTTATACATGTAATAATAAAAAACATTTCAATTCAATACACAATATAACTGGTATAGTTAAAAGTGTGTGATTTCATTTAAAAATAAAATTTTATTTCAAAACATGCTTCACACACTCAAAATAGATAAAATTAATTAATTTTGTATTAATATTTTAGTGTAAATATATATAATTCATTTGTCACTCATAGTAATCAACCCTACATTAATATGACACATGGTGTTATTGGTATGACTGAAAGTATGTGTTTTTCATTTTAAAGTGAAATTTTAGTTTTAAACGCAAGCCATATAGTCAACACCCAAAAAACATTCTCTAATTATCTTTATAGTTTATGAAAATAATTTATAATTTAATTATGGTGTCTTGAAATCAACCACACATCAATCAGACATATGGTGTGACTGATATGATTAAAAGTGCATGTTTTCATTTAAAAATTCCAGTTTAGTTCAAAATGAGAATCAATCACTAAAAATCAAGAAAACACCCTTATATTTTCTATATATTTTAGAAATTATATCTATAATTAATTTAAGAAAAGTTGGAATCAATCACACATAAATTCGACACACTATATGGATGGTATGGCCAAAAGTGTGGGGTCTTCATTTAAAACTGACATTTGAATTCAAAAGATGTGTCACATAGTCCAAACTAAACAAACATGCTTTGATTTTATTGATACTTTAGTAAAATAATCATATTTGTTTTTATGTGTAAGAATAAAATAAAATTAAATATAATACATGATGCAATTGATATGGGAAAAAGTGTGTGTTTTCATTTAAATATTATATTTTACTTCAAAACACATTTCACAAACTCAAAATCAAGGCAAAACTCGAATCATCATGATATTTTATAAAAAATATGGAAAATTCATTTTTTATGTTCAAGAACAATTTTTTTTCAATCATAAACAAGGTGTGGCCACAATCACTAAAAGTGTTTGTTTTCATTTAAAAATGACATTTCAGTTCAAAGCAGACATCACATAGTAAAAATTGAGAAAACATTGTTTAATTGTCTTAATACTTTATAAAATCACTCCATAATTAATTTTTGACATGTAGGAATCAACCTCACATCAATCCAACACATGATGTGACCCGTATAACCAAAAGTGCATGTTTTCATTTAAAAATGATATTTTTTTTCAAAACATGCATCACACACTCAAAATTAATAAAACAAAATAAATTTTCTTTACATATTTTTTAAAAAATATATATAATTTGTTTGTGATGTATAGAATTCAACTACATTTAAATTTGTGACATGGTATTTCTGGTATGACTAAAAGTGAATGTTTTCATTTAAAAGAACATTTTAGTCCAAAACATGCATCATAAAGTCAAAAATGAAAAATGAAACTTAGATTATCTTTATATTTTAGAAAAAAATATTTTCAATTCATTTATAATGTACAGGAATTAACCACATTTTAATGCGGACCACCGTGAGACTGATATGATCGAAAGTGAATGTCTTCATTTAAAAGTGAAATTTTAGTTAAAAAAGCACAACGCACTATCAAAACTGAGAAAAGACACTTTTACTATCTTGATACTCTAGGAATACAAATGATAATTCTTTTTAAAGTGAATAAATAAACCTCATATCAATCCAAAACACAGTGTGGATGGTATGATTGAAAGTGTATGTTTTCATTTCAAAATGAAATTTTAGTTCAAAACATGCATCACACAACCATAAAAGATAAAATTCAATTATATTGTCTTGATATTTTATGATAAATATTTATAATTCATTTTTGATGTGTAGGAATAAACCAAAAATCAATCAGACACACGATGTGGCCTGTATGAATGAAAGTGCAACACTTTCTCAAAATATAGAAAAGTTATTGCAAGTGTTATATTAATTTTCAATATGTTTTATTTATTTAATCTATTATATTTTTATTTATATATTATCATCTATCCTTTAGGTTATCCTTATTTATTTATTTTTTATTAATTCATTGATTTTTCATATTTATGTTACATTTTTTTTCTTTTTTATATTACTAGCATAAGAATTGTTTTTTATTATAGGTACACACTTATTTTGTTCGAGATTGGGTGGAATCTTGAGAAACTCTTAGCATGATTAGGATATATTAGAAGGGGTCCCAAGGACAGTGGAATATAGTGGTACTTGATCTATTACATGTTAAAGTTATTTTGATTTTTCTGGAAAATGTAATGTTTATAATAAATAGTATATATCAATTTAATTGTAACATATTTAAATGTTTGTAATGTATATTAATTTGTATTTTTAATTTCATATAATATAAATTTATTTTAAATTAATTTATAAATTAATAAATGGTATTGTTGTTGTAAGATGTAATAAATTTTGTACCACAATGTTATATCTAATAAATTTTATTAGTTATAAAAGAAGCACTAATAAATGTCATGTTTGTCAGCAATGATGAATGATGATTTTATCTGTGATTTTATATCATTGATAATAGATATTTCTATCTAGGATAAAAGAGTAATTTTTAGTAGTGTCTACAACTCAAAGGTCTAATGATTTCATTTTTTATAACCATTTATAATTGTGTAGCTCCATTGAAATTAACTTGGTTTATTGATACTTCCATGTAATTTTTTCAATAATAAATAGAGGAAAGTTAACCCTATATACATGCCATAAAATGATTAATTGAGTACCCTAATAGATAAACTAATAACTATATGTTTAATGCTATAAAATTTTTACAGGATAATCATTACATTGGGTTAAATATGAATTAAAGGGACAAAAATAATTTATATACAACATATGTGTGTCAAAAATTGGTAATATATTATAATGGGTCATGTCACGACCCGTCCCCTGGGGCCCATGCTGTGACTACCCCAAGTCCACCTTCCATAGGCTAGGGGCTAGCGACTAGCACCAGAAATTCATACCCCTAAAACCAGGAAGACATTTCCTTTATAAACTTTAAACTAACACAACCAAGCACACAGTGAGATAAAAGCACAAAGTAAAATTGTATAGTAAAAAGAGTGTGTACAGTAAGTAAAGGGGCCAGAATACAAGCCAAACTGGAAAGTACAAGTAAAACTGAAAAACAGCTCTTGCGAACACCCGCCAAGGATCCTACCTGAAGGGTAGGTACAACTCTTGAATGGTTGTCTCTGTGGTACACCTTTTCTAAGGTCCACCTCTATGTAGGCTCCGGTCCTAGTACCCTCGACCCCGATCAGCACTGTCCGTCATCTGCACAAGACACATAAAGGTGCGGGTGTAGGCCGTGCATAGGTGAGTATAACAATACTCAGTAGGGACCCAGAGACCCGCTAAGGTCTCTCATAATTCAAAAAGGATAAACCATTAAGTATGAAAACAACAGTCAAACCTACTTAGGTATATGAGCATACATATACCTAAGTTGTCAAGAATACCCATCAAATTCCTGAGGAAAACAAGGCCCAATTATTGAACCAAATGCACAAATGTTCCACATAGGAATGAATACCATGAAGGTAAGTACCATAAAGGTAATGCCACATAGAATAATACCACACAGGTATCACCCGGAAGGCAAGTATCACAAAGGTAACACCACACAGAAGAATACCACACAGGTATCACCACGAAGGAAAAGACTTAGCTCACACCAGGTATAACTTAAGTATAAAAGTAAATATGATTAGTCGTAAACTAGATCATCTTATTCTGTTAATAAGCACTACTGATGACCCACACAAGATGGATAGGTAAATAACCCCTACTGAACCACACATGATCGATAGGTAACTAACCCTCAGTGACCCACACAGGATCGATAGGTAAGTAACCCCCATTGACCCACACAAGATCGATAGGTAACTAACCCCTACTGACCTATAGATGATCTGACCCACATGGGATAGGTATGCACTGACCCACATAGGATCACTGAGGGCTGACCCACACAGGATCGGTATACACTGACCCACACGGGATCACTAAGCGTTGACCCACATAGGATCTGAAGATGACCAACATAGGATCTGAAGATTCTCCCAGTATAGCCAGCCGCAGGGTTCCCACACTAAGCATCCTTGATTCTAGGAGGTTCTACTCCTCAATCCATCGGTGGATACTCCAATTACCACAAAGTCCCATGAAGAAGTATCCAAAAGGTCCGTCACATCATAAGGGACCCAACACAATTGGTGGCGTGTTAATCGAACGCTCGGTCCGTTAGTTATTAGCGTTTCCGTTCCGAGGGCCCAGTTGGATTTGGGTTCGATCCAACCCAGCCGTACTCCAACTTTATCCAAAACTAAAGTAGAGTATATCAAAAGGACCATCTCGATCCAAGGATCGCAGTGCCGTAGACGGTTCATCAAACGGAAGCCTGGTTCTCAAGATATGGCTATAAAAGCGTATCTGGTTCCAGATGGGCCTGGTCCTGGTCCAACCAGACCCAGTACAGGCCGACCTGACCTAGTTCGGGTTTACCCAATCTGATCTGAGTTCATCCCGCTGGGTCACGGTCTAGCCTGCGAAGGGGGCGTCCCGGCCCGCTTGGTGTGACCCAGTCCGCGCTGGGCGCGACCTGAGGGAGAGAGGCCCCGCCATGGTGGGGTCTTCCCTAATTGAAACTCGGGGGGAAGGCCCCCCCCGGTTTACCCGAATGGTCCAACAGACAGTTCAGCTGGCACACGAGACCTGCTGGACAGTCCCGCTCACTGCGACACTGCCGACCGGAACGAACGACCCACCTTCCAACGGCGTGAACGCGCACCGCTCCTCCCATGGCTAGCCTGTTGCCAGCCTACTTGCTGTGCCGCCGTGGCCAATAGGTCGTGGCCTTCTCCTCAACTGGCAGCGCAGACGCGCACCGCCCCACTTTCAGATGGCCGGCCGGTGTGCCGACTGCCATCCTCTCACTGCCACGATCAACGGGCCGAGGCCTCTTTCGCTACCAGTGGCATGGGCGCACGCCTCCCCGGTTCCACGCGGCCGGTTGGGGTGCCATCCTCCACCTTCCTTTACCATGGTTGACCGACCGTTGACTCCTTCAGCGGCATAGTTTTGCCACCGCCGTCATCATGGCCCGTGAAGAACGCGTCAAATAACTAGGATTGCCGAGGGATCGGGCCATGTTTTTTTGGCCCGCACCCTCCACGTTAAACTGATAGAAGCTGGTTCAAGTGATTCAAATTGACGTAAAAACCATGAAGAAATATAAACAAAACCCTACCTTGAAGTTCGTTAAAGATGTCATGAGGAAGGAGATGAAGACATTGAAGAAGTCGTCGTCCGTTTCTCCCGCAACACGCTTCAAAGTTGGTTCCTCATTCTTGATTAAGAGGACATTCTTCATTGGAGGATGTTCTTCCATTGAGATTTCTCCACCAAAACTCTCCCAAAACCTCCCCTTTGCCAACAAAAATCATCCCCCAAGAGATGAGGATCCAAACTTATTAAATTAAGTAAATTAAATCAATTAATTGTTGGCACATTTAATTGGGGGAAATCCAAGAGTTTCCACACATTAAAGGGGGAGTTCAAGTCGAGTAGTCCCCACCACCAAAATTCAAATGGGGGTTTTCATTAAAATAAAATAAAATTTGTTTATTTTATTTTATTATTTTTTTAACTCTCCCAAGAAATTATGAAAAACTATCTTCCACCCTTGAAATACTGCAGTCGAGGTGAAGGTCTCCCTAAGTGAATATCAGTGCTACTAGTTCAATGGTATCCTCAGATTTCAATTTTGAGCACCGGTTCAAAAGTTACAAAAACCTGCTCAAACGTTTACTGAACTAACCTAAAAAAAAGTTCAGAAATTCATTCCAGGCACACCAGGACTCAGAATCACATGCCTTCAATTTTTGCGGACTCGTAATATTCCCATATAATTAAAAAAAATTACATGGAAAAATCTGGGTCTTTACATTCTCCCCACCTCAGGGATTTTCATCCCCGAAAGCCACAACACAAACTAGGGAAACAAGTGGGGGTAGTGAGCATGATCTGAGCCTCCCACTCCCATGTGCTCTCCTGGAGGTTCCCGTGCTGGCAATGTACACACACCAGAGGTATCAATCGCCCATGTAGGACTCCCTCTTATCGATCCACAATCTCTACTAGAACCTCTGAAAACGTCACCCCATCATCTAAGTCCAACTCGCCATGGCTGATGATGTGAGATGTGTCATGAACATATCTCCTCAGCTGGGATATGTGGAAAATTTCATGCACCTGATGCAGTTGAGGGGAAGATCTAGGTGGTACTCCACCTCACCAACTCTGCTGAGGATCTGAGAGGGTCTGATGAACCTCAGAGAAAACTTGCTGCCCTGGCCAAATCTCCACAAACCTTGCTAAGGTGAGACCCGTAGAAAGACATGGTGACCATCCTCAAACTCAAGAGGTCTCCATCTCCTGTCAGCATACGACTTCTTCCTGCTCTTTGCAGTCTACATCCGCTTCTCGATGATTTTCACCTTCTCCATTGTAGCCCGTACCATCTCTGGTCCCATGAGTGCTAATTACCCTAGGTCAGTCCAGCACAGAGGTGATATGCAAGGTAAATAGTACAATGCCTTGAATGGTTCCATACCAATGGTTAAGTGGTATCTATTTTTGTACGCGAACTCCTCCAAGGGAAAGTGATCCTCCCAACTGCGGCCGAAATTAAGGACGCTAGCACGTAGCATGTCCTCGAGGGTCTGAATGGTCTGCTCTTTCTAACCATCCGTCTGAGGATGAAAGGCGATGCTCAATCAAAGATGAGTCCTGAATGCCTCTTGCAACCCATTACATTTCCAGGAAGCAAAATGTTCATCACAATCGGAGACAATTTTAGATGGCACACCTTGAAGCCGCACAATCTCTTGCACGTAGAGGCGTCACAGGCCCTCTAGTGGTCCCTTCTCTCTGATTGGTTGGAAGTGGGTCGACTTGGTGAGTTGGTCAACGATCACCCATATGAAATCATGCCCCTTGGACCTACATGGAATCTCTATCACAAAGACCAGGGAGATTCCATCCCACTTCCACTTTGGCACCTCTAGTGGCTGAACTAAGCCTACTGGAACCTGATGATCTTCCTTCACTTAATAACAAATGAGGAAATGAGAGACAAACTCTGCTACATCTTTCTTCATTCCCGGCCACCAGTGCTGACACGAGAGGTCCAGGTACATCTTTTCCACTCTTGGATGTACCTCTAGAGGGGATATATGGAACTCCATCAACACTTCCTCTCATAGCACCACCGGTATCATAGTATGCCCTCTAAAGAGGATGACGTGCTCCCCACCTTTAGAAAATCCATCAGGTGCCTGTCCTGTGGATATCTGAGAGTGTCGAGGCTCACAGTTAGTGTCCCCAAGAAAAACCTCCCTAACTCATTGAAGGAGTCGGGGAGTGACAATCAGAGATTGAAGAAATGCTACTTCATGTCGATCCACATAGGATATCCACAAAGCAGATAGTTTCTCTGTCACATCACTCAGCAACTATATACCAGATCTCTTGCTGAGTGCATCTACTACTACGTTACCCTTCCCAGGAGTATAGACTATCTCGAAGTCGTAGTCCTGGTGGAACTCAAGACGATGCCACTATGTCAGATTCAGGTCCTTCTGAGAGAAGATATACCTGAGACTCTTTTAATCAAAATAGACTATAAAACGTTTTCCCATCAAGTAATGTATCCACATCTTCAAGGCGAAGACCACTACTGCTAACTCTAGGTCATGGGTAGCATAGTTCTTCTCATGCTGCCTCAGCTGTCGGTAACAATATGTGATCAATACTCACTCCTGCATCAGGACACATCCTAGCCCAGTCCCTGATGCATCGCAGTAGACTAGATACCCAATGAACTCCTCTGGTAGCCTCAAGATGGGGGAACTCGTCAATACCTGCCTCAGCTCTTGGAAACTCCACTGGCATCTCTCTGACCACACGAAAGATTTCCCCTTCTTCATCAACGCAGATTAGGGTGCCACAACTTTGGAAAAGTTAGGCATAAACCTCCTGTAGTAGCTGGCCAAACCCAAGAAATTTGAACCTCCGTCACACTTCTGGGTGGATCCCAAGAAAGCACAACCTCGATCTTTGTTAGATCCATAGCAACTCCAGCCTCCGAGATGACGTGAACCTAGAAGTGAACTTCTCGGATCCAGAACTAGTATTTTGAGATCTTATCATAAAGCTGGTTTTCTGGAAGTGTGTCTAGAACTATCTGCAGAAGATAGGCATGCTCCTCCTCCATAGATGAGTATATTAGGATGTCTTCTATTAAGACTACCAAAAAGTGATTGAGGTATGGCTGGAAGATCCTGTTCATGAGTCCCATGAACACTGCTGGGGCATTGGTCATGCCGAATGACATAACCAAGAACTCATAATGGCCACACTAACATCTGAAGGACATTTTCTACACATCCTCATCTCATACTCTGAGCTGGTGATAGCCTGACCTGAGGTCTATCTTTCAAAACCACTGTGCTCCCTTCAACTCAAAAAAGAGATCGTCAATCCTCGAGTGTGCGTAATTGTTCTTCACGGTCACCTGGTTGTGGTGCCAATTGTCCAAATAGAGTCTTAAACTCCCATCCGCCTTCTTGGTGAACAAAATCAGGGCTGCCCAAAGAGAAACACTAGGCCTAATGAACCCCTTGATCTATAAGTCCTACATCTATAATTGCATCTCTCGAAGCTCCACGAGAGTCATCCGATATGCTGGTGTATATATCGGTGTTTTCCTGGGGTACAAGTTGATATAAAAGTCCAAATATCTGTGAGGATGTAGACCTAGAACATCATCAGGGAAAACATCAACATACTGGTCCACCACTATAGGATAGTTTGGACTATCAACATCAACCGTTCTAAGGGTAAGGCTATCCAACTAACGTGCGATCGGCTAAACCCTCCTCTAGGTAAGTCCATCCTGTGCTGTAAAGGTTCCCTTCTTGCCGGTGGAGGAAAAAATAGTCCCATCTGTGCGGACACACCTCAATTTGTGCTTAATACAGTCAATCTGAGCATGGACTGTAGATAACCAATCCATACCCAAGATGATGTCGTAAGGCCTCGATGCCGCTAATAGAAGATCCCAGTCAAAGTTTTCACCTCCTAGAGTAATCTCACACTACCTACACCAGTGTATAATCATCGAATTATCTCTCATATGAGTATCTATCCATAAGGATCAATCCAATGTCTCCACCGGAATCTCTGAGCTCCAAACAAGAGTCGTGATAATAAGAGTGAATGACACCTGTGTCTATAAGTACTGCTGCTTGGGTGGAGTAGACACCGATCATACCTAGTATAATCTATGGAGCACTATGGTCATAGGCCTCAGCTTTCTAGAGATGAGCTCGTTCCTGTCCACCTGCTCCTTGTGGTTGGGGTGGACCACCTGGTGGTGGTGACGGTAGAACCTCGAATCACTGCCCACCGCCTGCTGCACGGCCTGCTCCTCTTCCACGTCCTCCTTTTTCCTGCAGACCTCCTTTATCGAATCTTCACCTCTACCCAAGTGGTCCTTCGACCATATTCTGGTCATCAGTATGGCGGGTCAGGTAGTCTCAAGCCATGTGACCTTGATCACCACACGAATAACAAGGCCTATTCCTCACTGGTCCTGCTCTGTCTCGAGATCCCTGCACAACTGACCTCGTATCTAGTGGTCGTCCACCTGTAGGTCTGGTCCTATTGGACCTCTACGTCATCTATCTACTGTTGGCCACAGATTTCTCTACTACATAGAATCCGGTGGTGGGTCTCACTGCTGGTGTCTGCTCAGTAAGGATGCTCTCCACTAAGAGTGATCACTCTAACACCCCCCCGCCTGTGTTAGGATGCTGAGAGAAACCATCGAAGCTCTAATCTCCCGTCTGAGCCATTTCTTGAAGGTCCGTGCCTTGAAGAAAGGGCCCCACACCATGTTAGTGGAGTAGCAATAGAGGTTGGTGAACCTCGCTGAATACTGAGCCACGATCATGCTACCCTACTGCAAGTGGATAGCCTTTTGTATTCGCACTGAGCATAGGTTCGTTGGGACAAACTATTCCCTGAAAATGCTCTCTAAGTTTTCCCAAATGAGAGTCACCTCTTCGTGAACCTAGAGCATCAAGATCCAGAATTTTCCCGCTGCTACCTAAATAAGACTGGCAGCAAGGATCACCATGAGATTAGCTGGTGTCCCTACCAGTCGAAAAACTCTAACCACAACCTCCAGTCAGTCCTCAATCGCCTGTGGCTCCGTCTTACCCCAGAACTTCGATGGCCTTTGGAATTGGAACTCATGAAACATGCTCAAGCGGCATACACCCTCCGATGCTGGGGCTGGTGGCATCAGCTTCCCAACGGGTAGTGGTGCTGTTGGTACACCACCCGATGGTACAACTACCGAAAGGGGGACCTACACCGAATCCTTGTCGCTTGGTGATCTGTCATCACGTACTCTACCTGGAACCCTGGATGGCTGTCTGCGTGGAGGTATCCTGAAAATAAATAGGTGCACCACAGTCATTAAGTTATACCTGGTGAGCTGACTCAAAGTGAGCACAAAAAAAAGATTTCAAAAAACACCCACACACAATCAGTGTTTTAATGCACTGAGTTGGAAATCAGAAGTCATGGTCCTTTTGTATGGATACGTCGGCTGCCACACTAACAATGGATTCCCCAAACTAGAAACCACACTCATAACACTTAACACTATTGCCAATTAAAAGATCATAGTCCAAGTTCTTTGGTAGAACTGACTCCTCTGATTCCAATTTTTCACGACCCGTCCCCCGGGGCCCGTGGTGTGAATAACCCAAGCCCGCCATCCATAGGACAGGGGCTAGAAACTAGCACCGGAAAGGAATATCCCTAAAACTGGGAAGGGATTGCCTTTATAACCTATAAACTCAAAAAACCAAGCTCATAGCGAGATACAAGAACAAAGTAAAACTGTATAGTAAAAAGAGTGTGTACGGTAAGTAAAGGGGCCAGAATACAAGACCAACTGTAAAGTACAAGTAAAACTAAAAAACAGCTCCTGTGAACACCTGACAAGAATCCTACCTGAAGGGTAGGTACAACTCTCGAACGGTCACCTCTGCGGTACACCTCGTTTAAGGTCCATCTTCGTGTAGTCTCCAAATCTGGTAAACTCAACCCCGATCATCACTGTCCATCGTCTGTACAAGTCATAGAAAGGTGTGACCATATCCCATGCAAGGGTGAGTATAACAGTACTTAGTAGGGACCCCCGAGACCCCCAATGGTCTCTTAGAATCCACAAAGGATAAACCACTAAGTATGAAAACAAAAATCAACCCTAGTTAGGTATATGCTCATACATATACCTAAGTTGTCAAGCATACCCATCACATTTATGAGGAAAACAAGGCCCGACTCTTTAACCAAATGCACAACTGTTCCATGTAGGAAAGAATACCATGAAGGTAAGTATCAAAAAGGTAATTCCACATAGAATAATACCACACAGGTATCACCACGAAGGTAAGTATCACAAAAGTAACGCCACACATAAGAATACCACACAGGTATCACTATGAAGGTAAAGACTCAGCTCACACCAGGTATAACTTAAGTACAGAAATACAAATTTTTAGTCATAAACTAGATCATCTTATTATTTTGAGAAGAACTACTGCTGACCCACACAGGATCGATAGGTAACTAACCCCCACTTAACCACAAAGGATCGATAGGTAACTAACCCCCATTGACCCACACAGGATCTGACCCACACATGATCAGTATGTGATGACCCACATAGGATCGCTGAGCACTAACCCACACAGGATTAGTATGCACTGACCCACACAAGATCGTTGAGCGCTGACCCACACATGATCGGTATGCGCTGACCCACACAGTATCACTGAGCACTGACCCACACAGGATCTGAATATGGCCCACATAGGATCTGAAGATGGTGAGGTGGTGCTAAATTGGACATGTTTGAGTCCTCTCACCATAATTATATATAGTTAAAAGCATTTGATTAATGAATTCACAAAATGTCATGAAAAAAATAAAAAATTCATAATAAATAGGTGATATCGGCTCTAACATAGTTTAGGAAACCAAAGGTGAAGGGTCTCTATATAAACAAAGAATCAAATACCCTAATGCATCCTTGAATCATTATAAACCCCTCATAAAATGATATTACATAGATCATATTTCAGCATAAAAAATGTTCTCATTATTGTATTATATGTCCCAAAATTTGGTAAAGCTATCAACATCATATTTTTTGACCTCTAACACATCTTCCTAAACTTTGGTTCCCTATAAGGGTGTTAAAAAATATACATGCACTTTATTTTTTATATTTAAAATTAAATTTCATTTAGCATTAAATTTTTTGACCTTGTTTTGTTTCTTTATTTGGGAACCATTTTAATAATTCTAATTTGGCCTTCTCTATGGGCCTTCTCCTTATGTGATTTTCTTCTTGGGAGTTTCCTTTTGGCTCATTAAAAGGTTTCTTTCCTTGAACCCTTTTTTTTGTTCAGTTTAAAATCTTTTATCTACATATATTGTTTTTGATTCATAATGTTCATTGATTTCATTCATCCAATGGCTTATTTTGACTATGAATCATATTTATGTTTTGGATTAATTTCACTAGAATTTCATAATTCAGTTCACTATAATATGGATAAGGCGGTGAGACTTCAAAATATGGATGGTTAATCTGATGGAATTTATGATGGAAGTGTAATTTTAGAAAAATGAGGATCACTCAATGAGAACAGATGGAAAACTAGTGCTGAAGTGATTCATCTATTGGATATATCCAGTCATGATAAATATTTCTATAGGAGATCAGTAGTTATCATTGTTTAAGGATGGATTACCATAAAAGTAAGAGGTCGGTAAAATCAAATGACCGGCTGTACAACACTATATATATGGGATGAGACCTCCTAGTAAGTTATTATAAAGATCCAACCTTTATTGAGGTTCATTTATGTTTAATTTTTTTTATGAGCCTTGTTTGAGACTATCAAGGATTATATTATTTAGAGTTATAATTTTTTTTATGGGTTTAAAGTTAGAGTGGGAGTGAAACAGGGGCCCACGTGAAGGACCAACGATTGTAACGTGCTTCTACAGTCCCACTAGCACGCTGATGGTCAAACGAGCAGTACCAGAAGGGATATTGAGCTCACTGACTATCAAATGGAATCCCGTTGGATACCTTTTGTGTTTATAGGTTGTTTTTTAAAGGTGTATTTTGGTTATTCCCCCTTTAACTTTAAGAAACTCCAACATAATTTTCTCCTCCCATTTCACCCTAGCAGTATCCCTCACATGATTCATCACTCCTCTCATTATTATTGATGGATATCCATTGATCATTTACTGGTTCACCTTTCTTTGGATGTGTTAGAGAGTCATAGGTTAGTCTATGCATCCCCATACTTCTATTCTTTTTTTCTTTTACTATTAAGTGATCTCATTCCGTTTATATCTAATATTCTATATTTTTAGGTTTTTTCTTTCTTTTTCACTTTCTTCTAATTTAGGATAATCCAAATGAAAATACCAAATGTGTGGAATCTTATAAGGCTAAGGTAGGTGGTCCATAAAATTTTCCCATAGCCTCGTATTGTTTTCTAAGTGCATGTGTCGGTGGGATCACTAATTTTCCATGTGAATACCATAAATTAATGAACTATTTTATGTTTTCATTTTCATTAGTTAAATTCCCTTAGACATGCTTGAACCTCGAAGGGAGGTGACCCTTGGAGAGTGCCTTAGTAATAAATTGACCTTGTAATTGTCCAATGAATGGGTGGTATATGTTTTATAGAAATAAAGTGGAAAATATTAGAGGAATGATCATAGTTGAAACTTTAACATTAATTTGGAATGATAGTGTTCAACTTCTAAGATGTTTAGAATGGTTATAAAGAGAATTATGATTTAAATCAATGATTATGAAATGAAATTTCATAATCATCAATATTCTGAATGGATTGTAAGTCTTAAATAATTATCAATAGATGTGGGGGATTCAATGGGGATTCCATATACTATAATTTGACTATTGAATTTCCCATAAGGTATGGTGATCTATAATTATACCTTTAAGTCAGGTAATTGGTTTGAAAACTTTATTTGGAACGTAAAAGATTGGTAAATCTTCCTATAAAATAAAAATGGATAAAAACATGTTTTGATACTGATATGGTAAAATGGTAAAACCATGGATAATGAAATGGATAATAGAAGATACAATGGAAAATTAGTATCTTATGAATTTAATTTCAATTTGTAAATGGAATTATAAAATGTTTAATGGTGAAATGGGTTCAAGGTTGAAAATTATATATGATTAATTGATATGTATAATAAGCCTGAGACCCCTTCTTATTTTAAATATTAATGAGTTTTTAATGAATTGGAATGGGATTGGAAATACCTTAAATTGGACTTCATATTAATGATAATTAAATATAATTAATGGTAATATAGTCACATGAATATAGTGATGCTTCGAGTTTGGGAATACTGGGATGAGATCCTTGGATTCTATAGAATACATGAAATGGGAATGTTGAGATGAGATCCTTGGATTCCATATGACGTGTGATTCTTAGAAGTGGAAGGATGGGTGTTTGGATTCCACATGACGTTTGATGATTAGAAATAGAAATATGGGTGCTTGGATTCCACATGTGATATATGATATTGGGAATGACTTGAAAAAATCTTGGTTTCCATATGATACAAGTTAATTGAGAATTTCAGGATGGGTGTAAGGATTCGATGGGATTCTTGATGATTATGAATATCGGGTTGCATTCTTAGATTCTATGGGAATGTTGAAATGATCACTCATATTCCATATCACACTTCATGATACATTTTAATTCCCATATGAGAAAATTTATTTCATGTGGTTACTTGTGGAGGGGCGGTCATCGCGATGTGCTCAGGGACAACACAACATTAGACTAAGCATGTATGATCTGACATCAGGTGTCACCACATAGCCTTGGAATTAGTGTTATTTTTTTTATTTATTTTGTATTTCCTGATTTATGTTAGTGTTCCTAATAATAAATTGTTTATAATATTGTTTATATTTAGAGATACCATTTGTGGTGTCCTACTAATTAATTCTCATGCCCTTTTTTGGCCAATGCAGAACTTGGGTACCAAAGAAGATGCAATGTAGTTGTAGGCCTAGACTTGGACAAGGCCTAATGCATGATGATTTTGATTTCTAGGTTGTAGTTTGGATAATGGGATTATTCGAGATTTAGGTCTAATTGTGGATGGGCTATTAGCCTAAGTTTTTTTTGTTATTTTAGTGTTTATTATGTATGATATTACCATATGGGATCCTTTATAGTATGCGTGACACATTAATTTTTTATTTAATGTGAATTTTAATTTATTTTATCAGGTCCTTCCTAGGTTTTGATATTCATATATGTTATTTTATATGATTAATTTTACTTACTTAAATGCTTCTTTATCTGATAACGAGGTCATAATATCCCCATGGTAACCTCACATGACCTTTCCATTAGTCTATAGCCTTTGACATATGGGGATGTGCTCCTGAGGTTATGCGGTGCACCAGTCTAGGGAACTGGAATAGTGTATTTTGGATCAGGATGTTATAGTCATAATATAAAAACATTATTAATCAATCCACATGGGTAAGAAGTCACTCATTTATAATCTTTTCACTTCAGAAGAAATTAAACTATTGTGGTGTTATCCCATGGATGTTGGATAAAAATACAAACCATGTAAAACCAAAGTGTTATTCAGTTTGTTTCTTTCATTTTCTTGTTTTTATGATTTTATTTATATTTTTGGAATACTTTTTGTGTGGTGATTTAGGGTACATTCAAGCTTCTTAAGTTATAAAGCATTTAGTTTGGGAGGTGTGGCGTGTCATTGTGCGTGATGTATAGTGGAGCTAAACTGGTAGTGGATTCAACATCCAACATCTATTGGTTTAAATATAATGAACTCAGTATTTTCACATGTCTTTTACCAATATGTGGTATTGAGGCTTGGTTCATGAAAAATTATTTTCAATCAACATACTGATGTATCATAATTTCAAATTATTTCCATTATGTTATTTGATTTTGTGGGATTTACTTCATCATTTTAGTTGAATTTGAAGATGGAATGATTAGAGTTGATAAGTTTTATGGAAGGGACTATAGATTTTTAAAGATGCATATGGAAGATTATATCCTTCAAAAGGAACAGGATATTCTATTAATGGGATTCAAGACATAGGTGATTGAGAAAAATGAATGTGAATAGATGGATCAAAAGGTACTCAAAATGATGAGGATTTTATTAGAAAGAAATGTTTCTTTCAATAACCATGAAAAGAAAATAGTAACAGAATTGATGGTATTCCTAATATACATGTATGAAAAACTGACATCTTTAAACCTCGTGTTTATGATGTGTATGTTGTTCAACATGAGGTTTTAATAAGTAATACTAGTCTTAGACCATGTAAATGACATTAAATTTATCCCTAGTTAGCTCAAGTGAGTGAAATTCACTTTCATAGATGATGTTCAAGAATTTAATTTATTGTCATCTCTACTATATAGTTGGGATATGATGGTCATTATTGTCAGTAATTATACTGAAAAAATAGACTTATTATTTGAGGATGTCAAAACTTTAATTCTAAACGAATATATTTGGTGTAGGGAAGTCCAGAAACCAACTAAAAAAGAATGAAATATTTAAGGCATAGAATGTTCGCCCAACTAAATGTTGATCGGAATAAATAAAAGAAGACCAAAGATGAAAGTAGAGGTGAATCTACCAGACCCATACCGATATGTTGGAATTATGGTAAGAGGTGGAATCTTAAGAATTATTGGAACGTTTAGAAAGAAAACTCTAAAATAATAGTATCTGGAATTTCAAATTCATTAAATTTAGTAGAAGATAATATTGTTTTTCTATTGAGTGTCAATTTTATGGTAGAGTAATGGATTATTGATTATGTAACTTCATTCCATTACACATTAGATCAAAGCTTCATAAATAATTATATATAAATAAGATTCATCAAGGATCACTTGGTGGATGATGATTCTGTTGAAGTTATTGGAAAATGTGATGTGAATGCGTAACATCCTGTTTCCAATCCATCAAGTATGACTTTATCCCCATTGTAGGTTTCCTTCTCTCATTGTCTGAATAAATCCGAGAAGGAATTGGGAGGATACCTATAATGGTGAAGTCAAATATTTTTTAGACTTTCAAAAATAAATGTTCATGTATAAATGTTGTAGAGTAGTTACACACCGTTTAAATATGTTTCACCCCTTATAATGGTTTCTAGATTCAAGTCATAAAATATGAAATCACACTATGAAAGTTTACATATCGTTAATTTTGATTTCACGTAATGTATGTTTGAAGTAATGCATTTTTAATATGAGGTGATAGGTTGTTCAACATATGGGGGATGTGGTAGTAACACATCATGAACCCGAGTTACACGTCGTGTAATGGACCAAATTCAATTTTTAAAAACAGTGTGTGGCTATTTTTATTCAACACCTTCACCGATTCTCCATGGATCCCAACCTAAGGTAGTCCCAACAAGTTTTTGAGAGACTCAACCCCTTCTATATCGATCCATTAAACATTCAATCTTTATTGTGAATATAGTGAGAATCTCTATGTGAGTTACCTTTCCACTTATTCATTGCCTTTGACCACAGTATCACCATTGAGTGGAATTTTTTGATTTTTTGGTTTAAGATGGTGCTTTCATCTTGGTTTCTTCTAAGATCTATTGTGTGATCTCATTCTAGAGTCCTTTTACTTCTTTGGTCATGGTGAGATTTGCATTCGTCTTTAATCTATGTAGGTTTTCTCTCTTCTAATGACCCTTTGACTTTAGAATTGAGTCAATTTTGTTGTGGATTGGATTCTAGGGTCTCTGTTGGTGATTCTAGGTTTTGTTATTGGTGGATACCATTGTGGGAATGTGCAACCCAAACTTTGAGGTAGTTGGTTCCCTCTCTAGCCTATGATAATGTATATTGTTGTTTTTCTTTACAGACTGATTCATATTGAAATTAACATGATTGTTTTGTGTGTGTTGAAAAGGGTTTTTTATTGAAAAATGGTATTTCAATTTTTATTAATAAATATATAGAAAATGGGTATTTTTAAAGAATTGAAATAGAATTTTGAAATTTATTTGTAATGGTTTTCAAAGTATTGAAATTGATTTGTGAATATGATCACATGGGTTACCATGGGTACTTAGTTGGAAGGTTTATCTTGGGGAGATCTTCCATTGTTTTGTGATTATCAAGGAGATTTTTGTTTATGATTTCCTCTATTTCCTGGGCCCATTGTTTTAGGGGACCTATATTGACATTTTTGGGGGGTTTACTCATGGGGTATTCCTCTTCTTCCTAAGACCATTATTCTAGGAACTTTTTTGTGTACTTGATTATTGTGGTATGAGTAGTATGTGGCCAAGTCCTGCAATATTCCTTGGTGTTGTGATAAATGTGCTTCTATTTTATATTTATTAGATTTATGAGTTAGCCTTGATATGCATGTTTCTTCTTGTGAAAAATGATATGGAAAATGTGATTTGAAATTCATACACCTGCTTTTGTTTAAAACTATGGAAAAGGGGAAATGTTAAAAATGTTTTCTATAAAACTTATTTACTAATTATCATTCCATTTTTTTACTTAAAATGATCATACATGAATTATTCCCTAGAGTCTTGTTATCTTACACTTGGGTGGGATCATATTGAGCATGTTAGCTCACACCTTGCCACCTCTTCGGTGGCACATAGACCTTTGTTTGTCTTCCACTGTAAGGAAAGGAAAGGTGCTGTCATGAGGTGGAAAGGTTCGTGTTAGATGGTTGCGTAGATGGTGGTGATATGGTGGGATTTTTCCATGCCATCATTTGGAATATCTATTTGTCTAGGGTCTTTTGTAGTTGGACTTGTCCTTTGGAATTTTTAGATACTTTTTTTGTTGTCTGTTTTCATTATCTTATTACAGTTATGGAATGTATATCTTGTTAATCTTTCATTGTTCCTTTTTATTTAGTACATATATTCCTTGTGTTTGATCAGGTTGGAAAAAATTGTTCCCTCTTTTGTGTTGTTTGATGCCTAGGTGTTTTTCACCAGCCCGTGGGGATCGGTAACTCCCTTTGGATATGTAAAAGAACAGGTCGGGTGCCATGTTTGAGGGACACCTGGGTCAGTTCATTAAAATTTTGTATAAGAGGAGGTTAGTCATAAAGAGTCCTTGTCTTGGGATGTCAGTGAGACTGGAGATAGGATTTTCAGGACTTGAAAGGTATGTTGAGATAAGATCCCATCCATCTCTTGTCGTAATGAGACTCAAGTTTCCATGGGATGTCGGGATGTGTGTCTCTAGTGTAGGGTGTTTGTTTTAAAATATCTGTTTTTTCTTATGGGTTTTCTAGTGTGAACTGAGATTTGTTCTATGGTATAATCATTCTTATGTTTCGTTGTACAACATTATGCCTCCAAGACGTATTCCACAAGTTCGTGAGGAAGGTATAACTGATCCTCATAAAGGGAACCAACCTATAGATCAGAATCTCATTGAGACTATCATACAGGTAGTCCGTGATATTGACCAGGATGTGCCATGAGTTCAGAACTTAGTGGTTGAGGTACAACCGAGAGTTGAAGGAGAGAGATATCGATCACATGAGTTATTTCTTGAGAAACCAACATCCTTTAAAGGAACGAATAAACCTCAAGAGGTGGAGGTATGGATATATATGATCAATCAATTTTTCAACTTTTTAGAGACACCTGAGAACATCAGGGTGAACTGTGTAGCTTTTAGACTAAAGGGTTAGGGAAAGCAATTGTGGGATTCTATGGTCTAGGAAGACAGATATGTAGACTTGGATTATAAGTGTTTCAAAACCCTATTATTTCAGCAGTTTTTTCCAAAATCGCTGATGTTGGAAAAGTCTGTGGAGTTTCTATCTTTAAATTATATAGATTGTTTGGTGTTAGCATAAACCAACCGTTTTGATGAGCCTATTCATTTTTTATCAGATGTAGTGAATAATATCCAGTTGAATGCACAAAAGTACCTATAGGGTTTGCGACCAGATATTAGATCACAGATGTTCATTTTGAAATCTTTTAGCTATGCAGAGATGATATACAGATCTATGATGGAAGAAATGAATATGGTAGGAAATGCTGGATTTTCCACCTCTTCTCTTCTATCGGGTGGAAGATTCAGTGGTGCAGATGGGAATAAGAAGAAGTGGAAAGACCATCACAAGAGTAGGGGAGGTGGGTCTCAACAGCAAGCCTCCTATGCACCATCCATTACAGATAGTAGTGTGCCTCTAACTTATTACTATTGTGGAAAGGTAGGACGCACCACATGTTCTTGTCATATGCCTATGAAGATGTGAAACAACTGTGTATGTGTTGGTCACTTACAACGTTTCTACCAGGCTATGCCTACACCTCATTATGGTCAGGGTTCTTTGGTTCTAAAGGCTACTACAACATAACAATAAGATTCAAAAACTATAGGGATCAACCCATAGGCCTCGAGAGTGAATCATTTTCATGCAGTATATGAGTTTCCAGCAGAATTTGATGCAGGTCCAATAATATTGAGAGGTACGCTCCTTATTGCATCTTCAATAGCAATTTCGTTATTCGATATTAGTGTATCCCACTCATTTATATCTGCATGTTTTTTTTGACATGCTTAAAATTCAAATGGAACTTATGTCCTTTAAAATGAGTTCAAAACACCTATTGGTAAGAGGAAAGAGAAAGGTTTTTGGCGTCCTTCTTGTTCATTAAGGATAACCAATACGAAGTTGGTTTGGGATTTTATTGTTCTCGATATGGATCTATTTGACATCATTATTGATATGGATTGGCTTGTCTCTCATCCAACTAGGGTTTATTGTTATCATCGATGTGTTTTGTTTTATTCTTCTGATGGGAGATCGTGTGTGTTCCAGGGGGTCGGGGTCCTGAGTTCTGGTCATGTAGGACCTTCCCACCCAGAGTTTAAGAGCTTTCTTGGCTATTTTTACATTTGATCCCAATGACGTTTCTTCTGTTGATGATCTTCCCATCATTGTTTGATATTTTCCTCACATTTTTGCAGATGAATTCTTCGATCTTTCTCAAGAGAGAGGTATATTTTATGATTGGATTGGTGCTAGGTATGCAACTGATATTAATACCTTCTTATCATTTGGAACCAACAGAGATGAAAGAGATCAAGATTCAGTTGGATGACCTATTGGAAAAAGGTTTCATCCACCTTAACATTATGTCTTAGGCAGCCCCAGTGCTATTTTCCAAGAAATCAGATGGTTCACTTTAGTTATGTGTGGACTATCAAAAGTTGAACCAGGTAAGAGTTAAGAAAAAATATCCTTTGCCTCATGTGGATGATCTATTTGATCAGTTAAAGGGGGAATAGTGGTTTTCTAAGATTGATCTTTGGTTGGGTTATCATCAACTCTGAGTTTGAGAGTATGATATACTGAAGGATACCATCGGGAGTAGGTATAACCATTATAAATACCTTGTGATGCCTTGGTCTGACTAAAGATTCTATAGTTTTTATGGATTTGATGAATCAGATATTCCATAAAAATATTAACACTTTTGTGGTAGTGTTTGTGGATGATATTCTAGTTTATTCGAAACTGAGTGTGAGCAGAAGCACCATCTGCGTTTTGTTATGAAAATTTTGAGAAGTATCCATTTTTATGGAAAGATTTCAAAATTTAGTTTCTAGATTAAATAAGTGAAATTCTTAGGGAACACAATTTCTAATCATGGATTATCATTTGATCTAGAGAATGTGAAGACTGTTTTTTCAAGGAAGGAACCAAGAAATGTCTTTAAGATATAAATCTTCCTTAGTCTTCCTATATACTACCGATAGTTCATTAAGGATTTCTCGAATATGGCGTCACCTTTGACTTCTCTTACCAGAAAAATAGTGAAATTCACATAGGATATGAAGTGTTAGTCTTCTTTTGATGAACTAAAAATGCTTATGATATCATCTCTTATTCTGATATTACTTGATCCCGTTAAGGGGTACATGGTGTTTTATGATGCTTTGTGTTCTAGTTTGGGAGGCGTTCTTATATAGGATAATCATGTGGTGTCTTATGGATATCTTCAGATCTAAATGCATGAGAAGAATTATCCCACCCATGAATTATATCTTGCTTTTGTCATGAATGTGCTCAAATGTTGTAGACACTATCTTTTTATGAGAAGTTCACAGACTTATCTGATCATAAGAGTTTGAGTTATATCTTTTCTCAAAATAAATTGAACATTAGATGGAGATGATGGGTAGAATACCTTCAGATGTTTAACATTGATATTTCCTACACCCTAGGGAATGGAAATGTTGTGACTAATTCTCTTAGTTGGATTATTCCGTCATAGGCTGTTTTGGAATCGAAAGAGGAGTGGAACCTTATGGGGATTTTCGCTCAGTTTCACTTGGACACTTAGTAGGATTTTTCAGGTATGATTCTAACCAATGTAATGTTATAATTGTCCCTCTTGGAGTCTATTTTTTAGATTTATGAGCATGAAGATGTCTTTAGTAAAGTTTGAGAAAGCCTCTATGGTGGGGAGACTATTTCTGGTTGGTCTCTTTCTTCAGATGGTACGCTCCACTTCTGGAATTGGGATGTCATCTGAGCACCTATATGAAGTTTAGTCTTGCTTTATTGTCATAAATATTTGTGTTCCATTCATCCACATGCTAGAAAAAAGTAACATGACCTGAAACAATGATTATCGTGTCCAGATATGAAGTGTGACATTATAAATTATGTGTTATGCTATTACAACTACCAATGGATAAAGTCATAGCACTTGAATCTCTCCGATTTTCATCATCCTCTTTTAGTGTTGATCTGGAAACAAGATGAGGTATCCATGGATTTTTTTGTTGGTTTACCACAGACACCCCATGGGAGTAATTCTATATGGGTGGTTGTTGTTCGGTTGATAAATTCTCTTCATTTTATTCTGATCAAGGATACCATTAAATTTATAGATTTGGGTAAGATGTATGTGCAAGAGGTTTTGAGGATACATGGGAGTCATTATTCCATTGTTTCGAATAAGGATCCTAGGTTTACCTCAAAGTTATGGAGGAATATTCTAGAGGATATCTGAACTCAGGTCAAGTTGAGCATGAATTACCATTCAAAAATAGATGGGAAGACAGAGTGTGTGATTCAGATACTAGAGGATATGCTCTGCGCACGTGTCTTTGATTTTGGATGATCATGGGATATCCATCTTGAACTGCTTGAGTTTGTTTACAACAACAGCTGTCATTCGTCAATAAGAGTGTATCACTTTGAGGTGTTGTGTAGTCACCTGTGTAGACCACCTATTTTTTGGGATAAGGTGGGAGAAGTATCTCTAGTTGGATCAAGTTCGGTTCAGGAGATGTCTATAAAGATTTAGGATATACAACGATGTTTGGTTACTGCCTAAAGTGGAAATAAATTATATGCAGATCAACATCATAATCCTCTAGAGTTTCCCGTTGGGGACTATGTTTTCTTGAAAGTTTCTCCTTGGTTGGGTCATCATCATCTTGGAAAATAAGGAAAGTTGGATCCGAGATTTTTTGGACCGTTTGAGGTCATTGAGCGGCTCAGACAGGTTGATTATCGAGTGAAATTTACAGTTTAGTTGAAATGCATTCATGATGTTTTCCATATATCTGAACTTCGGAATTATCGTCCTTATCCCACTCACATTATGAGTTTATAAGAAAAAGAGTTAGACCCAAATGTTTCTATTTTTGAGAAACTAGTTGAAATCATCAACTCTCAGGTGAAATTACTGCATGGGAACTCAATTCCGTTGATCATAGTGCTATGGAAATAAGGATTAGATTCTCATTAGATGTGGGAACATGATTTTTTGATGAGGGAGCAACGAACTCATCTTTTTCCAAGAGGTACATCTTCCACATGACTTCCCAGGGACATAAATTCTTTTTGGTGAGGATTTTGTAACATCCCGTTACCAATCCATCAGGTACGTCTTTATCCACTTTGTAGTTTTCCTTCTCTCATTGTCTTAATAGAGTTGAGAATGAATTGGGAGGATACCTATAATGGTAAAGTCATAGATTTTTTTGATTTTCACAAATAATTGTTTGTTTCTGCCGGATGAAGAGAAATTATACGTCTTATAACTATGTTACACTCTATGTAATGGTTTCTAGATGTAAGTCATGAAAGAC
Organism: Viscum album; assembly: GCA_963277665.1. Lineage (NCBI taxonomy): Eukaryota > Viridiplantae > Streptophyta > Magnoliopsida > Santalales > Viscaceae > Viscum > Viscum album. Next base: position 2,096,271,360 of record OY728132.1, on the reverse strand, counting down.
CATATCATACCGTGAAAGGTTACACGTCATGAATGTCGATTTCATGACATCTATGTTTCAAGTAACATATTTTTAATCAAAGTTGACAGGTTTTTTGGTGTATATGGGTGATTATCCACTGAATGAGGCTAATATTCATTGTTAATATATATAATATTCATGTTCTTTATTATTAATAAACACCATTTTAGTGAATTTTATACTTTGAACATTATTTCATATTATAATTGTAATTCCTTCTTAAAATACACTATTACATGGTACATTTTTGAACATCATTTAAAGTACCCAATGATCTTGATTTTATTTTAATATTTAATTTTCCGGTTTCTCATTAAATTGGTAAAAATTCATACTTTTGGAGTACTTTAAGATTCATATTGGAAGACCACCAAAGTTGGGCTTGAACAAACAACATTCTGGGTGAAGTAAACTAAAAAGAAGCCCAATAAAACTACTGTATAGGACAATATCCAAGCCCAATAAATCTGAAACTTGAAATAAATATAGATTAAATCATGGGGAACATTTAATCAATGGTGGAAAACTCTAATTATGATGTTTGAATGGAGTTCTAGGCGGCCCAACATGGAGATAAAATTATGGGCCCGATTCTGCGGCCCAGAAAAATAGCCCACCATTTCGATAATATCTTGAAAAAAAATTCTATTTAGGCTGAAAGTTTACATGAGATTAAGAGACATCGGGAGACCCATTTTATTCTTCTATTTCCCTCTCTAATTCGGTTGTATAGTAGTTCATTTAGATGCCTCTGTTCGGTGGATGAAAGTTGGCTGCCACTTCGTGTCAAGGATAAAGAAGTCCACTCTCCCTTAATTGCACCACCCTAGGCCTACCATACTCAAGTGGAATTCTTTGTATTGTTGGGAGCTCGACCCAAGCCACTTGAAATGACTATTTAAGGTAGTGGTGGTGGAGAAGTTTATCATCTTTTTCACTTTGTTTAATTGTAATGTTATGCAGTGAATTTGTTGCCTTGAGTTTGTCTTTCTCATGTAAGTTGTTCAATTTACCTTAGTTTCTTAATAAAACTTCTTCTAATACTCTTATTTTTTTCTTCTTCATATCACATTTATACCGTTGGTTCAAGGTGTTAATTTATTCACACCAAACCTTGTGAAATTATCACACAACGGTGGAGTGATCATTATTTATTGTTTTTTTCTTCTCCAATTCCTCCCTCATGAGTCTACTTTCCGCTTCCATTGAAACCATATAATAAATGGAGTGATAACCCACTTATGGGTTGATCTAAGAGAGTATCAAGGGTCTGGATTTTATGTTATTTATCACCCCATTATTTTCTAATCACTTCTTTTATTTGAGATTTTTATTTGATGATTTTAAAACTTCTTCATCCTTGTTGAACTTTAAGGCCACATACTTCAAGTGATAATACAAATCTTTACCTTGGAGTGCTCATAAATTTAATCCTCCATGTGTATAGGTGATTAGTATTATGTTTTTTTGGTATTAAACAAGTAAGTGATGAAGTTTTTTGATATTCTTTAATAAACCCAACTCAAATATAAGAAGTTGAAATAATTGAAAAAAGAATTTTATCCAATCCACCCCAAGTGATAACCTAGGATCAACTCATTCTTTTAAATTGTATTCACTTAAGTATATTAGAGTTCACTTAAACCCATCTAAAATCAACCCAAGTTGGAAACTTCATAGCCAAAAATAGTCCATAAAATTTACGTGTCTATAGGTTTTTTCTTAGGTCTCTGAGGATTCAACAACCCAAGATAAACTACAAGTGACTGCTTAAACCTAAAATCTTAGGTAAATTTGGGCAAGAACAAATTTTGGTACCATTTCTGGGGACCTAAGTAATTATTCTGAACACCCATTCTATTCTCCCCCATTTCTTCTATTCTCATCCAAATTCTATTATCTTTTCCCTTTATCATTTTTTTCTTTTGGCACATGTCCGCCTACACTCATGACCAATCAAATCGTCTAGTTAGGGTGGATAGTCCTGGGGTTGGGGAGTCAAGTACACAAAGGGAACTATTTACATTAGATCCTAATCTTCCTAATACTCTAGAGTCAAAAATTGAGTCAATTTCAATGGATGGTCTTCAATGAAAGAAACTCATAAACTCGGTTGGGAACCAAAATGGATATCCAAATGAGGCAGCCCCAAACTTGGGGAATCTAGTCAATCAAACCATGAATAACTACCTCACACCTGCCTGAACCAATTTCTCCTAATTCATTAGACACAATTTTCTAGGATATTCCAACTACATATTTAATCCCCTTGTCCTAAACCACCTTCCCTCATTCTAAGGAATGGAGTCCGAGATACCCTACCTTCACGTCAAGGAGTTCAATGACATTGTAGAAACCATGTGTCCCCCACATCAACTAGAATCAGATTAGATGAGGCTATTTCCTTTTTCATTAAATAATTGAGTTAAAAATTGACTAAACAATTTCATACCATCATCCGTCAACTCTTGGGACCAATTAAAAAGAGAATTCTATAAAAAATACTTTCCCCACCACAAAACTATTTCACTTAAAAATAGCATCCATTTTTTTTTGAAAAAAATGGAGATCCATTCTATGAAACATGGGAGAGGTTCAAAGACACTCTAAACATGGTTCTGCACAATGATTTTTCTATTCCTGAACAAGTGAGAATTTTCTATGAAGGGTTGGGACTGGGTAACAAACAATTCATTGACATGATGTGTAATGGGACCTTTAAAAACAAATCCCCAAATGATGCTTATGAGTATATAGAAATCCTTGCTGAAAAAACCAAACATGGGTAATATCACCTTATTCTGAAAAGCCACATTGAACTACTGGAATGCATATGCTTAGATAATAGGAAAGCCTTAGGGCTAAAATTACTGCACTCACTTGGAAGGTTGAGGAGATCGATCTTAGGAAGGTCCATAAAATTCAAACTATTGACCTTGTTTGCACAATTTGTGACAAACATGACTAAAAGACTGAAAACTGCCCAACCAACCCTTCCATTAAATACATCATTCTAGGAGTACCACTAGTGGAGGTCAATGCTCTGAACTTTCAAAAGACCCAATACCAAAAAACATTCAACCCAATGTATAATGAACACTAAGGCTTCCTCTGGAAAGATAACCAACAACCTAGATTACCACAAGGGACAAACCCCTACCCTACACAAAATTTTCAAAACCACAACCAATTCCAACCACCACTAGCCCAATACCAACATCATTCTGTCCAATACCAACAACCCATCGAACAACCCATGCAACAACCAATCCAACAACCAAAGTATCCTCTTGGGATAAACCAACCAGCACTAGCCCCTACTTAGTGTGTCCCTCTACCAATCCTTGAACAGTTGTGTAAATAAATAGAGAAAGTGATCTCATAAGTCTCATCCCTTAAAAATGAACTACAAACCATAAATACAGGGAAGGAACCCATGCCCACTCAGGCAATACCATCCTCAAATTTAAGGGCAGAGTCAAGTTATACTCAAACAACTCATAAACAACTAAAGGATGGGAAATTTTTAAGAAGTGGGAAATGAATTGATAAAACTGAAAAAATAATTCAAAAACCATTTGAATATTAAAACTCTAATGAAAATTCAAATGAACCCCATGATCAAACTAAAAAAACTGATAACAATGTGAAAGAAACAACTCTTTAAAAAACAATCCCACAACCAGCACCATTTCCTCAACGCATGTGGGGTAAAACGAAGCCTGAATTTAGTGAAACATTGAGAAAAATATTCTCACAAGTCAAGTTTAGCATTCCACTCTTCGATTCCATTCAAACTATTCCTACATACTCAAAATACCCTAAGGACCTCTGCACATTTAAAAGGAAATTCTCATATAAGAACCAAGTCCTTATGGAAACAAATGTTAGCACAACAATCCAAGGAACCCTTCCACCAAAGAGGAAAGACCAAGGATTCCATTACATCAATGTTGATCTAGGAGAGAAAAAATTTGTCAAATCCTTGTGTGACCTAGGTGACAGTGTCAATCTCATACCCTATGCTGTGTACTTCTAGTTAGGAATGGAAGAGCTCCAACCCACATCTCTCACACTTCAACTTACTGATTGTAGCATTAGCGTTCCAAAGGGAATTTTAAAGGATGTTTTGGTAAAAGTAGAAAACTTCTTCTACCCTACTGATTCATTATCCTTGACAATAATCCAAACTTAGGAAATAAGGAATAAACCCCAATCATCCTTGTTCATCTCTTCTTTGCACCAATCAACTATGTTATCCGAGTCTAAAATGGGAACATGACCATCACCTTTGGAAACATGAGTCTAAACTTGAACATCTATAATGAAAACTCTCAAATTGGGGATGATGGAGAGATCTATGAGGTTAATTGGATTGGTAGTGTTGGTAGTGAACTTGAAGATCATCAAGGAATTACTGAAGTATTTTTTAGTCAAGAAGAGATTGATTTTCTTTGTTCACATGAGGGAAGTTTGTCTCATTGGATTGAATCTATTTCAGATAGCTCTATTAATGATTTTATTGAATAACCAATCAATGATACCATTGGTGAAATCAATAACATTGAGTCCATAACCATTCATGACACTAATCTGAATAATTTAGGGGATGGAAATTCTATTCACAAGGAACCAATTCTATCATGAAATCTGAACAATGAAACTGAGTTCAATACAAAGTCCCATCCTTTATTGGAAAGTGATAACTAGTCAGATCTATAATTTAAGGTCCTACCTTCATCACTCAAGTATGCCTACTTAGGGGAAAATTGAGGCTTTCCTGTTGTCATTTCCTCCTCTCTTGAAGCAAATCAAGAGATGATGCTTTTTAATGTTCTAAGAAAGCATAAGAAAGTAATTGGATGGACCCTTTCTGATATCCCTGAGATTATCCAACTCATTGTAACTCATAAAATTGTTCTTGAATCTAAATCCAAACCACGTCGTCAACCTCAGTGGAGACCCAATCTAAATATTATGGATGTGGTAAGGAAAGAACTTCTTAAGCTGTTGAAAGCGGGTATCATCTACCCCATTGCTGAGAGTGAGTGGGTAAGCCTAATTCAAGTTGTACCAAAGAAAGATGGAATCACTGTGATCACCAATGAGGACGGTGACATTCTCCCGACAGGGGTCTGTAGTGGATGGAAAGTCGGTATTGACTATAGGAAGCTCAACTCTTATACCAAGAAAGACCATTTCCCCTTTCCCTTTATTGATAAATTCCTCAAGCGAGTGGCATGTCATCAATTCTATTACTTCCTAGAAGGATTCTCAGTGTATAATCAAATCGATGTCTCCTTAGAGGATCAAGGAAAAACAACCATCACTTGTCCATACATCACTAATGCCTTCAAGCAAATTCCCTTTGGGTTATGTAATGCTCCTAGTACCTTCCAGCAGTGCATGATGGGAATATTCTCAAACATGGTGGGGGATTGTTTAGAGGTCTTCATGGATGAATTCTACATATTTGGGGATAATTTTGAGGGATTACTTCTGAATGTAGAAAGGGTTTTGTCAAGATGAGAGGATAAGAATCTCATCCTAAATTGGAAAAAATGCATTTCATGGTAAAGGAAGGACTTGTTTTAGGTCATCTAGTATCTGGTAGAGGGATAGAAGTTGATAAAGCTAAGGAAGACATCATTCATCACCTTCCCTCTCCTAAAACTGTTAAGGAAGTTAGATATTTCTTAGGACATGATGGTTTCTATAGAAGGTTCATTAGGAATTTCATCTCTATTTCTCGACCACTTTGTGCTATATTGGTGAAAGATGCTCCATTTTTATGGACATAAAGCTACGAGGAATCATTCTATACACTCAAGTAATCTCTTGTCTCTCCACCTATCATGAAATATTCATATTAGAAACTTACTTTTGAACTCATGTTTGATGCTAGTGACTTAGTTGTAGGAGCAGTCTTAGGACAACAGTGTGAGAAAAATCCTGGTGTCATTGTTTATGCAATCAAATCTTTAAATGATGCAAAAATAAACAACACCACCACTGAGAAAGAGTTACTTGATATTGTGTTTGCCTTAGAAAATTTTAGGTCCTACCTCTTAGGATCCCCCATCACTGTGTTCACTGACCATTCTGTAAGAAAACAACTCTTCCAAAAACAGGATGCTAAGGCTAGATTGATTTGGTGGGTTATTCTCTAATATGAATTTGACCTCATAATCAAGGAAAAAAAGTGTGTTGAAAATGTTATAGTTTGTCACCTCTCTAGGATATAATTTAATGACAAATTATCTCACCTTTATGTGTCTGATTCATTCCCTAATGAACACCTATACTCTGTGGGTGACTTCCCATGGTATGCAGACATAACCAACTTCTTAGTTACATGAGTCATCCTAAAATTCTTAGGGACTGAAGATCGAAGTAAATTTATTTATGTTGTTGGCACTATGTGTTTGATGATCCATACCTCTATAAGTTCTACCCTGACCGAGTCATTAGAAGGTGTGTCCTAGAATATGAACAAGATTCCATTCTTAAATTATGTCATAGTGAGGCCTGTGGAGGTCACTTTTCCTCTAAGAAAAATTCTACAAAGGTTCTTCAGTGTGGTCTCTTCTGGACCACCCTCTCAAGGGACTCCTACACATTATATCAAATCTATCCTAGTTGTCAACAAGTAGGGTCCATCAGAAAAAGTAACCAAATACCACTCACTCCCATCTCAGTGATTGAAATCTTTAACTATTGGGAATTGATTTCATGGGTCCCTTCACAAACTCTAGTGGATATATGTACATCCTTTTAGCTGTCGATTATATATCAAAGTGGGTTGAGGCCAATCCTAAAAAATCCAATGATCATCAAACTGTGATTATATTTCTCATGGAAAACATCCTCTCTAGATTTGGAATTCCAAGGGTTATCATTAGTGACCGTGGAACTTATTTTTTCAATCGTCCATTCTCAACACTCATGGAGAATTATGGAATTTATCACAAAGTGTCCACTGCTTACCACCCACAGAACAATGGTCAAGATGAGTTATCCAATTAAGAAATCAAACAAATTTTTGAGAAAATTGTTAATCCATCTAGGAAAAATTGGTCAAGAAAACTCTTAGATGATCTTTGGACATATATAACCGCATTTTAAACCATTTTAGGAATGTACCCATATAGGTTGGTTTATGGAAAAGATTTTCATTTACCAGTTGAAATTGAACATAAGTATTTTTGGGAAATTAAGAAAATGAATTATGACCTCTCATTGGCTGGAACAAGAAGGAAATTAGATCTCAATGAACTTGAGGAACTTAGGATGGAGGCTTATAAAAATTCAAGGTTAAATAAAGCTATAGTTCATGCCTATCAATCTAAAAATCTTAAAACCAAACACATTTTACCGGGTAAACCTATTATTTTATATAGCTCTAAACTTCACTTACACCTGGGAAAGATGAGGTACAGATGGTTGGGTCCATACATATTTTATAAGGTGTACCCCATGGGGATGTAGAAATTCAAGTTCCCAATAGTGGTCAAACCTTTAAAGTTAATGGTCATAGAGTCAAACCATTCATTGAACCATTCCAAAAAACATGAAGTAGATGAAGACTTATGCAAACCAACCTTAGATGAAGAAAATACTTAAACAATTAGGGGTCTATGTTGATATAGCAATGTTAAAAAAAGCACTGCATGGGAGGTAACCTGTGGTTTTCATGTTTCTAATCTTTTTGAATCATCTTTATTTTTCAAATAGGATTAATGAATCATTTTGATATTTTAAAAAAGAAAAACAAAATTAGACTGTTGGCCTATTCTTCTATTATGAGTATAGATGGGTATGAAAGGGGAGCACCATATTCATCCATGTCACATGGTGTGATCCTTGAGTAATACCTTACCCAAAAATTAAAAAAGAAGGCAATGTATTATCAGTTCATTTTATTTTCATGCGTTTGTAGGTTAAAATAAAAATAAAAAAAAATTAAAAATAAACATCGTAGGTCGTGGGGAAAACCCCGTCACAACAGGAAAAGTCGCGGGGAATCGAACCCAGGACTGAAGGGAGACATGGGAACATGTTTACCAATAACCTGCGGCTTATAGTTCCTCCTTATTCTATAATTTTTTTTACATAAAATTATATTTTACATTTTTTTATTTTATTAATAAATATACACGCACACACACACACATATTTTTTTTGTTTGTCTATTTTTTCCTTTTTTCCATTAGGGAACTCTGTAAGTGACATGGATATCAAAGGACTAAATTGGAGCAGCAGGAACTTCAACTTCAACTACCAGGTGACTTCATTTCATGATCCTCATATTTCAAATTTCTTTTAGAACTCCTCTCATCTACCTCTACCCAGATCTAAATTTTATTCTCTATAAACACTGGGGACATTGTTATTATACGTTGGGGGGGGTGAAAATAATGAAAAAACATTATTATTATTTTGTGTATAAAAAAGGTGTGGAAGGAAAAATTTCTTTAACCTTGAACATGATAATACACATTGCACACTTTGAAACTGAATATCAAATAATTTATCATGACCAGATTCTAATTTTAATCCATGTATAATTTCATGAGAACAGATTCTGGAAAGTGTGGCTGTCTAATGTGAAATTTCAACATTTATATTTTCACCCAAATAAAAAAAGAGAGATCACAATGCACGTCCTTTGGATAGTGGGGTATTATTTTGAGTTCATGGGGTCCCCCAAATAAATAGCATTGGTTTGGTGATCATTTTATTTTTAATATGAGTATTTAAAAAATCAAAAAAATAATAAAAAAACATTAAATTTGCACATAGAGCAATGAAATGACCTAATGCATGGATTTCGACACTTGGGGATTGTGACTCCATAGTTTTTTATCTCAGAGTTATTAATTTATCTCTATTTGTGGTAATTTGACTTTTTTTATTGAGTTAACTCGAGATGATGCCCGAGTATGTGGGATTCACTTGGTTCCCAAATGTCTTTGAGCGTGAGAGTCATTGGAAAAGTCTTGCTACATAGGTTGACTCTATTGAGTGAAATTTCAATTACCATGGAAAAATTGAATTTTTTTTTTTGAATACTCATCTTAATATTGAAATTTGATTCCACCTAGTGCTTTCGTCATTTCCCCCTTGAATTAAGATGAACCCCCATGTCTGTTGAGACACACAACACATCATCATACTTTATTTAAATTGGATGAAATGTGGTGAATAATTTGAATAATAAAATGAGATTGGACTTGGGATATGATTATGGACCTATCTTTTTTTAAATTATTTTTATGGGTTACATAATTTTTTGGTATGTGGTCTTTTGGTAAGCATTGCGTATTAAAATGTTTTTGAAAAAATAATTCAAATTTCATATTTTTGAGATACATTTTTCTCAGGACTTGAATAACTCAAGTTGGGGGGTGTGATTAACCACTCAATGAGGGTAATATTAATTTTTAATATATATAATATTCATGTTATTTATTATTCATAAACACTAATTTAGTGCATTTTATACTTTCAACATTATTTCATATTATAATTATAATTCCTTCTTAAAATATACTATTACATGGTACATTTTTTAACATCATTTAAAGTACCTAATGATCTTGATTTTATTTTAATATTTAATTTTCAGGTTTCTAATTACATTAGAAACAATTCATAATTTTTTAGTACTTGAATATTCATACCGGAATACCACCAAAGTTGGCCTTGAACAGACAACATTCTGGGTGAAGTAAACTGGACAACAGCCTAATAAAACTACTTTAGATGCCAATATCCAAGCCCAATAATTCTGAAAATTTAACTTAAGATATAGGAAATCATGGGTAATATTTAATTAATGAATTTAAAAATCTAATTATGATGTTTGAATGGAGTTCTAGGCAACCCAAGTTGAGGATAAAATTCTGGGCCAGATTCTGTGGCCCAGAAAAATATCCCACCATTTCGATAATATCTCGTAAACCAAAATTCCATTGGGGATTAAATTTTACATGAGGTTAGGAGACATATTTATATCCATTTTATTTTTCTATATCCCACTCTAATTCCTAAATATAAAGGTAATTTAGATGCCTATGTTCGGTGGATGAAAGTTGGATTCCACTTCGGGTCAAGGATAAAGAAGTCCACTCTCCCTTACTTTCCACTAACCTAGGCCTACCATACTCAAGTGTGACCCTTTGTAATATTGGGATATCCACACAAGACTCTTGAAATTCCTATTTAAGGCATCGATTGTGGAGGATTTTATCATATTTGGTGCTTTGTTTAATTTTAATGTTATGCTGCGAATTTTTGGCCTTGAATTTGTCTTTCTCATGTAAGTTTTTCAATTCACCTTAGTTTCTTAATAAAATTTATTCTTATACTCTTATTTTGTTCTTATTAATATCACTTTTATACCTCTGGTTCAAGGTGTGAATTTATTCACACCAAACCTTGTAAAATTATAACACAACAATGGAGTGATCTTTATTTCATTGTTTTTTTACTTCTCCAATTCCTCCCTCATGAATCTACTTTCCGCTTCCATTGAAACCAGAGAAGAAATGGAGGGCTAACCCACTTATGGGTTGATCCAATAGAGTATAAATATTCTTGATTGGACATTATTTATCACCCCATTAATTTCTAACAACTTCTTTTAATTGAGATTTTTATATGATGATTTTAAAACTTCTTTGTCCTTGTTGAATTTTAAGGCCACATAATTCAAGTGATAATATGAACATTTACCTTGGAGTTCTCATAAATTTGATCATACAAGTATATAGGTGATTAGTATTATGGTTTTTCGGTATTTAACGAGTAAGTTATGAAGTTTTTTGATCTTCTTGAATAAACCCATCTCGAATATAAGAAGTTTAAATAATTGAAAAAAGAATTTCATCCAATACACCCCAAGTGATAACCTAGGATCAAGTAATTATTTTAAATTAAATTAATGTTAGTATATTATAATTCAGTTAAACTCATATAAAATCAACACAATTTGGCTAATTCATATACAAAAATAGTCCACAGAATGTATGTGTCTATAGATTTCTTCTTAGGTCTCTGAGGATTCGACAACCCACGCTAAACTATAAGCGATCGCTTAAACCTAAAATCTTGGGTAAATTTGGGAAAGACCAATGGGACATGGGAGTTACATGTCATGAACCCAAGTTATACATCATGTAACAGTATGTGTTTAGTTTTTAAAAATAACATGTATCTATTTTGTTTTAGTCCCTTCACCAGTTCTTCATGGTGCTTGACCTAAGGCATTCCCAATGCATTTTTGAGAGACTCAACCGATCATAGATCGATCCATTCAACATTATATCTTCAATGTGACTGCATTGTGACTCTATGGGTGAGTAAAATTTCTGATTCTTCCATTATTTTGACCATAGTATCGCCGTTGGTAAGAATTTTTGGATCTATTGGTTTAAGATGGTGGTTTCTTCATGGTTTCTTCCTAGATCCATTGTGTGATCTCATTCTGGTGGAATTTTCATTCATTGGTTTTGGTACATTAGGTGTTCATCATTGAGGTATGTGGGTTTCCTCTCTTCCACTGACCCTTTGTGTTTATAATTGAATCAATCTTGTTGTGTATTGGATTCAAGGGTCTCTATTTCTGCTATTAGGTTTCGTTGTTAGTGGATCCCATATCGGGCCTAGGAGACCTGAGCTTTAAGGCAGGTGGTTCCATCTATATCCTATGATGATGGATCTTGTTGTTTTTATTTACAAACCTATTTATATAGAAATTGGCATGATTGTTTTGTGTGTGTTGAAAAGGGTTTTTAATGAAAAATGGTTTTACTTAGTTAGTGATAAATGGATAAAAAATGTGTATTTTCCAATCATTGAAATAGAATTGTGAAATGGGTTTGAAATGTTTTTCAAATAATTGAAATTTATTTGTAAAAATAATCCCATGGGTTAACTTGGGTACTTAGGTTGAATTTTTAGCTAGGGGCCATTATCCATTGTTTTGTGATTATCAAAGAGATTTCTCTTGGGACTTTCCTCTGTTTTCTAGGCCCATTTCTCTAGAGAACTGATATTGAAATTATTGGGGGGTTTACTCATGGGGCATTCCTTGGATTCCTAGGATCGTTTTTCTAGGAACTACTACATTCACTTGATTGTTATCGTACAAATAGTCTCTGGCTTGGACCTATAGTATTCCTTGGTGTTGTGGTACGTGTGTTTCTATTTTTTTATTTCTTGGATTTATGAGTTATCCTTGATACGTATGTTTATTCTTTGTAAAAAATGATATGGAAAATGTGCTTTGAAATTGATATACCTTCTTTTGTTTAGAACCATGGAAAAAGGGGAAATGTTTTCCATGTTTTCTATAAAACTACTTTACTACTTATCATGCCATGTTTTTACTTAAAATGAAAATAGATGAATTATTAAACAGAGTCTTGTTATGGAACACTTGGGTGGGATCCTACCGAGCCTATTATCTCACACCCTGCACACCTCTTTAGTGGTTCACAGACCTTTGTTTGTATTTCAGTTCAGGGAAAGGTAAAGTGACACAGTGAGGTAAAAAGGTTCATATTATATGGTTGGGATGATGGTTGTTATATGGTGGTAGTTTTCCATACCATAATTTGGGGTAACTTTTTTGATAAGTCCTTTGTAGTAGGAATTTTCCTTTGGATTTTTAGCTACTTTTTTTGTTGTCTGCTTCTGCTATTTCCTTTCATTTATGTTATATATTTCTTGTTATTATTTAATTATTCTTTTTTAGTACATATATGTCATATGTTTGATCATGTTGGTTGAAATCATTTCCTCTATTGTGTTGTTTGATGTTCGGGTGCTTGTCGCCAACCCATATGGTTCGGGAACACCCTTCAGGTAAGTAACAGAATGTTTCAGGTGCTGAGTTTTTGTGAAACCTAGGTCAGTTTGTTGCAAAATGTCTAGATACTGAATTGGAACTTTATTAAGTTAACGGAAGTGGGAAACATCTAAAGTTTATATAAAAATATCATTTCCATGGGATAACTTAATGGAGAAGTATATGGGATGAGATTTTCTAATTATGTATGAAAAATTAGTTAAGGATCAATGGTTGTAGAAATATGAGTTAGGAATATGACATTATATCTAACCAAAAGCTCATATGTAATTTTTATGCCTAGATATACAATTATAAAAAGTCCATCATTATGGAATAATTTTCTTGTCCCTCTCATTTATAAGAACATGAATTTTTTAATGACAAAGGGTGTACTGAAGCTCAATCATATAAATGTTGAAACTTTTGGGAGTTATATAATTGAAAAAATAGAGGAAATATTCATTTAATTTGTATTTAAGAAAGTATAATATCCATACTATTTAACTTTTTCATTCATAGGTATTGGGATAGTCCCCAGTATGATCTTACGAGAGTTCCTTATACATTGTCACATTTATTGATGATGAAACAAGAAACGTGTGGGCATATTTCTTAAATCAAAATTCTAAAGTGTTTATAATTTTCACTCATTAGTAATACTTTTTTGGGATAGAGTCCAAAAGAAGTATCAAATTAATTTCATTGGATAATGGGGGTGAATAAAAAAGAATGGAATTTAAATTGTATTTCTAGAAGAATGGAATCATGCCTAAGAATATTTTTCTTGGTACAGTAGAAAAAACATTGTGGTTAAACAGATTAATAGAACTTTAATTGAGAAGGAACATAGTGTGGGGTTGAACTCTGAAATTTATAAAGAAATTTTGGTAGAAGCATTGAATTTATATGTGAACATAGTCAACCAAAGTTCATTGGTACTAGTGGGGTATGAGATTCAAGGTCAGCTTTGGTCAGATAATCCAGTAGAAATTCATCATCAAAATGTTTTCAAAATTCTATCATATGTTCACATTGATTATAAGGATATGGGTGTGGGATCGGGGTTAATTACCTAATTATTTTCTTTGTGGGATATAGAGATGACAACATTTTCAATCATCTATGGGAAGATAATCATCTAAAGATCAACATAGCTCAAAATGTTATCTTTAATAAGAGGTTGTAAAAAGACCAAAACTTGGAAGTGATAGAAATTTATCTCAAATAATCAACTAGAAATGTTCAATTTGATCAAGATGTGAGTATTGGAAATAAATTGGTTTTGTTGAATTCATATGATGGCACATGTAGTCCAAAATATGGGCCTATAGAAGATATACTTGAATGATCAAAGACTAAAAAGGTGTGAAGTATAACTTCAAAATTTTATATTTTTAATGATTAAGTACCAGAAGATATGGCACCATGATAATAATAATCACATATTTAGTTTAAATGTTCTTATAGATTCAGAAAACTAATAGAAATATATGGTCATGACTTGCACTATCCACTTCTAATGAATGGGGGAGAACTTGAGAGACTAGAATATATAGAATCACCCAAAAATTCTGACAATTGGAATATATCTATATAATAAGAAATAGATTCATTGTATTCCAATTATACCTTGAATCTAATAGGTTTATTATGAGGAAAGAAAGCATTGAAGAATAAATGAGTTTCCTGGTTGAAGGAGGAAGTTGATGGAACTAGAAGGTATAAAGCTAGGCTAGTAAAGAAATGATTTGAAAAAAAGAGGGAGTGGAATTATATGAAATATTTTCACCAGTATTGAAACAAACTACCATCTCTAGGGTCTCTACTTTTGTTATTATCAATGATTTTTTTTAGAAAAAAATGATATAAAGAACACATTTATTTTGGGTGATTTGAAGAAATATTTTAAACATATAAAAAAATTATTTCAAGGTTAATTTGAATAATTAATTGTTGTGTTGTGTTATACGTAATTTATATGGATTGAAATACTTACCATGTCAATGTAACTATAAATTTCAAGCTATTATGGTTAAAAAGGATTTCATGTGAAGCAACTCAGATAACTATTTACATTAGAATATATTTATTGAATATTTATTTATCATTCTGATCCTATATAATGATAGTGTTATTCTGGTGGGTTTATGCATTCAATGGATCCATGAATTAATGTATGAATTATCTAAATATTTTTAAATGAAGGAACATAGTGTTTTAAATACGATTCTTAGGATGAGTATTTCATGAGATAAGAGAATTGGAAGTTTAGTGTTATATCAAAGTGAATAAATATGTATGTTATTGAGTAGTTTTTAATGACTAGATATAAATCAGTTTCAGCTCATATGGCTTGGAACTTTATGTTGTTAAAGGATAAATAACCAAAAATTAAAGATGAGCTGAGATACATGAAAAAGTTAAATTTTCTTTAGATATCATAAGTTTAATGTATGTGGTGGTTTTCACCCACCTAGGCATTTCATTTATAGTTTGTGTTATCAGTTCATATATGTTAAATTGAATGAAATGGAATTGGGAATCCATGAAATGGATTATCAAATATCTCATATCAATGGAAGATATTTCCTTATGTTTTGGGCTATCCAAACCATTTTAACGGTAAGTTAATGTGAATTTTAGAGTATATTTCGACACTCACAAGAGTACAACAATCTTTATTCATAGAACAACAATCTATTGGATGTCTAATTTTCAGTTAGAAGTTACAATATCTATTATAATAGAACAATATGTTTTTATAATGGAAAAAATTGAGGAAATAGTTTTCTTGAATCATTTATTGGTGGAACTTGGGAGGAATCAGGAAAATAGTTTGATTTAATATGATGGGAAAAGTGGGATTCACTTTTATAAAAATTAAGTGTTCTATTCCAAGACTAAATATATCGACTTGAAATAGAATTTCATTCATAAGTTTCTTCAGGATGGTGAATTAGAGATTTGAAAAATTAATGGAAATAAAATCCTGGATGATATGTGCCACATTAGGGTTGGTGTGACCAGAAGGTGGTGGAGAGCACTATATATATGTGGAATAAAGATTGGAAAGTTTGAATATATCTAAGTATTTATTTTCTTTAAGGTATTATTGGAGTAGTCTTCAAGTAGGATATTTTTAGGACTATGAATCCTTTTCATGTCTCCAGATTAAGTGCACAAGAATTTTAGGTTTTTGTTCACCAAAATATGGATAATTGAATGAGACTTCAACAAAAGAGGGGTAGGTTATGAATAATTTCTAAAGAAATTATAATTTCAATGGAAGGAGGATCACTCAGTGTGAATGGATTTACAAAATGAGGTGAATTTCTTAATCTACCAGATGTTTCTAGTCTTGCTAAATATTGCTACAGGAGATATGAAGTTACTCTTTCCAATACATGGAGGATTGTGAATGTAGAGGGTAAGTAAAACTGGATGGACAGATTTAACCCACTATAACTATAGAGTGGGACCACTTATTGAATTTTTATACAATTAGTTTCTTAAGAAACCACATGGCTGACAATTCACTAAGTTTTTATCTTTGTACATTAATAAAAATTAAAATATTTCATTTTTCTTTTATGTACGTAAGATGAAAATCAAATTAAATAAAACTAAAGTTTTATTTAATTTATTGATATAATTTTAGTGTTTTCATTATTGTGTTTATATTTTTTTGAATAATTGTTTTGTGGTGATTTAGAGAATATTCATGATTCCTAGATTCTAGAGTATTTAGTTAAGGAGGTGTGGCATGTTGATTCCCATGAAGTTTGGTGGTAACTTCAAACAGATTTAACATCCTGCATCCAGTGATTTAAACCCATATAACCCATGATTTGGGTATTTATTATCCCATCAATACTCTCCTTATGCCTTAGTTTGTTTCCATGTTTTTTCTTTCCCCTTAAACTAGGTAGGATGCTTTGACTCAGTCTCTTATCCAATTAGTGGATCTTTTATGTCTTTCTAAATTTGTTCATTCATTCAACTTAACTTGTTTCTTAAAATTTCAAAAATATCTTGGTCATTCACATGTCATGAATATACATGCATTCAATTTTCATGAAGATCCTCCAATAGAAACCCTCTTGGCCATTATTAAAAAATGGGGGTGACCTTCAAATTCCACATCTATTAGTCCTCAGGTTGGAGAACAACATTATGGGTATAAATTATAAAACATGGGAGGCATTACCCTATTTAAACCCATGAAATATATAATTCACCAATAAAAACCAAAATATTTAAAATAAAACAAAAAAAATACCAATAAAAATTTAATCTTTCATATAATTTCATACAAAATAAAAGAATCTCCAAAGACAATACCAAGATAAAATAGATCATATAGAAGTTACTCTGAATCCAATAAATGAATCACCACAATCTAGTAATATTTATCTTGATCACCAAATCCTTCAATAGATCTATTAAAATAGTATATAGGAGTAAGAGTGAGTAGAAAACTATATTCATTAGTCTCATCCTTAAAAACTCACATGTCAATGTGGAAGAAGCATATTAAATATGTTATGAATAAACAACGAAACTAACTCATTACCTAACCTCGATTAACTAAAAACTCATCTCCCTAATTTACACTCACCAAATATTCACACAAGTATAATATAGTAAACATGAAAATATACCAGGAAAGGTAGTCTCCCCTACATTCAAACAACATACATCTTGGTTCTCCCATCCCTTTTATTTTTTTTCATGTCACAACTGCATACCACAATTAGCATACCACTACCACATACCACATACCAATAATACATAACTACTAGAAAAAATTAAGCACCACATAAGCACTATCATATACCACCTCCAAATTCCACTTTTATATACTACTTAATCACACTACATTTGGTGGAGAGAGGAAAAGTGTGAGAGTATCCAACCATCCATATCACCCACATATTGAATATTGGGGGTTCACTAGGTATACAAAACCACATATGGCTGACTTTGGTGGAAGTGTAAAATAAATTACAAAACATTAGATGATATATAACAACACATAATTCCCAACCTTGGGTGGACTTCCTTTCAACACATCTATAACCACAATTCATCACCATACCATATTAACCCCACAATAACAACTGTTGCTACCTCTAACCACACAATGACTTTCCATGTATCCATAAAATAATCAAATTATTGTCTCTATTCCCATATATCAACACAAATCTCACATTAATCATATAGCAACCACATTAACTTTATTATGCATATTACTTTTATCTATGAAAAAATTCACATGATCCCCTAACCAATTCCCACAAAAATCATCATCCATATTCATTTACAATATAATTATCCAACCACTATAATTCAAGTTATTCAATACTACATTAACACAAAAAAAACCATCTATATTCCACATTATCCATATTTTCATTAATTTATCAGGATTCCAAATCTCAGGAAACTACATCACACCAAACTCCTCAACCTCACCACACTAGAACATTATCATTCACATCAAATCCTCTTATACTTCTACATTAAACAAAGCACACACAAATTTCTTCTATTACCATAAATAAATTAATGACATAACTCTACAATAACAACCTTAAATCTATATCCATTTATCATTCACTTATTCTTGAATTTACAATATCATTCCCAACACAAAAATTTAAATCAATAAATTCTATATATTTCAATTATTTATAGTGTTATCATATTTCAATTTTACTAAAGTATCTAAATCATAACTACACACATTAACAATATTTTTCGACACAAATGTAATGTCCTGATATGACTTACCATTAAACTGGTAGTCATACTGGTGGGTCACATAGCCTCTGGTCCATCTCCCCATATTCCATAGGCTATATGACCCCCCCGGTTCGACTACCGTTTTAATGGTAAGTCAGGCTAGGACATTAAAAAGTGGTATCAGAGATTAACTTTTTTCCTTTGTCTTACTATTTTGGGTTAGTATATAGGAGACTAGGAATTTTTGAGTGCTATGTTAATAGACGTGATTGGTACTAATCACCCCACATACGAAAAATGACCAAGTGACCAGGGCTAGGATTGTTGTTCATGACTTTTTCTATTATAGTTTCTATGATTTCACCTTGAGTGACTTGTGTATTTCTATTGCTTATTAATTTATAAGTTTATATTATTTTTACCCTGGACTTGGTTTGATAAGGATGAACCATTTCATTCATTGTACTAAGCACATATAAATTAACATTTCATGTATATTCCATGCCATGTAGTTTCATTAGGAGGTTTCCTTCTTAGTTTGATTGTGTGCCTTGAGTGCCATGCCATGCTTAGTTTTGTACCATGTTAAGTTAATTCATAGAATTATTTCCTATATAACATTCTTAGTTATTATTCCATAATTATTATTTATTCATTATTCCTTTCATGTCTTGCTTATATTCTATGCTTTTGTGTTATATCATGATTCTATGTTTACTGCTTGTTATAACATGCTTCGTTGATAAATATACCATGATTTTATGATTACAACATTTTTCTCTATTTTAACTCATTTTTTTAATATTCTATTTTTTTATATGTAAATGGTTTTATGGGATATAATTTACTGGTTGAAAATTAAAGAGGAGTGAGGTTTCAATTATAAGGTGCATATGTGACTTATAACTGGGAAAAAGTAAACCATGTATTCCCACCCTTGTAAATGGATGTTAACGTTTAAATGATAATTGAACTTATTTTGATTAAATAGGAGGAAAATGCCACCTGTAAAGTGTATGAGAACTTTATGGATTGGTATATGGACACCCATATGACTGGAAAATTGTATATGAGCATTTTAAATTATGAAATGGATTTGGTTTCGATAAATGAGAGCGAATTTTCAATCCATGAATTGTATGGGTGCTTCATGAATTTGGAAATGGAAACCCATGTAATCAAACCATTATTTATGTATGACCATGTTATGTTTGAAATGGTTAAAATATAATGGTTGTTTAATTTTTAATCTGAAATGAAATTGGATACCTTCTAATATATGAAAATGGACCCAAGTAGGCCAGTTGGGATGTGTAATTTATGAGATGACCTATTTGGGTTTTTAAAAACTTTTATATTTGAGAAAAATCTATTGGGATGCTTTATAGAGAACCTAGGTTAGTTATTTGGGATATTTGTAGGTCACCATATCTGTTAAAATGAATTTATATGATAAATTTCCAAATATGATGGGATGTATAAATATTTTTCATGTTTTATAAGGTTGTTTTGTGAAACTTGTATGTTTTTTCCTTAGGGCGTTATCTTAATAAAGTACGTTGTGTTTTTTAAATAGTAATTGATGTTTTGAATTAAATCTTTTATATGTTTAAAGATTAAATGTGATTAAAAAGTTAAGGGCTTAGAAATGGGACCCTAGGTGGTGACCTCTGTTTAGAACCCTCATGTAAGGGTTGGTTGAGCTTCTTTGCAAGTGCCTTGGAACGAATGTGGGAGAATTTTATATAGGAATTATTTTTTTTAGAAATGGATTAAAGGATCATATTTTGAACTTAGTGAATTTTGGTTAGCATGACCTTGTAATGGGTTGACATTTTTCCTTCGTATGGGGCTATCTTATGGTAGGTATCTCCCATAGAGATTTTATTCCTTTCTAATATTATGAGATTTATAACGTTTAGTGTTGTTAGAGTATCATTTTCCCATATAGGAATTTTAGTTTCTAGTGACACCCTTGTTCGGATGGGTGGTCCAAGATTCTTTAACCTTTGATATGGGTGTTAGAATCAAGTATTTTTTATTTTCAGCTGGCTATACATGCCTAGAGCCTGGTTGACCACTTTTTATGTCTTTTATACCTTTCCTTTCCTCAGTGGTAAATGACTT
The DNA here is from genome assembly GCA_963277665.1 of Viscum album. Classification (NCBI taxonomy): domain Eukaryota; kingdom Viridiplantae; phylum Streptophyta; class Magnoliopsida; order Santalales; family Viscaceae; genus Viscum; species Viscum album. The sequence goes on along the minus strand of OY728132.1, from coordinate 2,096,250,608 downwards.
GGAATGTCATTATCCATATGAAAGGTGTACGGGAAAGTATGGCTCTGATCTAAATGTCTAGTATAGACCATCCCATAATTTAATTCATAATGATGATAATAATATGGGTTGTATTTATTTTGTTCTATTTGTTCGTGTAACCTTGGGGTAGTATGCTTTGATATATGCAGCACCATGGAATTGTAAAATAGTATAACGAACCAATTAAGTTCATTTGAATTGTTGAGCCCTATTCTATTGAGTACGATTTTAGGAAATATCTAAGTAGAGTGACCTAAGAGTTAGTAGAATAAAGTTTTTCCCACTACTCAGGTGGAATTTTGAGACTCAGGTGTTTTGACATACCGGTCAATTTGGTTTCATTTTCATGCTAAATTCCTTAATGTTTCCATTTAATGATAATATAGATGTAGCACACTTGTGATTGGATTCTCTATCATTTATTTTTATGACAAGGATACTCTTAAGGTGGGGACCATCATGTCGGTTCTGGTAAATGTGTCCTTCCAATTATAAGTAAGACCATTTGTAAATGGTTGGTTTGCATAAAATCCCTTGGGGATTTTGGGTTTTTTAAATGTGAGTGTTGGTAGCCCGATGTTGAAGTGGTTGGATATGAGCATAACCTATGAGAAATTTTGTTGGTCTCAAATGGTCTTTCGTGGTCAATCTTGAGTGTTCACAAAAAGCCTCAGCATGTAAATGCTTAGGATCGGTTAGAATGACGCTTCGGTAGGTGAAGTCGAGCCTCTTCCTTGAAGTTGACCAATTGTGTTTCGACTCCTTTCCTTCCTAGTAATTGGGTAAGATTGACTAGAATCCATGAAAATTCTATGAGTGTACTATGCTAAATGAATATCATTCCCCCTATCTTGACTTCATTCTAGATAAACTAAGAGGGCATCCGTCTTACACTGTGATACAACTTTAATATCATTTGGGATTGTTTCAGTGGTTTTTATTTGTGTTCCACACTGACACATGGTTATTATCGAGGAATTTTGGTTCTGAGTGATCCTTGGTTTCCCAAGCAAGAATGCGTCAGATGGACTTTGGGACACCGATCTTTCCTTTCTCGGACTCGATTACTTGGTAGATGACTCTCTGGGCTCAATTAGTGATCTAATGTGGACGTTGTTCCCTTTTACCAATGTATCTATTATAATCAAGGAGTTTGGAATACCCTAGAATACTTCCTATGACTATATTTCTATGAATCCAAAGTTTTACCGAGCATGTAGTCAGGCTCAGAGGTGTGTTTAAAGGGAAACGATGCTAGATGTATGGCTCTGGGTTACCCCTTTTTTGTGCCAAGGCATGACATTTTAAATGTCCAGGTGATGGTTTCACCAAGAAACACCACTTAAAGTTAGATGTGGACTTCTCTGAGAATGATCATTGTAAACTCAATACACCTTGGAAGAAGGAATTCCAGTTCTATTTATAATACTTTGACCATCTAAGATGAGCATTTTGAGAATGGTAAGTTGGTCAATGGATTTCCTCATTATCCCTCTTTCCAAAGTGTATGGTCAGTGATGAAATTGTCTTTAAACATGATGTCAGGTGAAGAAAATTGTTGTATGTATCGACCTGGTTTTTTCAAAAATATTCAACTTGACCTGTCTACATGAGGTCAACAGGGAATCAAGCTTTTATCCATTTTAAACCATGCAAGAGGCATCACTAGAATGTTTAAGGTTGCATCTTTTAGGAAATTCTGATGGTGGAAAGTGTCATGGATTGTAATTGGACCTATATAATGTTAAATCCTAAGGTAAGAAGTACCTTTGGACATATTTTTAATGAGATGAATAAATTATTGTGTCTCTAGATAAATGATATCAGGTAAGTTTTTTCTCAATGTTTTGATTGGAAATCGATCTTTGGCTCGAATATTGATGTTTTAATTACCGTGTGATCAAATGGTGATCATAGTTGCATTGGGTGTTTGGAAATATAATGTAATTGTTTGAACATTTCTTTATGACCCTTATAGGTTAGGTGATGTTTAAATTGTTCCCAAAGGCTTCTCAGGGATGTGTAGTTCTACGGTGGGATGGTTATAACGTCCCATGTTTTGAAACAGATTAATTTTCCAAGAGAATTTGAACTTTTTGTTTAATGGATGGGACATTTTTTAAACTGAGTTTCAGAATGTAATTTCGACATTTGGGAAACTTTAATGTGATGTTTTTAGACATGGCTGAAGGCCCAAGAAGTTTCTCGGCTACCTAGAGGAGTTTTGGGAGCACCGGTCCTAAAAAATCACATTTTGAGGGATCATTAGAGGGCACATGGTATATTTGAAACCATGTAGACCAAACTAGGAAATTGTGTGTTCTTATCCATAGGGGTAGATTCTTTCACATATGATATGCATGGTTTACCAAAATGTGCAACCAGTCTGCACGATTAGTGGAAAGAGGCATCACTTAAGCACTCTTCACTTCATGGTTTGTGCCTGGTTAAGAATATCGTGCAGGGTGCCTAGGTGCCCTGTAGAGGGCCCACGATTTTCCAAACTGTGTTTCCCAAACCATGTGTGATACCCTATTTTAAAATTTTAATTAAATTATATTAAATTAGAATAAAATAAATTAAAAAACTATCTATCCCATTCCCCCCTTTCATTCACATGACACCCCCCTTGGCTTAACCACATGTCGCATGCGACCCCCTCTTTAGATCTCCTTGATTCTTCATTTTCACCCATATTTCATTGTGTTTTATATTCGATCCATCAAGTTAAGGTCTCATATCTCTCTTCTATATTGTTTTTGGATATTTTTTCCTCTACCCATCTCCAGGTGAGGTGAAGATGAACCCTAGAGTTTGTAGATTATAAAGATTTAGATTTTCATTCAACGTTAGGGTATGTAAAGGGGGTCTCGGGACTCCTTCATGTGCATTCCTACTTCCACCACTGAAGGTGAAGCAGATTGGTTCGATTAATATTGTCGTAGTTGTTTTGGGGTAATGTTTTCCATCATTCATTATTGTCGATCAATTTCTTTTGTGGGGATTTTGTAATTTTTGAGGTGATGATAATTTTCCTTGGGTGTGTTGGTCCTTTTCACAGTGTTTTGAGTTCTTGGTATTTGTTTTTAGTGTGTTGGGTCAACCTTGAGGTGGGTTTTTCTTAAAGTCATTACTTCAAGAGAATTTGAAGACTTCTTGAAGGCTTTCACTCATATACATATGTATGTATATATATATATACATATACACACACACACACAAAAATATATATCTTCCTTGTATATATTCCTTCATGGAGAGGGGAATATGTGCATTGGATTAAGGGATATATATATATATATATATTTATATATGAATGTATGTGTGTGAAAGTGTGAAGCAAATTCAAGTTTCCATTGTCAAATTTATCAAGTGACAAAGTGTTCAGCTTGGTCCCACTTTAAGGTAGGGACCCATTCATTTTCCACTTGAATTTAATAATACATTAATTAATTGAATTTTGAAATTTAATTAATGATTTTCCATGTATGATATTTTTTCAAAAATGATTTCCTTTGGTGAATTGGATGTGATGCTTAATTGAAAAAAGGAATTTTTTATAAACAATGTCATGATTAAATAATAAAACCCCTCTAATAGAGGTGTACTATCTTTAAGACAAAAAGTATTGATTAGAATTTAATGACTTCCTACCTTACTTCCTTGGTTCTTCTTTTATTCCTTGATGCTGTGGTTTGATATATAGAATGTCTATACATGGCCTTCATTGAAGTTATAAAATGAGATACCCCTTTTTCCTTATAAATGTTCAAGTTACCAATGCATCTTATAAATGAAAAGCTTGTCCACTACAATAAAATTGATTAATATAACAAGATCATTCTAAGGGATTGGTATGATTTGTATAATGGATTACCCAAGTAGGTAATTTCCCTATTGACCATAACACCTTCTAAGTGCCTTCTTTCATTTAAATCCAATTTCCTTGTTTTGATAGTGTAAATAGTTTGTTTTGGATGGAATGTGTTGTCATGAAGAAAATCCTTTCCTTGAATGTTTAAATTGTGAAGACCTTATTATAATAAATGAATATCTATGCTTATTTGAACTTAATAACATGTATTTGACTAAATGGTTTATTCATAATGAACTGATTTTCCTTATATTAAGTGGTTTAAATGAAATTGATTCCTTTTAATGGAATCTAATATGGTTATTGAAATGCATAAGAGGTATTGCCTTATGCATTATATTATAATTGTGATAGTGGTTTCAATGAGATGGATAAATGAAAAGCCTGAGAGGTACTTCCTCATGGATTTCATTATAAAGGTGATTATATTTTTTTTTCTAAATGGATTAATAAAGATATGGAAGGGAGGTTTTTATTTCCTCGTGCCAGTTATAAATTCACCTTTAAAAGAGGCTATGATATGATGGTAAGGGAGGTCCGAATGAGCATGGGGACTCATGATCCCTTACATTAGTGTTGGGAATGGAGACCCTCACCACTGATTCGATATGGGAGAGATGATTTTGAGCACCACATTCCATATAGAGTGTTTCCATGGCATGAAAAATCACTATCCTGAGTGATAGGGGTGACGACCCCCACTATATCAAGATGTTAGAATTACTACCTCGTGAATAGAGATTATCATCTCATATACTGGTATTGGATTCTTACGTTTTACATCCCGGTCCACTCCAACAATATATATATATATATCAGGATTAATACCCAGTGAGTAGAGCTTATCAGCTCATAGACTGGTTTTGGATGCCTGCATGTTACATCCCGGTCCACTCTAGCAATATATATATATATATATATATATATATATATATAATATAGTGACATGATCCAGCTTTTATTCCATCTATGAGATGAAGCAGATATAGTCATCAGGTGTCCCATAAGAACATGGATGGGTGGTTTCATCTTTATTTAGTTCTGTTTATTTTATATCTATACCTATACACAATTTTATTTATATTGCAATATCTAGATTGGGCTAGACACTGTGGGTTCTAACCTATTGAGATTTATATCTCACACCCTACTCGGGCTACCTTTTCACTGGGGTACCTAAGTATACCTTACTGTTCACAAGACCTTGAACCTTGCTTATTGTTGGGTTCTTGTACCTAGGAGTTAAGAGAAAAGGACTGATCTGAAGCTCATGATGCTCTTAGAGATCACCATTTAGATTTTTAGTTCTTTTATTTACTTGATTCCCATATTGTTCTGAGTTGTAAAGCCTTCTGTATATTTACTATTTTTAGTTATATGTCATCAACTATACATGCATACATTGTATAAACTATTATTGGCCACTTTAATTCATTTATTATGATATTTGACTTAATTTAATCTATTATTAAATATTTATTTACTACTTCCTCTATTATCTTATATTTATTTTCTATTTTACCACTATGTTACTCTGATATGAGGGTATAATATCTTAATTATCACTTGCTGAGACCCCCGATACAAATCGGAAGCCTCTGGCTTATGGGGATACACACCTAATGCCATGTGAACCACCATTATGGCTTATGGTTTAAGGTTAATTTGAGTTAGGATGTTACAACGATGACATGCTTATCATTATAAACAAGAAATAACAAAAAAATCAAAATCATATAATTTTTTTTGAAATTATTCCCTTTTAAGTCAATTTAATTATTTATATTTATTATGGAAAATTCCAAATACTTACCTAGAGAAAACTAGATAATGGTAAAACCATATAAGCAAAAGTAAATAATAAGGTGAATCCAAAATACCATCCTCAAATAAAACAATAGATCCCAGGTCAATGGTACAATAGGGGGTGAATCAGTAATATATTTTATGAATTTTTCATTTAATATTAAACATATGTGGATGGTTAAAACTAAAATCCTATATTTATTGTTTAACTAAAGATTATATGAATGTAGTGGGATGTTAATAGCATAGGAATATAAAAATTTACTAGGTTTGACACAAAATCCTATCACTTTTTTGGATTAGTTTTTCCCCCCAATCACGAATTCTACACTATATGTGAAAGTGGTTACACAATGGATTATACTTGTCCAATCATATTAGAGTGCCACTAAGATTAGTCTTCTGAGTCCCATAGGAGAGTTTCCATATTTGTAGTTCCCCACTAGAAGGTCATAACCAAAAATAAGAAGATCACTTATTTTATTCTTGGATACTCCTACAACACCTGATGTAGATATCCCTATATGAATATATTATATCAACTAGTTTTCCCATGTACATTATCTTCAAGACCATAAACAATAAATGAGTAGATCTTCCATTTTCAATACTCAATTCAGATCTAGACTGGTCTGGTTCTTCCCCAATATTCTGAATTCCCAAATTCAATGGACCACTAAGAGGGGGTGATTTAATGGTACCTTTTTTTATTTCTTACAGTTTAATTCAACATATTAGACTGATTAAAATATTTATCATCTTGTATTTATCTCTATAATTTTCCTAGGAATAGAAGAAAACTCAAAATGTTTATTTTCTATAAAACCCAGATATTTTAAAATAACTCTATGCTCTATAGTGTATTCAACGAGCAACACAGAGTTTTAAAGAACTGCGATATAATATTATTGTTTAAATGTGACTGATATAACCTAGCTCTTAAATTCAGGGGAATGAATAGAATAAAATTATTTATGAAATATATATAAAGGTTCTAGTTAATATAAATTTATTAATAAGTTATTAATAAATAAGCACTCAAATTTAATAAATATATCTTATTATATAAAAAAATATGTTTCTATAAAAAATGATTTATATTGATTTTGTGAGAAAATATTAAAATTAATTTTTGAAACTTTTAGAAATGTTATTTTATAAAATGAAAATAATTTTTTAAATAATCATATTTATATTAAGTTAGGGTGAAATATTTGGATTTTTCAAAAAATATTGATTTTTTAGTGAATGGTGAAAAATGCTGATTTTTGGTAAAGTTGTTAGTTCTTTTTAATAAATTAAGTAGTTTAAAAGTACCATTATTGTTTTAATATTATTTAAAATTAAAATAAGTATTATTTATTTATATTCCATCCAATTAATTTCATTTAAATCATCTCTATACTGAATTTTAATATAAGTTTATTTTTAGACTTTATTGCACATTTTTCTATAAACTATTTTAAACTGTATAATGTTTATCCTTTTGAAATAATTAAAATAACCCCTAATGAGGAATTAATTCAATTTTCCATATATATTATATATATAAATATTATTTTAAATTTAATTAATTACTATTAATTTTGATATAGCTATTATAAGATCATTTTATGGATGAAAAATATATTTCTTGAAAATCGTTTTTTTCGACACAACCGTGAGTTTAATTTTAAATTAAATTATACAAATTGTGTGAATTTAATTTAATAAAATATATTTAATATATTTAGTAATAATAATTTATATCATATAATAAGTTAAACTTAATTTTTTTCCCATAATTAATAGTAAAAATAGTAAAAAAAATAGTTTCTACGGTAAAAAAAATTAAAGGGTAAAAGTGGGTAACCTTAGAGGTAAAGAAGAGAACATGTTTAAAACATGATTATTTTGAATGGTAGAGGAATTTATTAGAATTATATAACATCCACTCTTTTATTTTCCAATTTTAGAGGCACTTTTCTTGAGAGTGACTTCCCATTGTTGAATAGTTTTAGGTATTTACAAGAATGCCACTCCTCGTCCCTTATAAAAGGGAACCCCCTCTCCGATCCTTTACACACCTCCAAAAAACATTGGTTTAAAAAATACCTACAAAAATATATTTATTAATTCCATACCCATTTCCTATATTCCTTTTTTATCATAAATCCAATATAGGGAGGCTTTAGGTGTAATCCAAAAGAGGTGGTCCGAAGAAGAGGTATCATTCTTAACTGAGCATCTTTATTTTATTTCTTCTTCATACACCATAAAATATTAGTTAATAATTATGATATAATAAAATCTGTACCTAACACAAAATAATATATTTTTTAATGGGATAATATAAATCCATATTCACTTTTATCAAATGGGAAATGAAACCATCATTCATATGTTCGATAGACCACCCCCTCATAAACCAATTTAATTCGTATTCCATCATCTCCACAGTTATTTATGATGATGGATTTAATGTTAATATATTATATTAATGAAGTATTAATTATTTTTTAAAATTAACACATCATAAAATTTCTTACCTTACCATCCATTGATAATTAATAACATCGTTCTTGTGTGTGGTGGACTACTACCTCGCGAAGCGATGTGATTATTTTTTTATTACTGGATCACATGGATGGTATATATAAGTGTATTTGAAAAAATAATATGAAATTTACCATATAATTATAATTATATAAATATAAAATAATAATCACCTTCATTCCAATATGGTCATTGAAAAATGGAAAGGTTGCTCATGCGTGCATACAACCTACTGTCTTCATGATTGTAACATAGTTCATTTTTCATAACCATATTACATGGTTTGTTTTAAAATTATACCTGAATTATAAAAATTATAATTATTTAATGACCATCATTCTTTATATTATTTTACAATGAAAACTTTTACCACTGTCAACACACTGATGCTGTTTCGAAATTATGAAATGAGCATCCTCAAAACACCCGATGTAAACATAAATGATTAAGTAATTAAACATATAACTAAAAAAATGAATTATATGGTTTATGTATAATTTAATAAACCTATAAAATTTTATTAATAAAAATAATAATTGATATAAGTTTATTATACAGGTTATAAAATACATACACGATATTGTCTGGGCTGGAGGTAAGGGTTTCATCTCAAAATTCTTGTTTTGAGACACATTTTATTTTATGCATCTAATTTATTTTAAAATGAGTATATACTACCCTATTATATATTATATAATTAATCCTTTATAAATCATTATATTTAATGTTACAATTTTTTACTTCCTTTATAGGAGTTGAGATTCAAATTTTACCAAAGTAGTAATGGTATATGTTTCAATCTCACTTTAATTAGGATTATTTATGCTTGAATTTACATTATAGTAAATTATTTAATAATATTAAAATAAAACCATTTAAATTTATTATTCTATATTTATTAATCAAAATATAAAGTAATAGTTCCATTCATCAATATTTGTTACTTAAAATGATTGAGAAAATGTTTTCAAGAAAATTAAACTTTATTTTTCTCTTCGATAAAAAATAATTTTTCATCCAAATCCATGTTTTCTAAAAAAATTATTAATGTTTTTAATATTATCCTATGATAATTTAAATTTTTTTACCCATGATTTTATTTTTTAGTTTTTTTTAAAATGTATATTCCTATCATTTTCCAACCAAGGTACTTTTGGACTTTTCTTACAAAATTGTGAACCGAATATTTATTTTAACATGTATGACATGAATGGTATTTTTTCTATCATAAACACCAATTGAATTGATGTTTCCTTAAAAAATAAACAATTCTTTTCAATGAATTTTTTTTCTTAATATTAATGATATTTTTAGTTTTAAAGTGATTTTCAAAGTGGAAATGGTATTTTTCTCATGAAATATTCCTTGTAATATTTTTAATAAATATTCATCAATGATGGACACCTTTTATGTTATAGATTGATTTAAATTATCTATATATGTTTCTCACATTTATATCTATATTATTATCCCTTACTTTGATGAGGTAATACATCCCTCATGTTCTTATCTCAAATGACTTCATTATGAAATTTCTTTTGATTATTATATGAGTCAGGATTGTGCTACACATTTTATTTCCCTGGTTAATTATTATGATTATGCATTATGACTGGTTTCAATTTTGTGTCACACATAATCATGAAAATGTTATGATGGGTGTTCCTAGATAGTTCTTCAATGCATTGGGTAAATATTTAGTCTAACGAGGCATTATTTATGAGATTAATGTGTAAACTTAATCCATTATGGAACTTTTTTCAACATTTTATATTATATTCGACGTTATCCTTGACTCATGTTTTTGCTATGTTATATGTTGCTACCATATTTCCTATAATTTCGTGATCTTATGATATAATTTTCTTTATGTTATGATCCTATGTGATTACTCTTGAGCCATATCTTTTATGATATCATGTTATGATTTTGAATCACAAGTTATGCTTTCTTATCATGTTTATTAGATTACTAGGCTTTGTAGGTGACACCTTTTATCTATGTATTCTCCTAATAATCCGATGTGGATTATGAGCTCAAAATTATTTAGGATATAATGATGGAAAAACATATATTTTTAATTTTATTCTCACTTTATATAATATGAAACTAGTCTTCTAAAGACAATAGCCCTTACAATATTTGGGTTATAATTATTGGAGTTCTATTTTAAAAATCATACACTAATATGTGTAAATAGAGAAGTTCAGTATAGTTGGTATCATAGCTAATGTTATTTAAACTTTGGAAACTAGTATGAGAAAACTTTAGTGAGAACCCTAAGGATATGTCTAAGGATAAGTTTATATATATGAAAATATCCAAGAATTTTGGTGAAGGATAGAGCAAGTGTTTTTTGATAAATTACTTCCTTATTTGGATAATGCATGTGGATTTGGAACTGGAACAGTTGTACCTAAGGGTAATAACTCTAAAAATGGCACATTTACTTGGAATCGATTATCACCAAGTGCACAAAAAATGGGTATGGTTTCACACATAGTTTGATTATCATGGGGGATATGTTTTGGAAATTAATAGGCACTTTATAAACCATAATAAAGGAATTAAATTGATGATATTCATCAATAACCTAAGTTAAACCTAAAGTGTATTGGTTTGATAATTAGAAGAATGATTATAATTTTAAAAGCATGAACACCCCTTTTTAGGTTTTATGTTAAAACTGTCTAATATGATTAAGTGTATTTAGGGAGATATTTATATCAATATAACCCTTATGTTTAGTATGATCTTTAGTAAAAAAAATTATTTGAGGAAGAGAACATTTATATTTTGTGGACATAGGTTTAAAGGTATTGGTAAAATTTAGTGTTTATCATAAATTTGTTGTTAAGGTAATAATATTCAATTTACATTATTTGATACTATGGAAAAAAAATAAGATGTATAGAAAACCTTAGTGGTTGAAAAGTGATTTAATGATTAATGTTATTTTGAGATTGTTCATCATATTTTTGGGAAAGTTATAGGAATTATATAGATATAGTTTTATAAGAAATAAAAACCCACAATTTTGGTGAAAAATCATTATATACGGAAAGGCCGCAGGTCTTGAACCCACAACTAAAGGGCGATAAGGGTGTAACACCTTCCACTAGCCTAAATGTTAAACTGATTAGTATGATATTATTTTTTGATAAACGTTTTGGTAGATAAATATTAATTTGATTTTGGTAAACATATTAGAGGATCAAGTCTTTTTTATTTTTTTGTATTATGATGCGATTAATGATATTTTGGGAAACATTTTATTAGATTGAGATATATATATATATACTTTAAATTTAACATAAAGGATTATTTTGGAAGAATGATATTATATTTTTAGAGATGTAAGTTTAAAGGAATGAGATAAAATTTTTGGTTAAAACATTATTTTATATTTAGGTTATTGAGGTTATTTGGGATATACTTTTATTTATTTAAAGATGAAATATGTTAAAACTTTGGTATTAATGTTGAATTTCAGAGATTAATATATTCTTAATCATTTTGGGTATTATTTTTTCTAACCATTTTTTGTTTTAATAAATATAGGAGGAATATTTTTTAATCTTTTATGGGTCTTATGATCTATTAAAATTTAATTTCATTCCTCAGGAAGAAAAAAATGAAATTAGATATTCATTCTTTAGAGTAAAAGGTGAATTAGAAATTTATAGAAACACAATGAAAGGATGAAATAATATTTATGAAATAAAAAGATATCAAGTAAGTATATTTCTGTGGGATAAATATATTGATAGTAAAACAATCCTTTAACTTTAGTAAATTGATCTTGAAACAAATTTTCTTTCCCATTACCTTCATATCTTTCGAATCAATGGTCTTTTAATTTATCATAAATTTATATTTTTGTGATTGTTAACTTTATATTTATTATTCACATTATTTTGATGAATGATCCTTATCACTCTCCACAACTATTTATTCTTTTCTTCCATGTACCTATTTTTACTTCCCAATAATGTTCTCATACTTTAAAACCTAGTTATGTGTTATTCCATATTACCTCTATATTTCCCTTTCCTTATTTTGAGAGGAATTTTTGTCAACCCTTTTATAGTTTTGGGTTTTCCATTAAAGTATTTTTGAATATAAAACCTTGGATTACTTGGTAATTTTAAATTGGGAGGAAAAGATTTATTTTAGGGTGTATAATATAACTCCTAGATATTTTAAAAGTACATTATTCTTGATATTGTATTCAACATGAAATACTGAGTTTAAATGAACCATGATAAAATTTTATTATTTACACGTGACCGATATAACCTAGATGTTAAATTGGAGGGTATGAATAGTATTAAATAATTTATGAAATACATATAAATATCCTACTAAATATAATTTCATTTACACATTTTTCATAAATAATTACTCTCCTTTAATAAATATATTTTTTTCTACAAAAGATATGTTTCCTTCAAAAATGAGTTTTATTACTTTTGTGCGAAAAAATTATAATTAATTTTTGGAACTTATAGAAGTTTTATTTTAAAAAATTAAAATAATTTTTGAAATAATTATATAGATATTAAATTATGGTGATATATTTCGATTTTTTGGAAAATATATATTTTAGTGAATAGTGTAAGCACCGATTTTTAGTAAAACTGACATTTATTTTTGATAAATTAAGTAATTTAAAAGTAAAATTATTATTTTAAAATGATTTAAAAGTAAAATAAGTATTACTTATTTATTTTTAATCAGATTAATTACATTTAAATCCTATTTATGTTGTATTTTAATATAATTTGATTTTTAGGCTTTAAAACACATTTTCCTGAAAACTGTTTTAAAGTGCATAATGATTCTCCATTTAAAATAATTAAAATAAAACTTAACAAGGAATGATTTAAATGATATTTATATTATATATATTTATATAAATTAATTTTGACTTATTTAGTTATGTTTACTTGTTATACATTTCTTATATGATCATCTTATTCTTGAAAAATAATTTATTGAGAAATTGTTTTTTGGACACGTCTGCAAGTTTAATTTAAAATTAAATTATAATTTTTTTCATTTAATTTGATAAAATGGATTATATATTTTAAATTATAATAATTTATATTATATAATAAGTTTAACTCAATTTTTGGTCATAATGAATAGCAAAAATAGTAAAAAAAGCTACCATGGTAAAGAAATCAAAAAAGTAAAAGTGAGTAACCTTAGAGAAAAAGACGATAAAATGTTTAAAACCTATTTATTTTTAATGTTAGAGGGGTTTATTGGAATTTTATCTCCTTTAACACTTTAATTTTCAATTTTAGTGTCACTTAGCCTCAAAGTGACTTCCCATTATTGAATAGTTTTTAGTATTTACAAGATTGTCACTCAACCTCCCATATAAAAGGGCACCATCTCACCTCTCATTTACACACATACAAAACCAATTAGTGAATCCAATAAATATACATATATATTAATTAATTCCATGAAGATTTCATAGAGTCATTTTTGTTTAGAAATCCAATCTATGGAGGCCTTAGGTATAATTCTAAAAAGGTTGTCCGAGGAAGAGGTATCATTCTTAATTGAGTTACTTTATTTTATTTCTTCTTCCACTGCCATAAAATCTTCCTCAATGATTATGATATAATAACATAATTATATAACATATACTAATATTTTATTATAGTAATTTTATAACCTAAATATATATCCAATTCTATTAAATGAGAAATGAAACTATCGATCATGTGTATGGCAAACTACCGCATCGCAGACTAATGTAATTCGTTTTCCATGATCACTTAAAAAAATATTTATGATGATGAATTTAATGTATTTATATGAATTTTATGATACATTAATCATTCTAGAAAATTAATATATCGTATAAATTCTTTACCATCCATTGAAAAATAATAAAATCATTCATGTGTACGGTGGACTACATCATCATGAAGTGATGTGATTCGTTTTTTATTTTCAAATCACATGGATGTTATATATAAGAAAATTTAACGAAAAAATATGACATTTATTATATAATAATAATTATTTAAATATAAAATAACACTTACCTTATTTCAATCACGATTTCTGAAAAATGGAAATGTTTTTCATGTGTACGTACGACCTACCATCTTATGATTGTAATGTAGTTTATTTTTTATGAAAATATTAAATGGTTGGTTATAAAACTATAATTTATATATAAAAATGATAATTATTTCATGAATATTATTATTTATATTATTTAATTATTACCCCTTTGACCATGATTAACACACTAATTCCCTTTTGAAATTATGATATGAGCATCTTCAAAACACCCAGTGTGGAAATAAATGATTAAATAATTTAATATGTCACTAAAATAAATGAATTCAATGTTTTAAGTATAAGGTATTAAAACTATAAAATTTTATAAATAAAAAAATTTATATAAGTTTATAATACATGATATAAAAGACATACATGACAAAACCTGGAGTCAAGGTAAATGTTTCATCTCAAAACTTTCTTCTTTGAGAAACATGTTCTTTTATGCACTTAATTTATTTTAAATTTTGTATATAATGATCTGTTACATATTATATCACGATTAATTCAAAACTATTGATATTTTAAGCTAAAATTCATTTAATTATTTCTTGGGAGTTAAAATTCATATGTTACTAGAGTGTTAAGGGTTTATTTTTCAATATCATTTTGATCGAGATTATTTATGCTTGAATATATGTTATAGGAAATCATTTGATCATTTTTTAATAAAAAAATTTCATTTTCTTTTATTCTTTTTATTCATGATGTTTTCAATTAATAATACCATTTCCTATCTTTCATACATAAAATTATCGAGAAAATATTTTCAATAAAATTTGAATTTATTTATCGATTTGGTCGGAAATATTTTTTCTTCAAAATCCAAGTTTTCTAAAAATGTATTCAAGAATATTTCTAATAATATCCTATGTAAGTTTAAAAAGAACTTTTCCTCATGATTATATTTTTAAAAAATGTTTTAAAATGAATATTCCTTCTATTTTCTATAGAATGAACTTTTTGTATTTTCTTAAAAAAATTGAAAGGAATATTTGTTTTAACATATACAACATGAATGATATTTTATTATATCATGAACAACCATTTATTTGAATATTAGTTAAAATATTCCATGATTCTTTTCAAATAAAATGCTTTTCCTAATATTCTATTGATTTTTATCTTTTTTAAAGTGATTTTCATAGTGAAAATGGTATTTTTCTCAAGAAATATTCCTTGTAATATTTTGATGAAATTTTAATCCATGATGAAAAAAATTATTTGATGGATTGAATATATATTATATTTATATATATGTCTCTCACATGTATTCCTAGAAATCATCCCTTACATTAATGAGGTAATACATTCCTTATGTTCACCTCTCAAATGCATTCATTATGAAATTTCATTTTATTATGATATAAGACAAGATTATTCAACCTGTTTTATTTCCATGGGTTATTCTTTTGTTTATTCCTTATTATTGATTTCCATTTTTTGAGCCCATAATCATGAACATGTTATGATGGTCATTCCCATATGTCACTCTAATTCATTGGGTAAAGGTTAGTTCTCATAAGTCATCATGTATGGGATTAATGAGTAAACATAATCCATTATGGGACTTTTTCAACCATGTAATTTTTTCTAGACAGTTAGACTTAACTCATGTTTATTTCTTATTATATGTTGTTACTATATTTATTATGATTCTATTATCTTATGATACTATGTTATTTATGTTATGATACTATGTGATTACTCTTGAGTGTTCTCTTTTATGATATATTATTATACTTTTGACTCATAAGTTATACTTACTTGTCATATTTATTCCCTTAGTGATATTTTTAGAACCCCCCCTATTTTCTATGTATTTGCCTCATTATCCCATGTAGTTTAGAACCACTAAAAGATTATGTGCTCATTATGGAAAATAAAATAAAATATTTTATTTTAGTCTCACTATATTTTTTTATGAACCTTGTAGAGACCCCAATTTTTCCCTATAAGACTATTTAATATTTCAATGGATATTTCTGAAGCCATGCGCTAAGACGGTGTGTGATTCTGAGGCCCGGTGTGCCTGGAATTATTTTGATAAAAATATTAAATATTTTTTAATGCATGTTTGTGGGTTTTCATAGATAAATGAATATTTTATAAAAATTTGATCAGATCAAAAATCTAAGGCTATGATTGGGTCTGGAATGTGGTGTTTACCCTAGTAACAACATAAAATGAGTCAGCACAAGATGTTTGGACACCTCACTCATTGGTGGTACATTAAATGGATGAATTAAATTATTAATTCATTCATTTAATATACTAGGCCCAAATAACTCACGAATAGGGACTCAGATGAGAAACTTGAGACCACCATTGAGTTTAGAATGTAGGTTTTAATATAGGCATGGCAGAAACTTTTTCAGCATCGGGAGTTTTTCTAATGTGCGTTCGTGGGCGAATAATTTAAAAAGAAAAAAATTATTTATTTAATTACTCTATTTTTATCCTAACCTAAATTTCCATATAAATGTGTTATTATGGGAATCTTCCTAAGGTTATCTCATAATTTTTGAAATTTACTTATGAGAGAACCTCCTTCCTCAAGAGATTTCCTTCAAAGAACGATGAATAAAGAATGGCGACGATACCTTAGATCTGGGCAAATCGAAGCGCGACGAATGCAACATAGCTTGAAAAATGTGTTCTTTACCAATGATCGATCCAATATTCAAGTAGGACTAATATTTGGTGTTTTAATCCTTTTGTTAAAAAATTGTCCATATGGATGTCTTGTCCTCAATCTGCGCCCCTTCACATGCCTGAGTGTTGAAATAATTTCTTTTAACAGTTGTTTCTAACCCAGATTGCACAATCTTGATCTGTTTTCCAAGAATGATTGGACATCGATCCAAAATACTTGCTTATATGATTTTATCCTCTCTCTCTATACATTATTTTTTGTTGAAACCCTGTGGTTCCAGTCTCGACAATTTTCGAGAGACTCAAGCTTGATTGGGCACTCAAATTTAAGGTGGATAGATGAAACGACAACAATATTGCAAGTGGAGACTCGATCTATGTAGATTAGGGCCCAATGATCGCATATCTTTGATCATTTTAATATTCAGGATTATAATTGATTAGCGGTGGCTCACAGAAGGTGCAGAGGCTGTGTGGGGTGTGCGAGTGGGACAATTGGTTGGGACAGTGGTTCGGCCTAGCTCCAGGGCATGGTTCCAGTGAGGAAGGTGTCCAGTCATGCTCTCTGGAGTCAGGGAGGGATCATGAGGTTGTCGGTCCATCTAGGAGGTGGTTGGAGTGATTCCCAATAGTGAGGTGGTGCACACGCGGTAGGCGGGGCTCGAGAAGGATGGCAGCCCACAACGCTGTAGTGGAGGTGGCTTCTTCTGACAATGAGGGCAAGCGGACTAGAGGCATGGCGGCACGACATGCCAAAGGTGTCTGTGGCGGCTCTGGCGGATGCGGAGGGTGCAGAAGAACCCTGAAAGCAAGGGTTCGATGGGGAAGGGGTTATGGTAATGGAGATAAAAAAATGATGATGATGATGATGATGATGATGATGATGATGATGATGATGATAATAATAATAATAATACTAATAATAATAACAATAATAATAATATCAATTTTCTAAAAACCCCATAACTCCCTCTTGGGGAGTCTGATTGATGCATCGTCAGTGAAGTTATGACCAAATTTGAAATACGTTAATTTTAATACAATTTCATATAATTTACCCTAACCCACAACTTAGGCCCACAAAATTCCCAAGAAACATTATATTTAATAATATTATTAAATCTTTGACCCGCCATAACTCAGGTATACGACGTCCAATTGATGTGTCGTCAGTGATGATGTGACTCTATCTTTAAGATGGTTGATTCAAGACCAATTTTGGATATTTAATATTGGTTCATGGTTCAGTTCCATGAATCACCCAATAAAATCATTATTATTATTGTTTTGGAATCTTTCATTTATCGTAACTCTTCAATATGACATTGGATTTGAAATCAGTCACTGACTTTGTAACCCTGATATTGAGGTGTACTTTTTGAGACCAATATTGGGATTTTTTAAATTGATATATAGGTATGGCCCCCATGATATTCCATTCAAGCATAATTCGTTGAAATACGCCTTTTTCATTAGGTGTCCTATTGAGGAAAATGAATAGTCAATTCTGTGCATTTTTTCATTAGGATCAAAATGGTACGCTCTGTATAATTTATTTCAAGATCAAGACATGGGACCCAAGAGTCCCTTTTCATATACAATTCTTTGAAATACAGATTCTTCACCGGGTGTCCGATTCAGATGAATGGAAAGTCGATCCTGTGCACTTTTCCGCTAGGTTCGGAATGGTGTGATTCGTTTGGATATCTGAGGAATCCAAAATTATTTTTCTACTCAATATGATCTGAGGAACCTTATTCTTGATCTCAGTAAATGTGGAAACATGAAAGGAATATTGGTGGAAGATTATTCTGATGTGGTTGAAGAGGATCCACGACTTTGGTCAGCACTGGCTCATGTGAGAGTGGAGAAGATAAAGATAACACGACATGTAATCACCTTGACATGCCATATAATACCTTCCCATGTAAATAAAATCATATGAAGGAACACATTTATATGCACATGACATATTTTGATTACACGAACATGGGGTTCGGGTACACTGACATGGCCAGCGGACACGGCTCCGATCTCAGATAACTAGAACACAACGTGTATTCCACCTACACAGCATGCTCTACTACATGATACATGACCCATGTACTAGTCTTAGACACATATAAGAAATCAAGATGGTCCACACACTATGTGGGACCCCTCACACATCATGTACTATGTGAGCTCATCTTAGCAACCTTCATTCCTCCGCATCTCCTTTGTTTGAACTCGGATTTCATCCCATGAGATGCCTATCCTGAGTGTTTTTCCATATAGAATTTTCTGGTGCCCTCAAAAGTGGATATCAAGATATGAAATGAATGTTCTAGGTTTCCAAACTTAGAGACGACAACCATTGATGGTAGTAATCAAAAAATATTATCATAGTAGTTCTAGGCTCACCCTCTTACTGGGCTCAGTAGTGTAGTCCCCAATGACCTTCTGGGCTGACCCTCCAGCTGGACTGGGTAGTGTAGTCCTCAACAATCTTCCAGGATAACCCTACAACTATGATGGTTAGTGTAGTCCCTGAAGACCTTCTAGGCTGACCCTCCAGCTAGGTTGGGTAGTGTAGTCCTCGAAGACCTTCTGGGCTAACACTCCAGCTGGGTTGGGTAGTGTAGTCCCTGACGACCTTCTAAGCCAACCCTCCAGCTAGGTTAGGAAGTGTTTCCCCTGATGAACTTCCAAGGAAGACCCTCTACTATGCGACATAATGGTTATGCATAGTTTGACTTAGACTTGGACTCACGAGAAAGTGAGGAACTTTCCCCACTAAGAGGTATTCTTGGGATGAGACATAAAACTATTCGTACTAGTCAGTGTTATCCAAAGAGGATAATATTGAGGTGTGTTGATTTGATCCCCTTGGACTTCTTCCTCCTAGACATATGCATGGGATACTGGGTGTCACATATGACTTTACCTAGGAACTATTGGCTACTCATCTTCTTGGTCTAGCTGTGAGATAGAGATCCCCTTACTCTCTCATTTGGGATTCTTTTATAGGGAATATATATATATATATATATATCCCATTATAGTATCCACTCTTTGGGTCTTGGTTACTCTCCTTCCAAGAGAGGTGAAGATGTGTGGGGTATACCACTTGCTTTCTGTGTGTAGCTTCTTGTTGTTGAATGAGTATACTCTCTGACTATAGGTAGAAAAGACTCGACGAGGAGTTCATCTCCTCACCATTTCTATCTACTTTTATTTGTATGAGTCTACTTTCAATCTCTTATTGGGTTGTGATATACTCTCTCTGTATTATTTTCGTTCACTTTTACCTTACATTGTTCTCCCTACTGCTTTATTCTTCAGTGTATCTCTTACTTCTCCACCTTTACCTTTTTAGGGTGTTATACTGGGTATGTATATACTCACCCCTACATGGGATTTTCCCAACACATGTCATGTATTTTACAGAAGGAAGACATGATGATCATGATCTTAGTGGAGCTTATGGATATGGGATGCGTGGACCATGTACAGTGGTCAGAGTTGGGGTACATGAGTGGGTCTCTCTCGGCTCTTACTCTTTTTTAGTTTCTTCAGGTTGGGATAGGTTTCTAGTTTGGGTGTGGGTTTTTTCCCTTTACTTTTCATTGACACTACCATAATATTGTACCACATTGAGGTTCATGAATGTTCATTTTTCTTTATATAAGTTTCACTTTTTCTACCTTTCCTCTTAAATTTTTCATTGAGTTGGTTGTGTGTGTGTACAAGTTTTAGGAAAATGAATCCATGAGTATTGTTATTCCTTTGGCACTTGTCACCACCCCTGGCCTATGGAGGTGTTCTTGGGGTAGTTGCAGCTCTAGCCCCAGCTTGGGTCAGGTCCTGAAAAATCTAGTCTTCCAAAGAAACTATGTCACGTTATGTTTGGGTTTTAATTAATGGATTTTTATGTTAAGAATCATGTAATTATATGTGTAAAAGGGCTAGGTCACTATATTTTCCATTTTGATGATAAATTAATCTAAAAAATTCATATTTTATCCTACTAAATACTTAGCCTCATTCTATGTGGCAAACCAACCTGGGTCAACATGACACATCACCCAAGATAGACTACTTTAAGGTGGAGATCAACAAAATAACAAAAAAAGTCTCATAAATAACAGGAAGGAGATAAATAAGTAGATTAAAATTTATAATAAGATTAAAAATCCATGGGATATAAAACTACATTCAAAAAAGGATAAACTTGAAAATAAAACATGACACAACAAATGCCAGGTCTATATATGTTCCAACCATGTGTAGCCTCCATCCTTTGAAAAATGAGGTTCATGGTTACTTGGGAAGAGATAAATAGTTTGAAATACTATTCTCAAGACATGTGAAAAATCTGGAAAACCACCCAGACACCCACTTGATTTTCTTTGTATGTTTTAGGGTTTGATAGACCATGCTCAAACCATACGAAATGCCAATGGATACTTATAGTGCCATTAGACATTGTTACCTCATGTTTAGTACTAGTTGTGTGCCTATATTGTTTTTCCAAAATCCTATGTTTTCAAAGCATAAATCCCAAAAACCTCTAGAATTCCACAAGGGATAAACCAATCTTAAACTAAAGTAAACCTATGACCCAAATGAAATAATAATTCTCACCACCATAAAAGATTTCTACTCCCATAAAGTTATCAAGATTATAAAATCATATAGTGAGAAGGCCACTACTACCTGATCAAGGATTCCCACTCCCATGTATCATGTCTATCATGTCTACACTATCACAATACATAAACCATGTGATTTTTTACCACAAAGTAAATTATCTTAGAAATACTTAATCTAAAATTATTATTTAACCACCATGGTTTCAGGCTCAAGATCAACTTATTCCCAATAAATATCATGGGAAGGCTCTGAATGAAACCTCTTTAGCTGAGAAACATAAAAATAAATCATGAATCAATGTCAACTGAGATGAAAAGTCCATGAAATATTTCATCTTTATAATATGTTCAATGATCTAAAAAGGGATAAAAAATATCAATTCCAACTTACTCTAATTATCCAATTGATGATGTCTAAAGTGAAGTGAAACTTTGAGAAATCAAACTCTAGTGTGTGATGATGATGGTATGCATAGGATTTCTGATGACTTTGAGTTGTCACAAACCTATTTTGGGTCAATTAATTTTTTATATCATTTTATGAATAAGGATCAGTAAAACTAAATAATTCTCTTCAAACTCCATCTAGTAGAAGGAAGATATACGTGACCACTCATACAATGCTTCAAAGGGTTCCATTTTAATAAAATACTAATAATTATTTTTCTAGAAATTTTTTACTGAAGGTATATTTTTTTCCCATTAACCTCCAAAATCAAGAACACATGCCTGGAGTATATCCTCAAGAATGTAAATAACTCACTTAGTATTCCCATCTATATAAGTATGGTATGCCATTTTCAACATCTGTTAGTACCCATTTACTATTGAAAAAATTTCCCAAAACTAGATGTAAACCATAAGTCCCTATTAGAAATAATTACAGAAGGAAAACCATGAAGCTTCACAACCTCTCATACGTAAAAGTTTCTAAGATCATCTACCATCTTAGTCTCCTTAAATGGAAGGAAATGAGATTATTTCACAAGTTAATCAATGATAACCCAAATCAAATCCTTTCCTATAGGATTCCATTGATAACCAATGGTAAATTCTATAGATATGTCCTTATACTTTTATACCATAATGGCCAAAGCCTGCAACAAACCATCAAATCTCTAGTTTCCCAAATTAATCTTCTAGAAAGTAAGGCATCATGAAAATAATTATTCAATCAACCACCTCATTCCCAAACACCAATACTATTGTATCTGATCATATTAAATCTTATTATTCCTTGGTTGTACAGACTAACAAGACTGATGTCCAATATACAACAAATCATCCCTCTGAGATATTGGAATTCCCAACCTACCATGAGAATGAAAAGTGCCAATTGGAAATCGAGATCGAAAACCCAAGGCCTCCCAACCATTTATGATTTCTCCAAATCACTAGAAATCAGTGTCTATTACCTAGTCAAGATGAACCAAATAATAAAATTTATGATTCTGCCTTCACCAAATCTAAGAACACCTACCCACCAGCCACTTCCACCCTCAAGATCATCTCAGTAACCAAACTCATTAGTGACCACTCCTCTACTAATAACTTTAAGTGTTCAGTCGATAACTTCATACTCAACGCATAAAATACCACATTTCCCTTTCTTGGAGAATAGTAAATATCAAAATTGAATGTATTAAGATACTCAAACTAATGTCTCTGTCACAAGTTCAAATCCCTATGAGTAAAAATATACTTCATGATCTTATATCTTGAATATATTGTAAAACATTTCTCAAAGAGATATTAGTGCCATGTTTTTAGAGTATTTATAACAGCTTCTGACTCAAGATCATGGGTAGGGTATTTATTTTCATGAAGGCATAATAGGAATGAGCCATAGGCCACCGCCTATTTTTCCTATATCAAGACACACCCCCATCCCATACCCAAGACATCATAGAAAACATCATAGCTTGAGCCTGGTTCTAGAAAAATTTAACTATATTTGATGTCAACCTTACCTTCAATTATTCAATATATCATTGAAATTTATAATTCCACCCAAACTTGACACACATATGAGTTAATTTCATCATTGGAGATACAATATTAGAGAAATCTGGAATAGAACACCTATAATAACTAGCTAATCCCAAGAAGCTCTAGATTTCAAACACACTTTTGGGTTAGTGACAATATATTACCATCAAAAACTTTTCCAAATCCACTAAGATCCACTCTATGATATAAAATGGCCTATAAAATTCATTTCTTTTATCAAAAATTTAAATTTAGAAATCTTACCATGTGAGTGATGTTCTTTCAAAATTATAAAGATAATATTAAAATGACCCCTGTGTTCCTCCTCTAACTTACTGTATACTAGAATATCATCCAAAAAAATGACAAAAAAAATATTTCTATAACCAATGAAATATCTTGTTCAGTTTTTATATAAATACCTCATGAGAATTAGTGAGATTGAATGGAATAATTAGGAAATAAAAGTTCCCATACCATCTCCTTGACATTTTCTTTGTTATAACCTATTCTCAGTCTCTCAAATGATGGTACCCCAATCACAAATAAATTTTGGAAAATTATTAGGCTCCTACGAGTTTATCGAACAGAAAATCAATCCTTGGAAAGGGGTAATTGTCCTTAAATATCACCTAATTAAGATTTTTATAATCAATAGAATGTTTGAGGACTCCATCTATCTTCCTAGAAAATAAAATTGGCGAAGCCCAAGGTTACATGTTAAAATGTATAAATACCATAGTCTCAAGATCTACAATATGATCTTTAAGATCCTCTAACTCACTAAGTACCATGTGATATGATGTCATATAAATGAACATCATACTTGGAAGTATTTCAAAACTGAAATTGACCTCTCTTTGTGGTGATAATCAAGAAAAATCATCACAAAAGACATCAGGGTATGTACTCTTCACTACAGGTAGTGGAATGATCAGAATTGAGTGAAAGATATAAATGATAATCTATAAAAACTTTCATGATACCATTTCAGTAAATGAAGAAGATACCCCACTCTCCTTGATATAGAATCCCATTAACCATGAAAGACATGGTACATTTCATCAAATTATAAAAACTAAACTCAACGATGGTAGTAGTCAATCTAGGCCTTTACAATTACCATAAAATCTATACTAATTATAAGGTTGAAGATATTGAGATCAAGAACTAGGAAGTCCTGCACAACTTCAAGTTTAGAAATCATCACCAGACCATTAAGACATTTGAAACCTTATTCCTTCCTATCTCCCAAAGGCATAGAAAGACCCCACTTGAAAAACCTAAGATTAGAATGTTATACCAATAAGTCAATAAACTTAGATTATATCCATCCAATGGCCCAAAGGCCATCATTTTTTATTGATTATTGATAATCCACCTTTCAAGGGGTGAGGTGTAAACCTTACAAGGCCCGTATGCTTTAATATTACATTGCCCGTAGGCTTTAGAGGAATTAATTGCCTATAGGCTTCAAACATTACATAAAACCAATACTGACTACATGGATACCATTTCAGTATAATGGAGAAGATAACCTGCTCTCCTTGATATTGAAACCCACTCACCATGAATGACATGGGAGATTTCATCAAATTATAAAAACTAAACTCAACGATGGTAATAGTCAATTTAGGCCTTTATAATTACCATAAAATCCATGCTAATTATAAGGTTGAATATTTTGAGATCAAGAACTAGGAAGTCCTGCACAACTTCAAGTTCAGAAATCATCACCAGACCATTAATACATTTGAAACCTTATTCCTTCCTATTTCCCAAAGGCATAAAAATACCCCACATGAAAAACGTAATATTAGAATATGATACCAATAAGTCAATAAACCTTGATTATATCCATCCAATGGTCTGAAGGCATTCATTTTTATTAATTTTTGATAATCCACCTATCAAGGAGTGAGGTGGAACCCTTACAAGGACTTTAGGTGTAAGTATTAAATTTCCCATAGGCCTTAGAGGAATTCATTGCCCATAGGCTTCAAACATTACATACAACCCAGACTAACTACTTGGAACTACTTCTCCCCAGCATCATCATCATGAAATCATATCTCCAACTTTGCATGGATGTTCAGCTAGGCTATCCCATGCATGCATAGGCTTGTCCCAATGGCATGTGCTATACACTCTCATTCTTGCAATCAGTGTAGCTTCTGCTGTAGTGAAAGCTCCTTTCTCATCCTTCATATAGAGCTCGTTCCTTGTACATTGTCTGGTTTGAATCTTCACTAAAGGTGGCTTGAAGGACTTGAGGTGGCCTGAAGGCCTTACTGGCCCGAAGGCTTGGGTGGCCCGAAGGACATAAAGGACTCAAGGACCAAATCGGCGGCCCGAAGGCCTAAACAGGGGAAAATTTCTAGCTGCTACTATGCCAAACAGTGTCTGCTACAATTAACACTACATTACCTGCTATGGTACTGCATAGTTCCCTCTACAGTACCTACTACAGTACTACTATAGTACTTTTATAGTACCTAGAAATTGTACCTCTGCCTGTATTTGATCCCGGGTCGCCTGGATTCACTTAAGAGTCCTCACCAACCGGGATAAGGCTCATGTGAAAATAATGATATGTAGAAATATAAAACAAAATTAGAGTCATAGAAGATGAGATAAACATTTTACCTATAATCGTAGTCATCCTTACTTCATATTCCTATAATGCATACTCTACTATATAATGATATTCGGTCTCAATTCCTCCCTATTCTTTCTTCACATTCTGCATATCCCCCATAGCATGAGAATGATATCCACCACCCTTTAATGCATTAGAACAAACCTATGTGCCTTAGGTAGGAGTGGATATAACTATATTTCCTTTTGTTCTTATTCTATAATTTTTTTAAGGTGTCCAATTTTTCACAATGACAAATTGTCCCAGGTTCTTCCAAATAGTTAGGCTTGGTATGACTTGGCCTCCCAGAATAATAAAAACTACCTACTATTTTCCCAAAAAATTCCTAGAAATTGGTCACGATGTAAACTGAGTACCTTTCTACTTCCTTTTATTTCTAAAAGAGACACACTGGCTACCTCCTATAGCAACTAAAGTTCCACCGAAGGCCATTTTCACAGCTATGTATTCCTTATCCATATCCTATTTATCAAATCCTTCAACAAAGTTCTATAGGCATAAGAGAATCAACATTGATTGAATATAGTCCCTCATACCCATCTTGAACCTCTAAGCTTTATGATAACCATTTCAAACATTCTCAGGTTCTAGGTGAACCAACTCGATGAAACATGTGGTATACTCCATAAACGAATACTCTCATTTCTCTAAGGTCATAAATTCTCTGGTGTTTTCCATTAATAATATTTTAGGATAGAAATTTTAGTTTAAGATCTTATTGAAATAAGTACAGGAGAGACCCTCATGTAACCTAGCTTACATGTTGGAGTCACTCCATTTCCAACTTAACCCTTTAAGAAATTAAGTAGAAAATCCAACCTTAGATTCCTATAGAGTTTTCAAAAATTTAAAGATCCTTTCAATCTACTTGATTCACTTTTCAAATTCATGGGTTCCCTTGTCACCATGGAAGATAGATGGATTATTCTTGGTAAATACTAAGCCATTATCCTCCATTTTCCCTAGTTTCCGACCCTCAACTGTCCCAGAGAAGGGCCTACTAGAGGATTTGACTATGAAACTTATGTCACTGCTTCCTATCCTATATTCAAAGTAGCTCTTACATGAGGTATTTTCTAATAAACAAAAAATAAAATATATAATTAGCTTAATAGAAAATTCTCAAATCAAAAAATAAAATTCAAGAATCCAAATTTAAACCATTGAACAATAAAAATTTAATGAAAACATGGATTCTATGAATGGGAGACAAGACTTTAAAAAGGAATTGGAATATCAAAATAAACCCAAACTAATTTCATTTAAATAATCTCAAACACCAAGTCTCAATATTAATCAAAATCCCTGAAAACCCATTGTAACTCAAGCTCAGACATAGAAGTGAGCAATCCAAGCACCATTCTATAGTTACTATCTAAATTTCGACATTACTAACTCCTGTATTTCATGAAACTTTAACCAAACACATGAAGTTTTATCACACTTCCAGTTGGGTAATTGATTTGACTCCATTTTATAATAAACCTACTAGAGTCAATATAACATGTCAACTGATATGGTATTACACAAATTGGAGATAAAAAAACAGCCAAACAAGTCTCATAAATAACTAAAAGGAGATAAATAAATAGATTACAATGTAGAATAAGGGGAAAAATTCATTAGAGATAAAATGTCAAGATAAAAAAGATAAAATTGAAAATAAAAAAATGACAAGACAAAAGATAAATCTCCATGTGAAAACCATCACCCCCAATCCATCTCTCAAATAAATTGTTGATAACTAAGAGAATCTAGTGAAATACATGATTCCATTCCATTTTCTTGAGTCTTGTAAAACATAATCTAAAAATTTCCAAAGGAAAAATTAGTTTGTGAGTAAAAATCCCATTATGATGCTACCAAGAATCTATAAAATTTCTAGCACCATGAAACCATTAGGTATAACATTAAAAATAAAATAAACAATGTTATCATTTTATAAAACATTTCCATATTGAATTATCTCTACTTATGCGCTTGAAGATCCATTTTAGATTCAAATCCATGATTGATGATTCCATAAAACATATAATATGCAGAAACTGTTTTTAAGGAAAACCCCTTTAAAAACCAATTTTCAAGCCAAGATGTAATTAATCAGTCAATTTCATAAATCAAACCAAATGAATTTATAAGAACATTATATAAATCAAGGGTTATCACCATTATATATAGACACCTACATTTACAATAGAGGAAAACTAGTTGCCTTTGAAAATAGAGATTGGAAATGAGGAGATTCGGTCCTCAGAAGCCTAGATCCATAAGAAACATCATGAAATACCCTTCCAACCATCTATATCTTGAAACAAAAACCCAATCAGGTTCCAATAATAAATGGGGAAAGGAAATTGAAGAGATATATAGAAGGAGAATGAATCCATCCAAAATAGAACATACATTAAATAAATCCACTGAGAATGAAGAAAAATCCACAAGGACGAAAGGGGGAAACCTCTAAAGTGCTAGGAGAAATTAGTTCGACCCTAATAGGGATTAAAAAGAGATAAGATATAAAAATAACCAAGGGAAAAATGGTAATTCCCCACTTTTAAGTGGTTTAGATCATGGTGCACCTTAGGATATATGGTTTAACAAACAGTGAACTAACCATGCATGGACTCTGTCCTCTAAAAAACATGGTGCACATTTATATAGGTAAGAACCTAAAAGTTTAAAAAACCTTATTCAAGCCATGCGTCACCTTTAGATAACCACCATAACTACAAAACTGATTTTATCCAGCACTAGGCTTTATCAGTGTTAGCTAAAAGCACTGATAAATGGGGTCCTTTATTAGCACTAATAAAAAAGTGATGATAAAGGGGTTCCCTTTATTAGTGCTACTAAATAATTGCTGATAAATGGGACCCTTTATCAGTTCTAGTAAAAAAGAACTGATATGGGGCTTTATCAACACTTCTTTACTAGCACTAATAATCCCCCCCTTTATCAACATTTTCTTCTAGCACTGATAAATCATATATTTTAGAAAAAATTATATTTTATTAAAAAATATTGTAATATATAAATATATTTACATTGATATGAATATAATATATTTTTTAAAATATCATTTAGATAAGAATAAATAATAGATTACACTTATTATATAAGATGTTTAGTGAAATTGTTTTTTTAAATAATTTAAAAATATTATTAATTAATAATTTTCTAATTATAACTGAGTAATTGTCATTTAATAAAAACCAGATGACATAAAAATTAAATGAATTAATGAACGATATAAGATAAGATGAAAACATGAATTGAACTCCAAACAACCATAAATTTTGATCCGGACATCTTTTTGGGCTCTACCACATATAAAATAAAATCTTGCAATGAGATATAAGCTTTAGTGATCAGGGGAACCCAAGGCACATTTTTCAGGGCCAAAAAAGCTGAGAAGGCCTCTAAACCCAAGTTTTTAGTCGAGGTATCCCAATTTTTTAACTTTTAATGGATTTTCAGCGTCAGTTAAGGGGTATTATTGTCTTTTTTGGTGGGGACTGAATTTATTTTCACGGATTACATTCATATGAATATTATGGTTTTGAAATTTTATCATTTTTATTTTAATTACAATATAAAAATGCATTAATATATATAAATATACCCATACAATTAATATTTATATATAAACATGTGTGTTTCAATAAAAAAATATATATGTATATGAATATTATAATTTATGTAAATTAATATATATTGTGTAAATATTTGTACATGTATGTGAGAAATATAAAGGTATACTTGTGTGTGTGTTAATATTATGTATATATATCATATATATATATATATATATGTATTTTTATAAATAAATTGTTATCAATATCATTAAATATAATATATAAATATATTTTACAATAAATATTTATAAATACATTATAAACAATTTATATGTAAATATAAAATTATATGTGAATATGTAAATATATAGTCGTATATATATATATATATGTGTGTGTGTGTAATGTATTAAATTTAAATCTAAATATATAGAAATATTCTAAAAATGTATTTAAAACAATATCTAACCATTTTTGACATTATAAAAATATATAAATAAATATATAGAATTATACCAATATATAATATATATATATGTGTGTGTGTGTGTGTGTGTGTGAGTGTGTGTCTATTAATAACCTGATATGTATTTATATTATATTCTAGCATATGTAAATGAATATAATATATTTAAATGAGGATACATATATATATATATCACACACACACATATATATTTTATAGATGTATTTAAAAATAATTATATAAATATATGAATAAAAAATATATATGTAAAAATATATATATAAATAATAACAAAATATCCTAAAAATGATAATGAAACATATTGGTGTAGTGGTAAAGGCATTTGAGTTCCAAGGGAGAGGTACATGGATCAAATCCAGTCTCACAGAGGAGGTTGGAATTTCAAAAATCGCTGATAAAGAGGGTGGGGAAGTACTGATAAAGGGGTGGTTGGCGAGTGGGTGAAAATCACTGATAAAGGAGGGAATCATTGATAATAGGGGGCTCAAAAAGGTATGAAAAAATAGTTTTCCCCCTTTACCTGTGCTTAAAAAACAATTGACAAAAAACCCCCTTTATCAGTGTTTTTTTAGCGCAGTTAAAGGGGAATTTATCAGGACTTTTTTGTGAGAACTGAAAAATCCAACCCTTTAACATCACTCAAATTTTTAGCACTAATAAAGCCTTTTCCCCATTAAAGGGAATATTTCATGTAGTTAACCCAGACACTTGTACTAGTCCCTTAGTGAGTTGCATGGTTTGATAAATCATGCTCAAATTGTGTGAAATACTGCTGAAGCCTCACCATGACACACCATAAGGTTACTCCATGGTCAGTACCAACCATGAACCAAGCCTATTTTTTCTAAAACCCCAAGTTTTCAACCCTTGAAACCCGAAAACTTCTAGAACAACAAAAGGGATAAACCAAGATAAAACTAAATAATGCCTATGATTTGGAGGGACCACATTCTACTTAGGGGAAACGATATTCTTGGCATATTCATCTCTGCCTTTAGTTTAGAAAATGGACTATTACTTATCTTCTTGGACCAAACAAGTTCAGACATAATTTTTTAACCTACACTATTATAAATATCATATTAACTTTGATTAAGTATAGATTTACCTTGCCTGTTGGAACCCCTATTCTTACAAACTTGTAAGGATTCACCTTTATTCTGAAAATAATTTGAGAAGTATTCTCTAGTATTCTTTAACTCATTTTAGGATATTAGAAACATGGATGATCTCTAATACATCTCTTCATTTTTCTATCTAGTTTTTATTTAAAATATATTAGAATATTCTATTACACATACACCTTTAATTTATTGTTTTTAAACTCATCAACATAAGTTTCTTGTTTCTTTTCATACTCCTTTTTTACCACTTATCTTTTTTATTTTCTTTTAATGACCTTCTTTTATCCTTCTTGAGTTATATAATATACTCTATACATTCTTCAAACTCACCTTTCATCATCCACTCTAGATCTATCATTTCTTCACCATCATCACTACTATAAAAATAAATAAATCTCTCAACATGATCCATATAATTATATTAATCTCCAAACTATCTTCTGGAAGATGAGTTATCTTGTTTCTTATTTTTCATAAAACTTCCTCTTTTACTTATTTAATATTTATTCTCTCTTATACCTAATATTAGTTTTTTAGATTTCTCATATTCTCCATATGTTTCAAATTCAATTTACTTCCTCCTTGAATACTCCTTTTTAAAATATCCTATACCATTACAGTTATAACACCTCAATGGATCCTTACCTTTTCCATTCCACTTTCCTTTCTGGAATTTATTTGAAATAGGATCATTAAATTTTTGAAGTATTCCTTAATTATTATTATTATGAATAAAGTATTGTCATATAGTCCCTCATACCATATCCATCTTACTCACATTTTCCACATAGATTCTTTTTAATTTTCAAGTTAGTACATGTAGATAACTTCTCATGTGTTTCACTCTTCTCATGTGAGATAATTTTATTTCTATTGGTACTAACACTAATTTGTTAATTTTCTATTTGTTTATATATTTCCAATTGACCTCGTCATACTATTTATCACTCTTTATTGACATGATCAGATTCTTTGGATTTATCACATGAATTCTTGGTACTCACAAATATGGATAACTATTTTTATTTTTTATTTTAAAATTTTTCCCTTACACACCATAGGGGACTTCTCCTCATAGCATAGTCATGAACTCAATATCTTGGTTACCCTCTTATAAAAATCTTATACAAACGTTTTCTATAAATCAAAATATATTTTGTGTTGACATTATTATTTCACTTATATTCCCCACTTTATTTCTCTGAGAATCTATCCTCATTAAAGAGATTGTTTCAAATAGATTTATCAAGAAAAAATAAACCATAATCAACTAAACAATAACATCATAAATCTCAAGTGAAAGTCCTAAATACTCCCCCTTTTTCATATTTTTTCGACAACTAACACTCAATATTTATAAATATATTTGATATATTGCGAAAATTGGGATTAAAGTGTGATTTTCAAACCTCTTTATACAGTTTTATTATAATGCCCCCACCCTAGTTACCTAGATTCAGTGAAATATTATATAACATTGGCATGATCACAAGGGATCAAATCCCGAAAGACCAATCTGTTTAGTATATTTGTATGTAATAGATACATAAATAAGTTTTACATTACATTATGAAATGAAAAACAACAACATTGTGTCTCCTTTGAACACATTCATCTCCCTTATACTATCCTTGTAGCTCAGTCATAATATACTTCTTCACATCCTGGATAAAATAAAACATAGAAAGGGGTGAGGTCAGATGCTCATTAAGGATAACAATATAGCAGAGACTTTCATAAATAAGCATAAACATTTAAGGCAATGTACAAGACTAAAACATAAGCCTTTTAAACTTAAACTTCAGTATAATATGGAAAATATACATCAATTAATATCTTTTACTTATTCACATGGATATTCTACAAGTTGAATAATTACATTCAATATCAATAACCAATATTATATTGATGGAATGCATAATGAAAGACTTAATAACCACATAGTCAAGGCCTCGTGACAAGA
This sequence comes from Viscum album, assembly GCA_963277665.1. Taxonomy (NCBI): domain Eukaryota; kingdom Viridiplantae; phylum Streptophyta; class Magnoliopsida; order Santalales; family Viscaceae; genus Viscum; species Viscum album. Next base: position 2,096,217,196 of record OY728132.1, on the reverse strand, counting down.
CTATAATAATATTTTCTCAAGGCCTTGTGGAAAGACACTAGTTTGTCTCACAAGACCTACTGATGCATCGAGGAGCTATAGCTGGCTCCACCTATCACTTACTAAGTCCTATTCATTATTCATATGAAAAGGTTGAAACATAATATAAACATTCATATTAAAACTAGCATACGAAATGTCAATACTTTATCCATAAACCATGAATGGTATAAAAATAACCCATCCAAAGTCAAACATATCACAAAACCATCAATACAATATGTAAGATTTGTATCATAAAAAATCAACTTCAAACAAGTGTAAAATCTATCAAAGGATGTTAACATAGATGAAATCAAAACTATTTGAGAGAAAATCACATTCTATTTTGAAATAATTTAAAAGTCACATAATTATAAAAGAAAAAATTTATTTTAAAAATATTATTATATGATTTTAAGGGAATATTTGAAGATGTTATAATGATGAAAAATAGCCACACTCTCCGTATAAGTTAAAAAAACATTCTTTCCTTAATTTCGTCGAAAAGGTCATAAATGACCTTGTTTGGAAAATGACGAAAAGATTCCTTTATAATTTTTTTAAGAATTAAAAAAAGGGTATAAATTAATTTAACACATATTCTAGTAAATAGTAAGAAAGTTTTGAAATATATTTTTAAGAAACATAGATGTGGATGACAAAGAGGTCCCAGTAGATACTCACGTATAAACAACTTCATATAATGAAGAGATTGTAGAATTAGTCCTTACCTTGTAATTTTCCTTGATCGATGGTAAGTTAAACTCCTGTATATTAGTTAAATAATTGTTATTAAATTATAGAAGAACCAAATACAAAAATATTATATCATATATGATCTTCTAATATTTCTTTGTTAATAATATTTCAGTAGTATCATCGTTTCAGGTGTTAACTAATTCGTTTACCTTTATATGATTGGTTATGTAAGCCATGTTTGTTATGGATATGATGTATTAGATTAATATACAGAATGATTTTAAGTTTTTAAATATTATTTTTAATCATAAAATAAAAATTATTCTTGAATGGTTATGATGGGGAATGAATTTCACCACGTTCGTGGAGAGGGTAATCCGTACGTACGCACTAGCGACAATATCATTCTATTGATGGGGAAATCGTATGTAATTGGATGGTATATAATATATACATAATCCTTAACATTTTATATTTATTATTTACATCAGTCATACTCATTATTATACCCATCTAAATAAATAAGTGTTTGAATAACAAACTACACCACGACGTGGAGACGATAATCCGTACGTACATACGTATGACGACTTGTCATTCATAGGATGTATATAAAAATGAATATGGTTGTACCATATTTATAATAACATCACAGTATGTATAAGGTAATTGAGTTATTATTTTGGTATGGAAACAAAAAGTAAAAAGGAAGTGGAAGAAGAAATAAACTTTGAAAGAGGTGGTGAAATTATTACCTCTTCTTCAGGTGTTTCCTTTTGAGTTGATCATAAGGGCTCCTTGGGTTGGATTTATGTTCAAAGTAAGGCCTATAGATTGAAGTGAGGTTATTTTGGAGGATATTTGAGCTAGGTTTGGATGATCCAAATGTATTTGGAGGTGTGCTTTTGATATAAGGACAAGTACCCTTTTATATGAGAGGTGAGGGTCACTTTAGGAAAAGCTTGAAATGTTATTTTATTATACAATCATTTTCAGTTTATAATGGAACCAGAAGGATTTATTTCGAGGCTAAGGTGGGGCTGGGTCGAAAAACTACCAACCAATAGGTTTTAGATAGGTTTAGTCTAACATATTAACCTTATCTTTTAGATTTAACTCTTAGTTAAATAATTCAACTTTGACCATGTATTCTTGTATTATTATAATAAATGGTTAATAAAATTACTATAAAAATCCAAGGGAACCCCAAGTGGTTCATTATTGGTATATATAACATTATCTAAGTCCTTTTTCCAAAATACACTAATCCAATAGAATTAGGACATGTGTTAGGGTAATTATAATATCATTTTTAACCTTTAATTACCCTATTTACTTTTAACCGTGGTAAATAAAAGTCAAAAGTTACTATTCATGAAAAATTATTTTAATCTTATTGAACAAAATTTTACTTAATGATGTCAACCATGTGTCTCAGATTTTTTAAATTCAATTCATAGAAGCGGTAAAATTACGTTTTATGCAAATTTTCAAATGTGCCTAGAAGGTGGGTAAAAGACGGTAAAAAGTTCAATAAAATTTTATATATCTAATCTTATTATAAAATGAATCCAATTAATTATATTTAAATTATATAGGTATTATGTATCTATTTTAACTTAAAATAAATTTAAATAAAAAAAATTATTTAAATAAAAATTCGGTTTTAAACAATAACGCAGTGTTTTTCACTATTTATCAAAAATTGAAAGTTTTTAGAAAAATACCAAAAATTCACACTATGCTAATTTTGATATTCCAAACCCAAAAATTAAGACCATTTAAAAAAATAAAATTTATTAAATTTCAAAAAGTTGGTTTTACCATTCATAATGGCTAGTTTGATCTGTCATGGTGTGCTAAAACTCCATGTTGCGCACATCGCATGATATTACATTATTCAAAGGGAAACGTACCGTGGAAGCTTGGGGTGTTACATTCTCCTCTCCTTCAAATAATTTAGTCCTCGAAATTTCTATAATATTACTGCATAAAAAGTTTCTGGTGGTTCTTCATCATAAGTTCCTCGGGTTCCCATGTTACCTCTTCCATCTTATGATTTTGCTATAGAACTTTTACCTGATGAGTCGTCTGGTTTCTCAACACCTATTCTCTGGTATCAATAATCTTGACAGGATATTCACAATAAGACAGATCAGGTTCCATTTCAATTTCCTCATAGGTGAGTACATGTGTTGGGTCTGGCACGTGTTTTATCAACTGCTATATGTGGAACACATCATGATCTTTGGAGAGACTTGGCAGCATTTCCAAATGATAAGCTACAACTCCAATTCGTTCTAGAATTTCGAAAGGTTTGATGTACCTTGGACTTAATTTTTACTTCTTTCTGAATTGTATAACACCCTTTCATAGGACTACCTTCAAGAAAACATGATCTCCTACTTGAAATTCAAATCCTTCATTTGGTTATCAACATATTTTTTTTCCTACTTCGAGCTGCTTTGATGTGGGTTTGGATAATCTTCACATTATACATTGTTTTCTCAACAAGTTCTGGGCCTACATGTTTTCTTTCACCAACATCATCCCAACAAGTTGGTGTGCAACATATCTTTCTATATAATGTTTCATATGGTTCCATCTGAATACTTTAATGGAAGCTATTGTTATATGAAAATTTTACCAGAGGTAAATTATGACCCCACATAGCTTGAAAGTCAAGTGAGCAAGATCTCCATGTGCCTTATAAGGTTTGAATAGTCTGTTCTAATTGTCCATCAGTTTGAGGGTTGTTGGAAGTGCTCAAACAAAGTTTAGTATAAAAGGCCTTCTGAAGACTTTTCTGGAATCTTGATGTAAAATGGGGATCATGATCAGAAACAATTAATTTAAGTACTCCATGAAGTCTTAAAAATTCATTAATATATAGAATTTTTAAACATTCAAGTTTTAAATCTTCTCTTATAGCAAGAAATTTTTCTCGCTTGGTAAGACGATTAACAATGACCCATATTGCATCATTCCTTCTAGGATTCTTTGGTAGTCCCATGAAAAATTACATCATAATATCATCCCATTTTCACTAAGGTATGGGAAGAGGTTTCATGACTCCTCTATGATGTTGTCTTATAGCCTTCACCTATTGAAACACCATACATCTTGACACACAATCAGAAATATCCCTCTTCATTTTGTCCCACAAAAAATGTTCCTACAAATCTTTATAAATCTTAGTGATACCAGGGTTTATAGAGAAATTAAAGCTATGAGCATCATCCAACAATTCCCTTTTTAGATTAGGTATGTCAGGAACACAAAGTCTCTTCCCAAATTTCAAAATCCCATCTTTATATATGAAGTCGATCAATCTGTCGTCATTCACAGCTTTAATTATCTTTTGAAACTCCTCATCATCAGTCTGAGAACTTTTTATCCTTTCTAATAAAGATGGTTTAACTACCATTTGAAAAAGTATTGATGCTTCACCTTCCATGATTATTCCCATATCCATCTTTACTAGATCCATGAACATAGGATCCCTTTCAACTCTCATCTTGTTTAAAACTCCATGATCCTTTCTGCTCAAAGAATCTGCCACCTTATTTTCCTTCCCTGGGTGGTAGTGTATAGTGAAATCACAATCTTTGAGTAGTTTAAGACATCGTCTTTGCCTCATGTTGAGTTCTTTCTGTTAGAAAATATACTTTAAACTCTTGTGATAGGTATATATCTCACATTTTCCCCATAGAGATAGTGTCTCCATATATTTAAAGTAAATATTACAGCTACTAACTCAAGATCCTGAGTGGGATGGTTTTGTTCATGAGTTTTTAGCTGCCGTGATGCATAGGAAATAACTCTATCATTATGCATAAGGATAAAACCAAGTCCTTTTTTTCAAGAATCACTATAAATAAAAAACCCATCATTCCCTGATGGTAGAGTCAAGATAGGATCATTGAATAATCTTCTCTTTAGTTATTCAAAACATTTTCACACACTTTTATCCAAACAAATTTAACCCCTTTACACTTGAGCTTGGTTAATGGGTTAGCCAATTGGGAAGAATTATGGACAAAATGCCGATAATAACCTGCTAAACCAATAAAACTATGTACCTCAGTTATACTTGTCAATACTGGCCATTCTTGGATTGGCTTGGTATTTGAAAGATCGACATAGATTCCATCCTTAGAGACAATAAGACCAAGAAAAGAAATTTCTTGAAGACAAAATTCACACTTGCTAAACTTTCCATATAATTCATTTCCTCAGAGGGTTTTCAGAATAATGCATAAGTGATTTTCAAGATCTTCATTGATTTTGGAGTAAACTGAGATATCATAAATAAATACCACTACAAAGTCATCAAGATATTTTTTGAAAACTCTATTTATTAGATCCATGAAAATTGAGGGTGCATTAGTGAGTCTAAAGGGAATTACTGTAAACTTGTAATGCCTATACCTAGTACAAAATGCTGTCTTCAGAATGTCTTCCTTATTCACACACAACTGATGATATCCATATTGAAGGTCAATCTTTGGAAAATATTGAGCTCCATGAAGTTGATCGAAAAAATAATCAATGCAAGTTATGGGATACTTGTTCTTTATTGTTATAGCATTGATCTCCTTGTAGTCAATGCACGACCTCATAGATCCATATTTCTTCTTAACAAAAAGAACAGGGGTTCCCCATAGGGAAACACTCGGGAGAATAAATCCTTTATTACTCAATTACTCTAGTTGTTTCTTTAGTTCCACTAATTCCACAATGTCCATTCTTTAAGGGGTCTTCGATATGGCCCTTGGACAAGAAATTAACTCAATGAAAAACTCAATTTCCCATTCTGGAGGATGTCCAGGTAAATCCTCTGGAAACACATCAACATATTCTTGCACAATAGGTACATACTCTATTTGAAACTTCTTTTTTCTCACCCATAGTTATTTCATTATTTTCCTCCCTAATAAATGAATTTAGTAGAGCTACTAGGGGTGGATCTAGATAATAATCAGGTGGTGATGTTTCTTCTCTAAAGATAAGGTACTCCTTATCATCATCGAAAATTGTAAACTTCTTTTTCTTACAATAAATTTTCGCATCATGGTCTGAAATCCAATCCATACCGAGGATTATATAAAATTCAATCATGGGTTTGACGATGATATCATCAGATAAAGAACATTTATATGCCCTAATGGGGACTGATTCACAAAAATTTGTTGCAATGATACTTCCCTTAGGTGTTTTGACTGACAACTCCCTTGTTAAATCAAATTGAAAATATCTAATTTTCTTAGCAAACTAGAAAGATATGAAACAATGCAATGATCTAGAATCAAATAGAGCATTTTTTAAACATGAGGAAACCATTAAATTACCTGCCACCATGTCTTTTAGAGATTTAACCTTAGTAGTAGTGATTGCATAAGCTTAGCCTTGCTCCCTTGATATTTTCTAAGGTAATTTTCATTGGCTCTTAGGACATTCAACTGTATAATGCCTCATTTCTCTACAATTGTAGCATTTGACATTGATAACCTATTTATTTACCTTGTAATCAGAAGCTTGGTTGACTTTTTCACCACACTTGTAACAGAACCCCATTCCCATCAAGAAAATAATAGGGTGTTTCTTCCCACATTTATTGCAGGATGAAAATTCTACTCTTCCCTTCTTCCCCTTATTTCCATTTTAGAGTGTTTAGGAAATATCTTCTTCTCTTGCTTTGCTTTAATTTTGTAAGACTTAGAGAATTCCTTTTTGTGGTGATAACACATGAGAAAATATATTCGTATGATGAGAAGGGTTGTGAGACTAATTCTTAACGGATTAATGGTTTTAACCCATTGAAGAATCGATCAATATTACTCCTTGGGTTACATATATAATATGCCGCATGCCTTGATAACATTGTAAAGTTAGCCTCATACTTTGCAACATTATCATACTCCTTTTTCCTCAGACTCAGAAATTGTGTTTCCATATCTTCTCGATGTTCATGAGGAAAGTATTTTTCTATGAAAAGATATTTAAACTCCCTTCATTCCATATTTGATACTTCATTATATTTTTTTGTGTTTTGAATCAGTGACCACCATTGATCTGAATCTCCTGTGAGGCGATAAACTAACATGACAACTTTTCCCCTTTCGCTACTTCCCAAATAAAGAAATATTTTCTCTAAGGAACTTATCCATTGCTCAGATACAAATGGACTTGTAGTACCATTGAATGTTGGTGGTTTTTGCCTCATTAAGGGGTCTAACATTAATCCTCCGCATTGTGGATCAGGGTGATCTATATAGGTAAGGTTATTATTCATAAACTGAGTGAGTTGTCCCGGTATGGTGTTAAGCTAATCAGAACTAGTTGCATCACCAGATCCACTATAATTATCTTGAGTAGGAGGGAAATCCCTACATGAATTACATGCATTTATACAGTTCTCATTCGTTCCATTAGGTTCCATTTCTAAACAATGGCATACACTAGATTAGTTTATGAATCACAATACATAATTACAAATGTGTAAAATAATTAAAATACATTGAAGAGTTTATAGATATAATCCATAATAATAAAAAAAATTCTTTGAAGAGGTATATACTCATAAATCCTTCATAATGGTCTGTAAATAAAATGTGAATTATCATTAGCATATCCTCCAAGGGTGTCATAACCAAGAGTGCAGCAAGGCCCATTTTCGTGTACCAAGATACCCCGGGTCAAGCCCGAAACTCCTTGTCAAAGTTTTCACTCCTAGGTACATATTTTCCAGAGCCACCTCTACTAGTTCATATCCAGACAAGGATGTATTGCTTGGAAAATATACAAAATCTCTACATTACGGAAATTCTATGAAGTTCTTCTATACCAATCCTCAAAGTCTATCTTAGGGAAATGTTCTCTAATCAGAGTTTTTTTAAATCTAGCTTCCAAGTTTTGTACTAAAACTCCTCTGATACCAACTATAACACCTTGAACCTAGTTAACAAGAGTTGGTGCAATATTACATAACATTGGCATGACCATAAGGGATCAAATTCCGAAAGACCAATCAGTTTAATAGACTTGGAAGTACTAGATACATACATAAGTTTTACATTACATTATGAAATGAAAATAACAATATTGTGTCTCCATTGAACACATTCATATCCCTTAGACTATCCCTACAGCTCAGTTATAATATAGTTCTTCACATCCTAGTAAAAATAAATCATAAAAAGGGGTGAGCTCTGATGCTCAGTAAGGATAACAATATAGCAGAAACTTTCATAAATAAGCATAAACATTTAAGGCAATGTATAAGACTAAAACAGAAGACTTTTAAACTTAAACTTCAGTATAATATGGAAAATATAAATCAAATAAATCTATTTACTTATTCACTTGTATATTCTACTAGTCCAATAATCAAATGCAATATCAATAGCCAATTTCATATTGATGGAATCCGTAATTCCAGACTTCATAACCACATAGTCAAGGCCTCGTGCCAAGAATACAAATAATATTTTTTCAATGCCTTGTATGAAGGCACTATTTTGTCTCATGAGAGCTACCAATTCATCGAGGAGCTATAGCAGGCTCCACCCATCACTTACTAAGTCCAATGTATTACTTATATGAAAAGGTTGAAACATAACATAAACAATCATATTAAAACAAGCAAATGAAATGTCAATAATTTTTCCATAAACCATGAATGGTATAAAAATAACACATCCACCATAAAACAAATCACAAAATATTCAACACAATATGTAATATTTGTATCATAATAAATCAACTTCAAATAAGTGTAAAATCTATCAAAGGACGTTGACATAGATGAAATCAGAACTATTTTAGAGAAACATCGCTTTGTATTTTGAAATCATTTAAAAGTCACGTAATTATAAAAGAAAACTTTTATTTTGAAAATATTCTTATAATATTGTAAGATATGATTAGAAGATATTATAATGGTAGAAAATATCCACAATCGGTGTATAAGTTAAAAACATTCTTTCCTTAATTTTGTCGAAAATGTTATAAAGGACCTTGTTTGAAAAACGACCGAAAGATTATTTTATAAATTTTTTATAAAAAGTAAAATAAGGGAATAAATGTATTTAACCCATATTCTAGTAAATATAAAAAATGTTTTGAAAAATATTTTTAAGAAACATGGATGTGGATTATAAATAGGTCAAAGTAGATACTCACATATAAACAACCTCGGATAATGAAGAGATTTTAGAATTAATCCTTAACTTGTACTTTTCCTTGATCGAGGGTAAGTTAAACTCCTTTATAATAGTTAAATCATTATTATTAAATTATATAAGAACCACATACATAAATATTCTATCATATATGATCTTTTAATATTGCTTTGTTTATAATATTTTAGTAGTATCATCATTTCGGGTGTTAACTGATTCTTTCCCCTTTATATGCTTTGTTAAATAAGCCATGTTTGTTATGGATTTGATGTATTTGATTCATATATAGAGTGATATTAAGTTTTTAAACATTATTTGTAATCATAAAATGAAAATTATTCTTTAATGGTTATGATGGGGAATGAATTTCATTGCATTCGTGGAGACGGTAATCCGTAAGTACGCACGAGCGACAATATCATTCTATTGATGATGGAATCGTATGTAATTAGATAGTATATAATATTTATATAATCATTAACATGTTATATTTATTATTTAAATCATTTATACTCATTGTTATACCCATCCAAATAATGAAGTGTTTGAATAACAAACTACACCGCGACGTGGAGACGATAAGTCGTACGTACACATGTATAGTGACTTTTCATTCATAGGATGTATATAATAATGAATATGGTTGTACCATATTAATAATAACATCACAGTATGTATAAGGTACTAGAGTTATTATTTTGGTATGGAAAAAACAAAGAAAGAGGAAGTGTAAGAAGAAAATAACTTTGAAAGAGGTGGTGAAATTATTATCTCTTCTTCTGGTGTTTTCTTTTGAGTTGATCAAAAGAGATCCTTAGGTTGGATTTGTGACCCAAGTAAGGCCTCTAGGTCAAAGTGAGGGTAGTTGGGAGGATATTTGATCAGGTTTTGGATGAGAAAAATAGCTTTGGAGGTGTTATTTTTAGAGAAGGGGACGCACCCTTTTATAAGAGAGGTGAGGGTCACTTTAGAAAAAACATGAAATATTATTTTATTATACAATCATATTCGGTTTATAATGGCTTAAAAATTGTTTATTTCGAGGCTAAGGTGGGGATGGAAAAAAATCAATCAACCAATAGGTTTTAGACAAGTTTATGTCACCATATTAAACTTATATTTTAGATTTAACTCTTAGTTAAATAGTTCAACTTTTACCATGTATTGTTGTATTATTATAATAAATGGTTAATAAATTTACTATAAAAAGCCAACCAAACCCCAAGTGGTTCATTATTGATATATATAACCTTATCTTAGTCCTTTTTCCAAAATACCCTTACCCAATACTATTCGGACATGTATTAGGGTAATTATAATATCATTTTTAACTTTAATTACCCTATTTACTTTTAACTGTGGTAAATTAAAGTCAAAAGTTACTATTCACCAAAAATTATTTTCATCTTATTGAATCAAATTTTACTTACTCATGTCAAACATGTCTCTCGGATTTTTTAAATTCAATTCACAGAAGCGGTAACATTACGTTTTATGCAAATTTGTAAATGTGCCTAGAAGGTGGGTAAAAGACATTAAAAAGTTTAATAAAATTTTATACAACCAATCTCATTATAAAATGACTCCAATTAATTATATTGAACTTTTATAGGTACTATGTATCTATTTTTACTTAAAATAAATTTAAATAAAATAAATAATTTTTCAAATAAAAAGTCAGTTTTATACAATAACAGAGTGTTTTTCACTATTCATTAAAAAATTGAAAGTTTTCAGAAAAATACCAAAAATTCATCATAATATAGTTTTTATATTCTGAACGAAAAAATGAAGTCCATTTTTGAAAATAAAATTTATAAAATTTTAAAAAGTGGGTTTTACTATTCATAACGTCTAGTTTCATTTGTTGTGGTGTGCTAAAACTCCAAGTTGCGTATATCACAAGTTATTGCATTGTTCAAAGAGAAATGTTCTGTGGAAGCTTGGGGTGTTAAATTTATAAATCTTTCTAAAAATTCCATATTTTCATGGAATCTTAATTTTGACATCATCTTCCTCAATTTTACTCCCCTCTTAAGGGATACACTTACTTCATCTTTTTCAAGGTGGTTAGAACACTCCATTAAGAAAATATTTTTTGTTTTACCATGTAATTTTTTTTTGGATAGGAACCCCAAGATATCATTTTTATATTTTCCATCCACTTTCATGTTTCTCTTATTAAAGAAAAAAAAAAACAGGTTATCCTTTAGTAATGGATCAAAATACCATAGTTTTCACGTCTCTAAATTTCATGAAAAGTGAAAGAACCTAGGGTTTAATATTAATCTTTAGACTATGATAATTATTTCCCTAAAATATTTTAACACCCCTTCCATTCATATAATTAAATTTATCCAAACTTATTAACTTATTGGATCTTCAAAGGGAACTTATAGTTTCTTTGATACCACTTTTATATCTTAGTTTGATGGTACAATTGGGGGGGTGGGTGAATGAGTGGTATATTTTATGAATTATTATTAGTTAGTTCCCATAATCATTTACGTGGGTTTTATCTATTCCACCTAATGTATATATCTATCCATAGATATATTGGATCTGTTGGTATTCCCATGTATAGTATCTTCATGATTGTCAACAATCAATGAACATATCTACTAGTTTCAATACTCACTCTAGATCACGAGTGATTTGGTTCTTCATTAGTGTTTTAAAATACTCTTTCAAGATGGTATTATTCTCCTATCAAATAAATTTTTTCTTCAATATATTCTTTTTTCTCTTCGATACTTGGAATCATCAAGAACTCAGTGTTCAATCATCGTCTTCTTTGACAATGTAGTTTTATTTAGATTAGAACACCTGTCAAGCCACATATATATTAATTTCCTAAAGTTTATATACTCAAGGAATATCATGTTAATATTAAAATATTATTTTCACAATTTTTATATAAGGTACCATAATTATCAATAATACTATGTGTCATTTGAATTTAAACTTGTCAAGGATATTCTAGTTTAATTTTCATTTAAACTCATTCAAAATTGTTGTCAAATATTCTATTTTAAATTACCTAGATACTTGGTTGTGTTTATATTCTAATGATATATTTAATATCATATCCTTACTCTCCATAATATTTTTTCATTTAACTTCTTTAAATTATCCACTTGTTCATGACACTCATGATGTTGTGAAATGACAGTCTTACTTGTGGTGAAAACCTCATCTTTTAGCATCACATTCTGTTTGATAATGAATTATCATAAGGAATCATAATGAATAAAAATTTCATCATATTATTTAATTATTTGAATAATATATCATGAGGATCATATAATTTTAATCCCCATTTTTCAGAATATTTTATTCTGATCTTTCCTTCTGAAATTTCATACTGAAAAACCTCATATTTATCATTCTGATAATTCCTCTTCAAAGAGTTCTATAGTTGTAATATATAAAGTCTAATTTCACTATTTTAATATTGTAGAATATATTCTAAAATTATTCATGAGGTTTATAAATATATTATGAAGTCGTACCCAATGAAGTCTTGGTAGGGGCCTTACGAAGTCTTCTCAATGGATTTCTCATTCTTTATAAGGTTTCTTGAATCTGTTGATTCTTTTTAGGTTTTATTGTACCCTATTATGCCCCTTGTATCCTATGGTTTTATTTTTTTACCTTATCAAGTCTTCAATTTAGTTTTAATGTACCCTATTATGGACTTCTCTCACTCAATGTATAATTTTATCTTTCTTCTCTATGATGCCCGCTATATATAAAGATTATCTCAACCCCCTTAGAATTTTACAAATGGTTATACACTAAAATGATCCTATTTACTCTATGAAGGTACATTATTAATATATTTATCCTAAAATTTTAGTCCACTTTACCTTATAGATATATTCATTATACCCTATGAAGTGTGTAGGGTTTATGCCTTTTTCAATCTTTGGTTTCTCCTCAATATGTACCTTATAGAGTCTGATTGGTTTTACCCAATGAAGATTACTGACAAAGAATAATTAAACCATAGAAAAATAAACTTTATATATTTATAATCTCAATATTGTAGTGGTGATTAGTATTTAACCCATGAGAAAAGGTTGATTTTTTTCTAAGGGAATAATTAAACTGAATCTATTGAAAATAGGGACAAACATTAATGAATATATAAACAATGTTAAATGATTGTTTAAATGAGACTGACATGTTAAAAGGTTTATAAATAAGAGAATATAAAAATACATAGGTTAGTATAATTAGACTAGCATGGTATAAAAATATTCTCTTATAGAAATTATTCAACTCAACATGTAACTAGTTCACTAAACTGTACATATCCTTTGTTATGAATACAAATACTACTGATTTTAAACACAACCTCTTCCATGACTGTGTTTAAACAAAGTAGTAAAAAGTTAATGGATAAAAAAGTTATTAAGAAATATAAATTTTCATTTTATTATGAATTTTCACGCTTTATGTATCTATTTCCCAATCAATATTTATATTGTAGAGAGTAAAATGAATTCAAAACAACCTTAAAAAAATTTCAACAATTGATACATCAATCATAAACAAGACTGAATTAAAGAGAAAGGCCCTAAATAATTAACTATATACAATAAAAAATTAATCCAGAACATGAAACCAATTAAAAAACTGAAACAATTTCAATAACCTCAAAAAATTAAGTACAATTCATGCTTATAAAGAAGAGAATGCAAGAAAAATGAATCGAAAAAAAGAAGAAGAAAAAGTAATAGATGAATGAAAAATATTCTTCACTGAGTTAAAATTCATCAATATTCACTTCAAATTTAACCATATAAACTTAATTAAAGCTCCAAATTATACTTCTATAGAATTATAATGATCTCCTCCTGATATCAGTTTCCAATTTGGTCCCACACAATTCCCCCATCATTGTGGTCAGTTCCACTTATAAATAGTTCTTTCTAGAAATTCTACTGCTCACCTTTTAAAATAAGTTGTTCCATAGGCTTATATTTTCTAAGATCACATAGCAGTCATCATTGATAGAATTTATTTAATAAGACATTCTAAAATTTCTTTGGTCACTTAAGAAAAGATATACAATAAGTTTTTCTGCTTGCATTCTCACTCAACTGCTCCAACTATCATTAATTTAATTTCTCATCTTCTTTAATTTTTATTTTATCTAGCCGGAATGTGAATAAATTTACTTCAACTTGGGTTGATGGAAAAATCTTCCTTCATTAATCAAGGCATGATAGCTCTATTCATCTACTCCCATATTCATAAATTCTTCATCATCAAGATTAAGATAAACTTATTCATAAAAAACTTAGGATTATTTCTCAATCCAGTTTTAATCTCAACTATATATGAACTAAAGTGGATCATAGTCTCCCCTTCATCCAATATTAGATGGTTTTAGGTCATAATGATTTCTTTCTACCCTGATAAACTGGTTTCAATATACGAGATACAAGACTTCTTCATCAGCCTTTAGCTGGCCATGACATCATTTAGCTTTGGGATTGAATATTATTCTTCATCAATAAACCAAATTCCTTTCTTCTTCGCATCTAGAGTCAAGTACAACATACTTTTTTCTAGCTCAACTAGATATAACTTGACTTTCAAGTAGGAGGAAAAATTAAATCTTTAAGTTAATTTATTGAGTATATGTAGTACACTTGGCTTGATCATTATGGTTTCAACATTTTGGATCAATGAGGCCCCTCACTACGGGAAAAATGGGTATTTGCGACGGGAATAAATCCCATCGCAAATACCCCTGTTAAAAACTTATTTGCGACGGGGGTATCTGCCCGTCACAAATAAGTAGCCTTTTGCGACGGGATAGCTTTCCCCGTCGCAAAAGGACTGGCGCCCTTTGCGCGCCAAATCGCGGGAAACATATTTGCGACGGGGGAATATTCCCGTCGCAAATAACCGGCGGCGGTAAAAGGTATTTGCGACAGGAATATTCCCCCGTCGCAAATAGTATGTCGGTAGGTGGTTATTTGCGACGGGACCCGTCGCAAATAACTATTTAACCGTTGACCGTAATAAATGCTGGCTAAGGTTTTTGCGACGGTTCCCGTCGCAAATGGACCCGTCGCAACTAATCTAACCTATAAATACCCCCATCCGTTTTTTTCAAATCATTCTCAAATTCCATCTTCTTCTTCTCTCAAAATTTTATTTCTACAGTTCAGTTTTTCTCAAGTTTAATTTTTTTCTCCGGAGTTGATATTGAAGTTTTGAAGAACGATCAGAGATCAACCTCAGATCAATTTTCAAGGTATTTATATTTATTTTAATTTCATATTTATTTTTAATGTTTTATTAGTTTTAATTATTCTTAATTAGTTTTAATTTAATTATGTTTACATTGTTTTATAACTTAATAATTAGTAATAAATACTAATAATTAGGAATAATAACATTATTTAATTATTAATATATTTTATTATTAATATTAAAATAATATAATTTTATATATATATATAATTCTCTTTTCATCTGTGTGTTTGCTATCTTCACATGTATTATTTGTATATGGAGATACAAAACACACAGATGAAAGGAGAATTGTATATAAATTAGAAAATTATATTATTTTAATATTAATAATAAAATATACTAATAATGTTATTATTCCTAATTATTGGTAATTATTCCTAATTATTGGTAATTATTCATTTAATTACTTCTAATTAAGAACAATTACCAATAATTACCAACAATTACCAATAATTACCAATAATTAGTAATAATTAGTAATAATTACCAATAATTAGTAATAATTACCAATAATTAGTAATAATTAGTAATAATTAGTAATAATTACCAATAATTAGTAATAATTACCAATAATTAGAAATAATTAGAAATAATTAGTAATAATTAGTAATAATTAGTAATAATTAGTAATAATTACCAATAATTAGTAATAATTACCAATAATTAGTAATAATTACCAATAATTAGTAATAATTACCAATAATTAGTAATAATTACCAATAATTAGTAATAATTACCAATAATTAGTAATACTTACCAATAATTAGTAATACTTACCAATAATTAGTAATAATTAGTAATAATTACCAATAATTAGTAATAATTAGGAATAATTAGGAATAATTAGGAATAATTAGGAACAATTAGCAATAATTAGCAATAATTAGTAATAATTACCAATAATTAGTAATAATTAGTAATAATTACCGGTAAATAGTAATAATTACCTGTAAATAGTAATAATTACCGCTAAATAGCAATAATTAACGCTAAATAGTAATAATTAGTAATAATTAGTAATAATTAGTAATAATTACCAATAATTAGTAATAATTACCAATAAATAGTAATAATTAGTAATAATTAGAAATAATTACTAATAATTAGAAATAATTACCAATAATTAGAAATAATTACCAATAATTAGTAATAATTAGTAATAATTACCAATAATTAGTAATAATTACCAATAAATAGTAATAATTAGTAATAATTAGAAATAATTACTAATAATTAGAAATAATTACCAATAATTAGAAATAATTACCAATAATTAGTAATAATTAGTAATAATTACCAATAAATTCCAATAATTACTAATAATTTGTAATAATTAGTAATAATTACCAATAATTAGTAACAATTAGTAATAATTAGTAATAATTAATAATAATTAGTAATAATTACCAATAATTAGTAATAATTACCAATAATTACCAATAATTACCAATAATTAGTAATAATTAGTAATAATTACCAATAATTAGTAATAATTACCAATAATTAGTAATAATTACCAATAATTAGCAATAATTACCAATAATTACCAATAATTAGTAATAATTAGTAATAATTAGTAATAATTATCAATAATTAGTAATATTTAACAATAATTAGTAATAATTACCAATAATTAGTAATAATTACCAATAATTAGTAATAATTACCAATAATTAGTAATAATTACCAATAATTAGTAATAATTACCGGTAAATAGTAATAATTACTAATAATTAGAAATAATTACCAATAATTAGAAATAATTACCAATAATTAGTAATAATTACCAATAATTAGTAATAATTACCAATAATTAGTAATAATTACCAATAATTACCAATAATTACCGATAATTAGTAATAATTCGTAATAATTACCAATAATTAGTAATAATTAGTAATAATTAGTAATAATTAGTAATAATTAGTAATAATTACCAATAGTTAGTAATAATTACCAATAATTAGTAATAATTACAAATAATTAGTAATAATTACCAATAATTAGTAATAATTATCAATAATTAGTAATGATTACCGATAATTAGTACTAATTAGTAATAATTACCAATAATTAGTAATAATTACCAATAATTAGTAATACTTAACAATAATTAGTAATATATACCAATAATTAGTAATATTTACCAATAATTAGTAATAATTACCAATAATTACCATTAATTAGCAATAATTACCAATAATTACCAGTAATTAGTATTAATTACCAATAATTAGTAATAATTACCAATAATTACCAATAATTAGTAATAATTAGTAATAATTAGTAATAATTACCAATAAATTCCAATAATTACCAATAATTAGTAATAATTAGTAATAATTCCCAATAATTAGTAATAATTAGTAATAATTACCAATAATTAGTAATAATTACCAATAATTAGTAATAATTACCAATAATTAGTAATAATTAGTAATAATTAGTAATAATTACCAATAATTAGTAAAAATTAGTAATAATTACCAATAATTAGTAATAATTACCAATAATTAGTAATAATTACCAATAATTAGCAATAATTACCAATAATTACCAATAATTAGTAATAATTAGTAATAATTAGTAATAATTACCAATAATTAGTAATAATTAGTAATAATTAGTAATAATAACCAATAATTAGTAATAATTAGTAATAATTAGTAATAATTACCAATTATTAGTAATAATTACCAATAATTAGTAATAATTAGTAATAATTACCAATAATTAGTAATAATTAGTAATAATTACCAATAATTACCAATAATTAGTAATACTTAACAATAATTAGTAATATTTACCAATAATTAGTAATATTTACCAATAATTACCATTAATTAGTAATAATTACCAATAATTACCAATAATTAGTATTAATTACCAATAATTAGTAATAATTACCAATAATTACCAATAATGAGTAATAATTAGTAATAATTAGTAATAATTATCAATAATTACCAATAATTAGTAATAATTAGTAATAATTACCAATAATTAGTAATAATTACCAATAATTAGTAATAATTACCAATAATTAGTAATAATTACCAATAATTACCGATAATTAGTAATAATTCATAATAATTACCAATAATTAGTAATAATTAGTAATAATTAGTAATAATTAGGTCTATCTCAAAAAAAAGTTTGCGTCAGTCGTGTATGATCTAAACTCTATAATTATCCTAGCTTGAGTGTTTTTTCTAATAAATTATTCAAAACCAGTAATGCTTTTATATTTTATAGAGAAATATGGAACAACGAGGTCGTCAACAATCATTATTAGGTGACCGCATATGGATAAATCAACGTAGAAATCCAAATGGTTCTGGTTTAAATCCAGTATATGTAGAGGGTGTGGAGACTTTTTTATCATTTGCGGCATCAAATCCAGAATTTGTTTCAGAAGACAAAATAAAATTCCCTTGCAGAAAATGTGCATTGAGAACGTTTGACACGTTTGAAAAAGTGGGAGAACATCTCTTGCGTTTTGGTTTTCAACCAGATTATGTATTTTGGTATCAACACGGTGAACGCAGTTCCAGAGCAGGTGATACCAACTTGATTCCGGATCCATCCCGGTTTCAAGATTTAGTACATGATGTTGCAGGTTCATCTATTCAACATACATAAACTTTGGCTGATATAGCTTCAAATCCTGAGTTGGCACCGTCTGAATTTTATGAGTTGTTGAAGTCTGCTGAGGATTCATTATATCCTGGCTGCAAGATGAGCAAATTAGAAGCAGTTACAAAATTTATGGCTATCAAATCAGATAACGGAATGTCAAACACCTGTTTTGACCAGATATTTTCTTTGCTTAAAACACTGTTACCCGAAGGAAATGTTTTACCTGCAAATTACTATGAGAGTAAGAGGCTGGTTCGAAATTTGGGACTTACTTGTCAGAAGATTCATGCATGTTCAAATGACTGCATTTTATATTCTGGGTAAAATGAGTCTTTGGATAGTTGTCCCACATGTGGGCAACTGAGATATAAAGAAGGACAACACGGGAAGTCTGGTTTGATTCCTGTAAAACAGTTGAGATATTTTCCGCTTACATCCAGACTGCAGCATTTATTCATGTCTAAGAATACAGCGACAATGATGTCATGGCATAAAGAGAATATTTCAACCGATAAAAGCTTGAATCATCCAGCCGATGGTGATTCATGGAAACATTTTGATAGAGTGTATCCATCCTTTGCTTTAGAAGCTAGAAATGTTCGACTGGGGCTTTCCACTGATGGTTTCTGTCCGTTTGGATCTTATGGTAGTCAATATTCATGTTGTCCTGTTTTTTTAACTCCGTACAATTTACCTCCATGGATGTTGATGAAGGAGCCATATATCTTTTTGACTTTACTAATTCCAGGACATCCGAAGAAAAATATTGATGTTTATTTGAAACCATTGATTGATGAATTAAATTTATTGTGGAGTACTGGTGTCAGTACATATGATGTTGCAACAAAACAGAATTTCATACTGAGAGCAGCATTGATGTGGACAATAAGTGACTTCCCGGCTTATGGGATGTTATCTGGCTGGAGTACACATGGTCAGAAATCATGTCCTTACTGTATGGGAGATAACAAATCATTTATGCTCATTCATGGAAAGAAACCTTGTTATTTTGACTGTCATTGCAGGTTTCTTCCAGCTGATCATCCTTTTCGCAGAAACAAATCTCATTTCAGAAAAGGAACAGTTGAAAGGGAAGGACCTCCAAAAATGATATCAGGTTCGGAGTTAAAATCAGTTGTACTTTCATTACCTCCCATCACTTTTGGTCCCACAATAAACCAACAGAAAATTTCTGGTTTTGGGAAAGAACACAATTGGATTAAACGTAGCATATTTTGGGATTTTCCATATTGGCCTGATTTATTGGTCCGACACATGTTAGATGTCATGCATATTGAGAAGAACTATTTTGATAATTTGTTTCATACAGTTTTGGATACGCCAGGAAAGAGCAAAGACAATGTAAATTCACGTTTATATCTTGCCCAAATTTGCAGGCGTCCAGAATTGGAACTGTTTGAGAATGTCAGAACAGAAAGGTTACTGAAACCAAAAGCAACTTATACACTGTCTAAAGAAAACCGTTTATTATTTTGTCATTGGATTGCAGATTTGAGACTTCCAGATGGCTGTGCTTCCAATTTGGGTAGATCTGTAAAGAATGGTCATATTACTGGATTAAAAAGTCATGATTGTCATGTTATAATGGAAAGACTGCTACCCATTGGATTAAGAGGTCTGTTGATTTCTGTGATTTGGGATTCCATAACAGACATGTCTCAATTTTTTCGGGAAATTTGTGCGGCTACAGCAGATTATGATGCTCTAGGCAAACTTGAAAAAGATGTTGTTGTAATTATATGTAAACTGGAAAAAATATTTCCGCCGTCTTTCTTCGACTCAATGGAACATTTGATGTTACATTTTCCATATGAAGCCAAATGTGGAGGTCCAGTACAGTTTCGATGGATGTACCCATTTGAAAGATGCATGCAAAAATTGAAAAGAAAAGTACGTAACAAAGCATATGTTGAAGGATCTATTGCAGAAGCTTATTTGTAAGAGGAAATATCTTTTTTCTGCTCCCATTATTTTGAATCTGAGTATCCTTCAAAACACAACCGAATGGGACGGAACGAGAGGAATATTGATGAAATCGACAATCAATTATCTGTTTTCAACCAGTCAGAGCTTGGTTTTGGTGGAGTTTATGAACGCTGGCTTTCAGATGATGAACATCATAGAGCTCATACGTATGTTCTTCTCAACTGTGAAGAGATGACATCAGTTGTACTGTAAGTGTTTATATCACTTATTCTATCATTTATGTTACAGTAAATAACTTTGGTTTTTATAGGTTGTATGATAATCATATCAAGAAACAAATTCCACAAATTACAGCAGCTGCTCTCGAAGAACGTCGACTGAAAAATTTCTCTCAGTGGTTTCAAAAACTGGTAACATAAATTCTTTATTTTTTAGCAACTCATTCAATGTATTGTTTACTATATTGATAATTATTTCACAAATTTTCAGGTGTCTCGACATGCTGATAAAATTGACAAACGGATGTGTGTATTGAGTAACCCACCTTCCGAACTTGTTAAAACTTATAATGCATATGTGGTGAATGGATTTCGATTCCACACACATACATATGGGGAGTCGAAAAAAACAATGAACAGTGGAGTTAGCTTGAGAGGATCTCATTATTGAGAAAATGAAGTTGACTTTTATGGCATACTTGATGAAATCATTGAACTCTGTTATCTTGGACAACATTACATAACCATGTTCAAATGTCGGTGGTTGGATACAGAGAGAGGCGTGCGTGTTCATCCGACTCATGGAATCATCAATATTAAATGTAAAAGTGTTCTCGCAGTAAATGAACCATTCTTATTGGCTCAACAGGCACATCAAGTTTATTACGCAAAGTACTGTGCTACATCAAGAGACTTGACTGATTGGTGGAGTGTAATAAAAATCAAAATTCGAGACAATCAGTTTAGTCAAAGTGAATGTTCTTTCACTGATATGCAAAGAATTGAAGTTTTTCAAGAGAGTACTCAAAATAAATCTTTTTTGCAAAGAGACATGAGTATCGATGACGACACCCCACATTTAAGAGTCGGTGATGACGATGATGTTAATGATGTCACATATGAATTTGAAATGGTAAGAGATGAAGCAACTGTAACTCGAATGGATATCGATGATGTTGAGGAGGAATATGAAGATGACATTGACATATATGAAGATGATGATGAAGATGAACACTGATAGAATTCCATGGTATTTATATACAATCATAATATGTATATATGTATATATAATAGTAATTATCAATTATTTGCTAACATTAACATTTTCTGTTTCAGATGGACGACGCCACATTTCGTGAGTTGGCGGATGCTGACCTGCCTTTCGATGCGGATGAGTTGCTGGCAGATGACCCTCAGCCTGCAGGCGCTCCAGGGAGTACGCGGAGGGGGCGCGTTCTTGCACGATTGATGATTCCTGACCCCATCCCCGAGCGACGTCCACGTCTTGGGTTTGATCCACGCACACGGAGGTGTGATAACCTGTTGATTTGACTAAGATTTCATTAATCTATTCACATAATAAATGTTTATTATTTTTACAGTTTTCCGCATATAGCAGTCGGACAGGGCAGTGCTATTTTGCGCAACTATTTCTCTCAGCCGTGGACCACATGAGAGCAGATTCCCATTGATGTGCAGCAGGCCATGTTCGGCCATTGGTTGGTACGTACGTAAATAAATAATTTTTATTTTGAAAATTATTTCATTTCTAACTTGATATTTTGATTTATTTGTAGGGTTTATGGTATCCGATCGAGGATACCATGCGTGATGCTATCCACGAGGCATGGGAGGTGGCCATGCGTGATCGCCTTCGTCAGTTTTTGCAAAATTTAAGAAAAGCTGCGATGAAGAAAGTAGGAGTGTCAGATTTTGACGAGTCATGTATAGCACACCGACCAGAGTACATTTCATCCCATGTATGGGATGGATTATGTGCGCACTGGTTGAGTGGTGCCTTTCAGAGGAGATCATCGGTGGGGAGGCAGAATAGGGGGAGACAGGAGGTGACTCATCGAGCTGGGAGTCATTCTTTCAGTACTCATAGACAGCATCTGGTACGTACATTATTTATAAATATTTTATATAACTATAAATATTAACAGTTTATTTTTTATTCTTATAGGCTGTCGAGCACCCCGATATTACAGAGTACGACGTATATCGGAGGATGTATAGTGATCCTGCTACTGGGGAGCTCAGAGGTGATCGTCAGCATCACATTGTGGTTAGTATTATTTGTTTTCAAGTTTAAAAATTAACTGTATATAATATATTCACAATTTTAATTTTAAATTGCAACTACAGGAGTCATATGAGGCCGCAGCGTCACAGGCCCAGCTTGAGAGTCAGGCCGAGTCATCAGATCAGACCACTGGCCATCAGTTTGATGAGGCAGCATGGATGCAGGCCACCCAGTATGCCTTCGAGAAGGGCCGGGTAGTTGGTATCAGCTCTCGACTGACTCCCGGAGATTATTATGGCAGTGCTGCGCTGTCGGCGTCCAGCTTGAGAGGAGCTCGTGCATCTTCTTCTGCTACACAGTATGAGGATCAGTTCGATCTCAGACTGCACTGATAGAGAGTCTCCGATAGGAGCAGGAGCAGATGTGTCAGCAGCATGGGGAGGAGCGTCGACGCCAGCAGCAGCTGTACGAGGAGCAGACGAGTCGGTGGCAGCAGCAGCATCAGGAGCAGATGGACTACATGTGCCGACTCACTCATGCTTTAGGGATGGAGTTTCCTCCACCCCCATCTGAAGATCCCCCCTCCCCCCCTCCTTCAGATTAGAGTTTTTATTTATGTTATAAAATTTGTGAAATCAAAATAAGATTTTTTTTCTATTCGTAGTTTCTGTCTCATTATAAAATATTTATTAATATTCTATTTTTTTTATTTTTGAATTATAATTCTATTATTATTATATTAATTAAAATAATTTATTATTTTTATTTGTGAATTATAATTCTATTATTATATTAATTAAAATCATTTATTAATATTTTATTATTTTTTATGTTTGAATTATAATTGAATTATTATTATATTAATTAAAATAATTTATTAACAATTTATTATTTTTATTTTTTTATAGTATTTGCGACGGGATACTATTCCCGTCGCAAATAGTATTATTATTTTTTTATTTTTTAAAGAATAGTTTTTGCGACGGGCCCCGTCGCAAATAGTTTTTTACAAATATACGGAGTACTAGTTGCGACGGGGATTCTCCCCATCGCGGAAAAGGTCTTTAGCGACGGGCCTGTCGCAAAAAATTGTTATTGCGACACCATTTTCAGCAACGGGTCATTTGCGACGGGACCCCGTCGCAAATGACCCGTTGCAAATACCAGTTTTTCTAGTAGTGCCTATTGTTCTCATTTTGACAAAAAAATCAACACTAGAGAATAAAAGACTTTAATATCCTAGATAATATGAAATATCCTTCACATTTTTATTTCCAATTGAAGTTATTTTGGGTAATATGGAAATCAATGAATGCACAAATGAACAAAAAATTAAACGCATACCAAAAATACATTTTCTTTACCCTCAACCAAGCCTAAAAAATTAAAGTGGATGAAAAATGACTAAAAATATGTGTAGAAAAATAAACGATGACACCATAAATTTTTAACATGGAAAACACAAAAGGGGAAAACCATGAGACCTAGTCTAGAAAGAAGAATCCACTAAAAATAATGATTACACAGAAGAGACTCCCAAAGATGAGAAGGATCACAAAAATAATACTCTGAAAAAATAGTGGATCGTGGGTAGAAAATAGATTTAGTTTCACAGTATCTTGAAATTCAGAACACATCATGATAAAGAAATCAAAATATATCTAACCATGATGAGTGTAGTTTCACCATCTGAATAAAATGTGTAAAAGGAAAACAAAATAAGAAGATCAAATCCCACCACAGATGAAATCCAATTATACTCAAATAATCTCACTAGTTGCAGATCAAAAAACTACTATGAAACCCCATCTACACTGCACTCGAAAGTGGAGAGATTTGCACATGAAAAATACATTCCAAAAAAATACACCTCTTAAAAATTCAATAACTTTCCACCTCTCATATCCTTTTTTTATTATTTTTAAACATCACATGATGTATCCACTTAAGGATTATACCCAACATGCTCTACATAGGGTTTAATCCATATAATTGGTTCATCATAACCTTATGTTATTCCCTCAATCAAGCTTGTATGGTGTTCTATAACTCAAATCAACATCAAAACTCTCGGTGAATTCAATAAGTTTCAGAAATAGGTCATCTCCCCCAAGATCTTCCTCGATTATAGGTCTTCAATATAAATTTATTCAATGAGTATTATCCAAATATTCCTTAGTGTAACCCAATCGATCTTCTTCATCAGTTTTTTGAGAACAACGATGCTGCTACTAGGGTCCTTCACTTCAGGTTTTTTAGAGGTTGATATTCTCGCTATCATTATATATCTCATCGAATGATACCAGTTTGAAATATATGTGTTTCATCAGCCTTCTTCAACTTGTTTCCTAGGATCAAAATCAACTCCAAGTTTTGGTCGATCTCACATCACTTTTAGTTCACCTTCAGTTCTTTGAGTTATTCTCACAAGCTCAAATTTATTTATACACTACACTAAAATCTCTTACATAGAGGGAAGGAAAGTATCTTTTCACCATAGAGTGAAAATATCTTATGTTTAATTATCTTACTAACTAGTTGAGAAATTATCTTACGGTCATTCTCTTATGAACAATATTTCCAAATTCTCTTATGTGTAGAAACAAAAATAAAAATTCATTACAAAAAATAAATTTAAAAACAAAATAAAACTCCATAGTAGATTAATACATGAGATTGAACACTTTAAAAAACCATATTAAAATAATTCCAGTAAATAATATTTAAAATAAAAACATATAACTTTGAAAAAAATTAAATCCAACACCTAAATCCTTAAAATCTCTTTAAAAATAAATTTTAATAAAAACTCCTCACGAATGACTAAAATAATTAATTGTAAAATGTAATAACATAAAAAAACGTATTGTTTGAACAATTTAGTACCAAGAAACATACAATTTCCTGAAAATGTTCATTGAATTATAAATTTAACACAAAATGATTATTTATCAAGTACTAAATTTCAAAATATCATAAAAACAAATAATATCATTAAAATATCAAAGTACCAATGTCACAAAAATCTATGAAAATGGGGACACATCAGTTGTAGTGTACCCTACATTGTGTGTAGGGTTCCTCCATTTAATATTTTTTTCTTCCTATAAAACATCACCATCCGTCACTAAAATGTACTAAAAAAACCTTCCATCCTTCAAATGTATTTTCAAAACATCATAAATCATATCAAAACATCAACTAAAGGTATTCCTTCATATGATGTTATAGCTTATATGTACAACACTTCTTGGATGGATTCTTTAAATTATTTTCCATCTTAACCACTTGAATGAAAATTATATAATCTCACCATTGGATGCCCTCTTAATCTTAATTATATGGAGTAGGCAATTCTCCCATCATTGTTAAATTTTTTAAAGATGAATAATAAAACATCTCTCATCACATTTATATTACTACTTTGTCCTAAAATTTTCCAAGATATATTTCAAGTTGTATCCTCAAATTCGTTTTACACTAAACATAGAATCACCTTCATCAACTCTTTTTAACGACTCAAAAATATATTGATATCATCCTTAAAATCATAGAAGTTTTCTTTATTGACAAAAAATACAATTTATCAACGTGAACTTCACAAATCACAAATCATTATGTTATTGAAAAGAAGAAACTCAATGATAAAATCATAACATCACCATAAGATATCTATAATGAACCTTTCTAAATTAATCCTCCACCACTTTAACACTCTAATAATGACCCTATATTCCATATAAAATAGAGGGGTGTATAATGAATAATAAATAAGAATGAAATGCCAAAATTTAAATAAATATAACCTTATAAAATGAATAAATCAATGACATAAAAAAGATCCGTATGAGATATTTGAGAAATCTTAGAGGTCACTAAAAGTCCCAAGAAAGTGAAAAATTGAGAATTGTGATGTGATCTCTCTCATATCATAGGGTCAAAACTATTTAGGATTTGTTAGTATCAAAGGAAATTTTGGTTTAATGATCTATATAAAATTGTAATAAGTAATGCCTTTAAATTTATGGCATGGTCCTTTCTCCCATACAATCCCATGACCAAATCATTCCTCAAACTAAAATACATAAACTGAAATCACAGTGCAATGCCAACCACCACTTCACAAAAAACAAAACAAAAATAACCATGAAAAAAATAATGATATAATTACATACCTTCTATAACCAAAAACACCACTAAATATTTTCACCCTATGTCTATGTGGAATAATTAATACCTTTATATCACAATAGAATACAATACAATAGAAAGAATATTCCACAATGTCCAGATGTGAAAATACTTTCTCTATACCACTAATAAACAAATCCTGGAGCAATAAATACCATTATTGTATGATTTGTGTGTTAGCAAAATTTTCAACTCAAACTCAAGTTTTCCTTTATTCATTTTTAAGCACATTACCACAACCTAAAACACCTAAAAAGTGAAAATTATAGGTCATGGAAAATCTAGTCCTCCACATTAGAAACCAATGAAATTATTTTTCCTTCAAAATTAATACAAATATTGGATATAATAAATTAATTTTAAAACATATACTTCATGAAATAACTCTCAAATAGTAATATCACTATCACAAAGCTCAAACACAGTGTAAAATATAAATTAAAAATTTCATCATTTCATCATAAAATCAAATATAAACATCACTAAGAGAATCAAAACATAAAAAACTATGAATATTTATCTCTCATTAATAATTCTCACTCCCACTTACGTACCTCCAGAATACCATGCCTCCACAAAGAATAAAATAAAGGAATGACACATCCTTGAAAAAATTTCAATTGAACATTATGAATTTCAATAAGACATTGTGGGAAAATCATATTCTCATCAATATCTATCTCACCCTTATCAATGAAATCAGATTCATTTTTAAGATACTTAGAAAGTTTTTTTAAATGGATGTTGTTGTGTTCATGATCTATTTGAGATGGAAAACCCGGTCTGTACAATACCTCAACACCTCAATCTAATGGATCAAAAGGTTCAATAAACTGAGGAGAAATATTATTGAATCTATAAGACATCCACAACCCATGATAAGGAGAAATATTTTGAAAAATAGGACCACCGAACTCAAATTTTAAATTTATACTCCTCAAATAATCATAAGGCTTCTAATGATCCTAAGATTTCTTCATCCATTCCTAAATAATCTATACTTTCTTTGTCATTATATACACTAAATTAGGTTTCAGAATCACTATTTTTTCCAATATGTTTTTAAATTATGTCTGTTATGACCATTACTTTTATTTTCTCAATTATATATATATATATATATGAATTCCTTATGTTTACTATACATGGTAGAGCATGAGATGTGTAGTGGATAGGACTAGAGAAGCTAGATAGAAATTAGATACAAGATTGAGGTGAGGCTCAAAGAATGTATTAAAGGCTACATGTATATTTATTTTTTTGTTTATTTTTTATATGTGATCATTCAGTGGGAGGTCAGTGGGATGTTTGACTATATGATTGCATTATATTTTATATAGCATGGTTTTGGATTTTTTATACTATTCTTATCTGTTGTGGATATTGTTGAGTTATTTATTTTTTATTAATGATTATTATATCGAAGTCATAGTCTCCCCAAGGTATGATTTAATACCTCATTAATAGTAAAAAGACTCTAGTATATATGAATTCATTCTCGAGGTCATGTGGAAATATTGTCTAGTTATTGTTAAAATATTTAAACTGAGGCATCACATAATTATAATCTTATTTATTTCTTACTTCACTTCATCCACAAAACATTATCAGAGATGAGATAACATGGCATAAAATTTTATATCCTAATTTTTTCCATGACTAAGAGGACATTGATGATGCTATTATTCTATAAATATCAAATGTATAATCCATGCATCTTCTATTGGCATCATTTTCACCCTCACTTGCTTCTTAGGGGGTATCATTATGTAGAGGGGACTCTAGCACAAAAAAATTACTTTTATATTCTAGTAATAAGAGAAAGAATATGTACCAATATTGAAATTTTATTTTGGTTAGTATATGTTATTTATCCATTATTAAACATAATGATTCTATGGTATTACTTTCCATTTTTCTATAAAAAATAAAAGTTGGTTTAGAAATTTATCTTGATTACCAATTTAAAGGAATTTTGATTTAATGAATCTTTATGTCTCCAAAATTTTTTATAAACTCTCCATAACCATAACCATTTGATATTAAATATCTAGTTTCACAAATATTATAGTGTTAGTGGTCCATATTTTCCTTCTCATAACTCATATTGTTTCTCGAAGTAGTTTCTAGTAGGCTCTAATCAGGAAAACTATATTAAATCACCACTCTTGGATCTGTCGAGTAGAATTTCTCATCTTTATATCTTATTAATATATTTTTCCAAACATTACTCCAAATTATATTAATTAGACTATGTATAAAAATCTTAATACCAATTTGGTTAAGTTGACCCATTTTTTTTGTTAAGACATGTTGATAATTAGGAGTTCCATCAACTATGTTTGGATTGACACTTTTAACTATGGTTGTATCCTTACTAAAATAATGGAAAGAAAAAAAATGAATTAATATTTATTTTTAGGGTTTTGTAAAATTATGCATAAATATCATTATTTTATTATTCACTTGATCATTAAAATTTATGTAATACTTACCTAAATAATTAACCTTATTTGGTTAAATAATTTACACATTTATTATTTACTTATTCCATGAGTGAGATCCAATTATATTTTTTGTCTTATTTTTATTTTATCACTTTAAAAACATTAGAATGAAAAATTAAAATAATTCATCATATGTTTATTTATTTTATATTTTCATCTTTTTAAATTATTCTATGTAATTACTTATAAACATATATTTACAAAATAATTGACCACGCATAAAAAATAAATAAAATAAGACTTGATCATAAGTTGTTACCAAATAATTTATCCATCATGTGTATAATATATAAAATGATACCCTAGGGTAATTTCTAGAGTTATGTAATGGATCTAATTACAACACCCTTTCATCATCCCATGCATTCCTCTTATTTGGTTCCACTCCAAGAAACAACTCAAATTGTGTCATCATGTGCTCCATCATAAAATATGTATACTTGAATAAAGGTTAGGTGAACTTGGGATGTTGGTATTATGTTCAATTACATTAACTCATGGATATGAAGGGACTTATACATATTTAGGAGGAATGAGAAATTGACAGACCTCTTATTTAAAAAAATAATAAATAAATTTTATAAAAATTAAACCATTGAAATAATTAAATTAAATAATCTATTAAACATTGATGAGTAAGTCTCACCTCATGATCAGTCAACATAAAATAATATTTTATAATAAAAATAAATAAATAAAAATTATTCTTGATGAAACTTTTTTAATGAATTAATATTACATTAATTTTTTTTAATTATACATCCTGGTGATCTAGAAAATTTTTATATAAATTTCATGCAATTTAAAACTATTTCCCAAAATTTGTAAGGTTTTTTCAAAATTTCATTAGCATTAAAAGGATTTGGGGAGGAAAATTTTCCCTCTTGGATTAGGCCTATGGTTGGGCAAGCTAGGAAATACTTGGCTGGACCTAGCCTCAGTCGGGCTAACCAGTACATGAGATTGGGGACACTCAGTTTTTTTAAAACAATTACCATAACATATGCGGAATGATGCAACACCATGTTTATTAGGACAGGATTTGAAGACATGGGTGATATGTTATTTTAATTTATTTTTATAAACTAAATTTGCTTGAAATTATTTAATGTTATATTATGGATTTAGTCACTTACCCACCCCTTATTCCTACTATACCCACCCACATCCTTTAATTTTTTAAAATGTATTTCTATAAATTAATTATAAATAATAAAAAAACTAAAATATGCATTTATCTTCAGATAGACATATCTCAATCATCCAAAATCTTATCGATGTGTCATCAATGTCAGTGGAATAGTATCATCACCCTCTATCCTAATTCTATAAAATATATTTTAAATTTTGAATTGGAAATTTACACAATTTCCCTAACACAACATGAAGGATTTGAACCATAATAGAAGTAATAATTTTAAATTTTTATAGTGAATCTATCACGAAATAACAAAATATATGGAACATATACCAATTAATCCTATAGATTACATGTAATTAATTCAATAAAAAATAAATATAATTCAAATTATATATCATTCGAATCAAAATACCACCATATATTCTTCTTGAAGTCAACATCACATATCTAATATTGACCCTTTGATATCGATTTCATCGTCATAGAGTCTAAATGAGAACCCCAATATATGTATCCACATGTGCACTATGAATCTCCTAGAAATTAAATATTCCTCTACTATGTGCTATAATGAATAATTTAATTGCCTATGACAACCCTTGATTATATGAAGATGAACTCTATATGTCTCAATAGATGAGGGGAAGATATCTCTCTGATTTCTCTGTAAGTTTTGAGAAAAGATAATATAACTTCTAGCTCACTATTGAGTGTTTCAAATAAAAAGTGAAAAAATAATTGAACTATTTGATATAACAGTGGTATTTATAATTAGTTTATAATAAAAGGATTTGTTCATATGTCCCTTTCAATTTATTTGATCACAATAAATACCCCACGTCACACCTTTTAAATAAAAATGAGAACTATTATTTAAATGTGGCATATATTTTGTCTAGTATCAATAAATAAATAAATAAATATTTATTTATTTAAATGATATATTTTTTTCAACAAATAATTAAACTCAATTTGTTTTCTCCCATAAATAATAATAAAACTTTGAATAATAAATATTTGTTCGATTAAATAAATATTATATTCACGTAGAGTGTGAATAAAATTTATTTATTAATATGATTAATAAAACTTAAATAAATAATATTTCTATAACTGAAATATATATATATATATATATACTTTTATGATCTTTTGGATATATAGACTATGTGACCCTATAGGTTCCATTCTTAGTTGTAGTAGTCAAAACCAACATACCAAGAGCGGTATCTATTAGCACATCAAGGCCCCCATGGAGAAAAGAATATTTCAAAGTTACAACAACAGAAGCCTTACCACAAATACTCACTGTGTAATATAATCCATTTTTTCAAGTGATATCTCATCAAGAATTATGAATACATGTGTTATTATCCTTAATGATTATTCTAACTTTCCTTGACTTCTCGAAATGAACTTGTTTATAAACAAACATGACCATGGATTTTTACCAGAATCTTACTTTTCAATAAAAGGGTCAGAGATATCTTCTTCCTAAATTAAGAAGGGATAATTCAATTAATTTCATACCAATCTTGACGCATGATACTTTTCCATGGGAAAATGCACCATTTTTTTTATCATACATCAAGGTAAATGAGTAATGGTACACCTTAATAATAATATCAAACCCAAGGTTCAATACACTTTCTCTAAGATAAGAAAAACCAATGGAACATATGATATGTGGTGTTATTATTGGTGGAGTCAACCCTCAAAATCTCTCTTCTTATAGATCACTAAGTGATAAATTCATGAGTTTATGTTTCAATGATTATGATCCCCCAACACCAGATCATCAAACATAAATTGTGTCCCATCATTATGATGCATCTTGACCGCATGACATATCCTGAATAATATCATCATAGAATATCTAGGTTTCATTATAGCAGGAAATACTAGAATCTATTAATGTGACGTGTATTCCAATAAAATTATCACATAAAAGATTATAGAAGTAAAATCTAATATGTGATAAAAAATTTATAAAAAAATACATAATATGGTAATTAAAAGCACAAAATTAAGTTGGTTTTAGGGAACTAACTCCAATAGTCCCATGATCTAGAGGTATTGGGTCCCATTTATTCTTGAGGAGTACTACCCATTCCGATTCAACTTGGCAGTGGAGGGCTTAGGTATATTTTCCTTGATTTTTTTTTTATCACAATAAGGTTTGTAGTGGTGAAGGTTTTTATTGGTGGAAGTGATTAGGTATAAGATCCAGTGGGTGTGGCTCGCGTAGGCTTCAACTCCTCATTTTGGTCCATTGGTGGTTTCTTCCCCCAACTCTTTGGTTTTTTATATTCCCACTTTAGGGTTTCAATTTGGAAAGCTATGTCATGGATGTATTCTCTGTTGGAGGTATTTCATTGTCAATATAGAGGAGTCCTATAGTGGGTATGACTGTGTTATAGAGATTTTGGATTGGGGTGTGATGGTGGGGTTCTTTTAGTCGACATTGCATACTCAGATTTTTCTTTAGCAGTAATTGTGGTTTATTTTATGTTCTTGCTAGTGGTTTGTGATTTTTTATATTATGGATATCATATTGGGGGTGTTACTTTTCTTGATATAGTGGTTCAATCCTGGTGATATGAATTTGGTTTAGTAGCATCCTGGCATAGTCTTAATATACAGAACATTTTTCTTGAACCAACTTTGGACCACCACTAAACCAGGCACTCAAGTTGCCATGCGATATGACCAATAGGAATTCCCGGTCCCCACGAGCTGGTGAATATCATTGGGTTATTAGATAAAAACTCATTATAATAATTTTTCTTATTAAATATAAATTAAACACATCATATTCCTTGTTAAAATTTCTTAATTAAAACTCCATACATAGAAGGTCAATCCACCAAAAAAAAATTAGTTTACAAA
Source organism: Viscum album (assembly GCA_963277665.1). Classification (NCBI taxonomy): domain Eukaryota; kingdom Viridiplantae; phylum Streptophyta; class Magnoliopsida; order Santalales; family Viscaceae; genus Viscum; species Viscum album. Next base: position 2,096,183,459 of record OY728132.1, on the reverse strand, counting down.
TAAGCAGAAACAAAGTATAATAAATAAACAAGACAACCAACTCAAATTTAATATATACATCTAAAATATCCACAAATATAGAAGTTTATAACCTAACCGATACAATAAAAATACCATGGTAAACTAAAACTCAACCTTATATTCACACGACTCTACGAGTCACCATCCAACCTCATTACCGAAAATGATTCATGAGAAACTAGATGCTAAACCTGAAACATAAATATATATATATATAGGAGTGATTAAAATGATCAGTAGGAATACCAGGGAAACCACACCATGTGTATAGCCTTAAAATAAAAGATCATGTTTAGTATAGTTTGAAATACACATTAAAAACAAAGGATTTTCACTGTTAGATTTAAAACCAATAATAAAATATTAACCCTTTTTAATGAACTATCATTTAAAACATGAAGGTTTAAATGTTTGGAATAGGTAATAATTTAGAACTAAAATAAGAAAATTGGTATTTTTTAGAATTTAATTTGAAATATACTCATTTATAAAAGATAGTTAAAGGGTTCCAAATCATTTTCATAAAACATTAATTTTTCACCGTCTTTTAAAAACAAATGGAGTTAAATGGAAATTAGTATAAATTTAAATAATAACGATGAAAATAGAAATAACTTGAGGGAAATAGAAAATAATAGCTAGTACATTATCACTATAATAAAACTAAAGTAACCAATTCAAAACAACCAAGTTTTAATGATCATGGGAATACTTAGGAGTTGAGGGTAAAATCTAGAACATACTAAAGTATGATTTGTCATATCAGCATGCATGATGAAATATATGAAGGGAATATACCCTAAATCCTTATAATTATATGTGATATATATATATATATTATAAATATCATATTTCAGGAAACTTTTAGCTAGTACATTATCACTATAGTAAAAGTAAAGTAACCATTACAAAACATCCAAGTACCAATGATCATGGGAAAACCAAGGAGATGAGGGTAAAATCTTGAACATACTAAAGTAAGATTTATCATATAAACATTCCTAATGAAATATATGATGGTAATATTCCATAAATCCTTATATTTATATGTGATATATATATATATATAAGAAATATTGTATTGCATAAAATTTATGATTTTCCTGCGCATGCAATTTATGATTATTAAAAAAGATAAATAGTTATCATTTATTTATTCTCAAATGAAGTATATCACTAAGGATAATATTACATAAGATGTAAAATATGGGAATTTATTCATGAAAGTTCTTTATGAGTAGGTCAAACCATTTACTCATGTGTTACTATGAGTGAGTAAATGCAACTACACAAGGAGCGTCCTTATAGATTATATAAACACTATCATGTGATGGTGTTTTTGTGATTACTTAATGATTGGATGAAAATTATTCAACCCAAAACTCTCTTTAATCTTCCTCATTTTCATATAGAGGTACTAGAATGTCATAGAGAAAAGGTGGATCTCATTCGGATATCATATGATTTATATTATCCCATGGATAATTATGAAGGTGGGATGCTTTTGTTTTACACTTTGGTTATCTCTCTAAAAATCATGTGATGGAGTTAAAAGATAGTGCAGTGGATTATTTTGTGTATGTTTAATATGTTTTATCATATTCTTCATTTCACTATTTGATGAAGGTTTTATATATCATGCATGAGAGATCCTTATACTTGGTTTCTAATTGCTTCTGGTATGTCTTGTAAATGTTATTAGATTCAAAAGAAACCTAAATGTGGTGATGTAGGGAGATCATGATTTATATTTATGAAATATAGAATTTAAATTTATAGTAATTTCAAAACATAGAATTATTTTATAGTTTTTATGAAAATATAGAAAACCAATTTTACCCTTACACAGCTGGGCCACATAAAAGTAACCAAGGATTTTTCCTTACCAAAATTGGTTTTTGTAAGGTTTAAATCACCTTAAACTTACATGGATCGGTCTACATAAGGGTAACTTGATATTTAAACTAACACATAAAGGGTTACATAAAGTTAAACAGGTGATTTATGATTATATAGTGAAGTTTGTGTAAAGGTCATGCCCTTATGTAAAGGTCTGTGTAAGGGAAACCACTTTGTTACCTTTAATAAAATAGTTTGTGTAAAGGTAGTAACCTTACACAGTGGTGCCAAAAGGTCATGTAAAGGTAAATATATAAATAAAATTACATGAATAATTTATGTAAAGGTTATATCCTTTGTACCCTAATTCAGAATGAGATACATGAAGGTAATCTTCACATTACCTTTACACAATACATTTTATTTTCATTTTGTAACGGTAATTAGTGACTTATCTTTACCCAAGGGATTACAAAGGGCCTATATAATGGTAGACGACTTTAGAATTACATGATAACACCCCTATGTGTAAGGGTAAAGAAAAAAATTTTCATTTTCTTAATCCTAAAATGATTTTAAAAGATTATAAAATGTTTATAAATCATTATAAAAAGTTATTTTGGGATATTTTAATTTATAAAAGGTTTATAAATTAATTATTTATAAATTTTCTATAATTAATTAAAAATTTATGAAACATTTTTATAAAAATACTAAATATTAATATTTGAAATACCTTTTAAAAAAATTATATGGCATGGCTTATGATCTTGAAATAAAAGTGTTTATTTATAAATCATAAGTGATGATTTACTAGTGTTATAAATCATGAAATAAGGCCATGATATATAATGTATACATTTAAATTATTAACTATTCATAATCAATCATTTTGAATTGTTCAAAATAAAAGTTTTCCTAATTTTGATATTATTTAATCCACATCAAAAATGTTTTGATGATTGATATGATCAAGGTTTAAATAATGTTTATGTATATGATGTTTTGTTTATGTAATACATTTACATAATAAAAGTTGGATTATAAATATTTTATAATTCATATAATATCATATATTTAAATTGTAATATCCATATAATTATTAATTGTAAATATTTCATATTGGGATGAATATAAAATGTTTATATTCAAAATTATGGAATGTATATATTGTTAAATTTGAAATTATAAAAGGGTTTATAGTTATCTTTTATTTATGAGTTTTTCATAAATGTTTATCTCATATTTAATTTTTTGAATTATTCATTTATTTTAAGTTTATTCTCTACCTTATTTATATTTAGTAAATTGTTAAATAAATGTTAAGGTTATCTATGCTTTAGTTTAAAATGTTAAACTACTTCTAAGATAGAGCCTTTTATTATATGCTTGGTAGGGTAATGAATTTAGTTTTTCATCTACCACAAACTCAGTTGTAATTGAAGTTATTAGATTGAATTTAGTTTTTTAATATAGTTTCTATATATTAGGTGTTAGAGTTATGATGAAATACAGTCTCTCTTTAGTAAAGTATCCCCACGTAAAGGTCCCTATGGCCGGACTACCTACTTACCTGGAAGAAATATGCCTTGTATAAGAAAGTGAATGGGGTGGGCTACCTATTGCTTTAGGCTTAATCATGTGGAAAATTTTAATCTCATATAACTCTATGAATTTATATGAATTGTTCATGTACATTATTCATATGATGCATCTAGATTTGTATAATTTTGTTTACTTCTATTTTAGGTATGTAACACAGACTTTTGGTTTTGTGTAAAGAGTTACACATCAATATGGTTTCAACATATTGTGTTGGTGAATGGAATAGGGTTGAAAACTAAAATTACCAGAATCACGCATACATAAAAGGGAATAACATGAGATAATATAATGAGATTAAATCCCCTTCAAATAATAAGTGTTAGATTCCTTAAAAATAATTATTTTTAGGACATTTATCATCTAAATGGTTAATTTCACACCAAAGTGGGGTGCCTTTGGATTATCTTGTGTTAGGAAAGAAAGTAATGAGTAATACTGGATCATTATTAGGTAGTTTCGTGCCAAAGAGGTGTTCCCTTGGATTTTATTTTGATCAAATCATTTTTGAATTTTTTTAGGTTACACTATCTTGGAAACCCCAAGGGTTGGGATAATAGATAAATAGAGTTTGGTTTATCTATTTGATATATTGGACAAAGGGTTGTTTGTTCAACTATCCAAGAGTTATATATGATATGAGTATGATAATACCCTACCTATATAACTAATTGGTGTATTTCTAAAAAAATTAGGGAAATTTTATTAGTGAAATATGGATCTTATCTCACTAATGAGTTTGATAAATATTAAAATGGTAAATCATTTTAGTGGGAGATCATTTAATAAAAGTACTAATGTAATGGTTAATAAAACATGATACTCAGCTGATAAAAGATTCTATTGTAGAAAAATATTGTCATCATCATCAAGATAAAATTTGTTATCAATCCTTTAAAGGAGAAACTTAAAGTAAGTTACTCATAATACAAGTTACTTAAGAAAATTAATTAAGCTGGATTAGTGATTTAAGAAAATTTCTTGAAGAAAATTTTATGTTTCATTGAAATTCCTTCCTTAGTAACCATGTTTTGAAATTGTTCAACAAGTGAATCTATATTCTTATAGAATCATAGATTGATTTTTTGAGGTTTCAAAGGAATTAGATGAAAAATGACCAAAGGAATATTAGTCTCCACTCATGGACTCAATATGATTCGATACATCAATAATTGTAGTCACATATAATCAATTAGATTAGTTGTGTAAAATGATATCAAGTATTATTGAATATGTTGATGGCTTGATGTGACTAATGGTTTCCATAAATATTTATGGGTTATAGAAATCAATTCTATTATTCTGAATGATATTTGATATTAAATAAATATTTTACAAAGTATTTTAAATATAAAGGAGGCTGGAAGTTAAGAAATAATTTGATCTTGAAGTTTTGTTTCGAGTAATGGGGAAAATGAGTTTCTATATTGATAACTTAGATGCTTCAATTTTGGAAAGACATTTCATAAGGTGTGTATTTTATGTCATTTAGATTTTGATAGGATCATGTAAACAATGGTTGTTTAAATGAATTTAGATGACTATTTTTAATATTTTTTTTATGATTTGTTTAATTATATAAAATAATTTAATGGGAAACTAAAAATGGATTGTCCTGCTTAGGTAATTTTCCCATTTTCATCTATGGAAATGTTCTGACAATATTATTTAATTAAAATAACATTTACCTAATATTCTCAAAGTGTTGTGAATACATATGAACTAGGAATACAATGACTAGGTTCTATATTTCTATATAGTTAGTAAAAGTATGTAAAATTTCAAAATGGAAGAAAAAAGTTTTGTTGAAAATTTCAACAATATTTCATTAAAAACCCAATCAAAGTCATTAAAACCTAGGGTTTTGAGTAAGGAAGAGTAATAATTCAATATTATTGGATTATCTAAGATACATAAAGGATTTTTTTAAACTCCATGGAATTTATATGTTTGGTGTGGATTTTATAGAAATTAATTTTGAATGTTATGTGATACTGAGTATATATTTTAATAAATTATTCTTTTTCAAATAAACAATATTCCAAACTTATAGAATACCATATATGAAATATTTTATTTATATAATATTCCTACTAAAAGGAAATAAATTTTATATATTAATAAAAATGGGGTTTTATATCTTATCAATAAATTTTTAAGAGAATATAATGTCTAATAGGCTAGTGGGAGTATATTTTGATGTAGAGAAGTTCAAAATTCACAAATAAAATATTATACCAGCATATGTTTAAAGTGAATTTTACTTAATATTCTAATAGAGTTAGGAGGTATTGGTAAATAGTAATGTAAGTAGTGACATTACATCAAGGAAAACGTTTAGTGGAATAGTTTTCCAAAGAAGAAGAAGAATATGAAAAAATAAAGAGTTATAAGTAGATAACCAAAGTTGACCTCATAACATTGGTTATTTTGAATCTAAGATATTTGAATATGTTTAAGAAGTTTAATAATTATGATTATGATTCCTAAGTCTCACCATTATTTAAACCATATTACTTCATATATGTTCCTCACTAAATTGTTTAGTGGGAGAGTTTAATCATATGGTCACATATATAGGTGACATGAATTACATATTATGTAATGTGTTAAAAAAATGTATAGAAAATATAAGGATGGTATAGAAGTTTATCAGATATGATATGATAAACCAGTGTTTTTGTTGATTTATCCCTAATAAATTTTATTTATACAATATTATAGTTTATGATGATATAATATGGTTATCGTGGGTATGATTCTTGTATAGATATAGAAAATAAACTCATGAGGCACAAATCAAAGAATATGATTCTTTTTGTTCCCTGAAATACCTTCTAAGTATTCCACATGGAGTGTCATATAGATATATTTGGTATAATAAGGGTGCATGGATATTATTTTATTCTTCAATACCCAAGGTTGGAAATATACCTATTATGAGAACATTCAACCTTTTATACCCTAATTATGAAATTATATATATTAATTTAGCAAATATGGGGGGGGGGGTGGTCGGGTATGTCTCTAATCATGTTGTCATATAGTCGTTAACCAAGATAGGATTTTTCCTCTCATATAACGTGTATGAAATCTATTCCATCGTTTGAGATAGATCATGGGAGTGTGTTCTTCACCTATATATTATATATTCATAAATAAGGGATATGTGATGTGCTTATCCATAAAGATGTGTGACGTGTGATGTATTCTATGATCAGATCAGTCTAAAATTAGAGAGTCAATAAAAAATGAGTTGTATATATGGGATTGACATGTTCCATGTCCTATGGTAACTTGATGTCTTAGACAAAGGGAAAATATGAGAATGTATGTTTGTGTATGATGTAGAATGGCAGACACATTTATAAAGATACATGTGTTTGATAGAGTTCACACATGATCCCTTTATATCTTGAGTTGCATTTATTCTTTGATAGATGCCACAATTGTCATACATATATGAATCAAGAGATCCATATTTTTTTCAATGATATAAAGGACCATAGGTTCACACTTTTTGGTTGATTGAATGAGAATTGATTATGACTCAAGGATCTACTCTAAAAGTGTTTTGAGTTAATACAAATTTTTTTAGATGGGTGTTCAAAAGGTATTACATACAATTTAGTACAAGGTAAAGTTAATTATGGATTTAAAAAATGTTTTGGAGGATATCCAAAAGAGTTTTGGATATTGTTTCACAAGTTATTGTATATGATATAGTATAAGTTGAAATGGAACAAAGTTCTCTTTCATATTCCTCCTTTTAATATCAAGGTACTAGCATACCATAGAGAAATTTGGATCCCATCTGAATGTCAGATGATTTATATTAGCCTATTCATGCCTATAGATGCAGTATGCCTTTTTTTGACACTTTGGGGATCTCTCTAAAATTCATGCGATGGAGTTAAAAAATGATACAATTTTTTCTTTGGTGTAAGGTATGCATGTTTTGAAGTATTCATAATTTCATTACATTACATAGGTTTCATATATCATGCATGATAGATCCTAAGATTTGGTTTCTAATTATTTATGTTGATTCTAATAAATGTTATTAGATTCATATGAAACCTAACAATCCAATCTCCATAATTATTGGTCGTACCCTACCTAGCCTAACTGAGGGGAAAACTCCCAAAGCAGGGTATAATCTAAACTAAGGGCCACTAAATAGAGTGTGAACCTAATCAAGTGTAACATGTGTATCCCAAGATTTCACTAGCTAGTCTAGTTTTCCCATGATTTTGAAAATGTTCGTGATCCAATTAGCAACAATTAAATGAAATATAAAAATAGATACATTCCCAAATACAAAAAATTGAATCATAAGAAAGACTCACCACCGAGAACCCCACATAGAAATAACCCCTTACTCACAATATCATTAATATAATAAATATTTACTATATTAGATTAACCCTATTCCATTTTAAACTAAAAAATAGAAAAATATTCCAAGGGTGTTTTTGTCATGAAAATTATCTTTCAAAGTGTCATTTGGGCCTCCTAAACATTCATTATAAATCAGGTTATAATACCAATTTTTAAATAACCAAGAACACCTTGAAAATCAAAATAAATATGTAAAACTCAGTTTTAAGGCTAATAAACCACTTGAAATATAAAAACTCATTAATAAAGGTCATTTAGAAATTTTATCAAACCTTTGGTGTGAATGGTTAAATAGAAAATATTTGATTTCAGTATTTAAAAGGGAAACACATTTACATTTTATGAAAACCAATTAAAATCATAATTTTCCATCCATATAATTATCAAATGTATTAAAAATATCATTTGATATCCAAAACATGAATTTAAACCTGTAAGAAATCATAATCTAAAATTTAAATGCTAATATATTGGGAAATCTACCTCAATCTTGTGGTTTCCAAGACCAAGTTGTTAATATGACCTTAAAAGGAAACAATTCCCCTGAATGAACCAAGATATAGCCTAAAATCAAGAAAACCCAAAATTAAAATCTATCTTAGAAGAAACCTAGATTTTCAAGACATAAATTTGTAGGAAAGAGGTGTAAGTAGGATGAAAAAAGGAGCAGATGAGTTCTAGAGGTGATTTCCATCATATTTTGGCCCTAAAACTCAAGGATATCCTTTGAAGTCACCATGGAAGGGAGAATAAAAGGGTGAGGTGGTGTGAATTGGGTTTGTGAGTCAAATGGGTAATAGTAGGGTAGCTTATTGGTTAAATATAAAGAGTGATAAAAAGAAAATTTCAAGATTTGTAATGTTTATGAAGATTTCATTTTGTGGCCATATTGTTTGCTAAACCATGTGGAAACCATGTGACCATCACTAGAGACTCAAGGGTACTAGCATGATTTGGAAATATAGTGAGGTGAACCACATAATAACTTTGATAAATTGATATTCTAAAAAATGGAGGTCATTTCACATGTTCATCACATAGTCTTTAGGAACCATGAACAAGTAATGTTCCATTACCGTTACACCCATGATCTTGGATGGTTTCTCATAGGTTTCACATTGTTTGGACACAAACATGAACTAATTGTAAATAAACTACATGCATGAGGAAAAAATAAATGGAATTACCCCTATGTAATGGTCACCACATGGTTTCCCCTAAACTATGCACACCAACCGCACAACAAAAGGAAAAACCATCCAAAACTCAAAATTTAAACCTGAAACTCTCAAAAATCAAGGAAAATGATAATAAAAATAAATTGATAAATTAATATGGAAAGTCATGGTTTGGGTGTGAAAATTCTCTCCAACATAATCAGTTCTACCCCTAGACATCCTTAATAAATCTAGTTGATCAATAGAAAGGGTAATATTTAACTTCCTCTAACATGAATCAATTTCTAAAACCAAGGAACACTATGACTACCACTTATACAAAGCCTTAGATTACAACCTAAATGATAAAAAATCATCTGACAAACTCAATTCCAACCCCAAACAACCTCAAATTCCATAACCAACCAACCATATACCTCTTTATCAATATGAGTGACCAAAAAGGACTTTAAGATAGATCTCCAAAAGGATTAGGGTCAAACTGAATATGGTGGTCCCCCCACCAAATATATGTGCATTAAAACATAAATACATTAAGGATAATCAACCTAACCCAAATATATGAAAAATTATAAACTCAACTATAAATGATTCAAAATTTATATAAGAAGATACTAAAACCAATGAGGATATACATTTCCTCAAAATCTTAAATATCTAGAATCAAAATAACCTCTATTATAGAACAAGGAACAACAATTTGATAAAATAACAAGTAAGAAAAAAGTGTAACTCTAATGACCACTTCAACAAGATCGTTTTCAATATGTTGGACCTATATATCCTTTAAATGGGTAGATATTTGTCCACTACTTTTATATATGGATCATTTAAAAAACTTATTCAAATGTCTCAAATGGATACTACCAGGAAAGGTATTTGGAGCTTTCTGAAATAAGGGATTCTTATAACCCAACTTGATTTATTGATGCAACCCCAATTTCCTCCCCTTGAAGAATCCATGGAAGAGATACAATAAGGCCCCTTGATACCTCCACCCACCGGATCAGACTTAGATACCATCCCCTTTCCCTTACTAGAATTCCCTTCTCCACTTCTAGGAATAGAGGAATTAGAAAACACCTCATGAATTCCTACCAAGGATGCAACAAACTGAACTACCTACCTTACCAATTCTATATAATAGGGTAAAATAAAATCCAACACCATTGATTGAAGATCAGGAATAAATCATCTTTCAAGACACTAGGCCATTAAAGAATCGTTTAGGATCAACTTCAAAAGATAGGGGACTAGATTAATGAAATGGAGAAAGTACTCCATAACCCTTTTCTACTTCATAGGGATCTGAATAACCAAAAATATAGGAGGAATAAAGTTTCATAATTCTATAAGTAATATCTATGTTGATCGACTAAAAAGTTCACTTATAGAGATCCACTCACAACTTTCCATTGAAAATTCATGGATACATGATGGGGGCATACTCTAAATAAAAAGAAGAGAAAAAAATAATTCTAAAATAATCCTAAATCAAACCATATCCAACCAAAATAAAACACCAACATAAAATAACACTCCAAAAAATAAAATCACAACCACTTTTTGGAATAAAAAATCTATCTTCTGAAACTATTTTTAAAACTCATCATCATAGTTTTTTAAATATTAATACATAACTATGAAATAATTTAATTTTTTTAAAAATTTAATTATTAAAATAATTTATTGATTTATAAACATCAACTTTATTTTAATTCACCTTAAGAAACCTCTTTTCAAATCATAAAACCAGACATTTTACTTGTAAAATATTTTTTTGATCATGAATCCCCTACTTTTAAAACCATCATTCATGTTTTTAAATATCGAATCCACTTAACCCTATTATGAAAATTTTGTTTATGAATTTGAAAAATTACCTTCTCTATTTATAAATCTAAAACATCATTTAAAATATTATTAACATAAATTAAAATAACTCAATACACCACACAATATAGAAATTTTTTTAAGAGGGACTAGTGGTCATGCATGACCCAACAACATGTCTTGGTGGGCCATGCATTAGTTTCTAATTTAACAGTATGATTTATACAAATCCATGCACTCGAGCTCTATATGGGGTTCTAAACCACGCAATCTCATTGTTTACTACCCATTAAACTCCCATTGGAACCCCTTACATCTTATAAATCCTTTAAATAATATATATGATATAAATAAAATTTTTAAAACCAGTAATACAGAACAAAACATACCAAAAATAAATGAAGAGGGATAAAAAATTCCCGAAACCCAACATCTACAGGTAACTTTAGGCTCTTAATGAGAAATATCTCATGAGGATCTCCCCACACTTACCTTCTAAGTTTTAACATCTCTATCTATTATCCACAATTACCACAAAAATAATGATGGTCATTATAGAACATATTCCCTCTTATGTTCCTAGGATCTAATACCATTTTTTCACAAACCAACCTCAGGATAACCCTGAACTAAATACCCAAGATAGCCCAATACATACCTGAGGGGAATTATCGATCACCATGGGATGGAGACAAGTTTCGGGGCATCATATTAAAAATTATGGGAATAATTTTACCTAATAAATATAAATAAAACACTACAAAAATCCTTTATAATATTTCAGCAAGACTACTCCATAAATTAGAGGTCCATACACCAACAAAAATCAAATTTATAAAAATAAGAACCAAACAGAGAATACAAATTAATAATAAAACCATCTTAGAGGTAATATATCCAACTAAAAAACCAAAAATATTGAAGTGGATGACCAGGATGATACAACAAAAATATAAAGGTAAACTAATACTCAACCTGAAATCCACTTGAGTCTATAAGTCACCATGAAATATCAATTCCATAAATACTCCATGAGAAACTATATATTAATCCTAAAACTAAAATAAATAGATAGGAATGGGTACAAATCTTAGTAGGCATGCTAAGGAAACTGCACACCATGTATAATATTTAAATAAAATATTAATTTCATGCTTGTTTCCAATACAAACTTAAAAACATAGGGTTTTCACTTTTATATTTATAACCAATAATAGCATGTTTCCACTTTTTAAAGTGGAATCATTTAAAACATGAAATATTAAAATTTTGGAAGAGGTAGTCCATTAAAACTAAAATAATAAAGGTGTCATTTTTTATACCTTTCATTAAAAGTTACTCTTATATAAAATATTTTAAAAGAGTTCCAAATTATTTTCATAAAACATTAAGTCACTAACTTATTTAAAAGTAAAGGGATTTCAATGCCAATAAGAATAAATTTAAATGATAATAATAGTAGAGGTAATAAGTCAATGGTAATGGGAAATAATATTTTGTCAACTATCACCATAAAAAAATTAGAGTAACCAATACAAAGAAAATAAGAATTAATAATCATTGGAATATATAGGATCTAAGGTAAAAATATATAACATACTAAAATGTGATCTTTCATATTAGTACACCCGATGCAATCCAATATACCTAACACTTGATCATACCTTACCTGACCTAACCAAGAGAAAATACCCCAATGTTGGGTGCAATCCATACTACGGTCCAATGCCAAGGGCATGGTCCCAAGTTAGTGCAACAAGTGTATCATGAGATTCCACTCGATATTCTTGGTTTCCCATGTATTATAAAATTTAAATTAGACAATAATAATTAAAAATCAATAATATGGAAATATATACATGTCTAGATATAAAAATTTAATCACAAGAACGCGTCACCCATGATAAACCCTCTTAGGAATAGCTCCATACTAAAAAACTTATCAATATAATAAGTGTTTCCTATATCAGGGAGAACCTCATCCAATTGAAATAAAACCAAAATAGGGTTATATTCCAAGGGTATTTTCATTAGGAAAATCCTCTTTAAAGGTGTTAATCAGGCCTCCCATACTTTCCTTATAAATCTAGTTATAATTCCACTTTTAAATAACCAAACAAACCATGAAAACCCAAATAAAAATTTAGAAACAAGTTTGAAGACCAAGTCACCTATTTAAATGTCAAAAATCATTAATAAAGGCCATTCATTAATTTTATAAAACATAGAGTGTGAATGGTTGACTAAAATTGATTTTATAAAAGCAAATAAAAAACAGAAACATCTTTACATTCAATGAAACCTAAGTTAAAACATATATTTGTTTCCAAATAATCCTTAAACATAACTAGCACTATCATTTGATATCTAAAACATATGTTGTTACATGTAAACAATAAGTTTTTTAAAATTTAATAAAAAATTCAATGGAAACCTACCTAAATCTTGTTGATTACATGAGATAGTTGTTAATACGGCCTTATAAGGAAATAAAAATCCTTGAAGAACCAATAAAACCCCTAAAATCAAGAAACACATAACTTAAAATCAATATAAGAATAACCATAGGCCCTAGAGACCATAACTAGGAAAGCAAAAAGTTAAATATGGAATAAAGATGGATCAAATTAGTTCTTAAGGTGATTACCTTGAGGATTTAGCCTCAATCTTGAGGATATACCTTGAAATAACAAATTAATGAAAAATAAATGGATGAGGAGCTGCACATTGGGTGTAAGAGTTAAATGGTGGGAAGAGGGTAACTTGGGGGTTAAATTTCAAGATGGATAAAATGAAAATTTCAAGATTTTTAAAGTATTGGAAGAATTTATGGTTTGTGACACAGTTTACCAAACCATATTCTAATCATACAGCCTCACCAAACAATCATGGGTACCTATATAGTTTATCCACATTCTTAGTAAATTCACACATCGACTATGAAAAATAGATATACTAAAAACTACATGTCATTTATACACTCACCAAAGGTTTTTACTAATCATTCGCAAGCCATGATTCAGTACCATTATACACTATGATCTCATATGATTTCTATTGGGATTCATATGGTTAGGTCCCACCATTTTATACCACTTTAGAATTAACATTAATGATAAAAAACAATTGAAATGGCCCCCATGTAAGGGTCTCCACATAGTTTCCCCTAAAATGTGCACACTAACCATTCACATTAACCATGCGATTGAAGGGAAAATGTCCAAAAATAAAAAAATCAACTTAAAAATATTGAAACTAAAGTACATATCCAAAAATCAATAATTAGATAAATTAATAAGGAAAAGAATGGTTGGGGTGTGATAGCTTTCCTGGTGTTAGTGGTTCTGTGTTGCGGTGATTGGAGGAGGTCCCAGTTATATGGTGGTGTTAGAAGGCATTATATTAGATGATGAGATGTGTAGTGGTATTCATGTCTAAGATATTTTGGAGTATCTAGGCATGAATAGACTTTAAGTATTTATATTTTGATGTGTTCTTACCTTGATTTTACAACTTCCCATCCATTAGACATTCCATGGATGACTGTTGGTTTAGTATGTTTTTTTTTTATTTTAGTTGTTTGGGTTTTTTATTAGAAATTGTTTGGAGGTGGGGCTTGGAGGTTTTATAATTTTCATGTATTGGGACCATTTTACCTAGCCCCCAATTAAATGCACTCCACTACCTAATTCATCTTTGTAAAAATAAAAATTTAAAGAGATTTAAGAGAGATTAATGTGTACTTTATTATAATAGTTTAAAAATTAATTAATGGATGTTGTCGTAGATTTTTATGATAGTTTGATCTATTTTACTCAATTATGATCATTTTATGTTCATTTATAACTTAAAAATAGTTATAATTGGAAACATTCACTTTAAATAAGAGAAATATAATAGGACAAATGTCATGTATCTAATTTATCATGCACTACTCCTAAAATATCTCATGAGAATAGTCATTTAGTACAAATAAATCCTTAAAAAATACAATTCTCTGGAATATGAACCTCAATTCACCATTTTTTAATAAATATTATAGGATTTTTGTGTATTTTTTTTACCAATTCTCTTTTTTTGTTGAGACATGCCTCTTTTCGCAACATTTGATGGATTAAGTTTTTCCACATTTTAGTCTAAAATTTATAATTTTGATAAATTACATAAAAAATTAACTAGTATTATAATTCATATAATAAAATTTCCCAAAGTAATAAAAATATAAAAAAAGACATGTGATTATAGAAGGGTCGGTTGCATGGATTATTTTTATCCGGTGTTTTTTAAAGCTTGAATTTTTGTACACCATTTATATTCAATCTAAAGGTAAATGATGATACCAACTAATTCTTCTAACAAATATCTAGATCACATGTACTCTCATTTAATATTTTTTTTCTTATTTATGGTAGTTTTTTTGGTTACATTTTTATTTGCATATGCTTCCCACTAATGTATAGGAAACTTTGATGTCCCTCCAAATTATGATCTCTTTTAAAACCATTTCCATTTTGGATTTCTATGATTATTTCATTTTTATGCACTCATTGTTTTTAATTTCATAAATGTTAAGGCCTTGATCTTCTTTAACCTCTCTTCCCATATGTATCGGGCCTTTACCCCTTTCACGTTCAAGAAAATTGTCATTTCTTAAGAAAAAATCAAAAAACAAAAAAACAATACACACCAACAAACACCTTTATATGTGTGTGTTCGTGCAAAAATACACACACCTGAATACAAAAACATATACATATATACACTTACATGAACACACATGCATGAAATCTCACACAAACAGACACATGCATACATACATTCAAACATATCTGCATACATGCATGCATGTATTTCTATATAAACATATATACAAACATATATAGATGAATGAATGAATGCATAAACATATTCATACATACATATATAAATGAATATAAAAATATACCCATGCATGCATATATACTTACATACATGTATACATACATACATGAATTCATTCACACACACACATACAAATTGAATTGGGTATATATATGTATATATATCTAATCTAAAATACACATACATATACACCCGATATACATGTATACACACATGTATATAAAAAAGAAAAGAAAAATTCATGTTTTTAATCACACTTCACAAGTTTCTAAGTTAGATAATTGGAGAAAATACAAATCAACTTTCAAAGATGCAATAGGGAAACTCAAATTAAAGGATAATGAAATTGGAGAAGAAGCAATAAAAAATAGTTCAAATAGATTCAGGTCATCCTTTATTAATTATTTAAGAAAAAATATATAAAAGGGGATAGTTTTCTCAATGCATTTTTTTAGCATTGAGAAATATATCACTTACCACCACTTTTTTTATAATTAAATAAGGTTCATTATTTCTTAATGCTTAAAAAGTGATGAGAAATGAAAAATATATAGAAAAAAGAACTAGTTCTGTGAGACCGATAGAAATAAAACTCATGATAATAAATTTAGGGAGTAAATTTTTCATCATTCAACCTTGAGAGTCCCCAAGAATCATGCAGTCACCTTGAGGGGGGTGAATCAAGGGTGAAGAACTTTAATTTATTAAGTTAAAAATATATTTTTTCTTTATTTAGGTCGATTAACCCTCAATAATTGGTTAAGATATAAGAATATTTGTTAAGTTCTATCTCCACTTTTCCGTTATCCAGTGAAGGTAATTTTTTGTAAACAACACACAATTATTTTTTCGAGGTTCATCCTCAGTGTGATAAACTACTCCATGTCATCTTGACTCTTCTTGAGTCATGGATTTTATACTAATATCATATTATTAATAAAATTGGTGTGGTAAGTTATTATCCTTAACAAGTAGAGTGAATCACAAATACAAAGTATACCTACTTTATATTATATTGACTCTGGTCAATTTAAAATGTTCCACAATCTTGAACATATCCTCAAATGAAACTACTTATTCTAATAGAGTATATATATGTTGGCCTTACCCTACTTCTAATTAATGGAATATAGATCCCTAAACTATATTATTTCATTCACCTAAATTTGGTGACCTGTCTTAGCTTCTTCAAAATAATAAGTTTTGGCCTTGTCAACTTTCTTAAGAACTTGATGTTCCAAACTTCTCAAATTTCTTAAACCCAACAAAATATTTCTTGAATAAAATGGTATACTACTTCTAGTCAATACTATTCTTATTTAGATCATCGCTCAAAAAATATTCTCCCAAAAATAGATACATTATCAGAATGATATCAATATTTTAATAGTTTTAACCTTCCTGATAGGTTTAGTGATTTGAAATTTCTAAACTTCATCGATAAATTTTGAATGACTTTAACAAATATTTTAAAATTTCATAGTTAACTCAAATATCCTCAAAATCTGAAATCAACTCATTTTTAAAATTTTTCTCAATACTCATCATGAATCATGAACTCAATATTCATTAATTTGGACATTTGCTATCCAAATTTTCATTCTTGCACATCTCATTTTCTCTATCTAGAATATTATATGGATACTTTCCTACTAATTTTTTATTGACTTGAATCATGATAAATATGTTACCATGATTATTTTCACATTGAGGAATAATACCCAACATTGTCACATTTTTTCTGGACCTCTCAACCAAATTATCCTCTTTTTTTGCTGCGTGTTTTTATGATGAACTCAAATTTTCAAACCACACTATATTATACTTCTATTAAACTCATTATTAAATAGTATAATTTCAAATTTAAGTGCACAAATCTTTTTCCTAAGATAATATTCTTTCACCACTCAAAAAATAATTCAATCTCAAATAGGAACATATTCTTCGAATCATATTTTTGTAATCACAATATCCATATGATCATAATCCATAGGCATAAACCTATGATAAATTCCCAAATTCCATTTTCCTTTCTTGTGATTATATGCATATAAGCTACCTTTACCTCTGATGATCATCATGAAACTCATGTGTCTTCTTCCGATAAGAAAAAACTCAATCAAATTCAAATGATATAAGTTTTTATGAACTCAAATATAATGTATACTATGTAGAAAGTAGGAACAATGTTTTATATTTTCACAAATTTTAGTGTTTTTGATTCAACCATGGTTTTTTCGATAACAAAAATCTACATATAGATTTTTCTCAATTTTAAAACATTGACAATGTATTATCTTTTTGTAAACTAAATCACTCAACCCTACCTTTTTTTATCTCAATTACATAATTGACATCTTTTAGTGCCTTCATATTTCAATATCCACTACACCGTCATGCATTATACTTAATTAATTACCATACTTAAGGGAATAACTAAATTCACCAGCCTTAATTTCCATGAAAATGTTACATCACATTTTTTTTATATTCATTACTTAATATTATCTAAACAATTAAGCATTGATTAATCTTCACATATTACTTAAAATTCTGGTAATCATGCATGTAATCTATTTTTTTATTATAATCAATCAATATTATATTTTTAGTGAAATACACCACTTCTAGTAATTAACAGATATCTATTTTATTAAAATCATAAGTACTACTTCCAGGGAATTCATAAATTCTATCTTCAATTAAACCTGAATAATCATTTCCATACATCCTGAATCATTATTGAAACATCCTCTAGTGTATTCACTGATCACCTCCAACTTTTATGTAGTACTGAAAAAAACTACACTATATATATCTATATTTTTATGTATCCTCACAAACTCATGATAATAGTGAGTAAGTTTTTTGACCCGTGAAACATCTCACATGACGAAATCACCCTCATTTTGATTCTCAACTTCCAAAATACAGTTATAGTTATTATTTTCCTTATAATAAGAGTTTTATAAAAACATTCTGACTTTGTATCTTATATTTATTACAATCTCCACATGTATGGAAATAGTATCATGGAAGCTGTTCTTTTTTTCCTCATTTTGTTCTATTTATATCTTCCTATGAATTAAATTATTCATACCTCATTATATAATTTCATCTTATAGAAATCAAGATTGCTAATTTTAATACTTTATTTCTTATTTAGATAATATAATAATTTTTTTTTTTGAAAAATATAACTATTTTTTATGTTCCTTCTAGAATATTATAACAATTATCTACTGAATATATTCTCAGGTTTTATAGTCAAAGTGATGAAATTCCATCATCACCAAACATTTTTTCCATTGAATATTGTTTCATCAATCATATTTATTTTTTATCTCATGGATCACCACAAATGTGAAACATCTTCCACCTAAAATTTTATTGATAGTGAATATTTATCCTTCAACACTTGTGAATGAATCAATACGGTTCAATGAAAATAATTATTAGATGTATATTGTTGATTCCCAATAAAATATTTCCCTAAATTCATATTCCATCCATCATCAACATTTATTAATCATTACTTCTGGTGACACAAGTCTATTATCATATGATAGTAGAACATGCATCAATGATATTCCTTCTTCTGATGCTTATAATCTTTCATAGAATGTAATTCAGGTGAACTTACTTTTAGAACAATTATAGGTAACTTCAGTTATTATTGAGAACATACTGAATTAAACTTAGTTATTGACATTTTCATTATCTACAGGCAAAAAATACAAAATTTCTTCATCATCATTCGATGGGTAATTCACTCTCCCACTTTGGACTTTCTCAATAAAAATTTCTCATTAAATTTAATGATTTTACTCCACCTTAATTGATAATATATTCAAATTCTTCTATATGATCTATTTGCTTCACCAATTTTATCACACCTTAATGGAATGAATTTGAATGCCCCTTATTGAAATATTGGGGTGAGGGAGGAAATTTCTTCACAAATTTTCTTATTCTCCCCTTTCTTTTGTGGAGTTGAAAGTAAACCTTGAATTTTTTAAGATAAGGAAAGATTAATTTTCTTAATGTAATAATCAAAAAATTAAACAACTCTATGTCTATGTAAACCATGATCAGTGTGGAAAAAAATATTTATTAACTCCGATATTAAAGTTGTTCATAAAAGTTACCAAGTAATGGAAAATTTTATAAAATATTCTTTTATGGGTAAGTTTATTAGATTTTTCAAATAACTTACTTTCCTATATCCATCTCAAAATAAATATCAAATTCTTACAATCATAAAATAGTAAGTTTTTTCCCATTTGTGAAAACATTTATTTTCATCAAAAAATTAGTTTTTCCCTTTTCTTTTAAAATTCAGTATATATATATAAATGAGAGAGTATAGAAAACCTAACATGTAGATGATAGAAACTTAAGTTCTATAGATTTTATATATTTAGAACTTATTTATCCTGATCTAGAGTTTAATCCTCTGGGTACTTTAATGTACACTTTAAAATCCAGTTTCTTAAACTTTTGTTGTGTAGAATTTGTCTCTTTATTCCAAGTTCAATAGGTATCAAGAGACACCAGCTTCTTTTTCATGGGTAAACTCCACTTAGATTGCATCACCTTTAATTACCTTTTTCATTGAAATCTATGACAACTTATCTTATAATAAAGTGGATCTTCTTTTTCTCATTAGTTAAAGCAATAAGGCTATGAATATTTTATCAACCAAGAAACTCCATTCATTTCTACCCCCTTTTTCTTCATGCAGCCGCCCTTAGTTTCACATCTACCAACTTCTTTGTGTTCATGGAATTATTTTCTTTTTATTTTTTTCTTTGTGTGGTGTTTTCTTCTTTACATCCAGTAGAAAGTTACATGGGTTATTATTTTTATCTTCTTCTATATTACATGCAGATACCAGCTATTTTGTCCATACAATTATAAAACATGCATCTTTTTGTTCACAAAATTCTCTAGTCTCAGTATCCATTTTATTCATTTTTTTGGAGTGTGTTCATCCAACTTACATATTTCAAACATCTTCTTGTATTCTTGTAAGTTACTCTTCAGAGGTAACTTCTATTAGACGTGGGGCCCTAGACCCATGTTTTTTAGTACTTTATTACATGTTTTTCTTGATTAAATAATTTTTCTTATACCATCTTTATTATTATTTTTCATGATATTTATATGTGACGATGTCCTTAGAATAAATGTTTCACCAGAAGTTCATAGTAGTTCCGTACTATAATGAGAACCTATAAGTTCCACAACATTATTCTTGAACCATATTCTATGGTCGGATGATATTTTTAAGGGATACAGATAATACATAATATTATGGGTAGGAGGATCATAATAAATTGAGACACCTTATCATGGTGTTCTCCCTTGGTAATATCTAAGATAGAAGGTTATGAAAACAGACCCGTTAATAGTAAATCCACATTTCTAGGTGTAATTAGATGTTTCTATATGCAAACATGTGTATTGATCCTTAGACTTTAATGTTATCATTAATGGATATCATGAATCATGTAATTTTATGTATTAAAGAAAACTGTGATGACATATGTTGACAGAGAAGTAGGATAAATTGGGTGCATCATGAATGATGTAGCATTAATGGATAATGTGAGAAAGTATTTATCACTTTTTTCCATGGAAAAAAGTTTATATATCAGCCCCATTGATTGGATTGAAACAACCTGAATAAATCCATGGCCATGATGTTCGATGGGTGAGTTTATTTCCATAAATTCAGATAATGGTACATCGAGCATATCAATTGATTTAACCAGCATGCAAGCTGATTGATTTGATATATTTTGATAAAAGGATTATATTACATGGTAAAAATTAATAGGAGGTTAGACATCATTGTGATGTTAAATAATGTCTCTATATAAGCATTGGAATATTTCTAGATTCTAACCTTAGACTTTATAAGGTTATGCCTAATGCTGCTAAGAAAGAGGTCTAGAGGGTCACACACATAGTGTATAAGTAATCCTAGTTAAATTCAAGTATTGAATTTAACAAGTTGTAATAAATATTATTTAATCGGGTTTGGTTGATCGCAATAATTTAATCACAAGTTATTTGAAAGAATAAGTGATTTAAATAATAATAATAAATTTTATTTTTCATGTTTTGAAAATATAATATTTATTATATTAATCATAGAATAATGCACTGATGATTATTTAATTAATTACCCATTATCTGAGGATCAGTAAATTCCAAAAAGAAAAAGTGGATCAAGTTTAATGGTATAAATAGTATAATTATATTTTTTTTATATTCTTGATTTTTAGCACATGTCAAGAAATTAATAGTATTATTATTATTATTATTATTGGATATGTGTTCATTTTTTAATATTAAAGATGTTTGGGGAATTGTGTGTGATTTTACAACCGCAAACTAGATTTAATAAATATCAAACTGTATAACTTTTCTAGTTATTTTTTTTGTGTAAAATGGATAAATATATATTGGATCAATCCCTAGAGTAATCTCTTTATATTCCTCCACTCTAAATCCTTTGATTAAACACCAAGGGTTCTTCTTCTTTGTGAATAATATTGTTGTGATCAACCAAAAATAATGAAAGCTATCAGGATCATCCATGCTAGAACCCATTGATTCTACGGCGTTGATCAGACATTGTGGTACATTTATAATTCACTACTAGAGGGATTATTTTCTTAAATTCAACAGTTCAATGATGATGTGACAAATTATATTCCATTGCATCATCAACAAAAATAGAATTACAAGTTGAGGTAATTCTACACCTAATCTTAAATTAATTAAAAATTACATGTAAAGATCTACTCACTCCAATTTTGGTGTATTAATATAGTCTATTAAATCTATTTTTTTCTTTGGACATTAAATTTTGATCTTGTAAAGAAATTATTACACATGATATAAGACTAAAATATGAGTTTTTTATACCAAAAAAGGATTCTTCCACTACACCCAGAACCTACAAGTGGTATTAGACATTTTTAATTTATAATTATTTATTAATCATTGAATTATTGTATTCGTTTATGTTTTAATTTACTTAAAATGATTCACTTTATTAATAAGACATAATTGTCTCTTATTTTCTTCATTCTCGATAATATAAATAGTAACTGGTTAATGATTAAAAATGATGAATAATATGAAGATTTACATCTAGAGGTGCAGAAGGATATTCTATGAGTAAAACAAAGTACACACAACGTGCTCCCAGAGTACACAAAATGTAGTTTTGTTTTTACATCCATATCTTTCTCTATCATGTCAAATGAAACAAAAATTGGATCTAAGATATAAATATATTAGATCAGCCTATGGATCATGATAGACAGGAATATGATATGTAGAACTACATGTCGTGTAAGTAGGTAACATTTCGTGTAGTCCCTATCTTCTCACGGTTGAGAACACAGGGTGTCCCAATGAGCTATGTATCAAATACACTATATATTAACATGCATGTCATGAAATATGATGATACATACCATGTATTCCAATTATTCACCATGTACCTTGAACACATCCATGGTAGGAAACATTGCTAGACCCAAGGAGTGTGCCATGGATATGAGTAGAATACACGTACACACCGTGTAGTCTACTTCCAACAGTGTTTTCAAAATTTCATAAAAATAATAATTAATTGTATAATTAAAACCTATTGAATATGTGTACCTTATGTTGTTAATTTGATAGTACAAAACATTTAATAGTATTAAAATTATATATTAAATTAATTTTTATAATAAAATTTTGAAGAACACATGAGGTTGCCTCCAAGTACACTTGTCTACTACGTTAATTTTAAATGAAATTAATTTTGTTTAATATTAAAGATAATGGTGAGTTAAGGATGGTTGTATGGAATTAAGATAAACTGAATTAATTGGTTTAATTTCTAGTGCGTTATATTAATTAAAGAATGAGTTGAAGTATTTGATAATAAGATTGTAAATGTATGTTTTTTTCATGATGTGTGGATGATTATGACCAACCCTTGTGTGTGATTTGTTTCTTGTAATTTATTAGGTTAAATTATTATTTATTAATAACATTTTTTACCCTCTTTATTGAGTATGGTCATCTGTTACCATGGATTATTTTATTGAAAATCCCTTTATATAAATCCATTGTATCTCCCCATCTATGTGTGAGTGAAATATTATGTAAGGATGGAGCTCCTGAGAAAGTAGAGGAAGTATGGGTCAAGGGGCCATAGAGAAACCAATTGAGGTAATGTATCTGAGCTAAGGTGGAATAATGAACTAGGAATCAAGCCACAGTTCAAGGTGTTTTTTCCTAGGGTGTAGGGTTAGTTTATCATTCTCTATATAAACTAACCACTAGAAAAATATCATCATTATTCCACTAATATTTTATTTCTATTAGTTTTATGGTTTATTATTTATGTTTGTGAATTTTGAATGATCACCTAAATAAATAATTTAAAAATAATGCAATATGAAAAAAAGTGAACTTTTAGCCAGTATAAGGATAAAAATCCCTCAAATAATATATTAAGTCATATTATCCTTCTTCTACATAAGTTTGAATAAACCTTATGGTTCAAAGTAATTGACCAACCTAAGTTTGGGTGCTTTTAATTATTGTGGAAATTTTAGTTAGAATTTTTGGGTTGACATAACATAGTTTACATAAATGGTTGGCTATACAAGTAGAGATTGATGTAACAAAGAGGAATATGTAGAAGAAATATTAAAAAAGGATTTCAGGATTGGGGAATCCAATCAACATATCAAGGAATTACAATTCAATGTAGTTGGAAAGTTATATCTACCTAAAACCCTTCAAATACTTTGTACGGACTAAGTTTGGGGTACGATTAGGGAATATGGATCCTTTCCACAATAATGTTTAAGAAATAAGATATTTTGAAACTAATGTTGATGGCTATTTGGTTTTAAAAAATAGTAGTAGATTAATAAGAATTTAAATAATTGTAAATTTATTGATCTATTTTTCAATCATAGTAAATAATAATTATCTAATCTAAAATTTCAGAAATGGAAAATCAAACAACATAAATAATATCAATTTGATCCATACAAGAGAAGGATAACATTCTCACTAGTGTGAATTTCTAGGACTGATATAGGCACTTGAGCATTATACTATTCCATGAACGGAAATTGTATGGTTCGGAAACCCTGCTTCTTGTGTCACTTGATAAAGTGGCTAGTGAGGAAGAGGTATATCTCTATTTGAAGAATGTGAACAATGAAAAGGATGTCCAATGTTTTATATTATCAACTATGTCCAATGATATTTAAAAGAAATTCTATGATATGGATGTGTATAACATAGTTTATCACCTTTAGGATCTCTATCAAGAGAAGGATAGATCATAGAGATATGAGTTCTCCAATGCACTTTTTACAACTAATATTGGAGATTTAGGACCATCCAAGGAATATGTAGACAATATTATTTACTACATTGAGTACATGGAAATATCCAGTTTTATGATCCGTAATGATCAACGCACAAATATCACTATCTCTTCACTACGCAAAAATTTCTATAATTTTATTCTGAATTATAATATGAGAAATAGAATGAAGATACTATCATAACTTATTAATCTTATTTTTCAAGTTGATACATGCATGGGGTGTGACAAACACACTATCATTATAATGAATAAGAAGAATATGAATAAGGTAAAGGGGTCAAAGACTTATTCCAAATTTAAGTATCTGGAGCACTATCCCTCTAAGAAGAAGAAGATCCAGAGGAAAGGAAAAGAACTTGATACAATATATTTTTCATGTGGCATGCAGGGCCACTGGAAGAGTAATTTCACGTAGCTAGATAAGTAAGGGTAATCATTAGTTATATTCATTATTGAGTGCAATATTTCTATATACCCCAATTGGATATTAGATATTACATGTGGTGCTCAAATTTTTTTCCAAATATAGAAATCAAGTAGATTTCATAAGTTCGTAAGAGGCAAGGTGGATCTATGGGTTTCCAATTGAGTAAGGATAGAAACTCTAGACATTGGATACTACCACCTCACATTCCCAATTAGATTGATTTTGGTTTTAAAGGACTATTATTATGTTATAAGTATTACCAAGAACATTATTTCCTTTTATTTCTTATATTTGGATGGATTTATCTTCAGCTTTGGAAATATTGGTTTCTACTAGTATAAAGATAGAATATTCTACGGTATGATGTAGCTAAATAATGATATTTTTGTATTAAATTATGAAAACCAAATATTGGAAATTGATAATGAAACTAACATCTATGGATCATATGACACCAAGTTGTGGAATCGCCTTACGAGTCACGTAAATGAGAAGCGTTTGACAAAGCTCGATCAAGATGGTTATTTATAATCATTTATTCTAAATCTAATTAAAAGATTTTGTAATTATTTACTAGGAAAAATGATCAACCCACCATTTTATGGTCAAGGAGAAAGATCCAAAAAATATAGTAGAATTAGTACACACCAAATTGTGTGGAACTTTTCAATATAATTTTGTGGTTGATACTCATAATTTATTAATTTTAGCAATTATCCCACAGGTCCCCATAGAATATGTCATTTTGGAAACACAAGTATAGAGTATAAGCATAAGGGAGGTAAAAGAACTAGAGAGATATAGTTTTATTGTCACTGATGATGGTGACTCATTATTGGTTAACAATGATGATCCTCTCTCCAACAAGGAAGTAGTAGAGAGATTAGATAATGAAAAATGGAAAGATTCCATGAATTCTGAGATGGATTCCATATATCAAAACCCTATTTAGGTTTTGATTGATCCACCAATTAATGTAATACCTGTTGAGTCTAAATTTTTATTCAAGAGAAATATGGACATAGAAGGTAAAGTGAATACCAATAAAAACTGGACAGTGGCTAACGGGTTTAGAAAATGTCAAGGAATTGACAATGATGAAACCTTTTCTATAATTACCAAGTTTAAATCCATCAGAATCATTTTTTCCATGGTATCTTACCATGACTATAACAATTAAAAAATGGCTGTTTAAATAGCATTCCTTAATAGAAACCTTAAAGAGGACGTGTATATGACAAAACCAGAAGGGTTTGTGACTCTAGGAAATTCCAAAAAGGTATTCAAGTTGTAGAGATCTATTTATGGATTAAAGAAAGCATCCAAGTCCTGGAACATTCAATTTGATGAAGCTATAAATGAATTTAATTTCATTAGGAATGAATTTTATCCATGTGTTTACAATTTGTCTTATGGGATCATAGGTTTTTTCATAGTAGTATATTTCTATGACATATTACTAATTGGAAACAATATAGAAACCTTATGACCGGTCAAGGAATGGTGGAGAAAGTGATTATCCATGAGAGAATTAGGCAAATTAGCCTACATTTTAGTGATCAAGATCATACATGATAGATATAAGAGGCTTATTGGACTAAGTTAAAGTACATGCATTGACCAGATACTAAAGAGGTTTGGTATAGAAAAATCAAATAAGGGATTGGTTATAGTTTCACATGGTATACATCTTTATAATAAAAATTTTCCTTAGATGTAAGAAGAAGGATATGGAATTAGTATGTTCCCTATATGATTTTATGATAGGATCTATCATGTATGTCATGTTATGTACAAGGATTGATGTTTATTGTTCTTTGATCATGGTAGGAAGATATCTACCAGATCTAGGTGAACAACATTGGAGTAATTTTAAGACTTCCCTTAAGTATCTAATGCAAACTAAGGAAATATTCATGGTTTATAGAGGAGATGAAGAACTAGTCATCAGGAGTTATACAGATTCTATCCTTCTGTTAGATCATAATGACCATAAGTCAAGGTTTGGATATATCTTTTATCTCAATAGAGGAGCTATGAGATGAAAGATTTCAAGGAATCCAATTGTTGTTGATTATACAGTAGAGTTAAATTATATTGTAGATTCTATTATATCCAAATAAGTAGTTTGTATTCAAAACTTTGTCTAATATCTAGATGTAGTACCTAATAGTAAATATCCTATCGCAGTTTATTATGATAATACTAAAGCGGTGTCTCTCTCCAATGAACCAAGATTACACTGGGGGAAAAAATAGAACACTTTAGAAGTTTCATCTCATGAGTTATTTCTCACAATGAGTTAAATTTTAAATGATTATAGAATCCATGGAGGAAAATATGGTAGACCCCTTAATGAAGGCATTATTTTAGCAGAAACATGAGTATTTTGTGAGAGTTGGTGGACTAAATGTTGTTATTAGTTGGATTCTGTACAAGTGGGAGTCTGTTAAAGTAGGTTCCCTTGAAACAACTTGGTTAGAACTTTATTACATGTTATTATTTATTAAACAGGTTCTCTTATCACATATTTAATATTATTATTCATGATATTTGTATGAAATAAGGTCCTTAGAATGTATTTCATACTGAAAGGTCATTGCAATTCCCTACTATGATGAGAACCTATAAGTGAAAAAACATTATTCTTGAACCTTATTCTATGTACAGATGATATTTTCAAATGGGATAGATAAAATATATGATATTAGGTATAAGAGGCTCATAATACATCGAGACACCTTCTCATGGTGTTCTCCCTTGGTAATCCCCAAGATATGAGGTTATGAGAACAAGCCCGTTAATAAGAAATCAACACCTCCATGTGTCATTTGAGGTTCCTATTTTTGGATGAGTGTATTGACCCATAGACTTTAATATTATCATTAAAAGATATCCTAATATAATTTACTCTGATATATTAAATAAAACTGTGATGAAATATGTTCTTGGTGAAGTGGGATATGTTGGGTGCATCATGAATGATATAACATTAATTGATAACATGAGAAAGGATTAATCCATTTTATCTCTTAAAAAATATTAATATATGAGACCCTTTTATGGGAATGACACAACCTAAATAAATCCATGACCTTGGGGTTTTATGGGAAATTTTATTTCCTGAATGTTAAAGAGGCATTAAGGAGATAGACTTATGGCGTTGGTTTTCAACCTGCTTGGTTTGAGATATTGTGATTAAATAATTATATAACAATGGTAAATGTTCACATGTGGTTGGAATTCATTGAGATGTTAACTTATTTCTCTATATCAGACTTAGTGTGTTTCTAGACACTAACCTTGGAATTTATGTGGTTATACCTAATACCACTAATAAATATACCTAGAGGGTCACACAATAAGTGTATCAACAATCTTATTTAAGTTTTAGTATTTAATTTAAAAGTAGGAATAAATAATTTTTATTTATGTTTGGTTGATCACCATAATTTAATCACAAGTTATTCAAAATAATAAGTTATTTAAATAATAATAATAAATATTAGTTTTCAAGTTTCAAAAATTTAATATTGATTATATTTATTTTATTATAATGTAGTGATATTTATTTAATTAAATAGCCATTATTTGAGGATCGGTAAATGTTGAAAAGGGAAAGAGGGTCGAGTTATTGGTCTAAATAGTATAAATGACATTTATTTATATTCTTGATGTGTTTCACATGTCAAGAAATTAATAGTAATATTACTATATCTATTTGACATGGATACATTTAAGAATATTAATAGTAATATTACTATATCTATTTTCCTCCTCTCTCAATCCTTTGAGAGAACACCAAGGGTTCTTCATCTTTGTGAAGAATATTTTTACGATCAACAATGAGTATTGAAAGAGGTCAACATCGGTTGTGCAAGCAGTTGACAATTCTATGAAATTGATCAGAGATTATGGTGAATGTGTGGATCTCCCATAGAGAGATTATTCACTTGAATAATATAGTGAAACAATGGTACAATGAATTCTATTCCATCAGATCATCAAAAAAAGTGTAATTAAAAGTTAAGGTAATTATATATCTTCTAATTATTTAATTATAAATTAAATGTAAAGATCCTCTCCCTATGGTTTTAGTGTATTAATGTAGTCTATTAAATATATTTTTTATTGGAACATGAAATTTTGGTCTTTTAATGAAATGATTACAACTAATTCATGGTCGGGGGTTTATTCATTTACACATTTTAAATGTTTTTATCTTCCTCGTTCTTGAATAATATGAAGAACGGGGACCAACCGACTAATGGGTAGATCCGTGATTCATTCGTTTTTGCAGGATGTTGTTACGGGGTATCTTTGTAGTGTTTTGATTGTGGTTTATTTCAATTGAATTTATTGAACCCCTCTATCCTCCCTCTTGTTTACGAGTAAACGCGGAGGACACATGCCTAACAAAGGCAGCCCGAACCCTCTTCTATATTTCTATCCTTGCGCATCCGTAGAACACCAACAACATGACATTACCAATTGGCTACGTTGGGGATAGCCCGTTGACGCACGCTACAAGAGGATCCCATGGCACAAAACCGAGACGGTTATCGATGCGCCATCACACCCCACTAGTGAGAAAGGAACCGTGGCTCGTTAGCCACAACAATTGGAGGAGGTGGCTGGCACACCGTCCCGTCGTGAAAGGGAAGGGTGGTGCACCGTCATGTCCCGCTGGTGAGTAGGAGGTTGCGACCAAAGCCGCGGTGGCGGAGGCAGAAACCGAACTTTCGGTGGGTTCCGTGGTGACTGGGAAGCGCTGCCGCTTTGCAAACCAAACGGCCTTCGGGATATTTGGGAATTCGACAGGCCGTTGGGTCACACCACCCGCACCGACTAGGGTAGACCCCATAGTGGGCCGCGCTCCATCGCGGCCTGGCCACCGGCCTACTGGGACGCCCTGTACGGGTCGAGCCGCCCCCCTTCTGGACCAGGCCACCCCTTTACAGGCCGGGCTAGACCTCATCCCAGCATGCCGAGCCCACAGCGGCCCTCCCCAGATCAGGTCGGGTTGGGTCTGTCCGACTGGGTCGGATCAGACCTGGGCCTAACCGACACCAGAAACACTAAAAGGGCCCTATATTGAGAACCATAAGTCCATTTTACAAACCGTCTATGTCGTTGGGATCCTTGGATTGAGATGATCCTTTTTGGTTTACTCCACTTGAGATTTGTAGATAGTTGGAGTACGAATGGGTTGGATCAAACCCGAATCCAACTGGGCCCCTGGAGCTAATTCACTTATAACTCACTGACCGAGCATCTGATTGACGCACCGCCTATCGCGTTGGAACCCTTACGACATGACAATCTTTTTGGTTACTACTTTTTTGAGGTTAGTGGTGGTCGGGGTACAACCGATATCTTGAGGGCAGATTCTACGGAACTCAAGCACACTGGGGGCGAGGAATCCAGTGGCTGACAGTGAGGCGGAGGTTGGAGACATATCATACAGAGGCTAGTACAGATCAATCCTGTGTGGGTCAGCACCTAGCGTTCAAGTGTGGCTGATCACCTAGAGGTCCTATTTGTATCATAACCTAGCGGTCCTGTGTAGATCAGCACATCATGACCCGACGAGGACCAGCCTTAGAGTGGCCAGTTGTGGTTCAACGATATACTAATCCTGGGTGGATTAGATCTTGTGTGGGTCCTTGCGGGGGTTAGTTACCTATAGACTCTGGGCGAGTCGGATCCGGTGTGGATCATTGTGAGGGTTAGTACCTAACGATCCTATGTGGGTCAGACTCAATATGGTCAGAAGCAGTGCCTCTTGACAGAATAAGATGATCTATCTTCGCGATAAATCATCTGTACTTCTCTACTTCACTGAAAACATGGTTTGAGTTGAGAATTTAATTGAGATGTGTCTATTACTTTGTTATTGAGATCATGCTTTGTAGTTTTCCTGGTCGAATTTGGGAGACCTTTGGGGGTATCAGGGTCCCTACTGGTTATTATTATACTCACCCCTACATGGGATTCACCCGCACCTTATTATGTCTTGTGCAGATAATGGGAAGCTGGGCTGAGGTCTGAGGGAGCCAGGACTGGACGGTGCTCAGAGGTGGACCATTTGGCATGACGTGATGCTGTGACTACTGATCATGAGATGTACCTACCCTTCGGGTAGGATCCATGGTGGATGATCCAAGAGCTGATTTTCACCTTTCATCTATTTTTTACTTTTTAGTTGTACTTGTACTTTTCTAGTTGGGCTTGTATTCCGGACCCTTTACTTTCAGCACTCTTTTACTATAGAAATTTACTTTGTAGTCTCTTATTCTTTTGTTCTACTCTATGTATTTGTTAAAATTTAAAGGAAATGACTTCCCATTTTATGGATATGTCTTTCCGACACTAGTCGCCAACCCCTGTCCAATGGAAGGCAGACTTTGGGTAGTCACGACATGGGCCCTGAGGGACGAGTCATGAAAAAGTGGTATCAGAGGAGTCAGTTCTACCGAAAAACTAATACTTTGATATTTTCAGTGTGCCAATAATGTTAAGTGTTATGAGTGTGGTTATTAGTTTAGGGAATCCAATGTTGGTGCGGTGACTGACATATCCATAAATGAGGACCCCGAATTCTGATTTCTGACTCAGCGCGTGAAAACATTGATTGTGTGTGTTTTTGAAAAGTTTTTTTTCGCTCTTATGACTCAACTCACCAGGTATAACTTAATGACCATGGAACACCTGTACCTTATCAGGATTCCACCATGTAGAGAACCAGCTAGGGTTCCTGAGAGAGTACATGATGATGTCCCACTGAGCGACGAGGCTCTGGTGCTGGGCCCTCTTACTGTGTTTACACCTTCGGGTGGTGTACCAACAGCACCACCACCTGTTGGGAAGTAGTTACCACCAGCCGCCTTGGAAAATGGTGCATGCCGACCGAGCGCGTTGCATGAGTTCCAACAAAATAGGCCTATGAGGTTTCAAGGTTAGACAGATTCCCAGATAACTGAGGACTGGCTGGAGGCTGTGGATAGAGTTTTCCTCCTAGTTGAGACACTAGTAGAGTAGATAATGATCTTAGCTTCTACTATTATCTATTGCATGATCATGAGGATGGTCTGCATGGTGATGAGGCTTCGGTACATGGACCTTTTCCTGAGATGGTACCTTCAGGTAGTGTGTCAGCAATATCACTACCCATTGGTCAGCAGTTACAACCAGCTGTATCGGCAGAGGACACATGTAGGCTTAGTACCTTACACGTGTTTCAGCATCAGATACCCCGCAGTTTCTGAGGTGAGCCCGACTCATAGGAGGTTAAGGACTAGATTGAGGACGTGTCTGAGTTTCCATCCATCCATGGCACCATTCAATCAGATGACGGTCCTAGAAGAGAGCCTTCTTCATGGCTCATAAGGATTATGAAAGGGTTTATATTACCCTGATCTTGTGAAGAGGTGATTTTTTATGGACATTCTTGAGAACCTTCCTCGGGGAAGGGGGTCTCTTGCCATAAAAAGATAAAGGGTGAGTGTTCCCTAGAGCTTCTACAACTTCGGCCAGAAGACATGTCGGTAGCTGAGTATTCATCGAGGCATACCGACCAACCTAGGTACTCGATGAATACAGTACGATTAGTGCTTCATGGCCCGAACCTCCGAGAGAAGTGTGTTTGGGGACATCCAAGCCAATATTTTTCCTCTGTGCATTACTACTTATGTTAGGGTGCTAGAGAAAACCTTTGTGGTTGAGAGTTCTTTGGCTGGGATGATACAACTAGTAAATGCTAGTAGTGGGAAAGTAGGAAAACAATATGAGTCTCAGAGACTTGGGCGTGTAAAATGTTTTGGGAATAGGAAGTGGTATGGACAGATGAATTTGTAGGGAAGAATACATGGAAGAGGAGTTAGGAGAGAAACATGAGGTGGTATACATTTTGAAATGTTACAACCACCACCCAAATGTGGTCCCCACCAGGCTTAGGGAGCTGGAGGATAGGGGAAGGGTGTAGCTGCATGCTGTTAAGGAGTGTGACCCAAGGGCTCCAAGAATGATTCGAGGTATGGTTTGTGTCTCTTACAAGTGTCCATATTAATATACATAGGTACCAATAATTACTTTTTACCATGAATCTTGTCTAAGACCATGAGTTTCTGGTAAAACCGAAGGCTTGACCCTTACGTTTGGAGATAGCTTTGGGAGGATACTCGATAATCACATGCATGCCGATGGTGTGATCTGACCCTTGAGGTGATAGTTTTGGTTGGAACCTCTTGATGGAAACATCGAGGCCTTACGTTGTTAGTTTGGGTATGGACTGGACATCCACTGTTCATACTCAGATTGACTGTATTAGGAAAAAAGGTTTTGGTTTATCTACAATGTTGGAATGGGGTTTTCCTTGGTATATGAAAAAGGAAACCCAGGTATAATAGGATAAACTCATGCATAGGAGGGTGCATTCAATCACTCTTGAGTTGGCCAACCTTACCCTCGTGGTAGCATGAGTTTTGAGTTTTTAGTTCCCAACAAGAGTGGTAGAGTGTGGGGACATCTTTTCAAAAGATGTTTCCAGGATTGCCTCCCTGGAGGGAGAGGAACTTCTGCTTTGGCTGGGTACTACCAGAGATTTGTACCTGACTTCTCCAGGGTAGAGACACCCTTGTCTGCATTGACGAAGAAGGGCGAGCCTTTCCTGTGGACGGAGAAGTATCAACATAGCTTTCAAGAGATGAGGTAGAGACTGATGAGTACCCCCATCTTGAGGCTACACTACAAGAAAAATACCCGATACCAATGGTTTTAAACTGTTGGTATAGGCCTCCAAACATTTGGTATATCCTATACCTATGGTCTAGAGATCCGTTGGTATATCCTATACCAATGTTTTGGAGAAACATTGGCTAGTAAGCCATGGGGATAGGTATATACCAATGGTTTTGGAAAATCCATTGCTATAGACCTATACCAATGGTTTTCCAAACCATTGGTATAAGTAATATGAAAAATCTGTACCAACAGTTCCATAAAAATGTCGGTATATGTATTTCAAAAAAGAAGCATTCTATTGGTTTTGATCCCAATACCTCCAGTTTATGATTGAATGACCTAACCACTAAACTAACTTGACTTTTGTGAACATAATTTAATAAATATATATATTTATTATCATAAATATTTTAAATTTTGATTTATTTAATGTTCCCTATTAGAATATTCCATAAAAAATACATGTAACTATACCAATGGTTCTCAAAACTATTGGTATAGACCTATACCGACGTTTTTTAGAACCGTTGGTATATATTCTTTGATTTTGGGACCTATAACAACAGTTTTGGAAAAACTGTTGGTATAGGGGGGACCTTTGACAAAAGTTTGTCCAAAACCATTCGTATATGGTCTCTATTATGGACCTATACCAACGGTTTGGCCAAAACCATTGGCATAAGTCCATAATAGATACCCTATACCAATGGTTTTGGAAAAACTGTTGGCATAGGCCCCACTATACCAATAGTTTCGGGAAAACCATTGGTATATGTTCAAATTAGTGACCTATACCTATGATTTTGGCCAAAGCATTGGTATAGGTCCATATAAGTGAACTATACCAAGAGTTTTACAAAAATAGTTTGTATAGATATTATTTACAGTTGTGCTACCGGAAGAGGGTGTTGGGTATGTAGTCTACTGTGACGCATCAGGGACTAGACTTGGGTGTGTCCTGATGCAGGAATGAGCAGTGATCACCTATGGCTCATGACAACTGAGGCAACATGAGTAGAACTACGCTACCCATGACTTGAAGTTAGCAGCAGTGGTCTTTGCCTTGAAGGTGTGACAACATTACTTGATGGGAGAACATTTTACATTCTACACTGATCACAAGAGTCTTAGGTATATCTTCTCTCAGAAGGACCAGAACCGAAAGAAATGACGATGGAAAGAGTTCCTCCAGGACTATGACTTTGATATAATCTATACTCCTTGGAAGGGGAACGTGGTTGCATATGCACTCAGAAGGATTTCTTGTCTACAGTTGCTAAGTGTGGTGATAAAACAGTTAGCTGTGTTGCAGATATACTTCGTGGACAGAGATAGAGAATCTTTCCTCCAGTCTATGACTTTCACTGCCCTGCTTCTTCAGTGAGTCAGGGAGGCATAGGTTGGGGACATTGACTGTGAGGATCGACGTCCTCAGATATCCTTAGGACATGCACCTAATGGATTTTCTGAAGGTGGGGAGCATGTAACCCTATTTAGAGGACGTACCATGGTACCGGTGTCGCTACAAGAGGAGGTGTTGAGGGGGATCCATACATCCCCTTTAGTAGTACATCCTGGTGTGGTGATGGTGTACCAGGACTTCTAGCATTAGTACTGGTTGTTAGGGATGAAGAAAGTTGTGGAAGAAGTCTTATGCCATTAAGAGACAAAGATCCTTGGAGTTTGAGGAGGGAGATGATGTATTCTTATGGGTCACATCTCGATGAGTATTGCGGAGGTTTGGCCGAGGCGGAAAGTTATCCCTGAGGTTTATTGGACCACTTTTGATACTTTGGAGGATAGGTGAGGTGAAATACCACTTGGCACTTCCACCGCAGTTGGAAAGGGTGCACGACATCTTGTACATATCTCAGCTGACGAGATACGTGCCTGAACCATCTCACATCATCAACCACAGCGACCTAGAAATCGAGGATGGGGTGACATTTATGGAGGTTCCAGTGGAGATTGAGGATCAACAGGAGCATGTCCTTCATTGGAGGTCGATACCTCTGGTGCGCGTTCGCTGGCAGCATAGGAACCTCCAGGAGAGAACATGGGAGTAGGAGGCTCAGATTCATGCTCTGTACCCCAATTTGTTTCCTTAGACTATGTTTTGGATTTTCGAAATGAAAATACCTAAGGTGGGGAGAATGTAAAGTTCCAGAATTTAAGAATTTTTTTTAAATTATATAGAATTATTTTGAGACCGCGAAATATGACGGTGCGTGATTCTGAGGCCCAGAGTGCCTGGAATGATTTGTCAAAGATCTGTTAAGTTTTAATTATCTTGTGTAAGAAGTTTTCCTAAAAAAGTGGAATAACTCTGAAACAGTTTCCCAGATCAGAAATCTGAGGGCCCCATTACGTTCAAGATGGTGGGTTTACCTTAGGCGTGAATTAAGTTTAGTCAGCACAGGCTTCCTGTGAGAAAACTCAAAAATTTTATAATTGTAAATAAAATAATAAAATAATGTTATTTTATTTTTCAAATGCATATAACTCAAGAACAGTAACTTAGATAAAAAATCCGAGACCACCGCTGAGCTCATGAGGGTATGTCCCTTTTAGGAAAATAATAACATTGGCCAAAGCGAGAAACCAGTGAATGTTAGTTTTTGACTGTAAATAAAATAATTAAGTGAAAATTATTTTATTATAAAAATCCATAACTTCTAAACGATAAATCAGATTGAAAATCCAAGAGTACCATTGACTTTTTTGGGGTGTTTTCTCTTTAGGTGGAGCCTAACCATGACCGGCGCGAGTCGAGGGTAAACGTAAATAATTTATTGATCTTTTTTTTCGGGTACGTTTAGTGAATGTACAAGCAGCATTTTCTAAATTTTGAACTGGTACTCGGATTAAAAATTTGTGGGCACCGTTGAATCCGCAGGGCCGAGATTCTCGTAAGGGAGACTTTACTTTGACCTTAGTAGGTTTGGAGAAAAAGTAATGTTTTGTGACTTTTTAAAAATAATGAAATGAAATAATTTTATTATTTTATTTTTCTTTCGTATCCTCCAACAGACAAGTGGAGTGTGGGGCCATCGATGTGTCAAGCCAATAAAAGGCTTAACTAGCCAATCCTAAATAATGATGTCGTTGGGGAATTAAGAAGGTTTCTAATTTATGAGACCCCATTAATTTACCATGTCGATACTTACCCTCCCCCTCTCCTATATATATGAAGCTTGGAGAGGGGTATCGACATAGTTTCTCCAAGCAACGAAGTGTTGAAGGAGCACCAAGACGCTAAACCCTTAGAGGACAGATTCGATCCCAGCAAGAGGTGACAAGTGACACCGAACTACGAACCGAAGGACAACGTGCGAGTGCCATTATTGGGATCCGGTTTCAGGAACGAAGAACATGATCCACCTTCCAGAGCGAATGCTCTCCAACGGGTTTTTGAGGTAGAGCATTTATTATTTTATGCATTTTAAATGTTTTCCTCTTCCCCTTTATTTAATAATACGGAGAATACGGACCAACCAACTAATAGGTTGATCCACGATTCATTCGTTTTTTTGGGAGGTTGTTATGGGGTATCGTTTTAGGGTTTTGATTGTTTTTTATTTTAATTGAATTTATTGAACCCCTCAATCCTCCCTCTTGTTTACGATCTAACGCAGAGGGTGCAGGCCTAACAAACCCGGACCGAACCCTCTACTTTCTTGATATCCTTGCGCCTCCATGGAACACCAACATCGCGGCGATACCGAATTATTATGTTGGGGATAGTGAATCAATGCCCTCCACAAGAGGATGCCATGTCACAAAGCCGCGACGGTTATCGGAGCGGCCGACACCGACCGGCCGTAGCGGAGGTGCAGTGCACCGTCGCGCACTACCTGTGAGAAAGGGCCTACGAATCGTCAGCCGCGACGGTTGGAGGAGGAAACCAACACTCTAACCGACTACAGAAGGGAAGGGAGGCACGCCGTCACATGCCGCTAGTGATTAAGAGGCCTCGACTGAAGCTGTTGAGGCGGAGGCAGAACCCGCACTTCTGGAGGGTTCGTGTTGACCAGGTGGCCCCAACGCAGCGCAGCTGCTTCGCAAACCGAATGGACTCCAGGACATTCAGGAGTTTGGGAGGCCGGGGGGTCACACCCTCATACCAGCCAGGGCGGACCCCACAATGGGCAACTCTCCACCGCGCCCAGGCCACCGCCCTACTAGGCCGCCCTATATGGGTCAGGTTGCCCTGTACGGGACGGTCCACCTTTGCGGGCCCGCATCCCTTGCAGACCGGGCTGCCCCATTACGGGCTGAGTCTTTCCCTCCAAGGCCTAGCTCAGACTTGGTCGAGTTGGGTCGGTCCGACTGGGTCGGACCGGATCTGGGCCAAACCGGCTCCAAAAACACTAAAAGGGCCATATCTTGAGAACCAGATGTCCGTTTGACGAATCATATGCGGCGTTATGATGCTTGGATCGAGATGATACTTTTTGGTATACTCCACTTGAGTTTTGGAGATAGCTGGAGTACGTCCAAGCTGGATCGAACCCGAATCCAACCGGGCCCCCGGATCAAAAACTCTTATAACTCACAGACCGGACGTCCGATTGACGCACCGTCTGTCGCATTGAAACCCTTACGACATAGCGGTCCTTTGGGTTACTACTTTTTGGAGATTACTGGCGGTAGGGGTACGACTGATATCTAGAGGGTAGATTCTAAGGAACTCGAGCGCATTAGGTGTGAGGAATCCAGTGGTTGATAGTGAGGTGGATGTTGGAGATAGATCATACGGAGGCTAGTACCGAGCGATCATATGTGGGTTAGCACCTAGAAGTCCTGTGTGGATCAGCACCTAGCGGTCATGTGTGGATCATAACCTAGTGGTCCTGTGTGGATCATCACTTAGTAGAATTGTGTGGATCAGCACCTCGCGACCCGATGAGGACCAGCCTTAGAGCAACCCATCGTGGTTCAGCGATATACCGATCCTGGGTGGATCAGATCTTGTGTGGGTCATTGCGGGGGTTATTTACCTATCAACTCTCTGTGTGTCAGATCATGTGTGGATCATTGAGGGGTTTAGTACCTATCGATCCTATGTGGGTCAGACTCTGTATGGTCAGAAGCAGTGCCTCTTGACAGAATAAGATGATCTAGCTTCGCGACTAATCATCTGTACTTCTGTACTTCACTGAAAACTTGGTTTGAGCTGAGACTCTAACTAAGTTGTGTCTATTGCTTTGCACTTTGTGATTGAGATCATTCTTGGTGGTTTTACTTGTGGATTTTTGAGATACCTTCGGGGGTCTCTGGTTCTCTACTGGGTATTGTTATACTCACCCCTGCACACTCTTTGCCCACACCTTGTTGTGTCTTTTGCAGACGATAAGCAGCTGGGCTGAGGTTTGAGGGAGCCGGGACTGGACATTGCTCGTAGGTGGAACATTTGTCATGACATGACCTAGGGACTACTGATCGTGGGTTGTACCTACGCTTGAGGTAGGATCCATGGGGGATGATCTAGGAGATGCTTTTCAACTTTCAATTGTTTTGTAATATTTAGTTGTACTTTCACTTTTCCAGTTGGGCTTGTATTCTATCCCCTTTACATTCGGAACTCTTTTACTATAGTAGTTTACTTCATAGTTGCTCCTTGTTTCATTCTTCTGTGTGTGTTTCTATGGGTTTAAAGGTAGTGCCTTCCCGTTTTAGGGATACGCCATTCTGGTGCAAGTCACCAGCCCCTGGCCTATGGATGGAATGCTTGGGGTAGTCCTGGAACAAGCCCCGAGGGATGGGTCGTGACATATGAAATGTAAATAGACAATCTATTCAATCATTCCATGGTTGTTTTTTATGAAAAAAAGGATCAATAAACATAAAAACAATAATCCAAACAAATTTCACCTCCCATTAGTTCTTTTAAAATTTTATTTACAACTAAACAATTAAAAGATTTTATTTTTCAAACCTATTTATAATTGGTGATACCCTTCATTAATGTTAACTTGGAGTTTTGATACTTCCATTTCATTTTTTAATAAGAAATGGAAGAACCTTACCCCTATCCATATGTCATAATACCATAAATGGAGTACTCCCATAGCTCACCTAATAACTAAATCCTAAAGTCTACCAAAAAATTTACATGGATATCATTACATTGGGATAAAAAAGAATCCATGGAAAAAAACATAATACAACATATGTGTTTCAAAGATTAATAATACAATAAAATGTTTCCCACCAAATAAGAGCATATAACTCACATACACCTTGCATGTGAGTCAGACCAACAATAATATATATGCATGCAATCTTGTTAAAACATACAAAAATGCAAGATATTATCAAACCAACATAAGGACCATGTAACATATATAAAAAAAATCACCACTTAATTATGAAAAATGTAAAAACAACACATAAGCTTCCTTTGATCATGTGTTTCCATAACATCCCCCCATCCCAATCATCTCCTTTAGTCATTGATTTCCTCTTATAACTATACTTATGAATACAATACATAGAAACTCAACATTACACAAGACACTAAAACATGTGTATATATATGGTGAGATAGAGTGCAATATAATTCTTTTAAGTCCCCATGCTGTAATTATGTAATGTGACATGCATGTGATCAATGAATGCGCGATATGTGATGAAAAGTATTTCATAATAAATGGGTGATCTTAGCTTTTATTATGATTTGGAAACCAAAGAAGGTGCACCATATATATT
Organism: Viscum album; assembly: GCA_963277665.1. NCBI lineage: Eukaryota > Viridiplantae > Streptophyta > Magnoliopsida > Santalales > Viscaceae > Viscum > Viscum album. The sequence goes on along the minus strand of OY728132.1, from coordinate 2,096,142,400 downwards.
TAATCAAGGAATAAAATACCCTAATTCATCATCTAATCACTACAAATCCATCATCATATGAAATTCCCTAGACAAAAATTCACCATAGAAATATGTGCTTGTGTAAATTCTTGGGTCTTGTGTTACCCTTTGTTGCATGGTATACCCGAAAACTGGCTGAATTCACCACTATCAAATTTTCAATCCTATATCTCATATGTCCTAACTTTGGTTCTATATAAGAATGTTAAAATAAATATACATGCATTTTATTTTTATATTGAAAAATAAATTTCATTTAGATTTGAATTTTCAACCTAGTTTTTCACTTTTTTGGGCCTTGTTTTACCTATTCTAACTAGGCCTCCTCGATGGGACTTCTCTTTATGTGAGTTGATACTTTGGTTTTCCCTTTTGTATCATTAATTGTTTCTTACATTAAACCCTTTATTTTGGGTTGTTTGAAATCTTTGATTTTCATCCATTGTTAATAATTTTTCATGTTCATTAATTGTCTGCATCTAATGAATCTCTTCACGCCTTTGTGTGTTTTCTTGTGTTTTACTTTCCCCTCACATGATTTAATTTTCCCTCACATTAGGTAAGATTATTATGTCAAGTCTCATACAATTGGTGGATCTCATGTGTATTTCTAACATTGATCATGCTTTCAATTTGATATGTTTCTGAAATTTTCAAAATGATCTTTTTCATTTGTGTGTCTTGGAGATCCATGCCATTACCTGTTATGAACTACATCTATCAGAACCCCTCCCAGGCTTGTAGTAAAAAATGAGAGCGACCTTCAAAGCCTGCCTCCAAAAGATTATAGAGATCCGAAGCTTGACGTACAAGGACATTACATTACTTTTGCAGAATACTTAATACATAACAAAAACAGACACACAAGGACCGTAATAGTTTAGTGTCTTTGGAAACTTGGAACGTAATCTTCTAATCGTGGTGAAAGATCTTCAACATCTCCCATTAAGATCTTACAATTTTTTTTCCTTACCTAAAACCTTTCTTTTGATCCTGGGGGAAAATAAAACATAAAAAGGGTGAGCTCAAATGCTCAGTAAGGGTAAGCATGGATAAAATAAAAAATACCATATACATTTTGAATTTAAAAACATGAACATAATGTTTAAACATCAAAATCTTGAGCAACGACATAAAACATGGAAGTACATAAGGCATAGATCATAGTGGAACATAAACCATGATAAAATATCATGGGAATAAAACATGTAATTGTGGCATCCATTAAGAACATGTAATGATTTCCATAGTAGCCAAGGCATTTCTGCCAAGACCATCTTAGTGGACAAAGTCCCATTCTGAATCGAGTTCACTCCTCGGTTCAGTCATGTAACATTGAACCGGATTAACTTACACTTCCAGACATGTCTATCTCATGAGATATAAAATCTTTACCCAATGCATTGGAGGGAGATATAGGTCCCACCCATCTCATAATGAAATCATTCTTACTTGTGCCACAAAATAAACATACATCATTCATAATAACCCAAAGAATAAAATTGGTTTCATAAACATCATCCCATCATCACATAATTCATATAAAAGAAATGGATATCATTTAATAATAAGAAAAGTGAAACCATGTAAATCATAGAGACATGATACTTGAAACATATACATGTGAAATAATGTCATCTTAGATGAAAATGGTTTTGATAAAACACTTGAAATTAATTCTTGAGAAAAATATCCTTTTCTTCAAAATCATTTTCTTTTAACAAAATGTCATGAAATTTTAAAAGAAAAGGATTTTTGTTGAAAATAGTCATGAAATATTTTGTAGGAATCTTCATGAAAATAAGGCTTTATAAAACCGTAAAAATCATTTCATGCCGTATAAGTTAAAAAAACATTCTCCTCATACTTTTGTCAAAAAAGTAAAAAAAGTGCCTTGTACGTAAACAAAATAAAGATTCCTTAAATACCATGTAGTAAAATTAAAAATGGGTAAAAAGGACATTAAAAATACATAAAAACACTTTTAGAAAACATGTACATGGACGATAACAATAACCCCAGTAAATACTTACAAATAAGAAATCTCAGATAGAAATGAGATTTGAAAAATTATCCCTTACCTTAGGTCCGATATGCTTCATACGTATCCGAACCTCCTGTATAATGATTTAAATAATGTTATTGACTTATTAGAGAATCATATTCATTGTTATGATATCATATATGGTTCACTTATGACTTTATATTACCCTTTCTTTTGTAAATTCCATGTTAAAGAGCTTTTTGGGTAAAATCGTTTCATTTGTCGTCCGTGTTTTGAATTCTAATTATTCATATGATTACATAGATCATGATTACTTAATTATAGAATATAAAACATGATTTATATATAATATATATTTAGAATATACATATATATAATAGATCGATAAATGGAAATAAATACACCGTTCATGGAGACGGTAGGCCGTACGTACGCATGAACGCTGTTTTCGTTTCTTCTTTGAATTGAATGGAATTAATTGGATGAAATACATATATATATAAATAAATCCCGTATCATTATTATGTCATATATTTCATGATTACTTATTATATATACTTTATAATCATTTATGAATGGTTAATCATTGAGAATGAATCTCATCGCGTCGTGGAGACGGTATTCCGTACGTACGCACGAGCGATGATATCGTTCCCATGATCGTGGAATTTTATTGGAGTGTATGTATACTATTACAGAATCAATATCAATTTAAAATAATCATATATAGTTATTATTTACACCATTATACCCATCCAAGTAAGGTGGTGGTGGAAAATAGATTACACCACGGCGTGGAGACGGTATTCCATACGTACGCACGCGCGGTGATTTCGTTTTCCGTAGGATGGATAGATGGTGAAATAGGTTTGTTTCATACTTATAATAAGATATCAGTATATGAGTGATACTGATTTTATTACTTCATATTGAAAAAACCTAAGAAGAATAAGTGGAAGAAGAAATAAAGTTGAAAGAATCGGTAACAGACATTACCTCTTCTTTGATGCGCCTCTTTGAGACCTCCTCTTAGGGCACTAAAATTGGTCTTTTAAGAATACCAGGACCTCTAGGATGTTTCTAGGGAAGTGGAGAAGAGAATTTGGCAGGGGTTGGACAATCTTGAAGGCTCAAAGTGGTGTGAGGAAGAGAGGGAGGAGGTGGCCTTTTATAAGGGAGGAGAGGGGCACCTTTGGAATAACAAAATATATTATTTTATTATAAAGTCATATTCGGTTTTTAATAGCTCCAAATTGATTTATTTCGAATCTAAGGTGTGGATAGGTCGAAATCCTCTCATCCTATAGAAATTAGACAAGTTTAGGTCATTATATTAACCTTAACTTTTAGTTTTAACTCTTAGTTAATTAGATTGACATTTACCATGTCACTTTGTATTTTTATATTATATAGTTAATAAACTTACCATATAAATCCAAGAGACCCCCAAGTGATCCATTAATGATACAAGTATCATGATATAAGTATATTGGCCGAACCTTATATTTTTAGGAATATAATAACAATTTTTAATATAATATTTGTTTTAAAAACTATTTTATGTCAATTTTGACACTATTTGGTAATTGATTTTTTTGAAAATCATAACAGAATGATTAGTTAGAAAAAAGTTAATTAAATCAATACTAACATGTCATATTAACATAGAAAATTATTTTAATTCATAAAAAGTCTAAAATTACATTTATATGGGTATTTATAACATCAATTATGTCAATATTTCATTAATAAGATAATTACTGCATCATAATTGTTTCATAAATATATTAAATTATTTTAAGTCTAAAAATTATAAATAAAATACCATTATGTAGGAAATATTTTTATATTTCTAATGAATATTTATAGTCGAATTTATCTTATATATAACCTAATATTAAAAATGATTTAGTTATTAAACTTTGATTTTAACTATTTTAACTCTTCTTTAAATAAATTAATAATAAATGTCCTAATCTAATCCAAGTGGGCCTAAATGGCCATATTTTATTCCTAAGGTTGTTTTTGGCCGAATTATACTTATAAAATAGAATTAGGACATGTGTTAGGGTAATAATAATATCATTTTTACCCTTAATTACCCTATTTACTTTTAACCATGGTAAAAAAAGTAAAAAGTTACTATTCACCAAAATTTATTTTCATCTCATTGAACCAAATTTTAGTCCTTTATATTAACCGTGTCTCTTGGATTTTTGAAATTCCACTCACAGATGCGGTAAAATTAAGTTTTATGAAAAATTCAGTTTTTTTAACTACCACTTAGTGGTTTCACTATTCATCAAAAAATGAACGTTTCCAGAAAAATACCAAAAATTAGGCCTAAGAAAAATTTGATATTATGAATTCAAAAATGATGTCTATTTTACAAAATTAAAAACATATCAGTTGCATTAATTAATTTAAAAATTAGTTCCCGCCGTCAAAACAAATAGCGTGTTTTTAAGAGATAATAACTATCAAAAGATTGACACTTGTTTATGTCTGGTTTAAATGTGAAATTACATCCAATGACAAACATTGTATTAAATTGTAAAAATATATTCTAAATATACTTTAAAACCACTCAAATTAATAATTTATCACTGTTAATTATTTCGACTAAAAAAGTTGTTTTTAATTAAAATTTAGTAATTTTCACTATTCATCAGAATATGAAAGTTATCCGAAAAGTACCAAAATTTCACCCTAAGCTAATTTCGATATTTTGAATCCAAAAATTAATTCCATTTTGAAAGATAAAATTTATAAAATTTCAAAAATTGGGTATTACTATTTATAACAGCTAGTTCATAATAATATTATAATAATATCTCGTTTAGTGAAACTCGGTATTGCGTACTACACACGCTATCGAGGAAGGTCGTGATTGCGTGTAATTCAAGAAAAGTCAGGGATGCATGTTGTGCAAGCTCCTCTTGGTTTAGCGTACAACACAAGACATTAATGAAATTAAAAAGAATATTTTTCATAAAATCTCGGGGTGTTACATTCTACCCCCCTTAAAATGAATTTCACCCTCGAAATTCATCGGGGTTATAAATGGTTTACTAATTGAAAGTTTCTTTAATAGAAACCCACATTGTAAAAAGGAATACCAAAACTTGTCTTTAAAAACTAAATTATGAAACGTAACGGTTACCCAAATTAACTCATCACTGGGTTTCCACATAGGAGAACATAGGTGAAAATATGGATATGGAAGAAAAATCCAACCATCAAGTTCTGATGGAGAGTGGTAGAGAACATGGCTATGAAAAAGCCATTAATCAAAAATCCATATATTTGAGATGATCTAAGTTACCATCTGATTCATTGGATATAAGAGCACTAGGACAACATTTTTGGTTTTCAAGATCATTTCCCTAAAGTTGATGAAATTGGAATTAGGAAAAATTCTTTTGTGATTTTTGTACAGTCTCACCGTTGGTCATTATTTGGACAATTTACACTTCATATCTTAAATAAATGAATTTGAATTTGTCATTTGTGATGTGTTAGCAGATCATGTGATAGAATGATGGGTCATTCCATCTGTCTCAAACAAAAGGTTAGAAAAGTTATCATAAAATACATAAGTCTATCTATAGTGAGATTAATCATATATGGTTCCTAAAATGGACTTATACTTCATATATCATACTTCTTAATATAATAAAACTAGTTTATACTAAATAGGGTCTTCGTGTAGGCCAGTGGTAGGCGATAAGGGCCAGTCGCACTTCGATTGTGGGTTCGATTCCCATAGCCTTGTCCGACGCGATGGGCTGTCGCCCGTCCTGCGGGTTGTCCTTTTTCTAAAACTACATTACTATAACATCCCATCAATAATATAGAAAAAACTTCTATCCTTAAACAATACTAACTTATGTGAAACATAATCCATTCCAATCTTTAGGCTTATCCATAATACTGCAGTCCACTCTCATAATATAGTGAAAATGATTACCAGAGATTTAATACCATCGTTGATCCCTATATATCATAAGATATGTCTTGTTGGTCACATTCCAAACATTCTAAGGCCTTAATCATGTATTCTCTTGAAAAATGAATACCCATTGAACCTTAGTGAAAACATGAATGCAGTTAAAAGTTAACACTTTCCACATACCAAAATCCTCAAAATTCTATATACTCAAACCATGATATCACTTAGTCCTTATATCAATCATGAGCTCATGAATACAATCAAACATCTCATTATCTTCTTATTCCTTCATTATTCGCATATCATCTACTTTACAAAAATATCTGAATAACCTTCCTTGGTTACTGGTACCATTCAACATATACTTTAAAATACTTTTAGGAAAAAACAATAGTGTAACAATCCTTAGATGATTCTTTATTCCATAGTACCATTTACTATACAACATAACTCTCGATAAACATAAAATCATTCCACTACCCTCTAAAACAACTAACTGAGCTTCAACACTTCTTTCAGCTCATATATCATTTGTAGTCTCCTCATCATCATCCACATAAATACTACCCATATGACCATGCTGATTCTCTTCATGAGATTTTCCATTAGGGAATTTGTTTGCATAATGCCCGTACATTCCACATTTAAAACATCTAATCATTGTTGTTGTCGTAGAAATACCATTATCCTTGTCCATGGTGTTAACCAAACCTTTTAATTTGCACTTACTGGATTTGTGTCCTTCTTTTCCACACCCAAAACATCTTCCAGTTCCTTTGAAATATTCTACTTGATGCCTCTTCCCACATGATTTACATAGGGGAAATTGAACTTTATTTCCTCTATGATCATCATGAAACTCCATCTTTCTCTTATTAGCCGAGTGAGGAAACTTACCAATTTTGAGTTTATTGATCATATTATGAGATTGCTGATTCGGCATAATAATGATGTTTGGACTTCCAAATCCCATTTCATTAGGTTTCTCATGAATAATATCATTCCATTGTCCATAATATCCTCCATTATCGTGAATCATATTGTTTCCAGCCATTTTCTAAAACCCAAAAAGAATAGTGTGAGAGGGAAAAATAATGCTAGGAAAAACAACATAGTAAAGGGGGAGTTCCCTCAATATCTAACATCTTAGGTTAAATTATAAGATCGTTACCATAGTTCTAGGACTATATCCTATACGTATACTTATCCTTAGGGACATCCCTAGACATACCTTAGAAATATCTCTAGGGATCTCACTAACGTTTTCGTATCCTAGTTTCCAAAGGTTGAATATACCTTTCCTATGATACCAACTGTAGAGACCCAAATCTTGATGTACATGGACATTACATTACTTTTTTAGAATACTTAATACATAACAAAAACAGACACACAAGGACTTTAATAGTTTAGTGTCTTTGGAAACTTGGAACGTAATCTTCTAATCGTGGTGAAAGATCTTCAACATCTCCCATAAAGATCTTAAACTTTTTGTTTCCTTACCTAAAACCTTTCTTTTGATCCTGGGGGAAAATAAAACATAAAAAGGGTGAGCTCAAATGCTCAGTAAGGATAAGCCTGGATAAAAAAAAACATACCATATACATTTTGAATTTAAAAACATGAACATAATGTTTAAACATCAAAATCTTGAGCAATGACATAAAACATGGAAGTACATAAGGCATAGATCATAATGGAACATAAAAAATGATAAAATAGCATGGGAATAAAACATGTAATTGTGGCATCCATTAAGCACATGTAATGATTTCCATAGTAGCCAAGACATTGCTGCCAAGACCATCTTAGTGGACAAAGTCCCATTCTGAATCGAGTTCACTCCTCGTTTCAGTCCTGTAACACTGAACCGGATTAACTTACCGTTCCAGACATGTCTATATCATGAGATATACAATCTTTACCCAATGCATTGGAGGGAGATATAGGTCCCACCCATCTCATAATGAAATCATTCTTACTTGTTCCACAAAATAAACATACATCATTCATAATAACCCAACGAATAAAATTGGTTTCATAAACATCATCCCATCATCAAATAATTCATATAAAATAAATGGATATCATTTAATAATAAGAAAAGTGAAACCATGTAAATCATAGAGACATGATACTTGAAACATACACATGTGAAATAATGTCATCTTAGATGAAAATGGTTTTGATAAAACACTTGAAATGAATTCTTGAGAAAAATATCTTTTTTTCTTCCAAATCATTTTCTTTTAACAAAATGTCATGCAATTTTAAAAGAAAAGGATTTTGTTGAAAATATTCATGAAATATTTTGTAGGAAGCTTCATGAAAATAAGGCTTTATAAAACCATAAAAATCCTTTCATGCCGTATAAGTTAAAAAAAACATTCTCCTCATACTTTTGTCGGAAAAGTCAAAAAAGTGCCTCGTACGTAAACAAAAGAAAGATTCCTTACATACCATGTAGTAAAATTCAAAATGGGTAAAGAGGAAATTAAAAATACATAAAAACACTTTTAGAAAACATGGACATGGACGATAACCATAACCCCAGTAAATACTTACGAATAAGCAATCTCGGATAGAAATGAGATTTGCAAAATTATCCCTTACCTTAGGTCCGATATGCTTCGTACGTATCCGAACCTCCTGTATAATGATTTAAATAATGTTATTGACTTATTAAAGAATTATATTCATTATTATGATATCATATATGGTTCACTTATGACTTTATATTACCCGTTCTTTTGTAAATTCCATATTAAAGAGTTTTTTGGGAAAAATCGTTTCATTTGTCGTCCGTGTTTTGACTTGTAATTATTCATATGATTACATAGATCATGATTACTTAATTACAGAATATAAAACATGATTTATATATAATACATATTCAGAATATACATATATATAATAGATCGATAAATGGAAAGAAATACACCGTTCATGGAGACGGTAGGCCGTACGTACGCATGAACGTTGTTTTCGTTTCTTCGTTGAATTGAATGGAATTAATTGGATGAAATACATATATATATACATAAATACAATATCATTATTATGTCATATATTTCATGATTACATATTATATATACTTTATAATCATTTATGAATGGTTAATCACTGAGAATGAATCTCATCGCATCGTGGAGACGGTATTCCGTACGTACGCACGAGCGATGATATCGTTCACATGATCGTGGATTATTATTGGAGTGTATGTATACTATTACAGAATCAATATCACTTTACAATAATCATATATAGTTATTATTTACACCATTATACCCATCCAAGTAAGGTGGTGGTGGAAAATAGATTACACCACGGCGTGGAGACGGTATTCCGTACGTACGCACGCGTGGTGATTTCATTTTCCATAGGATGGATAGATGATGAAATAGGTTTGTTTCATACTTATAATAACATATCAGTATATGAGTGATACTGATGTTATTACTTCAAAATGAAACAACCTAAGAAGAATAAGTGGAAGAAGAAATAAAGTTGAAAGAATCGGTAACGGACATTACCTCTTCTCTGAAGCGCCTCTTTGAGACCTCCTCTTAGGGCACTAAAATTGATCTTTGAAGAAGACCAGGACCTCTAGGATGTTTCTAGGAAAGTGGAGAATATAACTTTGCAGGGTTTGGCCGAGATTGAAGGCTCAAAGTGGTGTGAGGAAGAGAGGGAGGAGGTTCCCTTTTATAAGGGAGGAGAGGGGCACCTTTGGAATAACTAAAAATATTATTTTATTATAAAGTCATATTCGGTTTTTAATAGCTCCAAATTGATTTATTTCTAAGATAAGGTGGGGATAGGTCGAAATACTCTCATCCTATAGAATTTAGACAAGTTTAGGTCATTATATTAACCTTAACATTTATTTTTAACTCTCAGTTAATTAGATTGATATTTACCATGTCACTTTGTATTTTTATATTATATAGTTAATAAAATTACCATATACATCCAAGAGACTCCAAAGTGTTCCATTAATGATACACCTATCATGATATAAGTATATTGGCCGAACCTTAGATTTTTAGGAATATAATAACAATTTTTAATATAATATTGTTTTTAAAAACTATTTTATGTCAATTTTGACACTATTTGGTAATTGATTTTTGTGAAAATCATAAAAGAATGATTAGTTCGAAGAAAGTTAATTAAATTAATACTAACATGTCATATTAACATAGAAAATTATTGTAATTCATAAAAAGTCTCAAATTACATTTATATAGGTATTTATAACATCAACTATGTCAATATTTCATTAATAAGATAATTACTACATCATAATTGTTTCATAAATAAATTAAATTATTTTAAGTGTAAAAATTATAAATAAAATACCATTATGTAGGAAATAGTTTTAGATTTGTAATTAATATTTATAGTCGAATTTATCTTGTATATAAACCTATATTAAAAATGATTTAGTTATTAAACTTTGATTTTAACTATTTTAACCCTTTTTAAATAAATTAATAATAAATGTCCTAATCTAATCCAAGTGGGCCTAAATGGTCATATTTTATTCCTAAGGTTGTTTTTTGCTGAATTACACTTATCCAATAGAATTATGACATGTGTTAGGGTAATAATAATATCATTTTTACCCTTAATTACCCTATTTACTTTTAACCGTGGTAAAAAAAGTAAAAAGTTACTATTCACCAAAAATTATTTTCATCTCATTGAACCACATTTTAGTCCTTGATATTAACCGTGTCTCTCATATTTTTGAAATTCCACTCACATATGCGGTAAAATTAAGTTTTATGAAAAATTCAGTTTTTTTGACTACCACTTAGTGGTTTCACTATTCATCAAAAAATGAAAGTTTCCAGAAAAATACCAAAAATTAAGCCTAAGCTATATTTGATATTATGAATTCAAAAATGATGTCTATTTTACCAAATTTAAAACATATCAGTTGTATTAATTAATTTAAAAATTATTTCCCGCCGTCAAAACAAATAGCGTGTTCTTAAGAGATAATAACTATCAAAAGATTGACACTTGTTTATGTCTGGTTTAAATATGAAATTACATCCAATTACAAACATTGTATTAAATTGTAAAAATATATTCTAAATATAATTTAAAACCACTGAAATTAATAATTTATCACTATTAATTATTTCGATTAAAAAAGTTATTTTTAATTAAAATTTAGTAATTTTCACTATTCATCAGAATATGAAAGTTATCCGAAAAGTACCAAAATTTCACCCTAAGCTAATTTTGATATTCCGAATCCAAAAATGAAGTCTATTTTGAAAGGTAAAATTTATAAAATTTCAAAAAGTGGGTATTACTATTTATAACGGCTAGTTCATAATAATAGTATAATAATATCTCGTTTAGTGAAACTCGGTATTACGTACTACACACGCTATCGAGGAAGGTCGTGATTGCGTGTAATGCAAGGTAAGTCAGGGATGCATGTTGTGAAAGCTCCTTTTGGTTTAGCGTACAACACAAGACATTAATGAAATTAAAAAGAATATTTTTTCATAAAATCTCGGGGTGTTACAAAGATCTTTGGTTGGTGACCAACTGTGATAGTATAAATTACGCAACATGGGAGGCATTTTCCTCTTTAAAACCACAAAAGTGAAAATACACCAATCAACACCAAATATATAAAATAAAACAACGCAAAAAATGTATGCATGCATTCAATGTCATATAGATCAAAAAAATCTCGAAAGACAAACTACCACAGATTCAACCACATTAATCGCTACCCTTTATCAGTGCTAAAAAAGAACTGATAAAGGCCACACTTTTATCAGCACTTAAAAAAAACTACCAATTAAGGTCACCACTTTATCAGCGATGATAAAATTCACCTTTTATTAATGATTTTTTAGCACTGGTAAATGTAACTTTTATATACACTTTTTATTAGCATTAATAAAACGATGATCTTAATCAGCACTAAAACCCTTTTTTTTAGTGTTGATAAAATGTACACTTCAAAAAAACATTATATATTATCAAATTTTCTTTATTAATATATATATATATAAACATATTGTTTTAAATATAATATACTTTATTAATAATGGCTTATATGATACTAAATATGTAATTACCCTTAATATATAACATATATATGAAAAAATAGTTTATAAAATAATAAAAAATTAAAATTAATTAAAAATTATTTATTAGTATTGGGTAAAATACATTTAATAAAAATTTCGTGTTAGAAAAAATTACTAAAATTTTAAAATATATATATATATATATATATATACTAATATATGACATGTAAAATTCTCCAGGATAGTATTAAGCGTGCTCATGTGTATATATATATGTATAATTCTTTATATATTACAAAAATATTAAAACTATATACATTCATATATGTAGATACACACACACATATATATATATAGGTATATATATATATATACATATACAAACACACACACACATAAATGTTTTTATAATAAATATTCATTTTATAATAAAATATAAAAAAATTATATGTAAGTATACAATTTTTGTAAATATATAAATATATATGAAAATATATTAACATATTTATTGTAAATAAATATTTAAATATTAACATTTTATAAAAAAATTATATATATATTAATATATTAGAAAAATTAGTAAATATACATAAATTTTTTTTATAAAATTTTTTGTATATGCATTTTTATTAATAAAAATATTTTTATTTATAAGTATATTTTTAATTTTTTATATGTATACTTATTAATTTAATTTTTTAACATATATGTTAATTAATAAATATAAAAAATTTATATTTATAAATAAAAAAGTATATTTATAAATAAATAAATATATTTATAAATATATGTTAAATAATAAATCTTCTATTATTTATATGTGTATTTAAAAAAAAATATTTATAATTAATTTTATATTTATCAATTAATAAATAAAAAATAAATAAATAAATAAATAAATATATATATATATGTAATTCTAGTATATATTTTTTTATTGATAAATACACATTTAAATAATTGTAAAAAAAATATTTATTTTTATTAAAGTTATACGTATGTAAATATATAAATATATAAATAAATATATAAATAAATATATCATAAAATATAGATGAAGGAAAATTAGAGCAGTGGTAAGGGTGTTCGCTTTGCAGCAAGAGATCACATGTTTGAATTCTTCTAGGTGTTGGTTGCTTTTGGGTTGAATTATTGAGTTAATGCAAATAAAGGGATGAAAAACACTGATAAAAGGGTGTATGAGTTTAGATTAAAGCTGCTAGTGAGGTGTTTGGGAATAACTCGCTTAATTCAAATATTTTTTTAGTTTTTTGATTTTTATCATCACTCAAAAAAAACATTGATAAAGGTTCCATTATTAGTGCTAAAAAAGCATTGACAAAAGGGGCCTTTATCATTGATTTATTTTAATGTTAATAAAGAAGACATTTATCAATGATTTTTAGCACTAATAAAGGGAGTATGCTTTTAGGGTGCTTATAGTTCATCTCTTTTTAGCATTACCAATGAGAGATGGTGATTGGTAGGATATGATAGAGTTAGTGAGACACACAATTCTGATGTATTTGGATGATAATGCTATATGGAGGGTGATGAATTTGGTAGATCTGTTAGAGATCTGGGTGAAGCCTGAAAGTAAGTATTAATCCAAATATCTCACAAATCGTTTATACTAGAAAAATGATTTTATCGTTAGCGAATGTCAGAATATGTAGATTTAGGTAACCATATGGATGAGTTCACTAAACTTCTGATAGAGATGTCTTCAGTGGAGATCAAGATCAATGATTAAGGAAATGTGGTACCTGTTGAAATGCAAGAAGAAGAGAAAATTTTTCTTCCCTTGGGTTTGTTACTTAATTTATATGATAGTATCATCAACAAATTTTTGTTCATGATAGACACTTTAAAGTTGGATGATGTGATTTCATCATTGTTGATGAAAAAGACTCTATGAAAGTCCAATGATGGAAAATATTTAGGTAATATTGGTATTCTGGCAATGAAATATGGACACGATAGTCAAAGATGTCATTCAGGGTTAAAAGGAAAAGTCAAGTGCTTCTACTATGATAAGGAGGGTTATGTGTGGAGTTTCTATAAAACTAGGATGAAAACTCTTAAAGAAAAAAAAATAAGAAGCATGACATCGATTCTGAGGATACTAGTGTAATACAAATACAAGGTGAGGATTATTTACTTTTAGTTGCAAGAACACACTTTTTGGATCTGGTTAAAAATTTCCAAAGGAATTTAAACTTTTCATTTGGTGGATGGACTGAATCATAAACTAAGACTCAAAATGTAAATATGAGTGTTATGACACTTAAAATTGATGTTTTTAGATGTGGTTTCACTAAAAAATATAAATTAGAAATGTTTTGAAATGTCTTTAATTCAATTAATGACATTTTTTAGAAACACATGTATTTTTTTTAAATCCCCATATTTTTTAAAATAATATTTTTTTTAATTTTCCCGTATGTTTTTTTCATAATATTCTTTTTTTATTCCCTCATACTTTCCATGAATGAAAACTTCCCTTGATCTCAACTTCCTACTACCTCATTCCATCCCCCCCACATCACACACATGGAAGACCTTCCCTTCTCTCCCCTACTCCTTTCCTTCATCCCTAGCATCACACACACAACTAATCCCAACCTCCATCCCACCCCCCACATGATTTTTCAAAATATTTTTTTATTCTCCAATACTTTCCTTGCACTACCACTTCCCATGATCCCTCACTAATACAAATATGGAATTTATCAGCGCTAGAAAATACCATTAAAAGCACTAAAAAAGTATTGTTAATTGAGGTAAATATAGGGGGTTCCCTTTTATAAGCGCTCAAAAAAAGTGCTGATAAAGGCCCCTTTTATCAGTGATAAAAAAAGCGTTGATAAAATGGGTCTTTTATCAACGCTAAAAAAAAGCACTGACAAAAAGGTATTTTATCATCATTTTTAACACTGATAAAAGTCAAAACAAAATTAAAAAATGTTAAAAAGAATATATAGTATAGGGGGGAGCTTTTAACAATGCTTGACCCCCCTTTATCAGTGTTAGGCGGACCCCCTCCCACTCTCTCATGTGCTTCCCTTACACGCACATCTCACACAGGCCCGTGTGCCCCTCCCTGCTTCCACCCGAACTCGAACCCATGACCTCCCCCCTTGCGCGCCTGTACCTTTACCACTAAGATATTTAGTTTTTTTCAATTTAATGATATATCTATTTATTTGTATATATATATAGTGATGTTTATTCATATATTAATATAGATTCATATTAATATAAATATATTTAGTTATATTTATACATATATATTTATTTATATAATATATATATATATATTTATTCATATATTAATATATATTACTATTTATTTATATATATAGTGATATTTATTCATATATTAGTATATATATATATATATTTATTCATATATTAATTTATATTTTTATTTATTTATATATACAATTATAGATATAGTTTTTTATTCAAATATTTATTATTATATTAATATATATTTATAAGATTAGTTTTAAATACATTTATAAAATATTTTTTATGTGTGTTTATAAATAAATAAATAAATAAATAAATACATACATACATATATACAACACACACAGACACACACACAAATATATTTACAAATAAATACGTATATTTGTGTATTTAAAAACCCATAGATGGTTAAAATGACCATGACCTCTAATCCAGAAGTCTGTTTCAAATCCACAACCATTAAAATTGAATAAATGAAACAATATTCGATATGATATGTGGTGTAGGACTAGTGGACATACGAATCAGAATTTATACCATTTTGAATCTCAAAAAATCAAGGTATCCCGACTAAAAACTCAGTTTTGGTGGCCTTCTGGGCCTTTTTGGGCCTCAAATTTTTTTATAAGGTTCCCTTATGTTATTACCGCATTGATATCATTGAAATATTCGATTTTATATGATGTAGAGCTCAAACTGATACCCGAATCAAAATTTATGTCCGTTTGAAGTTTGAGTTACATTTTCAACTTATTTTAGATCTTTTATTATTATTTTTTTAATTTTTTGTGTGTTCAAATTGTTTTTAAATGATTATTAATCGATGATAATTAGAAAATTATTAATTAATAATATTTTTCAAAATATTGTAAAGCCATTTTCACTAAATTTATTGTATATTAAATGTAATAGTCTATTTATACTTATCTAAAACATATTTAAAAAATAAATATTATATTTATATCAATATAAATATACTTCTATAAAAATATATTATTTTTCATGATTTTTTTGAAATATAAACTTTTTCAGTGCTAGTAAAATGAACTGATAAATACCTCCCTTTATCAGCACTACTAAAAAACGTTGATAAAGGGGTCCCTTTTAACATCACTAAAAAAGCACTAATAAAGGGGGGCCTTTATCAGCACTTTTTTTAGCGCTGATAAAGGCCCCCTTTATCACTGCTTTTTTTAGCACTGGTAAAGGGTGGCACTGCAGAAACCCAGTTTTGTTGTAGTGCCTCCTCCCTCATCCCATCCCCTCACATCACACATGTGACAAACCTCCCCTTCCCTCCCCTACACCCTGCCTCCATTCCCAGCGTCACACGCACAACCTCTCCCTCCCTCTATCTCATATCTCGAATGATTTTTTTTCAAAATATTCTTTTTTATTCCCCCACCATTTCCTTATTCTGCCCTCTCCTCTCCTCTTTACTCCCTCATCCCATCCCCCATGTCACACATGTGGTAGAACACCCTCTCCCTCCCCTACTCCCTACCTTCATCCCAATCATTACACACACAACCACTCCTTACCCTCCATCCCATCCTCAATGTCACACATGCACAACATACCTCCCCACCCCCTTTTAATTAAATGCCAAAGGTATTTGATCCCAATACTTACAAAATCTCAATGAAGGACCAACCCAACCCATCTAAACTAGATTTTTATATTAAAATGTATTATGCTATATATATATATATTAATAGAATCCAGTATTTAAAAAATCATATACTATATATATAATTTTATAGTTCAATATATATATGTTAATATTATTGGTTCCAGGAATAACAGAAGTGTGTAGTGGTGGGACATACATTATTTTTTAATAATCATTGACTGGAACCATGAGTGAGGATCTTTCGCATCAAATTTATAATTAATTTATTTAATATCTAAAGAAATAAATAATTGGAATTAATAAATTTCTTCATTGATGATTTTTAATTGTATGAAAAAGTCCATTTTATAATTCCTTCATTACTCTGTGTGGATTCATGGATAGATTCTCTCTAGTGGTGATCCACACGTGCTCTACTGATCTTTGAGAAACACAACTTGATCACAAGGTTCTAGCATGTTGAATCAAATATCTTGCATTATTCATTCTTGATCGCTCGTTCTTCGGTCTTAAAAACATCAATATTGTGATTCTCGTTCTTGAGAGGGAGAGGCGATGAGTTAAGAGAAAATTCGTTGTGTGCAATATGTCTCTATTCTCAATTTTTTTGATTCCATATACAATAGACATAACCACATGTTTATGGAGTTAGTGTTTAGTTTAAAATATTATTTAATTGCATGTCAGCCATTAAATAACATTTAAAACCTTTAATAAACCCAATTCTACATAATAATAATATAATTATTATTATTTAGCGGCATGGACCAACATGCGAAATAAAAAATATTATGTAACGGTGTTGTTAATTAATATTTTTCATTGGACTCGGGTTTGATCCATTCGAACTCCTCTAGAATTTATTTAAAAACCGAATAAATATTTGACTCGTTAATAAATAATTTTTTCACAATCTAATGAATAAATATTTATTAAAATATTCAAGAAATAAGATAAATATTCTATTCATAATCTGGCAAAAAATATTTTATACATATTCGTGTAATCAAATAAAGTATTTATTAATAAATAAATAATTCTTTATTACCTTGTGAATATTAGCGATCAATAAAATTTGAATAAAATTATTCCTCAGTCTTGAGAATAATATTTATTCTAGTAATTAAAATCAAATAGAATTTAATTATGATCAATAAAAACAATTAGTGTGTGACTCTCTAGAATTACTTTTTATTGGTATAAGGGGGGCTTGCTTAAATACAATATTACTTTCTATAAATTGGTCAAGACACCAAAGAGAAAGAAATTAATATATAAATGATGAAAACCACATACAAACACTCGATGTATAACATAATATTTTTGTCAAAATATCTCATCAAGCAGGCTACAAGTCCATGTCACCAACCTATATTCTTGATATGTCTTTCTTTGAATATTTGAAATAAACACGTCATTACGCCATGGTCATGGAATTTAATTTAATGGTTCTATTCCAATCAAAGGGTAGATATTTCACCTTCCATAAATATGGAAGGGGAAATCCTTCCCTAACTTATCCATTAATGACATGTTACTCATAATGCATCCAACATATCCAACTTCACCATGTACTATTATCATTATTTTTTATAAAATACATCTAAGAACTTGATTTATAACATAAATTAATAATAATCTTAAAGTCTGAGGGCCATCACACATGATTATGGATGGAATATCTGATGACACAAAAATAGGTGAAATTCCAAATGGTGGTTCTGTTCTCATAATCTCCTGTGTTGGAGATTACTAAGTGTGAACTTTATGAGAAGAATCCTCATCTGTTTATGAATACTCACACATGAAAATATATTCACTATGTGTCCCATCATAGTACCTTATCTAACCATAGAAAAATATTTAAGAATATGTCTGTAACACATCAAGGTTCTCATCATAGCGGGGAACTGTTATGACCATATGAATGTGATATATACTCTTGGACATTATTATATAAGATTCACGAATAATAATGAAAAATATGTAATAAGTTGTTTAATTAATATTCAATACATTGAATATACATGTAATCAAAGTACAAACAGTTGGTCCTAGCACACCAACTCTAACAAAATCCATCTTAGACTAGATCCAACTGCCTACAACCATGAATCTTCTAGACCTTACATGATAGTCATGTTTATACTGACTCAATTCTTTAGTCAATGGGTCCTCCACAATATATTTTTGGGAAATAATGCTCATTGTAACTTCACCTCTCTAAAAAACCCCCTTAATAGATAAAACTTCAGATGTATATTCTTCTTCCACTGATGTGACCATAACTATTTTCCAAGAGCTTCCACTATATTATTATCAGAATAGAGTGTGATATGATCTTTACTAATAGGTAACACGTCAATCTCTTGGATGAATTTGTGCATCCATACTTCTTATTTAGCTACCTTGTAAGACACAATATGCTTGGACTCTTCTATAGAATCTGTGACCGCATCTTACTTTGAGATCTTCTAGCCCACAACACCTCTATTCAAAGTGAAGATGTATCCTGTTTTTGACTTCATTTCATCTTGATGATTTTGAAAACTATAATTTTAATATCCTTTGATGACTAGTTCCTCATCTTCTCTATAAAAAAGAAACATATCCTTAGTATGCCTCAGACACTTAATGATAGTATTGAATTCCATCCAATGATAGTCACCTAGATTATCTTGATATCTTCCCTCTCTACTTCTTGTATAGGAGACATCTAGCCTCGTACATAGCTTAACGTACAAGGATGACCCAACCACTGATGCATATGGAATCATTTCCATTCGGTGTATTTCCTCATGTGTCCAAGGAAATACTTTCTAGGAAATATGAATGCTATGTGATGCTGGAAATAATCCCCTCTTAGATTGTTCTATACAAAATATATTTAGTATCATTTCAATGTATGTACTTTGACTTAGGGAGAAAAACCTCTTGGATCTATAGTTCTTGATCTTGATCCTAATAATATATGTTTCCTCACCAAATTCTTTTGTAGAGAATAATTTATTCAACCACCCTTAATATATTTTAATATAGGTATTTCATTTTCAATGAGTAATATTTCAAAAAAATATACTAGAAAATGAATTCACTCCCACTAAATCGTTTACTGACATATGAATCACATTCATTCTTTATGAAACCAAATTCTATTATGGCCACATCAAAACAAGTTTTCCTGGACCCGGATGACTAATTTAATCCATAAATGAATCTTTTCAACTTTCATACATTTTTGGAATCCTTTGGTGTCCGAAACCCTTTGGGTTATGTCGTATATACTTCTTCATGAAGGTTCCAATTAAGGAAGGTTGTCTAAAAATCAATTTTCCAAATCTCATAATAATTTAAATACATAATGTAATGTATAATTATTATGTATTTTAACATTGAACTGGTGAAATGGTTTCTTTGTAGTCAATGCCTAGATCAGGTTTAAACCCTTTTGAAATTATTTTCTCCTTATAGGTACCAAATTGTACTTAAATTTCTAGTTTTTTCTTGAATAATAATTTGAAACCAAAAGAATTTATATCTATTTGAGGGTCTACCAAATTATAGACTTGGTTTTGGTATATGGAATCCATTTCATAATTCATATTATCTTTCCACCTGGAAACATTTGTGCCAACCACTACTTCTTTTTATGTAAAAGGATCATTCTTATTAACTAATATTGATTCACCATCCTCGATGACTAGAAACCCACACTATTATGGTTCTCTAACCTCTCTGGTACTCATACATAGTAATTGTGTCTCTTGAAAAAATTATTCTTCCACAGGGATTCGTGGAATTTTTTCTTGTGCCAACTCTTATGTATCTTGAGCCTGGACTTCATCAAATTCTATATCTCTCCTACTATATCTTTTTGTGATAATATAATCCTCAAGAAATGTGGGATGTCTTTTAGACAAAATATTTTTATGAAGGATTATATAGGCAACATCCCTTTGTTTCTTTAGGATATCCTATAAAGATACAGTTTGTGCTTGATGGTGAAATCTTGTTACCTGAAGAGGCCTTAACAATGATTTACAACCCGACACATGTAAGTAAGATAACACTGGTTTCTTTCTATTCCATAATTGTTGTGGTATACTTTCTTCTACTTTAGTTGGCACTCTATTTAGTATGTATACTGCTGTTTATAATGTGTATCGCCCAAAGGATAATGGAAGACTCGCTTGAATCATCATTGATGTCACCATGTACAACAATGTGTTGTTACTACTTAAACTTAAACCATACCACTAATGAGTATATGGAGAAGTGGGTTGAGATAATATCCAAAACTTCGGTAAGTAATCAATGAATTTTTTATTAAGATATTCTCCTCCATTGTCTAAGTGGAGTTTCTTAATATTCTTACCAAGTTGGTTCTCAAGTTCATTATTTTATTCCTTGAATTTATCAATATAATAAGACTTATATTTCATTGAGTATAGATATAATTATCTACTAAAATCATTAGTAAAAGTTATGAAGTCTGAGTATCCACCCCTTGAGTCAACATTAAATGGTCCACACACATCGATATAAACTAATTAAAGAATCAATTTAGCCCTTTCACCTTTCCCACTAAATGGGGATTTGGCCTTTTTTTCTTGTAAACATTTGTGACATACACCAAGTGGTTTTAGTTCAAAAGAATATAAATATCCATGTTGATGTAATTTAGTCAATAATTTTTCATTTACATGACCTAGTCGGTGATCCCGAAGTTGGGTGTGGTATGAGTCATGTGATGTAACTTCTTTATCAATTTCCATTATTTGGTTCATGTAATAAAATACCTAAAAACCATTATTTAATTGTTCCTTACCATAAAAAATTCTATATTTATAAAATAACCAACATTTATTCGCAAATTTGAAAATAGAACCATCCGTATCAGGTCTCACAACTCCAAATTCACTATTTAGCGATGATTTAACAAACCACCACTAAAAAAATTAAAATGATTTAGTGGTGGTTTTATAAAAACTATCGCTAAATATTATCTATTTACTAAAAAACACTTCTCCCTCGTCCCAAACTTCTCCCCTAGAGTCCATATCTCGAGACCCTCCCACCGATCCTGATCCCTCGCCCAAAGTGGTTCTCCCTCTCTGGTGATCTAGTATCCCCCAAGCCGTTTGAGCTCAAGACCCCTAGTCCCTTAATGGTGCTATGGTCACCAATGAACCCCCCAACACATCGCCCCACCTGATACATCTTCTTTTCCCTACCTCAAACCATCTCCCTCTCTCTCCAAATTTGCGGTCACCCCTGAGCTCTCTGATATGTCACCTTAGCATTCTCCCACGAGCCATCCCCGCCAAACCCCTTATTGCCCAACTCCCCCAATGGTAAGCTTGATATATTTTTTTTGGTTTAGGAAAATTGTTTCAATTAATGTTATTTTTATTATTTTCTATTTGGTTTATTTTTTTAATGTGGTTATGTTTTTTACCAAATCAGTTTAGTTTTGTTCATTTTTGTTAAATTTTATTTTTATTAGGTTCTTGCTAGTAGGTTTTGGTAGGTTTCAATTCATTTTTATTAAACTAAGTTTTATTTAGTTATGTTATAATTTTATTTTATTCTTTTTAGATAGGTTTTGATTGGTGAAATTATATTTATTTTTTTGGTGTGATTCAATTGGAGTAGTGGTGGCCTGGGTCATGTCAAATTTGGTTTAATTTGTTTGATTCAATTAAATTTAGATAGCTTATGATATTTCTAGTATAGGTGAGTGTAGTTCAGCGTTTTTGTTTAGTTTTATTATATATAGTCTCTATTCATTTACGTTAGACTTTTATTTATTTGATTATTCTCTATTTATTATAATTCTATTAGGTTTATGTTGGTTCATCTCACATCATACTACATCTGTGAGTATAATATTTTTTATGGGGTTTAGTGAATTTTATATTTGTATAGATGCATTAAATTCAATCAAATTCAATTCCATTTTTATATATTTTGACTTTTAAAAACAACTAATATGTATTTAACATATATATAAGAGCCTAGAACATTTGATAACATTGATTTGATATATTGAATAAATTAAATGAATAACTAAAAATGAAGGTATGTATCTGTGAAGTTCAATTTAAATTTTCAATTTTTTAGGGTGCCTCACTTAACTAGGCTTCCAATCAGTCTTTATGAGATATTTTTTTATCTGGGGTATTTTATAACATAATTAAATAAGGGTCAACATTTCTAAACCATACACCAAACCATAAAAATTTACTATCCCATTCTTCAAAACAAAGATTTTTTTACTTGGTTTTACTAACCCATTATATTTTCTAATGTTCTTGGAATTTAAAACTATTTTATTGAAAAAAGGGAATATATTATATCTATGATTATTTTATCAATGTAATTCAATGTTTTCCATGATTTTCCTTTTTACTTAAAGGGGGAATTTTATAATTTAATTACATTTTACTTTAAAAATAAATTGTCACCCATAATATGTTTTATAAAATATCTATAGGGATTTTCTCTAAAATAAATGACTCTTACCATTTTTTTGACTAAACATGATTTATAAAGTTGGATTTCCAATATTTTATCATTTTTTATTCCTTATATAAGGGTTTTATAGGTGTATGTCGTTATAATAAATATTCTATTTCTTGATTGTGATTATGATTTTGAGTTATTGATATATTCATTATATTTTATATTTTTTTTAAAGATGGATTTATTGATATCAAAGTTATATACATATCTAGAGAAAAAGTATTTATGAATTCAACTGATTTTATAAATCCAAAATTCCATTTTATACACAAATATGGTGTTTTCATCATGTAAATCAATAACCATGAGGTGGTTTTCCATTTGGTTTTTAATTTTTAATTTTTGATGTTATGTTATAAAAAAGAGTTATTATTGAATATAATTAATTAAATGGGTGGTATTGTAATAGGTGAATGAAAGTGTGATGTATGATTTAAATGGTGTGTTCATTAGACACCATATCATGATTATGTTATTTTTGTATATAGCTTCTTTAGAAATTCTCATTTCAACTATTGGGTAACATAATGGGAAATTGAGAGATGAATATGATACTAGTTAAGATTATGCATTGGATATTATCCCCTATCATCCCAAGGATAAATGAAATTAGTACAACTAGTGATGGATGAATTTTTTTGAAGTTAATTTTATTTAATTAAATTATAGGAATGACAGGGAGGAAGTGTTTCACCAATCCCAGTCAACTCTCTATTGATGTTCCCTTGACCACACTAATATATGAATATTCATTTGTCTCCATCCCTACAGAATCTGAGACACCCTCCGTTCACCCCCCTTTACTATCAATCACTCCCTCCATTCTCTTAGCATCCAAAACACACTCCATCAGCCTCCCATCTGCATATGAGACAGTGGATCCCCGTTCATCTACTTCAATAGTGAGGGAACAAGTCATATTTCGTGGATATTATAGGGTGGCATTTATAGGTAAAATTTTTTATGTGAACAAATTTATTGCACTTTTTTATACTAGTAACTATTTTTTTCATAAAATATGAAAACAATGTTACTTAAAAGAGAAATATGAAACGTTAAAATGTCTATAATTTGAACAGAATGAAGATAGTTGTCCTATTTTTCTACTATGACCCCATTGATGATTCCACAAGATTACTTAGCCATATTCTAGGCTTGCTAGTGATGGAGCCGATTACCCTTATGATTACCTATATAGATTAGATTCATGTGCCTTAGACATGGAAAAATGATGTTTTTTATTCCAAGATAAAGGTAATTTTAATACATTATGGTGTAATTGAATTCCGTTATGTTATTAAATTCTAATATTTGAAAAATGAATCTCTTTGCACAGATGTTTTTCCACTTTATTATTGGTGATTTGAGCGCAAAAAAGTGGACATTGAAATATTTGGGTAAGAAATGGAAGGACTTTAAATAGATATTTTGGATTGAATTCAATGATACATCATTGAGTAGTTAGCAGCTGTTTGATAAAGTACCAGAAGGGGTACCCAGAGAGAAATGGAAGTTTTTTTGGATATCCATCATCATGAGAAGAATTTGATATTGAAATATATATTATTATATTAATCTCATTATATATATACATTCATATGACAAGGAGATGAAATTGCATAAATTACTATTAAATTACATGTTTTTTATTTTAGGATGTTTTAAGGAAAAAAGAATCAAGTCAATCTAAAAAAATCATACCTCACATTTCCAGGTCAAAGAGTATTTCTAGAAACAGATCGACTTTGGTATTATTTTCCTTAGTTTAAATATTTATAAGACAAAATTATCTATTTTAGATATTAAATTATTGATTTTATATTTTTTTAATGCAGTCAAAAAATTTAGGGCAACAAGTCTCCTGAATAGACCTATGGTTGTTTGTTCATCCAAAATCCGATGAGAGTTATGTTAATGAGCCTGCCAAAGAAGTTGAGGTATGAATTATTTTTTCATTAAATGTAACTTAATATTAGTTTTCAATATGTTAATATGTATTTCTTAAAATATTATTGATAATTGATTTACAGGTAATAATAAAATAACTATTGGATGCTAATCCCGCGTGGTCTTTCTCGGTCCCCCAGGATGACCCAGTTGGTCAATTACTTGGGAAGGAACATCTTGGTTGAGTTCATGGGTTGGGTTTGGGACCATTACCATATGTGGTACTTGGAAGGCCATTGGTAATTTCAGCAGCATCTACTTCTATTTGTAGTGACTCCCTCCCCGAGATGGAAAGAGGAGTTTGTTGCAATTCAAAACACAATTCTAGAATAAGGTGCTCATATAAAGATGTAATATGAAAAGGTCGATGCTCTATAGAAACATTGATTGAATTATATCATAAGATAAATGGATCTATCCCCATTGACATTTCATCGATGACAAGTAGTGATGAGGTAAATCACACAACTTCAAAATCATTTAGCACACAAACATTTATTGGTTTCAAGTTTAAATTTAAATATACAACATTGTTTTATTTTCAACATAATTATCATGAAGGTTTAGATAGGAGGAAGTGGAGAAGGATATAGAGTGGGTGTCTATGAAAGTTAATTTAGTAGTGATTAGGTTTCACTTTGGATTTTGAGATTATGTTTAACAAAACATATGATGGTTGCTTAACACATTTACTTAAAAAGCCTGATTTTTTAGCTTAAAAACTTGATGGTCAAAAAATAATTCTTCTCAATATCCTTTTAGTAACATGAAAATAAACTTTAGATGATACCAAAATTCTAGTTTATAATAATTTTAAACAAATATTCCTTTCTGAATAAATTATTTTCTTCAACAAGCAATCCATTTAATTCTGCAAGGATTTACCCCACTTGAAAAATTCTGAAATTCTTCCCAAAAAATTGTTGGACACTATTGGGATATATCAGATTTTTATTTGGAACATATTATACTCCAAGGTAAGATTCATAAAATCTAGTTATTTGATCTTATAATTTCTATCCCTTTTGTTTCTACAATAATTTTAGCACAAATATAGCATATTCCAATAATATCATACCATGTTAATGTTGTATCGATTGAGATATGGTTACATTAGGGTATTCTTATTTTATTGAACCTTTTAGACTCCATAAACACACTCATATTGTGTCCACCTCTACAACAAAATTATCACTATAACACTATCATTGAGAACCATTTACATATTTGTAAAAAGGTTTGTACAACCTTTTACTTGACTCCATATTAATTTATTTCTTATTTCATCCCAAAGTCCCCCATGATAATCCTTGGTATTTTACATATTCTGTATATCCTAATGACCTCCCACAATCTTTGTAATCCTTAAGTTATTCTCCTTCATTTGTACTTATAAATTCTCAAACTGAGAATTATTTTCACTATATAAAGTCTTCAACCATTATTTACACCGTTCTCTAAGGGTAGTCATTGACGCTTCATGTATTTTATCCTTTTCCATGCTTACCGTCATTTCATGAATATGTTAATTAATTATATCACTTTTTTCATTCATTTTCTTCATTTTTGTGATGGTTTCCACAAAATATATAATGATATTACAACTTCTTCCACCTTTGACCTTTAGAAACTACACTTCTTTTTTCATGGTTTGAATATCTTCTTGTTGATTTCACAAATAACTTTATGATTTACCATATGACACAAAATATATTGGCTCTAATATAACTTGTTTGAACCAAGTACCCCATGAGTTATATATTTTTTATTTTTTACTGGTTTTAAATGATTTTATATAGTAATTATAAAAGTTAAGATTTTATAAATTTGTTTTCATATTATTGATGAAATAGAAAAAGAGGGTTTTATAGAATCTGATTGTTTAATCAGTGTTTTGGATTTCAAATTCTCCCATATGATAGTGTTAAGGTATTGAGTGGTTGTTTGACTTGGTTTCCTATTTCTTGTGGAGTTTTGGTGATTTATTTTATTGAATTCCTTGATTTTAATTGTTGGATTAATACATATTATATATTTCTTTCTTTGGATGTTCCAATGAATGTATTTATATATATACATATAAATTATGTCGAATATGGTTTGGTTTGGATATTTCCAACTGCTTTCTTTTTTGTTTTTCTATTTTGGGGAAGTAGATTCTGCAGTTTTATTTTTTTTAAAAGAGACATATAGAAGAATTTTTAACTGCCTCTATATTAGGTCTAAATATTTTTAGAGGTAGTTTTTGGAGGTTTATCAGTGTTTTATGCTCCCAAAAAATGGAAAGATGATAGTGGTTTTTTGTAATGCCGACATACTCTGGACATTTTTTGGGAGAATAAAGAAGCACTAAAACTCAAAAAACCTATGCTAAACAAAGTTTCTTCAATGGTTTCCAAAAAATACCTCTAAATGGGTGGAAGTGACATGAGTTAGATTCTGACACCAACTTTAGTGGTGGTTTTTGGAAACCATTGCAGAACCATATGGCTGTGGTTTAAACCATTGAAAATTAAAAAAACCCACCTCTACAACAATAAGTTTATCTTCGTTGGAAGCTTGTAGATCTACCTCCCGTCAATCAATTTTCTTAAATCAACTTGGTTCCTATATTTTAATATATATGTGATCTCCACAAGCTATATCTAATACCGAATTTATAGAAAGAGATAAATTTATCTTGATAAAAAATTCCCTCCAAAGCTTACACTTTCTTCTTTAACCGAGTAAAATTTTTCTTCTAGTGGATCTTCTAGACACAACAAAATAGACAACATCTGATTCCCTTACTTACCCCATGATCTTCCTTTTCATGGAAGGGTTTGAAAATGATTTAGACTTAGAGATCTTCACATTCCCTTTCCATTTTCTCACCCTAAGGACAGAAAGATTTTCACATTTCTTATCCATATCTACTTGGAAAAGAAGAGTGAGAAGATCTAGCAGAGACTTCTCGATATTTTTTCATATTAAAACTCACAACAAAGCTAGATAATATCTAAGGGAGTGATTATATAATGATATTGGTTCCCAGTTTTTTGGGGAGTTTAAACCATAGAACCTCTATGTGCTCTATTTAGCTAATGATATTAAATACATGATGCCCAACTATGGAACGCTCTCCAAGCTTGATCAGAAATAGTGGCTTGGAAATATCAAAAAGTTCATACATATCTCTCTCCTGGTAAAAACCATAGAGGTTCTTAAGCATGATATACACATCCATGTCCTCATGATACTTCATTAGTTCACTAAATATTGACGAAATCATCAAACATTTAACATTAACCACATCACTAAAATGTCTTTCATAGATAAGGAACTCTTCATCACTCACTTATTTAGTTGGTGGATCAGTCATTGGTGATTATAGCATGTAAGATTTTTTTTCATAGTGTAGAAAAACCCAAAGGCATCTAAACCAATCCTGTAATTTTTTTCCAGATATGAGGTTATATTTCTCTAAAATTGGTCATAGGGATAGTGTAGATTAAGACCCTTCCATTTTTTTCTACAACTAAGAGAGTATATTATTAGTACATTTTTATTATTATAAATTAGGTTAGAAATAATAAATAAATAAATAAATAAATTTTATTAAATCTCCCACTACTTTATCAGGACCCAATAGCCATCACCATTGAACTTGGAATGTCTAGTTTCTATGAAATTATATTGGAAAGGATCCTCATTATTTTTCGTAATGATCCATACTTTTTCTATGAAAAC
The DNA here is from genome assembly GCA_963277665.1 of Viscum album. Taxonomy (NCBI): domain Eukaryota; kingdom Viridiplantae; phylum Streptophyta; class Magnoliopsida; order Santalales; family Viscaceae; genus Viscum; species Viscum album. Next base: position 2,096,113,265 of record OY728132.1, on the reverse strand, counting down.
CATAAGAAAGTAATTTAGGTAGGCATTGTTTCCAATTAAAGGCTTATATCTCCTTGATTCACTGAGTGGATTCCCCTATCCTGAAATCCTTAATTGGATTTCTTCAACACTTGCCTCTAAATTTATATTGACCAGTCATTGTCCATTAAACTCAATACAAGTTTGGTTAAGTCAACCCAAAACTCTCATGAGAACTCCCTAATAAAAGTAAGTGTCTAGACATTGGACATGTACTACACTGAGTTCAATTTTTTCATTTCCAATCAAGTAGTGGAAGGATTATTCTAACTTAATATTAGGTTGAGGGATTTTAATTATTTTATGCATAACTTTTCTCTTATTTCATCCTTTAAATTCCTTTTTAATATTAAGTGGATGTTACTTAATTAATTGGCCATGTTGGATAAAATACTTACAAATAATTTATTTATTCAATTACCGTCTTTTCATATTAATCCATTTATTTATATGACTATAATATTGCATACATAAAATAAATAGTGCATATAAAGAAATAAATAAATTAATTAAATGATCCAATCAAGAGCTTATCTAATGGTTGATTTAATGAGCAGACCTTAAATCAACCTATGACCTATGGGAATAACTCTATTTTCCATACCTGGAATGAGTTACAACATTCCACCTATATATTTTTGTATAACTGAGTTTTCATTGTCATGGTTTCATCTTGAACTACCTCAATGCCCTTGGGATGATCCATTAATTAAAAGTATTTATTACTCACACGCAGGTGTGGGGAACCAAAGGATTGGTAAAATGGGATTACATAAATATCCTTGGACACAAAGGTCCTATATAATAATAGAGGTAGAGATGAATAACAGACGATCATTTAATTTAATTTTAAATAATTTCAAATTAATCGAATAAATTAAAAATAAACACCAACACATACATAAGTCTTGGCCAAGATCATGACTGGTCATACACACATCAAATACACAGAAGTAACAGACTAGTATTCATTTATTTATTCATTATTTATTGTTAAAGAAACCATACTTTAATTAATTAATTAATTAATTAACTCCCTTTCATCTTAACGATAATATAATATTAATTGGAGATACCCATAATTTATGAAATTTATGGTAAATAAATGATAGAACCAATAATGAAATATTAATTACAATAAATTAATTGAGTATCTAATATTCTTTAAAACCATTATTAAATTTTCAAACACACATTAGTGTTTCAATCAATAAAATAATGTTTTAATACTACAATTTTCAATTTTATATAATTTTTAATTCTATCCTTTAATGGGAGACTACATAGTTTGTACAGTCCATCTACACACTGTATACCTTGGTTTCCGTGTATCCACATCACACGCTTGGGGCTTTAGCATGTTAAATCAGTCAGAAAACATGACATGTACTTTATAGATACCCTCCATGTATCCACATATCGTGTTCCAGGTTTTCCCGATAAACATGCGATGTGCAATAAAAGCACCACATGTAATTAACTGCTTGATGCATCTAGGTAAATGTGTATGGGTACACAATGTGTACTCTGGCTACATGCCAAGTATCCCAGTTTTAATGGCCAAAGATTTGGCACTTCCTGAAGGCATCTTAGATCATTTTCCATCTATCTTTGACCCTTTAGGAAAATGAAATACTAAAAGAATATGATTAATATGTTTAAGCATGTTAATTTAAATCATATTAAATAACGAATAACAAGAAATGAAAATTCAACAACAATAACATATGGATCAATTATCAAATAAATAAATATAAATTTAAACATGAACTCTCTGATACCACTTCTTGGTACTGGGAATAGAGGAAGTGTGTTGCGATGGATGATATATTAAAACTTCTTTTAATAATCATTTCTCAAAACCATGAGAGAGGCTCTTGCACGTCAAATTTATAATTAATTTATTTAATATATGATGAAATTAATACCTAGGATTTGGAAATTTATTCATTAATGATTATTGATTGTCTGAAAAGACCCTTTCAAATTTCCTTCATTTCAGTGTGAGAATCCATGGATAGAATCCCCTAGTGGTGATCCTCATGTGCTTCAATGCTCCCCGAGAAATGCCACTCGATCACTGGGTGGTTTCACGGTGAATCAAATTTCTAGTATTTTTCACTCTTGATTAGTCGTTCTTCAGTCTTGAAGAAATATCTATTGTGATTCTCGTTCTTGAGAGGGTGAGATAAGGAGGGGTTGAGAGAGGATTCATTGTGCACAACAATTCTCTATTGTCATTTTTTTGAATGCCATATACAATAGATATAACCGTATATTTATAGATTCATGGTTTAGGTTAAAATATTATTTAATTTCATGCTAGTCATTAAATAAAATTAAAATCTTTAATAAACCCCATTCCACATAATAATAATACCACTATTATTATTTTGTGGTGAATGATAACTTACACAGTAACAAATATCATCTAACGGTCTTGTAAATTAGTTTTTTTCAGCGGTCTCGATCTTGGTGTCTTTGAACTTCTCTTGAATTTATTGAATAAATGAATAAATATTTTATTCATTAAAAAATATTTTATTCACAATATGGAGAATAAATATTTATTAAAATATTCAATAAATAAAATAAATATTTTATTCACAATTAAGTGAATAAATATTTCAAATATACTCACATAATCAAATAAATTATTTATTAATAAAAAATTATTATTTATTACCATGTGAATATTAGGGATAAAAAAACTTGAAAAAAAATCATTCCTCAGTCTTGCTAATAATATTTATTGCAATAATTAAATTCAAATTGAATTTAATCAAGATCAATTGAATCACTTATTATGCGTCCCTTTATGATTCTTTATCATTGAAATTAGACTGGCTTTCGTAAAGTCTAAGATAACTGTCTAGTAATGGGTTTAGGCACCCAAGAGAAATAAATTAATTATGCAATGAAGAAAAATAAATATAAACACTCACCATGTAATATAATTATTTTTACACAATATCCCATCAAGTAGGTTACACATTTGTGTCACCAATCTATATGCTCGATATTTCTTTCTTTGGCTATTTGAAATAAACATTCTGTTTCACCATGTCCATGAAATATAGTTTGATGGATCTATTCTAATTAAAGGGTTGAGATGTTAGCTTCCATAAAGATTCAAGGGACAAATCCTTCCTTGACTTATCCATTAATGACATGTTACTCATGACACACACAACATATCCAACTTCATCATGAACTGTTATCGTCAAGGTTTATGAAATACATCCAAATATGCGAGTTGTAAGATGCATTAATAATAATCTTAAATTACAAGGAATACCAAACACGCTCACAGATAAGAATATCCGATGATTCCGAAACATGCAGAATTCATACCAGTAGATTTGTTCTCATAATCTTCTGTCTTGAAGATTACTAAGCGTGAAATTCATGAGAAGAAGCCTCATATTCTTATAAGTACTCACACATGATATTCTATGTATTATGTGTTTCATAGTACATCATCTAACCATAAAAAATTATTTAAGAATATCACCATAGCACATCAAGGTCCTCATCATAGCAGGGAACAACTGTCACCTCATCTATGAAATGTATACTGTAGAAAATTATTATATTTGAGTCATGAAGAATAATAGACGATATATAATAAGTAGTTTTATTAATATTAAATAAATCAAATATATATGTAATCAAAGTAAAAATTGTTTGTAATAGGACACCAAATCCAATATATATGTAGTTGGGATTATATCTTAGTGGTAAAATGCCATGTAATAATTCATTTTATTCTGTGTTCAAACCCTATACACCTCAAATTTGAGGGATTTATTGGATGAAATAGGATAAAGGAAATTAGGGGCTCACTGGTTGACATGCGGTAATGATGGACCCTAGAGGACAGACTACATGGGTGATGAACCTACAAGACAGATGGCCGACACCATAGAAGGTAGGAAAGGCAAGGCGGGGATTGCGCATCGTCGGGAAATGCGATGTACAGAGGCCAATGGATTTTATGGAGAATGATGTAATGGTGGCATGGGGATTGAAAAATGATGATTTTGAAGGTAGGGAATCTTCTTGAAGGTGGTGGTGGTTCTAGGATGGGAATGCAGGAGATGATGATATTAATAGGCGAGATAAAAATTTCCACTAATGTTGTAAGGTTGGTGGGGTAACAATATGGTGATGCGGTGGTAGGAGAAAGAAGGTTGGCGTGTTGGCCAATGATTTGGAAGGTGAACTTTGCTCGATGGAATCAGTGGTGGTTTGACGATACTTTTTGGTCGAGCCATGGCATCGAGTGAGATGATGATAGGTGTGGGTTGGTGGTGTCGATGCAGGGATCATGAAACCCAAGGCTTGGAGGATCCTATCAATCATTGATCTATAGGAGAGACCTGATCAGGGGATACAAAAACTTTGGCTACTTGACAAAGAAATTGTAGGGGATGGTGTGTAATGGAAGTGCCTGGGGTGTGCAGGACTTATATGATAAGGCTGGGGCCTTTGGGCGATGGGGTTCTGGGCCCTACGAACTGTATGAATTTTACCTTTTAGGGTATAAATTTTATAATTATAATTATATATACAGACACATACACATATATATTTATATATACAAAATATATAATTAGTCTTGTTTTCTTAAAAATGTTACCAAATTTAAAATATATGTGTGTTTTTATATATAAATATTTATATATATTCATTTATATATTTATATATGTATGTGTGTGTTTATATATATCTCTGTGTGTGTGTGTGTGTTTATATATATAAATATATATATTAACCCTGATGTGGGAAAATGGACTATATTTCTAATGAAAACATGTGATACACAAATGTAGGTAAGAACTCAATGAGGCTTTAACTCCAGACGTTGTCGAGACCCATAGGGGTAGCTACCATTAAGCTACACCCTGAGAGATATTTAAATAAATAAATATATTTATATGTTTATATTATATATATATATCTGTGTGTGTGTGTTTATATATATGTTTATATTATATATATATATGTTTATATTATATATATATATGTTTATATATATATACATGTGTGTTTGGGTGTGTTTATATATATATATATAATTAGCCACGTTTTCTTAAAAATGTTTCTAAATTTAAAATATATATATCTTTGTATATATAAATATACATATATATATATATATGTGTTTGTGTTATTATATATATATATATAAATATTATGATATTTAATTATTTGTTAATGTCGTTGTATATAAATAAAAAATAAAAAAAATAAATAAATAAATATATAATTATAGAATTTTATATATATATATATATTAATATATCTTAGTATTAAAAATTAATATATTATATGTATGTGTATATATATATATTTTTATGTATATATATATTATTTATTACTAATATTGGGTATTACGAACATAAAACACCCATTAAAATTGAGTGATACCTCACCCACATCGGTTTTATGATCATGGACTGGATGAAATCCATGATAATACCGCCCGAATGGCCCGAAGGCCTTCATTTTTTTATTATTTTTGATAATCCACCATTCAAGTGATGAGTTGTAACCCTTACAAGGCCCAAAGGCTCAAAGACAATTACATGACCTGTAGGTGTTAGAGGGAATCACACAAACAAGAAAACTTGGAACTGCTCCTCCCCAGCATGTGTCATGATGATAAACACTCCACCTTCACAGGGATGATCAGCTAGGTGTCCTATGAAAAGTTGCATAGACCCGGTACCGATGGAAAAGCCATACCCTCTTGTTCTTCTAATTCCGATTAGCTCTGCTCAAGTGAATGTGCCTGCCCTGAATCCTCATCTGGAACCTTGTCCCTTGTAGTCTGACTGGTACGTCTGCATAATCAGGTGGCCCGAAGGCCTTGGGGTGGACCAAAGGCCTTAAGGTGACCCAAAGACCTTAAGAGACAACTGGCCCGAAGGCCTTGGGTGGCCTGAAGGCCTTACAAGACCCAAGGCCCAAACTGGTGGCCTGGAGGCCCAAATGGATGAATAGTTCTGGCTGCAATAGTACTGAACAATATCTGCTACAGTGCCTTCTATAGTGATTCTACAGTGCTGCTGCAGTACTGATATAGTGCCCGGAAAATATGTCTCCACCCGAATTTGATCTCAGGTCTCTTGGTTGCACTTGTCGAGTCCTCACCAATCAGGCGGAGGCTCATGTGCTGCAATCCATGTTAATAGATAATTAATATGTTTATATATATCTCCATGTGTGTCTAAGTTTATATATATATATATATATATATTTATATTATATACATATATACATATATATATGTATATATATATGTATATATATCTCTGTCTATTTATTTATATGTGTGTGTGTGCACACTTACAAACTCTATCTCTCTATCTATCACACACACACACACACACACACAGATATATATATATATATATATATATGTATACTCAAGATGATGTGAATCATGGATTGTAGTCCATGGTCTTGAAATTTATTGAAAAAAAGAGAACAACATACAAGTAGAGATGAAAAATGAAAGTAAATGGCAAGTCACTCTCTGAATATCAAAACTAACCATAGCCCAAGAAACATGAGTTTTTATTTGTGGTAATGGACACCAGCTCTGCCTCATGGATGACGACCAGTCCTCTAGATTTTGGGTTGTTTCTAGGGAACAATATCCACTTGAGTATCTGTAGTGCCATCCGGTGGGATGGGGTCATCAAGTGGTTGAGGATCCTATTCTCTAATTAGATCTTCTGTTGCTTTGACACCCTTAGTGTCTAAGGATTAACCTTCAACTTGAAAATATCCAGGGATGTTTCCAAAATTCTTCAAAGAATACCTCCCTTCTATTATACCTATTTAATATTTCAGGCAAGCTAGTTACATTTTTTCTAGAGTTTGACGTCGGTTTTTTTGAGGAAAGTCACCCCCTGGTCGGGGTTGTACACTTTTTTTAAAGGAGTTGCAACAAAACATTAAGTTTGGACCTTGGTTTCAAGATATAGGCTTCAACCAAGATCTATAGCCTTTTATTGATGCCTTTATTGATCTATTGGAGTGGCCACCACCTCCCCTTCCAACCTACCCACATCATGATAACATTCATATCATGAACTATCATTCTCTGTCAGCATGACACTAGTAGTAAGATAACACACTGCTATCTAAAGACAAGTTTTTTTAACCTTGTTCACTTCCATGATTTAATTTGTTAGTGGTCTCTGTTGATCAACAATAGATAGTGCATAATAATTCTTATCAAGCATCCTTGGAATATCAGTCTGGTCATCTTTCTTTGAAGTGGAAACATTAGTTGGTTCTCTTGCTTTATCACTTTCCTCCCCTTACATGAAGTTACTAGAAGATACAGTGGAAGGATATCCAAAAATCCACTAAGTTTTTTGTGGTTTCACCCAAAAAACTTATTTTACCTTATTGTTTCATAAATTAAAGAAATCTTCTCCAATTGTATCAGCAAAATCTATTTCATACTCAGTATGAGATGATACATCCTTACTCACTTGATGTGAGATATGAAGTAGCTTGGTCCTATCCAATGATTGGGTTTCAATATTAAACAAATTTTAAATGTCACACATATCCAGATGAGATCCCATATAAACCTCGATATTATTTCCTTTTAAATACACAAAAATGACAAGAGATGCAGGTGTGTCAGGACACAACCTCAAATTGGTACCAACGACTACATCAATGAAAGAGGAAGAACATTGAGTTGGAATGGACCTGTTATACATAGGCCTATAAGATCTATTGGGAGGCAGTGTAATAGTATCAACCCCCCCTACCTTGTGGTACATTTTCTCACTTGATCTCTAAATCGAATTCCATTTTTCGCTTTGGAAGTGTATCGATAATCTAAGACTCATCATTATTTATTTCTTCATTTATCTTTCAATTTTAGATGCTATCTCCATGTGATCTAATTCTCCATATTTTTAGGGTTTTTTTCTATTTCTTCATTTCATCTCAAACCAAATTAAATCAAAGCTTGGTATTGGATGAGTGAATTTCCTTTGGTATAAAGTAGGTGGTTAGTTTATTTTCCATAAAGTCTCACTAATTTTTATGATATTATCATTATACCACAAGCCATACTTTACACACATTTCTCATAAAATTTTAAATTCATAAAATTAAATGATTATAACACTCCATTGATTTTCCGTAGACCCCTTATCATGGATAGAGGTAGACAACCCTAACATGAACCACCACTTGAGGTGAGTTCAATTAAATTCTATTATAATTTTTTATTCACTTATGATTTTAATGCTTCGCTTCCAATTTAATTTTAATTTTAAGGTGTATTGAATTATCACCCATGAAATAAATGATTAAAAAAAATAAAGTGTTATTTCAATCATTATCTTTTTATAATAAAACCTCCTTTGTGGTACATGACCTTAATATGTAAAGGAATGACTAAATTGATGATAATTGTTGTGAAATGACATGGGTGCTTCCCATATACTCCTTGATTATAAATTAATCATGTTTCATTATAACTATTTGATATTATGGCATGATTATGTACATGGACCTTGTTACTATTTATGATTAAACTTTAATTAGATGATCTTTATGACTTACATTATGGAACGAATGAACCCATGGCCTATAATTAAATACTAAATGAATTATGATAATGGAGGTAAACTGCGCATTGAGCGATGTATGGTTACTCTTTATAGAACACCATTGATAAGGGCTCATAGGAAAACTGGGACTACATATTTTTTTAGGGTTATGGACATGGAATTTCCGACCCCCTTGATCGAGGATGTTAGACATGGTGATTCACATCACTTGGGTTGTTGGACATGATGTTCCACGCCCCCTAAATTAGGATGTTGGGAATGACCCTACCCCTTACTATTTATGATATTTAGACATGACGTCCCTTATTACATTTGATACCTAGGCATGACATCCCTTATAAATTATGATAGTCGGGAATGGCGTCCCTTATTACATGTGATACCCGAGCATGGTGTCCCTTATAATTTATGATTCTCGAGCATGGAGTCCCTTATTACATGTAATGATCATTCATGATGTCCCTTATAAATTGTGATACCTGATCATTGAATCCCTTATGAATTTTGAAACATTTTCATAGAGACCCTCTTTATTCCACGAGACTCTTATCATTATACATGGATGATTGAGTTACATCTCGGGTCCAGACTCGTACTATGTATATATTTATATGGCTATATACATTACTATGTATATATTGAATATATACATATATGAATACATACATACATATACATATATATATTTATATTTGTGGTAAAAATTGTTTAGATACACTCCTAGCTTTGTCCAAAGAAGGCATGGTTGACTGGGAGTCTTTGAGGAACCTGAGTGTATTTTATTCACATTTACTGCACTACTTTACTTATGAAATACATTTACATGGATTTATTTTATATTCAAATACTAGATCTATTTAGACACCATAAATTATGGTCTACTGAGAACATCTCACACCTTATTCTGGCCTCCATTTGGTATCCAAATAGATTTCTTAGTTTCATGTTCAGGTTCATTGGTTCGTCCTTGGTTGGTGTTATCCTTCTAAGCTAGGATGGAGTACATGAGAAAATGACCGAGTTGGTGATCATGATGCTATTATATATTGTTGAAAAGTATTTTATTTATTTATTTATCTATCCAATTAATGTGTTCCTGTTGTATTAACTTCTAGTATTTATGTCATAGCATTTTCATGCCTGTTTATTCATTCATTTATTATTAAATGTCAATTATTCATTTCTTCCCCTACTTATTATTCTATGTTGATTAATGATCCTTTATACTTATTACTAATCTATAGCGTATAATATCTACACTATACCATCTTTAGACCCTCACTGCTACTCAGCAGCCTTTTTCATATGGGGAGGTGTCGTTGAGGCCATGTGACCAACTAACTATGGGAACCATTTTAGTGAATTCCAGGTTGGGACGTCACAAAGTGTTATCAAATATTCTCTTTATTTTGCATTACTATTTTGGTATGGTATACAAGAGACTAGGAATGTGTTATAACTTGGTAAATAGCTTGTGTCTAGGTCTGGTCAACCCAAGCATGAGGGAAATACCAAGTTTCCAGGGATGAGAATGGTGTTTTTGTTGTACTATATTACAATTGATTATTATTTAACCTTGGATAATTATTGTACTTTTATTGGTTACTTATTCACTAATTTATGATATCATTACCCTTGGCCTAGTATGATAAGGAAGTATTGTGACATGCTTCATTATCGGCAACTAGAGATTGACATTTCATGCATATGCCTTGGCATGTATATTTCATTATAGATTGTATATGCATGATGATTTGTATAGAATGTTGTGTGATTATTTATCATGATTATGTTTATAACATTATTAGTGGATTTCTTTACTTATTTATAGTGTTTCCTGCTTATGGTGTACCCTGATATGATTTTTTTCATGTTTACTAGTATTATTACTATGATTACTTTCCTTATTATAATCATAATAAATGGTCAGTTAAATAAAATGTCTAAATCAACCTAAATTTTGTTTTCCCACATATATTGATGGTGGAATTTTATTTAACTAACCAATTATGACATGTTTGATCCATTTAACATTGGTTTCATGGTCTGAATCATTTATCATTACAATTAAATGGGAGAAAATTGTCTAATTTATATAGTGTATGAGTCGTTATAAATCAAGGAATTGTAACCCATATAATAGAACCATCATATATTAACTTTTTATATCATGGAACTCAAGGTAAAAACCTAGTTGTAGTTATATGAATTATAAATTGTAACTTATATAGGAAAGTCGCTTTATAACATGGGAATGGTAATTCATCTAACTAAACCATGATGATAATATATATATATATATATGCTAAATTGAAATTATTTTTGAAAATTGTTTCCTTTATAAAGTATAGTACCTCTATATAACATGGTCATCATGACCTATATGAATAATTCCACTAAATTCACAACTTGAACCAATTAGGTATGTTGGGGGATGTTTTTTATGAGATAAACTTGAGTCGACCCAATTTGGTCAGTGTTGGAATGTTTCTTATAAAGTAAACCCATTGAGGGTGTTTGTGAACTTATACTATAAATGGGTTGCAATTAAATGGGATGTAAATTTTAATTTATTGAGCATTGAATCCATAATTTGGGAATGGTTTCCCATATAACTAAACCCAGGTTGGCTTAACGGGACCCACATATGTCACATTTACTTCATCTTATTATTTGGTACTTAACCCCATGGGGGTATGTTCATGCTAATGGGATGGTAATTTAAAGTGTCTGTAACTACTTAGATGATGTTACATATAATCGTATGGTGACATCTTTCCTAACCAGTCCCCTTAAAGGAAAAAAATATAATTTTCTTCTAAAATAAGGCTTTAGTTAATAAATATTCCAATTACAAACTAAAGGGTGTTTTACTCTATAGCTTGGTATTGATATTTTCTTTAAATAATCTAGTTGTGATAATTTATTAGATAAATAAACGCATAAAAAATAAATTACAAGATAATTTTCTTATTATGATGCACGGTGTTATCTAAATAAAGTGATTGGTAAGGTTTCTTTTTAAAAATTGGTAATTTATGTCCCTTATATGTGAGTTTCTTAAAATGACATAATAAATACGCATCAGTTAAATTTCTTAAATTGAAACATTTTAGAGGTGTTTTTAGCTTTAAACCTTGTGAAAGTGTTAGATTTAGATTACCCCAACAAACACTTTGAATGTCAATGTGAGAATTTCTTGTAGATCTATGTTTACTTCATTTTCTTCCATTTCATAAATTTAGAGGATAGGCAGTAGAGCCTAGTGATTTTTAGTCATGGAAAAAGTTTTAAAGCCCGAAACCATATGTTAAATGGATGAGATAACCTATTGTGGTTGGAATCATAGTTTATAAAACAAAACCCATAGGGTAGATGGGTGGTTGTCTAGTATATTGGACCTTGAGGGGGTATTACTGTGTACAAATAACTGATAATGGTCAGCTCTTTATCCTTTTAAGTTTACATTATGACCTTTTTAGGTCAATAATATTTTACCCAGCTTTAGTTTGACCAATTTTGGAGTGTGTCTATAAGTGCATTATATTTCATGTAACAAATTCCCTTAAATGGAATATGGTTTTCATATGAGAAACATTAGGACTAGGTGAAAAGAACTAGTGGACCTATTTTGATACTTGATACATAAGGATAGTTAGAATCCATTGATGAACTTACTTTTGAATCAAACCCTAATAGGTTATCATTTTACTTTTTCTAGGGAAACCTGCAATAGAGGATATAATAGGGTTTATGTTTGTCATTAAGGTGATGAGATTAGTTTTACATGCTTTTCTGGACTAATCCATAGAGGGTGCTTGAGTCTTTCAATTCAGTCAAGGTGATGTTGATGGTTTTTGAAAATTTTCATGAGTCCATTTTGGTCAAAAATAACTTCAATGGTTATAACTATTTGGGTTTTTGAAATATTTAACTAACATTTGTGTTGTTGATGCTTTCTTCTCGGAAGCGATGCTGTGAGGTGGGTGGTTGTTTGATTATTTTTTATTGGTGAGATGCTCGATTTTGAAGTAGAGTTCCAAGGGAACTTCCAGATTAATAAAAAATGATGTGATGTGTAACACGATTAGCTCAACCTTATTGATAGATGACTGAAAAGATCATGAATGTGGTCTTGAATGAGGTGGTATGGGATAGTAAACCCACAAAAAATGATAAGTTAGTTCACACCAATTGTTCACAGAAACTATTTAAGTTTGAACATCAGTGAATAGTTGAGTGTGAGCGAAGGACCTATGGTTGAAAATAAGTGATGATTGTTGGTAGGGTGACCCAGATATTTGGGTAAAATTTAAAAGTAAATTCCCATAGATGAGGGATAGTTTGGAATGAACTGGGTGACAAGAGACAATTGACCCGTGAGTGGACATTGACACGCATTATTGGAAGATGTGGTTCTAGCGGATGAATAAGGACCATATATCCAGTTTTTATGAAGTGTGGATCAAGAGTAGTAGTAGACGCCCATTTATAAAAATCTTAGTGTGATCCTAGTGCTTAGGCAATTATACCCCTTATCTTGACATTATCTTGAGTATGATGAGAGAGCGTCGACAATACATTGAGCTACCTAACTACCTTTTCCGATATGACGGAGGGACTATCAAAGAGTCATTCTATAGAAGTGATTTAAAGTAAAAAAATGGTATATTTAACACCATTGGTCATTTAAGGGTGATGACCATCATTATGTTTTGAAAAATATCAGTAAAGTCCTTATGAACCATTCTTTGAAATCTGGGATATGCAATGGGTGATGATTACATTTTTGCTTGGGATGAGCGGGTTCTTAGCCCTATTAGTGTTATATCTAGGGCATGGGATGTGGTGATCAAAAGTCATTTCATTGGTTCAAAAACAAGGATTATAATAAGGTGGTGAGTGGGTTGTCAGTCATCGGTGGGCGATCCACATGTGAGATGGGTCATGAAATCTTGAGACCAGTCATTGGACAGTCGTTTTGGAACTTGTATAAAATTAAATAAATTGATCAATGTATGGTTGTCTTTCTTGGTAAATTCTTGGTATAGTTTGGGAAAATAATTAGGGAAGTTTGAGTTTGGATGTTAAGTATGGAGGTTCTTATAATGACCCATGGATGCTCGACCGGGAATGTTCTGGTGATTGTGCTAAAGCATGGTGATAGTTTTGATCGGGATACATCACCAAAAGTTGGGTATATACCCTGGTGAGCATTATAAAAATGATCTTGGTATGCCTTAGAATAAGGATTTATAATTTGGTTTTAGTTATGTGTTAGTTGTAGGATTTGAGAGTTTATGAAATAGTTGACGGGAGGTGGTTCAACTTGATTTCTCTTAAATAGTTGTATGTGGTCAGTGAGTAAACACATCAAACATGTTTTTGGGATGAGATTGGTGCAGTTTAAAGGTTAGTCATGGATTTTCAAGGACGCGTTAACACAACCAATTAAATGTGGTTGACTAGAGTTTGAACATTTCTATCAGATCATGGTCTAGGGGTAGTTTCCTCATATTTAATTTTGTAAACATTTCAAGAGTGTCTATATAACCCTAAGGGTGTGATAAAAGAAGAAATTCTTATATTGGGGACATCATAACTTTGAATTGGCCATAGGAAATCTATAACCTATGGCAGGGAGTACCATAGGTTGGAAGAAAAAAGAGAAAATTATGTGATCGTGTCTTAGGTTAGATGGGATCAGGTAAGCATCATCTTTATGTTAATTTCTATTTATTAGCATTGGCTTGGGTTTAGGTGGTTTAAACACTGCATGATTCAAATGAATATTGGAGTTGTATTGGGTTTTTGGATAGAAAAAACGACCATCTCAATGGAAAATTATCTACCCAAGTAGGTAGGGTGATGTTTTTTTATTCCCCAAGGCTTCTTGGGGAATTTGTTTTAAGGTGGGGATATTGTAATATCACCTTTTTGAACCCAGTTAAAATTTTCCAAAGGAATTTGAACTTTTTTCCTTTGGTGGATGGTCCAAATATTAAATTGTGTGTCATAATATAAATAAAATAATTAAAACACTTAATTGTGAGGTTTTTATATGTGGTTTAAGGATCAAGAGTGTTCTTGTGAGTTCAGATGAGTTTTGAGGGCATCAGACCCCAAAATCTCACTTTTCAAAGAAACATATAAGGACACGCGTTTTGGTTAGAACCATGCATCCCTGTAGAAGAAACCATGATGACCTTAAGGGGGTGTTTTATAGTTTACTAAATTGTGAAATACAGGGTGCACAAACAATATAGGGGTCTACAAAAAATTGTATAGGTGGGAACATGGACAGTGTATAGTTTTCCAAACTGTGAGCCTAGCCTGCATTGTTAGTGCCACATAACTAGTAGCACCACACGATTGGAGCATGGTTAGCCCAAACTATTTAACCTAACCATGAGGGGTGTGGATCTTGGGAAATTAGAGTTTCACGGTTGACATATAGTTATCCAAACGGGGTGGCCTAACCGGTCACCTCATTTAAAGGGGAAAATGACCATTTTCTTCATTTTCTATTGAACCAGTTCGAATAAAAGCTTGGTATTTAATGGGTGAAGCATCTTTGGTATAAGGCAGTCAGTCTAACTTATTTTCCCTAGTGTCTTGATCATTTATATGATATTGTTGTTGTGATTCATGCCAAAATTTATGTGAATTGATCCCAAAATTTTAAATGCCAAAAATCAAATACTTAGAACACTCATATGATATTCCTTATACCCCTTATCACAGTTTCAGGTTGAAAATCCAAACAAGAACCACCACATTAGTCGATTTCAATTTAAGGATATTATAAATTGTTATTCGGATATGATTTTAAGGCATCACCTCCAATTTAAATCAACTTTTGAGGTATATTGAATTATCCCTCATAGAGGATATGACTAAACTAAAATTAAAGAAGTGTTATTTCAATCATGCCCCTTTTTATATTAAAATCACCTTTGAGGTGCGTTGTCTTAAGATGGAAAGGAATGAATGATTTAATGATAACTGTTGTGGTATTTCATGGGTGATTCCCATGACCTCATTGATTATAAATTAATTATATTCCCTTAGCCCTATTTGATATTATGTCATGATAATATACATGTCACTTTTTACTAGTTATGATTAAACTTGAATTTTGTGATCTTTATGATGTACATTATGGGATGGATGAACCCATGGACTATAATTAAATACTAAATGAATTATGATAATGGAGGTACACTAAACCCTGAGTGGGGTTAGGTTACTATTGATGGAATTCCTTAGTTAATGGATCATATAGAAATTGAGACTACCTATGACTATTTTATTATAGCGGGAACTCGGTTAGGGTTGTGGACATGGCCTTTCAAACCCCCATGGTCGGGGACGTTGGACATGGCGATTCACTTCACTTGGGTTTCCAGATATGATGTTCCATGCCACCTCGATTACAATGTGGGGAATGACCCCCCCTTTAATATTTATGGTACTCATGCATGGAATCCATTATTACATGTGATATTTGGGCATGAAATCCCTTATAAATTGTGATACTCAAGCATGACGTCCCTTATTACATTTGATACCCAGGCAAGACATTTCTTGTAAATTGAGATACTCGCACATGACGTCCCTTATTAGATGTGATACTAGGGAATGATATCCCTTATAAATTGTGATACATGGGAATGATGTCCCTTATGAATTGTGACCCTTGGGAATGTCGACCCTCTTTATCCCATGATACTCTTATCATTATACATGGATGCTTGTGTTACATCCCATCTTGTGGCTAGTGCAACGTATATATATATATATATATATAAATATATATGTTACTATGTATATAGTGAATATAAATGCATACATAACTATTTTTATATATTTAAAAACATGGTGAAACTTGTTTAAAAACACTTCCTACTTAGTTTGAAGAAGGTATAATTAGCCAGGTGTCCTTAAAGAACCTATGTAACATCCTAGGTAAAAATGGAATAAATATTTCCCATATTTATTAATATTTATAAATTAGATAGTATTTTTTAAATAAAAATGGACTCTATGTTAAATAGTATATATAAAATGAAACATGATTTTCTTTAAAATCTTTCATTTCATGTAATACTATGTTATACTGAACAATAATATACTATTAATATTATTATTTAATATGGCAGTTTTGTCACCTTTACAGAGAAGGATTTTTTTTGAAATAAAATTTGACACTTTTATAAATATTATTTGACAAAAAAATCTTCTTTTTTAAAATATTAATATAAAAATTTACTTTGGGGGAATTTTTTTTATTTTTTCGGGAAGTTTCATTTTTTGATGAATAGTGTAAAATGTTGAATTTTAATTGAAAACAATATTTTCTTCTAATTTATATACATATCTAAATTATATTTTAAATTGGTTTTAAAATTTAATTAGTTAAATTTTAAATCGATAAATACAATTTAGTTAATTGAAATTAATTTCACCTTGAAATTGGATCTAAAAACATTTCGAAATTTTTAACTTTTACTTAAAAAAACCTACTTAGTCATCCCATCAGCGAGATTCATTTTAAATTAATTTATACCACTTATGTGATTGTAATTTGGAAAAATAGATTCCATATTTTTAAACTTAAAAATTTATATTTTATCTTAATGAAAAATTTGTTTTGGGCAAAAAATATTAGTGAAATAAATTAAATTCAATTACAACAATTAAGTTAAAAATGTGTTTACATAGTGGTTTGACTTTAATCTTAAGGGGAAACATGTACTCGAAACATGAACAAAAACAATTGGATGGAAATTATTTGATACTATAATCTATTTTGTTTAATTTTTATCATTATTGTTCGAACATGATGTAAGGTAGACCTCCCAATACTGTTTACCTTTTTATATTTACAAGAATGTCACTCCCCCTCCACTATAAAAAGGTACTCACCCCATCACTTATTCACACATCTCAATACATATGGAGTATAAAAAATATACACAAATAACCTCTCAAAATAACTAAACTAATCCTATAAGCGTCACATTGGGTATAAATATAACCAAGTAAGTTATTTGGTTCAAATCAAAAGGAGTTACCTGAAAAGAGGTAACATTCATCAACATGCATTTTTATTTGTTTAATTAAAAAATCCTTTAATTTATTTTTATATCATGATTATATAATTAATTTAGTATCTTAAATATACTAATATTTTTTAAGGGTTTAACAAACATCTACACAAACATCCATCAAATGGGTATTGAAATCACCATTCATGTGTATGGCGGGCTACCGCCTCGTGAAACGATGTCGTTTATTTTTTTCTTTACCACCTCTCATGGTTGGTAATTATTAATGAAATAATATTTTTGAATGATATATATAATATTTATGATGTCTTAATACTTTTATAATTTTTATATAACATATACCTTCATTCTTTTCATTTTGTGGGAATACTATAACATCATCTATGGACGTGTGGAATACCCCCTCCTCAAAGCGATGTGATACATTCACACATTAAATGGAATGTATTAAGTACGATTTTTATAAAAATATGTAACATACATGACATATATATTATATTAATGACCTAATTATCTTTATGTAAATTTAATATATCATTTTCATTATCACCCTTTTCACACATTGAAAAGGTGATAATTTTATTTGTGGATGTGCGGACTACCGCTTCCTTGAAGCGATGTGATTACCTTTACATCACAATAATGATATGTATAAGTAAAAATAATTGAATATAATTGTATTTATGATATAATTATAATTACTAAAAGATAAATTTTACTTACCTTATTTCCATAATTATCATTGAAAAATGGAAACATTACTCATGTACACGTACGACTTACTCTCTCCATGATTGTAACATTGGTTCATTTTTAATAAACACCTTTCATGATTGATTTTAAAAGAATAATTTATATATAAATATGATAATTATTTCATGATAATTATTTTGGAGATGTTTTATAGGGAACACTTTGACCTAATTTGACCTACCAAAGTTGTTTTTGACACATAAATTGAATATGGTCAAAGCACCCATCATAAACCCAATTATTTAAGTAGTTATTTAAAACATTGTAATAAGTGAAATAAAATTAATTATAAACATGAAAAAGGATCTGGATAAAGTAAGTAATTAATATAATTATATTATTCAAGAAGATAAAGACACATGTGACAGGTGCTTCTCAAGGTAAGGGACTTTTTCTCAATTTCTTTTCCTTATAGAAATTCTTGATTTTATGAACCTTTATTATTTTATGATGTGTATATAATACAACATTGATATATCAAATCATGAATTTATTTTTATCATGTTATTTAATTTTTTTAAATGTTATTATTTCATGGGACTTGTGATTTAAAGTCTTCAAAGTGGTATGGGACACTATGATTCAAAATTCCTTTTTTATATATTTTTTAAGATTTAATTTTAAAATCTTTTACTCAATGTCATTATTCATGGTATTATTTTATATATTTATTCATATGGATATAAAAGTATTTTAAATTAAATTTTATGTCCATTTTTTTGTTTGGATTATATTAAAACCCTTCACGTGTTTTTAAAAGAAAAATAAACCCCCTTTTCCTTTTTTGAGAATTTTGTTATTGAAAATGGGTTTTGAAAGTGGATTGATTATTTAAATAACTTGAAATTTTTTTTATGAGTTAAAATGAAATATTATGATTTACATGTTGAAAATTTCATTCTTTTATGTGTTATGATTATATAATGGCACTTGGAAATTTGAAGGGTGGTTACATGATAAACTAATGATGAGTGGTTATGTAATAAACCAATGATGGGTGGTTCCATGATAAACCAATGATGGGTGAGTCTATGATATACCTAATATGCATTGGGTATGGAAGTATAATTTATGGTTATTACATTTTTAAGAGTGAAATTTATGGAATTCGATTACATGGTTATTCCATTTATAAGAATTAAAAGTATATTGATGTCCCAAAATACCTTTATGTGTTATCTATGCTTGATATAGGTTCTATGGTAATATTTTGATTACAAAAAATGGTAAGAAATGAGATTATTTTTAGGAGAAATTATTTAATACTTGTTAAGGGTGAAAATTATTACTTTACGATGAATTTTAATGGGTTTTAATGTTTTTTAATCAACTGATGGTTTCCTTATTTTTATATCGCTTACTGAGATTTTTATTATCATCCCATGTTTTTAAATGTCTTCAATAGGTTTTAAAGATGAGTTAGGGATTGGAAGAAATCATTTTCAAAGTCATGATGATTTTTCATAAAATAGATCTTACTTTGTTTTAAAAGTTTTGTATTATGGAAAAAATTGATATTGTTTTAATGTTTTCACTTTTTATTTTATGGTTTTGTTATGTATGAGTTACGACCTAATTCTATAAAAATGTAAACCTGAAAACATATTCAATGTGAAATAAAGTAAAATTATTGACTAAAACTAAATATTTTTTAATGATTAAGGATGGGTCTTATAGTTGGCATAAAAGGGAGGTTTAGATAATTTTAGTGGTTAGGGTAACATTAATAACATGCACTTGAAATACTTTACCTTATTTTCAAGTTAAAATGTCATAGTATTTGAATATTACTATGTTGATTCATCAAAAATGTGTCTGTTCATAATTATGTTCCACAAAGGAAACAAGGAAGATATAGTGGGAAGGAATTGAGAGGAATATATCCTTATAAATTAGCATCTCGAGATGGTTGGAATTGGAACATAATAGTTTGTTTTAATAATGAGTCAGTTAACTTAGGTGATAAATAGTGGTGGTATCCATACTAGAGAGAAACCTGATATACCATTAAGGAACATGTATTTTATGGAGCATATAATGAGGAAAAATTCCCCATAATTCAGTGGATCATCTTAATTGGTGGTAGTTGAAGGATGGATGAATAATCTAAAAAAGTTATTTGATGCCATGGGATGTTTAGAACATAAAAAGTTGACCCTTTAAAGTTACTGTTTTAAAGGTAAAGATAATTAATGATGGTCTTTGGTTAAGAATATGAGAGAGAAAGTTTATCTTGATTCCATGGAATGGAAAAAATTCAAGTATATTTTCCCTGATAAGAATTTCTCTAAGGTTGTTCAATTCCTAATGGGAAACCAATTCCTAGAATTGAGTCAAAATTTTGAAAATTATGAATCTCCGTATGAAGTAAAATTCACAAGATTGGCTATGTATATGAAAAATTTTATCTGGGATCTTAATAGTAATATAAATCGGTTTTACTCAGGATTGATGCCATTATATCAATATTAATTGGCTTCTCATGAGTTCAAGATCTATGAGAAAATTGTTCTATGTAATAAGAAGGTAGAAGTGGAGTTTTTTGATGATCATGTGTCCCATGACAACAATAAAAATAAGTAGTAAAGTTGGTAAAAAATGGGAAAGAATTATTCCAATAATTTTAGAGGTAGGAAACCCAAATTACCATATAGTGAGAAGTGTGGTAAAAATAATCTCAAAAATGTATTTCAAGGACTAAGAAGTGCGTGAGATTTAGTAATATTGGTCATATGGATCATGAATGCAAGGGATATGATCAACCAAGAAATAAAAAGTCATAGGTAAGATGTTTTAGCTACAATGAGGTGCAACATTATGCTAATGTGTGTCTAAAGTTAGTTGATCCTAGTATTTATGAAAATCAAAAAATGGGGAGAAAGAAATAGATAAAATTTTCAAAACATTGATCCTTGTATTGATGAAACTCAAAACCAAAATCATGTTGAGGCTCCTATATCAAAAGAGATTCATTTAGCTCTCTTTTAATTGATCATGGTTAGTTTTTCTTATCCTGATGGCTTCAATAAATATTTATTTTCACGTTCAGTTGGGATATTGTTCACGTTGAGGTAATAAATGATGTGAGAGAATTATTTTTCCATTCATCAATTCTTTATAGTGTTAATTTCAATTTTATTGCATTAATTATTGAAAAAAGAAAATTATCTAGACATAAAGGAATTTAGACCCATTTCTATTTGAAACTATATACCGAAGGTCATTAGTAAGATCATTATTTATAGGTTGGGTGAGATTGCTAAGGGATTTATCTATTCAAGTTAGTTTGGGCTTGTCCCTAGAATAAATATTCATACCTATCTTTACACTACCTTAGAATGTGTGAAAATTAAAAAGAGAAAGTTTAAAGAAGTTAATATGTCCTTGAAGTTTGATATTTTCATATCCTATAACATAATAAAGTGGGGCTTTATTTTTTCCAAACTAAAACTGCATGGTTTCTCACAAAGATTTATTGCGCTGATTTGCTCTATTCTGAAAAGTACTAGGGTATCTATTCTTATCAATGGGTTCCCAAGGGGTTTCTTTCAGTTCTCTAGAGGGGTTTAGTAGGGGATACCATATTTGGGATTATCTTTTTCATATTCGACGATTATCTATGTTTTTGTCTTACCGATTTGATTAATGTTAGTCTCTATCAGCGGATGAATGTTGGATGAGATTTCTATGATCCCTCACAATTGTTATATGTAGATTAAATTTAAATTTTTGAGAAGACTAATAGATTTAAAATCTCATAAATCACTATCATTCATTCAAAATATAAAGAATTTGTGGGTCACGTTATTAGCAAGAGAAAATCTTCTGTCATGTCTGAAAAAATGAGTGCTTGTTTTTAAGCAGAACAGGGTGGCTCAGAGAATTGTTGTGAAGAGGGTATCCTTCCCATTAAATTATCTTGTAATTCCCTTTTTTTGGAGATGGGTGAAAATATTCTATGTCGATAATATCTCTCTAAAGATTGTTAATCATCTGAAAACTTGGAATGGGAAGACAATGTATCAGGCAGGTAGAGTTTTCTTGGTCAACTTTGTTATCACATCAATGTTTGTTTATTACTTCTCACTATATAGATGGACTAGATCCCTCATTAATGAATCTAAAATAATGATCTTTTATTTTAAATTGACTGGGTATAATCAAGAGAGGATATTATTCATAGGTTCTTAGAAAGACTATGTCAAACCTGTAA
This sequence comes from Viscum album, assembly GCA_963277665.1. Lineage (NCBI taxonomy): Eukaryota > Viridiplantae > Streptophyta > Magnoliopsida > Santalales > Viscaceae > Viscum > Viscum album. The sequence goes on along the minus strand of OY728132.1, from coordinate 2,096,090,595 downwards.
ATATGGGTCGACTGGGAGTCAAGGACCTTAGGATTTTCAACGATACTTTGGTAAAAAACTTCACATGGAGAATTATTTCCACCTCTAACACCTCATTGTATTTTCTTGGTAATATATTTTTTGATAAATTACATAATGGAAATATTATATATGTATCCTCCTCTGTTTGGACTACTATTAAATAAGCCTAATGCGAGATCATGAGTTATTCGAAAGGGGTGGTCTGTAGAAAATAATTATTGAATTGTTGGAGTACTCCGTAGCTCTCTCAACCTGCTATAAATGTTGTTTAAATATATTAATACATGAATAATTTCACTATATCTGATATATAGGGGAATGATTGAATGCGTGACCTGCTGCCCATCCAACTCATTAGGGAGTTTTATAGGTACGTTTATTCTAACTATGACACACTGTTATGGATAGACACTCTTTATGGGTGGTTTAATACCAAGGATTATTATAAGATTCAATTTAAAACCTAATTTTGTCTGCTGTATAGGGTCTTAGGATTTTGATCGCCCTTCATTCTACCTACATATACAGATATGGAAAATCTGGAAAAACCATTTACCCATTCAATATAGTTTTCAATGCAAAGGAATACATATGGCTTATGTTTTGTTCTACCTAAATGATGAGGAATCTATCTACCACTTATTTGTGTGTCTTGGTTATACTCTTAGATTATGGATGTATTAGTAGGATTTATTTTGTTGTACATTTAATTTATAGAGTATTTAGGCACTACTCATATCCATATGCAGTATGTCATGTAGTGAATAGATTCACTCTCTCATGTTGGCTATTGAAATTAGTGTTTTTTATAAAATTAGAGATCAAGGAATGGATTTTTTTTAATAATTATGTATCATAATTTTATACCAATGTCTATTCTATACATCGTGGGATCATGAATACATCTAAAATAAAAAATGGGGCAATGCACAATGATTTTTCAGATCTGGTTATGTTGGGATCACTTGGGGTTAGTGGGAGGGTAAAGAAGTCGTTAGTGGATAAATCAATTAGATGGATACCTCCACTTCATGGGAGGTTAAAATTCAACATTGATGGGGCGACTTGAGGTGCATGAAGGTCCTCTGGTTGTTGTGGAATCTTTCTCACCTATCGAGGCTTCATTAAGGGATGTTTTATTTATTTCATTAGGAATGGTTATGCTATTGAAGATGAGATTTTAGCCATGATTGAGGATATTTGGTATGATTTACATTATGGTTTGAAAGATTTATAGTTTGAATCAGACACTAATGTTTCATTGGAAATTCATAAAAGTTGATCCATGAACATACCAGGGGAAATGATGACATCCTAGATTGATTTTATTTATCTTGTAGACTCCATTTCCCTTGATGTACTAATGTCTATAGGGAGGCCAATCAAGATATTTATGCTCTCTCAATGATATAAATATTTGAGGATAGTCTAAGCATATCTTTTTTTTCTAGATTATTGTTTTGGTTTTGTTGAGGCGGATTCTTGAGGAGATTTTCACACCCATCTTTGTAAGGCCACTTTGTAATTCTTGTTTTAAATTTACTATTTTATTAAAATTTCTTAGTAGAAGGCTCACCTGCCTCCTGTACTTTCTGGTAACTCTGTGTGGAAGTATTAAAGTAACCAAGATTTATAGGAATATTATTATTGTCATTTGTGGTATGGTATTTACTTCAAATCTTATTAAACTACACATAGTAGAGTTTGATATCACTCTTGAAAGGGATTATATTTTAGTTTATCATGTTAAGATATATTACAATGCTAATAAAGTTGTTTTCAATGATTTTTTGCCTTTGATAACATACCAAGAAGTTGATAAATTAATTAGATATGATAATTAATTTTACCTAGATTATATTTTTGAAAATAAATAAACTATTCAAATTAGTGATTTGCCAATGGTAAATGAATACATGGATGTTTTTATAGATGATTTTCCTAGTGTTATTCTCGACTGAGAGGTTGAGTTTACTATTGAATTAGTTCCTGATTCTAATCCTATTTCTAAACCCCCTTATCAAATGGATCAAGTGGATCTTCTAGAATTGAAAAATAAATTAAAATATTTATTAGATAAAGGTTTCATCTGACCTAGCACTTCAACATGGGGTGATCCTATCTTGTTTGTTAAAAAGAAAGATGGATCAATTAGACATTTCATTGATTATAGAGCCTTGAATAAAATAATAGTTAAGAACAAATATCCTATAACTCATCTCAATGATTTGTTTGATCCGCTCCAGGGAGCATAATATTTTTTGATGTTTGACCTAAGGTTGGGGTACCATAAATTGAAAGCGAATAAAGTTGACATTATGAAGACTATGTTTTGAACTAGATAAGGCCACTATAAATTTTTAGTTATGTTGTTTGGGTTATCTAATGCACCAACTGTATTCATGAATATTATGAATAGATTTTTTCATGAGTTCTTGGATAAGTTTTTGGGTTTTTTTATTAATGAAATTTTAGTGTATTCTATAAGTCAATAAGATCATGAAAGACATTATAGGGTTGTTTTAAAAACCTTAAAAGAAAATAAACTATATGGTAAATTTATCAAATGTGAATTTTGGTTGAAAAAAATATCTTTCATTGGTCACATTGTTACTAAAGATGGCATAACTATTGATTCTGCAAAAACAAAAGTTATTGTTGAATTTCCAAAACCCACAAATATCATTGAGATTTATAGTTTTCTTAGGTTAGAAGGTTAATACTAGCGGTTTGTTGAAAAATTTTATTGATTGTATATCCTAGTGAATAAGTTAACTCGAAAAGGATTTAAGTTCATCTGGATAAAAGAATGTGATGATGGTTTTCATGAACTAAAAAAATATTGGTGAATGATCTAGTTTTGGCCCTTCCTTGCAGAAATGGTGAATTCATCATCTACAGTGATGATTCATTGAATGGAATTGGTTGTGTCCTAATCTAGAATGATTAGGTAATTGGTTATTCTTCACATTAGTTGAAACCTCATGAGTTAAATTACCCTATGCATGATTTGGAATTTTATTCTGTTTTTTTTATTTAAAAATTTAGAGGCATCATTTTTATAAAGTAAAGTGTGAAATATATAATGATAAAAAATGATTGAAGTATATATTAACCCAGAAGGAATTGAACATGACACAAATAATATGGTTGGAACTAATCAAGGTTTAGGATTTCACGAATCATTATCATTCTGGAAATGAAAACAAGGTGTTTAATGCTTTTAATTGAAAAATTAATGCTATGTTAACCATGTTACATTGGGAATATGAACCTATGGTTAATGATTTGATAAATTTTGACATAGAAGTTGTGGATTAAGGGACACCATATTTTTTTTATATTTTAATATATTATTCGTGTTTAGAAATAATTAACAAAGATCATAAGGAGGATCAATCTATGCAGAAAAAGGTATAATCTGTTAATAAGGGTAAGTTTTATGTTTTTTATATTGATGAAGAATATTTTTTACAATTTGGGAAAAGATTATGCATGTCTTATATTTTCCAGTTAAGGAAATATTTGTTAACTGAAGATCATAGTTCTCTATTTTCCATTCATCCAAGTAGCACTAAGATGTATAAGGACCTTCATGAGTATTACTGGTGGGATAGAATGAAAAGAGACGTTACTAACTTTACCGTGATGTGTTTCACTTGCCAGTAGATTAAATCAAAATTCCAATTACCAAAGGGGTTGTTTCAACCTTTGTCTGTACCGGAGTGGAATTAGTAAAATATATCAATTGATTTCATTATAGGATTTCAAATGAATTATCAAGGTAATAATAAAATTTTGGTTATTATTGATCGGTTAAATAAATATTCACATTTCCTTCCCATTAGAGATACGAATTCCTTAGAACAAGTTTATAAACTATAACTAATGAATATTATCAAGTTATATATAGTGCCTCTCTCTATTATATCAGATCGTGATCCTAGGTTCACATCTAATTTTTGGAAAGGACTTCATAATTTGTTGCATACTAAATTAAATATAAGTACAACTTTTCATCCTCAATTGGATGGTTAGTTTGAGAAGACTATTCAGAACTTGGAAGGTATGCTTCATTATTTCTCAACGTATTATTAGGGAATATGTGATTTCCATATTTCTTTAGATGAGTTTTCTTTTAAAAATAGTTTTCATTCTAGTATACATATAACTAAATTTTAGGAATTATATGGAAAGAGGTGTAGAACACCAGTATTTTGGGATGATGTAGTATAAAGCATGTTTGTGGGACCAAAGTAGGTAGTGTAAATAATAGGGAATGTTCAGTTGATTCAGTGTCACATAAGAATAGCTCCAAGAAGGAAGAAGAGTTATACAGACAACCAAAGGAAAGATATTTCTTTCGAGGTAGGTGATCATGTCTTTCTAATAGTTTCCCCATGTAAAAGTGTGATGTGTTTTGGTCCGAACAGTAAGTTGAGTCCATAGTTAATTGTAACATATGAAATTATGGATAAGGTTGGATTAGATGCTTACTAAGTGGCCTTAGCACCAATTTATCCTAGGTACAAAACAGATTTCATGTTTCAATGTTAAGAAAGTATGTACCAGATTCATCTCATGTTTTGATCCCTAAAGTAGTTTTGTTGGAAGAGAATGTTTTTTTATGAGGAACAAGAAGTTCAAGTTCTTGACCTTAGAGAGAAATTATTTTAGAATAAGGCGATTCCCCATGATAATATTTTATGGAAAAACCACATGGTTGAAGAGGAAACATGCGAATCTAAAAATTCTATTAGTAAAAAATATCCCCTCTTATTTAATAAGTGAAAATATTGGGTGTAAACCATTTGAAGGGATGGGGGAGGATGTAACATCCCAAGGAATGATAGAATAAGTTTTTTTCCATATTTATTAATATTTATGAATTATATAGTAATTTTTAAATTAAAAGGGACACTATTTTCAATAGTATATATGAAATGAAACATGGGTTTCTTCTAAATATTGTGTTAAATGAAATACTAAGTTTTACCAAACAATATTATACTATTAATATTATTATTTAATATGGTAGTTTTGTCACCTTTTAATGATATACTTGTTTTTAAACTAAATTTTAACACTTATAAATTTTATTTTACAAAATAAACTTCATTTTTGAAATTGGAATATTAAAATTTACTTTGGCTGAATTTTTGATATTTTTCTAAGAAATTTCATTTTTGATGAATAATGTAAAACATTGAATTTTAATTGAAAACTACATTTTCATCCAGTTTATTTATATAGTTAGATTATATTTTAAATTGGTTTTAGAGTTTAATTAGTTTAATTGTACGTAAATAAATACAATATAGGTAATTTTAATCAATTTCACATTGAAATTGATTCTAAAAACATTTCAATCCTTTGAAATTTTACTTTAAAAAAATCTGCTTCGTTATCCTGGAAGCGGGGTTAATTGTAAATTAATTTTTTACAATTATATGATTGGAATTTAGAAAAATGGATTCCATACTTGGAGTCAGAATAATATTTAATTTCTATAATGTTCAATTTAGTTTTTTACCAAAAATATTAGTGAATGTATTTAAAATTAATTACAGCGGTTAGGGTAAAAATGTGTTCACTTTGTGGTTAAACTTTAATATTAAGTGACCAAATGACCTAGAAACAAGTAAAAAACCCATTGTATTTCCATTATTATACCATATTCCATATTTTATCTAATTTGGAACATTATTTTCGGTGCATGATGTGAGGGATACCTCCCAATAGTGTTTACCTTTTTATATGTATAAGAATGTCACCCCTCCACTATAAAAAGACACACACCCCCTCACCGATTCACACATATTAAGCCATTTGTATCATAAAAACCCTATACGAATTAACTACCAACATCCCTTACCTTATCCTATAATATTCACTTTGGGAATAAATCTAACAAGGAAGTCTTTTGGTGAAAACGAAATGGAGTTACCCAAAGAAGAGGTAATGTTCATAAACATGATTTTTTATTTTGTTTCCCTCTCCAATACCTTAATTTATATTTATATAATTCTTATATAATTAACATATTATCTTAAATATTATGATATGTGTTTAATTTACAGTTTCTGCCTATACATTACCCCACTTCTATCAAATAGATAATGAAATCATCATTCTTATGTACGGTGGACTACCGCCTCTTGAAATCATGTCGTTTGTTTTTTTCCATTACCACCAATAATGGTTGCGAATTATGATTAAAATAATATTTTTATAAAATATATATAATATTTATTATGTATTAATACTTAGGTAATTGTTATATGACACAAAACTTCAGGCTTTCTATTTTGTGGGAATAGAATAACATCTTTTGTGGATGTGTGGACTACCGCCTCCTCAAAGTGATGTGATACGTTCACAGTTTACGTGGAATGTATTAAGGATGGGTTAAATAAAAATATGTGAAATACATGAAATATATATTATTTTCATGAAATAATTATCTTTCATTAAATATAATTTATCATTTTTTTATTACCCTTTTTACACATTAAAAAATTGATAACGTTATTCATGGACCTGTTGAAAACTGCCTCTTCAAAGCGACGTGATTCCTTTTACATCCCAAGAATGAAATGTACAAGTATATATAATTTATTTTATAATTATCATTATGGGAAGATAAATTCTACATACCTTCTTTCTATAATGATCATTGAAAAATGGGAGCGTTACACATGTGTATGTACGACCTACCTTCTTTATATAATGATCATCCTGTGTCCGTACTACTTACCGTCTTCATGATTATAATATCGGTTCATTTACCATAACCATATTCCACGATTAATTTTTAAATTATACTTGATTTATAAATATGATAATTATTTCATGATAATTATCCTGGATATATTTTGATAATGACCTTTTTGACCTTATTTGACCTACCAAATTCATTTTTGACACATAAACCAAATACAGTCAAAACACCCGACAAAAACTTAATTGTTTAAGAAGATATTTACAACATTGTAATAAGTAAAATAAAATTAATGATAAAATTAAAAAAGTTTTTGAAGAAAGTAAATAATTAACATAAGTTTATTATTCAGGAAGATAGAGACACACATTAAAAGTCATCCTCAAGGTTCCCTTTCATTGAGGTAATTCTTGATGTGACGCACCTTTATTCTTTTATAAGGAGTATATGAAGCCCCTTTGACATATATTATCATGAATTTATTTATTATCATGTTATATAATGTTTTGTTAAATTTTATTCCTTCACGTCGCTTGTGATTCAAAATCTTTAATGTGGTGTGAGACACTTTAATTCAAAAATATTTTTCTAAATGTTTTAATATTTAATTTCAAAATATTTCCATCGATGTAAATATTCTTGGTAATATTTTATATTTTTATCTATTTAGATATAAAATTATTATAAATTAAGTTTTATTTCTATTTTGGTATTTGGATTCCATTACAATCCTTTGTGTTTTTTAAAAGAAAAATAAACCCCATTTTTAATTTTTTTGGGTATTTTGTAATTGAAATGGATTTTGAAAGTTGATTGATTATTTAAATAACATGAAATGTTTTCTTATGATTAAAAATGAAATATTTTGAGTGAAATGTTGAAAATTTCATTATTTTATGAGTTATGATTATATAATGGTACTTGGACATTTGATGGCTGGTTATGTGATAAATCAATAATGGGTGGTTTCGTGATGAACCAATGATGGGTGGTTCTGTGATAAAACAACAATGGGCGGGTCTGTGATAGACCTCCGATGCATTGGGTATAGAAGTATACCATATGTTAATTTCATCTTTAAGAGTGACATACAAGGAATTCAGAAACATGGTTATTCTATTTATAAGAGTGAAAAGTATAATGATGTCTCAAGTAACCTTTATGTGTTATCTATACATTATATGAGTTCTATGGTAATCTTGTGTTTAAAAAAGAGTATGAAATGGTCTTATTTTCAATAAAAAGTATAAACTAATTCTTAATGGTAAATATTATTACATTATGATAAAGTTTTCATGATTTTTAATTTTTATCAATGGACTAACGTTTTCCTTCTTTTTATATACCTTACTAAGATTTTATATGATCATACCACATTTTTAAATGTTTTTCAATGTTTTAATGGACAATTAAGGGATTTTAAGAATTAATAATGAAATTCTTGAAGAGTTTTCATAAAAACTAACATTCTTTATTTTAAAAGTTTTATATTATATAAAAAATGGATACTGTTCAAAAGTGTCCACTTTGTATTTATGGTTTTGTTATGTATGAGTTGTGTCCAAATTTTCAAAAACTCTAAACCTAAAAAGATACTAAATGTGAAATTAAGTAAAATTATTGACTAAAACTCAAGATTATGTAATGATTAAGATCAAGGCCTCATAAGTTGAGTCTGACTGGATTTCATTTATATTTACTGCACTACTTTACTTCTGATATAAATGCACATGAATTTATTTTATATTCATGGACTGAATTTATTTAGACTCTATCGATGATGGCTTATTGAGTATATCTCACACCCTATTCGGGCTGCTGTTTGGTACCTGGACATACCTCTTGGTTTTGGGTTCAGGTTCATTGGTTTTTGGTTTCTTGCTACCATCTTTTAGGGGTAGGATGGAATACAGGAGCAGAGGACCGAGGTAGTGCACGTGATGCTATTAGAGATAGCTGTAGAGTCATTTATTTATTTATTTATATATCTTATGTGTGTGTTCTTGTTTAATTTAATGTCATTATTTATTTCATATCATTTTAATGCATGTTTATTCTTTCATTTATTATTAAATGTTACCCATTCTTCTCATTCGTTGCTTATACCTCTCTGTTGACTATTGCTCTATTGTGCTTATTTCTGATCCAGAGGATATAGTCTCCGTGTTGTACCATATTTAAATCATCACTGCTAGTCAAAATATTTTAGTGTATGCGGAGGCGTGCTTAGGAACATGTGACCAACCAGCTTAGGGCACATTTTTAGTGTCTTATGGGTCATGACATCACATTGTTCAGCGTTGATTCTCATAGTTCAGATCTATACTACGAACGAGTGATTAATTCTAAATATTCATAACATATTACAAAAAATATGGAATTATTTTCATCATATGAAGAATGTGACTTTGGTATATTGAAGATGAGAAAAAAAGATTCTTCTGGTGCTATTGGTGTTAGTGATATCTGTATCACTATGAATTCAGATTGTATGCTGTTGTTGACAGATTTGAGACATGGTCCAAGTATATTCCAAAATTTTTATATAGTTTTAATCTTGATAATGATGGGTTCAGGAGTTCATTTGGCTATAAAATGTGGAAATTATCTATAGGATCCATGGTATATGCATGAGGCATAATGGTTGACACGCTTTACATGACTATTTTAAGGGCGTGTAATGAAGTGAAGAATGTAGTTGCGAAGATGAATTTTTCATATTTTTGGTACAGGTGATTATCACACATCATTTGAATACTAGGGACAAGGATGATGAAAATATGGATGTTGATGTAGGTTAAGTCAGGTGTTTCAGGTATTACACGCAATTTCTTTTCTTTAGATAGTGTCACTAGTAAATAAGGAATTAAAATAAAAAATTGTGGTGATGCACTAAGAGTTTCAGACTACCTAAGAGATGGTGAGTAGGGGTATAAATTAATTTTTGTAGGTACCCATGATTATGAGGTGATCATAGTTATGGGAGAGTCAGGTGTTGTCGGTTCTAGTCTTGTTCAACAAGACAATGTTGACATTGGTATAATGAATACTTCTGCATTTTGAATTCTCTTAAGGGGGATCTATCATGTTTATATCAGAACTGCAAAAGGGCGATGTCATATCATAGGTAGAGGATGATGTTTGGTGTGATACCAATAATTTTCCGATTCAATTGAGTTTATTGGATGAGATATCTTTCTCTGATGTGTTGAATGGGGATATTGTTGAGGATCACCCCTTATTATGATTAGAGATAAAAAAACGTGATAATATGGGGTCAAAATTTTCTAACTCTCATATTGGGATAACATGATATCTTTTTTGTGCTTGAGATATAATTTTTATATCTTTTTAGAAGGGATTTTGAGTTCTTATAAAAAGGAATAAATAGGGGTGCTGAGAGAAAAAATGAGTAGGTACGTGGTGTGTAGTGTCAGAACAAGAATATATGCGGGTGACTGTTTTTGGGAATGGGAAGCATATAAATGTATAAACACTTAATTATGTTTTTTTATTATTATATCAGTAGAAAACACATGTCTAAATTTATAAAAAAAATTAGTGCTAATTCTAGTACTGAGAAATTTCAAAATTTCTCTATACCAAATTTAATGTTGAGAGTGGATTGAATTTCTCAAAAAATATTTTTCGTGCTGATAAATATGATTTTCCCACTATTAAGTAAACATTGAGAAATACAAATTTTTATCACCATTGAAGAAAAAATATTGAAAAAACAAGAGACATGATTTGTTTGGATGGGAAATAGGCACCAAATATGTTATAATTTTAATGGTAGGAAACACTGAAATAAACCTAAGTTATAAAGCGGATTGAAGGTGGTAGTGACATGACATATGACAAAATGAGAGTGAGATTATTATAAAAAAAATATAATACAATATCTGGTACTAAGGTGAATTATCAAAAAATCTTATCATGGAAAATTATTTTATTTTTTATTGGGGAATATAATACCTATAATATCATGTGGATGATAATGTTTTTAAATAGGTTTAATTTTAAAAAACCGGGATAGAGTTTTACATATTTTCAATAAGAGTGGTGTGAACCTCATTCATGCTTCCATGAGATGCATCATAAAGCTTGATGTTTCCTTCATAATCAATACATAAGAGGCCTAAATGAGGTTAATGCCTTCCACCACAAAAAACAAACAAACTATAAATAGAGCCCCACTCTCCATTTACCTTATTCTAGTTTTATGTTTTACAACAAAACTATGTTATATATCTTTTTCATCATATTAATTTTCAGCATTCTAGAAGGTAAAATTTCTATTTAAAATTTTTAGATGTTTAATTACAATTATTATTTTCTTTGTATGATTTATTTATTTAAATTATATGATTTTATAAATTAATTAATTAATTTTCTTTGTATAATTTAATTTATGTTTGAATAAATGTTTTTTGTATGATTTAATTTATGTATGAATTAATGTTCTTTTTATGGTTTAACTTATATTGAATTATTTAACAAATTTAAAAATGGTCTTTGTATAATTTAAATTCTAAATATAAAATAAAATAATTTATATTTAGGTAAATATTATTATTTAGAAAATAGATAAATTTGTAATTTTAATTCTAAATAATTAGATATGAATATATTTACACGTATATATTTCATTAGATAAGATATTTATAATATTATAAATTTAAAATAAAATATTGGATACATAAATAAATTAAGTGAACCTATATAAATATCTTTTAAATACCGTATTATTAATAATTATTTTTAAAATTTATTACTAACTATATTTTAATATAATTAAATATATTTGTTATTTTATTATCATATTTAAATTAATTTAAATATAAAATATATTATTTGATATATTAATATAAATTATATTTTTTTGTTAATGAAACCAAAAAAAATATTTTTCATAATAATTTTAAAATTAAATTTATTATAAATAATTACTATTATGAGTAATTATTTACAAGATATAATTATTTAGAAAGATATAATTTCTTACAAAAAATATATATACTTATATTTTAATAAATTAATAAATACAATTGAATATATTTAAATGTATATATATAATAATATATAGTAGATTGAAAATTAAATAAATGTACAATATATTATTGGATCCATGGTGCCTCATAGGGTGTGGTTTAGTGGTTTTTCCCCTACTGTACCTATGGCGGTGTGCTTTGGAGGTCTCAGTTTCAAGCCTCTATGTCCGCCACTTTCTTTCTGTTGTGCCCCCTCCCCTGAACCTACTATTATATTATTGGATTCATGGATAAATATAAAAAATATATTAATAATAATTATTAAATATAAATATGTATACTATAAATTAAATGAAAGAATTCATATCATTGCTAAGATAATATCTTTTATATTATCCAAATATAATATTTGAAAAATAATATTTGTCTTATTTAAAATACATCATTAAATAAAAACTTGTTTAGAGTACTGTGTGATGACTGATCTTGAGATGACTGATTAATGTATTATTAAAATTAAAAATCATATTTTTTTATATGTGGTTATATAATTTGTAATAATTTCATTTTTTTTCTTATTGATGATATGCATGTCTTCCCCCTCTATAAGAATGTAATAACCTACACATCTATGTAAAAATGTTATGTATCACAAATCCTTATACCCCGTCATGTACACACAAGTAGCATTGTAATAAAAGGGGGTTCAAAAATAGGCATTACTGGTCAATGCTAGATTTTTTACACCATGACAAAAAGGATATTAGTGACAACTGAAATATGAGATAGTAGAGGCTCTAGAAGGCCCCCATGATTTGGATGGTTTGTCAAGTAATGATAAATTAATCCATATAAAATGATCATGTCAAACTTTTTTAATTAAAATTAATTAAAACATGTTAAAAATTAGATGATTTAGTATTAATATATAAAACATTTTATTAAATTTTATTTATAGTTAATCGTGTCTAAGTCAATATTGGTGAGTTAATTTTTATCGATAAGAGTTATAACTATAGTTTACTACCTTCAAGAGTGAAAAATATTTGTGAATGTCAGAATATATATATATTATTATATATAGTTGTATGCAAAGTTATAATATGTAGAAGATAATAAGTATCCCAAAAAAATTATTAAGAGTATTGTGTAATGTTTGATCTTGATATAACCGACCAATGTATGATTGAAATTGCATGTCATATTTTTTTATGTAATAATTGAATTTTATTTTTCTAATTGATGACTTATATATCACCCCTATCTCTAATAATATAAGGAACTTCATATCCATATAAAAATGTTATGTATCCCAAACTCCTAGCCCCCCTCATTTTCATATGAGTAACATTGTAAGAAATGGGTGTTTGACAAGCAGTGTTGTTCAATGGTGGATTTTACACCCTGAAAGAAAGGAGACTGGTACTTTCTGAAATCTGAGATAATAGAGGCTGCATAATTCCCCTCTATATTTTGGTTGGTTTATAAAATAATGATAAACCAATCCATAGAAAACTTCTCAAGATCAAGTAACATTTACTTAATCATAACTAATTAAAACATGTTAAACATTTGATTATGTAGTATAAATTTATATAATGTTTTATTAAATTTTATTTCTAGGTAATTATATCTACATAAATTACTACAATTGTGGGGTAATTTATACTGATTTGGGTTTTGGATATAGTTTTCTTCCTATAAGAGTCAAATTTTCATGAATGTGTGACATTGGATGAGGTTTGTAGGAAGATTTATAGTCACTTAAAACTGAGGGCTAATCAAGTAATCACTTCAAACTATAGATCCACTGCCTATTAGAAACGTGGATGTGTAGGTAGGTACCGAATATTCTATATAGGAGGTACATATGCCAGATCATAGACATCGTTAGTGAAACAAATTGGACTGATTCATGTTATATGTTTCTTTAATCATCAGTTTTACATTATTTGAAAACCTATTAACGTTGTTCATTTTTTTATATAAAAAAATGAAATTGATATTTTTGGTCATATCCAGTAACTCAAGTGTGGGTTTAATTGAGTATCCAATAAAAATTTATATTTAAAACAATTTTAAAAAATCCATCAATTTAATAAAAACACCTAATTAATAAAAATAGTTGAAATATATAAATTTGAACTTTCAAATAATTTCTAAAAAATGTGATTAAGGATCAATTAAAATAATCATTGAAATCAATTTTACTTTAAAAAATAAATTACTCAATAAAAAATTTATATAAACACAAATTAATACTAACAATTAAATTAAATCTTGGTTTATAGATTTGAAAATGGAAACTAGGTTGTAGTTAAGAGAAACAAAACTTAACCAAATGCACAGTGAAAATAAACAATGGCTTCAGTCTCAAGATGATACTTAATCCCCTCAACTAGGAAATCACATGTTTCCAAGAAGTTTATTATAACAATAAATAGATCCATAACCTGGATTGTGTTTTACAATCAACAACACATTGGGTTATTCAGGCACAAAGCCTATTCCGTAGTTCTACATGGGATGTAAAACCATATCTGGTCACATAGTCCCTCTTATACAATTATTCTTGGGAATAAAAATAAAAGTGTTTGAGAGAATATAAAGTATCATCCAATTTATTAAAATGGGATGTAGTGGTGTTTCTCAATCCAAAATTCTTCAGATGTTTAGATATCATTGAAACAGTCTTTGAGAGGAGATCAAACATGTTTCTCAGAATGTGTTGGAAAATAGAGTGTCATGGATGTATGAGGTTTCCTTCTATTTTTTATTTGTTAATGTCTAGAGTTTATTCAGCGTGATAAGGATATAATATCTATGTATGTATCACTCTTTTATAGATTATATTGAATCCATTTTTCACTCTATTTTTCACACCCATGATGGAAGAAGTTCTAAAAAATTTATAAGTTCCCAGATCCAATTATTCGTTAATCATTAATAATAAATAAAATAATGGATCCTCATACTAGGAACAAAATCTATAAGACTGGATTTTTCTTTAATGATTCCGTGGGGTGGTTTAAGAATAATGATTCTTAAACCCACATGAAACTTATAAGAATTAAATTTCATAAACTATCCATTGGAGGAATTAAGTTTGAATATGACCTTGGAGAATAATGATAGAATTTTGGAGGTAGATTCTCACTAACAATATATCAACTCTAGTTGTAGATTAACTCTGGTGGTAGATCTAATCTAGAGATAGATCTACTCTGGAAGTATATAAACTCTCTTGGTCGATAAACTCTGGCGGTAGATAAATCATTTTGAACTAATGGTAGATCTACTGAACTATTGGTAAATATCGTTAATGTTAGATTCATTTGCTGTAGAGTCTAATGGTAGATGCAGTCCACTAATAGATTCAGTTGAAATAGCGATATATCATCAAATCCAAAGGTAGTTCTTTTTGAACTAATGGTAGATCAACACTTTAACAAATTTGTTTCACAAATTTTATTAAAAAAATATTAAATATCATAAAAAATTGAACTTTTTAGAAGAATAATAATCATGATTTGTGATTTTTAAAATAAGGAGGTTCCAATAATATCTCCTTTTTGGTGATGACAAATCACAACATTTATAACCATGTATAGAAAAAAATAGGAAATATGAATATAAAATATGATATACTTAACATCATAAAAGTATGTATGTGATAACTACCATCTTAAATTCCATTCATATACTCCCACTTTTGGGATTATCAAATAGAAAATAATAATAAAATATAAAACGATAAAAAAACAAATCTATATTAAAGACAATAGTCAAATAGTACATCCCAAATAGTAAGAAAATTATATAGTACAATACCTATAAAAAACTAAGTTGAGTCTAAACCAATAATATCTTTATGAGTAGAAGGAACAATTGGGTATTATCCATTACCGCTGATAGGATATACAAAGCGGAAGCTAATGGTGTAGAAGTAGATGAATGAATATCTCAGATAGTGATTAGCCTGAGATGTCGAATAGCCATAACTTGTGTCACGATAAAAGCTTGATACTAATAAAGAAGGGGTGATAAGGATGGTAAAACAGTGAGAGTATACATTTGTATAGATTCGAGTTCCACTACTATTGTCCCAAAGGCATAAAAAAATTTCTTCATCATGTTTAAAAAATATGTTACGATGTTTCCACCACACTCCATGGCAGTGAATAAATCCTTCTTCTCCTCCATAAAAATATTGAGTAAAGTGTCCAAAATCACCAACTAATTAACTCTCTCTATGAATTCACTAGAAATAGGAGTTATCTTTATATTTTTAGTAAGAAACTTTAAATGGTAATTAAGCTCAAGCTTGGTATAAATTCTAGAAGATAATATTTTATAGATTTACTTATAGTCTCTACATAACTCCTAGATTAATTCAATCAATCCCTAACCAGTTTATTGATGTTATCACCAATAAACATTATCTACCAAAGCTCTTCTTGGTTATTGGAAGAAAGAGTAACAAGGATAGCCTGTAAATCCTCTCTAATAAAAGATCAGGTCTCATCAACATCAATTGAGGGAGTAGGAGGTGGAGCAATGGAATTAGAGGCACCAATTATATGTCATGACTCCAACCTCTCCAGAAGTGATTAATGGATTGTAGAAAAGCTTAATATTATCTATTCCATGATGGAATTAACCTCTTCCATCTCATTGTCCCACCCCATGTTCTCAATCTCCACTTCTTGAATCATCAAGATCATTTTAGGGTGAATATGGGAAATCACTAACTCAAAAATCCACCTTATATCAGCTTCACTCAACCTGGTTTCTTAAGGAGGTATTGATATAAGGATAACACTGATATCTAAAAGTATTCTCAATCTAAAATATTTTAGGTCATTTATATATATATAATACAAATTTATTTGAGATGAAGGTAGAGGATATGAAATCCTCTTAGGGGAAGGTTAATTACACTCTATATTTCTAGGTATAGTAGTTGGAACATATAAAGGAAAATATTCCAATCGAGTAGAATCATATTTCTATTCTAGGATCATCTATACCAGAGGAAAAATCAATAGGACAAAACACATAATCTCTCACTTCAACACCACTTTGAACTGAAGCAGATGTACTGGGAGATTGATAATTCTGCTATCCCTTACCAGAATCACTGTAAACATCATGACCTTTGGAGGCCTGAGTTCCATTACCATTTCTATTTTCTAACTCATTATATTCACCAAAATCTTCAGGTACTTCTTTTGAGCTCTCAGAAGAACTCTCGAACTGTTCTTCTCATGAAATTAAATTTCGTCTTCTTCTCCTTCACTAAAAAATATTTCTCTAGAAGGAATATAAATATAAGGACTGAAAGTGCCAAAAGAAATATAGGGGATCTTGACTGCATCAGGATCACTCCCTTACTCAAGTAAAGTATCCTATGATACGCCTTTTCTAACTACAAATTATTCCTCTTTAACCTCCTCATCAAAGGAATAGATCATAACTTCATTTGGATCTAATCCAATATCAACCATATACTTAGGTATATAGAGATGCTATATAGGATTGAAATCCTCATAAATCTTATCATTTTAAGCTACCCATTTCTTTAGACATGGGTTCCAATTTAACTTTATCCTTTTTCATGTAAACTAACTTAAAAAACCAACAAAACTGAAAACAACTTCTTCTTCCTTATCCACCAAACCCTTCAATTCAAACATAATTAAAATGAGCTTAGGATAGATCAAGGAATTTTATCTTGATGAGTTCTTACTTATCTATATCACGTGGATCATAAAATATCCATACACATTTATCTTATCCCCTATTTTAATAAGGAATAAGATAAATATATCTTGGTACCTCATAGTGAAAAAATGTACTTTTAGGGGACAAAAAATGTTTTGGATAAAATTAAAAAAATTGAAACACCCCATCAAGCTCTATGATAGATAATATTTGTACTACATCCTTTCTAGTCAACTCCAGTAGGGAATCCTCATATATGAAGAAATTTCTATCATTGGGAATGAAACCTTGAAAATCATTATAAATACCTCTGTGAGGTATATAAAGGCATAAAACCCATTGTTTCGAAGAAGTGACCACTTCTTTTGCATCAATAATACTTGTAATAAAATATTTATTCTTACCAAATTCATACTCTCCATATTAATAGAACTAGTGAACCAACTTTTGAAATAATGGTCGATCATTCCTTGAAAACCATTCCATCCATCCTTGGTCCTGGATCACTTTTATCACCAACAACTTTCTCAAAATCATCCATTCAAAATCGATCTCTTTTTGAGAAATGAACACTCAAGTAAAAAACTAGTGGTTCATTGATTAAATTGAAAAGGATCATATAGATACACATTGACAATTATTCATGGGACAAAATCATATAGGAGGTGAAACCAAGGGGTGTTTCACTCTCACCGTCACACTGATTCAAACGGAGAAGGCGAGCTCAAGGAAGGTTGAATGTTGAGTGAGAAAGGTGGATGAGAGGTTAGAAAGGAGGCACAAGTGATAGGGTTCTCAAAATCCCAATTTAATCCAATTTTTTCATTTAGGTATTTATAATTCTAAAATATAATAAAATATACATAAATACATCTAATAAAAAAATTAATCGCAGAAATTAGGAGTGGTAGGAGATAGATGAAAATAATTGAAGGGTAGATATTCCAACAGAGGATCTCCCCATAGTCGATCACCCAATGGTGGATCACTAACGATGGAGCCCCAATGATGTATCAACAATGGTGGATCACCAATGGTGGATCAATAATGGTGGACCTCCAATGGTGGATCCATCGATCACCAATGGTGGATCACAAAAGATGGATATCCCACAGTGGATTAACCAATGGTAGATCCCTAATGGTGGATCACCAATGGTGGATATTTCTAAAAAGCAACTCCAAAGATAAATGAAAAACTAAATTTTATCATTCCTAGTTCATTTCGGATAGATATTGATCTATCAAAATTCAAAGGCTTTGTAAATATCTTAGCAATCTGATGTTCAGTTCCAATGAACACAATTTTTATATCACCTTTGTTGAATTGAACTCTCAAAAGGTGAAATATTATATCAATATGTTTTTTTTCCTATAATGAGATACAAGATTATTTTAAATATTTATCACACTTGTATTTTCAAAATTTATAGGGACATATTGAAATTGATATACAAAATCTAGTAAGGTGTGTTTATTCCACAAAATATAAGCTTGTCAACTTCCTACAACAATATATTCAACCTCAATAGTTGACAATGTAATTGAATTTTTCTTTTTACAACACCATTAAACTAGTGATTTGAATAAAATATGACATGTTCCAAATTTGTTTTTTCTATATAAATTACAACCACCAATATATGCATATGAATAACTCACTAAATCAGATCTTTTCCCATTGGATAAAACATTCCTAAATTGGTTGTATACTTTCGGTATTTAAATTTTTTTTGATAGCAAGTAAATGTGACTCTTTAGTATTTTATTTAAAATGAGCACACATTCATAGAAAAAAATTATATCTGGTCAGTTATTAGTTAAATAAAGATGACTTCCAATCATACCTCTATAATTTGTTTGATCCACTAATTTTCGAGCTTCATCAAGATCCATTTTATAGGGTGTAGTCATGGGTGTATCACTAATTTTTGTGTTATCCATAACAAAACTTTTTAAAATATATTTAGTGTAATTAATTTTATTTTAAATAATTCCATCTTTTTTTTGAATAATTTGAAAAGTAATAAATAATTTTAACTCACCCAATAAAATCATTTCAAATTCACTTTGCATCATTTTTGAAAAATCATTACAAAAATAATTTTTATAAGATCTAAAAATTATATCATCAACATAAATTTGAACTACTAAAACACATTTTGAAATGATTTTTTAAATAAAGTAATGTAAACTATTACTTTAGTAAAACCTTTAGAAATAAAAAATGAGATGAGCCTATCAAACCAAGCACTGAGATATTATTTTGAACCATATAAAACTTATATTAATTTAAAAACATGATTTGGAAAGCGTGAAATCTAAAATCATGGGGTTTTTTCACAAAAACATTCTAAAATATATAACCATTTAGGAATTCACTTTTAACATCTAGTTGATATAGTTTCAAATTCAAATGTGTTATATATGAAAGAAACATTAAAATGGTTTCAAGTCTAGATGCTGGTGAAAATGTTTCCTCATATTAAATACCTTATTCTTGATTATATCCTTATGTAACCAATATAGCTTTGTTCCAAACTATTGTTCTCAACCTTTAAAATTTATTTCTAAACACCATTTTAGTGACAATGGTCTGGGTATCATTAGGTCTATCTACCAGTTCCCAGAATTTATTCCTTTCAAATTGATCGAGTTCTTCTTGTATTTCCATCACCCAAAATTCATCATTAATTTCATAGTTGACGTTCTTAGGTTCAATATGTGACAAGATATCTTGATGTTCAAACTAATTTTTAGAGAAGATCTAGTCTATGTTCCTCTATCTAGATCTACAACTACATCATCTAAAGGATGGTTTCTATGATTCCTAACAATTATAAGAAAATGAGGGTTGGATATCTAATTATCATATATAGGTTCATGTTTTGGTTGTTCCTCAGAAATGGATGAGTTATTTACAGATGTTTTGAAGAATTATCACCACTTTTGCATTTAATCATAGACTAGGAAGATCATCTTCAAGATTTTTAAAAAGGTTTTGGGCTCATGTGGATATGTTTCATCAAATTTTACATGTAATTATTCTTCTATAATATTACTCCTTTTTTAAACACCCAGTATGGCTTTCTAGATTTTGAATATCAATATAAATTACTTCACCACTCTTGGAAGACAATTTTTCAAGATTATCCTTAATATTGAGAATAAAGACTTTGTAACAAAAAATCTAATGTAATTAACCTTTGGTTTCCTTCTATTCCACTATTCATATGATATTTTCTTTAAAATAGTTTTAATTAAAAATATATTAATTATATAAAAAGTTCTATTCACATATTCTTCCAAAAAATAAATAGGAAATTCATTATCAGTGAGCATAGTATATGAAATTTCTTGAAGGGTTATATTTCTCATTTATACTATACTATTCTCATTTTTGGTCCAATGAGAAGAAAAGTTATGATTATAGATATGTTGTGATCATAATCATTCAAAATATTGATTTTTCAAACTCACAACCATGATCAATTCTTAAGGTATTAATTTTAATACCTCTAATATTTTATACAGATTTGGAATACTTAGTAAAATAGGAACAAGCTCTACTTTTGTGATCTATAAAGAATACCCAAGTATACCAAAAAAATTCATCAACTAGAATATAAATATATTGCTTCCCATTTAAACTATAATCTCTAAATGGAACAAAAAAATCAATGTTAACCAACATTAAGGGTTGAGATGTTGAAAATTATTTCTTTATTTTGAAAGTGATTTTCTTATATTTCTCTTCTGGACATGGGTTACATACTTTACCATCTAAAAAATATAGTTTTGGTAGATCCTTGACTATCCCTTTACCAGTTGTATTTCTATGTGAATGAATATTTCAACAAACTATTCTCATATTACAAAGACTAAATTCTTAGTGAAAGGCACTTAGATAATAAATTTTTTGAGAAAACAATGAATCTAAATTAATAGTATAATCATTTTACTTCTGATAGAAGTAAAAAATAAAGCATTTTTATAATTAAAGAAATTTATAGGCATTTTTTTAAAACATAACATGAAAACCATCATCCCATAACTATGAGATGCTAAGTAGATCATATTTCAATCCATATATAAATAAAAATTAGGAAAACTAATAGAGTATTAGAGTTACTGATTTGACCAAGCCCAATTATTTTTCCTTCATAATTATCATTGAAGGTGAGATGTACACCATCAACATTAATTAGTTTCTTGAAACATGAATGGTCACCTTTCATGTGTCTAGAGAAGACACTATCTTTATACCATAAAGGATTACTAGATATTTTCAAGAAGGTTTCCTGAAATATATATTTAAACTAGAAATGACTTTGGTAACCATATTTTCTTATGTCCATAAATATTCGTAATCAAAGCTTTAGGAATCCATAACTACTTAACATGTTTCGTATAAGAATATTTAATACATTTAGAAATAAATAATTCTCTAGGAAAAGAAGAATAAAATTTATTAACACAATTAGTAGAACTAGAGATAGGAATAAATTTATTTTTAACAATTCTACTTTTTCCAGGTTGATATTCTATTCTAGTAGTATATTTAGGTGAAGTTTTCTTTCCAAGAATATGAGTTAAGATATTTCTTCTATATATAAATCTTTCAAAATCATTTTATTAATTGATCATTGGATAATTTTAACTCATTGTTTCTATCTTATCAAATGATCATTTTAATCCTTTTTCTTTACTAAGATCTATTTTAATGTGAGTATATAGAACATGGAACTTCTTTAAATTTGATATTTATCTTTAAGTTAATTGAAAATATTTTAAAACATATTAAATTATGAAAAAAATTCTTTATTAAACATGTTTTATTACTTTTTTTCATCTTCAAAGTGATTAGAATTATGAATAAGATATGTAGGAAAAATACTAGGTTCCTCATATGTGTTTTTCATAAAAAACATATTGGATCTATCTTGTTTATCTTATTTTCTTGAGTTTGACTCACTTCAAATATCATGAAACTCAATCCAAGTTGATTTCCAAGTATTCTTCTACCTCTCATCCATTTCGTCGTATTTATTTTTAAATTTTAACTTAGTATAGTATGCTTTGAAATATCATTTTCTCTTCCATTCATGGTAGACTATCTCATTTGTAGTATCATAATTCTTATAATATTTTCTCCAGTTACCTCTATTGTCATACTTTCCTTCATAATTGTATTTCCTATAAAAATTATTCATTTTGTAGAGATTTCTGAAACACCTAGCCAGATGTGCTATTTTCTTATCAATTTTAGCAGGTGAAACCTTATCACTATTAGCAGGTGACTCTTAATAACTTGAGATTTCAACTTTGTTATTTTCTTTTTTGTTTTGAAGTTGTAGTTTTAAAAGATGCAAAATTTATTTCTGGTTTATCCACTTATTCCTTGTTTACTTTATTTTCTTCTTCATGTATCATTAAATTTTTAATAAGTTCCGTTACTTGAATTGTGATAATATCACATGAATCTATTATTTATACAGATGTTCCTGTTGGGCGGAGAAAAACGGGAAGTGATGGCAAGAGGGGGGGTGAATTTCCTTTTAAAAAATGATTAACAAATTAAAATCAAAGTGAAATCAAAGTATGTGCAGCGAAAAATAAAAGAGGCAATCACACAAGAAATTGTTAACGGAGTTCGGCCAAAAACCCGGCCTACGTCTCCGCTCCCAACTCAACCGTTTAGAGATTCTACCGCTTGCTTTTCAATGGTTTTAGCAAGAAACCCACTAGGCTTTGAGGTAGCACTAGAACCTATTACAGCTTTCTTTTGGTGGTTAAGCAAGAACCCACTTGCTTTTAATGGTTGAGCAAGAACCCACTAGCCTTCTTAAAGGTGAAGGCTAGCTCACCTATGACACAAGCCTTTTAAAAGGAAAGGCTTGAAGAAACCTCTTCACACCTTAGTGGTGATGTGAAACCCAAAAGAAAGAGGTATGAGAAAAGGAGTTGGGGTTTGTAGGCACAAACCCAATTTGAAAGCTCAAAAAGATAAATACAATAAAAACCCGTAATTGGAGAAGCCTTGGGCGCCTTTGATTGATAGGAGAGTTTGAAGGCCGCTTCCAAGCTTCTTTGGTGGTGCTCTTGGATGTGGAATTGGATGGAGCACTTGGGGTTCCTTGAGGTGGCTCGCCGGAGGATTGCCGAATGATCAACAAAGTGTCCTTGGGCTTGGTTTAAGTTCCGGTTAGTGTCCGGGGCTTCCTCAGCCTTTATTTATAGGCATGGAACCCATTGGGGGCCTTTGGAGCCGTTGGAGAAGTCCTCGGAGCCGTTGGAGGCCAAAAGAGGGTTGACTGGTCAAACCCAACGGCTAGTTTGACTGGGCTACCGGCTGGCCGGTACAGCTCCACCGGCTGGCCGGTGCCTTGGCAGAGGAGAAGAATTTTGGTCCAGGCTCCACCGGCTGACCGGTGGAGGAGCCACCAGCTGGCCGGTGGGGAGACAGTAGCTGGCCAATAGGTCTGGGTGCCACCGGCTGGCCGGTGACAGAGCCACCGGCTGACCGGTGGAACCTGGCAGTGGGCAATGCCTTTGCCATGTCCACCGGCTGGCCGGTGCTATCTCACCGGTTGGCCGGTGGACTGCAATTCAGTCCACTTTGAGATTCTTTCTTGGGCCAACTTCTTGGCAACCTTGTGCCTATCATTCAAAAACACTTCAAACAAAATTAGACAAATAATAAGGTGATTGTGATCATGAAAATCAAACAACGAGGGGAATGAGAGGTACACCAATCTCCCCCTATTTTGATGATCACAATCACCAAAACAATCAATGTAAAATACTAAAAAGATAGGCATGCTTTAAAGGATAAAAAGAAAACAAGCAATGCATGAGAGAAAGATTTCTCCCCCAATCAATCAAGAATTTCTCCCCCTTTGTGATTATCAAAATAGCGTGGGGCATAAAAATTTGATTGAGGGAAATGAAAATCAAGATCAATTGGAATTTTTGAAAATTGAATTGAAAAATTTGCATAACAGTTTGAATTGAATGTTTTGAATCAAAAGCCAATTGAAATTTGAAATTTGAAACCAAATGAAATTTTTGAAATTGAGAGTTTTGAATCAAAAATGAATTTAAATTGAAAAATGAATCGAAAGAGATTTTTGAATTTAAGAAAATTTCTCCCCCTAAATAAAACAAAAGATCATCGGGGAAACGAAACTATTTTTGGCCCGGAGAGACTCGCCAAAAGGGATTTTTCAATCCAAATTTGTTTCATGGCGGGTCTTCTCCTATAAAATTCGTCCGAAAAGTAAATGGTTTTGGGGCGGCCATACCAGGAATTTTTGCAATTGCACTCATAGATTAAGTGCCCGGGTTTTTTACAATAGTTTCAAAATTTAAAACAAGATCCCCCCCTTACAAAAACAGTTGGAGCATGGGAGGAGGAAGCTACATTGGTATATCCTAGCCCTTGGGTGGTTCTTGAAATTCGTTGGGAACCAAGCAATTTTGAAAGATTTTGTTCCCCTTGGGTGAATTTGGCTAGGGATTCTCTAAGGTCCTTGATGGTTGATTCCAAAGAATCAACATTTGGGAAATTTTGGATTTTTAGGGAGAGTTCCTCCTTCTCTTTGAGAAGTTGTTCTTTTTCGGAGGACAATTTTGAAAGATTTTGTTCCCCTTGGGTGAATTTGGCTAGGGATTCTCTAAGGTCCTTGATGGTTGATTCCAAAGAATCAACATTTGGGAAATTTTGGATTTTTAGGGAGAGTTCCTCCTCTTTGAGAAGTTGATCTTTTTTGGAGGAAAGGTTTTTGAAATTCTTTTTCAAAGAAACAAATTTAGAAGAATGTTCATGAAAACCATTTTCTAATTGGTCTCTAGCATGTTGGAGTTCTTCATATGATAAATGATTAAAAGAATTAGAAGAACTAGAGGATGATGAGGAAGAAGAGTCGGAAGATGATACCTCATGTTTTTCCATTAGGCATTTTTTACCTTGGTCGCTTGAGGAGGAGGAGGAGGATGATGAGGTGTCACTCCATGTCGCCTTGAGGACCTTTTTCTTTCCTTTTGCCTTTTGCGTGGCCCGTTTTTTGTTGAGTGGGCAATCGGGCTTGTAATGCCCTTTTTGGCCGCACCCGTAGCATTTTACCTTGGGCTCCGATGTTTTGTCGGGTTCTTGCTTTCGATGCTTGCGGGATTTCTTCTTCTTGTGCTTCTTCATAAACTTGTGCATTTGGCGGGCGAGATTCTCTATTTCCGAGTTGCCGCTTGATGATGAAGAAGATGAGGAAGATGAGGATGATGAGGAGGAGCTTACTTCTTTTTGTACCTTGAGGGCAATGTTCTTTGGTGTCTTGATTGGTGTGCCCTCCTTTTGAGCTTGCCTCCTCAACGTGATCTCTTAGGTCATTAGGGATCCAATGAGCTCCTCGACCGGCATGTTTTTGACATCCTTAGCTTCTTGGATTTCCGTCACTTTAGGTGCCCATGAGCTCGGAAGGACCCATAGATTCTTCTTGACCATTTCTTCAGCTGAAACATCATCACCAAGAGATTTTCTACCATTGCAAACGTCAGTGAAGCGTGTAAACATTTCAGAAATAGACTCATTTGGATGCATTGAAAAAGATTCAAAGTCTTGTCTATACATATCTAATCGAGTATCCTTAACTTTGTTAGTGCCCTCATGGGTCACTTCCAATAGTTTCCAAATTTCATGAGATGAGGTGCAAGTGGAAACTCGGTTGAACTCATTTCGGTCATGGCCGCAATGTAGAGCGTTCATGGCTTTTCCATCAAGCTCAAAGTTTCTAATATCAGCGGGGGTCCATTTGGATTCGTCGGGGGTAGACAAAGTATAACCTTGCATGACAATTTTGTAAATAGGATATCCTATGCTTCTTAAAAAAGTGGTCATGCGGGTTTTCCAATAATTATAGCCGGACCCATCAAAAAATGGAGCACGACCCAAAGAAAAGCCTTCGGGGGAGAAAGAGGTTGAAGCCATCAAAAAAGATCTTGAATTTGAAACCGGTGAAGGTATTACTCAAATTTTTCCCTCTGATACCAATTGTTGGGCGGAGAAAAATGGGAAGTGATGGCAAGAGGGGGGTGAATTGCCTTTTAAAAAATGATTAACAAATTAAAATCAAAGTGAAATCAAAGTATGTGCAGCGAAAAATAAAAGAGGCAATCACACAAGAAATTGTTAACGGAGTTCGGCCAAAAACCCGGCCTACGTCTCCGCTCCCAACTCAACCGTTGAGAGATTCTACCGCTTGCTTTTCAATGGTTTTAGCAATAAACCCACTAGGCTTTGAGGTAGCACTAGAGCCTATTACAGCTTGCTTTTGGTGGTTAAGCAAGAACCCACTTGTTTTTAATGGTTGAGCAAGAACCCACTAGCCTTCTTACAGGTGAAGGCTAGCTCACCTATGACACAAGCCTTTTAAAAGGAAAGGCTTGAAGAAACCTCTTCACACCTTAGTGGTGATGTGAAACCCAAAAGAAAGAGGGATGAGAAAAGGAGTTGGGGTTTGTAGGCACAAACCCAATTTGAAAGCTCAAAAAGATAAATACAATAAAAACCCGTAATTGGAGAAGCCTTGGGCGCCTTTGATTGATAGGAGAGTTTGAAGGCCGCTTCCAAGCTTCTTTGGTGGTGCTCTTGGATGTGGAATTGGATGGAGCACTTGGGGTTCCTTGAGGTGGCTCGCCGGAGGATTGCCGAATGATCAACAAAGTGTCCTTGGGCTTGGTTTAAGTTCCGGTTAGTGTTCGGGGCTTCCTCAGCCTTTATTTATAGGCATGGAACCCATTGGGGGCCTTTGGAGCCGTTGGAGAAGTCCTCGGAGCCGTTGGAGGCCAAAAGAGGGTTGACTGGTCAAACCCAACGGCTAGTTTGACTGGGCTACCGGCTGGCCGGTACAGCTCCACCGGCTGGCCGGTGCCTTGGCAGAGGAAGAAGAATTTTGGTCCAGGCTCCACCGGCTGACCGGTGGAGGAGCCACCGGCTGGCCGGTGTGGAGACAGTAGCTGGCCAATAGGTCTGGGTGCCACCGGCTGGCCGGTGACAGAGCCACCGGCTGACCGGTGGAACCTGGCAGTGGGCAATGCCTCTGCCAGGTCCACCGGCTGGCCGGTGCTATCTCACCGGTTGGCCGGTGGACTGCAATTCAGTCCACTTTGAGATTCTTTCTTGGGCCAACTTCTTGGCAACCTTGTGCCTATCATTCAAAAACACTTCAAACAAAATTAGACAAATAATAAGGTGATTGTGATCATGAAAATCAAACAACGAGGGGAACGAGAGGTACAACAGTTCCCCGACATCTTTCTGGTAACCACTTGAGAAGTTTCATGACTAGATATTTTTCAGTAATTTTATTTCACGGTGCGTGCATTGTGGTTACTATCTAATTTAAATTGAGATATATTTTAGATAAAGATTCCTCAAGATTCATCTTAAATGTATCATATTTAATAGTGTATGTTTTTATGTGAATTTATTTAACATTAGATGTTCATTCCTGAGAAATAGATAGTGTATCCCAAATTTCAAAAGTAGTAGCACTATAAGATATCCCATTGAATTCAAATTCACCCAAATCACATCATTGAGAATTCAGAGATTTATAATTATGATCATATGTAGTTTTTTTATAATCACTCCAAGTATATCTAGAAGTTTTAGGTTTCTAATATTTATATTCAATTACTATCTCTATATCAGAACCCATACCCTCTAAATTAATTTACATCTTAATATTCCATTAAGCAGCGTTAGATCCATTAAAATAAAGAAGATGATTAGTGATTGTTCCTTCTTGTCTATTATTATGCATAAATAACTAAATTTTGAATTCACATAAATTTAAAATCGTTAAAGTAAAACTAAAAAAACTGTTAAAAAATATTTAAAAGAGTTTGATACCAAATGTTGGTCAGAGTGAGCAACTCGGGGGGGGGGGGGGGGGGTTAATTGAGTACCCAAAAAAATTCTATTTAAATCATTAAAAAATCCCCCAATTTAATAAAAATTCATAATTAATAAAAATAGTAGAAATATATAAATTTTATCTTTCAAATAATTTCTCAAAAGTGTGATTAAGGATTAATTAAAATTATCTTTGAAATCAATTTAACTTTCAAAACTAAATTACTTAATCAAATAGTTTTATAGAAAAAATTAATAATAACTATCAAAGTATGATTTTTTTACGTATTTGGAAATATAAATTGGTTTCTAGTTAATAGAAAAAAAATTAGTAAAATGCCCAACAGAAATAAACAAGGGTTTTAGTCTCAAGCTAAGACTTAACCCCCTCCACTTTGAAATCACCTGCTGTAAAGAAATTTATTATAACAAAAAAACAAATCCACATCCTAGATTGAGTTTTACAAACAACAAAACATGAGGTTATCTAGGTACACATCATCTTCTATAGTTATACATGGGATGAAAAACAATATCAGGCCATGCATGACCTCTTCCACAATTATTCATGGGAATAAAAATAAAATATTTTGAGAGAATATCAATTATTATCCAATTTAATTATAAGAGACAATGTGTACATATAAAAAGAGTATAAAAACACATTTCTCAAAAGTAAATCATAAAAAGAAAAATCAAACGAGTAAAATGGGAAGTAGTGGTATTGTTCAATCCGAAGACTCTAGATGTTCAGATATCCTCAAAATAGTATTTGAGAGCAGATTAAATAGGTTTCTCAGAATGTGTAGGAAAAAAGAGTTTCATGGATGTATGAAGAGTATTATTTTGAATCTATTTTTTTCTAGTGTTGATTCAGTTTGAAAATACTATAACATCTTTGTATGTATCACTATTGTATATAACCTTTTATCTATATTTTCATCTGTTTTTTCACAACCACACATGAAAAAGTTCTATAGAATTTAAAACTCTCTAGATCCAATTATCCGTTGAAAAATAATAATAAATAAAAACTTAGATCCCCAAAATAGGAACTAAATCAGGAAGAATGATTTTTTATTTAATTTTTTTTTCAAATTGTTTAAGAATAATGATTCTTAAGTCCATGTGAAACTTGAAAGAATTAAATTCCATAAAATAGAAAATGGAGGAATTAAATTTGAATAAGAGTCTGGACAACAATGGTAGAATTCTGGCAGTAGATTCTCACTAACGGTAGATCAAATCTGGCGGCAGATCAACTTTGGTAGAAGATCAACTCTGGTATAAGATAAACTTTAGTAGCATATATACTTTAGATCAACTCTTGTGTTAAATATACTCTTGTGGCAGATCAACTCTGGAAGTAGATCAAATCTGGTGGTAGATCTTTCAACGACAGATCATTTGGAACTGACAATAGATCTGCTAAAATATTGGTAGAGTTCCTCAAAGGTAGATTCATTTGCAGTAGAGTCTAATAGTATATATTGTCAACTGGTAGATCAAGTTGAACTATAAGTATATAATCATATCCAACAATATATCTTTTTTAACTAATTATCGATCAACACTTTACCATGTTTGTTTTACAAAGTTTATTAGAAAATTATTTACAATCATAAAACATTGAACTTGTTAGAAGCATAATATTCTTGATTTGTGATCATTAAAATGAGGAGGTGCTAACACATATAATTATAAATTAAAACAAATGTTTATGAATGATCAAGAAACATTAATATTAATAATTACACTGGTAATAATAATAATTAATATTTTTTTAATTATATTAATACCTATTATTATAGTTATTATTATCCATATTATGTATAATTAATAATCATATTTAATCTATTATAATATATTACAAATTATTTTAATTATATTAGTAATCCCTAAATACTAGTTATTGTACTATTAATTATATTAATAACATAATAATATATTATTTATTAATAATAAATACTAGAATTGATAATTAAAAAATATATTATAAATTAGTAAATTACAAATAATTATATCTACTAATATTTTACAAAAAATTCTAAATATATCAATTACTATAAAAAATTAATGAGTTGAAAATATATATATTTTATATAAACTATGACATTTTAAATTTTCAATTAAATTAAAAATTATAATTAACAATAATTTATTATATTTAAATATTATTTATTAGTTATTAAAAATTATTAAGCTATCAACTAATATTTATCTTCTAATAATATATATTATAAAAAATAAAAAATAATTTGGAGGTGTGAACCATGTTCACACTTCCCCTATAAATTTTATATATGACGTGTGAACGTGGTTCGTGCCACTTTCCCACCCCCAATAAGTGTGAACATAGTTCACACTTCTAGTACAAAGAGGGTAGAATAAATTTCATTCCTGCTTCTCCAAAACCATTTTTAAATATACAAAAAACCCGATCTCATTTTATAATTTTTCTTTTTTAAACCCCTCCAAAAAATTACTCTATAAATGAATTCTCCCCAAGGAGTATGGATATGAAATTTCAACAGACAATCAACAAAATAATTCCATGATGGTGCTTTCATGAAAAATAAAACCAATAAACATGAAAAATATCATCCACTCCAATTTCACCTACCATTAATTTTTTAAAATTTTATTTACAACTCAACGGTCTAGAGATTTTATTTTTCATAACTATCTATAATTGGGGAGATTCTTCATTGACATTAACTTGGAGTATTGATACTTTCATGTTATTTTTTCAATAAGAAATGGATGAACCTTACCCCTATCTATATGTCATAAAACACTAAATAGAGTACTCTCATAGCTGACCTAATAACTAAATCTTACAGTCTACCAGAAATTTGACATGACTATCATTTCGTTAAGCTAAACAAGAATCCATGGGACAAAAATAGCTTAATACAACATATGTTTGTCAAGTATTAATAATAAAATAAAATGGGTCACACCAAACGAGAGCATATAAATCACCAAAACCATTCATGTGAGTCACAACAAAAACAATATATATGCATGCAATCATGTTAAAACACACAAAAATTTAAGATACTATCTAAACAAAACATGGACCCAATAACATATACAATAAAAATTCACTAATTAATTGTGAAAAATAGAAACAAAACACATATGACTCATTTGATCAAACATTTCCATAACACCCCATCATCACAATAATATCCTCTAGTCATCGATTACCTCTTGTAACTATACTTATAAGTACTATATTTAGAAACTAAACATGTACATGAGACACCAAAACATGTGTATATATATGGAGAGTTAGTTCTCAATGGAATGCCTCAGATTTCCCATGACCTAATTATGTATGGTGACATGCGTGTGATGAATGAATGTACAATATTTGATGAAAAAACAAAAAATTCATAATAAGTGGGTGATCTCAGATTTTCTTGAGCTTTGGAAACCAAAGAAGGTGCACCATCTCTATATAAACAAGGAATTAGATACCCAAATTCATTCTCAAATCATTGCAAATCCCTCATTAGATGATATCCCCAGATCACAGTTCACTATAGAAAAATGTGATTGTATAAGTAAATGGGGGTTTTAAACCCTTTATTGCATGTTATACCCCAAACATAGGTGAAGTCCTCACCATCAAATTTTCAATCCTCTATCTCAGATGTCCCAACTTTGGTTCCCTATAATAGCATTAAAATAAATATACATACATTTCTTTTATATGTTGAAAATTATATTTCATTCAGTGTTAAAATTTTCAACCTAGTATTTTTTGGTTTTTTGGACCCTATTTTACCAATTCTAACTAGACCTCCTCAATGAGCCTTGTCATTGTGTGAGGTTATACTTGGGTTTGTCATTTTGGTTAATTTATTGGTTTATTACCTGAATCCCATTTTTTTAATACCCTAATATTTTACAGTATATATCCTCTTAAATAAATTCATTCCATTTGATAACATACATTGCAAAAAAAATTATTTCATATTGTATAAATCATCTAAAATCACATAGATAACACAAAAAAACTTTATAAATGAATAATTAATGAAATAAGAGTTTTTGTTTCTATAAATTAGGGAGTATATGTCAATAAAACAGTAAAATTCCCTTTGGAATACTAAAATGACCTTTAGGAATAGTAATTAAGCTAATATAATAGTAACCTCACCTATGAAAGTGTAAATAAAATTTAGGCATCTTATAAATGGTTATATGATATAGTTATATCATATTACATGTAAATAAATGTTTTAGAAATTATTAATTAAGTGTTGATATTTTTTATAAACATAAATGTTTATTTTCAATTTAATAATTAATATAATTATTTAAAAGAAAATTTATTTTCCTAAAATATAATCATAAATTAACATTTTGTTTTCTTAATATTATAATATTGTTTTATGCGACCATAATTAATTTTTCAATGGGTTATAAAATCAGTTATAATTTTAAAATTGGTTTTTTCGATTAATATGACTTTAATTAAAAATTATATTTCTAATATTTATAAAATGTTTTTCAAAAAATGGAGTTTATTTTTTTATTTTAACATATATAATAATTGTTTGGGTAAATTTTTTGGGTTTTTCTAAAATAGTTGAATTTTTGTTGAATAGTCAAATACAGTAATTTACGGTATAAGTTAAATACATGAATTATTGATACATGGAAGATGTGTAGTTGGTGTAAGCCCATAATCTCAAAATATCCT
This sequence comes from Viscum album, assembly GCA_963277665.1. Classification (NCBI taxonomy): domain Eukaryota; kingdom Viridiplantae; phylum Streptophyta; class Magnoliopsida; order Santalales; family Viscaceae; genus Viscum; species Viscum album. Next base: position 2,096,057,507 of record OY728132.1, on the reverse strand, counting down.
TTATTATTTTAATATATTTAGTATTAATTCTCCAAACTGTTCATTTTATTAAGGTAAAATATTAAACTAATGATAAAAAAATGAGAAAATACCCCTCTCCTCCATTATAAATACCACCCCTCACCACATCTTCTCCTCACACCTCGTAAGCCTTGAATCTTGTGAAATTCTTACCTAATTCTATTATCGAGTCTCTTAGACATGTACAGTAGTCTTTAGTCTCACCAAAAGTCCAATCCCAAGTTCTTAAGGTGGTTCTCAAGGAGTATAAATTAAAGAGGTAAAATCCTTTTTTCCTTTATTTTCTTTTAAATTTCATTAATTTTCTTATACTTAACTCACCAAATATTTCTAAACAATAATGGTAACTCCGATATCTTATATATACTATAATTTTATTATGTTAATGGAAAACATGTCATGAATCTCCTTCTCCTCTCCCTTTTATTATAAAAACGAAAATATCATTTTTGATGTGCCAATTTACCACCATCGTGGACGATACGTTTTCATATTCCATTACCACCTTCGAGGCTGAACTAAAACCATTATTATGGTTAATTTTTGTTATTATGAATATTATAATTAATATAAGCTTATGGAACTAGTATATATATACAAAATATTAATTAATAAAACAAAACTCATTCGTGATAATAAAAAATTCACCAAAATAAACTAACATTCACCATTAACATTTTATCTAATGATTAATAATCATATATATAAACAAAATGATATATAATACCATTTAATATTTTTTAAATTCACTAATAACAAATAATTTTAATTCAATATAATTAATCCCATTTTTACATGAACTCCCATACATGTATTCATGTGAACCAATCATAAAAACCAAGGAAATAAACACTCCTGAATAGCGAAAATGAATCTTATAACTCATAAAAAAAGACATAAATGGATTTAATAAATTTATAATAAATAAAATACATGTTTAATTATTTCTAAATTAAATTATAAATGAATGTAATTTCATTATCTAGGACATTTAGTTCAAGTGCATAACACTTTCAGAGATAAAGTAAGGGATTCTCCCTGAACCTCTATTTTTCTTCTAGGCTACAATTTCTTTCTCTTTACCCCAATTTATTTATTAATTATTCTTTTTAAATACTCATAAAATATATTTTTAGGTTCCAAACATATTTTCCTATCTCAATTATTCTTCCTTTGATGGATAAATGTATGTTTTTAAGGTTACTTTTTCAATTCCCCCCATCAACAGGACCAATTTAAGGGAACTTTCCAATTTCTTACTCGTTTCAAGTACACTTCATAATCTATTTTAAGCTACCAATATTTTTCTAAAATAACTCTTCTTATCCTGATTTTTTTTCATTTCTGGTTTTATGCTAATAATTATTCATTTTTTCTGCTTTAGAGGCTTGTATATATGTATTTTTTCCTTTAATGACACCAAAGAGACTCTTTTCTAAAGTTTCTTAAAAAACATTTATTACATGTTTTTATTTAAGTATGACAAAATTTATCATGATCTATACCTATTTTACCCAATGAATTTCTAATTATGATTTAAATATATTCTTTCATGGAAACCATTATGATATTCTCCTTGACCACTTATTTCTTGTGTGGTGTATGTATATGTCTCTTTTATTTATGGTCATCATTAATTAAATATCCATATTTATTATATTAGGGATATAATTATTATCTTATCCATATACCATTTTTAAATATGGTGTTTTTATTGAATTGAATATCTGTATGAAGAAAGGTCCGAACATGATGTGACTGGTGGGGCCCGGTTGTAGATAGCCCCTCGAGGTATCGACATGTATCACGAGACAAAACAGCTGGTGACAAACCCTTTTTGTTTGTTTCCAAATAGAATTAGAAATGTTTTTACACATGTAATTAAACCATCTTTATGGTATAATGGTTTGTTTTCTAGATACATGATGTCTAATGAATAATCATTTTCTTCACACAGAATTTTGCTATTAATTTCCATGAGATTTTCTATATGATTAAATGAGTTCCATAAAAATGGAGAAGAAATTTTTTAGATCCTATTTGTTAAAAGGAAATAAAGAGAATAAAATGTCTTTTGATAACCATGGAAAAGGTTAGGTGTCAAAGAAAAAGGGAATGAATCAATTTCTATCGTGAGGAAATTGTTGAAAGAGTCATCCTAGTAAATGATTGAAAGGTATGGGAGTTTGCTATAAGTGTGGAGAAAAGGGTTATCAATATAATTATTATAAGGGGAAAATACAAATAAATGATGTTAAATGATTTAATTGTAATGAAATATGACATTATTCACATCATTTTCCCAAGCATCAGGGGAATCTATCATATAAGAGGCCAAGGGGAGATGACCAAGCTTATGCGATCACCACAACTGATGTAGAAGTACATAATGATGTGGTGGTTGGTAAATTAATCCTATATTCAAATGTGTCCAATTATTTTTTTTATTAATGGATGATTTCACTATTTTATATCTACCAAATTTTAGAAGAAAATTATATTTTTCCATTTTGATTTAATAATTGTGTTTTCAGTCAAAACTCCTAAGGGAAGTATCATTCAACAAAAATGTGTTGAGAAGTTCCGATTATGGAATATAAATGTGCTTTATTTACTGACCTTATCATCATAACCATGGTTTACTTTGATATAATCATCAGTATGGACTATATTTTAAAATATGATGTGATAATTTATTGCAAGAAGAAGGAAATGAAAATTTGTGAGAAAGATGTAGATTCTATTATCTTTAGAGAAAAACCTTCATTATATTATATATCATCTAGATCCACCCCTAATAGCTCTACTGTATGAAATTATTGGGGATTAAGAGAAAACCATATCTAAGTATGAGGAAAATCATCTTCAAATTGAGGATGCACTAGTTATTCAAGAATACATTGATGTATTTTCTGATGAATTACCTGGGAACCCCCAGAACATGAAGTTGAATTTACCATTGATCTAATCCTTAATGTAGAACTGATATCAAAGAATCCTTATAGAATGAAAACTGAGGAATTAGTGGATCTGAAGAAAAACCTGAAGGATTTGAGTAATAATGGATTTATTCACCCTAGTGTTTCTTCATACTTAGCCCTCGTTCTATTTATTAAGATGAAATATTGATCCTTGAGACTGTGCATTGACTAAAGATAAATCAATGTTATTAAAATGAAAAAAAATTATCCTCTGCCTCACATTGATGTTTTATTTGGTCAAATTCATGGAGCTCATTATTTCTCAAAGATGTACCTTCATTCTAGGTATCATTAGTTGCGACTAAATAAGGAAGATTTTCTAAAGACAACTTTTCAGATGAGGTATGGACATTATAGGTTCATAGTAACATCATTTCGATTAACTAATGCACCCTCTATTTTCATATATCTAATGAATAGAGTATTCAAGGAATATCTTGAATATTTTTTTAGTATTCATTGATGATATTATGGTGTATTCTAAAAGTTTTGATGACCATGAGAATCAGTTTCAGATTATTCTTGAGACTCTCAGAAGGAAAGAGTTATATGGTAAATTTATAAGGTGTGAATTTTAGCATCAATAAATTTCTTTCCATTTCCTTATTATCTATAAGGATGGAATCTTAGTTGATCCTATGAAGATAAAGGAAATCCAAGAATGGCCTATGCCAACGAACATAACTGAGGTATGTAGTTTCATACGTTTTATTGGTTACTATTTGCATTTTGTTTATTATATTTATTGATTAGATAACCTGTTAACCAATATCATATGTAATGGGGGTTAAGTTTGTATAGACAAAAGAATCAATAAAATGCTTTGAAGAATTGAAGAGAATAATAATAAAAGATTTGATTTTGACTCTACCATCATGAAATGAAGGGTTTGTGATATACAGTGATGCATCAAATAAAGGAATTCTTTGTGTCCTTATAAATAATGATAAATCTATTGAATATGCATCAAGGCAGTTGAAGACTCATGAACAAAATATCCAACTCATGATCTTGAGTTAGCAGATGTAATATATTATCTAATGATATGGATCCACTATCTATATAGTTAAAGATGTGAAATATATATGGAACAAAAGAGTTTAAAATAAATATTTACATTGGAAGAACTCAACATGAGGCAAAGTCAATCGTTCAAATTACTTCAAGATTATGATTTCTCAATACAATACCATCCATGAAAATAAAATAATATGTAAAATGTGTTATGTTGGAAATATCATGGACTTCTTACCCAAATTATGATTGAGAAGGATCCTATATTCATGGATTTAGTAAATATAAATATGGGGATTTTTGAGGAAAGGGAAAAATCAATATTTTTTCAAATGATTGATAAGACATCTTTTCTACATAAGTTAAAAAGATCTTAATATGATGATGAGAATTTTCAAAATAAAATTGAAGTATTTAAGGATGGAAGATTGGAAGAATTCATGTATGAGGATAAAATTATGCAATTTCTAAAGAGGTTATGTGTTCCATCAATAAATGATCTAAAAATTGAAATATTAGATTATTCTCACAGCTGGAATTTCTCTATACACACTTGTATTACCAATATTTATAGAGATATGAATGAATATTTTTAGTGGGATAACATGAAGCAGGAAATTGGTGACTATGTGTCAAGATGCCCATTTTTTCAACAAGTGAAGGCTGAGAGAGAGAATCCTAGAGGATTCATACAACCTCTAGCCATTCCTATGTGGAAGTGGGATGAAATTACTATAGAATTCATCACTGGATTACAAAATACCCACAAAAAGAATGATATTATATGGGGTATTGTTGGATTTCTTTACAAAATTGCACATTTCCTTTTTATAAGAAAATTTTTACCTCTTGAGTTCCTGCCAAGGATATATATTAATGAAATTTTAAGACTTATTGGTAAAACTATATCAATTGTGTATGATCAAAATCCCTGATACACATTAAAATTCTATAAGATTATTTAGAAGACTTTGGATACTGTGCTTCATTTGAGTACTACTTATCACCCTCAAACTGATAGAAATACTGAAAGGAATATTCAAACATTGGAATACATGTTGAGATCATGATCACTTGACTTTAAATGTATCTGGGATTAGTATTTACCTCTGGCAGAAGTTTCCTATAATAACAGTTTCCACTCTAGTATTCAAATGGTGCCATATGAAGCATTATATGGTAAGAAATGTCAAACTTCAACTTGTTGGGATGAAGTTGGTGATGGAATACTAATAGGGAAAAAACTTATGGAATAGATAATGATATAGGTAAATACTATTTAGGCTCATATTAAAGAATACTAAAGTAGAAAAAAGAGTTATTATAACAACCAAAGAAAGGATTTGGAATATAAAGTTGGAGATCATGTATTTCAAAAAGTATCTCTATGGAAGTGTGTCATGAGATTTGGTAAAAAGGGAAACTGATCCCCAGGAACATCAGACCTTTTAAAATTTTGGAGAGAATTAGAGGTGTAGAATAATGATTATAAATGCAGAAAAGTCTCTACGAAGTTCATGATGAGTTTCACATATCATTGTTAAAGAAGTACATGTCATACCCAATGCATGTACTCACCTATAAAGAATTAAAATTTGAACATAATTTGTCTTACTATGAAGATCATATCGAGATTCTTGACACAAGGGAGAAAGCATTAAAAATTAGAAAACTCAACTGGTAAAAGTTCTTTAGAGAAACCATGAAATGGAAGAATAAATGTGGGAACTTGAGGATGTTATCAATAAGAACCAGCCACATCTATTTAGAGGGAAATATTCATGAAAAATTTAAAGGATGAAATTTCTGATGGAGGGAATAATATAACACCTCTAATTTTACAGTATGTATCCTCTTAAATAAATTCAATTCATTTGATAGCTAATATTTCTCAAAAAAAAAAATATTTCATATTGTATAAATCATATAAAATCACATATATAACACACAAAAAATTTATAAATAAACAATGAATGAAATAAGAGGCTTTTTTCAAGAAATTAAGGAACATATGTCAATGAAATAGTAACTTGATCTATGGAATATTAATATGAATCTTTAGAATAGAAATTAAACAATTAGAATAGTAAACTCACCTATGAAATTATAAATAAAAATTAGGCCTCCTATAAATGGTAATACGATATAATTATATCCTAGTACATGTAAATAAATGTTTTAGAAATTATTAATTAAGTGTTGATATTTTTTTGAAATATAAATATTTAATTTCAATTTTATAATTAATATAACTATTCAAAATAAAATTTATTTTCATAAAATATAATCCTAAATTAATATTTTTTTTCTTATGATCATTAAATAATTTTATGAGACCTTAATTAATTTTTCAAAGTGTTATAAAATCGTTTTTAATTTTAAAAATGGAATTTTTTTTAGTAAATAATGGATTTAATTTAAAAAAAAATTCTTTTCTAATAATTATAAAATTATTTTCATAAAATGGAGTTAATTGTTTTTATTCTACACATCAAAAAATGGTCAGGGTGTTTTTTAGGATTTTTCTAATGTAGTTGAATTTTTGGTGAATAGTGAAATACAGTAATTTATGGTATAAGCTAAATACCTAAATTATTGGTTCCTAGATGATGTATGGATAATTTAAGCCAATAATATTGAACTATATTTTATTATTTTAATTTATTTTGTGATAATTCTCAACCTATTTATAGTCTTGAGGCAAAATAATAAACTAATTAATAAAAGGATGATAAAATGCCCCTATCCTCCACAATAAATACCACCCTTCACTACCTCTTATCCTTGCACCTCTTAAGACATGAATATTTTTAAATTCATACCAAATCATACTTTCAAGTCTCTTACCCATGTCTAGGATATATTGGTCTCACCAGAAGACTAATCCAAAGCCCTTAAGGAGGTTTTCAAGGAGAATAAATTCAAGAGGTAAAATCCTCTTTCATTTTCCATTATTTTCTTTTCAATTTCATTTTCGTTTCTTATCCTTCCATAAAATAATATATCCAAACATGAATGATAACTACAATATATTTTATATATATTAATTTTATTATGTTAATGTAAAATCCATCATCAATACCCTTCTCCTCTCCCTTTTATTCTAAAAATGAAAATATCATATCTGATGTGCCGATTTACTGCCATCATGGATTATGCATTTTAATTTTCCATTACCACGTACAATTCTGGTCATAAAACCATAATTATGGTGAAATAAGATTTTATTATATATATTATATGTCATATAAGGTTTTATAACTAGTATATAAACATAATATTAACTATTAAAACAAAACTAGTTCGGGATAATTAAAAATTCACTAAAATAAACTAACGTTCATCTCTAACGTTTTATCTAATGATTCATCCTCATATCTAAAAAAATGATATATAAGAAAATTTAATCTTTTTTATGTTAAATAATAAAATATAATTTAAATTCTATATAATTGAACCCATTTTTACATGAACTTCTATATGTGTGTACACATGAACCAATCATGAAAACCAGGAAAACGAGTACTCTTGAACGACATAGATGAATCTTATAACTCAAGAAAAAGGCCATAAATGAACTAATAAAATTATAATAAATAAAATAAATGTTTAATATATTTTTAATTAAATTATTAATGAATATAATTTCATTATCCAGAACATTAAGTGCAAGTGCAGAACACTTTCAGACATAAGGTAAGAGATTCTCCTGGAACCTCCATTTCTCATTCAGGTTGCAATTTCTCTTTCTTTACCCCAATATAATTCTTAATTATTCTAGTTTAATCCTCCTAAATTCTGTGTTAATTTTCCAAACAATATTTTCCTAACAAAATTCTTCTTCCTTTGATGGGGAAATCCATGTTTTATGAGGTTCGTTTTTCAATTCCTCCCGATTAGCAAGCCCGATTTAAGGGAACTTTCCAATTTTTTACCCATTTTCAAGTACACTATATAATATATTTTAAGACACAAATTTTTTTTTAAAATCACTTTTATTATCATGAAAAACAATCTTTGTTCTTTTATGGTATTATGATAGCAATTATTCCATTTCCCACTTTTGAGACTCTATTATATTTTTTCCCTTTAATCACACTAAAGAGACTATTTTCTAAAGTTTCTTAAAAAATATTTTTATAAGTTTTCACTTCATTTGGAAATAATTTATCATTATATATAACCATTTTCCCTTATAACTATATAATTATGATTAAAATCCATTCTTTTAGGGAAACCATTTTGATATTCCCTTTGACGACTTATTCCGTGTGTATGGTGTATGTATATTTCTATTTTATTTATGATAATTATTCATTAAATATACATATTTATTTTATCATGGATATATTTATTTTCTAGGACATTTACCATTTTTAAATATGTTTTTTTATTGAATTGAATCTATATATGAAGAATTATTTGGACTTGCAGTGACGGGTGTGGTCCCGTTATAGATATCCCCTCAATGCATCGAGAGGTCTCATGAGACAAAACAGTTGGTGAAAAACCCATCGCGTTTGTTTTTAGAAAATAAGATGGGTTTTTACCCATAGGATTAAACGATATTGACTATATAATGGTTAATTTTACATATACATTATTTCCAATGAATAATAATTTTTTTTCATTTAGTATTCACTTATTTCTTTCCATGAGGTTTTCACTATGACAAAATCTATGGTTGTTTTTTCATTCTCGGTGTAGTGATGGAATGTGTCTTTTATATAATTTACCCTTCCATAATGTATATAACTTATTGAAATTGATTAATTTTTTAGTGTCTCATATAATCCTAACTGAGCATTTGAGCTCAAACTTTTATATGTTTTTCTTTCCCAGGTTGTGAAGATGAAATATTTGAATAAGTGAAAAGAAGAAGTTTATTTACTTTTCTTATGTTCTATGTTTTATTACCAAATTAATAAGGTAACCATGTATATATCTAGTTCATCAAAACTACTAAACTGATCGATAATTTTTGATGTGATCTCTTGTATCCGTTTCATTGTAATAAAATGATCATCGACTCTGGGCTACTAAGGTTGGGGTTGTTACAGTTTTTGTCTGTTATAAATCTTTGATCCGCATCCATTGTTAAATTTTTTTCATGTCCATTGATTGCATCCATCCAATGAATCTCTTTATTCCCTAGCATGTTTACAAGTGTTTTACTTTCTCCTCACATGATTTACTTTTCTACCACATTAGGTAAGATACTTTGATAGAGTCTCAACTAATTTGTGGCTCGCATATGTCTTTCCAACATTAATCATGATTTCAATTTTTTTTGTTTCCTCATTTTGAAAATTTATCTTGGTAGTTCGTGTGTATCAGAGATACATGAATTTAACATTCTTGAACTGCTTCCATCAGAACCCCTCTTGGATAGTAAAAAATGAGAGTGACCTTTGATGCTTACCACCAAAAGGCCTTATGTAGGAGACCAATAGTGCGGGTATAAATTACACAACATAAGATCCAATGATCTCTATAATCCCAAGAAAGATAAAATACACCAATAAACACGAAATCTATAAAATAAAACAACTAATAATAATTTAAATATGCACACAATTTCAGATAGCACAAAAGAATCTCTAAAGACACACTGCTTCAGATTTGACCATATTAAGTGACACCCTTTATGAGTGTTGAAAAAATGACGATAAAGGGTACTCTTTTATCATTGATTAAAAAAGCACTGATAAAGGCCACCTCATTAGTATGGCTAAAAATGATTATAAAATTAACCCTTTATCAATGTTTTTAGAGGAGGTAAATGTAACCTTTATCAAGGTTTTTTATTAACACTGATAAAATGATGACCTTTATTAGTGCCAAAACCCTCTTTTTTAGTGATGATAAAATGAACACTTCAAAGAAAAATTATATATTATTAAAAATCATATTTTAATATATATACATATTTATGTTGTTTTAAATATAATATTTTTTAATATTTTCATATATAATACTAAATATGCAATTACACTATATATATAACATATTTAGTGAAAAATAGTTTATAAAATAATTAAAAATTATTATTAATTAAAAATTGTATATTATAATTGAGTAAAATACATATAATAATAATTTGGTGTTAGATAAAATTATTAAATTATTGAAAAATATATATACATATATATAAATATGTTAATATATGACAAGTAAAATCTATTTGGTTAGTATTAAGTTTGGTCGGGTGTTTACATATATGTATATTTCATTATACATTACAACATATATATATATTAAAATATATCTGCATTCATTTTTGTAAACACACACACACATATAGAGGGAGATATAGATCATATACAAATACACACACACATAAATGTATTTATAATAAATATTTATTTTATAAATACATTATAAAAAACTTATATGTAAGTATACAATTTATGTAAATACTTAAATATGTATGTAAATATATTATCATATTTATCATAAATAAATATGTTAATATAAACATATCATAAATACATTTTTTATGTAAATATATATAAATGTATTACAAAAATTACTAAATATACAAATAAATTTATTATAAAAATTCTTGTATATGCATTTTTATTAATAAATATAAAATTATTTATATATATTTTATTAATTTTTTATATGTATATTTATTAATTTAAAATACATATATTAATAAATATAAAAAAAACTATTTTTAATTATATATAAATATAAATATAAATATATATTTATAAAGATACATTAATTAATAAATATATAATTATTTATATGTGTATTTTTAGAAATTATGTTTATAAATAATTGTATATTTATCAATTAATAAACATACATATACAGATTAATATATATATATATATATATATATATATAATTCTAGTATATATATTTTTATTGATAAATATACATATAAATAATTGTAAAAAATATGCATTTTTATTAAAGTTTTATGTATGTAAATATATTAATATAAATAAATATATCCTAAAATACAAAAATGAAAATAAAAATAAGCAGTGGTAAGGGCATTCTCTTTGCACTAGGAGATCACATGTTTGAATTCTTCTAGGCGCATGTTGCTTCAAGGTTGATTTATGGAGTTTGCGTTGGTAAAGGGATAAAAGGTACTGATAAAAGTGGGTAAGAGAAATGATAAAAGTTGTTGGGGCAGGGGGGGGGGGGTCTGGGAATTTCTTACCTAAATGAAAGTTTTTTAAATTTTTTTTAAATTTTTATCAATGATAAAAAAAAACTGATAAAGGCTCCAGTATAAGTGCTAAAAAAATACTGATAAAGGGGGCCTTTATCAATGCTTTATTTTAACACTAATAAAGGAGACATTTATCATTGATTTTTAGCATTAATAAAGGTTCCATTCTTTTTAGGGTGCTTATATTTTCATCGCTACCAATGCCCATTTTTAGTATGGACTACGATGAAATCTGTAGTAGTGACCATACCAAGACAAAACATATCCTGTGGCAGAAACTCTAACTCTAACCAACAAATCACCCCTAGAAAGTAACATCCAACCTAATCACCAGCTCTGTCATGAAAACATTTAAAAACATTATATATATGTAAGGTTGATAATACAAGTATACTCAATAGGTTCCTCCTTAAAAACTCTCATGTAAATGTGGAAAAAATATTAAATCCTCTATGAATAAACAGTGAAACCGACTCGATACCTAACATAGTAAAACTAAGAAATCATCTCACCAAGGCCCAATCACCAAATCAACACACAATTATAATATAGTAAACATGAAAATATATCAGTAAGTGTACCGCACACCTGCTTCCCTACTGATCTAATCACCCATACGTCCAAACAACATCTTGGTACCCCTATCCCTTTTATATCGACATCTCACAACCACATATAAAAATTCACATTCCAAAGCCACACAATGAATAACCCAACCACATATTGAATACCACAATTTCATAACCGCTACCAAAAATTAATTGACACATAACCACTTCTATATACCACAACCACGTACCATGTCTTTATATAAAATGAACACACAAAATCTTTAAGAAAGAGATGGAGTGGGGGAGTATCCATCTATAAATCTACCAACCCCAATCACATAGAACTAGTATGTTATTTATTATATGATAATCAAAATACATGAAATTACATTCCCAAGATCAAGGTTCTGTAGACCTTAAGGGACTATATACATAAAAATTAAACTACAAAATGCCATATTACATCATTTGAGTATAAATCATTATTATTTAATACTATCCATCAAGACGACCATACATAGTATGCAACTTAATTACATGAAAAAAGGGATAAAAGTAAAGGGTGATCTCAGTCACTGAGTAAGGGATAATGTATTGTGAAAGCTAACATGACATAATGATGACATAGAAAATATAATGGGAATATATAATAAAACTGATGCAATAACAATGAATACATATGCATACCATAATCAATGGGTGAAAATTAAAAGAATTAATAACATGGATAAAATTAAATGGTGTTATAATGATGGAAATTATTGGAATGTATAATGTCAGACATTAAAAACATATTATCTAGGACTTATGCCATGAAATCATGGATAAAGAGTAAGGAGACTCCAATTTGCAAATCTTAGTTGTCTCATGAGACCTATTAGTGCAATAAGGGGATATATGATTATAGGAACCACTCATTACATAAAATTCCAACGCATTACTTAATATGATAAAATAGTATTGTCAATACACAAAATAATTTTCTAGAATAAGAAACTTAGAAATAATTAGGATAATTTTAAAATGAATCTTATCTTATAAGATTTCCACATATAGAAAAAATGTTTATATGAGCATGTTAATAGATTTTCCCAATCAATGAATTAATAAATATGCCTTGAAGAATTCCCTTGAAACTTAATAAGAATAATTAGGGATTCAAAATGTTTAAATAAGTACCTTTATCAAGTGAAGAATATAAAATCAAAGTTACTGGGCAATCTAAAATATTAAGATGATCAATGTGTATATAAAATTGAATACATGTAATTGTTATGGTAGTATATTAATGAAATTATCGATAAATATCTTCTAAAATTTAAGAGTATGTAATCATATATATTTAATACACATCAGGGATATAAAATTTCGTTAAGGAAACACTTATAGTTTTATATTTATTGATAGAAATAGTAAAATTGTTTCAAAATAGATTTGAATACACTTGAGAATCATTATAGTCTATAACAGCTACATCATCTTCATCCTTAGACAAATCCCACCTATCAGAAATAATACACCCATAATACCAAAAATACATAACATACGTAGGAATTTGAAAAATGAATTTTATAGAGTATAATGTGAGTGAAATGGGATTTAAAATGCATATGTTATTTTGAGGGAAATACATACAATGTTATTATGATGATATTATAATAATAACTTGGGAATTGAAAAGGATACAACAATGGAAATGTAAATAATAATTGAAAATGGAAAGAAAAGGGCCTTTATGTCGATATGGTAATGGCATATAAAAAGTGTAATATAATAAAGATCAAATAATATATAATGGGTAAAAGATAAAAGGGGGGATAATAACATAGAATTATAACCATGGAATTATAAAATGTTAGTGTTTTAATGAAATTAAAACTAAAAATTATATTTGGAAAAGAAGGACGGAGGATTAGGATTCCTTACCTCCCTTGAACTTATTACCCTAGATATGAACCTTAGGACCAACCAAACACTTCAATATTGAAGACAAATATATGATATATATTCCATGATATATATATTTAGATAAAATGTTGGATTCTATGTGGGAGTAATGAGAAGAGGGGTTGGGTATTTATGGGTGTGGTGAGAGAAATTTCATAGAATAAAGTATTAAATATTGTATTTTTCAAATATCATCGGAATGGAACGAAGGCCTTAATTTTTTATTATTTTGATAATAAAACTTTAAAGGGGTTAGGTTGAACCATTAAATGGCCCTAAGGCTTAGAGATAATTACGTGGCCCATAGGTATTAGAGGGAATCACCCAGACAAGACAACTTGGGAATTGCTCCTCCCCAGCTATTTTTCTATTATCGTAAGTGCTCAAATACTCCCCAAAATTCCCCATTACCTCCTTTAATGTAAAAATATATTGGTTCGTTCAATAATTAGACAAATTTAACTACCTTTTCCTATATATATGATTTCATATTCACCATATTTTATCATATTTCACCATTATTTTACCATTTTTATATCTTTACTAAAAATTATCAAATTTCACCCCTAAAATAATTTCAACATCCTTATTCCAAATATTAAATCCATTTTATCAAACATATACACTAATTATGTAAATTTTATCTTTTAAATAAATGTAATTAATTTAATAAAAATTCGATATCAGAGTAAACATAATTTTATTTCTAAAAGAATTTACACATTTCTACTACTTAACCCCAAAATACATAACCCATCATCACACTAGAACAATACCTAAGGGTAAGGTGTAAAATGGTGGTAATTATATGGGTTGGTTTTCCAAAATTGTTGTTTTAGTGATTTTTACTAACTTGAACTTTACCCATAGACGATTCCAATCGATCCTCAATTGAGGAAGTTTTGGTTGGGATTGGTCAATGGATGACCCCAATTATGTTTTATCCTTAACAACATTTGATACATGAACTTCATAAGTTATGTTATGACTATTTTAGGCCATGGTTTCTCCCTTATGTGTCAATTATCTATCATCATTAATCTTGATAAACACTAATTATAATGGACACTTTATAGTGGCTACAACACCAATGGTCAAAATTCCCAACATTTATGTAACAACCATACCTACAATCACTTCCAATAAAAGTATTCAAACCAATCCCCTAAATAATAATTCTCATTTTTATCTATTTAAATATTTTGATTCAATGGCTTGCATTTTTTTTATTTTATACCATTCTTATTATATTTGTGTTTTTTATTAGAGAATATGAGCTAGGAGACATCCACATTATACTTTCATTATTTTTTCCATTATACATTATATGTTATAGTGATTATAATAATTTTTTTACATTTGATTTATAGTAATTCATTTATAATAAAGAAATACTTATTTATGACAATAATTTATTTGGTATTAAATTATCCTCCCTTATAATAATTTCATCCTCAAATTTTCAAATCAATCCATATAAAAATGTGGATAATACTTTATCATTACATCTTAAAGTTCCCATGTCACCACATTTAGTTGTGACTCCTCCAAAAAACCGTCACTAGTAAATTTTTTCAATTTTTAAGAACTAGCTATCTCATATCAATAATCTTAATTAGATCTTAATTATATGATAATTCAAGCACCAACTGGACTTGATCAACATTTAGAATATGTGATGGATTTGACATATACTTCTTTATAAGTGATATATAAAAGATATCATGCACCTGGGAAATTTTTGGTGGGATGGAAAAAGTATACGCCACAAATCCTATCCACTCCAATATTTCAAACATCCCAATGTACCTTGGACTTAAATTAACTTTCTTTATAAATATCATAATACAATTTCATGGAGATATACTTAAGAAGACATGGTCCCTTAATTGGAATTAAGTACCCTTCCTTCGATTATCAGTATAACTTTTCTATCTACTCTGGGTTTCCTTGATATGCTTCTAGATAGATCTTAGTTCTCTGATGTATCTTCCACCAGTTTTTGGCCCAATAAATTCCTTTCTCTAACTTCATACCGACATGTCAGAGTCTGAAATCTATTTATATATAAAGATTCATATAATGAAATTGTTATACTAGAGTGGAAATTTTTATTATATACAATAAAACCAGAACTCCAGTAACCCCAATATTGTGGTTATTTTACTAAATTAGCACAATATAGAAGTGATCACATACAAAATGATTGAATAATTTAGCAGTCTTGTGATTTATATATACATACATGAACCTCACATTATATTTGAAAAAATTAATACAACAAAAAACTCTAGTCATATATTTTTTATTTCTTATATTATATCTCTAAAATAATTCCTAGATCCCTTCTTGGTATCCTAGGGAAAGTAAAACATAATGAAGCGTCAGTTCTGATGATGAGTAAGGGAAAATGTACAACAAAATCTATTATAGAATAAATAAAGCATGAATAATATTACATAACTACAAAATAATAAAATATTCCATATAAATAACATCGTAATTGGTGAATATATCCATATATAAGATAAAAACATAAATAACTATATGAATAAAACAAGAAATTTCATAATTGTAAGATTCTAAACCTTATAGGAGGTACATTATAGTTTTATTTTTGATTTCACTCCCTTTAAATTGGTTAATGGAATGTTTTTAAGAGTATAATAGTTCTTTTTGGTATTTGGGGGTTTGGGGAACAAAAAATGGAAAAAATAGTCCATCATGTGCCTAGTTCATGATTAGCGCACGTTTAGAGATAACCATGTGCCTTGGACAAGTAGACCTGAGGACTGGCCCCTTGGATAGAGGGAGGCACACGAACACCTCATGGTCGTCAAACTGTGTGGGTAGACTAGCCTAACTGTGTGGACTAGCTCAATCTTATATAGAGGGAGCTGCACAATTGTCACTTAATTTGGGAAATCATGTGGCCAAATCATGAACCTCATTAGAAGAGATAAATTTCCCATTTCTTCCACTCATAACTTAAAATATATTATAATATTTTCCCATTTCTTCCTCCTCCAGCATCAGGTTTTATGAACTAGGTTCTCCCAAGCTTCCCAAGGGTTATTCTCTTTAAATACTTGGTTTTTTGAAGTCCCTTTTTATGAAAATTGAAGTTCTAGGTAAGTCTATCACTCCCCTTTGTTCTATTTTTTTGGGAAAATCCTGGTGAAATGTTATCTCTCTTTCCAAAGCCCTACAAAATTTCTTATAGAAGATTTTTAGGTTGGTCATTGAGGGTTGTTTGGGATTGAATCAATGAACATTTTTATGTAGGATATTTTATTCTTTGTTGAGGTGGGAAATCTATAAGTTATATCTCATAGTCTGGATTTTTATTAATGTTTATGTGGTTGTTATTTTTTTCCCATTGTGCTGTGTATTTTATCCCTCTATTGGAAATGATTAATTGGGTGTATAAATGATGTGTTGGACCATTTACGGAACTAATTGGATTCGTTGATAAAGATTCAACCAGGCTTAAGTCCGCCCATGGGGGGTACCACTTCCTTGAACATGAAAATTGATTTTTTTTAAATGATGAATTGTAGTTTTTATGAGATTAAACCAATTGGAACTAAGTCTAGAATTTTAACATGGAAGAACGGGGGTATTTCTCTTAACTTGAATAATTCAAATGATTTGTGGATTATAAATGGGTAAATGTGATAAATGGTTAAAGAGGAATGTCTATGTTTTAAAAAGGATTGAAAGGGGTGAAAATGGTTGTAATGTGCTTAAATGGTGAAATGAGATTTTCTATGGGAATTGATTACATGGTAACTATAGAATCCCACCTTTTTATCACATAAACTTTCATTAAATTTTACAAAACTGAGGATATTTAAGGTTTAGTGTCTTGGAAACCAGGAACTTAAAACATGAAAACATAAAACATTCTTCTTAAAAACTTGAAAGTCTTCTCCTTATGTTAATCTTAGGTTCATTACTGCATCTCATAACCTGGGGACATACATCAAAGAAAGGGTGATCAGAAGGCCTAGTAAGGGAAACAAGGGGACACATTTAACATGTGAACTTGAGATACATCAACAATGTTATAAAAAAGAACTTTAAGGTATGAGAAAGAAATCATGAGGAATATCATAAATAAATAACGTATTTTATAACTTGAAGATGTGTCTACAACATTTAATATTGACAATCATTTCCGTTTCACTAAGGTCCATCCCCAAGGTGTTATTAAAAATTACCAAGGTTATTCACCAAGTCGTCGTTAAAAAATAGTCATCTCTAGAGAATTAGTCTTTACCCAATTCAATGGAGCACTATCAGGGCACACCCTTGACATGTCTTTATTATCATGTGAGACAAATATATCATCATAAATCATTTCATAAACAACCCATATAGAATAAAAGAAATGGGATTCATTTCACAATCATAACGTTTTAAAAACTGCTTTAAAGACATGATCTTTATGCCACTTTAAACCCACAGAAAGGGATAGCGGGTCTCATGTATGTAAATCCCAGAATTTAAAATAGAACATTTTGGTAAATATTTGAATACCCCTTTAGAATAAAGTTCTTTGAGTATTCACTTAATAAAATAAATGAATTTCAGAATAAAAGAGAGACATTTTGAGACGGAAATTCTGCGGTATAACGGCTATGTTATGAGGTTTTAGAAAAC
Organism: Viscum album; assembly: GCA_963277665.1. Classification (NCBI taxonomy): domain Eukaryota; kingdom Viridiplantae; phylum Streptophyta; class Magnoliopsida; order Santalales; family Viscaceae; genus Viscum; species Viscum album. The sequence continues at coordinate 2,096,039,133 of OY728132.1, read as the reverse complement.
ATTGAAAAGATAGGGGACATGGGTCACCCACTCATAAATGATCCCTAAAACAGTATGGGGAAAAAATATAAAGGGTATAAGAACATGGTAATGAAATTTGAACGACATACCATATGAAATGAGAAACATGGAAGGAAGACAAAAATAAGATTTCTCTGATGAAAATTTGGCAGCCTAACGACATCACATAAACTTCAACAAAAATGAATTGAAGAGATCAAATAGAGTCTCTAATCATATGAACATAAAATATCAGTATGATATATATAGAGATCATACCTCAACATAATAAAAAAGAACTCGAAAGACTTGACATGAAAGTAGAACTTTGAAAAATGAGAAAGGTGAAAGAATCCCTTAAAAATTTGGCACCCTTACGGCACCACTTAAAACTTCAAAATACTGAATTGAAGAGATAAAATGGAGTCTCTCATCATATGATCATAAAATATCAGTATGATAGATATAGAGATCATACCCCAACATAATAAAAAGGAACTTGAAAGACTTTACATGAAAGTAGAACTTGAAAACGAGAAGGGTGAAAAAACCACTTAAAAATTCGGCACCCTAACATCGCCACTTAAAACTTCAAAATAATGAATTGAAGATATCCAATGGGGTATCTCATAATATGATCATAAAAGATCAGTATGATAGATATATAGATCATACCCCTACATAATAAAAAGAAACTTGAAAGACTTTAAATGAAAGTATAACTTGAAAATGAGAAGGGTGAAAGAACCACATAAAAATCTGGTAGCCTAACGAAGCCACTTAAAACATCAAAATACTGAATTGAAGAGATAAAATGGGGTCTCTCATCATATGATCATAAAAGATCAGTATGATAGATATAGAGATCATACCCCAACATAATAAAAAAGAACTTGAAAGACTTTACATGAAAGTAGAACTTGAAAACGAGAAGGGTGAAAGAACCACTTAAAAATTCGGCAGCCTAACGACGCCACTTAAACATTCATAAAACTAAATAATGATAGTAAGAGGGGATCTCTCATTATATGAACATGAAAAGGGCAGTAAGAGGAATATAAAAGAACATCCTACAACATAAGAACATGGAGCATAAAAGAAATGACTTAAAAGAGAGCATTTGAAAAGAAAGAGAGAGTTTGGATCCCTTACCTTAAAACGTATCTCTTAAAACTCAAAGGTTGGGACCTTGAGGGTTTGGGGAACCTTGGGAGGACTCCTTGGGAAGTAATGAGACCAGAGCTTCGTTTGGGGAGAGTTGGGAGTCGAATGGATGAGAGGATGGCTTGGTATTTATTGGGAAAGTGAGGGGACAAGGCATTAATGGCCAAGGGACACCTCATAACTTATCTTACTATTCATAAGTCGACCATATTGATTACATACTTAATACATAATTTAATGATTTCATTAAACACCCGTAACTTAAAAACTGTATTTTCACTATTCATCGAAAATTCAACTTTCTCAGAAAAATCCCAAAATTTCACCTTAACCAAATATCGATGCTCTGATTTCAAAAATGAACACCATTTTATAAAAATAATTTTCTAAATATTTTTAATTTAATTTTTAAATAAATACACTATTCACCGAAAATTCATTTTTTTCAGAAAAATCCCCAAAAATTACCTTAACATAATATCGATTATCTTAGTTCAAAAATGAAATCCATTTCATAAAAATAATTTTCTAAATATTTCTAATATAATTTTTAATTAAAAAACACAATTCACCCGAAAAAAACTAATACTTGACTAATAATTTATGAAACCGTTATTTAACCATTTTATTGAATCAAACTACTTAATCAAGGTGCCAAGATTATATTAATACTTTATTTAAGTGAGATTACTAATCCATTTGGTCACATTACTAATCCTAAGCATAAAATCACTATTCATAATTTACTATTCATCAAAAATTAAGTTGATCTTATTAGACTCTAAATTTCATACTGAATATAATTGTAGTAGACCATTTTTTGAAAATCATTACACATTTTTAATTATTTAAGGTGTACATAAACATTTTTTAAAATATATTTTCTCTAAAATTCACCAAAAATATGCATACTATATTTATCCAGACATTTGAAAATTCATAAACTTCATCATAAGAAGAAATATTTTTTTTTATTTAAAACAAAGGATTACACAAGGCAGTTATGGTCTCCTTACATAGCCGCTTATCACACCAGCATAGGACCTAAGTGTAAGGTGTGCTAAGGTGAGAGAATCTGAGGGAGGCTCGGCCAACATTACATGAGTAGTAATTTCTATCAGTTTGAACTTCTCACAAAGGTGATTCCGTTCTAGCTTCACACGATGAAGTTCGGCTTGGGTTTGGTCCAGAGCAAAGCCCAATGGGGCTACCTCTTTCCTAAGTTCTGTTAGATGGGCTTCGATTGGTCCAATACTACTGGGTGAGGCCATCGAATCTTCAGTTTATATTAATTAACCAAGATCACTTGTATTTAGAGACAAATATTGAAATGTTTAGTTTCCAGCGGTCATATTGACCAATGGTGATATAAGAGTCAAAACCCAACGGTCTCATTTTAATTATACACATGTTATCAAATGAAACTGTTTTGTTGAGTATAAAAAATAAAATAACACACAAAATTAGGAAAAAAAGATTTATTCAAAATTTAGGGTCGTTACAATCTTCGCCCCTTAAGAAATTGCATCCTCGCAATTTTTAAAACTGGGTTTTGAAATTTCATTGAATGTCCCACACCAGAAAAGGAGTCAGTAAAACTATTACTTTAAAAGAAAGAAAGGGAAGTACAAAGGTCACCTGAGTTAACCCACACTAGGATTCCATGTATGAAAACATGGACATGGAGGAGAAAACAAAGGGTCAAGTACTAAGGGAGAGTGATAGAAAACATTATTAGGAGAAATTTAACCACAAGAAAATCCCAAACTTATGATGTGTGTAAACGGTATTTGATTACCCAGTAGGAAATGTAAACCAACAACGTTTTTTTACGTTCCTTTTCATAATTTTGAGGAATTCATTTACTACATAGAACAAAAACATAAGGAAATATACCTACCTTCATGTAGAGTTTAATCCTTTAATAAGTTTCTACCAAAACTAATCTTTTCTCCAAATGATGAGCATTCAAAACTACTTGGTCTCATCAAAGCACAAGAATCATCTTCTTGAGAGTCACGTAATCCACAAAAGATTAACTATCAATTTCTTCTATCTTTAAAAATTATCCCAAAAACAAAAAGGGTAAGATAAAACAACACTTCAAAAAGAAAGAATCCCATAGGAATGGAAACTACTTTTAAATCTTCAAAGTTCCACGGTACTACTCAAAGTTCATCATATACCATTCCATAAATAACTGCTCTTAAAATTCCTCAAAATAAACCAAACTAAGATTGAAACCCAAATACAAGAAGGATTTGATAACATAGTCTTCCAAAATAAACTTCATCGTTCATCTCCAGACAACATCAACCACTCCTAACATCTTATAACAAAAGTAGCTAACCTAAACATATTTTACCCAAGATAGGTTAATCATTTACATATTTAACCTAAATTACTATAAGCCCACCTTAAATTCATAGATTCTTCAAAATATAAGTCAACCTTTACTCCTCAAATAAAATACCGTAGTAATCTATTTACCTCGATCAAATAGGGTTCCCAAAATAGTGAACGTCTTCCAAAATAATAATCATCTTTTAATCCCCTAATCATATCTATCATATTAATATGGCAATTGTTACATTTCTTATCACATTGGTTGTTGGGACATGTTCTTCAATTTTCCGCCATTAACTAAGAAAAGAAAGTACAATTAGGGGCTTAAATACTTAGCCAATAATCATGAAAAGGAACTTAAAGCATAGAGGGATAACTTGTAGAAGAAAAGTAAACCCTAACATGTGATCCCCTAGGTTCTGATCTAGGTTATCCATGATTATATATTCTTATGTAAATCTTTATTTTATTTTATCTTTGTACCTTTAATAATGGTTCATACTAAGCTTATGAATTTAACAAAGCATATCCCCCAGGAGTGTCATAACCAAGAGAGCAGCAAGGCCCGTTGTCGTGTACCAGTTCCCGTTTGAGTCTAGCTCAAAGCGGTGTTTTTGGGTTTTACCCCTATGTACATCTGTGCCAGAGCCACCTCTACTTGCTCGTATCCAGACATGGATGTATTTGCTTGGCAACCCCCTACTCAATACTCACCAAAATACTAGGAAGATTTACTATATTTAAACTTTTCTATAGGATTCTTCATAATGTTTTCATATCCTTATTTCCAAAAATAACTAAACCATCCTTTGATACCAACTATAGAATCCCGCCTTTTTATCACATAAACTTTAATTACATTTTACAAAACCGAGGATCTTTAAGGTTTAGTGTATTGGAAACCAGGAACATAAAACATGAAAACATAAAACATTATTCTTAAACACTTGAAAGGATTATCCTTATGTTCATCCCAGGTTCATTACTGCATCTCATAACCTGGGGACACACATCAAAGAAAGGGTGAGCAGAAGGCCCAGTAAGGGAAAGAAGGGGAAACATTTAACATGTGAACTTGAGATACATCAACAATGTTATGAAAAAGAACTTTCAGGCATGAGAAATAAATCAAAAGGCATATCATAATAAAAATAACGTATTTCATAACTTGAAGATGTGGCTACAACATTTAATATTGACAATCATTTCCGTTTCACCAATTTCCATCCCCAAGGTGTCATTAAAAATTACCAAGGTTATTCACCAAGGTGTTGTTAAAAAATAGTCATCTCCAGAGATTAAGTCTTTACCCAATGCATTAGAGCACTATCAGGGCGCACCCTTGAAATATCTTTATTATCATGTGAGACACATATATCATCATCAATCATTTCATAAACAACCCATATAGCATAGAAGAAATGGGTTTCATTTCATAATCATAACATTTTAAAATCTGCTTTAAAGACATGATCCTTATGTCACTTTAAACCCACGGAAAGGGAAAGCAGGTATCATGTATGTAAATCCCAGAATTTAAAATAGAACATTTTGGTATATATGCGAATACCCCTTTAGAAGAAAGAGCTTTGCGTATTCACTTAATAAAATAAATGAATTTGAGAATAAGAGAGAGACATTTTGAGACGGAAATTGTACGGTATAACGGCTATGTTACGAGGTTTTAGAAAACATTGAAAAGAGAGGGGACATGGGTCACCCACTCATAAATGATCCATAAAACAGTAGGGGGAAAAATATAAAGGGTATAAGACATGGTATTGAAATTTTAACGACATACCATATGAAATGAGAAACATGGAAGGAAGACAAAAATAAGATTTCTCTTATGAAAATTCGGCAGCCTAACAGCGTCACTTAAACTTCAACAAAAATGAATTGACGAGATAAAATAGGGTCTCTCATCATATGAACATAAAAGATCAGTATGATAGATATAGAGATCATACCCTAACATAATAAAAAGGAACTCGAAAGACTTGACATGAAAGTAGAACTTGAAAACGAGAAAGGTGAAAGAATCCCTTAAAAATTCGGCAGCCTAACGACGCCACTTAAACATTCATAAATCTAAATAATGAGAGTAATAGGGGATCTCTCATTATATGAACATGAAAAGGGGAGTAAGAGTAATATAAAAGAACATCCTCCAACATAAGAACCTGGAGCTTAAAATAAATGACTTAAAAGTAAGCATTTGAAAAGAAAGAAAGAGTTTGGATCCCTTACCTTAAAATGTATCTCTTAAAACTCAAAGGTTGGGACCTTGAGGGCTTGGGGGAACCTTAGGAGGACTCCTTGGGAAGTAATGAGACCAGAGCTTCGTTGGGGGAGAGTTGGGAGTCGAATGGATGAGAGGATGACTTGGTATTTATAGGGAAAGTGAGGGGACAAGGCATTAATGGCCAAGGGACACCTCATAACTTATCTTACTATTCATAAGTCAACCATATTGATTACATACATAATATATCATTTAATGATGTCATTAAACATCCGTAACTTAAAAACTGTATTTTCACTATTCATCAAAAATTCAACTTTCTCAGAAAAATCCCAAAATTTCACCTTAACCAAATATCGAAGCTCCGATTCCAAAAATGAACTCCATTTTATACAAATAATTTTCTAAATATTTTTAATTTAATTTTTAAATAAATACACTATTCACCGAAAATTCATTCATTCAGAAAAATCCCCAAAAATTACCTTAACATAATATCGATGCTCTAAGATCAAAAATTAAATCCATTTTATAAAAATAATTTTCTAAAAATTTTTAATTTAATTTTTAATTTAAAAACACTATTCACCTGAAAAAAACTAATACTTGACTAATAATTTATGATGCCATTATTAAACCATTTTTTTGATTCACATTACTTAATCAAGGTGCCTAGAATATATTAATACTTTTTTCAAGTGAGATTACTAATCCTTTTGGTCACATTACTAATCCTAAGCATAAAATCACTATTCATAATTTACTATTCATCAAAAATTAAGTTGATCTTATTAGACTCTAAATTTTGTACTGAACATAATTGTAGAAGACAATTTTTTGAAAATCATTACACATTTTTAATTATTAAACGTTTACATAAATTTTTTTAGAATATCCTTTCTCTAAAATTCACCTAAAATATGCATACTATATTTATCCAGACATTTGAAAATTCATAAACTTCATCATAAGAAGAAATCAAAATTTTTATTTAAAACAAAAGATTACACAAGGCAGTTAAGGTCTCCTTACATAGCCCCTTATCACACCAGCATAGGACCTAAGTGTAAGGTGTGCTAAGGGGAGAGAATCCGATGGAGGCTCGGCCAACATCGCATGAGTAGTAATTTCTATCAGTTTGAACTTCTCACAAAGGTGATTCCGTTCTAGCTTCACACGATGAAGTTCGACTTGGGTTTGGTCCAGAGCAAATCCCAGTGGGGCTACCTCCTTCCCAAGTTCTATTAGATGGGCTTCAATCGGTCTAAGACTACTGGGTGAGGCCATCGAATCTTTTTTCTATATTAATTAACCAAGATCACTTGTATTTAGATACAAATATCGAAATGTTTAGTTTCCAGCAGTCATATTGACCAATGGTAATATAACAGTCAAAACAAAACAGTCTCATTTTAATTATAGTCATGTTATCAAATGAAACAGTTTTGTTGAGTATAAAAAATAAAATAACACACAAAATTAAGAAACACGATTTATTCAAAATTTCAGGTCGTTATAGTAACAATAATGAACCATGGAAATGTGAAAAATGAAAAGGTGAACCCTTTTTTTATTGTGTGATAAGAGGTCAATAATGTTGACCTTCATAAATCTGACTAATGGTTGGTTGGGATATTAGATTGATACACCTCTCCCTTGGGTGGGCCATATCGATACTCTAAGCCCCTCGATGCATCTTATTTTCATAGGATGGATTGATTATCCTAAATCCATGGTAATGGAGTTGGAATTCCATATCACAGATTGAGATGGTGGAAATAAAATTCCACATCATTTTCAAAATGGTCAGACATGGAGTTTTGAATCTTGGTTGGATACTTGGACTATTGATCCTTGTATGTCGACTAGTGATCCCTATGACATATGGATCAAATGTCCAACATAGTCTGAAGTGGGTTTGATGGGTATGGATATTAATTATATTTAAGAATAAATGTGGTTTATTTAAATAATGTTAAATAATGAAAACTAGTTTATCTATAGTTTTCCTATTATTTACTATACTTCTATATACACTATTTTTTGGACTGGATATTTTTGTAGAAACCATTGGTGGTAGCCTACTGATTTGTACGTGCACCTTTATCAGGCTTCGGCTAGGTACTTGATCAGACTTCATAGTTGTAGGATAGGATAAAGGAAAAGGCCCTATTTTAGATGGCCGATATGGGATTTGGGATGGAGCATAGATGAGAGAACAAGACATGACATTGGGATCTATTTTTTTGGGATTATCTTTAGTGTATTATTTTTCAGTTTCTTATGACACTTGAAACTACTGACATAGAATATTTATTTGTATGGTTGTGGGATTTTACCCATTTTGGGGAATTTATTATATGATGCATGGTTGTTTATAATTATTACTTGGTCATTATTTATCTTATTTTATACTATTTTCTTACTTTGGTAAAGAGGGAATAATCTATCTGTATACATCATTAGACCAACACTACTAGTCAGTAGCCTATGGCATACAAGGAGGCACACTTGAATTCATGTGGTGAACCATCTTGGGGCACCAGTTTTGTGTCACCCAGGCCAAGACATTAAAATGTGGTAATAGATCTGTTTTATTTTTTTGTATTACTATTTGGGAGAGTTAGAAAGAATGTTAAGATGTGTCAGGCCTTGAAAATGAGATTTTTCATCTGATTAGTTAACCCATGTGTTGGAGGAAAACCCAAGTTCCCAGGGTGGGATTGTTGTTCTTGATGTTTGCAGTTAAAGTTGGATGTTATTTCACCTTTCGTTATTCACTTTTTATGTAATTTTATTATTTATTGAGATTTTATTCATGTACCTACATGGAATTAGGTATGTATATGAATTCATCATAGAGGAAATCTAGATTTATATTACATTAATCATGTAAATCACTCATAGAGAAGAAGGTTATGATGGGTTGTGGTAAATGAAAAAACCTTTATGGATTTCTTGTAGTTTTAAGGAAAATTTTCCTAATAAAGTATTGTAACTGGTTTTAATTGAGAAGTGAAAAAAATTTAAATGGTTAAAGTGGTACAAAATGAGAAATATTTAAGTTTTTTTAAAGGGAAATTTAAAAATGGGTTCTAATGAAAGTCTTGTGATTGTGTAAGTTTGGTTTACCCTGTGCCATCATTGGCCCATGATATAGATGGTTAAGGGTAGTGATAAAGACACGATTATGTCTATTGGGATATTGTATGATAAGTGGATTATTTATGGCGAGTAGTGAGACCTCTTTTTTTTAAAATGTGGAAATTATATTTTGTAAGGGCCTAGATCCATGTATTCTGATCCTTTACATTTTTTTGAGGCTCATGGTGCTCAGAGGAGACTTGGAGTGATCTTGGAGTGGTTCAACTACTATAAACTGGAAGCTAGGAGAATACATGATGTGTAAGTGTTTCACATCGTGTATTCACACTTCACAAATTGTTAAGGATGGATCACAAGGTGCTTCACATCATATAATAATTCAAATATAAATTACCTGAGGTGATGTGTTTTTTAGTGAGATATAAAACTTGGTGATTACAAGATGTGTAAGGTTTACACACTATGTAAATCCCCCATGTAGTACATATTTATAGGGGTGCATCCACTAAGGGATTTATCAAACCCTACCCTCTCCTATTGATTCCAGGTGATCCATCAAACCTCTCTTTTGTGTTTTGATATTCCTTCAATAAGGTCCAATCCTTGGGATTCTTTCTTTGATCCGTGGAAACCCATGGTGATCCAAGGTGCGTTGTACCTCTATTTCAAGTAGTTTCTTATTTCTCAGTCTTGTTTTACACCTATCTCTTCTTTCCACGTGACTAATAATGACCTACTGTATTCCTAAATAGGTTTTATTGGTTAATTTTGGTGTGGTTGTGTCATGATGTCCTTGTAGGGATGTAGTTCTTGCACGATAGGTGAATGGGATCGAGAACGCTGGTTTGTTCCTATGTGAAGAACATTTACACCTTTGAGGTAGGGGATTCATTGCTTCTCTATTTATTTACATGAAATAATAAATTAATCATGAATTAAAACATTGGATAAAACTAAAATTTACCTAATCAGTATTGAACCATATTAGAGAAATTGGCAGCGATTGCATGTTGGCGATGTTGTTTCTTTGTACCATGAGATCAGTTTGCCTCTTGATTTTCTAGATAGTGTGATATCTATGTTTTATGATTTGTTATAATTTTCTTATGCTTGGAATAACATATTGAAAATATTAAAGAATTTAAATCCATAATTAATTAATAATTAGTTGGATTAAGAGTAATTAAAGAAGATACATGCTTGAATTTAGTGTTTGTTGTAATTTTATAATGATCAAATTGATGCAAGTGCTTGTGTTTATTTGTAAATTTCATCTTCCATATTATTAATGGTATCTATAAATAATGTGAAGCATCTTTATTCTTGTTGATAATGATAATAAGGCCCGAAAAATGAGAATATCTTGATGATTAGAATAATGTTTAAATTAATTTCTTAATTAATTTAGTTGATTATTATATCTTTATGCCATAGGTTGGTCGTAGTTGGAAACAATTATTTATGAATATATTAATTCAAGTTGGAAGAAAAAGTTGTTTTTTGATAAATATTATTTCTAGGGAATGAGTTTCCATCTTTCTTGAGAAGGTCGTGTCACAAACAAACCCAGGTCGACCCTGGACCGATCACCCAGACCGATTCATGAAAAAATGGTATCAGAGGAGGTTGAATCTTAGCTGGCCTTTCTTTTTAGAGTAACCTTGTTATTTGGGGGATGTCAAGGTAGATGGAGTGGGATTTTTAGAACTTGAGGGGTTGGTTTGGGAAGAGCATCGTGAAATCTTGCTCGCTCCGATCCTCATGTGTCCATAAGAAGTCTCGTCTTATTAGTTTCTTTGGTTCTTAGGGATTGTTTAGTGATTGGGACATGACAAGGGGATTTGGACTATTGTCCTCCATGAGATCATAGGGTCTGGAAAGCCATGTGGATCCAAGGCATGGTCCTAATAAGTCTCTCTATGTTGGTGGTGTGTTTGACATATGGCTGCTAACTATATGGTCAAGTCACTCATCGACACTAGTTCCATTTTGGGGGTCTCTTAGACCTTTCTTGAATTCTGAATTTTGTTTTGAAAATCCTTGTGTGATAATTATGAAAGTGGGTTTTCAATGCTTAATATAAGAAAGTTTTGATAATGTTGGGTTTTTATGAAACCAATTTTTGTGGAGAAAGGAGAATGATTTAATGGGATAATATTTCCTTAATCTAAGCTTATGGTTATTGAAATAGTATGGTTCTTAGACATGAATTATTTTAAGATGATTCAAATTTTTTTAAATAGGATGTTTTGGGCTGTTGAAGAGTGTTTTAATTTGATGAATTGGTTTCGGGAATTGGATTTGACCAGTTGGTGTTTTTCTAAAAGGGGTTTTGGCCTTTGTGGCCATCAGATTAAGAAAAGAGGCATTGTGAAATTTTTGAAAATGGGAATGGGATGTTTGATTTGAATGCTTGTTTTTTTTGTTTTTTTAAATAAATGAAATGGATTCTAAATAAAATGGATCTAGAAAAATATGGTTTGTTGAGATACTAAAAAATGTTTTTAAAAAAGGGAGAGGATTTTGATGGAGACCTACAAGGTTTCTTTTTCAACTTGGTGAAATGGTTTGTTGTGTGGAAATATGAAAATGGTTTTTGACTTGGTGGTTGAGGTGCCTATGGAAGGTACATGACTTTTGAAATTGGTTGAATGTTTTGTCCTGTAAAATGAGGATGTTTTTTTACACTTTGGTTTTTTCATGGGTGCTCACATGCCTCTTTATATATATATATATATTGATGTATATCTGGTATTTCATAGTGGTTGGGTGCCTAGGGTGGAACGAGAATGTGAATGTGATTGAAATTTGATGAAACACCATTGGTTAATTTAAAAATCCACCTAGTTAGTTTGTTTTTCAAAAGTATTTTAAGTTTATTTTTTTTTGTGTTTTTGTAAATTAGTGTTTATATGGGTTGATTTTTTTATGTTTTAGAAGTTTGGTTTGTTTGGTATGCTTCCTCATGATATGTAAGTGATACTCTTGATGTGTCTTGATATTGGATCTTATTGATGTCTTGGTTTTGGAGCAATGTTCAGTGGGTTTCTAAGGATATGTTCGATGTTGTAATGTGGCTATGGATTGTCTTCCATTGGTTATAATTCTAGTTGATCAACCTAAGGATTCATTTAAAACATTAAATACATCTCTTCGAATAATGCCTCAACTTATTTGATAGTATATAGAGCTATTTAGGCTTGATTGAAAGTGTTTACCTATTGTGATAATTCTTTTGGATATAGCAGTTATGTTTGGTGATGTTGATGTGTTTCATCGTATTCCTTTTACATTTTTCTTCTTGTTTAGAGTGAGATAGAATTGTTCTATGTAACTTTGAGTTACAATTTAGATGAAGGTGTGTTGTAGAGAAAGTGAGTTTTTTGGGGTGTTGGGATCCATAGCTCCTGGCTGCAGCACTGCAGATGCTTCAAACATCAAGGATCCTACTATTGGCCTTGGAGTGAAGCTTTTCACATAGTCAGGGAATCACCAGAGGTGTGGGAAGCTCAGCTCTTCTCTAGCCTCCACTATTGTGGTAAGGCTATTTCTATGTTTTTATTTTGTTTTCTCGTCACCGTGATTTTCATTTTTCACAAATAGAATGGCAGACTTACCCCTCACACAGTGTCTATGGTTATTCCTTCTTGGATGTAGGTTTCCAATCGATGTTCTTGTGTGGACTGCCAATGTGAATCAGGTGTGGTATTTGTTTTACTTATTCTTAGGTGGAGAGTTTTGGGTGGTTCCTCTAATTCTTTTGTGGTTTCAATGTCCCAATGATTATGTCCCCTACCCTCTACACCCCGAGTGGTGGTTTTTTGATCGGTATCGAAAGTGTTGGCCTAGTTCTTGTCCCCTATGTTCAGGAGTGGGTGGTTTAAATGTTCATGTTGTAACCTAGTTAACATGGGTTTGTAGGTTATTGTGGGAGAGTTTTGGTGGGCCTCTACGGGTGAGGACTAATTCTAGTTCATGTTGAATTCTTTTTTTGTTAACTTTTAGTTGGTCTATAATGGTGGGGAGACCCACTATAGGACTCAAAGATCATTCCTTTAAGGTTTTGTCATATCTTAGTTGTTCTATAATGGTGGAGAGTCCTATCTAGCCTCCCCACCAAAATAGTTGGACTTCATGAGTGCTCTTTGGTTTTGGATGGTCATTGGGATCTTTGGGAGATGGCCCAACATTATAGACTTGGATTGGTTGTAGAGGTGGTGGCTTGATCTCTCTGTTGATTCTCAGGAAGTGGTTGTGAGTTGGTGTTTTGTTTCGGCAAGAGTCTTAAGTTCAATTGATGGTGGATGATATGTACGTGGAATGATAGGTAGGACCATGTTGATCAGGAATATTTAGGTGTTGATCTTTTAGCTGTAATGTTTTATGGTTTTCCGGGTGCGGAAAGCTTTAATGGTGGGGAGAATTGTGACACCCAATTTTTCATGTCTTTGTTTGGATATGGTTCATTTGCAATCATGATACTTTTCTTGGGTTTTAGGTGTGATTAATGTTGAGTTTAAAAGTGATATCTATGTCTAATCATCCTATTATGGGTTCCCCATACCTTGTTTGGGGTTTTTTTTAGAAAATGATGGTTACTTCAAGATTTGGGAAAAACCGTGAGCCCCTTTCCAAATTAAAAACATTTTTTCCTTTTATAACTCTTTCATTTTATAAATGGTTGACAAATTAAACTTCCCAATTGGCCTCCCATAACCTATTAAAACCACAATATCCATTTTTATCCTTTAGTAATTCATAATCATGATGAATTTGGGTCACTTATTCAGGTAATGGGCCAACCCGTGAGCCCATTTCTAGTATTAAAAGAATATTTTGTTTTTTTCTATCTTATCCATTGTTTTATGTTTTGTTTGTGATTCAACCTCCCAAAAAGATTCCTAACTATTTTATATCGACCAGAGGTTCCTCCCCTTTCGTTCTCCTTTACTTTGGGCCTCTTTTTGGGTGATTTCTCACAAAAGATTAGTGGTTCTTCTTAATTTCTTCATCAAATATTTCTCCTTTCTCTGACATCTTCGTTATTTTTAAATTTTTTCTTGGATTTATCTTCTACCCTGGTAATAATATACCTATTTTTATGTTTTAACATAATTTTTATGGGGGTTTAGTTTGTTTAGGGCTGGTCTTCATTGATCTACGGTTTTGGAACCCGTAGTGGGTGTTTTCGGGTGTGCGTCTCCTTTTCACCATGGTTTTGAGGTAGGTTCTCCCAATAAATTTCATATATTATTTATGTTCCATATTTTTGTTGTTTTTATCAAATTATATACATGTTTATTATTTCTTCTCAACATTTGGATGATTTATTTGGTCTAAAAAATAGTTATTTATGACTTGTTTTGTGTAAAATGGAGTTGTTTCGTTATAAAAGTGCACACCGCTTGTTAATTTAAATGTTCTACTGGTTTTCACTTATATATTGTAATGTTCATGACCTGTTTTAACAACAATCATAAATTTCAGGCATGCACATTTGGGTTTTTACCCTTTTGGGTGTTAAATGGAAGTTGTTTTTCTAAATGTTGCACGCTTAGTCTTCGGAAAAGTGTCTGGTTGGTCTTTGTGTGCTAAATGTGATAAAAAATAACCTTTTTGAATTTATTAAAGTATTTGTAGAATTAAATTTGATATTTTGGAGTCTTTTATAGCTGTAAAAAGTGGTTTTTGTTTCATAAAGAGATGAGTTTTGGTTTTTGACACATTTTGGCATGAGTTACAGGTAAGTGGCCCGTTCGACATTCTTATGAAAATAGATGAGCTTAAATGTGTAACCTGAATGTTTTAAAGGGTTTATGTAATTTGTTTCTACTGATAATGGTGCGTGTACACCTCTTTATGAAAATTGAAAATTTTACCTTTGTTATACGTTGGTTTGTTAAAATGCTTAAAGGATCATTTGGAATTTCTCTTAAAAAGAGGGTTTTCATGTGTATTCCATGTTATACCACTTGGGGTCATTTTAAGATTCATTAAATTGATTTATTAAATGGTATTGGGACTAAAAAATCCATTTTGGTATGGCATTGGTGGGTATTTGTCTTAAAGCTGCGTTTTCAAATGGAATTCATGTGCAAAGCTTTGTTAAACTTCTTGAAATTGTTTTATGAAAATTTAAAATGGTTTATTGAGTTAAATAAAGGGTGAAAAACAATTTTAGATACTATTTGGAGTGTGTGTTACTATAAATGGTGTTTTATTTGTAAATTTTATTTTATAGCATGTGAATCTTGTTTGAGAACAAAGAGGGAAACCTGAGTATCTGGGTGGGTGGATGTGTACTAGTACGCTAGTGATCCAGAGTGGTTTTGTCATTGTTTAACATATAAAGTTTGAATATGGAAACACTAAATAAACTATATGATGATTTTGGGGACCACTAGGTCATGGGTATGTTTCCTACTAGTGGCTCGTGTATGAGAAAAAATATTTGTTATGGTTACTTTTCACAGAGATACGAGGTACCTGGGGCCCAAAACTAGCTAGTTCCTAGGTGTGTTCCCATGACTTGTTCTCATTTGATATATTGTATTCACCATAAACATATGGTGAGTTAATTTATAAAATTCAATAGCATGTGTTTTTTTTAATGGTGTATGTTCTTTAAAGCATCACTCTTGAAATCTATTTTCACTTTGAAGTTGCATCTCTTAGAAATTGGTTACTAACATTTCTTGTTTATGAAAACTTTCAAGAATTTTTATTTTATAATTTTTATAGCCTGAAACATATTTTGGAAAACATACTTTTATATATTTTATTTCAAACATGAAATTGATGTTTATTTTATTTTAAAGGAAGTGCATTGGGAATAGAATATCGGGAAAACCTACAGTGTTTTAATACTCATGCCTATAGTCTTATTCTATTTTTATCCCTTGTGCAGGTTTCATCTTGAGTATGATCACCTTGGGATACATGTGATTATTGTGTTGGAGAGTGACCAGCAGGGTCACATTGAGTTAGTTTGTTTTCATGTTTGTTCATTTGAGTTGTTCGTTTAGTTGTACTTTCAATATCATGTGCGAATAATGTTCAGTTCAAATTTTATATAAATGTATATTAGGCCATAAATTTATTTTTTCTATTTATTTAATTGCTTATATTTGGGAGAAATCATTCCTTTGTCACTCTATGGATTTCCTTAGTTGTCGTCTCCATCCCGGGAGGATCGAGAACGCCTCTTGGGACATGTCACACAGCTGCCTGGGTGACCAATTCATGGTCGACCCGGGATGGTTCATGATTGGATGAGTTCCTTGAGATTTGATCCATGAGAGCTCATTTGTGCAAAGTTTAGATTCATTACATTAGGGCCTAGATTTTGCTATTGGTTTTGATTGATTTTTTTATTTCTTACTACCTTGTGATGTGATCTGGATACAATCCTTGTAATATGAGACTCAAATGGATGTTCCTAGGATGGATGATTTGTTATGGGGTAGGGAAGCCTGGAGGTGATATGAGCCTGGGATGGATGACATGATATGGGGTGGGGATGCCTTAATTATGTGGCAAAAACTGACACCTATGATGGTGAGAAGCATCGGTACATGCATGTGGGTGTCAGGGATAACACTAGAGATGATAAAATGGGTTGAAACCAGGCTTACTCATCGATGAGATGATGGGAGTTTGTATGCTCACTTTTTAATCTATTTAGTGTATGATAGATGAGTTGTTTATTTATTTACATTCATTTCCCCACTACTTGAGGTAGTTGGATGTGCTTGGTTGCATATTTCCTCTCAATGGTAACATATGATGGTTTTCCTTGAGTTCTAGGTTTATGGAATGATACTAATAATGAATGAATAGATTGTTTAACCCATAGGGTTAGTCAATGGTGGGATGAAAATGTTAAATGATGATAATTGTGTTATACCGAGTCCATAGTTTGGATTTTTTCATAGAGGGCATAGAATTTACTCTGATGATTAATGTAATGGATTGTGGAATAATGTTAATGGTTAAGTAATGGATAACAAATTAATTAACGGAAGGAAATAGTTTATAAAGGAAATAATTAATTTAATGTAGATTTTTAATTTTTTGTTTTCTTATAGGATATCTGGTCTTAATAGTGGCGGCCGGGAGTCCGATCGATGTGATATTTATTTGATTCTAAGACTAGGTTATTCCCATAGTGTAGTTTTGAACTATATTATATCTTGTATATTTTTAGATTTCATATTCTTCCACACCCAATTCAGTTGTGGGAACTAACACCTAGTAGACTCTGAGATGACATTTTCCACAATATCCCAGTAAGAGGATGGATGATTGACTACCCCCTATGGATCCTCTATCTTCTCTTGTTAATTAATTGTGCTAGTATGAATGATAGATAGTTTTCCCATATATGTGTATAGAGGGATGTAATGTATTTTGGTTATTTCACACACATTTATTACTAGTTATAGTATCCAAAGGATTATTATAGGTATCACTTGTATAGGCTGTGATGGCTTGAGATACTTACTCGGTGTATGGGCTGTGATTGATTGATGTATAATACCCAATATTTAATATATTACATACTGGATGTGGTGGATCCCGAAAAATATTTTGTTAATATATATTGATATGAGATATGGGATGGTGTGATGATGTGATGCAGAGGGTGCATTCTATGATTCCTTTCCCATGTGTCATCAGGATGGATTACTTTTGGAGAGAGATGGCTCTAGACGTGAGACATTGGGGAATAAGGGAAAACCAGTGGAGAAGTGAGAGCATAGTTCCATTGATGTTTCACTATTATGTTATATTATCTCATGTATGCGGTAATTAGTGAGAGTTAGCCATGGTGAGTATTGGAACTTAGTATACTTATTTAGCTGATGAATTTGTTTTACTGTTGTTAATTATGCTTTAGCATGATTTATTTATCTTATATATGAGAGGATTCATGTAAGATCCTACTGAGTATACTCTTATGCTCACCCTGCTTATATATAAACTATTTTTTAGGTCATCTAGAGCAGGTCGGCTATCAGTCTAGATATTACTAGCTCATTGTTTTTAAAGAGCTGTTAGGGATTTGTCGTCACCACCGCATTTTCCTTTATTGTACTTATAATTTCCTTTCAATTGTTTAGTACTGTATAGAATTTCATGTTTTCACTTGGTATTTATTTATATACATATATTTCTGATCATGTTTTGTTTGGTGTATCCTTCTTATCTCGTTTTTCAACATGTTTCACTCAGAGGGAAATTCCTCCCATATGCATGTTTATTATTCCCTCAGAGTTAGTCGCTATCCTGAGACCTACTGGAGTCAATAATTGAGTAGTCACCATCTATCTCCCCTCATTGGGGTATATTTTGGTTGAGGGGGCAAGAAATATTGGTATCAAAGGTTCATGTTAAGGGATAGGATAAAGTTTATAATTAGTCCAAGTGAGGTTGCATGAGTTGGTAGGGAAATGGTGTCATCTATGTTTAGTAAGAAACATTAGCTTATGATACCAGCAAAGACATGGGTATTTAGTCCACCCTATGATCAGATGCATAGAACTTTAATTTTACCGATCCTACTAAATGAAGTGATAATGGTTTCAGGGTAGAGACCCAAGAAAGTAGCACACATCATTCTTATTTGTGCTTGTGTTTGAAATGGGTAGACCTTGGGATAGGTTAAAACATCAACAAGATAATTAGTTAATTAATTAATATTAAATATTCCATATTACCAATTTCAGAGCTCTAATTGATTTTTCTTCTTATAGGTATGTCTCCATGTTGACATCATCATTAGGTTTGCGTTGAAGATGTTTAGAATGATATGACAGTAGATCACTATAAAGTGGAGGTCGACATTGATGACACTTGGAGGATAGTCTAAGAGTTTTAGCAACAGAGTCTAAAAAATTAAGATGGATCTACTTAATATTCTCTCAAAAAAGATTGGTTAGAGGAGGTAGAGATCACTATTAGTTTGATCCGTTCTAGGAAAGAACACCAGGTTTCATTTTCTATGATAATGCTACATGGAGTAAAGAAGAAGTGGTGGTTCTTATTCCTCAGGCATCATGAGGATTCAGCAGTCTCATGGGATAAGTGTTGAGACCATTTCAGAGT
The DNA here is from genome assembly GCA_963277665.1 of Viscum album. Taxonomy (NCBI): domain Eukaryota; kingdom Viridiplantae; phylum Streptophyta; class Magnoliopsida; order Santalales; family Viscaceae; genus Viscum; species Viscum album. The sequence goes on along the minus strand of OY728132.1, from coordinate 2,096,020,166 downwards.
AGAGTTTCTTTCATTGACCAAAAAGGTGGCCAATATCTAGGATCTTCTTACCCTTTGTCATAGGAGCTCCAGTGTATGAGATCTTGGGATTAATTTTAGAAACCTTATACAATATGATTCAGACCTATTTCTAGATAAAGAGGCTTGGGAGACGAATTTTGAGGTGGATTTGTCTCCAAAGATCTATTTTTAGGTCACCCTGTTTATACTAAAGATGTATCTCAAGGTGCCAACAATAACTGTAGTTGTTGGGAGAATTTTAGAAAAAAATGGGTCGTCATAAGACGGGAGTCATCCGGATTCATCATGAAGCAGATATGTGGTCTAGGGTTCCCTATTATCTCGATAGAAGAGTTTATGATCAACAAGGATTTGGTCCCAACCCTCATCATCTCATTTCTCTAAGGGTGGAGGATCTTAAACTTATTCAAAGGGATCATATGTGTTTTTTTCATTTACAGACTGAGGTCATCAGTGGTGAGAGGGATCAACCTTTCTAAGCTTTCGACATGTGTTGGGTGTTCCACTTTAGGCCCCTCCGTTGAGGCAATTTTAGCCAAGGCAATAGAAGTAGTTTGTTCTTTTCCAGGATAAACGGGAAGTATATAAGGTGGTTAGAGGATATCCCTAAGTTGATTTCTATCTTTAGTCTGTAGATCATAACCATGGAGGTAGTATTTAATAGGCTCATAGAGGCTATGGAGCAGGTCGTGGTTAGATGCATACTTCAGCGTTTCCAGCACTGGGTGAGACATATGTCATTCTAGGCACCCTCTTCTTATTTTCTATATGGGTGTATGATATATATTTTTCATTTAGGAGAGACACACTATTTTATATCACATTAACTTTTATATTCTTTTGTACTTATGGTATAGAGGCTTCCAGTTCTGTAACACCCCAAGCTTTCACGATACGCTTCTCTTTCAATAATGCAATAGCTTGCATTGTACGCAAGTTCGAGATTATAACACACCGCGACCAATCAAAGTAGTACTTATGAATAGTAATAACCACTTTCTGAAATTATATAAATTTTATATTTCAAAATGGACTTCATTTTTGTATTCGGAATATCGAAATTATCCTAAGTTGAATTTTTTGTAATTTTCTGAGAACTTCCAATTTTCTATGAATAGTGAAAAATACTTAAAAACAACTTTTTTAATCAAAATAATTTATAGTGATAAATTATAATATTGAGTGGTTGTAAAGTACAATTAGAATATATTTTTACAATTTTATCCAATGGTGTTCATTAGAATTAATTTCACTTTGAAATTGGACATAAACAATTGTCAATCTTTTGATATATATTGTTTCTTAAAAACACGCTATTTGTTGTGACAGTGGGAATTAATTATAAAATTAATTAATGAAACTTATATATTTGGAATTTTTTAAAATAGACATCATTTTTGAATTCGGAATATCAATTATATCTTAAGGTGAACTTTTGGCATTGTTCTGAAAACTTCAATTTTTGATGAATAGTGAAACCACTAAGTGGTAGTTAAAAAACCGATTTTTCGTTTAAATGAAACATTACCACTTCTGTGATTTGATTTTCAAAAATCTGACATACATGGTTTTCATTAGGAATTAAAATGTGGTTCAGTGGGATTAAAATATTTTTTTGGTCAATAGTGACTTTTAAGTTTAATTAATCGCGGTTAAAGGTAATTAGTGAAATTTAAGGTAAAAATGATATTATAAAAATTTGAAAATACCATGACACTTGTCCTACCCCTATTGTATGAGTCATGTCTGACGAAGACAATACATGGTTCAACTTGGGGACCCCATGGTGCCACTTTGGTAGGAAAATGACATTAAAAACTTTTTATTTAATGTTAAAATAAAAATGTCACAAACCTGAGTTCTTTTACTAAAACAATTTTAATTGGGGTCATACAAGTCATATTTTTGACTATAAATATTCATTAGAAATATAAAAAGATTTACTACATCATGATACTTTTTTATAATTTTTAGACATTAAATAAATTAAATTTTTTATGACACAATGATGATGCAGTGATTACCTCATTAATTAATGATTTAAATAAACTGGAAAGAAAATGTAAACTATATAGCTTAAAATTGTCTAAAACCTATTTTATGGGAATATTTATAACCCTTATCACCTTATCCTAGAAATATATCATTGTGGGACCTTTAGAATCCGAAAATCATTTCATAATAAAGTAACATTTCAATCATTCCAAGAGTGCCCCTCCTCTCCTCTTATAAAAGGCCCCCACCACTACCACCTTACTCACACCTTCAAAGCCTTTTGGCTCAGCCAAACTCTGACCAAATACTCTCTCAAATTCCCTCTATTACTCCAAGAATCCTCACTTTGGGCAGAATTCTTCCCAAGGAAGCATTTGGATCAAATCAAAAAAGAGTTACCCGATTTTAAGGTAATGTCTTCTCTTATGTTATTTTGTTTTATTTTGCTTCTCCAACCCCCTAAACTCTTTTTATTAATTTATTTTGTAACAACACCAGTATCCGCAATATACTAGGATGTTTTTATAATAAGTATTCTAGCTACACTTACACACACCTATATCTAATGGTTAAAGAACATACTGTTTCTGGGGATGGCGAATTTCTGCCTCACGAAACGATGATTGTTCAACACTCATATAACACCTTCAAAGGTGGCCATTAATATGTCACTATATTTATATATGATATATAATATGTTTATGTTTTACTTAATCTTCTGTGATTTTTATTTATTGCATACCTTTATGGTTTCCATTATGGGTAAACGCGATATTTTCATTTTAGGAAGTGCGGACTACGGCCCCCTCAAAGTGTTTTGAATCGTTAATGCCATATGTGGGATGTATAAAGGATGGAGTAAATGGTATTATACATTATATTATACTGGAATTATAGTATACCTTTATATAATTATAATTTCATTCCATTAAATATGAAATAGAAATGAAAGTAGCGTTCATGCGTACGTACAGCTTACCGTCTCCATGAACGGTGCATTTCATTTCTTACCTCTAAATGTTATGTAATATTATAAATGAATGTATATACTGGATATATATGATATATATGATATATACATCATGAATATAATTCTGGAGAAAATTTATATTCTACCACATAAACAACTTGTAATTATTAGAAGTTTATTGTTGACTCAAGTACCAAAGATCGACAAAACGACCGTTATTAACATAAATAATTACATAATGTTCATAAAATGGTAATAAGTAATATAAAATGAATAATAAACTTGAAAAGGGTTCTTAATCAACTATAAATTAACTCTAGTTTATTATTCAGGAGCTTAAAGAACGGTCGAGTCAAGTTGGACACGAGGTAAGAGAATTTCTTAACCCAATTTCCATTCTTTGGGTTAATCTCCTACTTTCAAATTATGTCATGATATTATTATGTCCTATATTGTATTTTTACTTTATTTATGTGTACTTATAGTGAATAAACATAATAGATCTATTTTATTTAAAAATTATCTTTGTAAGGGACTTCGTCTCAATCTCCATTCATTGAGGCATATTTTGTTTTATACACAAATTTCTTTTATACGGTGTATAAACCCCTTTGACTTTTATGTTTTTTTCAAAATGAATATTTTTATACGAAGCGTTTTATTAATCAATAAAATGGAATGTTTTTATTGTTGTATGTATGCGGCGATAACGACTTCTCCACTGCCATGACCATTATTTGAGTTTCAGCTTCCTCTGCAAGACCTAACTTTTTTTAAATGATTTAAAAAAAATGGAGAGATATTTCTATCAAATATATGAAAACCCAGTGCAAATGTATATGTATTTAACTCAAGCTTAAAAATGTTTTCATAAAACCTTACTCTCGAGTGTGGTAGACAGGAAGGGATTGAGCGTGGACCCATCATGGTCTATAATTAGTCGAGCAGTCTCAGAATTAGTTATTTTGTTTTCAGAAGCTTGCATAATGTTTTCAGAAAAACACTAGGGTATATTTGAGAAATTTTAAACGTAAGTATCTTCTAAAAAAATGCATTGGCAGGTCTCATGAGACAAACTAGTGTCTTGGAATGAGGCCTTGACAAAATCTTATTTGTGGTCTTGGCACGAGGCCTTGCCTACGTGGTTATGATAGTCTAGCATTATGCATTCCATCATTATGAAAATGGTTATTGATATTGTATGTGATTATTCGACCAGTAGAATATCCATGTGAAGAAGTAAATGACATTATCTCATTTTACTTTTTCCATAATATGTTTAAGTTCAAATTTAAAAGGCTTTTGTTTTAGTTATACATTGCCTTAAATGTTTATGTTTATTGATGAAAGCTTCCGCTATATTGTTATCCTTACTGAGCATCTGAGCTCACCCCTTTCAATGTTTTAATATTTTACAGGATGTGAAGAATTATTTTATGAATGACATGCAGGGATAGTTGGAATAGGATATGAGTGTGGAATATGGAGACTTTGTTATTGTAGATTTTCACTTTATGATTTAATGTAACATTTATGAATGTATCTAGTGTTTCCAAGGCTACTAAACTAATCGGTCTTTCGAGACTTGATCTTTTGTGATCCTGCCAATGTTATGCAATAATGCACCGACTCTGGGTAACTGGGGTCGGGGTGTTATTGTTGGTATTAGAGGCAGTTTAGTACTAACCTTGGAAGCTAGATTTAGATAAACTCTGATTTGAGCGCATATCCATAAGATAGAATTTGAGGATTAGTATAGAAGAACTTCCTAGAATTTTGTTGTTGTAGATATTTTGTGGGTTTTTCGAGCAATAAACCCCTGTCTGGATACGAGTAGGTAGAGGCAGCTTTGGCACAGATGTACCTAGGGGTAAAACCCGAAAACACCGCTTTGAGCTAGACTCGAACGGGAACTGGTGCACGACAATGAGCCTTGCTGCACTCTTTGTTATGACACTCCCGAGGGATATGCTTAGGATAATTATCATTTTCTTTTCAAACCATTATGAAGGGTTTATGAGTATATACTTCGTCAAAGAAAACATTTATTTTTACGATTATGGATTATATCCATAAATAGTTCAATTTATGTTAAGTGTTTTACATGTATGGAATTATGTATTTCGATTCATAAACTAATCTAGTTTATGACATTGTTTAGAAATAGCACCTAGTGGAAGGAATGGAAACTGTATCAATGCATGCACTCCGTGTAGGGATTTCCCTCCTGCTCAAGATAATTATTGTGGAGCTGGAGATACAACTGGTGCTGATCAACTTATTACCATACTGGAACAAATCACTCAGGTTATGAATAATAACCTTACTCGTATGGAGCACCCTGATCCACAACGTTGAGGGTCAATGTTAGACCGCTTCATGAGGAAACAACCACAAAAATTTAATGGGGGTAAAAATCCATCAGTAGCTGAGCAATGGATAAACTCCTTAGAGAAAATATTCCATGCCTTGGGGAGTAGCAAAAGGGAAAAGGTTATCATGACAGTTTACCACCTCACTGGAGATGCCGATCAATGGTGGTCGCTGATTCAAAACACAAAAGAATATGAAGAAGTATCTAATATGGAATGGAGGGAGTTCAAAGAGCTTTTCTTAGAACAATACTTCCCTCGTGACCATAGAGCAGATATGGAAAAGAAATTTTTGAGTCTGAGGAAGAAGGAGGATGAATATGTCGCAAAGTATGAGGCTAACTTTACAAGGTTAGCAAGACATGCTCTAGATTATATACGTAACCCAAGAAGTAAGATTGATCGTTTATTTGATGGGTTAAAACCATTTCTCCGTCGAGCTTTAGTATCACAATCCTTCTCATCATACGAAGATATTGTCTCATGTGCTATCAAGACAGAAAAGGAATTTTCTAAGTCTTATGACAACAAAGTAAAGCAAGATAAGAAGAGAATGGTGGAACAAGAGACAGATAAAGAGAAAAAGGGAAATAAGGATTTTCCATTATGTGATAATTGTGGGAAGAATCAACCCGGTGCTTGCCTAAAAGGAATGAGAGTTTGTTATAAATGTGGAGAAAAAGGTCACCAGGCTCGTGATTGCAAGGGAAAGAAAGAGGCTATCAATGTTGAATGCTATAATTGTAGGGAAATGGGGCATTATGAAAATGAATGTACTAAGCGTCAGGGAAAATTACGTCAGAAAAGGCCAAGGGATCTAGGAAAATATTATGCGGTTACTACAGTTGAAGTGGAATAATTAATGTATTGGTGCTTTTGGACTCAAGGATTATATTCTGGTTATAAGAATAATGTAATATATATAAGGATTGTACTGCAGTACTTGTTTTTTTCATTAAGGTTTTAATATGATGAAGTTAATCATATTTTTAGTATGTGACAATAAGAGAAACTTTACTTTGTTTGGGAAATCTGATGTTACAATTGATTTTGGAATTTGGAGACCTTTTAGAGAAAGTCTGGACTGAGGTATTTTGGATAACTATATTGGTTGGAATGGATTAAGTTGAACCTTGGATAGTATTGATTAAAGTTAAAACATTTCTGAAGATTATTTTTGGAATATTATAATACTATAGTTTTAGGAAAAGGACAACCTGCAGGTTGGGGGATAACCCGTCGCGTCAGACAAAGCTCTAGGAATTGAACCCACAACCATAGTGCGACAGGCCTTTATTACCTACCACTAGCCTACAGGAAGTCTCTAGTTATTACAAAATAGTTTTCCTAATACAAATGGGATGTGGTAATTTTTGGAACCTTATACAATTAGGATAAATAGAACATTTTTGAGTTCTGTTACCATTTGGAGTGAAAGATGGGTTCGTGGTAAAAATTTATTAAAGAATGAAAGCCTACATGACAAGTAAGTATATTTTCTTACGTTCTTATAAAATCTCTTAAATAAATTCCTCAACTTTATAAAAGGTAACTTAAAACAAAAACGTTATCGGTTAACTTTTCCAACTGGGGATTCAATGACCGTTTAACCAATCACAAGTTTGTGATTTTCTTGTGGTTAACTTTCTCCTAATCCTGTTTTCTACAACTCTTCATCAGACCTTGATGGTTTGTTTCTCCTCCATATCCATATTTTCATAGAATCCTAGTATGAGCTATCTTGGGAGACCATTTTACTTCTCTTTCTTTCTTTTAATGTTATATTCTTATTAACCCTATTTCTGATGTGGGTTTTCCACAAAGGTATTTTCTATTTTAAACCTTTTATTTTCGAAGAACATTTTTAAATTGCGAGGACGCAATTTTTTGAATGAGGGGAGAATGTAACACCCCAAGCTTTCACGATACACTTCTCTTTCAATAATACAATAGCTTGCATTGTATGCAAGTTTGAGATTCTAACACGCCGTGACCAATCAAAGTAGTAGTTATGAATAGTAATAACCACTTTTTTAATTTATATAAATTTTATATTTCAAAATAGACTTCATTTTTGTATTCGGAATATCAAAATTATCCTAAGTTGAATTTTTTGTAATTTTCTGAGAACTTCCAATTTTCTATGAATAGTGAAAAATACTTAAAAACAACTTTTTTTAATCAAAATAATTTATAGTGATAAATTATACTATTGAGTGGTTTTAAGGTATAATTAGAATATATTTTTACCATTTTATCCAATGGTGGTCATTATAATTAATTTCACTTTGAAATTGGACATAAACAATTGTCAATCTTTTGATATATATTGTTTCTTAAAAACACGCTATTTGTGGTGACAATGGGAATTAATTATAAAATTAATTAATGCAACTTATATGTTTGGAATTTTATAAAATAGGCATCATTTTTGATTTAGGAATATCAATTATAGCTTAGGGTGAAATTTTGGCATTGTTATGAAAAACATCAATTTTTGATGAATAGTGATACCACTAAGTGGTAGTTAAAAAACTGATTTTTCGTTTAAATGAAACATTACCACTTCTGTGATTTGATTTTCAAAAATCTAACATAAATCGTTTTTATTAGGAAGTAAAATGTGGTTCAATGGGTTTAAAATAATTTTTTTTGTGAATAGTAACTTTTAAGTTTAATTAATCGCAGTTAAAGGTAATTAGTGAAATTTAACGTAAAAATGATATTATAAAAATTTGAAAATACCTTTAAACTTGTCCTACCAATATTTTATGAGTCATGTCCGACCAAGACAATCCATGGGTCAACTTGGGGACCCCATGGAGCCACATTGGAAGGAAAATGACATTAAAAACTTTTTATTTAATGTTAAAATAAAAATGTCACAAACATGAGTTCTTTTACTAAAACAATTTTAAATGGGGTTATACAAGTCATATTTTTGACTATAAATATTCATTAGAAATATAAAAATATTTCCTACATCATGATACTTTTTTTATAATTTTTATACATTAAATAAATTAAAAATTTTATGACACAATGATGATGCAGCGATTACCTCATTAATTAACGATTTAAATAAAATGGAAATATAATGTAAAATCTAAGGCTTAGACTTGTCTAAAACCTATTGGATGGGAATTTTTCGAACCCTTATCACCTTATCCTAGAAATATATCATTGTGGTACCTCTAGAATCCGAAAAGCATTTCAGAATAAAGTAACATTTCAATCTTTCCAAGAGTGCCCTTCTCTCATATTATAAAAGGCCCCCACCACTACCACCTTACTCACAACTTCAAAGCCTTTTGGCTCAGCCAAACTCTTCCCAAATACTCTCTCAACTTCTCTCTCTTACTCCCAGAAGCCTCAGTTTGGGCATAATTCTTCCCAAGGAAGCTTTTGGCTCAAATCAAAAAAGATTTACCCGATTATAAGGTAATGTCTTCTCTTATGTTATTTCGTTTTATTTTGCTTCTCCAACCCCCTAAAATCTTTTTATTAATTTCTTTTGTAACAATACCAGTATCCTCAATATACTAGGATGTTTTTATAAGAAGGATTCGAGCTACACTTACACAAACCTACATCTAATGGTTAAAGAACATACTGTTTATGTGGATGGCGAATTTCTGCCTCACGAAACGATGATTGTTCAACACTCATATAACACCTTCAAAGGTGGCCATTAAGATGTCACTATATTTATATATGATATATAATATGTTTCTGTTTTACTTAAGCTTATGTATTTTTCATTTATTGCATACCTTTATGTTTTCCATTATGGGTAAACGCGATATGTTCATTTTAGGAAGTGCGGACTACCGCCCCCTCAAAGTGATTTGAATCGTTAATTCCATATGTGGGATGTATAAAAGATGGAGTAAATGATATTATACATTATATTATACTGTAATTATATTATACCTTTATATAATTATAATTTAATTCCATTAAATATGAAATAGAAATGAAAGTAGCGTTCATGCGTACGTACGGCTTACCGTCTCCATGAACGGTGCATTTCATTTCTTACCTCTAAATGTTATGTAATATTATAAACGAATGTATATAATGGATATATATGATATATATTATATATAAATCATGAATATAATTCTGGAGATAGTTGATATTCTACCACATAAACAACTTGTAATTATAAGAAGTTTATTGTTGACTCAAGTACCAAAGATCGACAAAACGACCGTTATTAACATAAATAATTACATAATGTTCATACCATGGTAATAAGTGATATAAAATGAATAATAAACTTGAAAAGGGTTCTTAAGAAACTATAAATTAACTCTAGTTTATTATTCAGGAGCTTAAAGAACGGTCGAGTCAAGTCAGACACGAGGTAAGGGAATTTCTTAACCCAATTTCCATTCTTTGGGTTAATCTCCTACTTTCAAATTATGTCATGATATTATTATGTCCTATCTTGTATTTGTACTTTCTTTATGTGTACTTATAGTGAATACACATAATATATCTATTTTATTCAAAAATGATCTTTGTAATGGACTTCGTTTCAATCTCCATTCATTGAGGAATATTTTGTTTTATACACAAATTTCTTTTATACGGTGTATAAACCCCTTTGACTTTTATGTTTTTTTTTCAAAAGGAATATTTTTATACGAAGAATTTTACTAAACAAAAAATGGAATGTTTTTATTGTCGTACGTATGCGGTGACAACGACTTCTCCGCCGCCGTGACCATTATTTGAGTTTCGGCTTCCTCTGCAAGACATAACTTTTTTTAAATGATTTCAAAAATGGAAAGATATTTCTCTCAAATATATGAAAATCCAGTGAAAATGTATATGTATTTAACTCAATCTTAAATTTTTTTTCATAAAACCCGACTCTCGAGTGTGGTAGACAGGAAGAGATTGGGCGTGGACCCATCATGGCCTGTAATTAGTCGAGCAGTCTCAGAATTAGTTATTTTGTTTTCAGAATCTTGCATAATGTTTTCAAGAAAACACTGGGGTATATTTGAGCAATTTTAAACGTAAGTATCTTCTAAAAAAATTGCATCGGCAGGTCTCATGAGACAAACTAGTGTGTTGGCATGAGGCATTGACAAAATCTTATTTGTGGTCTTGGAACGAGGCCTTGTCTATGTGGTTATAATAGTCTGGCATTATGCATTCCATCATTATGAAAACCGTTATTGATATTGCATGTGATTATTCGACCAGTAGAATATCCATGTGAAGAAGTAAATGGCATTATCTCATTTTACTTTTTCCATATTATGTTTAAGTTCAAGTTTAAAAGGCTTTTGTTTTAGTTATACATTGCCTTAAATGTTTATGTTTATTGATGAAAGCTTCCGCTATATTGTTATCCTTACTGAGCATCTGAGCTCACCCCTTTCAATGTTTTAATATTTTCTAGGATGTGAATAAGTATTTTATGAATGACTTGCAGGGATAGTCAGAAGAGGATATGAGTGTGGACTATGGAGACTTTTTTATTGTAGATTTTCACTTTATGATGTAATGTAACATTTATGAATGTATCTAGTGTTTCCAAGGATACTAAACTAATCGGTCTTTCGAGACTTGATCTTTTGTGATCATGCCAATGTTACGCAATAATGCACCGACTCCGGGTAACTGGGGTCAGGGTGTTACAAGTTCCCTTGTATTTGACCATGAAAATTGGAGGTTGAGCTGACTTATATGAAGTATGTAGAGACTGTGACCTAGTGTTGGGGTGGGATACTTGTTGGGGAGACTTCCTGTATTTACGGATACAATCATATGACCTTATCATCAACATGGATTTCTTGTATTTGATGTAGGATATCATGTATCACTTTAAGAGGAAGGTTTTGTTCTATGATGCTGATGGAGAGACAATAGTGTTTGTTGGTGAGAAATACCCTTAGATGGGCCAATGAAATGTTGAGTTTTTTCGATAAGTAATGGCTGAGATGATGCTGATCTCGTCGAAGGTTTAGTAGTCAGTGTTTCCTAGGGTTGTGGAAGAGTACCCTAATTTCTTTCTAGAGAGGCTTTATAATTACCCCCTCGATGGGAGATCGAGTTTGGGGTTGAGCTATAACCAGGTGTGTCTCCTATATCAATGTCTATATATATGATGATGCCTTATTATTTTTGAGATATGTGAGTACAAATCGATGATCTTTTGTAGAAAGGTTCTATTTGGATGAGTGGGTCACCTTGGGGTGCACCGGTTTTGTTCATGAAGAAGGACGATGGTAGTTTTCATATTTGTATTAATTATCATTGCTTAAACTAAGTGAAAATGAACAATATCTATCTTCTTCTATAGATTTATGATTTATTTAATGAACTTAAGTGAGTATGTTGGTTCTTGAAGATTGATTTGTGGTCATGATATCATCTGATGCGGGTGAAGGATGAGGATATTCGAAAGGCTGATTTCTGTTGTAATCAGGGGAATTATGAGTTCATTATGATGCAGTTCGGTGTGATAAATTCTCTAGATACATTAATGGGGTTGATGAATGTGGTGTTCATAGAGTTCTTGTGTAAGTTCATGGTGGTTTTCCTTGATGAAATCCTTGTATACTCCATGTCTGAGTTGGAGCATGAAGAACATCTGGATGTCGTTTTGGGAGTTCTTCATCCTGAGTAGCTAGTTAGGATGTTTTCGAAGTTTAATTTCTAGGCTTATAAAGTCTATTTCTTAGGGAATATGGTATCCTAATAGGGAGTATCTATGGATCCTTCAATTATAGAGGTGTTTGTGTCTTGGGAATCCCCCAAGTTAGTGATAGAGGTGAAAAGTTCCATGGTTCTATAGGCTATTATAGGAGGTTCTTAGCTGATTTGTCTTAGGTTATGATTCCTATGATAGTATTCATCCGAAAGGATCATTAGTTTTTATGGACTGACAAGTGTTAGGTATATTTGGAGTACCTAAAGGATAATTTGGTCAACGATGTAGTATTTTTCCTTCCAGTAGAGGGATTTCAGTTTGAGGTTTTCCTTGACATTTTATGCATTGGATTGGGTTATCTTCTGATGCATCAGTGATCGATTGTTTCTTTTGGGCCTCAATAGTTACATCCTCAAGAGGATAAATATTCCACCTATGATATTGATTTGGATGCAGTTGTATTTTCTTTGAAGTTTTGGAAACATTACCTCTTTGAAAAGTCTTTTTTAGTCTTTACCAATCATAAGAGCCAGAGGTATGTCCTCTAACTATATGACTTGAACTTGTGTCAGCATTGATGGATATAATTATTATTGAATTATGAATTTCGTATTACATATATAGCTGGAAAGGGAAAAGTTATTGTGATGCAATGAGAAGGAAGTCACATAATGTTTCCATGCATGAATCTAGGGATTCCTTGAGGGAGATAGAATAACTCTCAACTATGCATCTATATATGAGAGATTTTGGAGGTAGATAATGTCTTTTATATATGATAGTTCAATATTATTTGGTCCATGATGTGGAGGATTCCTAGTTTGGGGATTCTGAGGTGGATTTCTGGAGAGACCAAGTTGTTTTTGGTGATTCTCCTCATGGTTGGTATAAGGATGGGAAACACCAAGTGTTGTTCTTGGGAAGGAATTTTTTGCCTTTAGTGATGCATGATTTGGTTCTTTTTGAGTTCCATATTTCACCTTTTTAAATACATCCCAATGTTATCAAGAATTACTATGCTTTGTGAGGTCAGTTTTGGTGGCCTTGGTTGAAGCATGTAGTTGCAGAATTTGTATCTCAATATTTATTCTGCCAGAAGGTGAATGCTAAACACTATATTCCTGGTGGTTTTCTATATCCATTATATGTTTCCCAGAGGAAGAGTGAGGATGTCTCGATAGAATTTTGTTTCCATTTATCCTTGATATCAATGTGGCTATGATGATATATGGGTTATAATGGATTTTTTTAAAAATTATCTGTAACAACCCAAAGTATTTCAATAGAAAATTCCCTTCTTATATCTATGTCATAAAAACACAAAATAATGAACTACTAAGTGATAAGTGACCTTTAAACATAATTTTGTCACCCCTATGTTTAGAATTTTAAAAATCCGACATACACTGTTGTGTTCAAGATTGTTTTTGGAGTCTAATGAAACAAAAATAATTTTTGGTGAATACTAACCTACCCTTATGAATAGTAATATGACCCTTATAGTAAATAAGAGTAACATTACCTATTAATAATAAAATAATATTTAGACATCATAGAAAGTGATAATTTGACCTTAGTAAACGTTTTTGGTATTTTATAACGTCAAAATAATTAATTATAATTAATTAATTAATTTAAAAGAATATTTATTTTCCTGTAATGTATTCATAAATTACTGAATCAATGTCTAATAGTTTTTAGATAATTTTAGAAGACCCTACGTAATTTTTGAAAGAACTATAAATTCAGTTTTAATCTTAAAAACTGTTTTTTAAGTAAATTATGATTTTTATTAATTATTAAATTAATAATATTTAGAAAATTATTTTTGAAAAATGGACATCATTTTTAGATTCTACACATCAAAAAATGGTAGGGGTAAATTTTTGGGTTTATTCTAAAATAGTTCAATTTTCGGGTGAATAATAAAAAATACAGTTTTTCGCATAATCAGTGTACACTAAATTGCATCATTAATGATGTAATGATGACATAAACATTCTAGAGCATTAGTTTTGGCCAAATTATTTTAAATTTCATAAATTTTTCCTTGAAATACAATAAATCCAATTCTCAAACCTAAAAAGAACTTTCCAAAGCCTAAAGTAAAAAGGTGATTTCTTAAAGTGTCTTTTTCTCTTTCTTTCACTTTCCTTTTAATAAATTAATGAAATCGAATTATAAAGAAGATTTAAAGCCTAAAACGAATTATATTATATTGATATATGATTTAGGATGTCAAAAAACTACTATTACAAGTCTAACTCTTGATATATTATTTTATTTAATATTTTATGCCAAAAACACCTCCCTCCTCATGTATAAATAAGCCCTCCCCCTTCTCTTGCCAAACCACACCTCTCAAGCTCCAAGAATTCTCTAAACTCTGACCAAGCACCTTACCTAGCCTCTACCCCACGTACAAGAGCTCCTGGTTTCATCAAAAGACCAAGCATAGGCCTTTAAGGAGGTTCTTAAGAGGAGGATTCTAAAGGTAATTTATCTCCCTCTTCTCCTTTAATTTCCTTTCAAGTTCAAGTTACTTCCTTGATCTCTCCCTGCCTATCTTCATTCAAACTGTTTTGTAACTCCAATATTATACATATACTGTAATCTTATGATTATAATGGTATATTATATCACCCCACACCCTTTCCCTCTTCCTTTTATTTTATTAAAGAGAACGTTGTTCATGTGGTGATAATTTATCACCTTCAAAAACAACATGCTCCCTTCTTCCATTTATACCTTAAATCTGGTCATAAATCCATTTTTATGGTTGAAACAGAATATTTAATATGTATTATGTTCTATTTTAAGTTCTGGAAATAACCTATGGCCATATTACTAAGTGAAAAGTTAAAACGAGTTCGTTGTGATCCAAACACCGCTCAAATTAACCCAAATAATCTTCATTTAATTCTTATCTAATGATTCATCCACATGGATCTAATATAACTCATTATAAAATCATTCAAGCTTCTGTAATATCATTAATAACATGTAATATCAGTTCTGTATGTTTACCCATGATCTACCCAAACATCAAATTAAGAATACAAGTGGACCGCTCAAGAAAACCATAAAAACGAACATCCCCGAACAATGTTTTTAAACTCTATAAGTCATCCAAAGGAACATAATATGAAATAATGAAACCAGAATGAACTCTATTAATGTATAAAAGGTTCTTTAATTTCTAATTAATTAATATAATGTCATTATATAGGACATTAAAGAGAAGGAGGCATTCAAGTACAAGGTAAGGGGAAATCTCGAACCCAATTTTCTTCCTTCGGGTTCTCCCTCTTTCACTCCATTTTTGATATGGTTACTCCTAAAAGATAATTTGTTCATCATTTACTTTAATTTTCTGGGATATACATGTTTTTCACTAGTTTTTATGTCCATAAAAATGTTTTCCAAAAGAACTCTTCTTTCAAGATCTCACATTTTACCTCTCATTCAAGGTTGATGGTTCTTGTATCAAGTATGTTGTTCCCTATTTATTTTCGGAACCCAAAGCTTATGAATGTGTTATTATGAGATTAAACCCATTAATTTCCATGGGTTATTTATTTACATGTTTGATATGTTTTCTAAGTGGCAATCATGATAATGATAATGTTATGATGTGACGGGTGCGCCTGGAATTATATAGCGCAATATGAATGTTTAAATGTGACGGGTGTGCCCAGAATTATATAGCACTCCAATGCATTGGGTAAAGTGATGAATCTCATGAGTAAATGTGAAATGATGTGTGAACATGATGATATATTTGTTCACAAGTATGTGTGGTAGTTAACCACTAAGACATGATGTTTCATTTTTATGCATTGCCACATTTCAAGTTTACTATTTATGCTCCTCTCATGTTCCTGATCTTCTTCCTATGTCATGATTATGATCACCCCATGCTATATTGTTCTTATCTATCCTCTTACTGGGCTTTTATCTCACCCCTTTTGATTTATATCCTCAGGTGGCTACATGTACTAAGGAGAGGACAAGTGCCACTAAGAAGCTAGTGAAAAAGAAATTAAATAAATGTTTATGGTTGATGTTGTATTTGTTATGTGTGGTCCTAGTTTTCCCAAGACACTAAACCTTTGGATCCTCCATGTGTAATACTATTATGTTGTTTATCTTTTTAATGATGTAATAGTAATGGTATAAAAGGCCGGGTCTCTATAGTTGGTATCAATGGAATGGTTTAGTTAATTTGGGAATTAGGATTAGTAAACCCTAGAGAAAACCACTAGCATAAGAATAAGTAAAAATATGCACACAAGGATATTTACCATGGGATCCCATATGTTATGTTTTTGATATAATTGTTTAAATGGATAAGTTATTCATGAATTTTTACTTATGTTTTGTTCTAACATTTTCTATTTTAGAAAATGGTGGGAACCTGGAGAAATCAGGCCAACAACTCTTGCGAGGAACAATGCAACGATTGCCCGAAAAACATCCCCAATGATTTGGGAGGTGGAGTTCAAAACTTCATGGAAATTCATACCCAAATATCTCGGGTTATGAATAATAACCATAATAATGGTGAACGTCCTCCTTCACCAAAGAGGGAGTAACTAGCTATCGAATGTTTTATGCGGTAACGACCACCGACGTTTTGTGGATCTTCTGATCCACTAGTTGTGGAACAATGGGTAAACTCCATGGAGAAGATATTTTCTGTTCTTCACTGTTCCGAGACGGAGAAGGTGACTCTAGTCGTTTATCGTCTAGATGGAGAAGCTGATCAATGGTGGGCTTTGATTAAGAACACCAAGCCAAGGGAGGAAATTGAAGAGATGGAATGGGAAGACTTTAAGATAATGTTTCATAATAAGTACTTCCCAAGAACTCTTCGCACGAAGATAGAGAGAGAATTCATAGAGCTCAAGTAAAAAGAAGGAGAATCTGTCACAACCAATGAAGAAAATTTCACAAGGCTCGCAAGGTATGCTTCGAGTTTTGTTATCAACAATGATAGAAAAATTGATAGATTATTTATTGGATTAAAACCACATCTTCGAAAGGCTCTTGCAATTCGAGACTTTGGGAGTTATGAAGAAGTTGTTTGGTGTGCTCTCAAAGTGGAGATGGAGTTTGGAGAATGGTCCCATGGCTATGGTGATAAGAAAATAAAGATGGATTTTCAAGCTGGTGGATCTAGTGACAAAGGTGGGAAGAAAAATCGACCCACATGCCAAAAATGTAGGAAGTTCCACCATGGAAACTACCTAAAAGGTACGACGAAATGCTTTAAGTGTGGGAAGGAAGGACACCAAGCTCACGAGTGTCGAAAAGACATGAAAAGAAAGGATAATGTAGCTGATGAAAGGAGAGAAACACTAGTGGTTCAATGCTAAAACTGTAGGGAGCTAGGGCACTATTCAAACCAGTGCACTAAACCTCGAGCTCTCGAGGGTAATCAGCGCCAACAACCACCAAAGCCAAAGGATCAAGGGAAGGCTTATGCCATCACTACTGCGGAGGCGGAACATGATAATGAAGTCGTACAAGGTACACTTACTATTCACTCAAGAATGGAAAAAGTCTTATTTGATTCTGGTTCTATGAATTCCTTTATATCTTGAAAGTTTTCTAGAACTATAGAATCGAAGCCCCGAAACTTGAAGTAGAGATATCTATAAAAACACCAAGTGGTGAAATCATTGCAACCCAAGTGTTTGATTCTTCTCCTGTTGATGTATGTGGGAAGATTCTTCCGAAAAATCTCGTAATACTTCCCTTGGTGGAATTTGACGCTATAATGGGAATGGATTGGCTCTCTTTATATAGAGCGCATATCAACTGTCGGGAAAAGGAAATATATTTTCATATTCCGAACCATCCCATGATCCTCTAAAAATGCAAGGAAGATCATGAATATCCTTTGAAAAATCCTTCAATGGTGTGGGTGTTGATTCCCTATAAAAAAGCATACCTCACCCAAATGGTTGAGTCGAAGGAAAGTACCAACCTTGAGGAAATGCCCATCGTGAGGGAATACCATGATGTATTTCCCGAAGAGTTACCCGGAATTCCCCCGGATCGTGAGGTAGAGTTCTCAATTGAACTCATACCCGGAGCTACTCCTATCTCGAAGTGCCCCTATAGGATGGCTCCTATCGAACTGGAGGAGTTAAAGAATTAGCTGCAAGATCATCTGGACAAAGGGTTCATACACCCTAGTGCATCACCTTGGGGTGCGCTAGTGCTATTTGTAAAGAAGAAGGATGGAACCATGCGGCTTTGTATCAATTATCGGGAACTCAACAAGATCACCATAAAGAACAAGTATCCTCTCCCAAGTATTGATGACTTGTTCGACCAGTTAAGAGGAGCTCAATACTTCTCAAAGGTGGATCTTCGTTCTGGATATCATCAAGTAAAGGTGAATAAGGAAGATATTCAGAAGACTACCTTCCGTACAAGGTATGGGCACTATGAGTTTTTGGTGATGCCCTTTGGACTTACTAATTCCCCTGAAATCTTTATGGATTTGATGAATAGAGTCTTTAGACATTACCTCGACAAATTTTTGGTAGTGTTTATCGATAATATTCTCATCTACTCCAAGAGAAAGGAGGAACATGAAGAATATCTAAGGCTTGTTTTGGAGACATTGAGAAAGGAGAAGTTGTACGCCAAGTTCAGCAAGTGTGACTTTTGGATGAATCAAGTCACGTTCCTGGGACATGTGATCACAAGCGAGGGAATTTCTGTGGACCCTTCAAAGACAAAGGAGATTGAGGAATGGCCCAGGCCCTCTAGTGTCACAGAAATTCGTAGTATTCTTGGATTAGCTGGGTACTATCGACATTTTGTGAGAAACTTCTCACGATTGTCAAGCCCGCTAACTAAGTTAACAAGGAAAGGGGTAAAGTATGTCTGGATGGATGAATGTGAGGGAAGCTTCAAGGAGCTAAAGAGAAGGCTGATCACTGCACCTGTACTCACACTACCGAAAAGTGGAGAAAGTTTTGTGATATACAGTGATGCTTCAAAGAAAGGCTTGGGTTGTGTACTCATGAAAAATGATAATGTGATAGCCAACGCCTCACGACAGTTGAAGATCCATGAGCAGAACTACCTGACACATGATCTAGAGCTGGCAGCCGTGATTTTTGCCTTGAAAATATGGCGGCACTACCTTTATAGCGAGAAGTGTGACATATACACCGACCACAAGAGCCTAAAGTATATATTCACACAAAAGGAGCTCAACATGCTTCAAAGGAGATGGTTAGAGCTAATCAAGGATAATGATTGCTCTATTCACTATCATCCTGGAAAGGTGAACAAGGTAGCTGATGCTCTAAGTAGAAAAGAACCTGCTACTCTATCCATGTTGAGGATTGAGAAAGACCCTATCTTCTTGGATATGCAAAGGATGGATTTGGGAATCATAAGGGCAGGGGATACATCCTACCTTGACCAAATGATTGCGCAACCATCCATCCAACAGAAGATTAAGGAAGCACAAAGGGATGATGTAGAGATAGAAAAGAGGGTGAATGCAGTAAAGGAAGGGAAACTGCAAGAGTTCCATATCGACGATGATGATGTGATTCGGTTTGGAACGCGGCTTTGTGTGCCTTCATCACCCAGGATAAAGAAGGAGCTATTGGATAATGCACATAGCTCAACTTTCTCTATCCATCATGGAAGTACCAAGATGTATCGTGATCTCCGATGGCACTTTTCGTGGGATAATATGAAGTAGTAGATTGCGGAAGATATATCTAGGTGCCTGGTATGTCAGCAAGTAAAAGCTGAGCGAAAAAAGTCCAAAGGTATGATACAGCCATTGCCTATACCCATGTGGAAATGGGAAAATGTTACTATGGACTTTGTCATGGGTCTCCTGAAGATGTCAAAGGGGAATAATGCGATATGGGTTGTGGTTGACCGAATCACCAAGGCTGCCCATTTTATCGCAATTTGGGAAGACCTATCGCTTGAACAACTTGCAAAGATATATGTGAAGGAAGTGGTGAGACTGCACGGTGTTCCACTCTCAATTGTCTCTGACCGTGATCCATGGTTCACATCTATGTTCTGGAGGAGCCTTCAACATGCTTTGAGTACTGAATTAAATTTCATCATGGCCTATCACCCCCAAACCGATGGCCAGTCTGAAAGGACTACTCAGACACTCGAAGATATGCTAAGAGCATGCTCTCTAGAATTCAAAGGTGGATGGGATCATCACCTCCCATTGGTTGAGTTCTCATACAACAATAGCTTCCACTCGAGTATTCAAATGGCTCCTTATGAAGCTCTTTATGGGAAGCGATGTAGAACTCCAACCTGTTGGGATGAAGTTGGAGAAAGAAAGCTACTTGGACCCAATCTTGTGCAGGAGATTATAGAGAAGGTTCAAGTCATCCAGAAACACATCAAAGCTGCTCAAAGTCAGCAAAAGATCTATGCTGAAAACCGTCGAAGGGACTTGGAGTTCGACGTTGGAGATAAAGTCTTCCTTAGAATATCTCCATGGAAGAGAGTCATGAGATTTGGGAAGAAAGGGAAGCTAAGCCCAAGGTACATTGGCCCCTTTGAGATCCATGACCGTATAGGATCTGTGGCCTATCGTCTGGCACTTCCACCGAATATGGATCAAGTTCATGATGTGTTTCATGTATCACTACTGAGGAAGTACATACCAGACCCCTCACATGTACTAAACTCATAGGTGGTACAACTGGAATATGATCTCTCCTATGAGGAGCAGCTGTTAAAATTTTTGGACCGAAGTGATAAGGTTCTACACAACAAGACAACCCTCCTTGTCATTTTATTGTGGAGGAACCATAAGTTTGAGGAAGCAACTTGGGAACCAGAAGAGGCAATGAAGGAGAAGTACCCTCACCTGTTTGTGTAAAGTGAAATTTCGGGGGGCGAAATTTCTTAAGGGGGGAAGAATGTAACAACCCAAAGTATTTCAATAGAAAATTCCCTTCTTATATCTATGTCATAAAAACAAAAAATAATGAACTACTAAGTGATAAGTGACCTTTAAACATAATTTTGTCACCACTATGTTTGGAATTTTAAAAATCCAACATACACGGTTGTGTTCAAGATTATTTTTGGAGTCTAATGAAACAAAAATAATTTTTGGTGAATACTAACCTACCCTTATGAATAGTAACCTACCCTTATGAATAGTAATATGATCCTTATATTAAATAAGAGTAACATTACCTATTAATAATAAAATAATATTTAGATATCATAGAAAGTGATAATTTGACCTTAGTAAACGTTTTTGGTATTTTATAAAGTCAAAATAATTAATTATAATTAATTAATTAATTTAAAAGAATATTTATTTTCCTGTAATGTATTCATAAATTACTGATTCAATGTCTAATAGTTTTTAGATAATTTTATAAGACCCTACGTAATTTTTGAAAGAACTATAAATTCAGTTTTAATCTTAAAAACTGTTTTTTTAAGTAAATTATGATTTTTATTAATTATTAAATTAATAATATTTAGAAAATTATTTTTGAAAAATGGACATCATTTTTGGATTCTAAACATCAAAAAATGGTGGGGGTAAATTTTTGGGTTTATTTTGAAATACTTCAATTTTCAGGTGAATAGTAAAAAATACAGTTTTTCGCATAATCGGTGTACACTAAATTGCATCATTAATGATGTAATGATGACATAAACATTATAGAGCATTATTTTCGGCCAAATTATTTTAAATTTCATAAATTTTTCCTTGAAATAAAATAAATCCAATTCTCAAACCTAAAAATAACTTTCCAAAGCCTAAAGTCAAAAGGTGATTTCTTAAAGTGTCTTTTTCTCTTTCTTTCACTTTCCTTTTAATAAATCAATGAAATCGAATTATAAAGAAGATTTAAAGCCTAAAACAAATTATATTATATTTATATATGATTTAGGATGTCAAAAAACTACTATTACAAGTCTAACTCTTGATATATTATTTTATTTAATATTTTATGCCAAAAACACCTCCCTCCTCATGTATAAATAAGCCCTCCCCCTTCTCTTGCCAAACCACACCTCTCAAGCTCCAAGACTTCTCTAAACTCAGCTCCAAGACTTCTCTAAACTCTGCCCAAACACCTTCCCTAGCCTCTCTCCCACTTCCAAGAGCTCCTGGTCTCATCAAAAGACCAAGCATAGGCCTTTAAGGAGGTTCTTAAGAGGAGGATTCTAAAGGTAATTTCTCTCCCTCTTCTCCTTTAATTTCCTTTCAAGTTCAAGTTCCTTTCTTCATCTCTCCCTACCTATATTCATCCAAACTATTTTGTAACTACAGTATTATACATATACTATAATATTATTATTCTAATGGTATATTATATCACCCCACACCCTTTCCCTCTTCCTTTTATTCTATTAAAGAGAACGTTGTTCATGTGGTGATAATTTATCACCTTCAAAAACAACATGCTCCCTTCTTCCAATTCTACCTTCAATCTGGTCATGAAACCATTTTTATGGTTGAAACAGAAAATTTTATATGTATTATGTTCTATTTTAAGTTCTGTAAATAACCTATGTCCATATTACTAAGTGAAAAGTTAAAACGAGTTCGTTGTGATCCAAAAACCGCTCAAATTAAACCAAATAATCTTCATTTAATTCTTATCTAATGATTCATCCACATAGATCTAATATAACTCATTATAAAATCATTCAAGATTCTTTAATATCCTTAATAACATGTAATATCAGTTCTGGATGTTTACCCATGATCTACCCAAACATCAAATTAAGAATACAAGTGGACCGCTCAAGAAAACCATAAAAACGAACATCCCCGAACAATGTTTTTAAACTCTATAAGTCATCCAAAGAAACATAATATGAAATAATGAAACCAGAATGAACCATATTAATGTATAAAAGGTTCTTGAATTTCTAATTAATTATTATAATGTCATTATACAGGAAATTAAAGAGAAGGAGGCATTCAAGTACAAGGTAAGGGGAAATCTCGATCCCAATTTTCTTCCTTCGGGTTCTCCCTCTTTCACTCCATTTTTGATATGGTTACTCCTCGAAGATCATTTTTTCATCATTTCCTTTACTTTTTTGGGATATACATGTTTTTCACAGGTTTTTATGTCCATCAAAATGTTTTCCAAAAGAACTCTTCTTTCAAGATCTCACATTTTACCTCTCATTCAAGGTTGATGGTTCTTGTTTCAAGTATGTTGTTCCCTCTTTATTTTGGGAACCCAAATCTTATGAATGTGTTATTATGAGATGAAACACATTCCTTTCCATGGGTTATTTATATACATGTTTGATATGTTCTCTATGTGGCAATCATGATAATGATAATGTTATGATGTGACGGGTGCGCTCGGAATTATATAGCGCAATATGAATGTTTAAATGTGACGGGTGCACCCAGAATTATATAGCGCTCCAATGCATTGGTTAAAGTGATGAATCTCATGAGTAAATGTGAAATGATGTGTGAACATGATGCTAGCTTTGTTCAGAAGTATGTGTGGTAGTTGAACACTAAGACATGATGTTTCATTTTTATGCATTGCCACATTTCAAGTTTACAATTTATGCTCCTCTCATGTTCATGATCTTCTTCCTATGTCATGATTATGATCACCCCATGCTATATTGTTCTTATCTATCCTCTTACTGGGCTTTTAGATCACCCCTTTTGATGTATATCCTCAGGTGGCTACATGTACAAAGGAGAGGACAAGTGCCACTAAGAAGCTTGTGAAGAAGAAATTAAATAAATGTTTATGGTTGATGTTGTATTTGTTATGTGTGGTCCTAGTTTTCCCAAGACACTAGACCTTTGGATCCTCCATGTGTAATAATATTATGTTTTTTATATTTGTAATGATGTAATAGTAATGTAATAAAAGGCCGGTTCGCTATATTATCCCACTTTATAAAGAGCGGGGAGTTGATCTTAAAGGAGGTTTTGTTTAGGAAATATATAGAGGAGGTGGTGTAACTCCATAGAGTTTTGAGGATGGTCATATTTTTTTGAGATCCTCATTTTACCTATAGGGTGTGGTGAGGTCTCCAAAATGATTTTATTTCTCAATTATTCCTTAGCACTGCTTTTAATCCATAGACAGATAGTCGTATAGAGAGGACCATCGAAACTCTTGAAGACATTTTTCACTCCTATGCTCTATATTTTGGAGGTTCCTAGTTGAGGAACTATCCCTTGGATGAGTTTAATTACAATAATAGTTTCCACCCCACCATGGGTAGGGTACCGTTTGAATATTTTTACATCCAAACTTACTGTTATCCATTGTATAGGACTGGAGTTGGAGAGGTAACAATTCTTAGGATGGAACTAGTATAGAATATGATAGAGATGGTAAAAGTATTTAATGAGATAACGAGGTCAGCACATGATCAATAAAAATTTTATGTTGTTTATAAAATGGGACCTCTGGTGTTTGATATTGGAGATCATGTTTTCTTGAAGGTGAATCCTTATCATGGTAAGTGATGGTTTGGTTGTGGGAGTAATACTTCTCCCCAGTTTTTGGGACTTTATAGGTGTTGGATTGTGTTAGATCTTTGTCACATAATATAGAACTTCTCTAAATATGATTCAGATACAAAATGTTTTTAACATGACAAAGATATGTCATTATCCAAATGATGACTCTCCTGTCATCGATTAGGGGGAGATCACTGTTGATAATGATGTGACCATAAAGGAGTAAAATGTGGAGATCCATTGTAGCCATGAGAAGGAATTTCATGAGAATAATATTCCACTGGTTCGTGTCTTGTGGAGGAATTGTGGTGTGAAGCATAATACCTGGGAACATGAGTCATAGATTCATGCTCAGTTCCCACAGTTTTTTGATGTTTATCTATTATCTTGTAACATTGTTCCCTTGTGGATATTTACCCTTTTGGATATGATATAGATTCCTCTTGATTCTTTTTTTGGATTTAATATAATTGTAGAGGTATCTCCCTTGGTAGAGTTTTTATGATCTAGTTGTTGTGTTTGTGTAGTTTTGCGTTTGTTTCCTCTCAGTGAGGGGGTTGAGATCCTGAGATGGAGGGACATTTGAGTGGTATCTCATGGGGTGGCTGTTTGGGAGACCCGATATTCTTTTTTCCCTCTGGTTTGAGTTTTGGTTTCTCAAGTATGATAATTGTTTGATAGGTATCTAATGTGAGTGCCTAGATCAGTGTATTCTGACCCTTTATATGTTTTTGAGACTTGTGGTTCTCAACAGAGGTTTGAAGTGTGTCTGGAGGGGTTCAACTACGAAAATATGGAATCTGGGAGAATACATAGTGTATAAGTGTTTCACATCATGTATTCGCAGTTCATGGATTCTTAAGGATAATTCACTGGGTGCTTCAAATAATGTAGTAATTCAAGTATAAATTTCTTAAGGTGACATGTTTTTTTGGCAAGATCTAAAATCCAATGATTACACGATGTGTAAGGATTGAAAACCATGTAAATCCCCTATGAAACACATATTTAAATAGGTGTAGACACATGAGTGTTTCTCAAAACCTACCATATCCTATTGATTCTAGGTGGTCCAAAAACCCTCACTTTGTTGTTTTGTGATTCCTTCAATGGGTATGAATCCTTGGGCTTCCGTATTCGATCTATGTTGACCCATAGGGATCCAAAGTGAGTTCTACCTCCTTTCATGCAGGATTATTATTTTTTGGTACTTTTTTCATCCTCTTTATTATTTTCATGAATTATATAATGAACTCCCATGTTTTTTAATGGGTTTTCTTGGTTATTGTTGGTATGATTGTTCAGTGAAATCCTTTTAGGGATGCAGTTCTTGTGGAATAGGTGATAAAGATCCTCAACATTGGTCTGCTCTAATGCAAAGAATGTTGATTCCTTTGAGGTATTATATTAATTTATTCTATATTTATATGTGTGATATCATAAATTAATCACGCTTTATCACTTTTTATGGAAATGAATTTGACCTACTAATTATTGAACAAGAATAAAGAAACTTGTTGTGATTTCATGTTGGAGACATTGTTGCTTTATACCGTAATAAAATTTTACCTCATTATTTTCTAGATATTGTGATATCTATGTTTTATGATTTTTTATAATGTTATTATGCTTGGAATAGAATTTTGAAATTGGAAAATAACATATATATGAAATTAATTGATAATTAATTGGCTTAAGAACAATTAAAGAAGGGGCATGTTTGAATTTTATGCTTGTTGTAATTTGATAATGATCAAATTGTTTCTAGTGTGTGTGTTTAATTGTAAATGTGATCTTTCATATGGTTAATAGATTTGATAAATAATGTGAATAATATTTATTCTTGTTGATAATAATAAAAAGTCATGAAAAATGAGGATGGTTGGATTCTTGGAAGCTTGATTAAATCAATTTCTTAAGTAATTTAGTAGCTTATTACAACTTAATGAAAAATGTTTCCCATAGTTGTATCATGTTATTAATGAATCAGTTAATTCAATATGGAATATAAATTGTTTTTTTATAAATATAATTTATAGGGCTGGAGTTTCCCCATTCTTGAGAAGTTTGAGTGCCTTGAGATTGGAGTAGTGAGAGATCACTTGTTTGATGGGTGGATGCCTTGATTTAGGGCCAAGATTACCCTATTAGTTATGCTTTTTGGTTTTTTTCTTACTACCCTATGATGTGATTTGGATACAATTATTGTGATATGAGCCTAGTATAGATGATCCTGGGATGAATGAAATTTTATGGGACATGGAGGATCAGAGGTGATAGAAGCCTGATATTCCTAACACTATGATGGATGACGTGATATGAGGTGGGGAGGACAAGATGATATGGAAGAAGCTAATGCCTGTGATGGAGATATGAATTAGTATATATGCATGGGTTTTAGGGATGACACTAGAGATGATTAAATGGGTTGTAGCTGGGCTTACCCATTGATGATATGCTGAGAGCTAGTATGATCTCTTATGAATCTTTTTAATGTTCGATGGTCAGATTTCATGTTTATCTGTAATACTTTTCTCCCTTCTTGAGGCTGTTGGATGTGGTTGGTGCCATGTTTTATTTTACTGGTAGCTTAGGATGATTTTTCTAGAGTACATGGTTTATGGAATGCTTCTACTAATGAATTACAAAATTGTTTAACCCACAATGTTGTTTGATGATGGGTTGCATATATTAAAAGAGGATAATCTTGTTAAACTGATTCCTCAGTTTGTATTATGCTTGGAGGGAATGGACTTTACTCTAATAATTAATGTAATGTAATGTGGAATAATGTAAATAGTTAATTAATGAAAAAAATTAATAGAAGAAAATGGTTTTAAATGGAAATAATGAATTTAATGTATCTATTTAAATGATTGTTTTCTTATAGGATATCTTATCTTGAAGGTGGAAGCCAAGAGTCCAAGTGATGTTTATTTCAGTTGAGTCTAAGACTACGTTATGCCCATATTGTGGTTGTGATCTATATTATATATTCTATATTTTGGGATTTCATACTCTTACACACCCATGTTAGTTAGGTATACTAACACCCAATGGACTCTGGGAGGGTGTTTTCCCCAACATCCTAGTGGGAGGATGGATGGATAACTACCCCCACTAGCCCTACTCTCTTCTCTTGGTAGTTACATGTATTGGTATGCATTCTATTTAATTTCCCTATATATGTGTATAGACATATGCAATGGATTATGGTTATTTCACACACATGTATTACCATATATAGAATCCAAATGATTATTATAGGTTCGGTGTGTATAGGTTGTGATGTCTTGAGGTACTTACTTGGTGTATAGGTTGTGATGGCTTAAGGTATAATACCCGATGTTTGACATACATCATATAGGATATGGTGGATCTCAAAGACTACTTGGTTACTATATGTGGAATTTTGATATGGGATGGCGTAATAGTGTGATGCATGAATTTCATGTTTTGATGCCTTTCCCAGGTGTCTTTGGGCTGGCTTACTATTAGAGAGAGATGGATCAGGATGTGCGGTGTTGGGGAAGAGAAAGAAAATAGTGGGGAAGTTGGAGCGAGGTGCCCTTTATGTTTCATTGTTATATTATATGATCTACAATATGATATACTAGGTTAGAGTTATCAATGGTGAGGTTGGGAACATAATAGGAGACTAGTTAATTTCAATATTGTTCACTATGATTTATCCTGACTTCTTTACCTTTTTCACAATAGTATCCAGATAGGATCCTATTGATTATTTTTTTATGCTCACCCAAAATATATATAAATAGTTTTTAGGTCATCCAGATCAGGTTGGAGATTGAGCTAGATATTATTAGCTTGTGGTTTTGTAAGAGCTATTTGGGATTCGTGGTCGCTATCGTCTTCACCTTTTGGGAACTTTTAGTTTTCTTTCAATTGTTTAGTACTATATGAAATTTATTGTTTGAAGTTGTGTTTTATTTATATATATATATATGAGTAGGTTTTTTTGGTGTATCCTTATTATCTATCTCTTCTGCATGTTCCTCTTAGAGGGAAATGCCTCCCATATACATGTTTATTATACCCTCAGAGTTGGTCACAAACCTAGGGCCTACTAGAGATGGGATACATGAAGTCACTATATATATCCCCTAATTGAGGTATCTTTGTGGTGAGGGGGTTGTGACATATGTTATATATTTTTATGAGTGTGTTTGATATTATAGAGAGATGGAACTGCTATTATGTTTATCAGTTGGATGCAAATATGGAATCATGGATAATACTCTGTCAGTAGTGGGACTGAGATCTCCATTGTTCCTGGGTGATAGGGGGAAGAGAAATTCCATGATAAATTTTCTCATTTTATTCATTTTATGGAGAGAGAACTTGGGTGGGAAGCACCAAGTATGATTGATCTGACGAGAGTTTTTTAACTACATCACCGTCTGACATTTTACGAAGTGGGTAGAACTGAGGAAAAAAAGATCTATATTGAGTCTATCGAGATGATTTTGGATCACCTAGATACTTCTCCTTATAAGAGAGTCATGTTGATAGCATACATGTTATGAGGACCAGTGAAGTACTATTGGGATATTCAGGTCCTATTAGAGAAGTTAGTGAGTATGGAATGAATAGATTTATAAGGGGTGTTTTTGGAGAACTTTAACCCCAAAACCATGAGGTAAGAGAGAGATTTAAAATTTATGCGATTAACCCAGGGAAATATGTTAGTGATGTATTATTTTCAATGATTCGCTAACTTTCAACATTTTGTTTCTACATTGATGGGTGGTGGGGTAATGAGGGAGAGATGTTTTCAAGAAGTACTTAGATGTGAGATGAAGTACCAGGTAAATATCATTCATTTAATGAGGTTATCTAAGGTAGTAGATCAAGATCTCATTTTTCTGGGGAACCTAAAAGAGGTTTCTAGTGGTGGATAGATGGTTTCTGTTTGGGAAAATTTTGTGGTATATCCTCCATTTATATGAAGAATTTTTATGATAACTTCGACCTAGGTAGAGGTGGATAGTGTAGCCAAGGGAGAGTATCAGTCTCACATGGCCGTGATCGAGTTATCTGTTATCAGGATATCAGATTGGGTCATGTGTGTGTTCATTGTCCATAACCACCAGTGGAATGCCGAGCTTGCAGTGGGATGGTTCACATACAAAGGTTCTATAGGGACCATTGATAAATAGGCAATTATGGAGGATATAGACTAGTATAAAGAACCGAAATGGGATCAGTTACCCCATATCATTCAGATAGTTGGAATTTCACTTACTATACTAGTTTGGGTGTTTAACATTGTACTTTGAGACAATAAAATCCATATAAATAGGTAAGTTCAACCTTGGAGGCTCAGATGAGAGCATTGGGTAAAAGGACGGGCCAGTTGCATGCAGTTCAACCTGAACCTACCGATGGCGAGGTTAGATAGTTGACTGTATGTGGTATGATTATTTTCAGTTATATTCTTTCTATTTCTTTATTTGATACAAAATAATTTATTTCTTTCATATCATTCTAGTTTTTAAGTTCTTTGGGTTTAGTATTGGAGTATATATTTGTTGTTATGTTGATCGACATGTCGTTGGGGGTGTGATTAGAGGGTATGAATAAATGTAAGGGGTTCACCCTTGAGGTTTGTGGGTATCATCTTCTTTGGGACTGGTATGTTCTTGAGATTATATGATTTGACCTGATAATAGGGATGGTTTGGTTGGTTTTATACTAGTCTCACATTGACTATTATCATAGGACAGTGAGTTTAACATTTCCTAAATCTGATATTTATGTTCATAGTAGGGAATGGAATATCTAGGTAGCCTATGTAGTGAAAATTTGTCTGAAATTGTGTGAACTCATATCCCAAGGTGTTTTGTCTTATCCTCAATGATAGGTTAGTGGATCATGTTGTATTACCTACTTTATTTGATCAATTTTAGGAATGTGTTTATGGATGAATTTTTAGGGTTTCCACCCATGATAGATTTTTATTTCACAATTGATCTATTTCTAGGATTTGAGATGGTTTCCAATCTTCTATAGAGAATGTTACAAGAACTCACCTGCATGAATTAAAGGATAAGGGATACATCTGTTTGAGTATATCTCCTTGAGGATCTCTGGTGTTTTTTTCTAAGATGGTGGATGAAACCTTATGATAATGTGTCGATTACTGGAAATGAAAGTGGATGAATATTAATAATAGATATCTTATTCCACAAATCAATAGTCTTTTTGACCAACTGAAGGGTGCTTGTGTGTTCTCCAAAATTGGGTTGAGGTCAGAGTACCACCGATTGAGAGTGAGACCTTTTGATATACTGTGGACTAATTTAAAATGTAGGTATAGTTTATAGGAGTTTATATAAATTCTTTTCCGTATGATGAATGTAACTATTTTATTTCTAGATTTGATGATATATATCTATCATCATCACCTAAATCAGTTTTTAGTTTTTCTTGGATGAAATATTGGTGTACTCCTAGACATATGATGGTCATTCAAAACATCTTGAAAACATATTAAGTACACTGAGAGAGGATCAAATTTATGTCAGGTTATCAAAGTTTCATTTATAGATTGACAAGGTACATTTGTTGGGTCACATAATCTCAGAGATAGGTGCGTTAGTGGATCTAGGGAAGGTTCAGGATGTTGTTTTTTTGGAGAAGTTCATAGATTTTTGGGTTTAGAGAGTTATTATAAAAAGTTCTTTAAAAAATATTATTTCTAAGAAGTTTTAATATTAGTCTTGACCAATAAGGGTATAATTTTTTAGTGTTCTAGAGCATTTAAGATTGATTTCGAAGAAATGAAGATGCATTTGACCATTGTAATAATTACGACCTTACCCGATCCGGGTATGGAGTATACCTTATTTTAGGATGCATATGGGATTGGAATTGGGGCAGTGTAGATAGAGGGAGATCAAGTCATGTAATATAGAAAAAACAGTAGAGTTCATATGAATGGAACTATCCTACACATGATCTCGATTTAGCTGCAATGTTTTATACCTTGAAAGGATGACATTATTATCTTTTTTGGTGAGAAGTTTTAATTTATACTGATCATAAGAGACTTATGTACATATTTTACCAATTTTATTTGAATATTAAAAAGTAGATTTGGGTTGAGTACATGTTGTATATTGAAATTAGGATAGTTTACATATTGGGAAAGGTAACCATTTTTGAAGATGTGTTGAGTTGGAAGACACAGACTCAGGTGGTTCAGGAGCCTAGTTCTATGTGAAAGGTGATGGATTTTCTTCTTAAGATGGGTATAGGTGTCCAGGTGGGTCATGAGCTCATGAAACTCATATCCTTTTCCATTGAGCCATCACTTATGAACTGTTTTAAGAGGATGTAGTATGAGAAATAAGAATTTATGGATTTGAGAGATAGTTTCAAAGGTGGGGATCCGCCTTTAGATTGATATATTGACGTGTATGAGACTATCTATATTCCTGAACATGTTTTTGTGACTAATTGTATACTGAAATATATTATGCATGAGTTTCATGCCTCAAAGTGGGCAATCTACCTTGATTTGACAAAATTGTACCATCACCTTCAGAGACAACATTGGTGTCCAGTAACAAACAATTATTGTAGGTTTCATGAAATGATGCTACACCTTTCAGAAGGTGAAGGCTAAGAATTAGCAACCTAGTGGAATTTTACACTATAGGAATAATGCATAATTGGGATGGACTATTTGCAACAAACATACCCCTCACAAATAGTCTGGTAGAAGGAGTTATTTGTGATGGATATCTAATTCTGTCACAAATAATAATTATTTGTGATTGGATTTCCAGTCGCATCACAAATGCTTTTGGGGTGAATGCACACTATTATGTGGGATTATAATAAGTGATAGCTTATTTGTGACATACGATTTTATTCATCACAAATGAATTTGGCATGCATGCACACCATTACTTGGAAGTATAATAAGGGAAGTCTTATCTTCGATATACATTTTTATCCATTGCAAATAAGCTTTCATAGAAACCATTTACGATGGGATAAATTTATTCACTACAAGTCCATTACAAAAAATAAATTAATAAAGACACAAGATGACATCTTCTCCCACAACACTTCATTTCTTAAACCCCCCATACCAAGCCAGACGGACACCCTTTCATGACCACGCCGCCAAATATCCCGAAAACGCAAATCATACTTGATTTATTATATATTTAGGCTCAGATCCTTCAGGTATAGACTCCACATCTATCCTTCTTC
This sequence comes from Viscum album, assembly GCA_963277665.1. Classification (NCBI taxonomy): domain Eukaryota; kingdom Viridiplantae; phylum Streptophyta; class Magnoliopsida; order Santalales; family Viscaceae; genus Viscum; species Viscum album. The sequence goes on along the minus strand of OY728132.1, from coordinate 2,095,987,383 downwards.
ACTAATTTTTTGATTTTCATTTAAATCTTGCAAAAATTGGTTTGGTCAAAACCCAGGTTAATATATTTACCAGATATTTATGGTTTATTTGATATTTAGGGCCACTATAAGTTTTTTATTCCATATTTTAGTTGCCACTAGCTCTACACGAATTGATTTCAATTTATTTAATATATTTTTTTTCTTTATTTGACCTTTATATTTAATAGATTTCTTTTTTTTGTCATGTAAGGTTACTACAAGTTTATAATTTTATATTATTATTTGAAATATGAGGATTCTTGAAATTCTTAATACGAATATTTGATATTGACGGAGTTTATATAAATATTTTTAATTCATCTTTTATATAACATGGTAATGGTGATATAATTTTTGATGAAGTGTGATTATTCTTGGATTTTGACATTTATGTAAAACCTTGTTTTTTTAAATTATGATTGTTTTTAATTTATTTAAAACATGTAAATATAGTTTTGTAAACATTTGGATATATATATATATATATGAATATTAACATGTGAACATACATATATAAAAACATTATAAAAATAACATGTACGGTTTTTCATATATATGTATGTATGTACGTATGTATGTATAGTTTTCATATGTATATTTGTTTAAAAACCGTGTAAAAATATATTTTATTAATAAATCATGTAATATATATATAGTATGAACTAAATAATAAATGAATGTTTTATAAAAATAATGAGGAAATTGAAATTAATAATAAATATGTTTTGATAAATTTTCTTTATAATTAATAAATAATTTTTATTAGATAATTAATTGTAAAAAAATATAAAAATACTAACAATTTTTTGAAATTCACAATAATTAATAAAATTTTAATAATAATGAAGAAAAACTATATTAATTATTAAATTATTTTAATATTTTTGTAATATATAATTAGAAATAATTATTAAATATTTGTAAATTATGATATTTTTAAATATATATATATATATATATTAAATATTAATAAATTATTAAAAATGTTACCCTCATCTATGATGTTACCAAACACTTGATGCACACAAATGTTATGTGACACCTAGGGTAAACCCCACACCCCTCACTTAAATGGGGTCTCATATTTATGATACGATACACCATTATAGAGATACCTCAATTTTTTGTAAAAAAAATTAATAAAAAAATTAAATTAATTACCATCATGCATGATGTTACCAAACACCTGACATGAAAAAATGTAATGTAATATATAGGGTAAACATTGCATTCCATTCCTACTAGTGTTCTATTATTTCTCATGTAATACATAATTCATGAGATACTTCAATTTTTTCAAAAAACTTATACAAAAAATATTAAATGAATTACTCTCATGTGGAATGTTAGCAAACACCTGAGACACCTAAATTTTATATCGTGCCTAGGGTAAACACTACACCCCTAACCTAACGGTTGTCTCTGATTACTCATATGACACAAATATTGGGAGATACTTCAATTTTTTATAAAAAAATATAATAATAATATTAAAAGAATTACCCTAAGGTGTAATTTAACGAAACACCTGATGTACACAAATGTCATGTGATGCCTAGGGTAAAACCCATATCCCAGAACTAATAGTGGTATCATATTTCTCATATAATAAACTATTCAGAGGATTTCCATTATTTTTAAAAGATAACATTAATGTGATATAATATATTTAATATTTTTATTCTTTCTGAATTGAGCCTCTACGAGCCCCAGAATCCAGTGCTAACTCGATGCTTCACTCCAACTATATTCCATAGAATATTAAATTATGTTAAAATATAATCATAATTTTCTATTTTTTGTAATGATTAATAATTATTCATATTTATATTGTTTCTTATACAAATATGGACTTAGGAAGGAGACATCAGTTTCTATTTTGAGATCATGATTGGATAAATCATCACAAAAATTCTTACAATTCTGGTATAAATCATATCTACATTGATGGAATTGAAATGTTTATACCATTTTCATCATCAAATTCAAAAAAAATTATGAATTAAGAATTAAATTTCTATGTATGAAATGTGATCTTCAGAAATTCGAAATGTTTTACCATGTTGGAATTCTTCTATTTTGTTTTGATTTTGGAAAGATTATATTTTTTGGTATCAACATGGTGAGTAGAATTTAGTAGAAAATACAATTTTTTTTCCTAGATCTATCATTTCAAATTTTAGTAGATGAGAATGCTGGTCCATCTATTCAGGAAACAATAACCCAAAATGATATTCCAAATCTTGAATCAAAACCTTATTAATTTTATAATTTTTTAAAGCTGAGGAGGAGGCCTTATATATGAGATTCTAGATTATAAAACATAAAATTGTTACAAAATTTATGGTTGTAAAATCATATTTTGGAAGATCATATAGTTTTTTTGTTATGACATTATCATCAGTTAAATTATTGCTTCCTGACAGAAATACATTAACTATAAGTTTCTATGAAAGTAAGAGGTTGGTCCATAATTCAAGTCTTAGTCATCAAAAGATTCATGTGTGTTAAAATGACTCCATATTATATTATGGAGAGTATCAATCATTTGTTAATTTTATAACATTCCAATAATAGAAGTTTAAAGATGAACAATAAGGAAAGTCTATATTTCTTGTGAAACAATTATGGTATTTTCCAATTACACCCCATTTACAATGTTTATTTATGTATTGAAACACAACTACATTGATGACATGGAATAAATAAAATATTTCCATTATTAAAATATTATTTCATCCATGTGATAGTGATTCAGGGAAACACATTTATTATATACATCCTTCTTTTGCTTCAAAACCTCATAACATATATTTGGGTTTTTCTACAGGTGGTTTTTGTCCATTTGGTACTTACGACAATTGATATATTTTTTGGCCTATTTTCATTACTCTATAAAACATACCTCCTCAAACGACGATGAAAGAACCATATATATATTTCGTGATATTTTTTCTAGTAAATCTGAAAAATAATATTGATATTTATTTGAATATACTAATTAATGAGTTAATTTTATTATAGAACAATCGTGCGACAACATTTGATATAGTTAAATATAATAATTTTATAGTGAAGGTTGTATTAATGTGGATGATCAATGACCTTTTACCATATGGTATATTTTATAGATGGATTAAACATGGTCTAAGATAATTTCCATACCATATGGATAAGAAAAAAGCGTTTATGCTTAGAAATGGGATAAAGACTAGTTATTCTGACTGCCATTATAGATTTCCTCCTACAGATCACCCTTTTAAAAGGAATATAAAAAATTATACAAAAAGTATAATTGAAAGGGAAGAACCTCTAGTAGTGTTCTAAGGCATCAAGTTAAATATACCATTTATTCATTACCTCCTGTTACTTTTGGTTCAAACATAAATAAACAAACATAAATGGTTTCGAGAGAGATCATAATTGGATAAAATAGAGTATTTTTTTGGACCTTTCATATTGGACTAATTTGTTTATTTGTCACATGTTTGATGTAATTTATATTGAGAAGAATTTTTTTGATAACATATTTTATACCATGTTGGACACACCCAATAAAGAAAAAATATAATGTAAAAGAACAGTTAGATCTTTCCAAGATTTGTAGACAGCCAAAAATTGATTTTTTTGAAGATGAAATATCACACAAATTAATGAATCCAAAAGTAGCTTACACACTTTCTAAAAGAGTTAATTTATTATTATATCAAGGGGATAGAGATTTGAGGTTGCATAATGATTATTCTTCTAATTTTTATCATTGAATTATGAATAGACATATTAATAGGTTAAAAAGTTAGGCCTTCTGTGTCAAAATTAAAATATTACAACCTATTTGTCTTAGAGGTCAGTTGAATTTTTCAATCTAGGCCATGTTGACTGGATTATCATATTTATTCTGAGATATTTTTTGTATAAACATTAGATTATGATGCATTGAGTATGCTATAAAACGATGTTGTTTTAATTTTAGGTAAATTGTAGAAAATATTGCCACCTACATTATTTGAATTAATAGACATTTAATATTTCATTTTTCAAATGATGATAAATGTGGAGGGATGGTACAATTATTATGGATGTAACTATTTGAGATATGTATGCAAAAATTATAGAAAAAATTATGTAACAATGCATCAGTTGAAGGTTCAATTTCATAAGTGAACTTACTGGAGGAATTTTAAAATTTATGCTCTTATTATTTTTAATCATAATATCCTTAAAAACATTACTGAATGGGTAAAAATGTGATTGATGTTCATGATGTCACATACCATTAGTTGTCAGTTTTTAATCTGCACGATCATGGTTTTGGTTTTTATCATAAATAATGGATTTTAGATGACGAACTTCATAGAGCTCATACATATATTCTACTTAATTATGAATAAATGACATTATTTACAAAGAAAGTATTAATTTTTATTATTTTTTTAAATTTTTATAATAGATACCTTTATCTACATTATTTTTTTTATAGAATATATGAAGAACATATAAAAAAAATTTATACAAATTTCATTTATTGCTTTTGAAGAAAATAATGAATTTTTTTTCATATTGGTTTCGAATATGGGTTGGTTAAGTTTCTTTAAATGGAAAAATAAATCAATTTTGTAATCTTATCTATTATTAATAATTTTTATTTTTTGTAGGAAACACAACAAGTAAATAAAATTGGTAGTCTATTATGTGTTCTAAAAAACTCTCCATTTAAATTGGTAAAATCATATAATGGGTATGTGGTCAATTTATTTAAATTCTATAAAATCATATATGTTAGCTCAAAGAAATAAATGAATAGTGTTGTTTATTTGAAAGGATGTTATCATAAAGAGAGTGAGGTACAATTTTGTGGTATTATGGATGAAATAATTGAGTTATGTTATCTGGGAAAAAATCATGTAACAATGTTTAAATGTCATTGGTTTGATACTGAATGATGGTTGTGAGTTCATCCACAACATTGAGTCTTTGATGTTAAATATAACATTATTATTTCATTAAACGAACCATTTATGTTCGCAAAAAAAGCACATCATGTATATCTTACAAATTACTATGATGTTTTGAGATATTTGAATGATTGGTGGAGTGTAAGAAAATTAGAATCTCATGAAAAAGAGTTTATTGAAAATTAAAATGGTTATGTGAAAGTGAAACATATTGAAAATTTTCAAGAAACATACCAAAATATATTTCTAACCCAATGAGATATAAATATCGATGATTACCCCCCACAGTTAAGGGCTAATGATATTTATAATGTTGTTAAATTGATAAGGGATGATGTAACTAAAATTCATATATAATTTTGTGATACTAAAGATGAGGATGAAGACATTTTACTTGATAATTATAATAAAGAATATGACAATTGATGTATTATGTTTAGGTGTTCAATATTTTTTTATATTTTATTTATATTAACAATTATTTATAGGTAAGATTGTTTTTTTCAAATGGATAGACCTGGTGATCTATTATGTTCCTTCACTGATGCTAGTAACTATTAGTTTTTTATTTGATATCAATATTAACAATTATTTATAGGTAATAATATTATATTCTTCAGGGTATTTATTATATTTTTATATTTTATATCTATTTTAACAAATATTTACATGTTAAATTATTATGTTATAGTATTTATTTAATGGTAATAATAATATTATGGTATTTATTATATTTTTATGATTAATATATGTATTGAAAATTATTTACATTTAAAATCATTATATTATGGTATTTATTAGTTTTTCATATTTTATATATGTATTAAAAATTTATTATAGGTAGGATTATTTATTTTAGATGAATGGAGATGCTCTCGATGATCTATTTCATTATCTCATTGATTCCAGACATCCTATTGATGATCCTGATTCATCTGATCCACATGATGCTGGACATATTAAGAGGGGGAACAGTATTGCTTGATTGATGAATCTAGAGCTTATTATAGAGAGACATCCATATCATGATTTTGATCCTTATTTCGAAGGAATGTTTAATTTTCTAAGAAATTTATTTTAAATTTTGTTATTTGTATTAATTTTGGAAATAATATTTTTATTTTTATTTTTATTTTTATTTTTTTTCACATTTATCTATTTGAAAGGATAGTGCGATTCTTTGAAATTGTTTTTCAGAGCCATGGATGTCATGAGATCAGGTTACCATTATCGTTCGTCAATATATGTTCAACCATTGGATTGTATGTTATAAAATAATATATATTTTTTAATTTATTTGATTATTAACATGTTATTTTTAATTGTATTGAAGAATTCATCACCTATAATTACTGATATCCTATAATCTCTTATTCAGGAGGCCTGATATATTTGAATACATGATCATTTTTATCATTTATTATACACCCTCTAATATCGATATATGGATAGACCTTATGCTAGAATTTTTAATCGGTCATGCATCTCCCATTGACCTAACTATATCTCAGCTGAGGTATGGGATAGATTGTACTCTTACTAGCTATAAGAGACTTTTAAGAGGAGGTGATAATATAGACATTAGAGATGGGGAGGGTAGTAGGTCACACATATGGATGGAAGTCATATATTTGGTATACATCGATGACATGTAGTAAGTAGTATTATTTATTAATATATATATACTTTAAATATAAAATGTTTTTTATATTATATATGTCACTACTAACTGCTCTATTATGGAGTTCAAAGTTTATAAGAAGATGTATATTGATCCCCATATAAGAGAACTTGTAGGTGATTGACAATGACATATTGTGGTTAGAAATTTTTTTTTAAATTTCAATGATATAAATTATATTGTTATTATAATTTATAATTACATTTGAATGAAATTTAAAAGGTTGCAACTTCTTTTTCATGAGAGAATCAAGATATTAGTCAAGAAGATGCCATTGGTGACTCATGTTTTGATGAGAGGTCTTGGATACAAGGGACTTTCCAAAATATCGACAAGGTCCATGTGATCGGTATGTGTTCACGAATGAAACCTAAGAGTTATTTTGATACTTCTATGATGACATCGGTTAGCTAAAAGGGATATCATGGATAGTTGTCATCATCGTCTGCCATAAAGTATGAGGAGAGGTTGAGATATTTGGATGAGATGATATAGTGGATCCAGAGTGAGTGGGAGGAGGAGAATGAGTAGGAGTTTCGAAAAGGTATGCATATGTTGGAGTATACACAACGTCTTGTGCTTGGAATTGGTATGAAGTTTCCTCCCCCTGATCATTAGTGTGTTCCTCCTCCACCTAACACTTATTTATTTTTTAAGTTTTTTTATGTGAATTGTGTATTTTTGGTGAAAATAATATATTTTGTGTGAAATGTAGCTTTAATGTTATGTTTGTTTTTATTATTTTTTAATTATTTATAATTTTCTAAAATTTTACTATTTTAATTATTTTATTTTTTAGAGATATTAGTATTAACGATGGACCCTTCAAAATTGAATATTTAAAAAAAGTTCTTATAATATCTATGAAAGTTTAGTTTACCATTATAATAAATAGTTATTTGCGATGAACCATCATAAAAAATTGTAATTGTGATGATATTTATTATAGTGATTCAATAGAAACAGAATCCCATCGTAAATGGATTTTTTCAATGGCTTCCCATCAATATTGAGCCATCAAAATAAATGGAAACTCCATTAGTGTTATAACCATTGACCATTCCAGAATGTAAGTCGGAAAATGTTACCATGTATTTTGTGGTAGTTATTCTAATGAAACCTTAGAAAATAATTATATATGGGTGATTGTGGATCAGCTGACTAAGATAATTTTTTTATTTTCAATTCAATAGTTTTTCACCATCGACTAGTTGGGTGACTTGTATTTCTAGAAGACAATACATTTTCATGGATTACCTTGAAGTATTATTTCAGATCATGATCTACATTTTAATTGATTGTTTTAGAAAGGTTTGGAGAAGGTTTTGGGTAATAATTTGTTTTTGAGTATGAATTTTTACCCACAGATAGATGGGTAGTCAGAACATACTATCCAGGTACTAAAGTAAATGTTAAGGGCACACATCCTAGGATTTGGTTTATCTTGGGAGAAACACTTAGTTCTCATTGAGTTCTCCTATAACAATAGTTACCATGTGACTATCCTAATAAAACCATATGAGGCACTCATTGGTAGGTCATATTGCTCACATTTATGTTGGATGGAAGAAGGAAAATTAGATTTGTTGGGATTGAGTCTCAGGAAGGAGACATTATAAAAGGCTTTGTTGATTTGGGAGCTTATGGATATCACATAGGGCAGAAAAAATTCAAACATTGATTGAAATCGTTGACCTCTTGAGTTTACGGTGGGTGGCTGTGTATTCCTTCAAGTGTCACAAAGATTGGGATTCTGTCAGATTCAGATTTAAGGGATGTTGGCACCCAGGTTTGTGGGGATGTTTGAGATATTGGAGAAGATAAAACCGGTGGCGTATCAATTAGATCTTCTACAATAATATAGTGGAATGCATGATGTTTTTCATGTGTCACAACTTTGACAGTATCACCTTTAATGGTCTCATATGAGTGATGTTTATGATATTGAGCTTAAGGTTCATGATTCCTTTGAGGAGCATACATTTCTAGTTGTGGATCACAGTGAGAAAGTTTTTCTTGGAAATAATATGCTATTGGTCTAAGTTATAACAACTCTTATTTTTATTACACACTTAACCATGATTTATTAAATAAACTCTTCACTTGATACAACATTGAATACCGAGAGTTCTAGTGTCTTTGGGTCTTAGGAACATTACATAACTACTTAGAACAAAAAATAGACAACATCGTGATTGAAAATTTCCTTTACATAACCACAACATTCCCTTGTACTTAGCATTGAATGGGATAACTTGAGGACATAAAAGTGAAAAAGGTGAGATATAAATCCTAATAAGGGAGTAAACACGGAATAACATGAAGAATAAAATACTTTTTAGGCAATAGGAATGTCAATGAAGCATAAGAGAAATAATAACATAAAGGCACGATATAGCCTGATTATCATAACATGGAAATGTGACAAAAATAGTTAATATTATATTAGCATGATACAAGGCTCATTTCAAATGGAGCATTATTAAACCCTCATTTCACTTTAATTATCAAGATAAAACCCTCACTTTTCTTGACGTATCATGATACTAATATTTACCCAATTCATTGGAGTTCTATCAGGGCACACCCTTCTTAAACATTTCATTTCATGCATAAGTGTGCCACATGGATCATAAAACATGCATTCATTAAACATAATATTTTATTCCATGATAAAGAAATGTGTAATTCATAAATGAAACTCTATATTCAATAAGTAAATGTGCATAAATATGAATACCCTTGATAGAAAATGGGCATGGTGTTCACTACACAACGAATTTGGCTTGAAAAAATGCGGTACAATTTCGGCAGCATAACGGTGTGACATAAGAATTCATAAAAATGGTTGTTGAGAGAGAAAGGGGTTAATAATCATATATAAATGAAATGGATAGTAAGGGGTTCATATATATACATGTCCCAACATAATTAATGGAATTTGGATTCATAATACAAAATAATTGCTTGAATGTAAATAAGGATAGAGAAATTCCTTACAGAATTTAGGCATGTAAACATATGTAAATGGGAGGAATTAATGAGAGATAAATGGGTCTCTAATCATTAAAAAATTAAAATGTCAGTATGGGGGAGGTGTGAAATTATACTCCAACATTTATAATTAAAAATAAAAGGGTATAACAATATTAATAAACTTGAATAAAATGAGAAAGGAGGTAATACCATACTTGGAAGTGTGATCCCAAAGGCTTGAGAGAGGCTTGAGAGAGGATTCTTGGGAGATTGGGGAACCTTGGGAGGATTCTAGAGAGAGTAGGTAAGACTTTTGACGAACTCCAAAGGATTTGAGTGAAAAGGAAGTGGGAGCTTGGGTGGGTTTATATAGGAAATGAGAGGGAATTCTGTATAATTTAGGTTTGGGACACCACACATTAAACTAATCAAAACCAAAAACCAACCCATGGTTTTTTCCAAAGGGGAGTGGGAAAAAATATTTTATAAGACCAATTTCTGGACTTCTTAAAATAATAGGGTTGCTTATGTGGAGGTGAGTCACACTCTCAAGGAAATCAATTTAAAAATCTAAAATATTTTATAAGTCAGGGAGGTTCCACTAAGGCTTTGTAAAATAAATCAAACAAAAACCTAGAATCACATTATTTTAATGGTAAAACATACATTGGAAGAACATAATGTTTACAGTCTTTTATTAGGTCACTATTGGGTCAGTATGATGTCATAAAATACATTATAAATTTAAACGATATTTAATTTTTACCCAAAAATTTGATTGTCTCAAAAAATTATGAAACATTCACTGTTGGATAATTTAGATATCCTGATTCCAAAAATAATATTAATTTTATCCCAAAAAAATTCTAAATATGTGAATGTTCAAATTTAAATTAAAAACTGACATTTATCGAAAATTCAAGGGTTTTAACAAAAACAGCTTTCAAAGCTTAATAAAATTTACAATTGTATTCATAAAAATTATACGATCATTTATAATTAAAAAAATTAATTTAATAATAATAATATTTTATTAAAATATTATTTAATTCAAAAATCCATTAATTTATCAAAATATATTTCTTAGTTGAATATTAACTAAAAAACTATTTGTACTTTAAAAACAATTTACAAAGTAACAATAATAAAATGAATAAATATTATCTATAAAAAAAATAATGTACATAATCATAGTAATAGGGTGTTGTTACATAACCCTTTATAACTACCTCATAAGACCGAAGGGTAAGGTGTGCGATGGTGACAGACTCTTGGGTGGCTCGGATAACATCTCTCATGTGGTAATCTCAATCAACTTCCACTTCTCCCATAGGCAGTTTCGTTCGAGCTTAACGTGTTGAAGCATGGATTGGTATTGGTCAAGAGTGATGATTAATGATGCCACCTCCTTTATGAGCTCTGAAAAATGAGCTCCGTACGGGGAAATTCTACTAGATGATGCCATCGCTTTCTTTTTCTAAGAAAATTGGATTTGTTAAATCCCTATATTTATACTAATCATGTGATAACTGTTCAAGGACTATATTATCAACAATCAAAATTCATAAGGGTATTTTGAAATCCAAAAGCATAAAACCAAGGAAGTGCATAAGTTTTTATATATTCGAAATAAGACATTTAATTTGATCAAAATGAATTTTCATTAAGGATTGTTTGGGTCGTTACAATCTTTCCCCGATATAAATTTCCCCCCCAATTTTTTTACATTCTAATCCACAAAAAGGTGTGGGTACTTGTTATTTATTTCCTCTCCTAGTTCCCATGTCACCTCTTCATACTTATGGTTTCGCCATAGAACTTGACGAGGTGGGTAGTCTTGTTACGTAGAACTTTATCTCTATGATCCAAGATCTTCAATGGATGCTCCTTATAAGAATGATCATCCTTTAACTGTACTACCGTAGAAGAGAGTGCATGTGAAGGATCTGTTATGAACTTCCCTAAGAGGGATACGTGAAAGACATCATGTAATTTGGATATGGTAGGTGGATGTGATAGTCAATAGGCCATAACCCCAATACGATCAAGAATCTCGAAGGGACCGATGTACCTAGGACTTAACTTACCATTGTTTTGAAACCTCTTAAACTTCATCCAAAGATATATGTGTAGAAATACCATGTCTCCAAATTTAAACTCAAGGTATCATCGACAGTTATCTTCATAAATATTCTATCGAATTTGCGCTACCTTGATATGATGCTTAATGGTTTTCACCTTCTCCACCATTTCTTCGACCATTTCTGGTCCTAGTAGCTTATGCTCACTAGCTTCATCCCAACACACCACTATTCTTCACCTTTTCCCATAAAGGTATTCATAAGGTGCTATTCATGATGTCTTTCAGTTTAAACCACCGCTAAAAAACCGCCATGAAACATTCTATGACTGTTTTAAAAACCACCGCGAATAGTTTCCCAATGCACGATTTTGTAGCGGGTTTTCAAAACCGCTGCCAATCTATTTAGTGACAGTTTAAACCACCGAGAAACGTAAAACCAGACCGCCACTAAATTTATTTTTTGCTGTAGTTCCATACCCAGCCAGAAGAACACCCTTTGATGAGCACGCCCCCAAATATCCCGAAAACGCCAATCATACTTGATTTATTATAGATTTAGGCTCAGATCCCTCAGGTACAGACTCCACATCTATCATTCTTCATTACTTTTGTGATTTTCATTTAAATCTTGCAAAAATTGGTTTGGTCAAAACCTAGGTTAATATATTTACCAGATATTTATGGTTTATTTGATATTTAGGGTTAATATAAGTTTTTATTCCCTATTTTAGTGTCCACTAGCTCTACACGAATTGATTTCAATTGATTTAATATGTTTTTCTCTTTATTTGACCTTTATATTTAATAGATTTCGTTTTTTGTCAGGTATGGTTACTACAAGTTTATTATTTTATATTATTATTTGAAATATGATGATTCTTGAAATTCTTAATAGGGATATTTGATATTGAAAGAGTTTATATAAATATTTTTAATTAATCTATTATATAACATGGTAATGGTGATATAATTTTTGATGAACTGTGATTATTCTTGGATTGTGACATTTATGTAAAACCTTTTTTTTGAAATTATGATTGTTTTTAATTTATTAAAAACATGTAAATATAGTTTTGTAAACATTTGGATATATATATATATATATATATAAATATTAACATATGAACATACAAATATAAACATTTTAAAAATAACATGTACGGTTTTTCATATTTATGTATGTATGTATGTATGTATGTATTTATGTATGTATGTATAGTATTAATTTGTATATTTGTTTAAAAACCATGTAAACATATATTTTATTAATAAATCATGTAATATATATAGTGTGAAATAAATTATAAATGAATGTTTTATAAAAATAACGAGGAAAGTAAAATTAATAATAAATATGTTTTGATAAATTTTATTTAGAATTAATAAACAATTAGTATTAGATAATAAATTTTAAAAAATTTGAAAATACTAACAATTTTTTGAAATTCACAATAATTAATAAAATTGTAATCATAATTAAGAAAAACTGTATTAATTATTAAACTATTTTAATAATTTATTAATATATAATTAGAAATAATTATTAAATATTAGTAAATTATGATGTTATTAAATATATATATATATATATTGAATATTAATAAATTATTAAAAAGGTTACCCTCATCTATGATGTTACCAAACACATGATGCACACAAATGTTATGTCACACCTAGGGTAAACCACACACCCCTCACTTAAAGGGGGTCTCATATTTATGATACGATACACCATTATGGAGATACCTCAATTTTTTGTAAAAAAAATTAATAAAAATATTAAATTAATTACCATCATGCATGATGTTACCAAACACCCGACATGAAAAATGTAATGTCACATCTAGGGTAAACATTGCATCCCATTCCTACCGGTGTTCTCTTATTTCTCATATAATACATAGTTCATGAGAAACTTATATTTTTTCAAAAAACTTATACTAAAAATATTAAATGAATTACTCTCATGTGGAATGTTAGCAAACAACCAAGACACACATATTTTATATCGTGCCTAGGGTAAACCCTACACCCCTAACCTGACAGTTGTCTCCGATTACTCATATGACACAAATATTGGGAGATAATTCAAATTTTTATAAAAAAATACAATAATAATAATAAAATAATTACCCTAATGTGTAATTTAACGAAACACCTGATGCACACAAATGTCATGTCATGCTTAGGGTAAAACCCGTATCCCATAACTAATAGTGGTATCATATTTATCATATAAGAAACTATTCAGAGGGTTTCCATTATTTTTAAAAAATAACATTAATGTGATATAATATATTTAATATTTTTATTCTTTCTACATTGATCCTCTATGAGCCCTAGAATCCAGTGCCAACTCGATGCTTCACTCTGACTATATTACATAGAATATTAAAAGATGTTAAAATATAATAATAATTTTCTATTTTTTGAAATGATTAATAATTATTCATATTTATATTGTTTCTTAGACAAATATGGACTTAGTAAGGAGACATCAGTTTCTATTTTGAGATCATGATTGGATAAATCATCTCAAAAATTCCAACAAATCTGGTACAAATCATATCTACATTGATGGAACTGAAATATTTATACCATATTTATCATCAAATTCAAAAAAAATTATGAATTAAGAATTAAATTTCTATGTAAGAAATGTGATCTTTAGAAATTAGAAATGTTTTACCATGTTGGAATTCATCTATTCTGTTTTTATTTTGGAAAGATTATATTTTTTGGTATCAACAGGGTGAATAGAATTCAGTAGAAAATACAATTGTTTTGGTCCTAGATCCATCATTTGAAATTTTAGTACATGAGAATGCTGGTCCATCTATTCAGGAAACAATAACCCAGAATGATATTCAAAATCTTGAATCAAAACATTATTAATTTTATAATTTGTTTAAAGCTATGGAGGAGGCCTTATATATAAGATTCTAGATGATAAAACATAAAGTTGTTACAAAATTTATGGTTGTGAAATCATATTTTGGAATATCATATAGTTTTTTTGTTATGATATTATTTTCAGTTAAATTATTTCTTCCTGACAGAAATACATTAACTATATGTTTCTATGAAAGTAAGAGGTTGGTCCATAATTAAGGTCTTAGTCATCAGAATATTTATGTGTGTTAAAATGACTCCATATTATATTATGGAGAGTATTAATCATTAGTAAATTTTATAACATGTGAATAATATAGGTTTAAAGAGGAACAATAAGGAATGTCTATATTTCCTATGAAACAATTATGGTATTTTCCAATTACACCCCATTTAGAATGTTTATTTATGTATTGAAACAGAACTACATTGATGACATGGAATAAATAAAATATTTCCATTATTAAAATATTAAATAATTCATGTGAAAATGATTCAGGGAATCACATTTATTAGATACATCATTATTTTGCTTCAAAACCTCATAATTTACATTTGGGTTTTTCTACAGATGGGTTTTGTCCATTTGGTACTTACAATAATGGATATTTTTGTTGGAATATTTTCATTACTCTATAAAACATACCTCCTTAGATGACGATGAAGGAACCATATATATATTTTGTGATATTTTTTCTAGTAAATCTGAAAAAGAATATTGATATTTAGTTGAATATACTAATTAATGAGTTAATTTTATTATAGAAGAACTGTGTGACAACATTTGATATAGTTGAAGATAAGAATTTTATAGTAAAGGTTGTATTAATGTGGATGATCAATGACTTAATACCATATGGTATATTTTATAGATGGGGTAAACATGGTCTAAGATAATTTCCATACTACATGGATAAGAAAAAAGATTTTATGCTTTGAAAAAGGATAAATACTTGTTATTCTGACTTTCATTATAGATTTCTTCCTACAGATCACACTTTTTAAAGGAATATAAAAAATTATACAAAAAGTATAATTGAAAGGGAAGAAACTATAGTATTTTTCTAAGGTATCAAGTTAAATATACCATCTATTCATTACCTCCTATTACTTTTGGTTCAACCATAAATAAACAAACATAAATGGTTTCGAGAGAGATCATAATTGGATAAAACAGAGTATTTTTTTGGACCTTTCATATTGGACTAATTTGTTTATTTGTCACATGTTTGATGTAATTTATAATGAGAAGAATTTTTTTGATAACATATTTTAAACCATGTTGGAAACACCCAATAAAGAAAAAATATAATATAAAAGAACAGTTAGATCTTTCCTAGATTTGTGGACAGCCAGAAATTGATTTTTTTGAAGATGAAATAGAACAAAAATTAATGAATCCAAAAGTAGCTTACACAATTTCTAAATTAATTAATTTATTATTCTATCAATGGGATAGAGATTTGAGGTTTCCTAATGGTTATTCTTCTAATTTTTATAATTGCATTATAAATAGACATATTAATAGGTTAAAAAGTTAGGACTTCCGTGTCATAATTAAAATATTACTACCTATTTATCTTAGAGGTTAGTTGAATTTTTCAATCTAGGCCATGTTGACTGGTGTATCATATTTATTCTGAGATATTTTTTGTATAAACATCAGACTATGATGAATTGAGTATGCTACAAAACGATGTTGTTTTAATTTTAGGTAAATTGTAGAAAATATTCCCACCTACATTATTTTAATTAATAGACATTTCATTTTTCATTTTTCATATGATACTAAATGTGGATGGATGGTACAATTATTATAGATGTAACTATTTGAGATATGTATGCAAAAATTATAGAAAAAATTATGTAACAATGCATCAGTTGAAGGTTCAATTTCATAAGTGAACTTTCTTGAGGAATTTTAAAATTTATGCTCTTATTATTTTTAATCAGAATATCCTTAAAAACATTACTGAATGGGTAAAAATTTGATTGATGTTTATGATGTAACATACCATTAGTTGTCAGTTTTTAATCTGCACGAGCTTGGTTTTGGTTCTTATCATAAATAATGGATTTTAGATGACGAACTTCATATAGCTCATACATATATTCTGATGAATTGTGAAGAAATGACATAATTTACAAAGAAAGTGTTACTTTTTATTATTTTTTTAAATTTTTATAATATATACCTTTAGCTACATTATTTGTTTTATAGAATATAAGAATAACATATAAAACATTTTTATACAAATTACATTTAATGTTATTGAAGAACATAATGAACAAAATTTTTCCTATTGGTTTCGAATATGGGTAGGTTAAGTTGCTTTAGATGGAAAAATAAACCAATTTTGTAAACTTATCTATTATTAATAATTTTTATTTTTTTGTAGGAAACACAACAAGTAAATAAAATTGATAGTTGATTATGTGTTCTAAAAAACTCTCCATTTAAATTGGTAAAATCGTATAATGGGTATGTGGTCAATTGATTTCAATTCTATACAATCATATATGTTAGCTCAATGAAATATATTAATAGTGTTTTTTATTTGAAAGGATGTTATCATAAAGAGAGTGAGGTATAATTTTGTGGTATTATCGATGAAATAATTGAGTTATGTTTTCTGGGAAAAAATTATGTAACAATGTTTAAATTTCATTGGTTTGATACTGGATGTGGGTTGCGAGTTCATCCACAACATGGAGTCTTTGACGTTAAATATAACATTTTTATTTCATTAAATGAACCATTTATGTTGGCACAAAAAAGCACATCAAGTATATCTTAAAAATTAATATGATGTTTTGAGATATTTGAATGATTGGTGGAGTGTAATAAAATTAGAATCTCATGAAAAAGATTTTATTGAAAATTAAAATGGTTATGTGAAATTGAAACATATTGAAAATATTCATGAAAAGTACCAAAATATATTTCTTACCCAATAAGATATAAATATCGATGATGAACCCCCACAGTTAAGGGATAATGATATTGATATTGTTGTTAAATTGATAAGGGATGATGTAACATAAATTCATATAGAATTTGATGATACTAAAGATGAGGATGAAGACATTTTCCTCGATAATTATAAAGAAGAATATGAAAATTGATGTATTATTTTTAGGTTTTCAATAGTTTTTTATATTTTATTTGTATTAACAATTATTTATAGTTAAGATTATTTTTTTCAATGGATGGACCTGATGATCTATTATGTTCCTTCACTAATGCTAGTAATTATTAGTTTTTTTATTTGATATCCATATTAACAATTATTTATATGTAAGAATATTATATTCTTCAGGGTATTTATTATATTTTTATATTTTATATCTATTTTAACAAATATTTACATGTTAAATTACTATGTTATAGTATTTATTTAATGGTAATAAATATTTTATGGTATTTATTATATTTTTATGTTTAGTATATGTATTGAAAATTATTTACATTTAAAATTATTATATTATGGTATTTATTAGTTTTTCATATTTTATATATGTATTAAAAATTTATTATAGGTAAGATTATTTATTTTAGATGACTGAAGATGCTCCCGATGATCTATTTCATTCTCTCATTGATTCCAGACATCCTATTGATGATCCTGATTCATCTAATCCACAGGATGCTGCACATATTAAGAGGGGGCCCTATATTGCTTGATTGATAAATCTAGAGCATGTTATAGAGAGACATCCATATCTTGATTTTGATCCTTATTTCAAAGGCATGTTTAAATTTCTAATAAATTTATTTTAAATTTTGTTTTTTTATTAATTTTGGAAATAATATTTTGATTATTTATTTTTATTTTTATTTTTTTACATTTATCTATTTGAAAGGATGGTGCAATTATTTGAAATTGTCTTTCAGAGACATGGATGTCATGAGATCAGGTTACCATTATCGTTCATCAGTATATGTTCAACCATTGGATTGTATGTTATTAAATAATATATATATTTTTAATTTATTTTATTATTAACACATTATTTTTAATTGTATTGAATAATTCATCACCTATAATTACTGATATCCTATGATATCTTACTCAGGAGGCCTAATATATTTGAATAGATGATCATTTTTATCAGTTATTATACACTATCTAATAGCGTTATATGGATAGACCTTATGCTAGAATTTTTAACCGGTCATGAATCTCCCATTGACCTAACTATATCTCAGCTTGGGTATGGGATAGATTGTACTCTTACTAGCTATAAGAGAATTTTAAGAGGAGGTGATAATATAAACATTAGAGATGGGGGAGGTAGGAGGTCACACATAGGGATGGAAGTCGTATATTTGGTTTACATCGATGACATATAGTAAATAGTATTATTTATTAATATATATATACTTTAAATATAAAATGTTTTTTATATTATATAGGTCACTACTAACTTCTCTATTATAGAGTTCAAGGTTTATAAGAAGATGTATATTGATACCCATACAGAAGAACTTATAGGTGATTGACAATGACATATTGTGGTTAGTAATTTTTTTTTAAATTTCAATGATATAAATTATATTGTTATTCTAATTTATAATTACATTTGAAGGAAATGTATAAAGTTTTAACTTCTTTTTCATGAGAGAATCAAGCTAGCAGTCAAGAAGACGCCACTGGTGACTCATGTTTTGATGAGAGGTCTTGGATACAAGGGACTTTTCAAAGTATCTACAAGGTCCATGTGATCGGTATGGGTTCACAAATGAAACCTAAGAGTTATTTTGATACTTCTATGATGACATCGGTTAGCTAAAAAGGATATCATGGATAGTTTCCATCATCGTCTGCCATAAAGTATGAGGAGAGGTTGAGATATTTGGATGAGATGATATAGTGGATCCAGAGAGAGTGGGAGGAGTAGAATGAGTAGGAATGTCGAAAAGGTATGCATATGTTGGAGTATACACAACGTCTTGTGCTTGGAATTGGTATGGAGTTTCCTCCCCCTAATCATTAGTGTGTTCCTCCTCCACCTAACACTTATTTATTTTTTCTGATTTTTTATGTGAATTGTGTATTTTTAGTGAAAATAATATATTTTGTGTGAAATGTAGCTTTAATGTTATGTTTTTTTAATTATTTATAATTTTCCAAAATTTTAGTTTTTTAATTAATTTTTTTTTTGAGATATTAGTATTAATGATGGACCCTTCATAATTGAATATTTAAAAAAAGTTCTTATAATATATATGAAATATTATTTTACCATTATAATAAATAATTATTTATGATGAACCATCATAAAAAATTTTAATTGTGATGATATTTATTATGATGTCTCAATAGAAATAGACTCCCATCATAAATGGATTTTTTCAATGGCTTCCCATCAATATTGAGCCATCAGAATAAATCGAAACTCCATTAGTGTTATAACCTTTGACCATTTCAGAATGTAAGTCGGAAAATGTTACCATGTATTTTGTGGTAGTTATTCTAAGGAAAACATAGAAAATAATTCTATATGGGTGATTGTGGATCAGTTGACTAAGGTAAAATATTTATTTTCAATTCAATAGTTTTTCACCATCGACTAGTTGGGTGACTTGTATGTCTGAAAGATAGTATATTTTCACGGGGTACCTTGAAGTATTGTTTCATATCACGATCTACATTTTACTTCATTGTTTTAGAAAGCTTTGGAGAAGGTTTTGGGTAATCATGTGTTTTTGAGTATGATTTTTTACCCACAGACAGATGGGTAGTCAGAACATACTATCCAGGTACTAGAGTAAATGTTAAGGGCACACATCCTAGGATTTGGTTTATCTTTGGGGCTTAGGAACATTACATAACAACTTATAACAAAAAACAGACAACATCGTGATTGGAAATTTCATTTACATAACCACAACATTCCCTTGTACTTAGCATTGCATGGGATAACCTGAGGACATACATGTGAAAAGGGTGAGATATAAATCCTAGTAATGGAGTAAACAAGGAATTAAATTAAGAATAAAATACTTGTTAGTCAATAGGTATGTCAATGATGCATAAGAGAAACAAGAACATAAAGGCATGATATAGCCTGATTATCATAACATGGAAATGTGACAAAAATAGTTAATATTATATTATCATGATCCAAGGATCATTGAAAATGGAGCATGAGTAAACCCTCATTTCACTTTAATTAGCATGATCAAACCCTCATTTCTCTTGACGTATCATGATACTAATATTTACCCAATGCATTGGAGTACTATCAGGGCACACCCTTCTTAAACATTTCATTTCATGCATAGTGTGCCACATGGATCATAAAACATGGATTCATTAAACATAATATTTTATTACATGATAAAGGAATGTGTAATTCATAAATGAAACTCTATAATCAATAAGTAAATGTGCAAAAATATGGATACCCTTGATAAAAAATGGGTATGGAATTCACTAAACAATGAATTTGGCTTGAAAAAATGCGGTACAATTTCGGCAGCATAACAGTGTCACATAAGAATTCATAAAAATGGTTCATGAGAGATAAAGGGGTTAATAATAATATATAAATGAAATGGATAGTAAGGGGTTCATATATATACATTTCACAACATAAGTAATAGAATTTGGATTCATAATACAAAATAATTGCTTGAATGTAAATGAGGATAGAGAAATTACTTACAGAATTTAGGCATGTTAACATATGTACATGGGAAGAATTAATGAGAGATAAATGGGTCTCTAATCATTCAAAAATTAAAAGGGAAGTATGGGTGAGGTGTGAAATTATACTCCAACATTTATAATTGAAAATAAAAGGGTATAACAATATTAATAAACTTGAATAAAATGATAAAGGAGGTAGTCCCATACTTGGAAGTGTGAGCCCAAAGGCTTGGGAGAGGCTTGAGAGAGGCTTATTGGGAGCTTGGGGAACCTTGGGAGGATTCTAGAGAGAGGAGGGAAGAGTTTTGGAGAACTCCAAAGGATTTGAGTGAAGAGGAAGTGGGAGCTTGGGTGGGTTTATATAGGAAATGAGAGGGAATTCTATATAATTTAGGTTTGGGACACCACACATTAAACTAATCAAAACCAAAAACCAACCCATGGGTTTTTCGAAAGGGGAGTGGGAAAAAATATTTTATAAGGCCAATTTCTAGACTTCTTAAAATAATAGGGTTTCTTATGTGGAGGTGAGTCACACTCTCAAGGAAATCAATTTAAAAAGCTAAAATGTTTTATAAGTCTTGTAGGTTCCACTAAGCCTTTGTAAAATAAATAAAAAAACCTAAAATCACATTATTTTAATGGTAAAACATATATTGTACGAACATAATGTTTACAGCCTTTTATTAGGTCACTATTGGGCTTGGATGATGTCATAAAAGACATTATATATTTAAACGATATTTAATTTTTACCCAAAAATTTGATTGTCTCAGAAAATTATGAAAAATTAAGTGTTGGATAATTTAGATATCCTGATTCCAAAAATAATATTAATTTTAACCCAATAAATTTATATATATGTGAATGTTCAAATTTAAAATAAAAACTGGCATTTATCGAAAATTCATGGGTTTTGACAAAAACAGCTTTCAAAGCTTAATAAAATTTACAATTGTATTCATAAAAATTATACTATCATTTATACTTAAAAAAAATAAT
The DNA here is from genome assembly GCA_963277665.1 of Viscum album. NCBI lineage: Eukaryota > Viridiplantae > Streptophyta > Magnoliopsida > Santalales > Viscaceae > Viscum > Viscum album. The sequence continues at coordinate 2,095,965,117 of OY728132.1, read as the reverse complement.
TTAATAATAATAATATTTTGTTAAAATATTATTTTATTAAAAAATCCATTAATTTATCGAAATAGATTTCTTAGTTGAATATTTACTAAAAAACTATTTGTACTTTAAAAACAATTTATAAAGTAAGAATAATAAAATGAATATATATTATCTATAAAAAATAATGTACATAATCATAGTAATAGGGTCTTGTTACATAACCCTTTTTAACACCCTCATAAGACCGAAGGGCAAGGTGTGCAATGGTGACAAACTCTTGGGTGGCTCGGATAACATTTATCGGGTGGTAAACTCAATCAAATTCCACTTCTCCTATAGGCAGTTCCGTTCGAGCTTAACATGTTGAAGCTTGGCTTGGGATTGGTTAAGAGTGAAGCCTAATGATTCCACCTCCTTTAAGAGCTCTGAAAAATTAGCTTCGTACGGGGAAAGTCTACTATTTGAGGCCATCACTTCCTTTGGGTAAGAAAATTAGATTTGTTGAAGCCCTATATTTATACTAATCATGTGATAACTGTTCAATAACTATATTATCAACGATCAAAATTCTTAAGGGTATTTTGAAATCCAAATACATAAAACCACGGAAGTTCATAAGTTTTTATAAATTCTTAATAAGACATTTCATTTGATCAAAACTAATTTTCATTAATGATTGTTTGGGTCGTTACACTTTCCCCCTTATAATTTTTTTCCCTCAATTTTTTTTACATTCTAATCCAAAAATAGGTGTGGGTACTTCTCCTTCATTTCCTCTCCCAATTACCATGTTGTCACTTCGTACTTATGGTTTCACCATAGTACCTTGACCAGGTGGGTAGTCTTGTTATGTAGAACTTTGTCTCTACTATCCAAGATCTTCAATGGATGCTCCTTATAAGAAAGATAATCATTTAACTGTACTACCATAGAAGAGAGTGCATGTGAGGAGTCTGTTATGTACTTCCTTAAGAGGGATATGTTAAAGACATAATGTACTTTGGACATGGTAGGTGGAAGTGCTAGTCAATAGGCCACAACCCCAACACAATCAAGAATCTCGAAGGGGATGATGAACCTAGGACATAACTTACCATTCTTTTGAAACCTCATGAACTTCTTCCATATATATATTTGTAGAAATACCATGTCTCCAAACTTGAACACAAGGTATCCTCGATAGTTATGTTCATAAATATTCTATCAACTTGGGCTACCTTGATATGATGCTTAATGGTTTTCAACTTCTCCACCATTTCTTCAACCATTTCTGGTCCTAGAGGCTTACGATCACCAACTTCATCCCAACACACCACTTTTCAACACCTTTTCCCATAAAGGTCTTCATATGGCGCTATTCAGATGATTGAGTGGAAACTGTTATTGTAGGATAATTCCACCAGTAGAAGATGTTGGTCCCATTCTCCATTGAAGTCCATATAACTCGATCTTAACATATCTTCCAGTGTCAGAATAGTTTACTCAGATTGACCATCAGTTTTAGGATGACAGGCTGTACTAAAGTGTAGTTCAGTGCTTAGAGCTTTTTGGAATCTTTTCTATAACATCTAGGTGAATCTAGGATCACAATCAGATACAATAGATAGTGGTACTTCATGTATCATTAACACTTATTTGATGTAAATCTATTCATGTCGATCCAATGAGAAGTCCTCTAGAATCGTGATAAAGTGATCTGTCTTCGTAAGATGACCTATAACCACCATTATAGCACTGTTTCCTCTGGATGTCCTTGGAAGTCTAGTGAGAAAGTCCATGGTAATGTTTTACCACTTCTATGTTGGTATGGGTAGTGGTTGCATCATCCCCTTAGACTTTTTCCTCTTAGCATTCACTTTCTAACAAACTAGGCATTTTGATGTATATTCAGCAATTTCCCTTTTCATATTGTCCCACCAAAATTTTTCTCATAGATCTTGATACATCTTTGTGCTACTCGAGTGAATAGAGAAGGTTAAGCTATGTGAGTCATTCAAAAGATTCTTCTTTATATCTGGATCAGATGGTACACGTAATCATGACCCAAATCTCACAATTCACTCCTTGTCAACCATGAACTCTAAGGATTTTCCATTTCTGATAGCTTCTACCCTTTTCAGAACTTCCACATACATTCTTTGAGAATCCTTTATTTTCACTAGGAAGGGTGGTTGAGCAATCAACTAAGAAAGGATTTATGATGTTCCTACCTTAATCATTCCCATGTACATTCTCTACAAATCTTAGAATAATGGATCCTTTTCAATTATCATCATTGATAAAGATGAAGGATCCTTTATACTTAGAGAATCTTCCACCTTTTTGGCTTTACTAGGGTGGTAATGGATTGATAAATCATAGTCATTCATCAGCTCTAACCATCTTCATTGGTGCATGTTCATCTCTTTCTCTACGAATATATACTTTAGGCTTTTATGGTCAGTATATATTTCATACTTCTCCCCATAGAGATAATGTCACAAGATTTTCAATGCAAAGATCACAGACGCTAACTCTATATCATGCCTGTGATTGTTTTTCTCAGGGATTTTCAACTGCCTTGAAGCATATGCTATCACGTTATCAGTATTCATTAACAAACAATCTAGGCCCTTCTTTGAGGCACCACTAAATACCACAAAAATATCTCCACTCGTGGGTAATATGAGTGTGGGCGTAGTGATAAGTCTTCATTTTTAACTCATTAAACCTCTCTTCACATTCTTCACTCCAAGAAAACATTACTCCCTTCCTAGTTAGATTGGTAAGAGGGTTGGATAATCATGAGAAATTTCTCACAAATCAGCAATAATATCCACTAACCCCAAGAAGTGACGGATATCCATTAGCAATTTTTTCCTTGGCCATACCTCCATTGCAATTTTCTTAGAGGGAAACATAGATATCCCATTGATTATGATGATATGACCCAAGAATGAGACCTCTTTCAACCAGAAATCACACTTTATGAACTTTTCATAGAGAGTCTCCTTTTGCAAGGTCTCTTTTAATGTTATTAGATGCTCCTCATGATCCTCCTTAGTTTTTGAGTATATTAGAATTTCATTTGTAAATACTACAAAAAATTTGTCTAGGTAATATCTAAAGACTCTATTCCTCAATTCCATAATTATTTCTAGAGGATTAGTGAGTCTGAAAGTCATTACTATGAATTCATACTGCCCATATCTTGTATGAAAAGTAGTCTTGGGGATATCTTATTTCTTCACCCTTACTTGATAATATCACAACTACAAATCAACCTTGGATAATTATTGTGCTCCACATAGCTTATCAAATAAGTCATAAATTTGTGGCAGAGGATACTTGTTTTTATCGTTATTTTTTTAGGCTCACGATAATCGATGCAAAGGCTCATTGGCCCATCCTTCTTCTTGACGAAGAGGACAAGTGCACCCCATGGTGATGCACTTGGGTATATAAAACCTTTATCCAAATTGTCCTGTAGTTGTTTCTTTAGCTCATCAAGACCCACAACAACCATTCTATAACGAGTCTTGGATATTGGCAATTCCCCAGGTATAAGGTAAATTGAGAATTCAACATATCTTCTAGGAGGAAGACCAGACAATTCCTCAGGAAAACATCAGCGAATTCCCTCACAATAGGTATGTATTCAAGAATGGTGGATTCCTTTGGCCCAATCATCTGAGCCAGATACACATACTCATAGGGATGTAATATTCACACTTTAGATGATGTTTCTAAATAATATTCATCTTCCACCTTGCACTTGTATAGAATCAAGGGTTGATTCTCCATATGGGGAGTGATTTCCCCCGCATGGAAATTTAAGTAGGATCTATATAAGGAAAGATAATCCATGCCAATAATTGCATCAAATTCCACTAGAGGAAGTATGATGATGTTTTCTAGGAATTTAAATCCACCTATTATGATAGGGGAGAAGTTATATTCATGGAATGAAATGATTTCCCTATTTTCCATAATCACTGACATATTTACCTCCATGATTTAGGGTGGTGCTGGGATTGTTCTACTAAACTTTTGGGATACAAAAAAATGCGTAGAACCAGAACAAAAAAGTATGTTCTCTATACATGAATGAATAACTAGCGTACCTTTCACCACTTTGTTGTCGAGGTTAACTTCAGCAATAGTGGTGGAAAAAGCTCACCCTTTCTACTTGGAGGTTGTTGGTTTCCTCTGAAACCCTTGGATTAGGACACTGATTTTCAAGGTGCCCTGGTTCTTTGCAGTTTAAGCATTGAAAAACGTTTTGATGTTAGAATAGATTGTTCCTCTCATCCATTTTAGTTGTGGGTTTTTTTATTAGTAGTTAACGGCTAGGTTACCTCCTCTTTCACACCTAAACCATTTCCTCTTCCCCTTTAGGAAATTTTCAGGGTGCTTCTTTCCACACCTTTGGCAAGTGGGGTGCTGTATTTTCTTAGCACCGTCAGATTTATCTATCGAACTACTAAAAATGATGTCCACATTACACTTCTTATCCCCATGATACCCATGATATTCTTCGATCTTTATTTTGACCATGGGGGCACATTAGACAATTTTCTTGTAGCTATCGAAGTCCCGGATTGCCATGGATTTCTGCAGGCTAGGTTTCATCCCACCAAAGAAGAGATCAACCTTGAATTCGGGGGTAACAACAAAGAGAGAGGCATATCACGGAAGCCTTCTGAAGTTTTCCTCATAAAATCCAATTGATTCTTTATCTTTTTTTTGAGGGAAAGGAATTCCCTTTTCTTCTTATGCCAGAGGGTGCGAGGAGAATATATATCAAAAGACATTCCCCCGAAATCCTTCCATTCCAATGCCTCGATCTCCTCCTCAAGATTCATATTTTTGATCAATTTCAACCATTGATCGGCTTCAACCTCCATATGATAAGAATATAGAAGAACCTTTTCTTGTTATGAACATTTAAGGATGGAGATGATCTTTTCAATAGAGTTGACCCATTTTTCAGAGATTTAGGGATCGGACGATCCATTAAAAGTAGGAGGCCTTTGTCTCATGAAGCTCTCGATAGCGACTTGTTCTTTCTTGGGGGGGGGGGGGTTGAATGTTCTTCTTGACTCATGTTTAATATTGAGTTAAATGAGAGAGTATCATGACCATGTTTTCTATTCTTACTCCCATCGGATGGGGAATATCATTAGAATAGTCATCAACTTGGTCTTCGCATCGTTTGTTAGAATGAGTCCTTCTATTACCGACCATTAGTTGGAATAAAAGCATTGTTAGGGGTATAACATAGAGGGTAATCCAAGGAAAAAATGGATGGATTATAAATAACTTTTATTTCCTTAAATTATGAATCTATAGGCTTCAATCTATGTTATCCATGATCTACTTTCAAACATATATTATAATGGGAATTTTTATAATTCCCTTAATAATGGTTCATACTAAGATTGGAAATTTACCAAAGCATATACCTCTGGAGATTCATAACCCATAGCATAGAAAGACCCATTTTAATGTACAGGGATACCCCAGGTCAAACCCAAAACTCCTTGTTAGAGTTTCCACTCCCCAGTACGTCTGTGCCAGAGCCTCCTCTTCTTGCTCATATCTAAACAGGGATGTATTTTCATGATAAATGAATTACTCAATACTCATAAAAATTTAGGGAGGTTTTTATTATATTTAGTCTTGTCTCTAAGGCTTCACTAGGGTTTTCTAATCCTAATCTCAAAAATAACTAAACCTATCCTCTGATATCAACTAAAACAACCCTTCCTTTTCTTACAAATTAAAACAAGATTTATTAAATAAACTCTTCACTTGATACAACATAGAAGATCAGTATTTATAGTGTATTTGGGTCATAATAACATTACATAAAAACTTAAAACATAAAACACACAACATCTTTATTGAAAACATCCTTTACATAACCACGACATTCCCTCATACTTAGCATTGCATGGGATAACCTGAGGACATACATGTGAAAAGGGTGATCTATACAGCCCAATAAGGGAGTAATAAAGGTATAACATAAATAATACAATAATTTATAGGAAATATAAATATCAATGGAGAATAAGAGAAATAAGAACATAAAGGCATGATATAGCATGATTATCATAACTTGGAAATGTGGCAACCACACTTAACATGGTATTAACACGAGCCAAGGGTCATTTCACATTGAGCATGAGTAAACCCTCATAGAACTTGAATTAGCACTGTTAAACTCTCATTTCACTTGACGTATCATGATACTAATCTTTACCCAATGCATTAGAGCGCTATCTGGACGCACCCTTCTTAAATATTTTATTTCATGAATAAGTGTGCCACATGAATCATCAAACTTGGATTTATCAAAAATCATCATTTATTACATGATAAAGGATTTTGGAATTCATACATGAAACTACATAATAAATAAGTAAATGTTCATAAAGGTGAATTCCCTTTATATTGAAATGGTCATGGTATTCACTACACAATGACTTTGTCTTGGAAAATCTTAGTACAATTTCAGCATCATAACAGCGTGATGTATGATTTTATAAAAATGGTTGATGAGAGAGAAAGGGGTGTCAAATCATATTTTCATGAAATGGACAGTAAGGGGTTAATATATATACATTTACCAACATAAATAATGGATTTTGGATTCATAATACAAAATAATTTCTTGAATATAAATGAGAAGAGAGAAATTCCTTATGGAATTTCGGTATGGTAACAGGTGTACATGGGAGGAATTAATGAGATAGAAATGGGGATATCATAATTAAAACATAAAAAGGGTATTATGGGGGTGGATCTAAATCATACCCCAAAAATTATAATTTAAAATAAAAGGGCATAAAAATATTAAGAAACATTAATAAAATGAGAAAGGAAGGAATTCCTTACTTGGATGTGTCATCCAAAAGGTTTGGGAGAGGATTGAGAGAGGCTTATTAGGCGATTGGGGAAACTTGGGAGGATTTTAGATAGTGGATAGAAGAGGTTGGACAAACTCCAAAGGCATTGAGTTAAGAGGAAGTGGGATCTTGGATGGGTTTATATAGAAAAGGAGAGGGAATTCTTTATTATTTAGGGTTGGGACACCACACATTAAACTAATCAAAAACACAAACCATCCCATGGTTTTTTCCATAGGGGAGTGGGAAAAAACATTTTATAAGTCCATTGTCTGATCTTCTTAAAATAATAGGGTTTCTTAAGTGGAGATGAGTCACACTATCAAGGAAATCAATTTAAAAAGATAAAAAGTTTTCTAAGTCTTGGACGGTCCACTAAGGCATTGAAAAATAAATCAAACAAATTGAAAATATCATTATTTTAATGGTAAAACATATATATGCAGAAAATAGTTTTTATAGGATTTTATTACATTACTCCTGGGTCATTATTATGTCATAAAAGACATTGTATATTTAAATGATATTTAATTTTTACCCAAAAATTCGACTGTCTCAGAAAATTTTGAAAAATTCACCATTGGGTAATATCAATATCCTGATTCCAAAAATAATATTAATTTTATCCAAATAATTTTATATGTTTGTGAATTTTGACTTTTAAAATAAAAACCGACATTTATCGAAAATTCATGGGTTTTGACAAAAACAGTTTTCAAACCTTTATAAAAATTACAATTATATTCATAAAAATTATCTGATCATTTATACTTAATAAAAATTAATTTAATTATAATAATATTTTATTAAAATATTTTTTAATTAAAAAAATCCATTAATTAATCAAAATACATTTCTTAATTGAATATTAACTGATAATACTATTTATTATTTAAAAACTATTTACAAAGTAACAACAATAAAATGAATGTATATTTTCTATACAAAAATAATTTACATAATCATAGTACTAGGGTCTTTTTACATAACCCCTTATAACACTGACATAAGACTGAAGGGTAAGGTGTGTGATGGTGACAGACTCTTGGGGTGGAATAGATAATAATGCTCGAGTGGTAATCTCTATCAACTTCTACTTCTCCCATAGGTTGTTTCGTTCGATCTTAACGTGTGGAAGCTCAGATTTTACTTGATCAAGAGTGAAGCCCAATGACGCCACCTACTTTCCAAGCTCTGAAAAATGGGCTTCATATGGGGCAAGTCTACTGGATGAGGCCATCACTTCCTTTGTATGAGTAAATTGGATTTGTTAAAGCCCTATATTTATACTAATCATGTGATCACTATTCAACGACTATATTAGCAATAGTCACAATTCATAACGCTATTTTGAAATCCAAAAACATAAAACCAAGGAAGTGGATAAGTTTTTATATAACCATAATAATACATTTAATTTGATCAAGTGGAATTTTCATTAATGAATTTTTGGGTCGTTACATGAGTGTCATGGCAGCATGGTAAATTATAAATGGATACTTGGGAGATGGAGGCAGATATACAAGCCCTGTAGCCCAATTTTTTTATCATGGAGTCTAAGCGATGCTTGGGAGTGCATCTCTAGGACTAGATATTATAAGGTGGGGAGGTTGTAAGTTCCCAAAATATCAAGGAGGAATGTTATTATTTAAATTTTGATTTAAATTCCCTTAAATTGGTTAATGGAAGGTTTACCAAGATTATAATAGGTCTTGAGGGTGTTTTGGAGGTTTGGGGCATGAAAAAGGAAGAAAAGAGGCCATCCAATGCAAAGTGTATGGTTGGTGAATTGTTAGAGATAACCATGCTCCCAAGCCCAAGAGACCATGCAGCATCACCCCTGGATAAAGGTAGGCACATGGCCACCATATTGACTTTAAAACTATTTGGGTATCCCATCCAAACCATTCATCCTGGATCCCTCTTAGATAGAGGGATCCATATGGTTGGCAAAAGGTTTGGCCAATCGTGCAGCCAAACCATGCTCCTCATTGGAATATAGGAATTTCCCATCCCCCTAGAGCCTTAAATATTCTTACCCAATTTTTCTACCTTTTCCTCCTCCAACATCAAGGGTTACAAACTAGGAGATCTTAAGCTTCCTAAGGGTGATTCTCCTTTGATCGTTGGTTATTTGAAGTGATATTTGTTGAAAATCAACGCTTCGAGAGAATCAATTAGTCTTTATTCTATTTTATGTGAGAATAATGGTGGAATGTTTTATCTCATTAAAAATACCTAAATAATTTTTTACTATAGATTGAAAAGTTTGTAATTGAGGATTATTTAGAATCGAATCAAGTGTCCTGTTTAAGTGAGCAATTTTTTATGGGCATATGTTGGTGTTCAATAGGTTATATCCCGTAGTCTTGATGTTTATTCATGTGTATGTGGTTTTGATTTTTTTGATGTCTTGTGTATTTAATCCATTAGTAGAAAATGATAAATTGAGTTTATAAATGATGATTTGGACCATTCATAGACTTCATTGGATCTTTTGATGAAGAGTAGACTACTATTAAGGCCACCCATTGGGTGTTCCACTGTCATGAAGATAGAAATTAAGTTTATAAATGATAAATCAAAGGTTTTATATGATTATACCAATTTGATTTGTGTTTATAATGTAAACAGGGAATAAAGTGGTGTTTGGATTAACATGAATATGTCAAATGAGATATGGCTTGTAAATGGTTAAATATGATAGATGGATAAATGTGATAATGGTTAAAGAATAATTTCAATGTAGTTAAATGGATTGAAAGGGGTGAAAAATTATTCTAATTTTCTTAAATGGGGAAATGGGTTTTCTATGGGAATTAAGAACATGTTGATTTTAATAATCCATAGAAATTTTAAAAATTAAAAGGTTAAACCTTGTTGAAATTGTGTGATAATAGGTCACTGATTCCGGCCTTCATAAATGCGACTAATGGTTGGTTGGGATATTGGACTGATGACCCTCCCTTTGGGCTGGCCAGAATAAAGCACCAAGTGCCCTGATGAATCATAGTTTTGGAGGGTGGACTGATGCTCTAGACTCCAATGGTATGAAAATGGAATTCCATATCATGTTTTCAGATGATATACAGGACATTCCACACTGTGGTTGGGATGGTCAGGCATGGCGTTCCGAATACCGACTGGATACTTGACTAATGCCCCTTGTATGCTGACCTATGGGACTATGAAATATGGATTAGATGAACGACATGGTCCAAAATAGGTTTAATGGGTATGGGTATCGATTGGAACTGAGAATAAATCTGGTTGATTTAAATAATGTTAAATAATAAAACTTATTTATCTATAGTTTGTCTATTGTTTACTCTAATTCTACATACATTATTTTGGGATAAGATAATGTTATAGAAACTATTGGTGGTGAACAACTTAATTGTACTAATACCCTTCTCGGGACACCACTAGGTACCCAAGAAGACTTCATGGTTGCATATTAGTATATGGGAAAAGGCCCTATATTTGATGGCTGATATAGGATTTGGGGTGGAGCATAAATGAGGGAACCATATGTGACGTATGGGACAATTTATGGAGAGTCTTTAGTGTATTATTTTAGGTTTATTATGATACATGACACTACTATGAAATGGAATGTTTATTTGTTTGTTTGTGGGCTTTTACTGATTTTGGGGAATTGATTATATGATGCATGGATATTGATAATTATTACTTGGTAATTATTTATCTTTTTTTACACTATGTTCTTAATCTGATTAAAAGGGTATATTCTCCCCATGTACATAATTATACCCTTGCAGCTAGTCAAAAGCCTATGTCATATGGGGAGACATACTCTAGGTCATGTGGTGCACTAGATCGAGACAACAATTTAGTGGCACTTGGGATGGAATGTTAAAATAATGATAAAATGCATAATTTCGGACATCGTAATATTACCATCAAGTCTTCATGCTATGAAATAATATATAAATAGGTAATGCACATTCCAAATACCCAAACTAGTTTGGATCATGAGACCTACCAATGAATCGAGGGGCTATAACTAGATTTTCCCATCACTTGCTAAGTTCAATGCATTCATCAAATAAAAGAAATGAATAAAAATTCAATACGAATTATACATAAACATATGTTTTAAAAAATAGAATGTATGGATATGGAATAAAATATAAAATGTTTAAAATAGAAATATCTTACAAAATATTTCAAAGGAAACATAAACAATCCTAAATAAAAATGAAATTATAGAATAATCCCTTACCTCAGTCTTATGCTTGGTCATATGTGTTATATCCTCTAGAATAATCAATTTATATTTTTTAAATACTTTATTTATAAATTTTTTCATGTGTATTTAATTTTAGGTCCTTTTATAATCATTTGGAATCTATTCATTGAATAGTTCTTGTTTACATTAACCACTTAGGGTTGTTCGTTCAATTTTTCTCCAAAATTACCATGGTATATTGACCATGGTTAAATGTATTATTAAATTGTTATATCATATTTTTTATTAATTTCATTAATATATGTTTTTTTCATTATAAACAATTTTATAATCAATCATGCATGATGGTAATGAAAAAAAAAATCACACCTCTTTATGGTGGTGGTAGTCCACACGTACGTACAAACAATGTTACCATTCTACAAAAGATGGAAGGGTAAGAAGGTAGATGATATTTTATATTTAAAAATAATAATTATGACATAAATATCATATATATTGATTAATTTCATCTTTATAATCATTCATGTAAAGTGGTGATGAAAAATGAATTATACTGCTACATGGAGATGGTAGGTCGTACGTATGCATGAGCAAGGTTTTCATTTTGCCTGGGATGGAAATGAGATTTAAAATGGATGTACCATTAACATAAAAAATCCAAGTTATGGTGAATATAATAATTTATTTATGTTAATATGGTTATTGAATATTTTAAGAAACGCTAAAAATCTTGGTAATAACATATACCTCTTCTTTTCGTCAAATCATTTAGCTTACACCTTAAGCTTTATTGGAGTGGTATTTTGGTGAGAACAATAATATAAGATGTGTGGAGGGTTTTTTGGAAGGTATTTTGGTATGGATTTTTTTGTGATAACTGGATCAAGTAGTGTGGATAATAAAGGATATGGGGTTCCCTTTTATAAGTGGTGTGGGTGGAAAATTTATAAAAATTTAAAACTTTATTATATAATATATGTCTTACTCAAGTAATGTGGCTCCAAATTGTCATGGATTAGATTTTTATTATTTTAAGGTAAAACTAAAACCAAAAAATTATATTTAATCAAGTATTTTTGGTTTTTTGGAAGCCTTGTCCCTTCATTTCATCCATTTTAACTCATTTTACCCTCAATTGAGGTGATAAAATTTTACCATGAATATAATTCATTATGACAAAAAATTATGTTGACCTTATTTCATATTATTAATTATTATAATTCCAAATATTTAATCCAATTTAAAAGTTTTATTTTTCATAATTGTTAAAAATTAATTTTAATATATGTTTGTAAAACACAATGAAAACAATTTTAAAAAAAATGTCTTCTATGCTAAAAATTATTTTATAGTAAAATAAAGTCAATTTTTGATTAAAATGGTATTATTTGGATTATTTTAAATAAAATGAGAATTATTTTTCTTTAAAACGAAACCAAAACTGAAAATAAACTTGTACATACATGATTAAGAAAGAATAACTAACAACTGTTTTTATTTGAACCACAACATTACCAAAATTTCTAAAATATTAAGCATATATTTCTAAATTCAAAATTATTTTTTATATGAATTATTTTACTTATTAAATTTATATTTGTTTTATAAAAAATGTTCCATAACTTTAAAGTTATTCTTATTTCATTATAATTTCATAAAAGTGATAGTCTTTGTAAAATCATTATTTTTCATTATTTACCAGAAAATCAACAATTTCTTAAAAATATAAAAAATTCACCCTAAGATAATATTAAATATTTTAATTCAAAAAATGAAATTAATTCCACCAAATTAAAAATACAAAATTTCGAATTTAGGTTTTAACCACATTCTTGATAACGCTATGTGCATTATACAATTGTTGTTTTAGAAAGAAAAGATGACTTACTATAATTGAATATCAAGTGTTATATAAATCCATCATTAAAAATTTTATTCTCAAAATTTTCAGAATTCAATTTTTTCATCATAACTTATTCAGGTTCTCTGTCGCTATTTAGGGTTTCCCAACACCGCCATGCTCCCTTCCTCCCTTATCCTCCCTCTTCTCTCTTTATTAGCGGTGGCGCTCTCAGTCCTCCTCTGAGCTTCCCCATCCTAGCTCCTATTCCTGGATACCATGCTTTGAAGTCATCGCTTTGAGTAATTGGTGGATGGGGTCTTAGATGCACTCGGTGGCTGCCATCAGGTTTTTGGCTGGTTGGGATCATTGGAGTCAATTCATTGTCAGACCATTGTCTTCCTCTCGAGTCATTATGCGGTCACAGATGGCAACCTCAGGATCACTCGGAGCCAGTGGAGTCCCCTTTCCATTTCTCCTCATGATCCTTCTTGCCATTCTCGGCTTCTTGGTTTTTCATCACTTGGTTCTGCATTCAGATACGATGTTGGTGAGGTTTTTTGTTGACTGTCTCTCAATTTCGTGGGTTGACGAGGCCTTTGGAGCTCTATTGATGAATGGTCGTTCAAACTCCTCTTACGAAATAGTTTCATAGGTCTTCACCCAGATGGCCTCACCTACTTTGGGATCATCTATGATGACTCCTTCCTCTACTTTTTTCGTGCCAGTTTAGTATGGGATGCATCTCATTCTCAACTCACTAACTCTGTCTTCCAGAGCAATGGAAACAAAGCCATTTCCGTTGTTCAATTTCCCCTCGACAAATCTGTACAGGTTTTGTGTTTTGAGTTTTTTCTTGTTGTTTTCAACATTTTTTGCCTTCCCTATTGGTTTTGTTACGTTTTCCTTCCTGTTGTAGTGCTAGTTTCTGTAAAGATTTTTTTGGGGATTCAGTTGCAGTGTGTTCAGGTTTCAATGACCTTGGTTGTCCTTGCTGGGAGACAATGGGACATCCGACGATGGTGGCACTGTGAATGCGGGGGATGATGATGTGTTTGGCCCGAAGAAAAAATAAATGATCTATGGGATCTGGCACAATGAATTTTCTAAGGCAGTGTTGGGCGATGTGACTGTTGAGGGATGATGTGTGTGTTTTTTATGCAGCTCGGTCTGGGATAGAGTTCCATTAATGACCCATTTCTACTTGTTGTTTCAGGTTTTTTGGGTTTTGGGCGGGTCTTGTCTTGGAATGTGTTCGTTGTCCAGCCCACTTATGGTTATTTGAAGGTTGGTTCTCACTTATCCTTAAAATGATCACATTTATAAAATCAAAAAAATGTTATGGTTTGGATAGAATCTCCATAGTAATATAAATAAGGTTATAAATCTATTTCTTTAGAGGTGATCACATGCATTAATTTTATAATGATCTTTTTTAATAATGTGATATGGAACACATTATGAACTTTAGAGATTCTAGGAATAATTTATAAATTTAAATCCAAAAATCCAATTCTGTCTAGAATTTCACAATGCTCGATGTACTTATGTCTGAGTTTCCCTTTATTTTTGAACTTTATAATAGACTTCAGTGAAGATATATTTACAAAAATATGATCTTCCACATGAAATTATAAATCCTTCCTTCTTTTAATAGCATAATTTTTTCCCACTTTGAGCTACCTTAATATGACTTGGAATACTCTTCACTCATTATTGGCTCTTCCATGAGATCTAGGAATACAAGATCCCTTCAACAAAGTTTTTCCCAAAAAGATGATTTATGACCCATATTTTGATATAATACTTTATACGGTTCCATTTGAATGCTTGAATGGAAGCTATTATTAAATTAAAATTCCACCAAAGGTAAATACTGATCGCACATACAATGAATGTCAATTGAGTAAGACCTCAATATATCTTCTAATATCTGAATAGTTCTTTTAGACCACCCATCAGTTTGAGGAGGATATGTATAATGACTCAGGATATACATGCCTTAATTTTACAATATTTCTATAAGGTAATCATTACATCTCAAAATAATCGAACAATCCCAATAATGAATTATTTAGTGTCTTTGAGGACTAGCTACGTAAGTAAATTATTTTAAAACACATGCGAACATTTCTCTATAATTGAACCACACTAGACTACCTCATATACTTTTTATCTATTGTACCAATTTTCATGACCTCAGAAAAAGAAAACATAAGAAAGGGGTGAGTTGAGATGCTCAGTAATGGTAAATATAAGAGATAATAATCGAATATTTCAAGGGAAAATAATATTAACATATGGGTATAATTATGATATATAAGAAAATTCATACCCAACAAATCATAGATCATAAATTATGGCATATGACTTAGCACAACATAATACATGAATCAAAAGAGTGTGAAAGCATGAGTCAACAAACGTGATCCATGAGATCTTATCACAGTCATGAGAATAAGCATAAAACCATAAAACATATTTAAAGTTTACTGTAAAAATTAATATATAGAGCTTTACTTAATGAACCACACAATCAGTGTCCATGCTTGTGAGAAACTAAAATGCACTCATGAACACATATCTCATGAGATACAAATTATAAACCAATGCATTATATGGATATATATGACCCCACCTATCATCATCCATACTTATGAGCACCACTTGAAATCAATAATTTAACACATTATAATGAACCCATAGAAATAGAATGGATTTCATTCAACAAATCATAAAGAACCCACAAAAAATAATAGGTTTCATTCAACACATCATAAAGAACCCCTGGAAAGAAAATGGGTTTCATATGGATTCACATAAGGAAATAACTAATTATTATATCTATAATCATAACATAATAATCCCATGGAAATTAAATGGGTATCCAATGACATCAAGTAACATTATAGGTAAATATCATTGAATGAAGATAATAAATAATATGGTATATGCACCATATAGATAAATGGTATACAATTACATTAATAATTTCCCCAAATCAATTGATGTATGGAATTTAGGTGAACCCACTTTATTCAAATGAATCAAAATAAACAAATCACAAAAGAAAGAAATTGGGAGAAAAGATAGGATCATATATAGTGAATGACTACATAAGACAAATGTAGTGATGGATCATTCCCTCAAAAGGGAAGGATATAACATAGGCCATCCTGAGAAAGAATGTGTATGTTTACGATATAAGAATATCCTAGATCAAGAATAATGTAATCCAAAGGGTGAAGATTTAGATGAAAACCATTTTTAGGAGAATTAGGAAAAATTAATTTGTAAATAAGAAACATCTATGATATTTTTGAAAATATTTTAAATCAAAAAATTTTATAAATAAAGGAAAATGAGATTTTTATTTAATTAAAACATTAAATCTTATAAAATTATTATCATATAAAATGATAAATAATATGGAAATAGGTGTTCACATTTAGAATGTTTAAAAGATATTTTTTTACAGTTTAATAAAAACAAACCATACAGAAAGCAATAAAAATTTCTTTAAAACCTTTTTAAGATGATCAATTAGTAGAAAATTCCCTCAATAAATTAATGAGATATAATTTATTTCTTTTTTAAATGCATTCAATAAATTTAGACATGAAAAAGGGAGGTTCCTAATTGAGAAGAAGAGACAATGTTATTTTCACTTAAAAGAGACACTTTGGATAATATATAAGTCAAGAGGAAATGAAATTTCAAGGGTAAATATAAAACCCAATGAATATAAAATATAAACGATGATAGTTTTTATAAATAATATAAACTCTAAAGATGGATTATAATAAAAAAATCATGATATGAAAATAATATCAGAAATGAAACCCTTATGGTTTGATTAAAATTTTGATCAAAACGAATTGCAAGTTGGGTATCTTTTGAATAGATGACCATTTAAGAAAGTACATGATATATATCTTAAAAACCCATCAATATGGTAAAAATACATTTTTAGGTAGTAATCCCAACATATTAAAGGTATAATGGTGCAAATTAAGAAATAACTCTCAAGAAGTTAAATTTGAGACAAGGAACCCCTTAAATTTATTCTTTCTTAGTCAAATGCACTCTAACATCTGGTACGACCAACATATATATCTTAATTTACTATCTCACAACCAAATATTTGTTATTTTTTTCATTTTTTCCAACATCATATGTTTATATTTTTTATTTTTTGTATTATTTTCATAGGATTACTGTTATTATGCATTCTTATTTCAAAATTTGTCATTAAAGGTTCGTTAATGTTACTGTAATGGAAGACTTATAATGATTTTTGTATTTTTAATTTACTTTAATGAGTAATATTTTCTTTATCATAGAATATGAAATAAATAACAAACATTTTTCAATAATTCTAAACCTATTAAGGTTGTTTTCTTAATTAATGAGTTAAATATTAATGTATATTATCTAGAACAAAAAATCATTATATACATATTTATATAATATTATACCAGTAATTATTCATATTTGTTATTCTAGAACTAAATTTTTTCACTTTTAGTACGTGAATATTCAAATATTTTGATTATTATTAAACCATGTTATTACATATTTTTCATTGTTATCCATGACTTTGATTTAATAATGTGCTAGGGTATCTATCACATTGATGTGGTTATAGTAGTTCGTCGTTATGATGAGAACCTTTAAGTTACTTGATGATATTATTAAATTTGGTTCTGTGGTTGGATGAAATGCTAAGAAAGGTCACTTAATATATATACTATCAGGTGAATTTACTTGTAAGAAGATAAGGCTTCCTCTCATGAAGTTCATACTTAGTAATATCTAAGAAATTAGATTATGAGAATAGGCTAGCTAATATGAATTCTTTATATTCTAGTTTCATCGGATATTACTATATTTGAGAATATGTAGTGATCCGTAGAATTTAATTTATCATTAATGCATGTCTTGAATCACACATATAGATTTACAGGCCAAAATTATGACACCATATATTCATGGGAATTAGGGAATATTGAGTGTATCACAAATGAAATGTTATTAATAGATAAGTCGAGGAGGGATTTTTCCCTTCCAACTTTATGTAAGTTGATATATTATCTCTTTTATTGGAATAAAACCATCACATTAAATTCCATGTCAATGGTGTAATAATGTGTTTATTTCAAATAGTCAAAGAAAGATGTATCAAGAACATAGGTTGATAAAACAGATGTGAAAAATTCTTGATGAGATGTTGGGACAATGATATTATATTACACTATGAGTGTTCTTATGTGGTTTTTGACATTGTGACATTAAGTTCTTTCTCTTGGATTCCTTGAACCATTGTTAGACATTAATTTTGGACTTCTAGAAATCTTTCTTAATTCTAATGAGAAAGAATCTCAGAGGGTCACACAATAAGTGTTTCCATTTATCCCAATTAAATTCTATTTGAACTTAATTATTGGAATAAATATTATTCTCAAGAATAATAAATAATTTTATTAAATTTTTATTGAACGCTAATATTAGAAAGGTAATAAATAATTATGTATTCATTAATAAATAATTTATTTTATTATGTGAAAATTTAATAAATACTTTTTTCAATAAAAATGAGTTGAAATGGTATTATATTAAAAAAATATAGTTTATAAGTGTCTGAAGGAAGAAATTTTACATTTGTCCCAGATAAAAGTGGGGAGAATGTCACAATGAAATGTTCTAGAATAGATATTCCCCTCTTAAGTTACCCCTTTGTTTGTAAGACCATCAGCTAGGTGGTCGGCTTCTAAAATGGTCTGAGTCATAATGTAATTCATAGTGGAATGTTTTTCAAGAAAGTTCAACCATTTAGCAGTTAGCTTCAATGAGAGGTTGATCGCTCCTATCCTTATTACTTGAAAAATGATAGTGGAGTCACACTCAAACAAAATTTTATTTCAACATATTTGATATTCTAGGTAAACCACTCTAAAAAATCTGACCATTTTCAATTCCAGTAGAGTGACATGACCACAATAACCATAGAAAAACTCCACAACATTCTAGTTGTGGTCCTGGAAGATGATCCCAAAATCCTAATGGCCCTAGGTTTATAATCAGTACCCATTATTATTACACGTAATCCATCTAATAAAGTGGATAGTCCCGAATACTTTGAGTGTGCCATGAAGCCAAGGGAAATAACCTGTAAGTTTAAGACATTTCAAAACCATTTGATCTCCCAAAAAGTTGCTTCTATTTTCAGAGTGAAGCGCGTTGGCTTACTGCATGACCACAATTACATCAAAAAGGGATAGTGATAATTTAAGGCTACCTATCTATGTATAAATATTTTCTCACCCCTCCATAAAGCATGAATAATTTCTTCACTGACCACCCTGAGAAGTACAGTGAGCCATTTGAAGAGTTGAGTGGTGAGAATAGCAGTTAAAAAAAGATGTAGGGATCTATTTTGTAGAGTTTTCAGCCCAAAACTATGGAGTAAAATATTCCATAAGGCTGAATTAGTTTTGTATTATAATAATAGGTCATTTAAATCCTCCCTATGCTTATTAAATAGCACAAATTTTGAGCACAAAGAGATTCCACCATTATGGATATTTTCGTCCACCAAAATCATATTAGGGGAGAGTCTCCAGAGGAGGGTGTACCTAGAAGGAAGAAACCATTTTTTTGGAGTCACTCATTCCATTTGCATTCTCCTTGAAACAGGTGATTGTATATCATCTTGGAATTAAGCAGTTCTTTTGAAGCATTCTCTCAAACAATCATATCTTCCTGGTTGATATAGTTATAGGTGGAAACACTTGCTGTAATTTCATCACGTTGCAGGTCTAGTTATTATGTTGGTCTTTAATTGAGATTATGTAATCATTTTCATGATTCAAGGCGCTAACCTGATTAATCCAGGGGGCTCATATTTAGTTTTCTTTCTAGAAACTGAGGGAGGAATTCATCATGGCTAGAAAATGTGAGTGCCTATAAGTCTTTTAAACTTGGCAAAATAGAGGATTCAAAGTATCCTAAATTTCATACAATGAGATTATGAAAGAATCCTGACTTGAGAAAATCCAATGAGGGGGATTTTTTTTGATTAACTTCTATATGAACTGTTCTTTCAAGTCCTGATTAAATAATTCCAAATTCTTGATGCCAAGACCACCTAGAGGATGTGGAATGCAACATTGTTTCCAAGAAGATATGATGATTTTCCTCCCTAGAATGATACCACTCTATAAAAAGTTTTTCATCATGGACTTGACTGTTTTAATGATAGATACATGCCATAAGTACATCATAAACTAATTTTCTAACTTAGATACCCAAATATTCTTAATAAGGAAATTTTGTCCTGCTATTGAAAGTGATTTTACATTATATGAGGTAAGAGTTATTCTGATTTGACACAAGATAGTAGAAAAATGACAGGCATACAGTCATCCCCAGAACATTGGAACTACAAGGTAGATGAATGGGGGATACCCCTACCTTATTCTGAAGTCACCAATGACACAATTCTTCCTTGAAGCTGCAATATTCTTGTCAAAGTAAATAAAGGACTTGATCTAATTTATTTCTTGTTATGAGACACTTTCATAATTAAGAAGGTAATTTTTGATGTTGTTGATATTATATATGTTCCCCTGAGTAAATATGATAATGTCATCAGTCAAGAAAAGGTGTGAAAGAGTAGAAATACCTCTTACCACCCTAATAGTAGGCAATTCACCCTTTTCCACAATGTGAAGAAGAATCCTACTTAGGTAGTATTACTCAATTACAAAGATAATAGATGAAAGGGGATCCCCCTATCTTACTCCCCAAGAGCATTTGAAGTAACCTTCTAGTGACCTATTAATGAGAATTGATTTATGGCTAGATTCAAGAAGGGATTTGATCCAAAGAATAAACCATATGTTGAATCCAAAACTGTGAAGCACATTGCCTACGAAGCCTAAGTCCATTGTTCCAAAAGAATTTTTAATTTCAAGTTTAAGGGTTATATTTCCTCCCTAAGTAGAATTCAATAAGATATTAACTCAATCCAAAGTAGTGAGAAAACAATTTTGTGTGTTCTTTCCTTTCAAAAATCCAAATTGGTTCTAGAATCCTATCCGAGACACGAGAAAACCTATGTGAAAGTATCTTTTTGATGAATTTGTGAATTGTATTGACAAGGGTATATTTCCTTAATTGGATTATATCACTTTAATTTTAAACTTTTGTGATTGAGGAAATAAACCAAGAATTGAATTTTTGGAAGAAGGAACCACCACTAAAAAAATTATGGAATAACTTGAAAACATCCTTTTGAGTGACTTCCCAATGTTGTTGAAAGAATTGATTTGTGAAACCATCCGGTCCAGGTGAACAATATTTTTAGGACCAAATATTTCTTCCTTAATTTCAATATCTAGAGGGATGGGGGTGATAAAAGATTTTTCTACCTCAGTTATTAGTTTATGAATGATGTTTTCCCCGAGCATCACATTTCTTGGAAGAACATTGAAGAGGTACATATAAAAGGAGAAAATATGGATGGATAAATCATTTCCTTCCCCTATGATTTTTTCTCCTTCTTTGAGTAGTGAGATGTGCCCGTTGGATGTCCAGGCCCTTTATAGAACATTTAATAACTTGGTGTTTCTTTCACCCTCAGTGATCCACTTAATTTTGAATAGGTCCTTTTTAATATTATATTTTAGTTTGATAAGGTTATGAAGCTTATGAGACATTTCATCTTCCTAGGAGGTTTCATAAGAGAATTTTTTCTTAGTAATTTATTCCAGAAGATCATGAATAGAGAACTCCAATGCATCAATTTAAGCATCGAATGAGCTGAACTCCCCTTATCACCCTTCTTTCAGATTTTCCTTGAGCATTTTAATCGAGGAAATGTGGGATAAAGGATTAAAATTTGATTATTTTAATGAGAATAATTCCTAGACAATTCATGAGAACTTCAAGAGGTAATCCCATGCATTATTAAACTTGAATGGAATTTGTTTCCTTACTCCATGAACCATGAAGCTTACCTGGATGGGGTGGTGATCAGAGTTGTGATTTTCCAGGGTGACAAATGATATCAATCTCCAATTTAAAATCAAGTGGTCATTTCAAAAGGCCCTTTGAATTCTACTAGATCTCATGTCATTTAAGTGTCTCCTATACCATGTGAATTTAGATTCAATGATATTGATTTCAGTTATTCTAGAATCCTTGATACTAGCTATGAAGTCTCTAGTTGTGGAGGTGCTAATACCTAGAAAAAGTTTTTCATCAACATGTATAATTGAATTGAAATGCCCAACTATATACCATGAGTCCATAATTTCACTAAACATATCTTTTATGTGCCTCCATAATGTACTCATGTCCAAGTAGTTATTAGAGGCATAAACAATTGAATAATATGTTCTCTAGTCTAAATTAATGTAGTTGTAGGTTACCATCTGATCAACCGCATAGATAATGGCAAGATCATCAACCCTGCTTTGGATAAGAAGCCAAAGCCTATCAAGGCTGGACACAGTCTTAATGGTTCCCAGCATAGAGTACCCTATATTAGTAAAAAGAGTGCCTTGATTTGAGGAATTAGTCTTTGGTTCAGAGAGACCAATGATATTAGGTTTTTACTTACCTATAAGGAGCTTGATGGAACATTCTATGATAGGGTTGGATATTCCTTGGCAATTTTAAAATAGTATCTGTATTATGATTTTGTTTTGGGGGTGGTTCCCTTTTTTCCATTTGTCTATTAAATTTCCTATAAGTGTCTAACTTTGTGGAGTTTCTATTAGATTTTTGACTCATTTATAGTGTCACATTCCTGATCTTGACGAGGAGTAATAGTCTCCACTTTTCCATAATTACGGACACGAGTTTCATCCACTAAAGTGCCATATATATTATAAGTAGTCAACTCACCCAACACATTCTTCTTAATTGGAGCATGCTATATTCAAAGGGGCATATCTGATTATTTCACTACATTTATGTCATAGTATAGTATATCAATTAAGTATTATTTAGTTTACATATTAATAGTAGTGGATAAAACATCTGATGATAAGGCCAGAAGATTATTTGTGAGTTCCTCTATAGAGTTGCATTGATCCTTCATGGAAGTTAGGGTGATATTAGTCACCACAATTTTAGGATTCTTGTCCTCTTCATCCTCCAGGGATATACATGAGGATCTTAAAGAATCATCCTTGTTTATTTCCCTCTATTTCACTATTGGGGGGGGGGGTTCCTTTGTCCATTAGGTTGTCCTTATTTCCCCTTAACACTTCCATCGAAGACATGGCATTTTTTGCTGGCTTGATCAACCACTGTAGTACTCAATAGTTATTGAAAGCATGCCCAACCATTTTTCAGTGTTTACGAAATTTGGGAGGTTCTCAAATTTAAATATTACCTCCATTTTATTATCATTTGCATCCAGGTATATCCTATCAAGTGGAGGATATTACATGTTGATTTCAATAAGAAACCTTTCATAAAGACTAAGATCTCCACTAATAGTGATATGGTAAATATTCAGTGGAGTACCAATTGTAGAAGCCATGTTATTCAGAATTTTGGGATGCCAATACACCCATGGTCTCCCATTGATCATTTTTCAGACATATTCTAATGATATTATTTGATTGAAGGGATTGAATTTAGCATCTCAGCAAGAGATTGAGATTCCCGTCATGCCAGACCGCATCAAGGTCCTCTTGTTTCTTCAAGATGATATGAAAAATCCCTTGTTGATCAAAATAAGTTTCTATTTTGAAGAGCTCTAGTAGTGTGAGATCCAATTTATAGATCTACATAGGACCATGGATTCACACATTTTTCATAGGATATACGAACAAGCACTAAAAGTTTCCAAACATCTATCCTTTGTTTGAAAGCTCCTAGGTCTGTGACAACTGTGATGGAGCCATCCACCGAACGCTTAAGAACATATGGTTTTCTTAGCACAGACGACACATTCGGGTGTCTAGTGAGAACCATTGTGAACGAGATATATTTCCAAGGTTGGTTATAGCCATCGACCATATCAGTTTCATTTTCGAGATAGTTGGAAGATATTTCCTGGTCCGGGATGAAAGATTCCATGGTCGAGAAAGATCTTGATTTTAATTTAAGATTAATATCCCCTTATAATAAATATGTATTCTTTATATTTTAAATAATATATTTTATTTATTTATTAATGAATAAAATATTTAATAAATATTGATTTAGGTATTCATTAAATGTGGAGAAATTTGAGAGGACCAAGATGGGTTCCAATTATGAATATTTACTTGCAAGTTGGTAAATAATATTTATCATTTCATGAGCCAGTGTATGTCATAAAAAAATTATAATAATATTATTATATGGGATGAGGATTAATAACAATTACTATATTATTTAAGGGATGGTGCATAATTAAAAGATATTTTAACCTAAAACCTACCTCTATAGATAGATGGTTATGTTTATTTTTTAGGGTTAATTGAGATTGGAGAATCATTGAACACAAAGAAAATTATCTCTCCATTCCTCCTCTTTTCCTCTCAATAATGAGAATATATAGAGATATTACTTCATGATAAAAGGAATGAAAGATGATTAATAAAAACAAATAAAGACAATTAATCCACCGTGCTAGCACCTAGAAATCAATTTCTATCATTTGGAGATCAATGGAGCATATGTGGATCACCACTTGAAAGATTCTACATTTGGATCCTTATAGTTTAATATAGAAAATATAATTTTTTTTGGATAATCAACACCATCTTCATCAGATAATGTTCCAAATAAAAGGTAACCATTTCTTCTCATATTAGAAAAATTAATTATAAATTTAACATGAAATAATCCACTCTTTGGGTTATAACTAATCCTAAATTTAAATAAGTTTTGATTTATAACCCACCAAAGGTGCTTCTGCTACCCCCAGAACCTACAAGTGGTATCTGAGCAGTCTTGTTTCAAATTTATAATTATTTATTTGATTGTTGATCTATATGTGTAACAGTGGTTATATTTTAATTTAATTAATTATACATTATTTAAAATGATTTTATTTAACTTGTTTTAGACATATTAATAATCATATATCAATGTTTCATTTTCTTAAAGGATTATTAATAGATGAAGAATTTGAAGAGATGACATCAGGATGTCCAAATATTTTTTAGTAAGAGTGGGTTACACAACGTGTAGTTGAAGTATATGATGTCTAGCCAAGTGCACTATATCTAGATGTGCCACACGATACACTACATGCCAAATAGTAACTAAACATGGTGAATGTAATGTGCACCTTGTGCATATTTGAATAGTTTAACACAAAAGCTTTTGGATTACATGGTATGTAGATAGAATACACATCATGTAGTCCACATGGTTTAGCGCTTAAATTCATACATGTTGTGTGGTCAAATATATGTTTAATCCATGGAAGAATGACAACCTAGTGTAATAATTAAGTACATGATGTGTTGATGGTGTACACGGTGTGTAGTTAACTATTGACCATGTTTTAAATACACGCCAAGTTTGTTGGTGATTTATAAAGACATATGTCATATGAGATAGATGAAATGTATCTAGATTGTGCACATTGTGTAGTACCATGTCTAATGAACTCACAGAGTCATTTATAGAGTTTCCCAAAAAAATAATATTCAGACCACACAAAATGTAGATGATTAGTATGCACTGTGTATTCTATAAAGATATACACTAATGAACCTGGTGTGTATCTAGAGAACACAAAAGGCAGAACACACAACGTGTGGCTGGTTAGTAGATGACGTTTCATCCAACCAAGATACTTACTGAATCCACATGCATGTATTCTGAGTACACAACAGTTGAGGTAAAGTACATACAACTCACAAGTACATGTCATGTACTCTCCCAATAAGGGTTATAATTAAATTAAATTAAATTTCAAATTGTATTATTGAAAACCTTATTATGTTTATTATAACCTATTGTGTTTGGAAATTTAATAATAGTTTTATAGTATTATTAAATTCCAATTTGATTTATTTTAATTATCATCAATTATTGGTCCTATCATTTATTTTCCATGAATTCAATTAAGATGGGTATCTCCAAGAGAATTCAGAAGTCCATTAATATGAAAGGTAATTAATTAATTAATTAATTAATTCAAGTGTGTTTATCTTAATTATAAGGAATGAATAGAAATGAATGTCAACCAGTTTCCGTTTTTCATATTTGTTGTATTTTTATTACCAATCATGATATTGACCAAGACCAGTATATGTGTTGCCAATATTTAATTTATTTTATTACATGGGTCTGTAATTATTAATTATTAAATAAAATATGATAGCCTACGAGTCATCCCTCACTCCATCATTATGTTGTACCTATGTGTTTAATGTTGTCCATAAAATCCCATTTCTCCAATTCTATGGTTCCACTCACCTGCATGTGATTTATAAATACTTGTAATAAATAAAACATCCCAAGGTATGTGGAGGTTGTTTAAGAGGAAAATAAGATGATTCCAACCTAGGTGATACATAGGTGGATTGGTGGAATACTATAACTTTTCCAAGATTTACATGATGAGATATTCCCCTAGGTTAGAGGTTGATTTACTCTCCGATAAATAAATCACCCATTATAAAATCTCATGATCAGGTCGTTTGTTTGTTTATTTATTAATGTCTTATGAATTTTTAATTTTATAGATACAACGCCACAATCACATAAATAATAGAATTAATGTGAAAATATATAATATAAATAAATGGATTATTTGTAACTATTTTATCAAAACTTGGATAATAATTTATGTACAATCCACTAAATATTGAGAAGAATATAAAAGATAATTCAAGATAATTTTTTACATAATAAACAAAACCCCTCAAATAAATATTAAATTCTAATTGTCTCACCAATACTTTATTAGGAATAAAAGCCTTAGAACTAACTGTTTGACTAACCTTTATTAAGACATTTACTTTTAACATGTAGTTCATATGGAGGTGATGAGTTGAATAAACCATCTTACATTAAGAGAAGTGAAACTTTCTAGACCTGATGTAACTTGGAGGAAAGTGCTCAGGAAATCCAAGTATGTATTTTAAGATTGGGGAGTCTACTCAATAGATAAGGGTGCTACAAGTTCATAGTTGGGAAAGACCTGTCTACCTAAATAACTTCAAATTGCTTGACCAACACTCATTATGTTTATAGTAAGAGGAATATGGATCTTTTTGAGTAGAATGTCCTAACAACTATACATCCAGAGTTTAATAGAGAGGACTATTGGGACATGGTAATGTATTGGGAGATTTAATAAAAAATAAAATTATTATTATTTTTCACATACTTTTTAATCATGAAAAGTACTAATAATCCACTATTTTAAAGTTTATAATAAATGTAATGTCTGTTATCCACACTATACCTATGAATGATATAGGATAAGTACCTTCTCCTCTCTAGTAGTAACTTCCAAGAGTATTTTAGACACCATCATGCTTTGTTATTCCTTGAAATGAAATATAATGTACTATAATCTACATTACCTGATCTGCCTGGGAAGGAGGAGATTGATAAAGAGTTCATCGTCAATAAAAAAATAAGAATGACATGGTCGACGTTCAATGTTTTATGCTTTAATATATTTATAGTAAACACATGAAGTATGGCAATAACATGGATTCTAATAGCATAATCAAGAATAACCATGGTCTATACCTAGAGGAATAAAAAATAATGGCTTGAGATATCCAAGGCACTCCATTAAAGTAAAATTTTGGATGGTGCGCTATATAGACCTCACATAGTCAAACTCATTGGTTAAGTTGAGCACATAGAGATTCTTGTGTTTAAAATCCTCGAATAAATGCACACTAATATCACTATTACATCACTCCCTCATATATTCTATATATTTTTGGCAAAGTTTAATATGAAATAATTTAGAAGACTCTCCTAGATATGATCACTCATCTTCACAAAGTTGATAAGGAGACTAAGTATAAAAAACATTCCTTCCTTATAAAGAACTAACAAAAAAATTAAAGTGAAGATCTATAAGACCAAATATTATTCACAACATTTAATTAAGGGAAAGACCAAGGGATATGAAATTAAACAAGATGATTTTTGTTTCACATGTAGAAAGAAGGGTTACCGTAAGAAAATATACACTTAAACTAAGATTAAAGGGGAAGCTTCAGGTGTGTTTGTTATCAAGTGAAATTTATTTGTTTCTATAAATTGGGTATTAGATTCAAACTTTTGTTATCATGTTCATATTCAAATATATAAACCAAGTTGATTTAAAAATATTGAAAAAGGGATTTCAGATCAATGATCTACTAATGGTTCCAAACTAGATACTGTGGCTATTAGAGACTATAACCTCATGTTGCTAGTGGAAATGATATTGGTTTTAAAAGATGGTTATTTTGTCCCATTCATTACCAAAAAAAATATTTATGTATCAAGACTTGATAAGGATGGATTTATTTTCAATTTCTGGATTAAATATTTCTCCTTTTATAAGGATTAAATTTTCATTGTAACAAAAATTTAAATAATGGTAACTATGTGTTGGATTACGGAAACCAAGTAATGGAAATTGATAGAAAAATATTTCTCATGACTCACACTACACTCTACATTAGCATCAGTAGATAAGTCATGTAAATAAAATTTTGTGGAATAAATTTCACCAAGATGGATATTTAGATTATTTTGAACTAAAACAACTTGGGGTATGTCACACATGTTTAAATGGAAATATGAACAAAAACCCATTTTGGGGAAAATGTGAAAGCAACAAAGAGATTCTTGAATTAGTTTATACCAATGTGTGTGTACTATTTCTTGCTGAAGTAGTGGGTGGGTAATAATAATTCACAACTTTAACTAATGATTTTAGTTGATATGGATATGTAAACTTGATGAGGTATAAGTCATATTCCTTTGAAATATTCAAGGAATATACGAAATAATTTTCGAACCATATTGGTAATAAATTAATAAACTACACTCAGACCATGGTAGTGATTATCTTAATCAATAATTCATTGATTCTATAAAGGAGGGGTCTAGAACCCACTGGTGGTTACGTTTGATAGATGGATACCACAAATTCCAGAATGGATAAAAGGAAATGTTGATGGGGTTGTGTTAGGTGCATATTGACCCTCAGGTTGTGGTGTTATCTTCCACACATTTGGAGGCCTTATTAATGGGTTTTTATATCATTTATCTAGGATTGGTAATGTCATTCAAGATGAATTGTGGGATATGATCAAGGTGATCGGGTATGTTATCCATCATGGTTGGCGGGATCTCTAGATAGAATATGGTTAAACCATGGTAGTATAAATTCATAGAATTAGATTAAGAAATGTCCCATAGAAGTTGTTTCGATCATGGATTGATTTCTTTTGACTTAAAAATAATCTATGCATTGAATTTACACATGTATAAAAATAATAAAATCAGGTTGTTGATGTTCTTTCGAAGAGAAAAATTGTGGAGGCTAATGGTCCTTTGTGTTTCCAAATTTATGTTATGTTTTGGTTGAAGTGGATGAGCATGGTGATAGGTAGACACATTTTTGAGAACGCCCTTGTAATTTTTTCCTTGATACTTTTATATTTTCATAAATTTCTTTATGAGAAGGCTTTCCATCATTTTGACCTTCCTGATTAAAGGAGTTTGGATTTCTATCTCAACTAAATCTTCCTTATATACCTCAGTTAAATGGCGTAAGAAAATGAAAGAACCACACCTTGTTATACATGATGAGATCAATGATGAGTCTTGTTATTCTTCCATTATTATTTTGGGGATACACATTTCAAACAACGGAAAAATACTAAAACAAGTTCCAACTGAAGCATTAGGTGGTATACGATACCAATTATGGAATGGAAACAAACCTGAATTGTAATTATTTCATGTTTGGTTTTTTGAATCTCTTATTAAGTCATCATTAGGCAAAAACATTTCACCCCAGGGCACAATGTGTACGTTTATAGGATTCCCCAAGGAAACAAGGGGATATTACATATAAGACCCCTCATACAAAAAGGTAATAGTGGAAAGAAACACCATATTTCTTGAGTGGGATCACATTCCTAAAATAGATAGTGGGACATATATATAATTCAATTAATTCAAGGATCAAGGTACACAAGAGTCAGAGTATGAACAAATTCCTCAAATACCACTTGAAGTAGATTCTCTGGAGACACAAATACTACATCATAGTTAAATAATGGTTAGAGAATAGAAGAAGTACAGTTTTCTTGTCACTAAGGATGGTGAGTCATAATTCATTGACAATAGTGATCCTTTAACCTATAAGTAATTAATATGTGGCACACATATTTCCAAGTGGAAAG
This sequence comes from Viscum album, assembly GCA_963277665.1. Classification (NCBI taxonomy): domain Eukaryota; kingdom Viridiplantae; phylum Streptophyta; class Magnoliopsida; order Santalales; family Viscaceae; genus Viscum; species Viscum album. Next base: position 2,095,934,796 of record OY728132.1, on the reverse strand, counting down.
AAGTCCTGAAATCTAAAATGGTTTCCATGTACCAAAACCATATCGGGATTACTATATATCCTCTAATAGATGTAAATCCCATTGGTTTTAAATGGGTATTCAAGAAGTAACTAGACATGTATGGAAAACTTGGTACCTATAAGGCATGAATGGTTGCAAAAGGGTTCAAAAAGTGTCAAGGAATTGAATTCCATGCATCATTTTCACTAGTTTATATATTGAAATCAATAAAAAATCTAATTTCTATTACAAACTTCTATGAATATAATATTTGTAAAATGGATGTATAAATAGAATTCCTAAATGGGAACCATCTGGAATATTTGTATATGAGATAACCTGAATGGTATGTGACTCCAAGGGATGCCCAAAATGTTTTCAAATTGAAAAAATACATTCATGGATTATAGTAATAATCTAGGTCATGTAACATTCATTTTTATGCAATCATAACCGAATTTAGTTTCCTAAAGAATGAATTTGAGCCTTGTGTTTATAAATGATTAAGTGGGAGTGCGATAATTTTCATAATAGTATATGTTAATTAGATATTACTTATTTGAAATGAAATTCCTGTCATATAGTCTGTTAAAGTAGTTAATGATTATGTTTTGATACAAATATTCATACAAGATCTTTATGAGGTTCCTATAATTAAAGATCTCATCACAATCTATTGTGATAATACTACAACAATGACCCTTATAAACAATCCAAGGCCACATTGAAGATGTCATAGAATTTACCAATTAGGATGATAACCTCAATGTTATGGGATGATATTCTTAAATTTGGTTGTGTGTTAAGATAATATACTATAAAAGGGATCATATTATATATACTATCAAGTGTGAGTAATCATATGTGGATGAGGCTTCTTCTTGTGAATTTCGCACTTGGTAATCTCAAATATGGGATATTATGATAATAAAATTACCAGTAGGAATTATATATGTTCTGCTGTCATCAGATATTTCTTTATGAATGTATGTATAATGGTCCTTAAACTTTAATATTATCATTAATGCATTTCCTAACACATGTAATTAGATTTACTGACCAAAACCATGATGTCAAATGTTTGTATGAAGTAGAGTATATTGGGTGTGTCATTGATAAAGATAATATTTTTATATTTTTATATATTACTTTAAATTATAAATCCTCCAAATTTATAAATTTGGGATTATTTACAATAATTCTTGATTAATGGTGTGTTTTGAGCTAAAATGTAAAAATTGGTTACTTCTGTAATTTTGACAGATTTTTATCCCAAGTGTATTTTGGAAATAAGTTTTAAAATATTAATCCAATTTGATCAATTCATTTTTTAGGATTCATTGATTTATTTTATTCAACTTTTTCTTCAGAACCAAGAGCTGATTCGAACAAAATGAGGCCCCCAAAAATCAATCAAGTTGAACAATTGTTCGAGCAGGCACTGTGGACCCCACCTCTGTAATGGAAGAATAAATCGGACTACACACCTCCAATTGAGGTTATTCTTCCTTAATATGAAATAGAAAACATAAAATATTTTTACTAGTAAATTTCATGGAGTTAAGAAATAATTATGGCGGACATTGAATGATATACTTTGAATGAAAATTCTTAGATTTCTCATCCATAAAAAGTCATACTCAATATAAATTCCACAACTTTCTCTAGTCGTGTCTAATAAATATGAAATTTTGTGGGATGATATTAAATTAATGTTATAGAATCATATAAGAAGTTACCTTGGGGTCATTTGAGGATATGGTGTGACAATCAGGAGTGAGCTTTTGGGAGAAAGTTTCTCGAGGGAAATTGTTGCACCCTTTTCTTTTTTTCATTTCTTTTTATTTTTATTATTTTATTAATTTTTTTTTATTTTCAATGTAATATTAATTTAATTTATTTTATTTTAAATATAATTCTTTCATGGTTTTTATTTTTGTGACTTCTTCTAGAAACCCCCTTCTTTTCTTCTTTTCTTTACATCTCTTTATTTGTCATTTCACTTTATTCTTCTCCACTGTGATCTCTAACACACATGATAATGAGTAAATAACTCAAGGAATATCTAGGGGGAGTAATCTAGTAATTGAACCCTATTATATGTTTTTTATCTTCCTTTTGATATTTCTAAGTATAATTTATAGTGGGTTTAATCCTCACTATGTTTGTCTAAAGTTTAACTTCTTAATAAGCAAGCATTTTCCCTTGATTAAGGAGGTGGATGGAGGGTATTCTTGGAAATCACAAAGTATAAGTTACATTCATAACTGGGGTAGATTTAAGTGTTCACACATATGATTGAGTGTGTTCCCTAAGTAGTTTTTCATCTGGTCAATGAAGGTGCTCCCAAAGAATTCTCTCAGGAGAACTTCTTTTCTTCCCAAATTCCATTCTATTTAGAATTGCAAGGTAATTTAGAATTGAATGACAGTTTTATATTAATTTTGAATTTCATTTTTCCATTTATTTCATAAAACACAAAAAATAATAATTAATTATTAGGTGAATTATACTGAGTATGTGAACTAACTGAGAAAGCTCCTCAAGTGATACCTTCCTAGTCAACCAATATGATGTACTAGGGAAAAAATAGAAATTTACCTTTTTTGAACCTTATGATAGGCATGCGTAAAAACTGGCCCCATTTTCAGGGAGCTAATATATTGTTTATTTTATTTTTCATATTTTTATAGAGTTTTTATTTTTTCCAAATTAAAAAAAATACATAAAAAATATATTTTCCCATGACATAACCAAATTTAAATTACTCTACGTGGAATTACTACTCATACGTAAAACATCAACAAGAGGAAGCTATTTTAGAGTATAAAAGATCTCAATAAAAGAAACATAAATATTCCTTATTAGGACTAGAGGTAAAAATTGGAAGGGTAATAGAAAATGACCCAGTGGTGGAATAAATATCATCAATAATCATTGAATTTGAATAATTAATTGAAAAGGTCAATTACCTACTTCCATGCACTAAGACTCACCTTGAAGAGGAACTCACCACTTGGGTAATGACTAAACCAGAAACAACTCAGGGAGATGATATTATTTTAAATTATTTCTTTGATCATATTTAATCTAATTTGATTATCACTCTTTATTGTTTTTAATTTTCATATTTTTTCAATTCTTTTCATGCCTTAGTTGAAGATGAATAAAATAAACATGCACCTATTGAGGAACAAAAATTTCTCTCTAATTTTGATGAACATTTACTTGTGGAGGCCAATGAATACATCCAAGTAAGTGATAATCTACAGATCAAGATAGATTCTACTCATTTTCAAAGGTATATTATTTTTTAAAATTCATATTTTAATTTTATTACTGAAAATTTATCTCCTTACTTTGACTTTGAACATTCAATTCAAATAGCTCATGTTGAGCCTGCACTTGAAAAGAATGAGAAGGTTGCATAAGAAGTAACCAATGAAGATAATGATCCATATTTCATCCAACCCCCTCTACGCAATATGTACTCAATTTTGATGTGGATGGATCTAGTATACTCTATCCACATATCATTTCTCACAACCAACAAATAAACACAAGCTGTGAAAACCCACAAGTGGTGGTTAAAGTCAAATAAGATCCAGCCATCATCTGATTATTGGTAATAGGTGGTACTACCCATCTGTATATTGTAAATGAAGCCATGGACCACTTGGGGGATCATACCAATATTTATATTTACATTTTTTCTATAAATTTATATTTCATTTTCCTTTTTTTATTAGTACAACATGTAGGCCACTCTCTCTAGTCTTTTTTAGCTTTAATGATACGATCCTTATTCTTAATTGAGTAATTATATTTTTTAGGTTCATGATGGTAAAAGGAAAACCCCAAACAAATTTAGGAAATATTACTAATATATATTTCAATTTATTTTAATTTTAATTTTTATCTTTTAAACTCCATATGTTTTTTACAAATAATTATTTTAGGTTTCAATTGGAAATTGAATACCCACACTTGAATTCATTCTTTGTTTGACTTATCTCAGAGACCTGAGTTTCTTAGGAACCACATGATTCCATGTTTTAGATTTCAATGTTAATGATATTGAATGAATAAAATGGATAATTGAATGTTTAAAGTGAAGTAATGATATTTAAATGTTGAATCATAATTTGTGGGAATTTATTAATTCATGAAAATGAAATTTTTTAACAATTTTTTTTCATTATATGAATTTTTAAAATTAATGTGAATTTTTTTATTATCCATTCCTTGATTGATTTTCTAATATCATATTCCCATTCTCGAGAGGATTTCTAGATCATGTACTTCCAATTTTGTCTTGATCAAATTTGTTGAGTGATCTTGGGATGTGTCACCTGTTAGAACTTGAATTTGGTCCTTTTAAAGACATGACTGTACGAAACCAAATTTAATATAATTGAGTCATATTTTGAAAATTTATTGTCATTAAAATTCAACATTTACATCAATAATTATTTTTCCCATAGAGACTATGAATGAACTTTATATGGATGAGCCATGTTTCAATCCTTTTTTTATATAATCCTACCCTACTCTTTGTATTTTTAAGATAATTTAAAGTTCAAGTGTGGGAAAAAGAGAATCATGGTGGGGGTTGATGTACATTGTAAGGAATAAGTGTGTGTATGTGTGTGGGGGGGGGGGTGCTATTTAGGTAATTATTAGGGTCATTTTATTCATCAACTGTACACCTTATTGTTTTCACCCTCTTGAATAAAATAAATATAAAATGAAAAAAAAGAAATAAAAATAGGTTGTGATTTGGGAAAACCAAAAAACACCATTACTAGACTGATGATTTTTATCATATGTGGTTAGATGATGTATGTGATGTTTCTTAAATCATAACTTTTGAAAAAAGAAAAAAAAGAAAAAAATTATTTGAAAAAAAAATTCATGAGGGTGCACTAATAATTCATAACGCTTTACTTTGATCATGACCTTAATTTGAGTTATGCGGGAAGTGGAAGTTGTACTTTGAGGGGGATAATTTCATTAAATTTTTTGATATCATGAATTATAAATAATATTTAAACCTCCTCCTTGAGCCATAATTTTTAAAGCATTAAATCCTACCACCCATAAGCCTCAGAGTCATTTGAGCCTTTATTGAAGTGCCCTGTTAATTTTATGTGCGTTTTTTCTTTACAAAGCTGAGAAATTTTTTCATTTAAAAGATTTTGGATAAGAAAAATATTATCATGATATTAGCATAACCCCAATTGAATTTTATCATGAGTTATGAGAGAAAATAATCAAAAGTGAGGTAAATAATGACTTCGCATGTTTTTATAATAATGAATTGAGGAGTTGAAATGAATAGAAGGAGAAGTTGCATAATTTTTCAAAGGGAAAAATCAAAACACTTGAATTGATTGTTTCGTTGAAAAATTTGAAATTTAATTGTTATTTTATGTAGATTTTAGAAAATTAGGTTTGACATTTATTTTTTTATTGATTTGGAATTTGAATATTAGTAACATTGGCGCCACCTGAATTCCATGATGAGATTTTGTGCTTGAGAAAAAACATGATTTAAGTTTGGGTAAATTCATAAAGAAAATATTTCAATAATTTTATGTATTAGTTTCAATTTTTTAATCATCCAAATTTATCTATTTTCTATTATTTACAATAATTTTATATTAATGGTGCATTTTGAGATAAAATGAAAAAATTGGTCAATTCTAGTATTTAGAGAGATTATTTACACAAGGTTATTTTGGGAATAAATTTTAAATTTATTAATCCATTTTGAGTGATTATTTTTCTAGATTATTACTTTTTTTATTTTCTTAAATTTTTTCTTCGGGATCAAGAGCTGATTCAAAAAAAATACGGACCGAAAAAAGAAATCCAGTTGAACAATTTTTCCTGTGGACAACATAGACCCCACCTCCGTAATGGAAGCATAAATTGTGATACACACCTAAAATTTAGATTATTATACCTGGTTATTAAATAGGATTCATTGTATCAGTTTAAAAGTAAAGTTTATAGATTTATGAAATCATTATGGTTTCCATTGAATGATATACTTTGAATGAAGATTCCTATAATTCTCGTCCATAAAATGTCATACTCAATATACATTCCCTTAATTATTCTAGGAGCATCCAATTAAAGTGAAATTTGGATGGATTATAGAAAATTTAATTTAGAGAATACTATATAATGTTACCTAAGGGTGATTCAAAGATATGTTGTGAAAAACATGATCCAAATTTTGGGAGACAGATTCCAGATGGGAGGCTGGTACACCCTTTTCCATTCTTTTTTCTTTTTATTTTTATTATTTTTGTTTAATTTAGTTTTATTTTAAATGTGGTCTCAATTTAGTTTATTTTATATACAATATAATTTTTTCATGGTTTTTTATTTGTGTGTCTTCTTCCACACACACGTTTATTTTATTATTTTATTTTTATCTCTTTCTTTCTCAACCCACCATGTTCTTCTCCATTATGATATCTAATACTCATGATCTTGAGTAATTAAATTAAGGAATATCTATTGTGATTAATCTAGTTCTTGAAATGTTTCCCATTTTTTATCTTCGTTTAGATAATTCTATGTATAATTTAGTATGGGTGTAATTATCACTATGTTTGTCTAAAGTTTAAATTCTTTATCTGCAATCATTTTACCTCGATTAAGGAGGCGGATGGAGGGTGTGCTTGGAAATCACTATTTACACATTTAATTCTTAACTGGGGTAGATTTAGGTGTTCAGATATATGATGTAGTGTGTTCACTAAGTAGATTTTTAGCTATTCAATGAAGTTGCTCCCTGAAAATTCTCTTGGGAGAACTTCTTTTCTTTTCTAATTCCATTCTGTTTAGAATTTCATTATAATTTTGAATTGAATGTTAGTTTAATTTTAATTTAGAAGGTCATTTTTTCCACTTATTTCATAAAACATAAAATAAAAAAATAATTATCTCTTAGTTTAATGAGATTAATCTGGTGAATAAACTAAAAAAGTTACTCAAGTGAGATGACCATAGTCTGCCACTGCGCTGCTCTAGGAAAAAATAGAAATTTTCTTTTACCATGCTCCAAGACAGGTGTTAATTAGTAATAAATTACATGTTATCGATGGATAAGTCAGGGAAGGATTTTTCAATTCAATATTTATAAAATTTTATATCTTCCCTTTTCATTGGAATAAAATCTTCACGTTAAATTCCATGGCCATGATATAATGACATGTTTGTTTCATATAGTTAAATAATTTTGTATCGAGCACATAGGTTGATGACATGGATGTGAAACCTTATTTATAAGATATTCTGATAATGGGATTATATTATATAGGGATCATTCATATGTGGTTGTCGATTTTGGGACATTAAGTTTTTTACCTTGGGTTCCTTGACCCGTTACTAGACAGTAATGTTAGACTTTAGGCAAGACAACCTAATTCCAATTAGAAAGAATCCTAGTGGGACACACAATAAGTGTTTTTTTGGATCTTGATTAAATTATTTTTAAATATAATTATTGGAATTAATATTATTCTCATGATTGTTATTTAATTTTATTCATTTTTTATTGATTACTAATATTCACAAGTTAATAAATAAATATTTATTCATTAATAATTTATTTATTTTATTACATTAATATTTAATAAAGAAAAAGGAAAATAATAAAATATATATTTTATTTATTGATGAATAAAATATTTATTTGGTTATTAAAAAAATGTTGATGAATTGGAGTTGACCATGATTGTGTTCGGTAATGCATAATTATTTTCAAACCAATAAATAATATTTATCATTACATGTGCCATCACACATCATAAAATAATATTATTATTTTTATATGGAATGAGGTTTAATAGTAACTAATTTATTATTTAAGGATCTATGAACAATTAAATAATATTTAAACCTAAACCCTAGCTCTATAAATAAATGGTTATCTATATTATGTACAATTAATTAATATTTGAGAATCATTGTGCACAAAAAAATTCTCTCTCCATTCCTCCTCCTCTATTACTATAAAGAACAATAAGATCTAGACAGATTCCTTCAAGCTCGAAGGAATGATATATGATCAACATAAACAACAAAATAAAGTTGATTCACCGTTCTAGCGCCTATAAATGAATTGGTGTAGTTTGATGTCAATAGGGCATGAGTAGATCACAACAAGAGAGATTATAGATTTGAATCCTTATAACACAAAAATGTAATATAGAAAATTGTTTTTAGATAATAAAAAATAACTTAAAAAAATAATGTTCTTAATAAAAGGTAACAATATCTTTTGATATTATATAAATTAATTATAAATTTTACGTGTAAATATCCTCTATTTATTCATCATATCATAGGTAGTTTCTCCAAATTGTAATACTAGAACCTTAATGAAATAATAAAATAAAAATTTATAAATTAAACCCATTATCATGACTATATATGTAATCCAATTATGAAAAGAAAAATGAAAATCAATAGTCCTATGGAGGTGGTAGTCCACATATACGCATGGTTGGAGATTTTATTTTCCATAAAATGGGAGAAATTAGTAATATGTTTAATCAGTTAAGAATCTAAAATATTTTATAAATATAATAATTATTTATAAAATTCAATATTGGGAATAGATATTTTAGGTGGTTAAGGAAAATAAAACATGATCTTATGTGGAGGAGGTAGTCCGTACAAACACAAATGTTGTTTTCTCTATTCTTAAGGATAAGGGGAAGGGAGGTTAAATCTTGTAACATAATTATAATAAAATTCAAGTATAATAAAGAGGGTTATTTTATAATTTTTAGATGGTGAAAATAATTTGATAAATAAGAAATGAACATAATGGAAAAAAGAGAGGAAGAAGTAGTTAGAAATGCAGACCTCGCTACTTGGGTTATCTCTTTTAAGAAGGCAGTTAAACCATTGAAGGATGGTATTTTGAGAATAATTGAACCTCTTTAATGAGTATAAGAGTATTTATGATAGGGTTGGTTAGATTTTGGTTTGAAATAAGGGGTTTTTTGTGAGATGGTATGTGATGAGAGGAGAGCCCCTTTTATAAGTGAAAATGAGTGGTATTTTTGTAAATACCAAAACATTTTCAATAATGGAAAGTCACTCTCAAGGAAAATGGAGCCAAAATTGGGAAATAATAGATATTGTTAGAGATGAGTTAAAAACCATAAGAACTCAATTTAAAGATGTTTTTAATATGTTTTTTCCTTTACCTCTTAGGTTACTCATTTATAACATTTTGGTTTTCCCCATGGTAACTAGTTTTTATCAAGGTAATTTATCCTTTATACCCAAAAATGGTACTTTTAAATAATTTGGACCCAATGATTCTAAATTTTATATCCATTTTTGATTCAAATTTTAATTTGATAAAAATTAATTTTAAAATACCAAATGTATAAATCAAAACCATGTTTTTTCTTATAACTTAAGTTCTAAAATGTCTAATATGGGTTTATAAATAAAATCCATAATTTTTAAAATTATAAATTCAATAATAAAATAAATATGTGTCCTTATAGTTTTTTTTGTGAATTTAGAATTCATACTTATATGCAAATAATTTTATAATTCATATTATTTGTAAAAATTGTATTTTTCACTATTCACCTGTATTCATTTTTTTTGAAAAATCTAAAAAATTGATGATAATATAATTTTGAAATTATAAAAAAAATGAAGTTATATTTATTTAATTCATATTATAAAATTTATAAATTTAAATTTTTAATTTAAAATACAATATATAATGAAAAACCACTTTCACTGAAAAATGAAAATTTTAAACATTTAGTGTTATTAATATTATTTCATATCAATTTATAATTTAAAATATGTTAATATATTAGTTCATATATAATATTTTAAATTTGTCCATTTTAATCCATTACGATAAAATATACAATACTTAACGAAAATGGTTCTTTGAAAAGAAAGAAATATTAATTTTATACTAAGTACGCTTTAAAAATTATTTATTTATATACTAAAATTTAGTTTTAATATTACTTTGATATTAAAATATTTATTTAAATTTTATATATACATCATATATAATAATACATTAATTTTGTATAACTATAGGATATATCATTTAAAATATACAATAATTCATGTATTACTCAGATATATTTATAATTTTATAATATTTTAATAATAATTTTTATTTCATTATGATTTATATCATTTTAAATTTACAACATAATAATACATGAATTTTGTATAACTATTGGATATATGAGTAATGACCATATCAACAATGAAATTATTTTTAAGGACTATATTTGTAGCAGATATACTTCATTCCTATATACAATCTTACTAAATCATTTGTTCATTATACTATCACTTAGCAAGGCCCAATAATAATTTCATGTTATAGATATTTCATAATACTTTATCCTTTCATGGTTCTCTTCGTCATAATAGGTTTGTTTGGCTATTGATGATTCTCATGGTTGATGATGGACAAGGATATTTCATATCCATGAAGATTTTATTCATTCATATAAAATATCTCATATTGATTTATGCACTTTTAATGGATGTACTTTATGCATAATGAGTAATAATCCATTGTGTGAAGTACTTAGTTTTATGTGTTTTTGTTGTAATGTCCCACTAATGAATGAATAAAGTATCCTTATTTTGGTTCATATCTTGGAGAGAACATTTTCTAATCCTGTTTCAATCATTTTGAAATAATAGATAAATATTCGTTAACTTTATTGAAATAAATAAATAAAAATAATAATTGTAATGGCTTTGAAAACCTAGGGCATTACATTCTCCCATTATAACAAATTTAATGATCAGAATTTTAATTACCACATAACAATGTAAATATCTTAGGGAATATAAATTATATATATTACTCAAGATATAATTTATATAGGTATATCAACCTTACAAACATGGGAAATATATCTCTTTCCTCAAAATTGGCTTATTCATATTATTGAGCTTTTCTCTAACCATTTGGGACAAGAGACATCCATTATTTGGTATCAATTCCCACATTATATATATTTTTTACTATAGGGGGTTTATTATTATCCTTTTGTAGAATATCATAGGTTAATATGAAATGTTCTTTCCTTACTTCAGACAATTTTTCCTTTAAGTGTACGGAACCTATAATCTCCAAATTTTCATTTTCCATAAGGTAAATTCTTATAAACTTCAACTTGGAATAAATTAATGATACCACTAGAATATTTATTTTAAAATAAAATCTTTTGGTTGGTTATTTAATGATATTAGAAAACATCATAGATATATTAGAGCTCCTAAAATCAAATTCCAACAAGAAATCTACAACTCTGTATTAAAGGGTATGTGTACCTTAAATATCATGATCCACTTAGGGATTTGTGCATGTATATAAATTTCATTGTACAATTAGTCTTGGAGGTTGGTGATTCTCATCATCTTGTTTATTACTTGGACTAGGTCATTGATTTCTATAATTAAAAAGTTCCCCACATATAATACATTGAATTATTAATGGAACCTTAGGATTAACTCTGTTTCAAAAAATCACGTTAACCAAACTCTCTATTTTTTCTTGATAGTTTGATTCTCAATGACCCCTACTTCCATAAGAAATATATCTTCCAATCTCCTTAAGGAAATTATATTGGTGATTCTACCATATTTTTAATATATGAGAAATTGAAAATTTTTTCCTTCACCATATTCGTAACTTGATATTTCATAAGAGTCCATATTTCTATTGTTTGAATTGTTTGAGATTTTGACTATGTTATCATTATTGATCATATTTAAAAAAAAAATATTTTTAAACAATGACTAGGTTTCTCATTCCAACTCCCTTCCCAATGGGTTTTTCATTGTTGTAAAATCCACATTGTTCCACCCAGCCATGGTTTCTTCTAGTTATGGACATTACTAAAACAAAAAAGGATAACATGAGTAAAAAAATTAACAATATGGGGAGATTTTTATAAACATAAAAATAATTCAAACCATTCTATTCCATATTATTTTATATTATCAAGTTGTCCTATTGTTACTTCAGTTCAAACTCTATGAATTTTAGGTTAACCTAGGTTATTTTAAGTTGAGTTATCTTGTAAATCTAAACCCAATACCTTGAAGTAACTAGAAAATAAATACCTCATAATAGTTCAGAAAGAGCATGTGATCAACCAAATAATATCCACCCAAAGTGTATATATTGGTGTGAAATCTTATTCCCACTCATCCTGCATCATAGTGATGATAGAGTCAATACTCAACCAACCCTTTTCAGGATGATCACCCCAAGGTGTATCTGTTCCACAAACATATCCACATTCCAATATCTATATAGGGATGTTTTTCTATGAAACCACATTCTTAAAACATTACAAATACTTTAGGATACAATCCTATACATAGAATCATATCTTGGAGTTTTACTAGTGTTTTCTTACCCCAATCCCCAAAATAACTGAAATTATCCCAATAAATAACTAAAATCTGCTATGATACTAACTATTTCAATCCATGGTATACAAGCATTTATTTTAAAAAAAATTATATATTATACACATTACATCTCATAAATAATAACTCAATCCCAATAATGAAAGGTTTAGTGTATTTTAGGAATAACTACATAAGCAACTTATTTTACAACCCTTGTAAACATTTCTCCATAATATATCCACACTAGAATCCCTCCTATAATTCATTAATGGTATACTCAAAATAATAACTCAAAGAAATGGAAACATAATAAGGGTGATATCATATGCTCGGTATGGGTAAATATAATCAATAGAAATTGAATATCACAGGTGAAAATAAGATAATCAAATGGGTATAAAAAATATATATGAGAAAATTCATACCCAAATGATCATATATCATAAATCATGGAATATGACTTAGAATAACATTATAAATGAAAAAAAATTGTGTAAAAACAAGAGTCAAAAAACATGATCCATGAGTGATTAATATAGTCACAAGAATAAGTATAAAACCATGAAACATATTTCAACTTTCAAAAAAACTAGTATAGGGTACATTACCTTTGTGATGCACATCATAAGTTACCACCCTTATAAGAAACTAAAATTTACTCATGAATAATTATATCATATGATATAAACTTTAAACAAATTAATTGAAGTGAAATATAATACCCCACCTATCATCATCTATAATTATGAGTTCCTGTTGAAATTAATCACGTATCACATCCCAAATAACCCACATGAATGAAATGGGTTTCATTCAAGACATATTAAAGAACCCATGGAAACAAAATATATTTCATTAAACACATCATAAAAGAACACATGAAAAAATTGGATAAATATGGATTTTCATAATGAATTTATTAACAATTCCGTCAATAATCATAACATGATAAATTCCATGAAAATAAATGGAAATCTAATGACACTATGTTACTTTGTTGGTAAATACCATTCAATCAAGATAATAAAGCAGAAAATATTTACACAATATAGATAACAGATATATAGACATGTCAATAATTTATCCAAATAAATATATGTATTCCATCTAGGTGACCAACCTTCAATCAAATGAGTCAAAATATATTATTCATAATAGAATGGTATTGAGTGAAAAGTTAAGATCATATATAGTGGGTGATTAAACAAGAAAAAGGAAGTTATTGATTGTTCCTTTAAAAGGGAAGAGTAATACATAGGACATAAAAATAGAGAAGGTATATGTTTACATTATAAAAATATCCATGACCAAGCATAATTTTTGTTAAAGGATGTGGATTTTCTTGAAAATAATTTTTAGGATTATTAGGAAAAAACACTTAAAAATAAGAAACAACCTTGATATTTTTTTAAAATAGTTTAGATATAAAAATTTATAAATAAAGGAAAATAATATTTTATTTTATAAAACCATTAAATATTAGAAAATAAGTATCATAGAAAACAAAAAATATTGAAACAGAGGTGTTCACATAGAAAATTTAAAAAAGTGATTATTTTTAAACTTTGAAGAAAATGACCCATATAGAAATTGTAAAAAATTTATTTAATTATTTTTAAAGTAGATAAAGTAGTAATGAATGGCCTAAATATATTATTTGGGTATAGATATGAACATTTTTAAAATAATTCAATTAATTAGGATATGGAAAAGGGTTGTTTCCGACTATAAAGAAGAGATGGATTTAGTTTATATACAACAAACACATCAGGTAAAATATGAGTCAAGGGGAAATGAAATATCGAGGGGAAATATAAATTCCTCAGAATATTAAATTTAAATTATGACTGTATTTATAAATAATAAAGATTACCCTATTTTATTTTAAAAAACAATCTTGATTTGAAAATAATATTATCAATGTTAACCTTACAATTTGAGTAACATTTTTATCAAAAGGATTTTCAAGTTGGGTATCATTTGAATTAATTGAAATTTAAATAAATTACACAATACAGATCTTTAAACCCCATTAATGTGGTAAAATACATTCATTAGTTAGTAATGAAACCATATTAAGGCTATCATGGTTCACATTAAGAAACAAGTCTCAATAAATTAAATATGGGATGAGGAACCCCATACCTTTTTTCCTGATTAGTCAAATATGCTCTAACCACTTTTATTAAAAATATAAATATCTTAGTATAATATATCAGATCCATATTCATAGGTAAAAATATTTTTAATTTTAATTTTTTATCATTTTTTACATGTATATTATTTAGTTTTTGCCTATTTTCCCACATCGATTGTTGGTACTTTTGATATTTTCTCCTCATTTCACAGAAGTGGTGGATGTATTCATTCTTCTTAAAACTTTTATCATTAAAAGTTCATTAATGTTACTATAATTAATGAATTATAATTATTTACGAAGTTTAAATTTCTTATCATGATTAGTTTACTCTTTATCCTTAAAGATGAAATCGATAGTGATCATTTTTCATTGTTTTCAACCCATGAAGGGAGTTTTCTTAAATAATGAGTTAAACATTGCAGCATATTGTCAAGAAATAAAAAATAATTATATAAATAATCATATCATATTAGTCTTTTAATTAAGTTTTAATAATAATCCATGATATAATTTCTTAGCATTGTTCAAGTGGGTGATCAAACCGACCAAAACACAAACATACCAAGATTATTGATGATCATGAGGTGATTTATTTGAAATATCCTTAACACAATGTCATAATTATATCATTTAGTTTTTATTAGTTTGAAATATTTAATTTATAATGTATATATATGAATAATTAATGGGTATGAAAATATTACATAATTTGAATTAAATATTTTCATCTTAGTACGCTTATTTTAAATGAATGAATTAACAATAATTGTTTTTGAAACTATCATTAACAAGTTTTCAAAATTTCCATAATAGAAACTTAATGATATTATAAACATCATATTTACCCATTAAATTAATTATTATGAATATAAATGTAAGGTGATGATGAATAGAAAAATGGAAATCAATCGTCTCTTGGAGGCGGTTGTCCACACGTATGTGTGGTTGACGAATTCATTTTATATAGAATGAGAGAAAATATTAATATGTTCAATAATTTAATAATATAAAATATATTATGAATATCATAATTATTTATTAAATTCAATATTATGACTAGTCGTGAAGGGTTATTACGGAAAATGAAATGTGACCTTTTGTGGTGGTGGTAGTCCCGTCACACACACAAATATCATTTTTTTTCTACAGGGAAAAGGGAAGGATGGTTAAAGATTGTACCATAATTATAATCAAATTATAGTATAATAAATATACTAATATTATAATTTATATATGTTGAAATTAAATTTTATAAAGAATAAATTATCCTAAGTAAAAATAATTGAGGAAGAATCGGTTAGAAATCTATATCTTTCTACATAGGTTATATCTTTGTGAATTGGGTTAAACCATATAAGGATGGTTTTTTGAGAAGAAAAAAATCTATTTAAGGTGTCTAGGAGTGTCCATGATTGGTTTTGGTATATTTTAGGTTGAACTAAGGTGGTTTTTGTTTGAGGGGAAGTGAGGAGAGGAGAGCCTCTTCTATATGTGAAAATGAGTGACATTTTTATTAATACCCAAACTTTTATAATAACGGAAAGTTACTCACATGTAAAATAGATAATAAAATTGATAAATTATATTTCATAATATATAAGTCCATGTCACACCTCAACCAATCAATAAAAACCTTTTTTAACATGTTTGTCCCTTTACCTCTTAGGTTACTCATTTTTACCATTTGGGATTTCAACATGGTAATGAGCTTTTACTTTGGTAATTTATTCTTTATGATCAAAAATAAAATATTCATTATTATAAAATTTAGACCTAATGATTTATAATTTTAAATTCATATTATTTCAATTTTTATAAGTGATAAAAATTTAATTTTTAAAACAAGATGTATAATGTATTAAAAACATATTTTTTGAAAAATATAACATAAATTCTAAAATTTCAAATATGGGTTCATAAATTAAAATATTATTCTTTCAAATTTAAAAATAACTTAAAAAATAAATATTTTTCCTTATAATTTATTTGGATTAATTTTCAATTCACACTTATATATTAACAATGTCCTAAAAGTCCTGTTTTTTTTTAAAATTATATTTTTCACTATTCACTTAAAAGTATATCTTTTTTAAAAGAATATCAAAAATTAATACTCAGATAATTTTTACATTATATATCAAAAAATTAATTTCTATTTATCAAATTAACATTATAATATGATTAAATTTATTTTGTAAATGAAAATAAAAATTATTAAACTGATTTTATTGAAAAATGTTGTTTTAAAAAATTAAGTGTGTAACACCCCAAAAATTCATAGTGTGTTATTTCTTCAAAATAATTCAATAACTTGCACTACACGCAACACCGAGTTCAATTACACCATGACTTACCAAACAAGACGTTCAAAAGAGGTTATGAATAGTATTAACTAAATTTTAAACTTTATATAATCCTTATAATTTTAGAATCCATATTATGAGTTTCTTAGACATAATGTAAGAACAAATTCATTTTCAGTATTGCACTTTTACCAACTTTTAATGGTGAACCCTTTTTAAATAAAATATTTTAAACTTTTTGACTAAATGGGGATATAAAAAAAATTAAAATGAAACATCCCAGGCTTCCACGGTACGCTTTCCTTTGAATAATACAGTAGCGTGTGTTGTACGCAACTTCGTGTTCTAACACACACCACAACCAATCAAACTAGCCGTTATGAATAGTAATACATACTTTTTGAAATTATATATATTTTATATTTAAAAATGGACTTAATTTTTGGATTCGGAATATCGAATTTAGCCTAAGGTGAAATTTTGGTACTTTTTGGATAACTTTAATATTTTGATGAATAGTGAAAATTACTAAATTTTAATTAAAAACAACTTTTTTAATCAAAATAATTAATAGTGATAAATTATGAATTTGAGTGGTTTTAAAGTATATTTAGAATATATTTTTACCATTTAATATAATTTTGGTCATTGGACATAATTTTACAATTAAACCGAACATAAACAAGTGTCAATCTTTTGATAGTTATTATCTCTTAAAAACACGCTTTTTGTTTTGACAGCGGGAATTAATTTTAAATTAATTTCTGCCACTTATGTGTTTTAAATTTAGAAAAATGGATTCCATATTTGGAATCAGGATGTTAAAATTGTGTAAATAGGTAACTTTTTTTTAGACATTTTGAATAATTACTGCGGTAAATATTTTATTTACCACGGTTAAGGGTAAATCCGGTAAAAAAGGGTTAACAAATAATATTATAATAATACTAAATTACCCTAAAACGTGTCCTAGCCTTATTTTTTGAGACATGTTCGGACATAGGAATATTTGGGTCGATTTAGGGACCCCATGGTGCCACTTGTAGGTGATAGAGACACTTTATTTTAATTAAGTTAAAATGAATACAAAAATGACACAAGCATATATCTTTTAGAAAAACAATTTGTACATAGGGTTATATATGTTGGATTTTAGATTATAAATATTCATTAGAAAGATAAAACGATTTACTACATAATGATATTTTATTTATAATTTTTAGACATTAAATAAGTCAATTTATTTATGACACAATAATGATGCAGTAATTACTATAATAGTAAAAAATCAAAATAATTGATATTATAAATACCCAAATAAATATAATATGAAACTTTTAATGAATTAAAATAATTTTATAGGATAATATTACATATTAGGATTTATTTAATTAACTTTGTTCTATATAATCAGTCTGTTATGATTTTCAAAAAAATCAACTATTGAATAGTGTCAAAATTGACATAAAAGAGTTTTTAAAACAAATATTATATTATTAATTGATATTAAATTAATAAAAATCTAAGGTTCGGCCAAGAGACTTATATCATGATAGGTGTATCATTAATTGACCACTTGGGGGTATCTTGGATGTATATGGTAAGTTTATTAACCATATAATATAAAAATACAAAGAGACATTGTAAAAGTGAAACTAATTAACTTAGAGTTAATACTTAAAGATAAGGTTAATATAAGTACCCAAACCTGTCTAAATTCTATTGGTTGTGTTTTTTTCGACCTATCACCACCTTAAACCTTTAATAATCAACTTTGGAGCCATTAGAAACCGAATATGAATTTAATATAAACTAATATTTCTAGCTTTTCCAAAGGTGCCCCTCACCCCTCTTATAAAAGGGCACTCTTGCTTCCCATTTCTTCACACCGTCAAAGCCATTTGGTTCGGCCAAAATCTGCCCAAATACTCTCCCAACATCCCTCACTACAACATAGAGGCATTATTTTGATCAGAAAGCCAACCTAAGGAGCCCTTTTGATCAAATCAAAAGGAAGAACCTGAAGAAGAGGTAATGTTTTCACCACCCCTTTTCAAGTTCCTTTCTTCTTCCACTTCTTCTTTCATTGTTATTACCATTATAAAATAATAAATCCAGTATCTTATATATTCTGTGATGTTATTATAAATATGGTACAACCATATTCAGTATTTTATCCACCCTTTGAATAACATGTCACCATACGTGCATACGTACGGATTACCATCTCCACGTCGTGGTGTAATTGTTATTCAATATATTATTATTTGGATGGGTATAATAATGATGTTTAACTCATGTAAATAATAAATATAACATGTTAATGATTCTGTATATATGATATAACATCCATTTATATATTATTTTAATATCAAAAGAATGATATTGTCGCTCGTGCGTACGTACGGACTGCCGTCTCCACGAACGCGATGAGATTCATTCTCCATCGTATCCATTAAAGTATAATTATCATTTGATGATTTAAAAATGATGTTTAAGGACTTGATATAATTCTGGATATGAATAAGATACAACCTATCGATAACAAACACGGCTTATGTAACAAAACATATAAAAGAAAATGAGTAAGTTAACACCCGAAACGACGATAATTAAAAGATATTATTAACAAATCAATGTTAAAAGATCATATATGATATCATATTAATATATATGATTCTTGAATAATTTAATAACAATTATTTCACCATTATACATGAGGTTAACCTACCCCAAAGAAGGAAAAGTACAAGGTAAGGGGTTTTCATCTCACTCCTTATTCCCGTGAGATTCATGCCATATTGCCACCATCACCTTTTGTGTGGTGTATGTACTGCCCATAATTATATTCATTGTGTAATACACTCTAATTTATGTGTATTTACATATTCACTGTATGATACCTCTTTTATGGGTTTTATGTTTCATAAGTTACCAAATTGGTAAGGGTTATTTCGCAATCTCTTCATTATCCGAGGTTGTTTATAGGTAATAATCTACTGGGATCTCTTTATCATCCACATCAATGTTTCTTAAAAATGAATTTCAAAACATTTTTACTATTTACTAGAATATGGTTTAAAGTCATTTATACCCTTGTTTGAATTTTTATAAGAGGTTTATAAAGGAATCTTTCCGTCGTTTTCCAAACAAGGTGCTTTTTAACCTTTTCGACAAAATTAAGGTAAGAATGTTTTTTTTAACTTATACGGCGGGTGTGGCTATTTTCCACCGTTATAAAATCGTCGAAGCTTCCCTTAAAAGATAATAAGAATATTTTCAAAAAAAAATGTTTTATTTCATAAATATAAGACTCTTAAATGATTTAAAAATAGAAAGAGATATTTTTCTAAAATAGTCTTTATTTCATCTATGTCAACATCCTTTGATGGATTTTAAGCTTATTTGAAGTTGATTTATTATGATACAAAACATCAATATTTTATTGAAGGTTTTGTGATATTTTTGACTGTGGATAAGTTATTATTATGTCACTCATGGTTTTTGTTTAGAGTATTGACATTTCATAAGTTATTTTTAATCCAAATATTTATGTTATATTGCAATATTTCATTCAGATGAATGTGTTAGACAAGTATGTTCCGGGTTAGGGACCGGTAAAAGTAAGCCCTCCGGTTTGGTCTCCGGTTATTAGAGGAACTCCGGTTTGGTCTCCGGTTATTAGAGGAACTCTGGGTTGGTGTCCGGTTATTAGAGGAACTCCGGGTTGGTGTCCGGTTATTAGAGGCACTCCGGGTTGGGTTCCGGTTACAGTTAGCCCCAAGGTCTTGGGGCGAGGCCTTGACAAAGAAATTAAAGTTCAGCATTATGCATTCCATCATTATTAAAGTGGTTATTGATTTTGCATGTGATTATTCGATTAGTAGAATATCCATGTGAATAAGTAAATGGCATTATTTCATTTTATTTATGCCATACTATGTTGAAAGTTCAAGTTTGAAAGGCTTTTGTTTTAGTTATACATTGCCTTAAATGTTTATTCTTATTTATGAAAGTTTCCACTATATTGTTATCCTTACTGGGCATTTGAGCTCACCCATTTTCTATGTTTTATTTATCCGAGGAAGTGAAGAAGTGAATTATGAATGACCTACAGGGATATTATGTGGAGATATGAGTGTGGATTATAGAGACAATATGTTGTTGTAGTAGTTTTTCATTTTATGATGTAATGTAAGACTTATGAATATATCTAGTGTTTCCGAGGCTACTAAACCAATCGGTCTTTCGAGATTTGATCTTTCTTGTGATCATGCCAATGTTATGTAATAATGCACTGACTCTGGGTAACTAGGGTCGGGGCGTTACAGTTGGTATCAGAGGAAGTTTAGTACAAACCTTGGAAGCTAGATTTAGATAAACTCTGATTAGAGCACATAGATTTAAGATGGACTTTGAGGATTAGTATAGAAGAACTTCCTAGAATTTTGGTATTGTAGAGATTTTGTGAGTTTTCTGAGCAATACATCCCTGTCTAGATACGAGCAGGTAGAGGCGGCTCTGGCACAGATGTACCTAGGGGTAAAACCCGAAAACACCGCTTTGAGCTAGACTCGAATGAGAACTAGTGCACGACAATGGGCCTTGCTGCACTCTTGGTTACGACACTCCCGGGGGATTTGCATAGGACAATTCTCATTTTCTTTACAAACCATTATGAAGGGTTTATGTGGATTTACTTCCTCAAAGGAGAAATTTTTATGATTATGGATTATATCCATAAACTATTTAATTTATGTTTTGTGTCTTACAAGTCTGGGATTAGGTATTGTTATTCATAAAATAATCTAGTGTATGCCATTGTTTAGAAATGGCGCCCAGTAGAAGGAATGAGAACTCCAGCAATGCACACGGTCCAAAGAGAAAGAAGGATCATATCTTTCATGGTTTTAAGTCAGAATTTATAAGAGAAATAGTCTCCCATGTATTATCGTCATATGAAGAAATAATATCATGTGTTGATAAGATAAGTAAAGATTTTACTGAGTCCTATTGTTTTGAAGGGAAGCAAGAGAAGAAAAGGATGGAAGAGAGAAAGATGGATAAAGGAAAGAGGGAAAAGAAGAATTTTCCCATATGTGATAACTGTGGGAAGAAACACCCTGGAACTTGCCTGAATGGAATGGGAGTTTGTTATAAGTGTGGAGGAAAAGGTCACAAAGTACGTGACTGCAAGGGTAAGAAAATGGTTTCAAATGTACAATGCTTCATTTGCAAGGAGTTTGGACACTACGCGAACCTATTTCCCAGTCATCAAACCATGCCGCAAACGATGCTATTGGATAATAATCAAGTTATGATACTACCAAAGACGAAGAGGAATGATTAGAGTTCTTATGTTGATTGAGTGTTGTATCAACAATGTACTTGTTATAATAATTATGGAGTATATAAGGATTGTACTGTAGTACTATTTCATTTAGGACTTGAGATTGTGTGGAACAAAGAAAAGTGACTCAATAGTAGGATAAATTTTTGGAAAATATATGGTTGAGAGAATGATAAACCATAATATAGTTCTGATACCGAGGTAGTGATTTTGGAATAATACATGATTGTTTTTGGATAAATTATATTGGATATTCTTGACTACCTTGAAACTGATTAATGATTTGTATATTCCATCATTTTTGGGGTTTAAAACATTTTTGGATTGATGAAGTATATCCATCATTCTATATGGAATAAGGGAGAATGAATGTAATCAATAAGGAATATGTTAATTCAGGATGTTTCAGTGTATTAAAAGAATACATGATGAAGGTATTCATATGATATTATGGGGTAAAAAGAATCTACATTATGTTTACCTTCCTTATAAATGTTGGACTGTAAGTTTGGACAGAAGTATTTTGGATAGTTCTAGTTTTGATTATTTTGGATTGCCATAAAAGGACAACCCAGAGGTCGGGCGGCAAACCGTCACATCCGGCAAGGCCGTGAGACTTGAACCCGCAACCGAAGGGCGACAAGGGTGTATCACCTACCACTGGCCCACGAGATGTCCTGGATTAAATAATGTATTTTTTTAAAAGATATGGTAGATGAATTATAAATTCATTTATTTTGGAACCCTGTACGAATAGTATAAATAGAAAAAAAAATTACGTTCTATAATCTTTTAGAGTGAAAGATGAGTTTGTGGTAGAAATTTATTAATGTATAAAAATCTAATTATAAAGTAAGTATATCTCCTTATGATCTTAGCCAATCTCATAAATAAATTCCTCAACATTAAGAAAAAGAACTTAGAACAAAAATGTTGTCCTAGATGGTACCTTAAATCATCACTAATTTATGGCTTTGGGATTGTTGGCCTTTTCATAGCCATGTTCTCTACCACTCTCCATCAGATAAATGATGGTTAGATTTTTCTTTCATATCCATATTTTCCTACATGTAACCCTAGTATGTGTTATTTTTGGTAATCTTCATAATTTCCACTCTTTATTTTAAATAGAGGCCTCATTAATTAATTTTTCGATGTGGGATTTCAACTAAGATATTTTGAAACGTCAAAAATGTGTTATCCTAATACCCTATGTTTTGTTGAACCGATGGTATTTCAAATCATCATAGATTGATGAATTTAAGGACCTCAATTTTACACTTGTTTGTGATTTATTACCTCAATCACTACCTATAAATATTTACGTTTTTCCTCCAATTATATGTCTCTAATTTCCACCAATGTTCTCCTAATCGAGATCATAATTTGGTGGTGACCCTTTGATTTCTCTTTTCCTCATATTAAGACTAAATTTTAGTAACCCAATTTCTGATGTGGGTTTTCCCACAAATATATTTTCTATTTTCAACCTTTTATTTTCGAAGAACAATTTCAAATTGCGAGGACGCAATTTATTGAAGGAGGGGAGAATGTAACACCCCAAGAATTCATAGTGTGTTATTTCTTCAAAATAATTCAATAAATTGCACTACACGCAACACCGAGTTCAATTACACCATGACTTACCAAACAAGCCGTTCAAAAGAGGTTATAAATAGTATTAACTAAATTTTAAACTTTATATAATCCTTATAATTTTAGAATCCATATTATGAGTTTCTTAGACATAATGTAAGAACAAATTCATTTTCAGTATTGCACTTTTACCAACTTTTAATGGTGAACCCTTTTTAAATAAAATATTTTAAACTTTTTGACTAAATGGAGACATAATAAAAATTAAAATGAAACATCCCAGGCTTCCACGGTACGCTTTCCTTTGAATAATACAGTAGCGTGTGTTGTACGCAACTTCGAGTTCTAACACACACCACAACCAATCAAACTAGCTGTTATGAATAGTAATACCTACTTTTTGAAATTATATATATTTTATATTTAAAAATGGACTACATTTTTGGATTCGGAATATCGAATTTAGCCTAAGGTGAAATTTTGGTACTTTTCGGATAACTTTAATATTTTGATGAATAGTGAAAATTACTAAATTTTAATTAAAAACAACTTTTTTAATCAAAATAATTAATAGTGATAAATTATGAATTTGAGTGGTTTTAAAGTATATTTAGAATATATTTTTACCATTTAATATAATGTTGGTCATTGGACATAATTTTACAATTAAACCGAACATAAACAAGTGTCAATCTTTTGATAGTTATTATCTCTTAAAAACACGATTTTTGTTTTGACAACGGGAATTAATTTTAAATTAATTTCTGCCACTTCTGTGTTTTGAATTTAGAAAAATGGATTCCATATTTGGAATCAGGATGTTCAAATTGTGTAAATAGGTAACTTTTATTTTTAGACATTTTGAATAATTACTGCGGTAAATATTTTATTTACCATGGTTAAGGGTAAATCTGGTAAAAAAGGGTTAAAAAATAATATTATAATAATACTATATTACCCTAAAATGTGTCCTAGCCTTATTGGTTGATACATGTTCGGACATAGGCATATTTAGGTCGATTTAGGGACCCCATGGTGCCACTTGTAGGTGATAGAGACACTTTATTTTAATTAAGTTGAAATGAATACAAAAATGACACAAGCATATATCTTTTAGAAAAACAATTTGTACATAGGGTTATATATGTTGGATTTTATATTATAAATATTCATTAGAAATATAAAAATATTTAATACATAATGATATTTTATTTATAATTTTTTGACATTAAATAATTGAATTTATTTATGACACAATGATGATGCAGTAATTACTATAATAGTGAAAAATAAAAATAATTGATATTATAAATACCCAAATAAATATAATATGAACCTTTTAATGAATTAAACTAATTTTCTAGGATAATATGACATATTAGGATTGATTTAATTAACTTTTTTCGAAATAATCATTCTATTATGAGTTTCACAAAAATCAACTATTGAATAGTGTCAAAATTGACATAAAAGAGTTTTTAAAAAAAATATTATATTATTAATTGATATTAAATTCCTAAAAATCTAAGGTTCATCCAAGAGACTTATATCATGATATTTGTATCATTAATGGACCACTTGGGGGTCTCTTGGATGTATATGGTAAGTTTATTAACCATATAATATAAAAATACAAAGAGACATTGTAAAAGTGAAACTAATTAACTTAGAGTTAATACTTAAAGATAAGGTTAATATAAGTACCCAAACCTGTCTAAATTCTATTGGTTGTGTTTTTTTCGACCTATCCCCACCTTAAACTTTGAATAATCAACTTTGGAGCCATTAGAAACCGAATATGAATTTAATATAAACTAATATTTCTAGCTTTTCCAAAGGTGCCCCTCACCCCTCTTATAAAAGGGCACTCTTCCTTCCCATTTCTTCACACCTTCAAAGCCTTTTGGTTCGGAAAAACTCTGCCCAAATACTCTCCCAACATCCCTCACTACAACCTAGAGGCCTTATTTTGATCAGAAATCCAACCTAAGGAGCCCTTTTGATCAAATCAAAAGGAAGAACCTGAAGAAGAGGTAATGTTTTCACCACCCCTTTTCAAGTTCCTTTCTTCTTCCACTTCTTATTTCTTTGTTATTACCATTCTAAAATAATAACTCCAGTATCTTATATATACTGTGATGTTATTATAAATATGGTACAACCATATTAAGTATTTTATCCACCCTTTGAATAACATGTCACCATACGTGCGTACGTACGGCTTACCGTCTCCACGTCGTGGTGTAATTGTTATTCAATATATTATTATTTTGATGGGTATAATAATGATGTGTAACTCATGTAAATAATAAATATAACATGTTAATGATTCTGTATATATGATATAACATCCATTTATATATTATTTTAATATCAAAAGAATGATATTGTCGCTCGTGCATACGTACGGACTACCGTCTCCACGAACGCGATGAGATTCATTCTCCATCGTATCCATTAAAGTATAATTATCATTTGATGATTTAAAAATGATGTTTAAGGACTTGATATCATTCTAGATATGAATAAGATACAACCTATCGATAACAAACACGGCTTATGTAACAAAACATATAAAAGAAAATGAGTAAGTTAACACCCGAAACGACGATAATTAAAAGATATTATTAACAAATCAATGTTAAAAGATCATATATGATATCATATTAATATATATGATTTTTGAATAATTTAATAACTATTATTTCACCATTATACAGGAGGTTAACCTACCTCAACCAAGGAAAAGTACAAGGTAAGGAGTTTTCATCTCACTCCTTATTCCCGTGAGATTCATGCCATATTGCCACCATCACCTTTTGTGTGGTGTATGTACTGCCCATAATTATATTCTTTGTGTAATACACTCTAATTTATGTGTAATTACATATTAATTGTATGATACCTCTTTTATGGGTTGTATGTTTCATAAGTTACCAAATTGGTAAGGGTTATTTAGCAATCTCTTCATTATCCGAGGTTGTTTATACGTAATAATCTACTGGGATCTCTTTATCATCCACATCCATGTTTCTTAAAAATGAATTTCAAAACATTTTTACTATTTACTAGAATATAGGTTAAAGTCATTTATACCCTTGTTTCACTTTTTATAAGAGGTTTATAAAGTAATCTTTCCGTCGTTTTCCAAACAAGGTGCTTTTTAACATTTTCGACAAAATTAAGGTAAGAATGTTTTTTTAACTTATACGGCGGGTGTGGCTATTTTCCACCGTTATAAAATCGTTGAAGATTCCCTTACAAGATAATAAGAATATTTTCAAAAAAAATGTTTTATTTCAAAAATATAAGACTCTTAAATGATTTCAAAATAGAAAGAGATATTTTTCTAAAATAGTCTTTATTTCATCTATGTCAACATCCTTTGATGGATTTTAAGCTTATTTGAAGTTGATTTATTATGATACAAAACATCCATATTTTATTGAATGTTTTGTGATATTTTTGACTGTGGATAAGTTATTCTTATGTCACTCATGGTTTTTGTTTAGAGTATTGACATTTCATAAGTTATTTGTAATCCAAATGTTTATGTTATATTTCAATCTTTCATTCAGATGAATGTGTTAGACAAGTATGTTCTGGGTTAGGGACCGGTAAAAGTAAGCCCTCCGGTTTGGTCTCCGGTTATTAGAGGAACTCCGGTTTGGTCTCCGGTTATTAGAGGAACTCTGGGTTGGTGTTCGGTTATTAGAGGAACTCTGGGTTGGTGTCCGGTTATTAGAGGCACTCCGGGTTGCGTTCCAGTTACAGTTAGCCCCAAGGTCTTGGGACGAGGTCTTGACAAAGAAATTAAAGTTCAGCATTATGCATTCCATCATTATGAAAGTGGTTATTGATTTTTCATGTGATTATTCGATTAGTATAATATCCATGTGAATAAGTAAATGGCATTATTTCATTTTATTTATGCCATACTGTGTTGAAAGTTCAAGTTTGAAAGGCTTTTGTTTTAGTTATACACTGCCTTAAATGTTTATTCTTATTTATGAATGTTTCCACTATATTGTTATCCTTACTGGGTATTTGAGCTCACCCCTTTTCTATGTTTTATTTATCCAAGGAAGTGAAGAAGTAAATTATGAATGACTTACAGGGATATTATGTGGGGATATGAGTGTGGATTATGGAGACAATATGTTGTTGTAGTAGTTTTTCATTTTATGATGTAATGTAAGACATATGAATATATCTAGTGTTTCCAAGGCTACTAAACCAATCGGTCTTTCGAGATTTGATCTTTCTTGTGATCATGCCAATGTTATGTAATAATGCACCGACTCTGGGTAACTAGGGTTGGGGCGTTACAAAGTGTTTTCAATATTATTTCATATCAATTTAAAATTTAAAATATGTTCATGTATTAGTTATTATATAATATTTTAAATGTGTTCAATTTAATCTATTTGGATAAAAAATACAATACTTAACAAAAACGTTTTTTTAAAAGATATGTTACTCTAAAACTAATTATACATTAATAAATACTATTTAAATTAATTAATAATATTCCAAAATATAATTTTACTAATCCATTGATATTCAAATATTTTATTGAATTTATATATACATGACATCATATTTAAATAATAATAATATTACTATTTATATGTAATGCTGAAATATATATATTTATAATTTTTTTAATATCATATTATTAGTTCATTGTGAGTTATATTATTTTATATTTACTAATTAAAAATGACTTCATCATACCTATTTGATATATGACCAATAACTATATTTTCAATGACCATATTTTCAATAAGCATTATTATAATGCTAATACTTCATTCTTATATATAGACTCACTAAATCATTTGTACATTCCACTCTCAGTTCACAAGGCACAATTCTTATTTCATATTATATATTTTTTCATAATACTTTCTACTTTCAAGGTTCTCTTCCACATTATAGATGTTTTTATATATTGGTGATCCTTAAGGTTGAATATGTTATAAGATATTACCTACTGTTGTATATTTTATTCATTTCTACCTATTGTCCCCTATTGATTTATGTAATTTTAATGGAATGAATATATCCAGAGTGAGTAATAATACATCATGTGAAGTACATAGATTTTTTGGTTTTTGTTGAAATGTCCAACTTATGAATGAATAAAGTGTATTTATTTTCGTTTATATCTTATAAGGGACATTTTATAATCATGTTTCAATCCTTTTGAAAGAACAGATAAACATTCTTTAAAATCATATTCATCAATAATAATAATAATAATAATATCAATAATAATAATAATGACGGATCCTAAAACATGGGGTGTTAATATAACAACCCTGAGTTTATAAATTATATTTGTTTCCTAAATAAATGTGTGTTGTATTATATTATATAGTATCACACACATAAATCACAGATTGAAATCAAAAACACTTTATTTCATTAATTAAAATCATTTCATTAGTGTGCAACTAAACCCATGTAAACTCCAAACTTTACAAGGGGATAAAAAATATAAAATTGAAAAAATACAATGGGAAAATATAGATCCCCCTAATTTTCTAGAATCGTCACCCCCATGAATAAAACTATATAAAAGAAATAGAATATTAGTAAACCAATCAACATTCTAGAAAATGGAAATATTGAACTTTGAGTGAAATTTTGGAGAATAATGAATGAAAGAATGAAGTGGTTTTTATAAGAGTTAATGTGACCATACAGAATAGTAAATTGACCATTGGAAGAGTACCAAATAATTTTATTGAGATGAAAATATTTTTACCATTTATAAAAATGAAAAGAAAAAGTACATGGGAATCAGGAGGGGTTGAACAAAGGGGTTTTCCACATCCTTCAAAAAGAAGAGTCAAGGATCATAATAGGGCATGTCATTTACAAATTCAGGGTCATTATAATTTTACCAATGAGATTGGGACTTACCTATATTAAGGATCTTTATGATATTTTCACTAGCATTTTTTGACAATTTAGAAGAGGATCGGGTAGAGACAGTTCGCGGTGTGTTGAAGTAGTCCTTCAGTGGACTTATCTTCGGAGGGGAAAGAGTAAAACCCTCTATGTTGGTCACCTTTGTTGTTTCATGAATTACAAAATATTAAAAATAGGAGTGACCGCAAAATTTTTTTAAGGAGGAATTGACATTTACCCCCTCACTATCCACAACTGCATTTTTTCCTTTTAGCATTATTTGGCTGTTGGATGGAATCTTGGGAGGGTCATCCTCTATATCATCCCATCTTCCATTAGTGGCATGAAGTTCCCTTAATTTATTTATTTACTCTTCAAACCATGAAAAATTCCCACCATCACTCGGATTTTGTAGCCCCTCAATTTTAGTAGAAGACTCTTGCAGACACTGTTATTTTCCAAAAGTCACCCCTGGAGTAACATTGCCCTCATCTATTTGGTCACACTATCTATGATCAGGAACCAGGGCCATATTTAAGCCATGTGTCATATGTTCCATCAACTGAGACAACTAATTATCCATTTGAGGTGAATCATGCCAAACATACACATTTTCTTAGTCAAGGGTAGGTTTCCTATTTCCAATAGATTCCACATCATTACATGTGGTTTCATTCCCTAATTTATTCGTGAAAGAATCATCATGATGTCCATTTAAAAAGAAAAAGGATAAAACCAAATTCTTGTGAAATTTATCTTTGATATGACCAATAATTGGACACTCTATGAAGAAATTTAAAAGGCTTTCATATTCAACTTTTCAAGAGACATCATCATCTAGTTCTGTCAAGAGAATGTTATGAATAAAGAATGAACTAAAATCTATCTCCTGCAAAATTCTAGAAAAGTGATCAAATTTAACAACTTTTGTATTCTTATTCATATTGATTAGAATACCCACCACATAGGCTATATCAAACAATATCTTAGGATGCCAAAAGAACCAATTCAGACCAATAATTTTGATCCAGACTTGATGTTTTGTGTTTTTTATATTAAAAAGATTGTAATAGAAATCCCACTCTTGAAATAACACTATACATGGTTTTTATGAAATTGAGCCAAGTCCACAAGCCCTTCTCTTTAGATCCTCTGAGGGAAATATGGTGTAAGAAAAAACCTGACCCATTGGGAAACACATCCAATCACTGAAACCCCATATAGAGGACAATATTTGAACTAATTCATCGAGTTTCCAAGACTTTTCTCAACAGGGAAGAACCATATGAAAAATTACAGAGAACTTACAAATTTTAAATCTTTTAGGAACCACCTCTCTTTTATCAATCATGTGAGCGGTATCACATTTCTTTACTATTTACTCAAGAACATCATATTTTACATGCGCAAAAAATCTTCTGTTGAAGTCCTGATCAAATATTGCAAAACCAACTTGATGCCTCTACCCAGTTTTTACAGAATCAAGTCGACTAGACCCAAATGTTGTTTCATCACTATGATTTCCCATTAAATCCACCAAATAGGGTTGAAAAGAATGAGCCCCCAGTTTCATAGGTCTATGTGTAGAATCACTCATAGAAAGTTATTTATACATGATTTCCATTCCGACTGCAACTAAGGAATTGCTTTCCACAAACACTTGGGCGATGAACCAACACACATGCACCAATCCTCCACACTGTAGAAGCCACCACCATAGATTTGGGAACATTGACCATGATTCTAGGAACCACCACATTACAAACTGATGTCGATTTAGGATCTCTAGCCCCCGATGTTGTAGAAAACACCACAGATCTACAACCTTCAGTTTCAGATGCCACAGATCCACGCACATCATCCATTCATGGAGGCCTCAACCAACTTGATGTTAGTTATTTATAGCATTACAGTCACCCAAAACCACCATCGTAGAGTCAAATAATTTTCATGAGTAATTTAAGTAAATAAAAATATTATTATTCCATAAAATAAATATGAAGATTAAAAAATCCGAGAAAATACAAGAATATCTTTAAAAAACATTATTTTAACATATTTTTTAAAAATAATTATTTTTATATTAATAATTAAAATAAATTATTTTATAAAATTATTTTGATAAAATGAATTTCATTTTTTAAATCTACATATAAAAATTTTCCTGGGAGTATTTTTTAGAAATTTTCTGAAATAATTCAATTTTCACATGAGTAGTAATAATATTGTTTTTCAAATGCCACATGTTTTATTAAATAATGATGATGAAATAATGTATTAATAAGTACTAATTTTTTTTATTTCAAGCCATTTTTTAATAAGATATATGGGTGATTTAAAAATAATAAACTTAATTTCTAGAAGAAAAAATTATTTTCTAAATTCTAAATTCCAAAGTGTTCCCTTAAGATAACTATTTTTTATTTTTTCGAGTTTCCATTTTAATAAACTATTGACATAGAATTATAAAGGGTTTTAAAGTACTGAAACCATTTTATTTTTTTCAAATATGATTTATAGTGTCAAAAAGTTAACTATTAAAAGGGTTTCCTTTGACATTGTATTTTATTCAATAATTTATTCTAAAACTTTTCCTCACCTCAAGTATAAATAACCCATCTAAATTTTCTTGGAAAACCACTCCCCCTCAATTACTGAAGCCAAAAATAAACCCAAATACAACATATTAATCTATTTTTAATAATTATAGATGTTTTGGAGTAATCAAAATCTAAACTTTCAATAAGTTAAGGGAAGTATAAAAAGAACCACTTTAAGAAAGAGGTATTGTCCTTTCATACTTTCATTTCATTTTACTTTATCAAATTTCATATCCTCCATATATTTTCTAAATAAAAACTACTTAAATCAATTATAAAATATTTTAACATGATCTTTTTAATTTCAACATACTATAAAAATTATATTTTTAACATAAGCATATATTATACATCTCCTGCTTCCTCTTCAGACAATGTCCTATTAAGGACAAGTTAGCCGCCAACAAGGATGTAGTGAAATATTTTTTTATCACTAACAAAATTTATGGTTATAATAAACTATTTATGACTTATAAATGTATAAATATATACATTTTTATATTCAATAATTAATAATACTTTTTTATAAATGTCCTTTAACAAAATAGAAAAATCGAATCAAAATAGGATTTTTTTAAGGAAATCATTATATCAAAACATTTTACCTTTAGTGAAGGGAATAAAGAAATATAATAAAATGATTGTAATTGATAAATTATGATGAAACTGTTATTAATTCACCTTTAGTTCTATTTTTAACAAACCTAAGTTTATTATTCAAGAGATGAAAATGTGAAGAAATAAATCTGGATTTAAGGTATGGGGAATTCTCTAACCCAACTCACTTTTTAGGTTATATTATATTTAAAAATACTTTTAAAATGAATATTCCTCTAATATAAATAAAATTTTATTCCACTATTATTTCCCTTTTTGGGTATATACATCATTATACCATTTCAAAATGTTTTCTAATCCATTTACAAAGCTTTTTAAAAAAGTCTTTACCTTCAAAAACATATCTTTTACTATTATTGAGTTGTTTCTTATCCACTAAATATTGATGATGTTTTATTATAAAATATGACTTACTTTATTCATTTTATAACCCAAAAATATTTTTTATTAAAATATTATTTATGAAATTCTTATGAATCCCATCCCTTTTCATGGTTTTATTTCATGACTATGATTATTATATATTCTATGTGGCATGCAAGATTATGAGAATTTTATGATGTGAAGGGTGGGAAAAGAATTATATATCTCTAAAATTTATTAGATATTGTGATATATATCATGAGATAATATATATTATGCATGATCATGATGCTAGCTTTGTTTACGTTTTTGATGTTATGATTTATGCACACATGTTATGTGTGAACATGATGCTAGATTTGTTCATAACTCTGTGTGGTATTTGAACACTATGTTATGAAATTTCATTATTATATATATTATACATTACATGCCTTTATTAAATGCTTCCATCATGATTTGTTTTATGATTATATGCTTATTATATGATGATATGGATTATTATGACCCATGTATTATTGATTCTTGTCACTTATTCCTCATTTTTCTGGGATTTTAGATCACTCATTCCCTTGATGTGTATCCTTAGGTGAATAACAGTACTAAAGAGAACATGATATATATATAAGGATAAAGAATAATAATGTTTATAATTTTTAAAATTTAGTATTTATAATTGATGTATGATCCTATTTTTTCCAAGACACTAAACCTTTGGATCCTAGATTGTATCACTTTGATAGTTTTTAATATTAAAAGTGACATAATATTCATCGAAGGAAAAGTTGGATCACTATAGTTTTTATCAGAGGATATTTTTTTTGGGAATTTTGATTATAAAAAGTTAGTAAAAACTATAGGTATAATACCAGTTTTTAAAATAAGCATCCGATATTTTGGTAAAGTAAGAGAGTGTGTGGTTTTTGAGAAATGAAATCCCTATCTGAATACTACTGGTGTATGTGGCTCTAAAATAATCTTACCTGTGGGTAATAACCATGAAAAGGGATCATTAGGATTTCACTTAGTCTTCACCTGGAGCAATAAAATTATCCTTTTTGCACACATAATTTTATATTCCTAGAGGATATGCTTCGGTTAATCACAAGCTTTGTAAAAACCATCATAATGAATAAATAACAAAAGTAATTATTCCTCGTAAAAATAATGTAGGTTTAAAGAACATGATCCTAGATGAATCATTTAAGATAAAGTATAAACATAGGGATCCCATATTATATTACTTTATAATTAATTTTTTTATAAAAATAATATATTTATTCATGATTTGATATAATATTTTTTATTTAAACCTTTTCTATTTTAGAAAATGGAAAGAATGTAGAGAAATCATACCAATAACACATGTGTGGGACAATGTTATGATTATCTAAATGAAATTCCCAATTCAATAATAAGTGAAGTTAAAAAATTTATGGAATTTCTTACAAAACTATCATAGGATATTAATAATAACCCAAATCGCGTGGAACTTCCTCCTTTATATAAGAAGGAGAAACCGAGTATCGAGTATTTTATGTGGAAATGACTATTAAAATTATGTGGGTCTTCGGATCCACCATTCAATGAATAGTAGGTTAACAAAATGGATAAGATATTTTATATACTCCACTATTCTAAGAAGGATATGGTTACTTTTTCCAACTATTGTTTAGATGGAGAGGCTGATCAATGGTAGGCGTTGATTAAAAATACCACAAAAAGGGATGAAATGAAATATATGGAGTGGATATTCTTTAATAAAATATTTCTTAACAATTATTTGACTAAAAATATTTTAAAAAACATACAGAAATAATTCCTAGAGCTTAAGTAAAAATAATGTGAAATTGTCACGACCTATGAAGAAACATTCACTAGGATTTATAGATATTCCTTAGGTTTTATTATCAACAACGATAACAATATATATAGATTATTTAGTGGATTAAAACAATTTCTATGAAATGCTCTAGATATTAAATAATTTGGGAGTTATGAAGAAGAATTTTGATGTGATCTTAAAGTAGATATGAAGTTTGGTGAATGGTCCCATGGTTATGGATTTAAGAAACAAAAGATGGAGGTTTATACTAGAGGATCAAATGAAAAATGAGGAAATAATATATAAACACCCACATGTCAAAAATGATGGAAGAAGAATCATGAGAATTACCTAAAAGGGATATAGAAATGATTTATGTGTGGGAGAGAAGAACACCAAGCTTGTGGATGTTGAAGGTACATGAAAATACAGACTATATGACCCAAAGTTTTATCAATGGAATTTCCTTCAAATAATTATGCCTTATATTATAATCCCATTAGGAATCAAAATGACATATTATTATGCTAAATACAATGTGATCATTAAACATAATTTTTCCACTTCTTTTTTTTGAGTTTCGAAAATATGACATACACAGGTTGTGATCAGTAAGATGTTTGGAGTCCGATAGGAAAAACTTGATTTTTGGTGAATATTAACTTACCAATGTGAATAGTAATATATCCCTTATGAATTTTAAATCGTCTAAAATAATAGTACCCTTACCCATGAATAATTTAATAAAATTTAGGCATCTTATAGGTAACAATTTGACCATAGTAAAAGTATCGTTGTTTTTGTAAGTTATAAATAATTAATTATAATTAATTAATTAATTTAAAATAAAATTTATTTTTTTAAATGTGTTCGTAAATTAAAAAATCTATGTCTTATAGTTTTAAGATAATTTTATAACACCTTACGTAATATTTGAAAGCATTATAAAATAATTTTTAATTTTGTAAACAGTATTTATCATGTAAATTGTGTTTTTAATTAAAAATTAAATTAATCATATTTAGTTTTTTTTTTGGAAAAATGGAATTCATTTTTGGATACTATATGTCAAAAAATTGTTGGGGTTAATTTTTGGTATTTTTCGGAAATACTTGAATTTTTATGAATAGTGAAATACTATATTTTACAAAATAAGCTAAATAAGCTAATTATAGAGTCATGCATGATGTTCTTCTAATGTAAGACCAAATGGTTCGGTTTCACATGATAAAATTACTATTATTGGTCATGGAAGACTCACTATTCCTTGTCTTTTAGAGAAATAAAGAAGTAATGAATATTATATTGAGAAAACCCCTCTCCCCTCCACTATAAATACCTCCCTTCACACCCTCATTTCCTCGCACCCCTCAAGATTTAATTATTGTCTAAAATCTGTCCAAACATCTTCCATAGCCCCTCACCCATTTCCAATATCTTTTTGTCTCATCAAAATACCAAGCCTAGTTCCCTTAAGGAGGAACTCAGGAGGAGGTTTCAAGAGGTAATTTCTCTCCCTCTTTTCCTTTAATTTCCATTCAATTTCAAGAAATTTTTTTATTCCCTCCCCACCTATATTCATACACATGGTATTGTTTCTTCATCATAATAAATATATTGGAATGTTTTTATACTAATGGGTTATTATACCATCCAACCCCATTTTTCTCTTCCTTTTATTTTATAAAAGAAAACATTTTTTGTGAGGTGTTAACCTATCACCTCCAAGAACAACATGATTTTTTCTATTTCTACCTTTAGATATGGTCATGAAGTCATTTTTATATTTTAAAAAGAATATGTTTTATTTATTATGTCCTATTTAATGTTCTGGAAAAAACTTATATACATATTATAAAATGATTAAACAAAACAAGTTTGTTGTGGACGAAAAACCGCCCAAATTAACCCAAACAATCATCAAGTAATTATTATCTAATAATTTATCCACCTGGTATATAATATAATTCATTATAATATAATTTTATATTCTGTAATATCATTAATAACTTGAAATATTAGTTCTTTATGTTTACCCATGTTCTGCTCGAACTTCAATTTATGAATTCAGGTGAACCGCTCAAGAAAACCATAAAAATGAACATTCATGAACAATGTTTTAAACACTATAACTCATCCAAAAGACCATAAAATAACTTAATGAATAGTTAATGAACCACATTCATGTAAAAAGGGTTCTTTAATTTTCAATTAATGAATCTAATGTGGTTATACATGATATTAAGGTGGAGAATGCGCTCGGATACAAGGTAAGAGGAAAATCTTGAACCCAACTTTATTTCTTCAGGTTCTCCCTCTATCACTCCATTTTTGGTATCGGAACTCCTTAAAAACAATTTTTTCATTATTTTATTTCCTCTTTTAGGATATAAATTATTTTTACTTAAGATTATGGTAAGCAAAGGTTTTCCAAAATAACACTTCTTTCAAAAACACACCTTTTACTTCTCACTCAAGGTTGATGGCTATCGTATCAAGTATGTTATTCCCACTTAATATTGGGAACCAAATTTTTATGATTGTGTTATTATGAGATGAAACCCATTTCCTTACATGGGTTATTTATGTTCATTTTTTGATATATGTTCATTGTGTCTTGCATGATAAATGATTAGGTTATGATATGAAAGGTGAGCCTAAAATTTTATAGCACAATATGAATGTTTCAATCTGACAGGTGTGCCTAGAATTATAGAGTGAACCAATGTATTGGGTATAGTGATGAATATCAGAAGTTAATTTTAATTGATATATGAACAAGATTATTTATTTTTTCACAAGTATGCATGGTAGTTAACCACTAAGACATGATGTTTCATTTTTATGCATTGCCACATTTGAAGTCTCTTATTAATACTTACTTTCATGTTCATAATCCTTTACCTGTGTTATGGATATCCTCACCAATTGTTATATAATTCTTATATATCCTCTTACTGGGATTTTAGCTCAACCCTTTTGATGTATATCCTCAGTTTTCAACATGTAATAAGGAGATGTCAAGTGCCAATATGAAGCTAGAGATAACGGAATTAAATAAATGTTTATTCTTGATGCTGTAATTGTTATGTATGGTCCTAGTTTACCCAAGACACTAAAAATTTGGATCCTCTATGTGTAATACTATTATGTTTTTTATCTTTAAAATTATGTAAAAGTAATGTAAGAAAAGGTTGGGTCGCTATAGTTGGTATCAGAGGCAAGGTTTAGTTAATTTTGGAATTAGGATTAGTGAACCCTAGCGAGAACCTCTATCATCAGACTAAGTAAAAATATTCACACAAGAAGATTTACATAGGTATTCAATAAGTTATGATTTTAGTGAAAATAGTACAAATTATTAAGTTCTTCATTCATGACTTGTTGTCTAATGTTTTTTCTAACCTTTTCTATTTTAGAGAATGGTGGGAACCAAGAGAAACTAGGACAACAACTCATGTGAGGTCCAATGAAACAATTTACCGAATGACATCCCCAATTATTTGGGTGGTGGAGTTCAAAATTTCAGGGCGATGAATACCCAGCTATCTTAGGTTATGAACAATAACCATAATAATTTATAACTTCCTCCTTTACCGAAGAGGGAGCAATTGGCTATTGATTGTTTTATGAGGTAATGACCACCAATGTCTAGTATATCTTCCGATCCACTAGTTACGGAATAGTGGGTCAACTCCATGGAGAAGATCTTTTTTGTGCTTCACTATTCTCTTATGGAGAAGGTGAAACTAACCATTTATCATCTATATGGAGATGCCGATCAATGGTGGTCGTTGATTAAGAACACCAAGACAAGGGAAGAAATTGAAGAGATGGAATGGGAAGACTTTAAGATCTTGTTTCTTAACAAGTATTTCCCATGAAATCTTCATACAAAGATGATGAGAGAATTCACAGATATCAATCGAAAGGAAGGAGAATCTTTCACGACCTACAAAGAGAATTTTACAAATCTGTCAAGGTATGGTTTGGATTTTTTTATATATAATTATAGTAAAATTGATAGATTCTTTAGTGTATTAAAACCACACCTTCAAAATTATCTTGAAATTCGAGAATTTGGGAGTTATCAAGAAGTTTTTCTATGTGCTCTCAATATGGAGATGGAGTTTGGAGAATGGTCCCATGACTATAGTGATAAGAAACGAAAAATGGAGTTTCAAGCCGGTGGATCTAATGATAATGGTGGGAAGGAAACTCAATGACCAAAATGCCAAAAATGTGGGAAGTTGAACCTTGGAAACTGCCTCAAAGGGACAAGGAAGTGCTTCAAGTGTGGTAAAGAAAGACACCATGCTCAAGGGTGTTGAAAAGACATGAAAAAAGAAGAACGTGGTGGAAGAAAGGAGAGAACCACCCATGGTTCAGTGCTACAACTGTAGGGAGTAATGGAAATATGCATGCCAGTGCACTAAATCTCAAGTTCTCAAAGGTAATCAGCGTCAGCAGCCCCTAAAGACAAAGGAACAAGGTAAGGATTATGCCATCACTAATGTGGAAGTGGAGAAAGATAATGAATTTATACAAGGTATCCTTCCAATTCACTAAATAATGTAAAAAGTCTTATTTGATTCTGGTTATAAACATTAATTAATATCTTGAATGTTTGCTAGAACTATAGAATTGAATCCCCGAAACCTTGAAGTAGAGATATCTATAAAAACACCAAGTGGTGCAATCATTACAACCCAAGTGTTTGACTTTTCTCATATTTGCGTATGTGGGAAGATACTTCCAGCAAATCTTGTAATACTTCCCTTGGTGGAATTTGACACTATAATCAGAATGGATTGGATCTCGTTATATAGAACATATATCAACTGTCGAGAAAAGGAAATATCTTTCTATATTCCAAAACATCCCATTATATTCTACAAATTTAAGAAAGATCATGAATCTCCTTTGAAAAATCCTTCAATGGTGTGGGTTTTGATTCCCTATGAAGATGCATACCTCGCCCAAATAGTTGAGTCTAAGGATAGTATGAACCTTGTGGTAATTCCCATTGTGAGTGAATACAGTGATGTATTTCCCAAACAGTTACCCCAAATTCCCTTGGATCGTGAGGTAGAGTTCTCAATAGAACTCATACCCAGAGCTACTCTTATCTCAAAGTTTCCCTATAGAATGGCTCCTATCAAACTTGAGGAGTAAAAGAAGTAGCCTCAAATGAATGCAGACAAAGGGTTCATATTCCCTAGTGCATCACCTTGGGGTGCATCATTGCTCTTTGTGAAGAAGAAGGATTGAACAATGTAGCTGTGTATCAATTATTGGGAACTCAAAAAGATCTCCATAAAGAACAAGTATCCTCTTCCAAGTATTGATGACTTGTTTGATCAGTTAAGAGGAGCTCAATAATTCTCAAATGTGGATCTTCATTCTAGATATCATCAGCTCAAGGTGAAGAAAGAATATATTCATAAGACATCCTTCTGTAAAAGGTATGGGCACTATGAGTTTCTGGTGATGTCCTTCAAACTTACTATTTCCCCTAAAATCTTCATGGATTTGATGAATAGAGTCTTTAGACATTACCTAGACAAATTTATGGTAGTGTTTATTGATGATATTATAGTCTACTATAAGATAAGGGAGGAACATGAAGAGCATCTAAGAGTTGTGTTGGTAACATTGAGAAAGGAGAATTTATATGCCAAGTTTAGGAAGTGTGACTTTTAGATGAAGCAAGTCACATTCTTGGGACATGTGATCACAAGTGAGGGGATTTCTATGGACCCTTCAAAAAAGGTTATTAAAGAATGGCCTTGGCCATCTAGTGTCACAGAAATATGTATTTTTCTTGGATTAGTTGGGTACTACCAACGTTTTGTGAGAATTTTTTCATGATTGTAAAACCTGATAACTAAGTTAACAAGGAAAGGGGTAATGTATGTTAGGACGAAAGAATGTGGGAGAATCTTCAAGGAGCTAAAGAGAAGGTTGATCACTACACCTGTACTCACAGTACTAAAAAGTGGAGAAAGTTTTGTGATATAGAGTGATGCTTTAAATGAAAGGCTTGGGTTGTGTACTCTTGAAAAATGATAATGTGATAGCCTACCCCTCACGAAATTCAAATATCCATGATCAGAACTACCCAACGCATGATCTAGAGCTACCAACCATGATTTTTACATTGAAAATATGGAGGCACTACCTTTATGGTGAGAAGTTTGACATATACACCGACCACAAGAGAGTAAATTATATATTCGTACAAAATGAGATCAACATGCGTCAAAGGATATGGTTAGAGCTAATCATGGATTTTGATTGCTCTATTCACTATCATCCTGGATAGGTGAACAATGTAGATAATGATTTATGCCTAAAAGAGCATGATACTCTATCCATGTTACCAATTGAGAAAGACCCTATCTTTTTGGATATGAAGAGGATGTAGTTAGAAATTATAAGGGCAAGGGATACTTCCTACCTTGCCCAAATTATTGTGCAACCATCCATCCCAGAGAAGATTAAGGAATCACAAAGGGATGATGTGGAGATACAAAATAGGGTAAATGCTGTAAAGGAAGGGAAGCTACAAGAGTTTCATATCGACAATGATAGTGCAATTTGGTATGGAATGTGACTTTGTGTGCCTTCATCACCTATGATAAAGAAATATCTATTGGAAAATGAACATAGATCAATATTCTCTATCCATCTTAGGAGTTCCAAGATGTACCGTGATCTCTGGGAACACTTATGGTGAGATTACAGGAAGAAGGATATTGCAGAATATATATCAAGGTGCTTGGTATGTCAGCAAGTTAAAGTAGAGTGATAAAAGTTCGAAGGGATGATACAACCATTTCCAATTCCCATATGGAAATGGGAGAATGTCACTATAAACATTTTCATGGGTCTACCGAAGACGTTGAAGGGAAATAATGTGATATGGGTTGTGGTTGACCAACTCCCCAAGACTGCCCATTTTACAACTATTTGGGAACACCTATCGCTTAAACAACTTCCAAAGATATATTTGAAGGAAGTGGTGAGACTGCATGGAGTTCCACTCTCGATTGTCTCTGACCATGATCCAAGGTTCACATCTAAATTATTAAGGAGTCTTCAACATTCGTTGAGTACTGAATTAAATTTCAGCATGACCTATTACCCCCAAACTGACGTCGATCTGAATAAAATATTCAGATACTTGAAGATATGCTATAAGCATGATGTCTAGAATTCAAAAGTGGATGGTATCAGTATCACCCATTGGTGGAGTTCTCATACAACAATAACTTCCACTCGAGTATTCAGATGGATATGTATGAATATTTTTATGGAAAGTGATGTTTAACTCTAATCGGTTGGGATAATGTTAGAGAAAGAAAGACACTTGGACCCGATCTTGTGCAAAAGATAACAAATAAGGTTAAAGTCATCTAGAAACACATCAAAGCTGCTCAGAGATGGAAAATGAGCTACACTGACAACCTTATAAGGGACTTGTAATTCGATGTTGGAGATAAATACTTCCTTCAAATATCACCATGGAAGAGAGTCATGTGGTTTAA
Organism: Viscum album; assembly: GCA_963277665.1. Taxonomy (NCBI): domain Eukaryota; kingdom Viridiplantae; phylum Streptophyta; class Magnoliopsida; order Santalales; family Viscaceae; genus Viscum; species Viscum album. Next base: position 2,095,892,076 of record OY728132.1, on the reverse strand, counting down.
AAATAACGGAAAGCTAAGACCATGGTATATCAGAAACTTTGAGATCCTTGGCCACATAGGATCCATGGACTGTCAGATTTCACTTCCACAAAATATGGCTCAACTTCATGATGCATTTATCATATCACTCCTGAGGAAGTACATACCTGATCCCTCACATGTACTGAACTAAGAAGTTGTGTAGTTGGAAGATGATCTCTCCTATAACGATCAACCAATAGAGATTCTGTACTGGAGAGATAAGGTTCTAAGCACCAAGAAAACCCACATTTTCAAAGTGTTTTGGTGGAAACATAAGTTTGAAGAAGCTACTTGGGAACCAGAAGAGGTGATGAAGGAGAGGTACCCTCACCTATTTATGTTAAATGAAATTTCATAAGGGGGGAGGAATGTAACGGAACCAATTTTTATCAATGGAATCTCATTCGTATAATTACGCCTTATAGTATAATCACATTAGAAATCACAGTGGCATATTATGATACTAAATATAATGTGATCATTAAACAAAACTTTTCCACTTTTATGTTTTGAATTTCGAAAATATGACATACAGGGTTGTGATCAGTAAGATGTTTGAAGTCCGATAGGAAAAACATAATTTTTGGTGAATAGTAACCTACCCTTATGAATAGTAATATGAACCTTATGAATAGTAAATCTTCCAAAATAATAGTAACCTTACCCATAAATAATTAAATAAAATTTTGGGATCTTATAAGTAATAATTTGACCATCGTAAAAGTATTGGTATTTTTATAAGTTATAAATAAATAATTATAATTAATTAATTAATTTAAAAGAAAATTAATTTTCATAAAATTTGTTCATAAATTAAAAAATCTATGTCTTATAGTTTTAAGGTAATTTTATAAGACCTTATGTAATTTTTGAAAGCATTATAAAATCAGTTTTAATTTTAAAAAACTGTATTTTTCCAGAAATTAAGATTTTAATTAAAAATAAATTAATATTATTTAGAAAATTATTTTTGAAAAATTTAATTCATTTTTTGATTCTACACATCATAAAATGGTTGGGTTTAATTTTTGGGATTTTTCTGAAATACAAGAATTTTTGATGAATGGTGAAATTCCATAATTTACAAAAAAAGCTAAATAAGCTAATTATAGATTCAGGATTGACGTTATGCTGATGTGATCCCAATTGGTTGGGGTTAAAATGATAAAATTATTATTCTTGGTCATGGAAGACTCACTATTCCTTGTCTTTTAGAGAATTAATAAATTAATATATATTATATTGAGAAAACCCCTCTCCCCTCCACTATAAATTCAACCCTTCACACCCTCATTTCATCACACCTTTCAAGATTCAATAATTGTCTAAAATCTACCCAATAATCTTTCCTAGCCCCTCCCCCATGTCCAAGAGCTTTTGGTATCATCAAAATACCAAGCCTAGTTTCCTTAAGGAGGGTCTCAAGAGGAGGATTCAAGAGGTAATTTCTCTCCCTCTTTTCCTTTAATTTTCTTTCAATTACAAGTTCTTTTATTATTAATTCCTGAACTATTTTCATCTACATGGTATGTTAACTCCAGTATCATAAATATACTATAATATTAATGTTAATAATGGGATATTATACAATCCCACCCCCTTCTCCTCTTCCTTTTATTTTATAAAAGAAAACATTGTTCGTGAGGTGTTAAAATATCACCTTCAAGAATGACATGTTTTATTTTTCCATTTATACCTTCAGATATGGTCATAAAACCATTTTTATGTTTGAAACAGAATATTTTATATGTATTATTTCTTATTTAATGTTATGGAACTAACTGAATTTCATATTACTAAATGATTAAACAAAACAAGTTCATTGTGGTCGAAAAACAACCCAAATTACCCCAAACAATCATCATTTATTTATTATATAATGATGAATTCACAAGGTATATATTATAATTAATTATACGGCCGTTTTAACTTATTTAATATCATTAATTACATGAAATATAAGTTCTGTATGTTTTCCCATGTTCTACAAGAACTTCCATTTATGAATAAATGTGAACCGCTTAAGAAAACCATAAAAACGAACATTCCCAAACAATGTTTTTAAACGCTATAACTCATCCGAATTCCCATAAAATAACTTAATGAAAACTTAATGAACAATATTAATTCACAAAATATTATTTATTTTCAATTAATTAATCTAATGTGGTTATACACGACATTAATGTGAAGAAAGAGTTTGAATACAAGGTAAGGGGAAAATCTCGAACCCAACTTTCTTTCTTCAGATTCTCCCTCTTTCACTCCATTTTTTGTATGGTCAATCCTTGAAAATATTTATTTAATAATTATCTTACCATTTATGGGATATAAATGTTTTCTAATTAATTTTATCTCAATCAAATGTTTTTCAAAAGAACTCTTCATTCAAAAACACACCTTTTACTTCTCACTCAAGGTTGATGGTTATTGTATCAAGTATGTTATTCCAGCTTAATTTTGGGAACCCAATGTTTATGAATGTTTTATTATAAGATGAAACCCATTCTTTTACATGGGTTATTTATTTTTATTTGTTGATATATTTTCATTTTGGAATGCTTAATAAATGATAATGTTATGATGTGTCGGGTGTTCCCGAAATTATATAGCACAATATGAATGATTCAATGTGATAGGTGAACCCGGAATTATAAAGCACTCAAATGCACTGGGTAAAGTGATTAATGTCATTAGTTAATGTGAAATGATGTGTGAAAAATATTCTAGCTTTGTTTACAAGTATGTGTGGTAGTTAACCACTAAGACATGATGTTTCATTTTTATGCATTGCCACATTACAAGTCTCTTAGTAATGGTTCCTCTCATGTTCATGATCCTTTGACTATGTTATGGTTATTCTCACCCATTTTTATATTTTTCTTATATATCCTCTTACTAGGCTTTTAAATCACCCACTTTGTTCTCGTGGTGTGAGTTGTGAAGTCATTAGATAAATTCAACAGAGTTTTGACTAACCCCCTACTTGGGAATTGTTGTGAGTTTTTGGATGTCATATATTGGAACACAGGTAAAGGATAGTCATCTTAGTTATTTAGTGATGTTTCTTGATACTATGGTATTGTAATTTGGATTTGGATCTAGGAGAAAGTGGGGGTGTTGTAGGCTGTTATCACATTGGAGTTTTGAGTTTTGTGGACTTTTGGTCCTCTTGAGTATTTATTTTGGATTTTACTTATACTCTAATATGGATTGTTGATTTGGTTACGTTTTAGGTAGTATTTTATACACATTAATCAAATATATATTTTTTTGTTTGTTGATTATGTAGTCTGGATGTTTTATCATTCAAATGTTAAATCATACCCCAAATGTTCTTGAGGCCCTTGGCATTTATTTCTAGCATTTGGTGTCTTGGGGTTGTCACCTAATTCCTTGTATATCCCTTTGAACATCTCAAGACAATGAGGAGGGGTGGTAGGTTAGAAATGGTATTAGTTTTGAGAGGTCCATCTTTCATTCTGGGAAAAACGTTACTAGGTTGTTTAGTCCTTGAAATATGAAATGATATCAGTCTTTCTCGGTCTCTCTATCTTTTAGGAAAAATGGTATTAGTTTTATTTGATCATAGATTTTGAATGGTATCAGTATATCTCTTGGGATGGTAGTAATGAGGTATTATTTTCATAAATTTAAATTTAGAGAATATAAATTCATAGCTGGCCTCTTTATGATAAACTTCATGTTACAATGGTGTTTGTCTACATGAGTGTTTTCAGACACTTCTTGGTGATTTTCACTTCATCGTCATGGGTTTACCCAATTAGAGTTGCATGAAATGAATAGATAGAAAAACATTACAATAAGAATTCATTGTTCATTTTGTGTTAATGGTTTATGAAATGAAAAAAATGTGTTAATTTTTGGAAATAGTGAAAATGGTTGATTTTGAAAGGCATGACTGTTATATTTTCAAAAAGGTCAAAATGTTGATTAATGTTGAATTGTGGAAATCTATGTTTGTGATATGTTTTGATGTAGTAAATTTTAATTTATAAGCCTTCAGTTTCTAATGGGTGAGACTAAATGGAGTATTGTTTTGGTTATAGTGAATGGCACTAGGTTAACTTCATAGAAATCAACCAGAAGAGGCTACTGAAAATGTGGTTTCACCTGATCCACAGGTGAACCAAAAGCCAGTCCAAAGCATTATCTAGGTTTTTCATCCCATGGATAAGGTTAATAAGAATGATGATCCTTGTGAAGTGGACCATTAATTTTAGTTACAAAAGAAAAATTTACAAATCTTTTAGGGGTGATTTTGAGACATAAAAATATTAAGTGTAGTTGAATAGGTTGAATCAAGTCTTCAATTCCCCTAGGACTCCCACATAGCTGAAAGTGAAGTTTTAAATGTGTATAATGGAGGATTTGTCATTATAATGGTTGGAATTATATTTTTAGGCTAAATTGGACCAATTCATGACATGATATTATTTTTAATAAATATTAAATAAAAAATTCTATCCTCGCAACTTTTAGATAGCTCCAACAACATACTTCTTCAGTTTGAATCAAGAGAATCTCTCGATGATAGAGTATAAAACTAAATTTGTAAATTTATTCTACATTTCACTGAAATTTATTTATGTTAAACCTTTAAAGTATGAAATTTTGAATCTAGTTTGATTATTGAGATTCATTCAAATATTTCCATGCTTTGAACAACGGGTTATACATAGATGGTAGTAGAGAAATGGTGGTAGAAAGTGACATATCAAGAAATAAGATTGCAGGGAGTTTGTTTATTTTTATGAGAATAGGTGGGAACTCTCTTTATGGAAATAAGTGTAAGAGGGAAACCTACTTCCATAGTGGTGGTAAACATTAGAATCAGAACATGGCATACATAAACCTCCTTCCTCAACGGAAAAGTAAATCGTTTTTTTAATGTGGTTCTTTTGACCACATGAAACAATATTATACAAAACCACCTATATAATTTCATAATTTCAACTAGAAGGGATATATTTAGAGAAATAGTCACAGTTATCCAATGATGGTTGATAGAGACACATATCATTTTTCTTAGGTATCTTATGTTTTGACTCGATGTGTGTAGTTGAATAATTCTCATCATTAGAATAGATTTATCCATGGTTATTCAAGGAACACCATGACTCCTCAACCTATGCAATCTCAAAAGGGTAACAAATATCCAATTGCAGTGAGTAAGAAATTATATGGAGATGATAAAGTGATTGTGGATGATATATATGGTCCTTCAATGGTGATAGATATTATTGTTTTGAATTTTACCCTTATACAAGATTTTTTTGATTTGGTCGGGTCTCAATCATTTATTTCTTCTCATTTTTCTGATCATATGGGCCTCAGTGTTTTATGATTCTTTTTATTTTGAAACAACAAACTCCTTTTTCCAAATAGATTTTCGATCCATTATATCTAAATATTGTTTTATAACTATCAATGGGGATAAGATGCTTTGGGATTTTTCTATGCTTGAGATATATGTCTATGAATTGATTCTCGATTTGGATTGGATGACATCATTCAAGTCCCACATTGAATGGTATGATCCAAATATTAGTTTCACATATAGAGATGTAATCAATCATATATTTTGAGAAGATTTATATTTAAAGTCAAGTAGAGAAGGAATTTTGGAATCAGTGGTTGGAACCATCTCTTATTGGTTTACAACACTTACCTTATAATCTACTGATTAGATTAGGAATAGATAGTTTCCAACTATTGTTGAACAATCTCCTCTGGTTTTTTTTTCAGATATTTGCTTAAGGATTCTACAAAAAATAGAAGTGGAGTTTACTATTGATCTCGTAATAGGTACCAGTCCTGTCTCACTTTCATATTATTGGATGGAACCAACATAATTTTGGTAATTTAAAGTCTAATCAGAAGAATTGGAAAGAAAATGGTTCATTAAATCAAGAACATTCCCATGGGTAGCACCATTACTTTTTGTGAAAAGTTGGATGACACTCTTAGAATTGTTGTGCATTATTAATATATTAACCAAGTTATGATAATAAATCAGTATCATATTCCACACATTTATTATCTATTCGATCAATTAAAAGGATCCTGATGGTTCTCAAAAATTGAATTATGTTTGGGGTATCTCCAATTGAAAGTTCAAAAGGAGTGTATTTTGAATACTACATTCAGAAGTCGATATGACTATTATGAGTATGTAATTATGAAATTTAGTTTTATGAATGTATAAGCCCTCTTTATGGAATTGATGAATCAAATATTTTAAAGGAATCTGGATTACATTTTGGTAACATTTATTGATAACACACTAGGGTATTCTAGGAAAAAGATGAGCGTGGACAACAGTTGGATATAGAGTTATGTATCTTGTGGGTGGATCAGTTGTATTCCAATCTATAAAAGTGTGATTTTTTATGAAGATGTGTAGTAATTTAGCCATAGAATTTTTGAAAATGGAATTTCTATATATCCTAAAATGATATAAGATATTATCTCTTGGAAACCACCAAATAATTTCTTTGATATACATAATGTACTTATCTTAGTGGGATACTACATATGTTTTGTTTATGATTTTTCATGTTTGGAATCTCTAATGATAGCTTTGATGAAGAAGGGAATCCCATTCCAATGGAATGACCAATGTCAGAAATCCTTTTAAGAACTTGAGGTTATACATACATAATCTCTTAACCTCATGTTGTTAGAGTATATATACAGATATGTATTCTATTGTGATACATCGAGATCTAGTTCAAGATGTGTTCTCATGAAAGGTGATCGTGTTTTTTATTATGGTTCATGACAGTTATATTTTCATGATAAGAACTACCTAACACGCGACTTGGAATTAGCTGTTGTGTTCCATGCATTAAATACTTGTCTTAATTTCCTATTTGGTTAGATATTCATAGTGTTTATAGTTCATAAGAATTTGAAACACATTTTCTCAACAAGATATTTTAATTTAAGGTTGTATATATGGATGATGTATCTATAGATTTTTTAATTTTACTTGATGTATGCACCTTGCTGTGGGAGCTCTGTGGTGGATGCATTGAGTAGGAATCCATATGGTCAATTGGATAAAGATTATTTGGACTAGTGGAAACTAATTTCATTCATAGAATAAATGCATCTAGATTTCTCAGACCAAGGTGATGTGGTAATTTTTTTTAGTTTTTTATTATTATAGATTTAGTTGAGTAAGTTAGAAAGTCGGAGACATCTAATCCGAAATGTGTTGCTATATTGTAAAAACTCAATAGTGGGGAGACCATTTAGGGATGAAAGATATATGGGAATTTAGTGTTATAGTTTAGAAATAAAATAGTCATACCTTTTTCTTCTAAGAACCATCTTCTTTATACCTACCACCATTTGATATGGGCTATTAATCTAGGAATATAAAATATGTAAAATAATTGAAAATATTTTTGGAAGGTTGTAATGAAAAGTGATGCATTGAAGTATGTCTTGTGATGTTTCACCTATCAACAAGTCAATCTAGAGAAATAATGATCAACTAGTATGTTGTATTCTTTAACGATTCACATGTGGAAATGGGAGAAGAAAGTCATGGATTATATAATTGGTCTACCAAGGGTGGTTATAAAAAATGATTTAACATGGATGACTATGGATTTTCATAAACATTAGGCTCACTTCAACCCTATTCATGAAATTAATTCAGTGGAATAATTTTCCAAAATCCACATTCAATAAATTGTAAAGATACATGGTGTTTGAGTCTTGATTGTACCGGATCAAGACACCTAGTGTAGTTATAATTTTTGGAAATCCTTATAGAAATCCCATGGAACATAGTTGACTATGAGTATGGATTATGTTTCTCAAATGGATAGACCGTGTAAACACAAAATCAAAATGTTAGAGGATATGCTTTGGGATTATGTAATTGATTTTGGTGGATCATGGTAAGAGAATATACCTTTATTGGAGTTCTCATACAATAAAAACTATTATACGTCGATACATATGGAACCCTTTGAATCATTTTATGGCCATCCTTATCGTCCTACACTTTTTTGGGATAAAATAGGTGAAAATACACTAATTGGATCAATCCTTGTGCATGAGGTAATAGAGAAGATTTCGTTGATCAGAAAGAGGATAGAGATGTCTTAGAATTTCCAAAAATCATATGAGAATCATCTTTGGTGACTGTTGTTATTTGAGGTGAGTGATCACATATTCTTGATAATTTTTTCAAGGTTTGGGCATCATTATTTTGGAAAGAAGGGAATGTTTTATACATGATACATAGTCCCTTTTACAATACTATAATTAGTTGGAGAGGTTACATATTTATTGGCTTTTCGTAAAAGGATTAGTTCAGTGCACAATGTGTTTCAAGTATCTTATTTTAATAAGCACCAACCTGATTTGGACCATGTGATTCGATGGAATCACATTAAACTAGAGTTTGATTACACATCGATTAACATGCCGGTAAAGATTTTGGTTAAACAAGAGAGTATCTTTAATGGTAAAATCATTGGTCTACTTTGGGTTTTATAGCAACATGGTCAGATTCAGGAACAAACAGGGGATCATAAAAAGGAAAAGTTAGATTATTGACCCATGTTTTTCAAGGGAAATAGGGGTTTTCTAATTTATATAGATGGAAAGTACAACAATATGGAGAATGTAACACACCATGTTTTAGGTAAATGACCCTTTATTCAATTATTTTTGAGTCTATATAATTATTAGTATTTGTTTTGGGAGGTTTTAAGGCCCTTTGGAATATTTTGGTTGCATTTCAAGATGTTCGGGATTTTTGTACGATTAGAAGAAGTCATGCAACATCTCCAGAAAATAGTGTAAAGGAAGACCACATGAACTAGGAATGAACAGAATTGGAACATGTTTTTTAAAAATTATGTGATTTACTAGGTGAAATCATTAATATTTAAATAGAGGGAAGAGCATATTAGGCAAAAAGTTTTTATAACTGCATGTGCCAACCATGTGAGGTGTGGCCTTAAGACAACAACACAATATGGTTGGTGCATGTTTTTAAAAACCATTCATCCAAACCATGACGTTTATAGTTTTACTTCTTTAAATCGTGCATATAATCTAAATTAATACTTTTTTACCCTCAATTTTCCTTTTATCCTTCCACATTCTGAATTCCTTTTTCTCCCATGGTGTGATAGATGACCCCCTTCAATGTGGGAGCGATTCATAAGTGAATAAAAGTGCATCAGAGTCCTTGATTTTCCAATAAGTAATTCTTCTTAAATATTCTTCTTAGATTCAAGGATATTATCTCTATTGGAACCATATATCTAGTACTATATGAATTGACCTATGTGTTATTAATATTTTTAGGATAAAATCTTATTGGATCTTGGGATGGGAACATGGTTTATGATCAAATCTTGATGTTTTACTATGTTGTTCTTTATTTTCACCAACCATTGAGAGGTAGGTGGATTAAATCATATCTCTACATGATTTGTAATGTTAAGGATTAGTTTTAAATAAATGTTTTTATTAAAATTGTGGTGATTTACTAGGGTTATTATTGGTGGAATTTCTAATATGTATTCGCTTTTGGGAAATTGCAGAAAAATGGTTGGATTTCAGAAATCCCCTTTGGTTTATAATTTCAAAATATTAATTTTAAAATTAGAAATTTGGTTTTGATTTATATATTTTTTTGTTAAAATTATTTAACTGAAGAAAAGTTTTTGGAATGGTTTTACATGGATTTTGTCATACATGGTTAGTGTGAGTTCATTTTCAATAGAAAATACCATTGGGAAGGTGTGTGTTTTATTGGGTCACCTAGTATTTTTAACCTTGTGATGACTTGATGAATCGATGTGTGACCACTCATGAGTATAAAACTATCACCTAGGAATGGATGGTATGTGTGGAGACATTGTTATGGGTACGTCAAATGATTATAAATAGGTTTTTATCTTTTTTATTAATTTTCATAGATTTTTTAGAGATTTGATATAAACCATTATTATTATTTAAAAATATTTTATAAATTGTGCTACTAATTTTTTTCTTAGTGAAATGACTTGGGATGTTATTGGGTAAATCCTATTGAGTTTATACTCACCATTTTCTTAGGAACTGTTGTGTGTTTTCAAATGTCATCTATCAGGACCCAGGTAAAGGCAAGGTATATCAGTTCTTCAGTGATGCTTCTTAATACCAGGGTATTGGAATATGTTACTGTATATTGGAGTGTGTGGTGTGTTTATGGTTTTTTTCACGTTGGATTTTTGAGTTTCATGGTCTTTTGGTCCTCTTGAGTATGTCTTTTGGTGCCTCCATACACTTTACTGTGGTTATTTTTGGTTACATCATGGGTTGAAATTTTAATTCAAGCATCATCTAGAGTTTTTTTTATTTTATTATTATTTATTTGGTATGTTTCATCTTTAAATGGTAAAATCATCCATAAATGTTCTTGAGGCCCTTCATATTTATTCCCGGCCATTGGTGTCTTGGGGATGTCCCCTAAGGCTTAGTTGCTCCCCCACCTATTCTCAGGGAGATTATGAGAAGTTAAATGTCACAAAAACCCATTTTATTTTATTGATATATTTTTTATAGAGTCAAAAAAATAACAAATACAAGGCTTAACTTTGATATAATAATTTATTCAATATTTTATTCTAAAAATACCCTTCTCCTTAATTATAAAATACCCCTCTCCCTCCCCTTGGAAAACCACACTTACCAAATTCAAACCTATACCTAAATCCCCTATTAGAAGCCCCGTTTAATCCTTAGGGAAGTTATGAATTAATATAAAATCAATATTTTTATAATTTAACGGCCATAGAAGAAGAAAAACTTTAAGAAAGTGGTAATTTCCATTCATCATTTTATTTCATTTTCTATTTTTTATTTCATATCCTCCTTATATTTTCTAATTAAAACCTTATCAAACCAAATATAAATTATATTAAAATGATAGTGAAAATGTTAATACACAATAAAAATTTAATTTTTAATATAATCATATAAGATACATTTTATGCCTCCTCTTCGTACAATGTCCCATAAATGGTCGGTTAACCGCTAATGATGAAGTTTACAATGATTTCTATATCACCAACCATACGGTTGGTTATACTAAGTAATTTATAATATATAAATGTATAAATATTTTTCATTTAATATTCTAGAATTAATTCTACTTATGTATAAATTAACTTGATAAAAATAGTGAAATCAAAGAAAAATGATATTTTTTAAGGAAAATCTGATATGAAAACATTCCCCCTTCAATGAAGGGAATTAAGAAATATAATCAAAATATTATAAATGATAAATAGTGATAAAAATGATAACAAATAATGTTTGGTTATAGGTTTTATTATACCTAATTGGATTATTTAGGAGAAGAAAAACTGATTAAATAAAGTGGGATTTAAGTTAAGGGGAATTCTCTAATATGGATCCTTTTCTGGGTTATCTCATCTTTCACACTAATTTCAGTATGTGTATTAATCTAATAAATTAAAATTTTTATTATAATATTCATAATATTATATTTCAATGATATAAAATATTATACCCTTTCAAAATGATTTCTAATCCATTTACAAAGTTATTTTGAAAATACTTTAACTTCTAAAACATATCTTTGACTCTTCTTCAGTTGTTTCTTATCCACTCAAGAATGATATTATTTTATTCCCAAATGTGATTTCCTTTATTCATTTATGAACCCCAAAATGTTTTATCTTAAAATATTATTTATGAAATTATTTTGAAACCCATCCCTCTTCATGGGTTTATTTTGTGACTATGATTTTTATATGTTTGATGTTGAATGCATGATTATGAGAATTTTATGTTGTGATGCATGGGACATGAATTATATATCCCTATAATTAATTTTGTAATGTCATATATCTCATGATATAATGTGTATTATTCATGAACATGATTATATCGTTGTTCATATTTTTTATGTTATGACTAATGCACATATGTTATGTGTGAACATGATGTTATCTTTGTTCACAAGTATGAGTGATATTTGGCCACTGTGTTATGATATTTCATTATTAGGAATATTCCACATTACATGCCTTTATCAAATGTTTCCTTCATGATTATGATTTTGATTATAAGCTTTTTATATGAGGTTATTCATTATGCTCACCTATATGCTTTTGATTTTTGTCTTTATTCCACCTCTTACTAGGATTTTTTCTCACCAATTTCCTTGTTGTATAGCCTCATGTGAATATATGTACTAAAGAGATCATGAGACATTTATAAGGATAAATAATAATATTGAAAATAATTTTTATGTTTTTTAAGTATAAGTAATGTATAAGCCCAATTTTCCAAATACACTAAACCTTTGGATTCTGGATTGAATCACTATTTTGTTGTTTATCATAAAATAGATTTAACAGTCATGTAATAAAAATTTGAGTCACTATTGTTATAATATGATGTGATAAATTATAGCTTAGTTTTATGATCCATCTAATGACTTATTTATAATTTCGATGTAAACCATTGGTTAGGACACATGTAATCAAAAGAGCTTCACCATGAAGTCCAACAAATTCATTATTATATAGATTCATGCGGCATATAAAAGTTAAATATTCCCATATAGTGAGGAATTTTGTGTACTTGTTAAGGTGATCAATAATAACCCTTATGGAAATATTCATTTTTGTATTTTTTTGGAAATCCAGTGACAAATTCTATAGTAATCTTATCCCATTTTCACATAGGAATAGTTAGAGTTTGCATGGATCCTCTTAGATTTTGTCTCTTAGCCTTTCCATATTGACAAAACAATCATCTTGATACATAGTCTGTAATTTCTCATTTCAAATTATGTCAATTTTTTCCTTAAATACCAATACATTTTGGTACTATGAGGGTGTATAGTAAAATTTAATATTTTCTCTTCATCTAATAATTCACTTTTAAGTTCAGGCTAGGATAAAACTAATATAATCTTTCCAAATTTAAATATACCATTTTCATAGATGAATTATACTAACTTATGATCATTAATGGATTTGATTTTATTTTGAATCTTTGTATCATCATGTTGGGAATTTTTTTATTTTCTCTAATGAGGATGGTTTAAAAATCATTTGAAATAGATGTGATTTTTCCCCTTCATTAATACTTCCCATATCTAACTTTACTAAATCCATGAATATAGGATCTCTTAAAATCCTAATTTTAGTCAAAGTATTATGATTATTCCTAATTGATTCATAAACAACCTTATTTTCAGTTCCATAGTGGTATTTTATTGAGCAATCATAATCCATGAGTAGTTCTAACATTCACCTCTGCCTCATGCCAAGCTCTTTTTGTGAAAATATGAATTTCTAAATTTTTTTATTTTTATACATTTTATATCTTTCATCATAAAGGTAAAACCTTAATATCTTTGATGAAAAATTATAGCTTCTTACTCAAGATGTTTGGAAGTATAATTATATTCACAAATATTTGACTTCCTTGATGCATAGGGAACAAATTTATTAATATTTTAAGGAAACATCCAAGTCCCTTATTTGATTAATCACTATATAACATAAATACATTCCATCCCAATGGAAAATTAAATATCGGTTCACTGACCAATGTCCTACTGAATTTTTTTAAAATTCCTTCACCTTCTTCCAATTATACAAACTTAGCCCCTTTACATGTTAAATTTGTTAATTGGTTATATAATTGAGTAAAAGTTTGAATGATTCATCAATAGTAACATTCTAAATGAAGGAAACTACGTACCTAGATTATATTTATTGGTAGTTTCCATTACATCACTATCTTTTTATTTTAAGGATCAACTAATATTCTATAATTAGAGACGGCATAGCTAAGATAGTTAATTTACTGATGCCAAAATTCATATTTTCTAAATTTAACATATAAAACATATTCTATAATATTATTAATAATAATTAAAAAATGAATATTATAATCATCACAACTTCTATAGTATAAAAAGATATTATCAATAAAACCCATAATGAATATTTTTAGATATTAATTGAATAATCTATTCATTAGATCAATAACAAAAGAGGGTGTATTAGTCAGTCCAAATAGAATTGATGTAAATTCATAATGTCCAAACCTTGAATGAAATTCAATTGTTACTTGTAGTTGATGATACCAAAAATTAATATCAATCTTTGAAAAATATTGATCTTTATGAAGATGATCAAACAAGTTATCAAGGAAGGGTAGTAGATAGTTTTTCCTTAATGTAATTGAATTGATTTCCCTATAATTGATTTAAAATATACTATACCCATACATATTATTAACTAAAAGAATAGGGTATCCCCATTGTGAAATTCTAGGGCATATAAATACCTTGTCACACAACTATTTCAGTTGATTCTTTTGTTTCACTAATTCAACTATGACTATCCTATTGGGATTTTTAGATATAGGTTTTGAATCAAGGATGAGATAAATGGAAAAATCAACCTAATAATTTGGTGTATGTATAGATTTTTCTCCAGTAAATACATCAATTTATTTATATACAATAGGTACATCCTCTAATATATGGATAACTTTCCTATTCATAAGATGTGTCTTATATTATTCTCTAATAATTTCATTAAGGATAGATACTAGAGGTGGATATAGAAATGATTTTGATGGTTTTGTCTCCCATATAAAGACAAGGGATTCCATATCAACATTATGAATCACAATATTCTTACCCCAAAAATTATATTTGCATTATAATTTGAATTGAAATCTATATTAATAAAATTCAACCATATGTATAATAATCTTGTTTTCAAATATGTGTCATAATGGGAATTAATTAACATATTCTTGTTATAATAAGATGTAAACCATGAGTGTTGATTTAAAACCACCTTATTAAGGTGATTAAGAAATATCTAATTTTCATGGAAAACATGGAATATATAAAAAAGCGTAAAGATCCAAAATAAAAAAACTGCATTGGCTAATTTTTTGGTTGTGATCAAAGTACCCACCACAACATGTTTTAGAACTTCATTCTCTTATGTAGTGATCATATATGATTGTACTTTATCACTTTACCTTTTATAAGGTAAATTAAATTGATGCTTGGGTAATTCATTCAAGTAGTGCCCTCTCTCCTTACAGTTAAATCACTAGACATTAGAGGATTCTTTCTTGACATTAACATCACGATTATGTTGGATTTTCTCTCCACACCTGAACCAAACCCCCAATCTTATCAATAATGATACATGGTGTTTATTTCAAAAATTATTAAAATTTGGAAATTACACCCTTCCTTTATTACCTTTTTTTGTAATTCTTTTTTTATAGTCCCCAACCACCCGATTCTTTCTTATTTTCCCCGAAAAACATAAGAGTTGGATAATTATTTCTTTGTCTGGATGGTAATTTATATTATATCCTCATATAATGATTTTTGGAGAGATAATTTCATTTTAAAGGATGTGATTTAGACTATTAAATAAGTTATCAATCGTAATATTTGGATTATATACACAATCCACAACATGAGTTGCTAACATTTTAAAGTTACATTCATATTCAACAATATTTTCTCCTTCATTTTGTCTAAGATTAAGGAATTGCCTCTCTATATTAGATCTTTTCTCATGGATTTTTTTTTCAAATAATATCTTATTTAAAATCATAAAATCCATATTATTTATTTCATTTGACTCGTTAGTGTTCTAGATCAATGATCACCATTGACTAGCATCACCCTTTAGAAAAAAACTACCATGTTAACTTTATCTCTTTAACATGTTCCCAAAGAGAGAAATCTCTTCCCTAGGAACTATATCCATTTCTCAACTACTAATGTATCAGTATTACCATTTAATGATGGTGGTTTCTATTACATAAAGTGGACCAACAATGTTTCACTATATTGGGGATCATAAGGTTTCTCCATATGGTAAAGAATGTTTTCCATGAACGGATTGAACTTCCCTAATATAGTTATAATTTTTTCAATTCTAGCTCCAAATTCATTGTCTTTACCAAGAGAGAAATACATACATATATTATGTTCATTGACATAGTTTGTATTCCTTCTACTAGATTCTATTTCTAAAAAATTACATATACAAAAATAGCTCATAACATTATGAATTTTAAATCATTGTGTATAATTCTAAATCTGGTGTAATAGTTAAAATGAATTGAAAATTTATACATAGATAATCTAAAAATCATAATCTTAATATCTTTGGAAATATCTTCAAATCATAAAAATATTTTCAAATACCTTATAATGGTTTTTAAAGAGAATTTAAATCAACCAAATCATATCCTTCAAGAGTTTAGAACTAGGTGTGTTGTCCTTGGCACACTCATCATGCACTAAGTGAAGATCAAGTTCTTACTCAACCAACCACTTCATGTTGTTTATCACAAGGTGTATCTATGGCACAATCGCATCCACTTACCAATAACCATATAGGTATTTTATTTCTAGAAAACCAAAAATTCTCTAACTTACTGGAAGTTCATGATATTATCCTATACCTATACATACCCTTAGAGTTTTTCATAGGGTTATGTTCATTAATCTTTGTTTTTAAATATAATTCCAAAGGTTTATAATAATATTAATCTAATACCAACCATAACACCTAGAATAAAATAACCCAAAGTTGTTGGTTATTTAATTAAATTGGTATAAGATACAAGATATCAGATTATAAGGAAAAAATAGTTTTAGCGTCTTGGGGGACTAGATACATACAAAATTCTCACATTACATTTAAAAAAATGAAATAAATATTAAAATTTTATTGAGAAAATTATTATTTATTCTAGTTGCCACTAATATAATTCATCAAATCCTTATTAATATCCTGGGGAAAGGAAAACATAATAAAATGTGAGATTATATTCTCATTAAGGTAAAACAAACAACAAAATCTATCATAGAATAAATAAATCCAGAATAATATGACCGAGATAAAAAAATTATAAAATAAACCATAAAACTAATATCATAAAAGGGGAATACATCCTTGGATGAAATAAAAATATAAATGACTACAAGGAAAACAGCAACCAGTTTCATAATTATAGAATGTATAATGTCGAACATTATAATCTTATCGTTAAGGCCTCAACCCAAGAAATCATACATAAATAGGAAAGACACATGAAAAATACCCTAACTCGTTTGTTTCATGAGACATACCAATTCATTGAGGGGCCCTAACAATCTCCCCTCTCACTTATTAAGTCCAATGAATTTATCATATGAAAGAAATTAGTAACAATTTACTACATAATAAATATGATCATTCATGTTCAATAACTAGCATACAAAATATTGATATTTTACCCAACCAATAAATAGAACATAATAATAATTCATCTAGAGATATAATGTGGATTGTATCATTAAATTATATCCCAAACGAAGTATAAAAATGTTAAAAGGATGCTAATAAAGTTGAAAATACCTTTAAATAACCTTAAATCCTTTCTTTGAAAATATGACAAAAATATCCATTAATTTTGATAAATATTTTATTAAAAATTTATAAAATATTGATAGAATTCTTATATTTTAAAATAACCATAGAAAATTTTAAATTAATATTTTAATAAAATAATATTCGTGACTATAGTAAAATTCATTCATTCTGTAAATGTTAAAACAAATATTCCTTTAAAACTTTTGTTAAAAAGTAAAAATTACCTTATTCAGAAAATGACATGAATATTACATTTAAAACGTTGTAAATGAATTCCAATTTATTTAAAATTGAATTCACAGAATTATTTAGTTATATTAAAATAATTATTGAAAACATTATAAGAAATATGGACATGAAAAAAACTTCATTAACTAACAGGGAAATACGGTCATATTTTCTTATTTTTTTCTCGATACTATTAACTAAAAAATTTAGTTAAATGAAAGGAAAATATGTAACGTCTATATATAATCATAGGATTAGAAAATATATAGAGTTTAAAAGATAAATATATTAAAATTTTCTTCAAATTAAATTTATATAATCATAGGATTAGACACATTATATCCTCCTGAATAATAAAATTAAATTTATTAAAAAGTTTATTAGGAACCTTTTCCATGTATATTTATTAGGTACTTTTATAGTCATTTGATATCCATTCATTGAATAATTATTGTTTATGATGATCACTTATTATCGTTTGGAAATTTCTCCAAAATTACTTCAGTGTAATAACTAATGTTAAAGGTGTTGTGAAATGGTCTCATCATATACATAATTATAATATTTTTACAAATATTTTTTTTCATTGTATATAATTTTAATAAAAACAAACCACATATATTTATGGAGGTGTTAGTCCACACATATGCAAGAACAATGTCATCATTATCCAAAATATGGATGGGAAAGGATTTATATGATATATTATATTTTAAAAAATCATCATTATTGAATGAATATAATATATATTAATTAATTCCATTTTTATAACCATCCAAGTAAATTTGTGATGAAAAATTAATTACACCACTACTTTGAGATGGTATATTGTACATACACATGTGTGATGATTCCATTTTCCATAGGATAGAAAATAGATATAAAATGGATGCAAAATTAACATAAAAGAACCGTAGTATAGTTAATATAATGATTCAATTATTTTAACATTTTTATTTAATATTTTCCAGAGTTTTAATAAGAAAGGAACTTGAAAAAGAAAATAACCATTCAAAACCTTTAAAATTCCCTCTCACACTATGAATATGTCTCTGGACAATCCAATAACTGGAATAAATCTTTTATTTTCTTTGGAATAAGATTCCCTATATCTAGAAAAATTAGCACCATGAACAACCATGGTATTGAAGAGGGACACCTCCCCTTCACATACCTTGGAGTCCCCATCTTATAGGGAAAACCTAAGAGTACCTACTTCTCCAACATCACAAATCAAATAAAAAATCAACTCTCTACTAAGAAAGAAAAATGGTTATCTATGGCTAGAATAAATTATCTTGTTAAATAAACTATTATTTCTATAATTGTTTAATATATGATGGTTTATAAATGGCTCGCCAGGTTTGATTATAAATATTAATGGAAGTATAAGAAACCTTTTTGGGAGTGGAAATAATCTTGAAAGAAAGTTGGTCACTCTCCCCTGGATTAATTGTTGTATGCCACTAGATAGTGATGGTCTGGGTATTAAAAATATTAATCTCTTTAATGATTCCCTTAAGGCTAGGATGACATGGAATATTCTATACAAAAATTCCATGGACTTTCGTTTTCATAGACATAGATTTCTGAATAGGATGAAAAAAAGTAAACATTAAATAAATGGACTCCTCTATCTGGCCATCTATTAAGCACACTTTTTTTAATATTATGTCTCATTATAGATGGATAGTTAATAAAGAATAGTCTATGATGTATTGGGTGGACAACTAGAATTTCCCCCCTCATTGACATGGTCGATGTTATAGTTTTCTTTGAGTGACACTATTATCTCTTTTAATGATTGTTTACACACTCCAGACTCAGAATTACCCAATAATATTAACAACATTATTTACAATTATCCTTTTATTAATACTGATGATTTCTTTATTTGGGAACCAGCCAAAAATATTATCTTTGACTCTAAACATTTCTACAATTATAGTTTTATTAATGAAAATCAAGATTTTTCATTATTAAGGAACTTAGATAAGAGTTGGGTTGGACCCTCCAGGTTTACCCTTGTCTGGATAAAATCTCACAATAGTGTTCTTAATGATTGGTGCCTTCAATTATTTGGTATAAAACTCTACTTCATATGTCATCTATATTACCAATATAAAGAGGATTTGGATTACCTCTTTTTTATCTTATGTTACAGCTTCTGCTCTTGGGAATTATATATATGAAATATTTGATCTCGGATGGACAGGTTTGGACTATATTCAGATACATCTTCAACAATTCATCGACATGGCTGTTTCTCAAGAAATTGGATAGTTCTTCATATATATTGTTAGTGAACTGATGCATTTCATATGGTATGATTGGAAAATTATTGTTCATCATAATAATACTATCAATTTTTTTTGCTTCGTATGTAAATATTTTTACTGAAATAAAAGAAGTCGGTATGATCCAAAATGGTAACTTCCACAACTCTGTCAAAGATCTTATGATTTTTCACTATCTTGGAATTCAACTAAGATATAGTTAACTAAAAGGATTGCTAGAAGGTTTCTAGAAAACTCCTATCTCTGGATGGATAAAGATTAATGTTGACAGTGCCTCAAAGGGAAACCCAAGCCCTTTGGGTTGCGACGTGGTGTCTAGAGATCACAATGTCTAGGTCATTGGATGCTATTTATGGTTATTTTTGATATTCATACTCTTTAAGAGTTGATATTAATAACGTCATTATAGAAGTTGATCTTATTAAAAAAATGGTTGGAACAACATATTGATAGAAAGCAACTCCAGCAACATAGTACAAGCCCACTGGAATGTTGTCATACACCTTGCTCGGTCTATCACTTCCAAATGGATGGAGTGTCTGCAACTCCACTTAGATTTCAATCATATTTTCACTCATTCTTATCATGAAGCAAATGCAGTGGTCGATGTTATTTCAAAAAAAGGAGTTAATAATTGGAACACGTGGTTGGATAACATTTCAAAGAATCTTACTCATTTGTATGAAAAAAGATGTAAAAAATCTATATTTTTTGTCTTTTGTAAATTTTCTTTTTCCTCAATAAATTTTAGTGCTTTGCCCTTTGGACCAAAGAATCACCTTTAAAAAAAGAACTTGAGAAATCTCAGTAAGAACATATACCTCTTCTTTTGGTAACCATATTTTTCTTGCACCTTCAGGCATATTCAAATGGTGTATTTGTGAAATCAGAATCTATAGGTAATTTGGAGGTATTTTAGGAAGGTATTTAGGTTGTTCTTGTTTTCGATAAGTGCCTTATGTAGTGTGTAGAATAGAGGAGATGTAGTTCCCTTTTATAAATGAGGTTGGTGGAAACTTGTAAATATTTGAAACTTTTTTAAAAAATATTTGTCTTACTCAAGTCAAGAGGATAAAAATTATCCTAGATTAGAATATGATAATAGAAATATTAAAATACAACCAACCAATGAGGTTCAATTAAGTGTTTTGTGTTATATTGAATACTTAACCCTTTATTTTAACCATTTTGACTAACTCCAACCTTATCTAAAGTGGTACATATTTTCTATGCTTACTAGTTATAATGACCAATAATTAAGTTGAATTCATTGACCATTATTAATTATAATGCTAAAAAACAAGCAATCCATTTTAAAAGATTCAATTTACATGATTGGTAAAAATTAATTTTAATATATGTTCGTAAAAAGCAACAAAACCAATTTTAAGAATTTTTTATGCATAAAATTGATTTTATAGATAAATAAATTATAATGATGCTTTGGATTGAATTATTCAGATTATGTTAAAAAAATTATAATTATTTTTATATCAATTTAAACTAATACTGAAATGATCCTTTTAAATATTTGACTAATAGAGAAGAACTAATTTTTTTTATTTATACAACAACATTACTTATATTTTCAAAATGTTAAGTATATATTTCAATGTTTGAAATTTTATATTTATATAAATCAAATTACATATTTAATATATATTTGTTATATATAAAATGTTTCATTAACATTCCAGTTATTCTTATATCATTATAATGTCTTAAAAGTGACATTTTTTTTAAAATCAGTACCTTTCATTATTCACCCAAAAAACAACTATTTCATAAAAATATCCAAAACTTACCCTAATATAATTTTGACAAGATGAATTCAAAAATTAAATTAATATAATAAAATAAAATTTATAATTTTTTTTAGTTTGTAATAATAATCTTGAATAAAGATATGGGCATTATTCTATTGATTCTAGATACTCATCCCAAGTTTTGATGTTAACCTTGGGTCATGATTGAAGGTTTTTGGTGTAGATAAAGAACTAGTGGTGGGATATATATTAAAATTTATTTTAATATTTATCTTCTCAAATCACCACATAAGTACCTTTTAAATTAAATTTATAATTAATTTAGTTACATCTGAAGAAAAATAAATACCTTGTATTAGGATCCTTCTCCATTCATATTTTATAAATTTCAATTGCTTTCTAGGTGTTATAGTGGGAAATAAATTGACTTAAATCAATCTTGTTGATCACTCATCCTTTGATAGTAAAGGAATCTCTCCTGCATTTCTTATTCTTGAGATGGAGAGAGAAAAAGGAATTCAAGAAAGAATTGATTGTGTACAATGATTCTTCATATCTCAATTAACCCAAAACAATAAACATATCCATCTATTTATAGAGGTTGTGTATAGTTTAAAATATTTTTTTTTTCAGTCCTTAAATAATATAATAATATTTAATAAACCCAAAGACACAAATTAAATATAATATTGTTATTATTTAGGATGTGCACCAACCTACGCATTTGATAAATAATATTTACCAAATTGTAAATAAATATTCATCACCATACAAGGTCTTGGCCCGTTCAAACTCCTTTATATTTATTGAATACCCAAGTAATTTTTTTTTCATAAATAATTTTTTTTACTATATATCGATGAAAAAATATTTTTTTAATATTCAATAAAATAAATAAAAATTTTTTATTCACAATCTGTTGAGTGAATATTTATTTAATTTATGTCATCAACAAAACTTGATGAAATTATTCCTCTATCTTGAGAATAATTTTTATTCCATTAATTAAATTAAAAAAGAATTTATCTAAGATCAAATGAAACACTTAGTGTGTGACCCTCTAGAATTATTTCTCATTGGAATTAGATGAGCTTTCTCAAAGTCCAAAATTATCGTCTAGGAATGGGTTAAGTCACTAAATAGAAAAAACATAATTTCTCAATGATGAAAACCATATACGAATTCTCACTATGTAATATAATCCCCATTCACAATATATCATCAAGTTGGTTGGACATATGTTTCACCAACCTATATGCTTGATATGACTTTATTTAACCATCTAAAATAAACTCATTATTACACCTTGTCCATGGAATATAATGTGATGGTTCTATTCCACTCTAAGGGAAGAGGTATCAACTTCTATATCATTCATTGAGTTATATATTAATAACACATCACTCATTATGCACCCTAAATATCCAAATTAACCATGAACTGTTATAATCATGGTTTATGGAATACAACTAAGTGCGTGAGTTATAATATGAATTAATAATATTGTTAAATTCCAAGAACCATTACACATGTTAATAGATAGGAATATCCAATGAAATTAAAATATACAGAATTCGTATTGGCATTTCTTTTCTCATAGTCTCTTATCTTGGAGATTACCAATAGTGAACTTCGTGAGATGAAGTCTCATATGCTTATGAGTACTTACCCTTGACAGTCTACATACTATATACTCTATCATAATATTATATCCAACCATAGAACAATATTTAATAATACCACCATTCCACTTCAAGGTTCTCATCATAATGAGGAGCTTCTATGAGCTTATCAATGTGATAGATACTCTTAAACATTATTACATAAATTTTATTTTTAAGAACAATAAATATGTGATAATATATTAACATTACTATTCACTCATTTGAATATTAATATAGTCCAATGTATAATGTATTTGGTCATAGGGAACCAACTCTAATAATGATCAGAAACTACTAAAAAAGGCGTGCCATAATGTCTTAAAAAATCCTTTATATAAAAGATATAAAGATGATCCAAAGGGTAATCTACCAAAATTATAATGAAATGGTCTGAATTTATAATATTCTCTATAATAAACCGTATTACATTATTCTAATGAATATCTTAGGAAGCCTAGTGATGAAATCAATAGAAATATTATCCCAATTCAACTTTAGCATTGGAAAAGGTTGAATAAATACTTTGGGAAATTTTATTTCAGCCTTCATTTATGGGCATAATAATAATCTTAGAGTATAATATACAATATTTTATTTTATATTATCCCACCAGAAATGATTTTAGATATCTCTATTCATCTTGGAACTTCCAGGATGAAATGAGATGTTTGATTTATGAGCATCATGAAATAGATCTTTCTTCACATATGGTATTGATAGAACACACAACCTCTTACCAATATTTAAATTTCCAATACCACCAATGTCATATTTTTATACTCTCCCATTCCTCAAATATTAAATCTTATTTTATAGGTCCATATCATAATGTTAATATTTCTTAATCCTCTTATATAATGAATATTGGGTAATTATATGGAATTGGAATGATTTTTCCACATATATTATAATACATATGTACGTTCTTACTAAATCCTTGAGAATTGGATCATTCTCCAACCTTGTCATGGATAAGATACCATGGAATTTTCTACTCAATGCATTTACTACCATGTTTTCTTTTTTCTAGATGAAAATTTATATCACAATTATAATACTTTAGTTTTTCTGACCAAATAATTTTCCTTATATTAAAACATTGCCAAGTAAATATATATTTAAAACTATTCTAGTTAGTGTATATATCGCATCTATCTATATAGAGATAATGTCTCCATAACTTTAGTGGAAATATCGCCACTACAAACTCTAAATCATGAGTTTTATAATTAATAAAATTTTATTTCAATCGTAAAGATGTTAAAGCAACTACATTATTATTTTTTAGTAGAACACATCAAAGACATTTATTTGATGCATTAGTTTAAATATAAAACACTTCTTTACTAGAGATAAGAGATAATATTGGTACATTTTCCAATATACTTTTCAATTCTTTAATGGTATTTGACATTCCTTTATCTATGTGAAACTAACCCCCTTAAATGTTATCCTAATTAAGACATAAGATAATCGAGTAATATTTTCAAAAAACCATCAATAATATCCTATTATGACAAGGAAACTGTAAATTTCAGTTAAGTTGGTGGGCCTTGGCCATTCCATGAAAACACTTGTTTTTTAAGGGTCAACAGATCCTTGAATACAATATGTCCAAGGAAATAAAATTATTAAATCCAAAATTATTATTTATTTAATTTCTCATATTACCCCTTTTCACCTCAAAACCTAAAACAAAATTTACAAACGTGTTTCATGTTCCTCATAAATTTTAGTGTATACATGAATATCATCAATAAATACCACCAATAACTTTTCAAGACAATCCTTGAATAGTACTCATAAAATCCATAAACATATAGGGTGTATTTGTTAACCAAAAAGAAATTTCTATGAACTCATAATTACAATACCACATATAAAAAATTGTATTTGGGATATCCACCTTGTTAACTTTTAGCTGATGATAACTAGAATGAAAACAAATCTTCAAGAAGTGTTGAGATCCCTAAAGATGACTAATGAGTTATTTGATTGAAGGAAATGGATACTTGTTCTTTATAAAAATACCATTAATTTCCCTATAATTTATGTATAACATCATCAAACCATCCTTAATATTTATAAATAAAATTGGTGCATACCATAGTGAAACACTTGGAAGAATAAATCCATTATAACATAAGTATTTTAATTCAATATTTAAACCAACTAACTTCAATAGATCAATTATATATGGTGTATTAGATGTGGTTTTTGCGATAGGGATAAGATCAATTTAGAATTCAACTTCTTAACCAGGGGTAAATGTATTTAATTCATTAATAAATACAATAATATATTCTTACACAATAAGGGAATATTATATTATCAAAACCTCATAACCCTTCATATGTTGAATTTAAGGCATTTACCTTTATAATTTTCATTAATTAGAGCTACAAGGGGTGTGTCTTGAAAATATTTAGGAAATTAAATCTATAAAAATTTATGCATTTTTAATAATATATCACTTTAATGGTTTATTAGTGATCATGATTATAATTATATAAATATGCATTAAATGCTTATATGACTATATAATGTCTCAAATGATATTATATAATAAATTAGATACCATGTATACATTTTAAAATATTATGTTTAATTTGTGTCAGAAAATACATTTTATTTAAAGACTAAATATATAATTTATTGTTATGATCTATTTAAAGAATTATTTCACTGTTATATATTTTATAAATGGATATTTATGTTAATTATATAGATTTATATCAATATTTTTTATTATGATATATAATGTTTTCATGTTATAAAATAAGAATATTGTTTTTCATTAGATAAAAGAAATGTTTTTATTCTAAATAATTTTTTTCCTTGTACAAGTTAATTTTTTTTCCGAATATTAAAATAATAGAATTTTTATGAATACCGTATATTTTATGTTATCACCGTGATATAATTCGGACATACAGATTTGTAAAAATTAAGTAAGGTATGTTATAAGTTTTTATACTACAAATATAATATATATATATATATATTATTTAACTAATATAAAACTATTTTTATGTTAAGATTAATATTAAAACATTTATTGGCACTGATACAGTGCTGATACAACATTGTAAAAATAAAAATTATGATCTTTAAGGTAATACTTAAGTGAGGATATGGACATGGAAAACTTAAATAATATAAATTATTACTATTAAATTATATTTTTCAATATTTATTAATTTTATAATTATATAACAAGTTAATTATCAAAATTCTTACCCATCACTTATGCAGGGTAAGAAAAGTAAAAATGCTTATCTTAAAATTGATATCATGATATAAATAATAATAAATAATTTTACAAACACTATTAAGTGATGATATTGATTAATTAAATATTATTTTTATTTTGGTAATTATTTTAATAAAAATTAATATGATAATTATTCAAAATTCTTACACTATGTTGATGCAATGATTATGAAAGCAAGCAAAAAGTCAAAGTAAATGGTTTGAAAAATATTTATAATGTTAAGTTTGGGATGTATTATGTAATTTAATAATCTTTAGGGATAATAATTATAGGCAATACATTATATATATATATGAATAAAATAGTTATCTATATATTTCTAAAATCAAATTATGATAATAACCTTGAAAATGACTTTAAATGGGATTCAATGATAAAAAAATATTTATTTATTTATTAAAAATTTATAAAACAATATAATTAATCAAGTGGGATTGGTTAGTGGTTTATAATATCATGTATTTTCCATTTTTGAGACACTTACTATTTTAAAATTACTTTCTTTGACCTTAAAGATTGAATATTTGAAAAAAAATTTCATTAAAGATTATCGACAAAAGAGGTATTTTTCTAACCGTTCCAAAACACATATCACGTTTGGTGTTCTCTATATATTATTGAAAAAATAATTCTATAAATATAGATTAACACATTCATAATTATCTTTACTTTCCAAAATTATTTTCTCCGTGCACTTTAGACTCAATATAAATGAGGTGGTTCGAGGAGGATTATAAAGGTTTCCAATTTCATTCTCCTTTAATATTTAAGATTATTTTCCTCCAATATATTTTCAATGTTATATTATTTCACTAAATTGATTAAATTAAAATTTTATTGGAATTTATTTATTCCATCAATGATAATATATCAACCATTACATCTCACTGAACACTTTTTCATAAGACGTTAGTACATCAAAATCTTTGTTTCTTCAAAATTGTGTCTTTTTTTAATCTCTTCCATTACTCTTTTCAATAAAATATATAATATTTAAAATTAGAGATAAAATATTATCTTAGTTATATATTATTATTTTATAAATAAAAAATATATATTTTGTTTCCCTTCTTTTAAACTCTTGTAAAAAACAATGCTCACCATGGTCGTTTTAAGCTATCTAAGCGAAATGTGATGTTTTCATAAACTTATGTATTTTATGTAAATTATTTAAAATTTATTTTATGATTGAATATAAAATTAATATTAAAGTAATTTCATGATTATGATATTATTGTGTTAAAATATCCATCATAATAGTGAAGTTAAAAGTAAACAATCATGGTCATTTTTAACTATAAAAAACAGGCTTATCGAGGACGACTCTCTGAATTGTAATTACTTCATGAACTGTTAAAATATTTTTTTTCGATAAAATGATTTGGGAAAAATACTTTCAAACTCAAATAGATTATAAAACCATTGGAAAATTACCTCTTACCATTATAAATTCATCGTCACAATATTTGAGATTATGAATCGAATGACCTCAAAACGATCGATGTGAACAACACCAATGTAGTAAATGAATTAAAAATGATAATAAATGAAATAAATATAATAATAATAAGGAAAAAAAAATCTCAAAATAAAGTAAATAATTAATATAAATTTATTATTCAGTAAGTTAGAGTTTGTATTATGTGAGCCAAGACTCATTGCAAGAAGATTCTTAACTCAATTTTCATTCATTGAGTCATATCCTTTATTCATTAACTATTTTATCCTAAGATTATTTTAATTACAAAATTTTATAGTTGTATGTTACATTTCAACTTTTATTATATAAATTTATATTTAATTCAATCAATCTATTTATTGATACATTTATGGAAATTGGAGATATACTAATGGTTTAAAACTATTGGAATAGGGCAGTGAACCATTAGTATAGGATATACCAGTGGTTTCCCAAACTATTGGGTGGTATGGCATGTGGATATCATAATAAAAATAGTTTTAAATAAATTTCTAGTATAAAATCACTCCAATATCTACTCCAATGGTTATATAAAAATGTTTTTATAATACTTTACCAATAGTTAGGAAATTCATTATTATAGTCTTCCACTAAGAAGACAACAAGCAAAAACCATTCCCCCACACTATCCAGACCTCACAGTAACACCCATATCCATTCAAAACAATATATATATATATATATATATATATATATTTAATTTTACATTTGATTAGTTGATAACATAAAAAAAATCATAACACATAAATGTAATCAAATTCAATCATTGAACATAATGTGTGATAAATATCCATAAGAAATGTTGGGGAACAATCTCTCTCCCACGACCACAAATTATATCAGTATAATCAACATCATCACAAATCTAATCATTACCAAATCCATCACCATCAACATCACCAATACCATCACCACAATCATCATTATCTTTATCACCATAAGCCTCACCATCACCATCACTATCACCAGGAAAATCATCATCCCAATCACCAATAGAACCAACATCTCTTTCCACCAGTGCATCATATAAGGAACACATAACTAACACGCATTTATCAAAAGTCATGGCTGTATCTGGTGGAAGCTATGAACATAATTTTTTCATAACTTTATTAAATTTCCCGTTGGCCTTTGACTTCTTTCATCCTCCTTTATGGATATTTATTTTCCTTCTTTTTCCTCTGCATAATCCTCTACTACCTATGTGTGAGCCATTAAAACTTATTGCTACCAAAAATATTAGTGGAACTTGAAGTGGACCAATAACTAGTGAGGGAAAATACTCTTCCTTATTCAACAATATAATTTCTCTTGGTTCCCATATCATAATAATTATTTTAAATAATCATTTGAAACATTTTTTCCGCTTCTTGATCATAAAGGGCCTCTAAAACACAGTATTTCTAATATAAATGGAATATTTGGTTAAAAAATAGATATTAGAATTTGAAAATTGGAAATTGAAACATTTAATAATTTATTGTGTCAGTTCATTTATAACACTTCAATCATTCTTTGTTCTACTCGAGACAAACAATCTAATCGAGGCACATGATCTTTAATGTTCAATACCACCCTCTATAATGAAATTTAATGTAAGAAAAAATCATTTGATAATACTATATTTTTTAATGAAACTAACGCATTATAACTAATATTTATCTTAAAATGACCAACCTATCTATATAAATTTATATGAAATGTATCTTATTATCCCCACTAAAAAAAACTTGAATCAATCAAACCAAAATGAAAAAATTTGTATTTTGTTTGGTAAACCTATATTTATTTTAGTTTTTATTATTATTTTGGTTCAAGTTCATTTTGTATTGGTTTTACTGGGTTTGTGAGTTTGAGTAATAAATTTTTCGGTTAATTGGATACTTTTAGGCCCAATTTTTTTCATTTAGTTATTAATAAAACATATAAATTTAGGTTAGTTTATGTCAGTGTAGTTTATTTTAGATTCTGATAGTTATGTTTATGTTTATTTTAACTAGTTTATTATTGTTTGGTTTAGTTAAATCTTAGTTATTTAGATTTCATTAAACTCATGTTTTAGTTATTGTAGTTCAATTAATTTTATAATATGATTGAGATTGATTTCATAAATTTTGTTACAATTTAGTTAATTTAAGGGTTTATTATATTTAGTTTACTTCAATTTAAATTTATTTATGTATGGTTGGTTCAGGTCTATTAAGGAAAGATTGTTAACTTTTAATTCAATCTTGTTTTATTACGTTTGATTGGGATTGGCAATTTTTTTCATGTCAATATCATCTATATTTATAAGTTTTTATATATTAATATTACAGTAATCTATTTACATAATTATTCATTAATATTATTTCTAATGTTTTTACCATTTAAACTAAAAAATTTACTGATTATATCAAATTGTTAACATGAATTTTAAAAACTATTTGAAATAAATTTTAAATTATTTTTAAAAACTATATAACATATGTTTTAAAAAATTATTTAAAATATGTTTAAAAATGTTTTATTTTTTTCAAAAAACTATTTAAAATTAGTTTTAAAAATTATTTAGAAGCATTTTTAAAAACTTTTTTAAAACCTGTTTTATTTGTAGTTTTAAAAAATATCAAAAGGTAGTTTATAATTTTTTTATGTTTTATAAAAAAATTACCATCTGTGATTAATATATTAAGATCAAATTTCATAAATGGAAAATCATTTTAATATGTAACATTGTTGTTGTGTGAAATCTGGGATTAAAATTTGTTTAATTAATATGAAGACATGTTTTCAAAAGAAAATAATAGGAGTGTTTTTTTAAAAAAAATTAGCGCTGATCATTTTTTGTGTTATTTAGTTATAATTTATATGAATTGTTAAGTGTTTGTAGTGTGTTGACATTTATTGGTCTCCTATTAAATAATTATAATTTTTTTCAATGAGTCAAAGATTATAAAATTAATTAAAATTGAAGTATAAATCTAACTTGCTGATTAATTGTCATATAAATTTAACATTTCTTTAAACATAAATGATAAGAAGTATATAGTAGTTTGTGACTTACATATATAGTTTTATTAGTTATTTAATTTATGGATTGAGTTTGGGGGGTGTTCTTTTGGTTGCCTTATTCTTTAAGTGTTATCCTGAAATGCATGTGATTTTTGGGCGTTTTATGGATATAAGATTAAAAGAGAGAAAGGTTGTGTTAGGAATGAGATAGTTCCAAATATAAAATTTATGAGTCCAAAAGGTAAAAATACCTCCCAATATGTTATATAGATTATGGATACCAACCACGACATAAAAATTATGGCCCCACTATGATCTGACAAAAAGACTATGATAACCCACTAAATGTGGTTAGGTATAATTATAAACATTTCATAGTAGATATCATATGAAAGTACATGAATCATTTTAATTAATTGAATTTGAATATATATTTTGGGAATTATCATTGTTCTTTGATTATGTTTTTGTGCTATAGATATTGATAATTTTTATTTTTCTCACTTAAATAATTACTTTTCCAAAAAAGTGAAGTAAAATAGTTACCACATGGAATATAAAATGAAAATAAATCTTTGTTGATTCTTAAATGTGTTGTTCCCAAGCATTTTATAAAAATTTTCCTCCTATATAAATTCTATTATCATTATTAAAATGTGTTTCCTATTCATCTACTTCTATGACTTTTTGAATTTTTATCAAAACACGTTTAATTCATTTCCAAATCAAGTTTACCCTAAATATTGAACTTAAAAAAATATTACCATTTATAATTATTTGAATATAGATATTCATTATTAATGGTAAACTATTTATTTTAGGAATTAATCATTTGATGTAAAATGTGTAGGTCAGTGTATCTCTAATACTGACTATAGGATCGTAAGAATTATCTTATGATTCAAATAATCACAAGATGGGTTAATTTTAGTTTAAAAATGTAGTTTAAATTATTTAAACTAATTAATCAAAATCCGATAAATGTATAGTTATTAGACTCACAAATAGCCCTATTAACAAAGTCACAGAATCAGATTCAGTATGTATGATTATATCAGATTAAAAGCTAAGTATCATGATGGATCTGATTAATCTGGGTGAGTATATCGTAATTAAAATTAATATGATAAAAAAAAGATAGAACGATGAATACGTTGACTCACTTTATAATAAAATTAGTGGAATAATAGTTTTTAAAGAAACAATTAATACAATAGTTGTGTAAAAGTAAGAATGACTTAAAAGATATTACTAAAATATTCACCTCTTTTAACCACAAAATTAACGTAGTCAATAACCATAACTAATGGTATCCATTGTTTTGTACTTATAGTAAAATCCGTCTTTGCTTACTAGGAATCCCCTTGATAAAAAGGTCAGATTTACTTAGACATCTTATACCTAGAAACCCTCAATATGATGATCATGTCTATCTTACTATCCTAAAAAACCCTCATTCCAAATATCATATTCCCTATCTTCCTATACCCAGAATAGCTCAATATTAGTAATTATCATACATGAGTTACAATTACAAAATATCTTAAGGATGTAACCTGACAAGGTTTCCTTAAGATCAAAAAATCTAAAAATAATTACACTGACTAAGAATGAGTGGTTCAAATAGAGGAATCTTCGAGAGATAATGAATTCAAACAACTCCAAAATCTTCAAATGAATTGATATTTACAATCATTCTCCCAATGATCATATTTCCAATTTTGTTACAATGGACTTAGACACATGACACTTGGCATATCATGACAAAAAAAATTTCGACATTGTATTTTTTAACACCGTTTCAGTGTTAAATGTTTTCCTTACATTGGAAACAATTCATCAATATTTTAATTATAAACATATTTCAGTTTGATGGACTTTCTTAACAATGTCCATATGATAATATTTATAAGTATCAGTTTGATGTTCTTGGTACCAATTTCATTTTGATTATTAAGTCTTTTTATCAATATGATAGTCATGAATAATTTATAACTTCTAGTATAATAGTGGTGAGTACGATTTATCAAAACACATACTCGTTATAATAATCATAATGAAGAATATAAAGTTTACTTTCGTAATACTTTATAACTTTTTATAATTACAGTAAAAAGTAATGTTTTCTTTAAAAACATAATACTTAGGATAATAGAAGTTAGTAAATATGTTTTTTAAGTGTTTGTGAATTCCAAAATAAAGGAATAGAAAAGTGAAAATTAGAACTTATGAATCAATCATTTCCCCTTTTTTGTAAAGAAAAAACTCCAAAACCTAAAATAAAAATATTTTGAAAAACATACAACCTATTTCTTTTAATAATTCTTATTGAGATTTAATCTTTAAACCTTAACTTCCCCATAGTTTTCAAATCATTTGAAGATGATGTGGAGTATTATGTTGAATACGATATACTCCCCCTTATGATAATATATTCCCCTTTTGATAAAACATTATTTCCTTTGAAATATATTCTCCACTTTAATGAAACATCTTCAATTTTATATAACAACTCCCCCTTTATAAGAACTTATCCCCATTTAATAAATTATAACCCTTTCTATAAAATTATCCCCCTTTGTGATTTTCAAAAATGAATGGGAAAAGTATTCAAAATTTCTTGAAAAGATAGAAAAGAAAACATATGAAACAATATAATGAACTAACTAATCATTCACAATAAGTATGAAGGAACATTATACAAATAAGAAATGGAAAACAACCAGAAAAATCATTATAAAATGAAAAGGGAATTTATTCATAAATAAATATTCAAATATTTTAAAAAATACAATTAGAGTTCAAAAAAATCATTCTTTCATCATTACGCTCTTCAAAAATGCCTTAATCTTCTTAAAATCCTTTCAGCCTTTCTACAGATTCTATACTTTTTCTTCTTGAGTCTGAACATTATCAGAAAAATATTTGTTTTCTTATCTCAAAATGATGAGAAAATTTCACATGATTGAATAATGTAAATATCTATCTCCAAATATTTGACCTTATATTTCAAAAAAAATGACATCTTCAGTTTGTTCATCGATTTCATCCCTGAACTCTTTAACAAACTTAACTCTTTTAGCCATATTTTTTATAATTTATTTAAGGAACTTGCTGAATATATCATACGATTTTAAATCCCTCAAAACCTTTTCATCATGAATTTTAATATCAAAATCAATTTTATGAGACCATTTAACAATATGATTTCATTAATTTGTATAAGTCTGATAACATTATTGAAAGGTTTAAAAATTAGCTTCGATCAAAATCATTGATTCAATTAAAATATTTATTGACCCCAATTTTTCATAGATACTTCAAAAAATTAAATTAACACTTATTTAAATCCTTGGAAATTAAGGGATTTTTACTTCTATTTTCTTTAACTCATAAATAATATAATTAATTCCTTATAGAGCTATTATTCCGGTCGAATATAATTGATCTTAATGAACCACATGAGGTTATATTCTGATAGTACCTGAATCAGCTTCATTGGTTCTATTATTATCATTATTTGAAAAAACAAATATCAACCACATTTGAAACTTATTTATGATTTTATGACTCCATGATGTCAATATCATCGGTGTTGACTTTATCATCAACTTTTAATTTTGAATTATGATCTTCCCTTTCTTTCTTGGATTATGATTCAACTTATTCTACATACGAGGATGCTTCTTCATGAGAAATATTTGGTTTTATTATTTATTATTATTAGAAGGTAAGTCTAATTAGGATGAATCCGATAATGAATCTGATGATTTCATTTTGTAATGAATTTCTTCACCATCATCTCCTTCTTCATCTTAATATTCATCCAATTCTTGTTCCTCTTCTTATGACACATATTATTTGATTTCTTCTTACAACTATTCATACTATCCCCATTATCTTTCATCTTATTCATCATGATATTATTATTTATTTACCTTTCACTTCTTCATTAATAGCCTCTTCAAGCTCTTTTTCTAATTTCCATGTAGTTATGAATTCTTCTTTACTGGCCCGTTGTAGTTCTGATTCTTTTCATTGAATGTTTAGAACTAATTATTTAACTTCCACCTTTTTCCATTCCCTTATCTATGAAATAAAGAATAATGGTTAGTACCACTAAAGTTTCATCAAATACTAATCCATATTTTGGTATTATCTGATCATATGAGAATTAGGTAGTACAACATTCTCTGAACCTCCTTCTACATATTTAAAAATACTTTCAATAACTTGAGATTCTTGAAAGGTCTTATTTTATTTATTTATTTATTTTTTCTTCTTCTAATGTTTTGGGAGAACAAATATTTAAATCCTTTTATTTATTATAATTGATTCTTAATTTCAGATCCCTTGGTTTCTTTACGATTTTTTTTCATCATCTCATCAAAAACATCATCCAAAATTTTCTTTCATTTATTTTTTTCTTCATAGGAGTTGCATAAATGTTCCTATTATTCATCTTTCCATATTCCTTTTACTTACTTGGATGTTATCCTTATGAAGCATCACCATCATGATTATAAAAAAACTTTATATATTTTTCATAAAAAAATAAATCTCATTATGTTCATCTTATCATCACTGTTGAATGAAATTTTCACCCTCGTTATATATGATTTCTTTTCATACTTGGAAAACATCAATAATTCAACAACCAATTGACTTATAAAGGCCGAAAACATAATAATCCTAGATTTTATTGATCCTTTTTTGATTTTTTCCATGGAAACACAAAAAAACATGATCACATCTATCTTAATCATATTTACCAAAATTTCAAATAAGATGACATCAAATAATTTCAAGGTATATCTATCTACTTTTTTAAGTATTAAAAATAATTTCATCCATAAATAAGCTACATGATTTTCTAGAGTGAGAAGGGAAACTTTTTATGCTTTTTATATTCAGAAAACAACGATTCCTCATCTTTACACTTATCCAGAATACCCATAGTGTTTTGAAACTTGTGTGAAGGACAATACACATCACCTTATGAAGGTAATACCACCAAATATGAATATTTCTTATATGTAAAATTATAACTTCTACCATATACTGAAAATGATACCTTTTCTTTTAAATATTTTTTTGAAAACTGAACAGATGTATAAAATTAATGAACTAGATTTAGAAAGTAAAAGTCAAATTCCTTATCTTGTTATCGTATACACATAAAATATAATCCTTGGAAGAAAAATATATTTTCAAAGTCGAGTCATATTTTTAATAGAAATATCTTTTAATAATATTTCCCAAAACAAAAACCACTTTTCAAAATCATCATTTTTAAAAATTGGAATTGAAATTGAAATTAAGGATCAGATGAAAATGAAACTTATAAAATTGATGATCTTGAGGGGTGAAATAACTCCAAAGTAGATGTACTGAAGAACCGATGTGGGAAAAGTCAGGTCCCTCTTTATATAGGCCTCATGGGTGATGGTTTGACATCCATAAGAAAACCATCGGCTGATATTAAAATCAACCTGATCTGATGGTTGAAAAATAATTGATGAAATATTTAAATAATATTTCTGAACACTCATAAATTTATCATTTTTTCCAATTGAGAATAAATTTGATTAGGAAAATATTTAAAAAATTTAGAAAAAATACAATTTTTTTAAAAATTGAATGGATTACAAGAGTAATTACAGAACTAAGATAACAAAACAGTGTAAAAACTAAAATAATAGAAGAGTACCTTTCAGAATGGAATGATCCATCAGTTCGATTAGAATGTTCTTATTTTTTTTGTAAAATAACATATTATGACGGTTTAAAATGACTAAATAAAATAATTTCAGTACAAATAATAATTACTATATTTTTTAATAAA
This sequence comes from Viscum album, assembly GCA_963277665.1. Lineage (NCBI taxonomy): Eukaryota > Viridiplantae > Streptophyta > Magnoliopsida > Santalales > Viscaceae > Viscum > Viscum album. The sequence continues at coordinate 2,095,855,015 of OY728132.1, read as the reverse complement.
CAACTAATTATGTAAGTTTGAGAAATAAAACTGAATATGTTTGTTTTAAAATAAAAAATTCATCATGATTTTTTTTTGAATCTGAACAGTTTTTTTACGATTTTGTGAATTTAGAAATTTTATCAAATTCATAGAGTCTAGTAATCTTTTTGGGGATTCAAACTTCGATAATTTTTTTAAAAAAAATTAAGTCCATAAAAATAATTACGATGAGAGTTTTAAGAAAACTAAAATTTTAGAAAAATAAAAGTTATTAAGGAAAAATAAAAGTTTATAAAAATCATAAAACATATGTATTTACCCTAAGAAAAGAAGTAATATAACGTAAGATATGGGTAAAAAATAATTAGATATGAAAGATTTCTTCACATTTACCATTCGTAGTTTCTGTTTAGTGTATTCAAATCAATCTGAAGTAAGAGTTTTTGTAAAAATATCAACAAGTAAATCTAGAATTCCTATTAATTGAAAATTATATCTTCGTTATGTTTGTAAGTCCTAATTATAAAGTTTCTTATATCTATGTTCTTATAATATTAGTGGTTTGATGGGTTTTTATGAAGAGAAATGGAACATGTGTTATCATAATGTATTTGAGTATTTGTAAAACTCATGACATAGTATGTGAGTGTGTATTGCATCCATAGAATTTGACCAAAAAAATATCCAATTGCCACATATTCTGCTTTATAAGTGGAAAGTGATACTTATTATTGTTTTTTTACTAGACCAAGAAACTAAAAAATCTCATATGAAATGAAAAGTTAGAGATTTACTTTTCTTATCCATTCCACAACCACTAATGTCTGCATCCGATAAACTTTTAAATTCAAAAACATTTCTGGAAGAATAGAAAAGTACTAATTCCATATTTCCCTTAAGAAAATGAAAAATTCATTTTATAGATTTTAAATTGGACTATTTTATATTTTCTTGATATCTTACACATAACCGTACAAAACACATTAAATCTCTATGACTAGAAGTAAAGTAAAGTAAACTTCCTATCATACCTCTAAAAATATTTTGATAATCTGTTTTCCCAACTTCATCAAGATCTAAAGTATTTGAGGTACCTATGGGAGTACTAATACTTTTATTATTTTCATATCCAAATTTCTTAAAAATATCTTTTATATACTTAAGTTGTGATATAAAATTTCCTTCTGTTTTTTATGAAATTTGAAAACAAGAAAATATGTCAACTCATCCATCATAATAATTTCAAACTCTGGATTCATAAGATCCGAAAATGAATAAATTAAATATTGTTTAGTTAATATGAATATAACTTCATCAACATAAATCTGTACAGTCAATTTTTTTTAACTTCTTTGATAAAAGGGTTGGATAAACAGCTCCCGTAACAAAATTGTTTTGTAACATAAATCATGTTAACCTATCATAATGGGATCGGGGGGATTTTTTATATCCTTATAAATATTTTATATGTTTATAAACGTATTGTGGATGTTTTTTATTTTCAAAACCAGGGATTTTTTTCACATAAAATTCTTCCTGAAAATATTCATTAATAAAATCACACTTCACATCCATTTGAAAAAATTTGAAATTAAAGAATGTTGTAAAGGCTAAAAGTATTCAGATAGCTTTAAGTATTACTACCATAGAATAAGTTTTTTTATAATCAATTTTATATTGTTGATTATATCCATTAGTATTAAGACTAGATTTATTTCTAACAATTATTCCATTTTAATCACATTTGTTCCAAAAAAACCCCATTTTACTCAAATTATAGATGTTTCTTTAGGTCGTTCAACTAAATTCTGGAATTTTTTTCTATCAAATTTACTTATTTCATCTTGCTTCACATTAATATAATCCTCATCACCTAGAGACTCATTAGTATTGTTAGTTTCTAATTGTTAATAGAAATTAAGATGTTCAATTTCATTTCTTAAAGAAATTATAATCTTAACTGGTTGATCTACATCAACAATGATACTTTCATTAGGATGATTACAAAGAAACAACTGACATATTGGGTTTTCAAAAGTCTATTATTCAACAATAGGTAGAAAATATTCTTGAGGAAAAACTTTAGAAACTAATTGTTGATTAACTTCATTATGAGAAGAAATTTCTAATAAAGGTTGAAAATTAGTTGTAAAAGTAAGATATGAAGATGTAGGTTGTGGTTGTTAAAAAAAAGTGTCATTTTCATCAAATTTAACTTGTAATTTTTCCTTAAAAATACAATATTTTTATTATAAAATATTTATTGATTAGAAATAGTGGAATAGCCTAAAAATATTCCTTCACTATATTTGAGTGTAATTTTATTTAAATTATATTATTTTATTAAAAATAATCACTTTGTAACAAAAAAACATTGAAGTAACAAGATTTTTGTTTTATTCCTGTACATAAATCATAATATTTTTTACTATGAAAAGGCCTAATTAAAACATGATTAATAGTATAATGGGAAAACTAACCACTTCATTTCAAAACTTTATAGCAATTGAGTATTCAATCCGAATGGTTCTAGTTATTTCTTGAATAATTATTTTTCACATTGCAATTACACCATTTTACTGGAGGGTTCTAGTAGTTGAAAAGTTATGTTATTTACCTTTTTACTAAAAAAAAGTTAAAAATAAAAATGTAAAAATTCATCTTAATGACCACTGTCAATATTTTTAAGGGAAGTTTTTTCTCATTTTTAACTTTGGCTACAAAAATTTTAAAATTTCAAAAGTCTTGATATTTATTTGTGCTGAAATAATCCCTTATATATATATTGTAATCATCAACTATGAAATATACATAATATTTTCCAATAATTCTTCCAATTTTTGTAGGAACAAATAATTCCATGTAAACTAACTATAAAACTTCATATGTTGAGACTTCACTATAGATTTAAAACATGACTTATGTTGCTTACTGTATTGACAAGAGTCACAAACTTTTGAAGCATCAAACCTAAGTTATGGTAGATCCTTAAAACATACTTTTTAAGTCAACTTAGATAAACCTATAAGGTTAAAGTGTACTAACCTTCTATTTCATAACCAATATTGATTTTTATTTTCACTAAGCAAGGGGAGTCTGTGATCCTAAGGCCTTCTATGTTTAAGTGAATAAAAAATATCATGCTAATTGGATGAAAGAATAAATTCATACTTGGAAGTATATACTAATCATTTAACATTCCTAAGGCTCAAAATGTAAACTTCATTAAATAACATAATTATTATTATAAGGTTGTGCTTATGACCATTAACAAAAAAATATTTAAAATAAGAGCTTTAACAAGAAGGAAAATGTTACATATTTCGACAATATATCCTTGAACATTTTCTCGAAAAATGACTTTGTAACCATTCATCTTGATTATCTTCTTGAAAAAATATTTATTACCTATCATATTCCTATAACATCCACTATCAAAGTACCATGTATTCTTGTTTTTAGTGAAATCTTTGTGTTCCTGAAAAAAAACATTAGACTTTAATCACCCAAACCATCTTGGGTCTAGTAATGTTAGAAAACAACCTTTAAGAATCCACATTTTTCTGAAAAATAATCTTTTTGAAAACCAAGGGATTGAACTTTATTTAATGAGAAATTATTTTTCTATTTCCCACAACTTTGATACTTGGGAAAAAAGTTTCACTTTTTAGAACAAACTAACTATTACTAAAAAATAGGGGTTTTACTTGTAAAACCCTTTCTAGAACTATTAACATGAGATCTAATTTGTTTTTACATGTTATGAAAATTTTCCCTACCACTGGTAAATTTTCATAAAAGTTTTATTAAACTAGAAATCTTGGATTATAGTTTTAGAACTAAATTTTTATCCTCACTATCAATAGTTTTATAAATAAGCTTTTCTTCTAAATTCTCGTTCTCAGAAACAACTTTTTCAAAATATTTTGAAATAGTTTCTTTTTCATAATTAGTCCCATTAAGATATTTAGAAATATCTGATACTTATTTAGTTAAAACATTAATTTTTTCATTTGTATTATCTAGTTTATCTTTAACATTATCAAGTTCTTTTTTGAATGTTTTATAATTCTAATTTTCTAAAATTTTAGAAAATCTGGAAGCTTATCCATAAAAAGGTAAAGATTTATCATCCCTAGCTGAGTAATATTATTCATCAGATGATGTATAATTTTTTTCATTGGGATAAATTTTACTCAAATACATGTTGGTATGCTTTTTAGTAGTCCATACATTATCCATCGAACAATTATTTTCAAGGGGTACTTTATAGAAAAGATTATGTGACTCTATCCAAAACATTCATTATCTGAATAAATTTCTAAAGAATCACCTCCCCTAAGACTCCTTTTTTCAATAGATTTCAAGACTTTATTTACTTTATACTAATAATACTTCTGGGTGTTACTTTCTAAATTTTTTTATTTTTTTATTTCCAATTCATTTTGGACAACCCGGTCTGATATGTCCATATTTCATGCATTCATAAAATGTGACTTCATCTTTTTTATCACTTCTATCCTTATGGACTTTATCTTATCAAAAATGAAAATCTTTATTTCCCACAATCTTATTCATCCTTTTGTATTGATTGGATAACTCATTATAAAAATTTTCAAAAGTTCTAGAATTATATTGAAAAAAAAATCTTCTTCGAAGGGTTTAAAACGTTTTCTAGAGCTTGAACTTTAGAAGGTAAGGTAGTAATAGAAAATGGGACACTTCAATTTTTCTTATTTTCCTTATCAGTGTATTTCTTAAGAATTCCTTCATATTGCATAATATTTCCAATAATATTATCAAGAGTAAGATTATTGAACTTTCTTTTTGCATTAATATTAGTTATTTAGATTCCCTTTCATTGTGCATAATATCAATTATCATTTTCACAAGGATTTCATAATTAAGATGTTTCCCACCAATAGATTTTAAACAATTTATGATGGTTATGAATATCTAATTCATCTTTGTAACTAATTTTACAGGTTGGAAATAAAAATCATGATAATATACTCTAAACATAGCTCTCTTAGTTTCAAAAAGTTTAGAAGTACCAAAGTATGTAGAATAAATATTTTTCTATATACAGTTAACAGCTTCACATGATGATATATGAATATAAATTATTATTTTCATGGAATATAACAAAGTATTCACTACTCCATAATTCATTTGATATTCCTATTTTTATTGATTTTTTAATGTTTTAACATTATCATTAGTAATATTATAATCTATATTAAGAATAAAATAATAATAAACTCTAGTATCGATAATAAAAGTTTTCCTTATCTCTTTAGTATTCATAATCTGCACCATCAAAGATAAGTGGTCCATTTAAAATTCATATTTTCTATATAATCAACATTAAGACCTTACATCTTAAAAACAATGGAATTGTTTTCCACAAATACACATTTGTGTAAAAAACTTTTATAAAAAAAAATTATATCAAAAAATGAACAATTTTTAGTCAAATAGAAGAAGTAAAATCACAATAACTATGTAAGAAGTAGAATCGTACTCTGATACCAATTATAATATTATTATATCTATAATACTAATTATAGGATCATAAGAACTATAATACGATGTAAATAATTATAATAGGGTAGGGGTGAATTGTTGTTTAAAAACCTAGTTTAAAATATTAAAAGTAATTAACCCAAAGCCTCTTAAAGTATGGTTATCAAAATCAGACTCAGTTTCATTAAGAAAGTCAAAAAACCAGATTTAGTTTGTCTCATTATATCAGATTAAAATATTAGTATCTCAATGGATCTGACTAATTAGAGTCTGTATATAATAATTAGATTTATTATTATATAACAAAAAATATTTAAAGATGAATACGATGACTCAATTTCTATTAAATTTAGTGGAATGGTTACTTGTAAATAAACAAGTAATACAATAGCTATATAAATGTATGAGTGACTTATAAGATATTGTTAAAATATTTACCTCTTTTAACCTTAAGAGTAAGGTATTCAATAATTCTAAACAAAGTTATTCATTATTTTTTACTTTCAGTAAAGTCTATATTTCCTTACTAGGAATGTCATCGATATTAAATCATAGTTTATTTGTCTTCCTATCCCCAGAAGCCCTCGATATGATTATCATATCTATCTTAATATCTTTATAATACCATGATATAAGGATTTGATTCTCCATATTTCTATCCTCTTAACCCCACAATCATAACAATGATCGGACATGAGTTACAATTAAAAAATATCTTAAGGACATAACCTGAAAAGGGTTCTTTAATAATGAAAAGTTTGAAAACAATTAAACTAACTAATAAAAAACAGTTCATGTTGATAAATCATTGAGAGTGAATGTAATAAACCATCTCCAAACTCTTTAAGTAACATGGTATTTATAGGTATGCTCAAAATGGTTATATTTCTATGTTTTTTGTAATGGGCATGGACATCTATCACTCGATATCTCATCATAACTAAATTTCCATTTTTGTATTGATTTACACCATAATAGTTTTAAATGTTTTTCATACATTAGAAAAAAGTGCTTCATATTTTGATTATAAACATAGGCTAGTTCGATGGAATTCTTTAACAATGTCAATATGATAATCTTTATGAGAATCAGTCTGATGTTCTCGATTCCAGTATTAGTCCGATTGTAAAGAATTTTTGTCTGTATGATATTCATGACTAAATTCCAACTTATGGTGTGATAAAGGTGAGTTCGATTTATTAGACACGTAATCCTTATGATAATAATAACAAAGAATATAAATTTTATATTAATAATACCTAGACACCTGTTTAAGTATGGTAAAAAGTAATGTCTTATACAAAAAAATGCAAAAAAAATGGGATATAAAAAGTTAGTAAATATGTTTAAGAAAGTGTTAATGATTTCAAAAACTAAATGAATAGAAAATAGAGAAGTAGAAATTCCAACTCCAGAAAAGGTAAATATAAAAATCTCATAGTATTTTGGGCATATAAAGATGAATGAATATCTTCATTGATTATTATGGGATCTTGATAGAGTGTGTGTCACAAATTATTTCAGTACTATTTTAATTTGATAACTTGAAGCACGTTTCCTCAAACATGTTTATGTATTGATCATATTATCCTGATAAAGATTGAGTAAAATTATGTCACCCTTTATGTAATATGTATGTATGATATATTGGAAATGAAAATTTTAAATATATCTTTATTTTGGGAATCTCAAATATGAAATATTTTTCAAATCCTGTTTTATAGTAGTTTAAAAAATTGCTTAATATAATTTTGAAAAATTGTTTAAAATTATCTTTTAAAAATTTTTACATTGAGTTTTAAAAACAATTTAAAAGTTATTCTAAAAATAGTAAAAAAATTAGTTTTAAAATATTTTTAAAATATTTTTTTAAGAATTTTTAGAACATGTTTTCAAAGAAGTTTTAAAAACTATTTAAAATGTGGTTTAAATAAATTTTAAAAACTATTATAAAGTGGATTATAATTTATTTAAAAGAAGTTTAAAATTTTTAAAAAATAAGTTTAAAAGGGTGTTTTGAAACACATGTTAATATTTTTTAAAATCAATTTAAAAGTAGTATTATAAAGAATTTAAAAACATTAATAAATAGTAATTTTTTAAAAGATGTTAAATTTCTTACTAATAATTCAAAAACTATTTACTAGTAGTTTACAAACTGTTTAGAATATATTAATAGTTGATTTAAATTGATTTATTTTTTTTAAGTGATTTCAAGAATGTTTTGGTTATTTTATGTCTATTTAGAACACGCCATGGGTAACACCCTACCCATTTATTATGGTACAACTCATTTTCATTTCAAATTGTACCTAAATAACGCTGGTGTCCATGTTTCTTCTCATTTAATGGCATCACCATTCCCCCCCAAGGGTATATAATATGTTTATTATTTCATGTTGAATATTTATAAAAAAACTATTCAACTCTAATAATCTATATATTATATAACATATGATTATATACTCTCTATAGCTTACCTAATTCCATTAATTGTGTAGTCCACATAAATTCACCAAAATGAAACTTTCAATGATGTTCCTCCTAAAATATTAATTCATATAAATACAATAATAATATAATATTAAATCTAATAAATTTTCTTACCCATATTTGTGCCAAAGAATTATCCTTTATTTAATTTTCATAGTGTCTCTAAGAGGATGGATTCCCGAGAATAATGTCACCGTACTAGGAAAGAGTCTCCATAAAACTTATACATTATCTCTAAATTTTACAATTAATTCAATTATCCTCATTATAATCAACTATCACATGTGTATGGTGGTTCCACACTTCATGCATGCATGTACTCACATTCCTCTTAATAATTGTGCATTCAGAAGTGAAAGAATAAAATACAAATGTTTAATTAATAATATTTCAATGAAAATAAATTATCTTTACAAAATTTACTAGGGTTATATATATATATACTTGATATAGGTTAATAAGTGGGTACTAATGGATCCCTAGGTTATAAAGGAATTATAACCTGTTAACTACATCCATCTATTGGTGAAACAAATTCATTATTACCTTTTACTCTGACTAACTAGGTAGCTAGCAACAATTGAGTTCGATCCCATTAAGAAAGTTGAAGAAGTAGTGAGATTATGTGAGTTTGTGAGCATTAGTTGATTATCTAGACAAATGAATTAATGAGAAGGGATTAAAATTTGAAACAATTTTTGAAAATTCAATTTAAAAAAAAGAAGGGAAAAAATTGTGTCATATTACCAACTTGAAAGGGTTAATTGAAATAGTCATTTTTTATTAAATTTTCTTTATGGAAATAGTTTTACCATAGAGATTCAATTATATTACCATTTCTTGGTTCGCTAAAATATAATTATGTACTTAAATATCAATCTCTTGGTTTAGTTATTGAATGTTCAAATATATATTAAAATAACCCCTAAATTAATGGTAACGGGCTCACCCAATGGTCATGGATTCTTCTATAATAACACATTTAGTTTTCTCCACTAGTGTCATTCTTGTTCCAATACGACTCCAATGGTGAATTTAGAAATAATTTCATTAAATTTATTGTAAAAAAATCATAACAAAAAAAATCATACAAAACCCCCCTTGAATGTCTAGCCTTGAATTCGGAGGACTACACTCCTATTTATAGAAGAATAGATTACACAGTTTGTACATAAAATTATAAAACTTATACTTTTACCAATAACTATTTCCATTGTTTTCTCTATCGGCTAGTGAACAACCACGCCACCCATTAAATTTGAAGCATCAACAGTTGGTTCGTGGAAGTACGTGGCATGTAGCACCATTGTACATGGTGTTTAGAATCTCTATCGACCACCAACCATTTATAGAAGGACTTATAGGGAATGTGAAATATATGTACATAGTGTGTAAGTCTTGGATAGATGCATGGTATTGTTCTCGAGCTGGCTGAGCCATGCATGGACATAGTTCACAACATATATTTATAAAGTACATGCAATGTATATTTCAATTTTTCTTATGATTATCCATGATTTGTGAATTTGACTAGAAATTCATGAAAAATCACCTTGAACACAAAAATAAAGAATTTTATCCATAAAATAATGTTTATTAAGATAAAAACAATGTTTTAATAATCTATAAAATGTGTGAATTAGTATACAAAAAGGGCAAATTATTTGAACATACATGGGTAGTCTTTACTTTCCAATTATATTAACTCACATCTCCTAGATGTTAACATGGTTATGTCAACCCTAACTCCCCAATAAATTAAAGTATCTTGACAAGGGATAGATAAATAACTTATTTTTTGGTTGTATTCTAAGTCAATTAATAGCAGGAATTTACCAAATTAATATTTTTTTCAAGATTTGGTTTAACTTATATATATATATTCATTATTTTTTATTTCGCATGATTGTTAATATTATATATAATTTAAATAATTAATTAATTATATACGATAAAATAATATTATTTTTATTTCATCTTATTATGTTTGTTGATTTATTTACTTTATGTGATAACATTTAACAATCCACATTAACCATGCATAACATAAATATATAAATAACCATGCACTAAAAAATAAAATAAATATGTGATATGATCATGATATTTTATCTATTGGTTTTTTATTGAGTGGAGATAATCTAAACTTAACCCTAAGGTAGATAAATCCTTGATCACATGCCTAGATTGAGTTTCAAATTTTCTCTATTAACCTGTAAATTACCTTGGTTTGTTTCACCTCAGATTGGGTCTTAAATTTTCTCCTCTCATAGAAAGTTACATTATATACAAATTTTTACTCACTCACATATGAGGGTTTCTAGGGTTTTAGGGATACATAAAAAAATCCATAGACATTCAGGCTAATACATAATTAAGGATGTAGGGATGATATGTAAATAATTATATTTAAATTAATAATAAATTATCACATAAAACTATGGAATAAAATAAAATTAAATAATCCCCTCACATACATGGGTTAATCAATTTGATGATCAATCACAACCTGAAATGACTACCAATTTAAACTCGATAGTATTCATTTTTCAAATTTTCAAAAATATGCATGCCACTTGAAGATTTAACTCAACAGAAAATGAAACACTCATCACTCAAGATCATTTAATAATATATATGATCAATATCAAGTATATAAACAGTATCCGTAAGCTTTTAAGTAATCTCATTTTCCTCTTAGAAATATATTCAGAAAAATCATGAGTAATTTTAATCAGGTTCAGATGTTTCAGAGGCTAAGTGTAGGTAGGAAATGATCTGGAAATAATAACAGAGGCTTGAAAAAGGAGTTTAAATTTTTAAATAATAATGCATTATATTTAAGGAAAAATCTGAATGAATATTTATCCCCATCAATAGCTCTCAAATCTAAACATCACCCTGATTTTTACTCACCAACATGGGTTTTTTTACCATCAAGAGTGTAATAAATGAATTTTGTTCCCCTTTTGGATTTTTTTTAAATAGAATGTACCAAATTGTAATATAGTGAATGGTGGTTTTGGAATCCTTATTCCCAAATGATAAAGAGTCACTCTCACTCAAATTTAATTTCATGGTTGATCACCAATATATAACATGAACCACCAAACCCAATCTTTTAAGCTAAAATGAATAATCAAGCAATATTATCAAAGAATTACGGTAGGAAGGAAAAAATTCTTGTAATGTGGCTTCCTATCAAGGCAGTTCATGGTTTCTATGGGTTTCAAAGAGGTAAGATGTAGGGTGGGTCTCAAATTAAAATTGGATAAAAATATAAATAACAAGCCTCGATCATTTTTAATGTGATTCGAAATTTTCATAGTTTGAGTAGAAAAACATCCATGTTCATGTAACGCATATCCTAAGAATCTCTCAAGAAATAAGGTATAAGGAAGGATATAAAAAGGGATTATAATATCTTTCAGGAATGAGGATTAAATTTGGTCAATCTGACAATGAAATGAATATAAATGATTAGATTAATAAATGAAAATGGGCAATAATTTAAATGATAAATCGAACTATATCACTAATCATTTTAAAATAATTCAAAATTAAATAATTTTATAACTTTTAAAATTACCATCTATGTTTTTCTTATTTATAATTATAATTAGACCAAATTTTTTCCACCTTTTAAAATATTAAATATATTTAATGATGTCTCCTAGGTTAGTCTATGGATAAAATTCTATGTAGTTAAGAGGCTCCCCCCATAGTTAATATCTCATATGGTGCTCCATGTGCAACACTAAGTAATTGAAGAGGATGTGGAATGGCATAAGTAGAACGAGATGAGGGGGAGTAGTGGAACAAGTAATCAAAATAAATTAATGAAAACAATTGCTAAAATAATACTCCCATCACGAAGAGATGGAAAATATTGAAAAAGTCAAAAGGATAGGCCCATGATATTCCAATGTACCTATGGCAGTTGATGAAATGGAAAAAGGATTTTGCATTTACTCAAACAATCTCATCGAAAATAAAAATAATAGAAAAATGATAAATATATATATATAATTAAATAAATGAGTGTCAGAAATAGTCACCAAGTGACCTCAGGAGAGACTTTTTCTGATACTGGTGGATCTATGAGAGGAATGGTAGCTGCAATAAAATCTCATGGTACAATCCCCTTACTCTACTATGTGCGATCAGTTGAAATATTTCTAGAGACATCAGTGGAAGTGGCAGATGGTACAATAGACAATAATATCACAATGTTGGTGGCCATAGTAGTAAATTGTTCCTATATATCTGTTTAATTAGAAACCTTACAAGGAGTAGGTTTTTGGGGATATAAGAAGGACCAATTGCTAAATAATAAGGCCCAACATGCACTCAATATGATTAAGGTAACCATCGATGGTATATAGGTGGTGATCCATGGAATCTGGGTGGGGAGAGGTCAAGAGTTCAACTGAGGGTATGGGTAGTGGTGGGGTTATGGATGGGCCAGTAGATAGCATGCAAGAAGATGATGGTTGGGAAGAAAAATTATGGAGGGGTGGATATTGAATTCTACTAGTAGAGTTAGTGGTGGGGGTGGAATCAGAAAAGTTTCACCCTCAAGGGAAGGTGGGTCCTCTCTCTCCACATCTAGTGTTGGGTAATCCTGGAAAAAAACATTGGTGGTCCCCCACTTCTCAACCATCTTCATGCGAATAAGAATTAGAAAATCTATCTACTGTGGAGAATCTAGGTGAGGATGAGGAATAGGGGGATTAAAAACCCCGAAGTACTGTGCCAACTGAGTGTAATATAAACCATCTGACAAGATACTAAGACTTCCAAAAAACATTGGGTAGAAGTATGAGGTAGAAAATTAAGGTAGGTTAGGATATTTATTCCAAATGATATTGGTCAGTAGATCAAGTAGTGTCCAGACACAACACCCACGTCCTCATGGCATGGGATGATAATGTATCTGAAATAGTGGTGGATGAAATGGAGGGGTGGAGAGATGATCAATGTGTTATTATGGTTTGTGGGATCATACCAGACATCTGATCTAGTAATCTCCCACCAAACACTAGATAGGTCAGAGTGGTTAGGGAAAGATAGGGTGACAAATAGTGGTGGGGGGCCGGATTATGCATATTTCAAACCCTTTATCAAAATCCACTATATTTATGAAAAAATATCATTCACCCAACTTTAATTCGATCAAGGACACTATATCACAATATGTGGGGCCGTTGAACTCAATGGTCACAAAAAATATAAAAATAAATCTCTAATAGTGGGAGTGCTGACCCATAGAGTGGAAATAATACGTGTGTGCCTGAGTAGATACTCGATCTCCTCCCATATTCATAGTCTATTTGGAACACTAATTTCTAAAATTTGACCACTTGACAGGATCGTGTTTCATGAAAACCACCACATTCAGTTAGTTGTAGGATGGCTCTTGTCAAAGATAAGGAATGGGTGCGTCTGAGGCCATGTAGTTATGGTTGTTGGCTATGGTGGATCCTCAACAACTAGATTATAAGACCCTGATGAGGTGCTAAATAGTGGAGGTTCATCTAGTGCCATCGTAGAGGGCTCTAATGTAGTGGTGGGATCTGCATCAATGGGTCCCTTGGTAGTTATGGAAGGTGTTGCAGATGCACCTTATGGGGATGTAGTGTCCACGAGATTAGAGGATAATGTTGAGGATTTTGTGGCTACTGCAAGAGGAGGTAAGATCCCAAAAGTTGGATACTAGTGAGGTGGTAGATCCTCCATGGAATACCCTCATGGTGTTTGGATCTGGACTTGACATGGCGCAGGTTACTCCTCTTCGGTAGTGGTCATGGGCCGCTTCCCATTGGATCAGTCTCCATGCTCCATGACATAAAAATGTAAAACACGATAAAATAGACATAAAGATAAATGAAAAAGGAATAAAAAAATATTAAATGATATAATTCAAGTACATGGTGTGTATATCAAGAGTACATGGCTGGCACTATGCTCTGGATGCCAGCCCATGTGCTCTGGAAAAACACACCGAGTGGGATGGTATTTGGATATTTTAAAGTACACAACTTATAAAAGTGGAATACACCATGTGTATGGACATTGTTATCCTAACCATGTATTATTATAGACATTACCTCTTCCATGGTAGGGGTCAAAATGAAAACACACATCATGTACTAAACACAAAAATTGTATTAGTAGACATGGGAAAATAACCTATGTGTGTATCCTGATCATGGTTAATTCCTCTAGGAGAGAGTACATGATGTGTGTTGAATACACATGTTGTATGTTTGACATGAAAATTCTTTCCATGTGGGGGTCAAGACACGATCTCTCCTAAACTGTGACAAGGAAACAATACATAGTGTGTTACTAACACAAACTGTATATTTTCAAATTTCGAATATAAAAAATGTGGTTGTATACATGATGTACATGATGTGTGTTCTTCATACGATCTTGTGTACTATAGGTTATGGATGAATGACTCACCCATTATAGAACCCTCTCAAATTCATTACAAACATTGAAAAAAAGGCGAAGAAACTACATACCTAGATTGAATATGGAAATGGGAAGAAATTGGGGCCTAATTCGAACAACAGAAGGATTACAACTGAAGGAAATATGGAGGGGGGCTTGACATGAGGTGTTGCTGGGATTGGGTTTTTATATTTTATTTATGGGATACACAACATGTAGTGTTCCATACATATATTGTGTGTATATATATACATATTTGATTTATATATATATATTCATTTTAAATATAAATGATTATTATTATGAACTGTTCATAAATTATTATTTATCATTAAAAATAAATATATATTTAAACATAAAAATAATCCTATAAATGTAGTGTATCTAAGAAATAAACATCGTTTTTTCTAAAATTTGAAAAATATAACTACAACTTTCGGTCCATTGATAGGGGTGGGATTCAAACCAATGACCTGGCCATTTCGAGTGTGTGACCTCAACCACTGGAGTGAAGGTTGTAGTACTAAAAAATTTATTATTATTTGATATTTTGAAATAGTTTAAACACTTCACGATAAAAGTTGGAATCCAGGGCATGTGTTTTTAATTATTTAAGACTTGGATGATATATGGAGATTAAGTGAATTTGAACCCAGGTCTTTTGGACCTTGGGTTACGACACTGCCAATCAGCACACATCACCCTTGTGTGATTTTTTATTTTTTAAAATAGTTTTAAATTAATAATGAAAAATAATATATAAACGACACATGATGTATACTGAAATAAAAAACATGTGGTTTTATTTCATTGAAAAAGGATGGAATTGAGTTGGTTATAAGAAATCAAACCAGAGTCTTTTGGATCCTGGGCTTTCCCCCTGCCATCCAATTTAGCCCCACCATCAGTTTTCTTTTATTTTGAAATGATTTTAATCACTTTTTAAAACATATCTCATGTAATTTAAGAGAAAGTGAGATTTAAAATAATAAATCCTATACCAAAGGAGGGTTTGGATTTATTTGAACCAACAATAGCTCAGATACACTATGACGACCTTTCTATAATCATATTCTAATTCCTATTTTATTTACTTCATCAATTTTTACTTATAAAAATGTAATATTATAATATAATTTAAAGATAAACATACATTCCATGTATGAAGATACACATGGTGTGTAGACTAATTTCATTCACATTTAATAAAGGGTAGTACATAACATATGAAGAATAAGTGGACACCAAGTAGTTATTAAAAACAATTGAGAGAGTGAGAGGGAGGGTAAGATATTATGGATTACCTTACAGAAATGACCTTTTTTTTCTTTAGCTTGACTTTGGGTAGGTTACTTACCCATTGTATTAATGTGGATGTGGATTCTATTGTGAGAACCACCACATATGTCTGGCACCTTGATCTTCCAGCGAGTTTTCTTGACCTTCACTTAGATTGGGTGATGGCTAGGAATATCTTTTCTCCATGGCCAATAAATATGAAATGTGGACTTGTAACTTCTTTTGATCATGTACTTCTTCGAACTCCTTGATTTCATACTTTGATATGTTGTAAAACTTAAAATTATGACAATAATCCTCTAGAGAAGGTAAGAAATCAACTAAGGGTTCGTAAAAAATAATTTATTAAACTCATTTTAAAATGACATGATGTGTTCCTATATTCAAAGTCTATATTTTGAAAATAATTTTCAGAATTTTTTAGTACATTTATTGTGGGTCGCACATCATAACATGCTTACTCATTTGAATTAGAATAAGATCACCCAACTTTATACTCAACCAGATTATCTATATTAGAGATTATCGTGGAAAGATGTTATTCCATAGTTATAAGACATCCCAACATTTTGGTTTTGTCTAACTAGAATGTGGTAATAGATTCCATCATTGATAATAGTTTTTCAGTATTACCTAAAAGAGGTTCTCGAAGAGAAGACAAAATGGGTGGGGAAAATGATATATATGGGTAGTCATCACTCGAAAAAACATCATCCATGTATGAATAATACTCTTAAAGATAATAGTAAAACAAAATTGGATCATATGGATAAAAATCTTCTCCTAGAGAAGTGTATCTTCCTACAAATGAATAAAAAACCATAGGGATGAGTGGTCAAGGTTACCAAGATAATATTGAAGAAATTAAAAAGAAAATTCTTGTTATACCAACCTTGAATCGGACTAACACTACTACTTTCTTTTTGTTTCCTCGAGAATGGTGTCATAATTTAACAATTCCCATCGCAAGGCCTAGAAAATTGATTGTCCCCTTCTAATTCAACTAATTGGGTGACTATGAATAGTCAGGGTTGATCCTATAGGGAAATATGGAGAATAAATTAGCAGAATTGAGTCTGTCAGTTTCGGCTGATTATCTATAAAAATGAACGATGGATAAGGGATGAATGTGTGAAACAATTTGTGAACATTTAGTTGAAAAATAAGAAGGGAATGAATTTTTTTGTAGTTGAGACGTGATGAGGATTAATTACAATAGTCATTATTTTGTATTAAGTTTATTTATGAAAATAGTTTTTCTACAATGATTCAATTATATTACTATTCCTTGGCCTCCTAACTGGTAATTATGTATTTAAATATAAATACCTTGGTCAAGAGATTTAATGTTCAAATACATGTTAAAATATTATCCCTAAAATAATGGAAAAATGTTCAAGCAATGGTCATGGAGTCGCCTATTGTAACTCCTTTGGTATTCACCATAGGTGTCATTATTGGTACGATAATACTCCAAGAGTGAATGTGGAATTAATTTCATCAAAGGGATTATAAAAAAATAATAAAAATTGAAACAAAATATAATTTCTAATACACTTCACCCATTATCTTATTATAACCCTAGTATTATAAGATCAACCTCTTATGATCATGATCTTGGTGTGCAGGTTGAGAAAAAAATCAACCCCTACTATGGATACAAGATAAGAAAGTAGAAAAGGGAATAATTACACTAAAATAGAAATAAAACAGAATAATAGATCCTACTTGGTTTTGAGGGAGATGAACTAAAATTGATACAACAAATCCCCCTTGAATGTCCAACCTTGAATTCATAGGGATACCAAAATATTTACTAAAAAATAGATTATGCAATGTGTACTTGAAAGTACATGACATGTTATTTGATAAAAAATTATTTCTATTTTTCTTTTCTAGTCATTGAACAGCCACACTGCCCATTGAATTTGAAGTATTGGCGGTCAGTTAGTGGAAGTACAAGGCTTTTAGTGCCACTATACATGGCGTGTAGAATCACTATTGACCACCAACTACTTCTGTAAGAGAATAGACGACATGTGAAGTATATGTACATGGTGTGAGGTTATTTTTTTGTATACAGAATTATGTCTCAGGATGCTCAAGCTAGGACTGGACATATTAAAGAGTGTCTAATTATATAGTACACACCATGCTTATGCTAATTTTTCTTCTTATCATCCCCGATTTGTGAATTTTACTGGAATCTCCTAAAAAATCACCACAAACACCAAAATAAAGCATTTGATCTATAAAATAATGTGTATTAATTGAAAAAATATATCAATAATATATAAAATTCCCGAATTAGTATACGAAAATAGGAAACATCACCTATGTAGTAATAGTGGGGTCTAGTGTAATCTCATGATGATTAATATGCTTAGGAGGTTCAGAATGCACTGGAGAAGAATTAAAGAGTATGAACAAAAAATACTAAGAGAGTGAAGTAGTAGTAAATGGATTTGGCATAAAAAATTGTGGAAGAAGTTAATATATATGGGGATTGGGATCCATCATCAGATAATGAAAATAAATATAATGAGGATCATACGTAAATTTCAGCAACAATATAGGCAATCATAATTTACATGATTCGTCCAAGGGAAATATGGGATACGAATCTATGATATATAGTATATATAACTAAGGTTATGAGTGTAATAAGGTATGATGAGTTATGTGAGTAGATCTAGTATAACTCCCTCAACTCAACAGGTTGGGAATAACTACTAATAGTCTAGTCATAGAATAGCTGTCTCGGGGATGATAGATCTGGAATAAAAATTTAAGAATGATTAATGACATGACATTATATGCTATCGATATATATATATATATATATATATATATTTGAAATAGTATAATCGCAAAACACAAAAGAGGAGGAATTCCATTCTCTTCATTTTAATATTGTTATCATACAATCTCTTCCTTCCTATCTCTTCAATTTTTCTTTCATTTCCTACATTACAAAATAATTATGCATTTAATTTGAAATTTATAACAACTGTGTAATGCAATCAATAAGGATGAGGTGACATGTATTAATTAAGGGATATCGATTTTTAACCCAAATGAGGGATTTGTAGTGACATAACATAATCATATCATATTTAGTGAAAATAATATTATAACATAAATGAAATGTCATAAAAATTCAACACATTCTAATTAGAATATTAAACATGGTTATAATATGGTTTTCTTATTATATTTTCAATTTGATCCAATTTTATTTTGATTAGTTCATTCGGTTTATATTTTGGAATGTTAATTTTATTTATCTTTGGGTTAGGTTATTTGGAAATTTCTTTATATGCTTAGTTGGTTATTACTTTAGGTCATTTGGTTCATTTTGGGTTTGTTATTAGGTTCATTTTTAGTTTAGATCATTCATTTCATTTTGATAATTTGATTTATTTTTGTTTAACCCAATTTCATTTGAATGTTTTTGTTTTTTAATTCTCACAAGTTCAATACTTTTTTGTTTGTTCATATTTATTTTATTCTAATTTTATTGCTTTAGTTTTTTTTGTTTTATTGGGTTTTAATAAAGTTAAATTCAATATTAAAAAATGAAACTAAAATAAAACTATAATAACATTATATTGAAAAATTACATGAAGGTAATGTTGGATACAAAATTGAACCAAAATTAAAGAAATTTAAATAGTACCAACATGAAGGGCCCGAGTTAATCTAAAAAAAAGAAATGAGAACACATACAATTGATTATTAATATTACCCACCTAAACTTTATATACACAATTAACTCTAAAAATCAGACAATTTGAGTCAGTATAAGTAATAAATTGAATAAGGATAATAAGGGTAGAGATGGTGTTAATTCCATCCCCACTATCAACAAAAACATGTCCTGATGTTACTTCAGTAATGACATCAAATTTATGTCTTAGATGAGCTTTACCATAATTGTTTTCTCTAATGGTGCTAAAATATAATGTTCCTCAATAGTGATGATGTGATTCATTTAAATAACTCTAAATCCATTGACATTAATAAATATTCCTCATATCATCATTGAATCAAACCACTTGAATTTCATTATAGTGACTCAACCATGGGAGTAATAATCCAATATTTGTATTTTCTCAACAAATCCATAATAAGAATCATTTTAATGTGGAGGCCTACTATATGATGAATTGGAATAACATCCTATCATTATAGTTACCATAACACCATCATTTTTTGTTCTTATATTCACTGTTTCACCAATGATAATAAATTTTCACACTTTGATCACTATTTATTTTCATTCATGAACAAAAAAATCAGGATTGGAAGCCAAAGCTAAGATTTATTGAGAGAAAGAGTAAATAATTAAACTCAATACGTAAAATATAAATTAATATTAAAATTAAATGATTATTTTAAGTTTGTTTTATTATAGTAATAATTATACCTTAAATTCTGAACAATTTAGATACTCTTTTCTATGAAAATACACTCTTCTTATCAAAGTTAATGAACAATGATTTATTTTTATTTTTATTTTTTTATGTTTACTACATAAAAATATGGAATTTTTTGACACATGTGTACAATTAAATTGGATGAGATAACATGTAAATATGAAATTTTATTATTTGATGTACTCAAAGAAAAAATCCCTATTAAATTTTCTTATTTGATGTACTCATCTTTATTTCTTGTTAGTTAGTTATGTATTGTGTTCACATCCTACAAATATATTGAATAATAATATATACATTATTGATCCATGTAACCTTTCAAAATGGATCCATTAGGATGATTCCTATTTCAAACATATAAATTCAATGTTTTTCATATTTATTTAGTGAGGCACATACAAAAAATGTAACTGAAACTCCAAGAATTATTTATGTTAGGATATGGACAATTATATATATCATGCATGTGAAAAATTATAGAGGAAAAATTTCCATTCAATCACACAAAATTAATGATGCCTCTTCCTATATCTTTACATGAAATACTTGGAAAAGTTTTTATCACAAAAATATTTATAAAAATGAAATAATTTAATCAAGACCACCCTTACGTTATTGGAAAATATCTTTCTAATTTCTATTATAATCAACTCATGAAGAAGGTTACAATAATAAAATATTTTTAGAGATTTAATTTTTAAATATATTCTCCTGACCCATTTTGATATGATTCATAAACAGTGATCAGAAACCTTAAATAAATTTATTACATAAAAAAATTGGGAAGGTGTCATCACATAAGAAGAACACATAAATTTACATTTATTTTCACTAATGCACATATGATGTGATTCTGGTTTGATAACCCAATCCACCAAGTCATACTGAGATCATAAATCATATTTTTTCTCCCCCTTTACTTTTAGAATAATTTAAAGAAACATTTCACAAGTATTTTTTTAAACACGAATTATATTGAAACAATGACATAATAAATTAGTTAACCAATAGAGAAACTCAAAGAATATTCTTTTCTACTTCTAATTGTAATTGGATTCAGTGAAAACATTTTTATTATTTATATATTTAATCTATCCTTTCCTCCATAAAAAATTATATCTTGCAATTCATTAAGCACATCAGTTCTAGACATAAAAGTTGTGGATTTTATTTCTCAATGGTATTTCAAAAACATTAAAAAGTATTCTTATATGGATGATCCATTGGAAATAATATTTTATATCCCATGAAATTGAAACTATATTGATATTTAAGTCTTCAAGATCATGTTTTTTTATACAAAAAGTACAATAATGTCTTCCCTTCATTCTTCGTATATATGTCTTTTCATAAGAAGGAAAATTATTACCATCAACATAAGAACAACATACTTTCAGAATATGTCTTTTGAACAAGAATCATATATGAAAACACCCAAATTCTAATGTTTCTTTAACTCTTTTATTAAAGGTTGTATATATATATCAATATCATTGTCAAGATCAGAAGGTATATAAATGATTATAAAAAATAAAGTGAAGGGTTTCTCATACTCATGCATGAATGAAGGTTATAAATTTGAATGAAAACTGGCCATGTGATTTGTGATGTAATCATTATAGAAAAAATATTTAAATAATCATATGAAAAAATTAACCTCACATTAAACACCCTAGTTTGAAAGGTAGGATATCGAACATAAAATTTCCTCCATGTTAATAAATCTCTTGAAGTAAAAACTCATCATTATCGTTATTTACTTTATTATAATGAGATCACATATTTGTTGACATTTTATTAGATAAGTATAGATTTTTGAGCCTAGGAATAAATCAAAAGTGCCACATTACTTTTTTTGGAACACGAGATGGTGGTCAATTGGTATTTGGATTCTATCAAGATGTGCCACATTTTATATAATCACTTAGGACCATGGTTTACTCCTAGAATAAACTACAATATTTAGTATAATCATGATATTTATTTATATAAAATTCATGTGTGTCAGTTAAATTGCATGATTTATAATGGTTTGGGGGCACATTTTTATCATTAGGAAGTAAGTCCTTAAAAAATGTAAGAATATAATTTATGTAAGTATTATAAATTCCACAAAGGGTTTCCCCATGAAATATTTCTATTAAAAATTCTATCCATTTAATTTTTAATACATTGCTGATATACTAGATTCATGTATGTATTAGACCTTTATATGAAGCATTATTATACATAAAATCTAAAATAAAATCATTTTTTTAATTGATTGAGATGTGATAACATTCATTCATATAACTTATAACCATTATATTAAAATAAAACAATTTTATATTTTTTTTCATAAAATCATTTAATTAATATTGAAGTCAAATCCAAAATATATTTAAAGAAATTAAACTTGATTAATTTATTTAAATCACATTTAAAAACATGGAAATAAGATTGAAGTAAAATCCATTTTTAATCATTCTCCATTTCTAGGCATAAATACCAAATTTGACAAACATGAATACATCATTATCAAAAGAAACATCTTAGTTTATATTGTAATCTGCAATTTGATACGGGAAAAGACCATTTAGAACTAATTCAAACTCTATATTTATCACTTATATCATTAATTTTATAACTCTATCCCATGAGATAATAAAATTCCACATATATAAAATAATAATATTTAAATCTTTTATATCAATGAGTAATAACTATTCATAGTACCAAATAAAATACTCTAATACAATTAAATAAACAAGCACATTTATTATCTAATAAGGAGAATTCAATATCATAAAATATAATTTTTACATAAATAATCTCATAATTGGGATTTAATCTTATCATGTGGACAACTATTTATAATTTTAATCAAACTGGTTTTAAAATTAATTAATACATTATTAGAATAAATTTTAATCGTGTGGATTTATAAAGTGAAATAATAATTTATTATGACAAAAAACACCCTAAATTATGAAACATAACTTGAAATCATGAGTACATTAATATTTTAAAACCAAATAATAAAACATAACAAAACATCAAAAAACAATTTTACTTGAAAAATATTAAGTGCATAAATTTATGTTTTCCAAAATAAAGGTTCTATAAGCCCTGAAAAACTCACATTTCATTATAACTAAATAGGTGTCAATTTTTTTAAAATAATTCATCTATAACTCAAACCTTTCGAATAAAATCACACCACTTACAGAAAACTCATTTATACAAAATATTATTTGAAATATTTATATTGATTCAAAACCAATCACCCGGTAAAAAAATAAATTTTAGGTTATTCACATTTTTGGTAATTAAATACAGAAACACAAGGATAATATATTAGAAAAGGGGAACCTAAACAACACACATTGATTATTTAATATAAGAATCATTTTATGAAGTTTATATCAAACACAAATTGAATTAGAATACAAAGAATTATTGAAACCATATGATCCAAAGGAGAGAATAATCCAAAGGGCAGAACGAATCTTTTGAATAGAATGAGGGTTGGTATAAGTGATATTCTATAATGATGGTTTTGAAAAACTATTAGTATAGCCTAATCTTAAATAAGCTAGATAATTTTTTTTGAAAATTATCGGTATATGGGTACCTATACATATGGTCATTTAAAATCATTGTTATAGGTATGATCGGATAGCTCCAAAATTGATTAGTTATAGATTCTTATTTCACATGTTATAATATTTATATTGATTTCTTTATAACCTCACTTTGAATCAAGAATTTATATTTTCAAGTTCTAATTCAGAAAGATTGCATGTTATTTCCATATAAACCCCATTCATTTTCCTCAACTTATTTTCCACATTCATTATTTTATTTATGTTATTATCTATGAGTTTATGATTTCTAAAGGCCATTTTAAATTATTTCAACTTTATTTTTAAATGTGTGAAAGATGGTTTTTTAATTCTTTCCACATGATCTCAATTTCCCACCATATTTTTCATTTTTATTTATAAATATTACTATCTATGTTTTCACAGTTTTCAAAATTAATTTTTATTTCAATTATTTTAAAAATTATTTCTTTTGAAATAAAGGTTATTAAAAATATAATGGGGTTGTTTTCCTAAAAAAATTCTTTTTTTAAAGTATTCTTTCCCCATATTCTTTTAAGTATGTTCCATGATTTTATCTTCTCTATGATCTTAACTAATGTTTCATGTGTTTCATAATGTTATCCTTCCTTTATAGGTTGGATTAAATAATTTTTTTAAACATTGAAAAGGTAAGTTTTAAGAGTTTTATAATTAAAGTATAATATTCTAATTTTTTTGTTAAAATTATAGTACTTGAGAATTATATATTATGATGGGTGAGGTTGAGATATAAATACATAATTAATTTAGTAATGATTTATTATCTTTAATAATAACATTATAATTAGCTGGGTATGTTATTCCAAAGTGATATTGGAATTATCTGGGTATGTTATTCCATAATGATACTATAATTAACTAATTATGTTATTAAATTAAAATCGGGAAATGAATATGATATTCCAAGATTTCATCATGATTTTTTATGATTATTTTTGGATTTTAAATGGAAATATTTATATTTCATGATATAATAATTTTTTTTATAAGAAAAAGGAATTCTTTATCTTTTCAAAGGTAAAAGTTTGTATTTAAAGGAATGGTAGTTCTCTTTTAAAGAGTTATCATTTTCATGAGTTTTTTATTAAATAACTTCAAAAATAATTTCATTTAATTATTCTTGATTATGAGTTTGTTTTATGAAACCATTTTAATAAAATTATCCAGTTGTATGTTTGAAATTAATTAATATAAAAGCTTAAATATTTTTGTTTAAAATAAATACCTTTTCAATGTTTTTGAGGTATTTCATTATCTTAACAAGTTTTATATTTCTTGCATACCCCTTACTAAGAATCATGTGATCATCCAATAATTTCAAATGATATTTATAGAGCATATGTATGTGGGGGAATTAGTATGAAATCAAGTTCTTATAATGATTTTTTTTCCTTGAATGAAGTAGGTGTGTCATATTAAGATTTTACCTTAGTGGAAAAAATTTCCATTTGGTTAGAATAGTATGAGTTTTTTTATGTAATGGATTTTATTAATTATTTATAAATATAGACCTAAAATTTCATGATAATGTATGAAATGAAATATTATATATAAATAATATTATTTTAGGGTGGTGATGTTAGATTCCTTATAAAATATCCCCATTAAAAACAAGTAATTCCATACTTGACCCACCAATTATAACTTATGTCTCTCTACAGTAAATTCTTGATTCATAATTTGAGAGCCAATCCATACCGATGATTACATAAAAATCCTCCACATGTATTATTATTAGATTTTTAACAAGTTAAAACCCATGAATTATAATTTGAACAATTTGGAATATCTTTTTTTCAATCAAAGTACAACTGAGTGTTCTAACTGGTAAATCATTCCTCATTACATTACAGGGTGATTAAATATTCTTTGAAAAAATGAATGATATGAAATTGTTTTTAGATATACAATTGAATAATTTCTTATCTAAATTTTTTTCATGTAATCAAACTACCAACTACCATATTATTTAGAAATCCAAATTTTACCATCGGAAAGAGAAAAATTTCTTGATCGATGAATGAATTTTTTCTTTGTTTTCAGTATAAAATAAAGTAAATATATTTGGAATACTTATATGAGGAGTTAATTATTTTAGAAGTGGTGTATGTTAATGTATTTTATTAGGAGTTGAGTATGCTTGAATTGGAGAATCCTGGAGAATTTTCCTTAATGAATTAGTGATGCTTGGAGAATTCTTATGGATCAATCTTATTGCAATGGGTGTCATGCTTTGAAAATTATTGTTTATATATAATTGGATGTCACTCTTGGAAAGTTCTTCCTCTCATAAATATGACAATTTTTTGTGCCAATATTCAATACCTAAGACAAGCGTTAGAAAGGAAAAATTGTTTATAATAATGTTTAGATGATTAAATAATTTCATGCTATATGAATTTCATTTTTCATGAAGAATACACAATAGAAGAGAAGAATAAATGAGTATTTGGATCTCCAGGTATATATTTTGAAAAATATTTATTTAATTGTTTAATATAAAAAATAGGTAGCCCAACCTTGAATCCAACCTATGGGACCTAAGTGCAGACAATTCTAAGGTGGGAAAAAGGGGCTACCTCATGCTGGACCGAAGGTGGTAGGGGTTGTTTGTAAGCCCAAATAAGTCCCCCTATGCATAATGGGGTTAGATATACTAGAAGGCTCATGGATAGTACCATATAGTGGGAAGCAATAGGTGCGGAGAGGTTGGGCCGATAGCCCACTTGCCCAAAGGCCCATTGTGTGTGCAGTGTATCCAGGTTCCAACCCCAGTTCTGGCTTGAAGGTGAGGGTTGAACACAATCTATTATAAAGTGTATTGATGCTGCATTGAAGATTTGATTTGGAAAAACCCTATACAGTTACTCTTCACTCATCCTTTAAAAAGAGGTAATGCCAGCCGTTTTATCTGTTTAATCATTTAAACATAAGTCATCCAATCTTAGAGGGAGATCATCTTCTTCCTTCTCATGTATGCGAACTCTTTGTGGATGAGGTTTTAAGTTCAACCACACCTCAAAGTAGTAAAAATCCATATAGGGACTTCCAATGATCTTCTGGTTCTTTAAAAATGGCTAATGAATATTTTTCATAAAGCAGTAAATATGCTTTGCAATGATGAGTTTGTGGGGAAAAGTTCTTCATGATGAGAAGATTTTAGTATATTTTTTATTTCATGGTAGATATTTTATGTGAAGCCACATTGAAAAATATTTTGCATATATTCCATGAAAATATTCAAAGAAAATAAAATGTTATGTGGGATGTTACTGGTTTGCGGATGAAGCCGCTATCCGAGAAGAGAGTATGAATTTGTGTTCATGGTCGGAGATGATTTGTAGAGGAAGAGTTCTACACAAGTGAGAAACTATATCTAAACTAGTTTCTATGATAAGATCTGTTTGATGTGAAAACCAGTTCTTGGAGAAGACAATATGTGTAGAGTAAGTCTTTTGTGGATATAGACGGTGTATTTGTGGCATCACAAACCAGTATGTGATGACTACTGGTGAATCTCATTTTAAGAATAATTAGTTGGGTTTTTATTTAGAGTTACAGTATGGGGAGATCATAAGATTTGATTTTACAGTATGCGATAGACTTCCATATAGTACATGATGTTTTCAATAAGAATGATATGTTATGTACATAGAGAAAAATGCTATTCAGAATAGCTTTGTCTAATGTCATGAAAATTTCAATTGAAATAATTTCTATATAGATATGAATAAAAATTATATGTGGACATGTTTATTTAAGACGTGTTTACAATGAAGATGCTATGTGGAACTAAAAATCATATCAAATTCTATTTGCTAAAGATTCTTTGCAAGATATTCTATGTAGAAACTATTCTTTTAAATTCTATGTGGACATACAGTATGAAATGAACATGTTGTTTATAGAGATAGGAGATTTGTTAAATAGTTAAAAATATTTTTTGGGAATATCAAACAATAAAACTCTTGTTAGCTACTTATTTTTTCCAATAAATACATGGTTATCACTAGACTAAATCATGATCAAGAGTTTTGGGGAATTCTATCATCATTAGTGAAAACTTTTATATTACTCCAGTTGAGTTCCATATAGAACATTCTTATTTTAGCGAAGAAGGAAATTATATGAAGATAAATGTATGTATATGGAATTATATACCAATTTCTCTTTGTTTTATTTTCATAAATAAAGTGACACATAATCGAAAATGAACCAACTTTCTATTTGAAGCATCAGTAGGAGAATCAACAAGAAAGGGGAAAAACAATACAAAATAAATTATGTATGTCCTTATATTACCCTTTTATGTTCACATGAACAATTTAGAACATTGTTTGAATTTTAAAAAGTAGATAATCAAGTTAGAATTCCATTAAATATGTCATGACCTGTCCCTCAGGGCCCGTGTCATGACTACCCCAAGCCCCCTTCCATAGGACAGGGGTTGGCAACTAGCACCAGAAAGGAATATCCCTAAATTGGGAGGGAATTGCCTTTAAACCTATTCAAACACACAGTCTAAGGACACAACAAGATGTAACCATGAAGTAAAACTGCAGTAGTAAAAGTGTGTACTGAAAGTAAAGGGGTTGGAATACCATCCCAATTGAAAGATACAACTACACCAAAAAACAGTAAACCACTTTTGGGGTCGTCCACCAAGGATCCTACATGAAGGGTAGGTACAACTCATCTCCACAGCCCTCCATGTAAACTGTCATCGTCATCCACCATCAGGTCCTAGCTCCCTGAGTCTCAGTCAAGGCTGCCCATCATCTGCACAAGACATAATAAGATGCCGAAGTATCCCGTGTAGGTGCGAGTATAACAATACCCATCATGGACCCCAAAACCCCTGAAGGTCTCTCAGAATTCTACAAATGAAAACCACAAAGAATGATCTCAATCAAAAATCACAAATAAAAGACTCAATTCAAACGAGGTACAACTTAAGTACCGAAGTATAGATGATTAGTCGTAAAGCTATATCATCTTATTCTCTCAAGGGTTCTTCTAGTGATCTACCGAGGATCGCTCGGTACTAACCTCCACTAACCCACATAGGATCGGAAGGTACTAACCCATGCTGAACCACACAGGATTTTACCAGCCTTGTATCGATAGGTACTACCCCCCATTGACCAACATAGGATATGACCCACACAGGATCGGTATGTAATAACCCACACAGGATAGTTAAGTGCTGACCCATACAAGATCAAAATGGGCTAACCCACATAGGATCGTTGAGTGCTGAACCCCACAAGATCTGACCCACATAGGATTGGTACTGATCAACATAGGATCTCTAGATGCTGATCCACATAGGATCTCTAGGTTCTCGTCCACATAGATCTCTAGGTGTTGATTCACACAGGATCACTATTCAATTGACTGAAAGCCACATGATTCTCTTCACCTAGTGCACTTGAGTTCTATAGTATCAGATCCTTAAGATATCAGTCATGCCTAAACATCTTCTAAGTCCCATGAAGAATTAATCCAATTATCTTTCATGTCATAAGGGTTCGTATGCAGCAAACGACGCGTCAATTGGACGCCTGATCTAAGAGTTATAGGCATTTTAGTGTCAAGGGCCTGGTTGGATTCGGGTATGATCCAACCCAAATGTACTCCAAATTTCACAAAAAAGGTAGATTATCTCAAAAGGACCATCTCGTTCAAAGGATTCCAGCGCCATTGACGGTTCGTCAAATGGACGACTGGTTTACGAGATATGACCTTTTAAGCATATATGGGCCAAAGAGGGTCTGGGTCTGGTCTGACCCGGTCGGACCGACCCTGCCCGACCCATTTTGGGCCAGCTCGACCTGGTCCAAAATGGCTGGTCTATAGATCCGCTCTGCCCAAACTGGCTGGGCCGCTGCGGGATCGGCCCACTAGGCCAGAGATCGGCCCCTCCCGAACCGGCTGTGCTAGGCAGCGGTGGGCTCAGCCCACTTGGTAGTGGACCGGACTGGCCTGCCTTCTAGTGTGAACCGCACGAGGGGTCACGTGGCCCCTCGTTCCTGAAAGGTTCAAAGATTGGTTCTACTCTTTAACTAGAGGCGATGTTGGCAGGCAACAGGACTCACGAGGCGCGGGTCCCCTTCGCCACGCCTTCGAAGCTGTACCCTCCTCCAGCGGTGCGTCGCTCTCCACTAACATGGTTGGCCAATGGCCGACCTCCCATTTGGTCTGTTGTGGCTCCATGTTGTACCACCTCCTTCAACCATTTCCACTCCGGTCTGCACCTATGGGCCTCCAGGGATGCCACCATCGGTGTGTGACCCTCTGATTCGTGTTTCCGTCAAATTAAAAATTCACCCACGAAGAAGACAATGATAAATCAAGCGGCGGAGGGTCTGAGCCATGTTCATTTGGCATGTGCCCTCCATGGTAGCTTCATTGTAACACCCCGCGATTTTATGAAAAATGTTCATTTTTATTTCATTAATGTCTTGTGTTGTACGCTAAACCAAAAGGAGCTTGCACAACATGCATCCCTGACTTGCCTTGCATTACATGCAATCACGACCTTCCTCGATAGCGTGTGTAGTACGCAATACCGAGTTTCACTAAATTAGATATTATTATAATATTATTATGAACTAGCCGTTATAAATAGTAATACCCACTTTTTGAAATTTTATAAATTTTATCTTTCAAAATGGACTTCATTTTTGGATTTGGAATATCGAAATTAGCTTAGGGTGAAATTTTGGTACTTTTCGAATAACTTTCATATTCTGATTAATAGTGAAAATTACTAAATTTTAATTAAAAACAACTTTTTTAATCTAATTAATTAATAGTGATAAATTATTAATTTGAGTGGTTTTAAATTATATTTACAATATATTTTTACAATTTAATACAATGTTGGTCATTGGATGTAATTTCACATTTAAACCAGACATAAACAAGTGTCAATCTTTTGATAGTTATTATCTCTTAAGAACACGCTATTTGTTTGGACGGCGGAAACTAATTTTTAAATTAATTAACGCAACTGATATGTTTTGAATATGGTAAAATAGACATCATTTTTGAATTCATAATATAAAATATAGCTTAGGCCTAATTTTTGGTATTTTTTTGGAAACTTTCATTTTTTGATGAATAGTGAAACCACTAAGTGATAGTTAAAAAAACTGAATTTTTCATAAAACTTAATTTTACCGCATCTGTGAGTGGAATTTCAAAAATCCGAGAGACACGGTTAATATCAAGGACTAAAATTTGGTTCAATGAGATGAAAATAATTATTGGTGAATAGTAACTTTTTCATTTTTTTTACCACGGTTAAAAGTAAATAGGGTAATTAAGTGTAAAAATGATATTATTATTACCCGAACACATGTCCTAATTCTATTGGATAAGTGTAATTCGGCCAAAAACAACCTTAGAATAAAATATGACCATTTAGACCCACTTGGATTAGATTAGGACATTTATTATTAATTTATTTAAAGAATGGTTAAAATAGTTAAAATCAAAGTTTAATAACTAAATAATTTTTAATATAGGGTAATATATAAGATAAATTAGACTATAAATATTCATAATAAAGATAAAAATATTTCCTACATAATGGTATTTTATTTATAAATTTTAGACTTGATATAATTTAATTTATTTATGAAACAATTATGATGCAGTAATTATCTTATTAATGAAATATTGACATAATTGATGTTATAAATACCTAAATAAATGTAATTTGAGACTTTTTATGAATTAAAATAATTTTCTATGTTACTATGACATGTTAGTATTGATTTAATTAACTTTTTTAGAACTAATAATTCTGTTATGATTTTCACAAAAATCAATTACCAAATAGTGTCAAAATTGACATAAAATAGATTTTAAAACAAATATTATATTAAAAATTGTTATTATATTCCAAAAAATCTATGGTTCGGCAAATATAATTATATCATGATATTTGTATCATTAATGGACCACTTGGGGGTCTCTTGGATGTATATGGGAAGTTTATTAACTATATAATATAAAAATACAAAGTGACATGGTAAATGTCAATCTAATTAACTAAGAGTTAAAACTAAAGGTTAAGGTTAATATAATGACCTAAACTTGTCTAAATTCTATTGGATGAGAGGATTGAGACCTATCCCCACGTTAGCTTCGAAATAAATCAATTTGGAGCTATTAAAAACCGAATATGACTTTATAATAAAATAATATTTTTAGTTATTCCAAAGGTGCCCATCTCCTCCCTTATAAAAGGGCACCTCCTCCCTCTCTTCCTCACACCACTTTGAGCCTTCAATCTCGGCCAAACCCTTCCAAATTCTCTTCTCAACTTCCTTAGAAACATCCTAGAGGTACTGGTCTTCTTCAAAGACCAATTTTATTGCCCTAAGAGGAGGTCTCAAAGAGGCGCTTCAAAGAAGAGGTAATGTCCGTTACCGATTCTTTCAACTTTATTTCTTCTTCCACTTCTTCTTCTAAGGTTGTTTCTTTATGAATTAATAACATAAGTATCACTCTTATACTGATATGTTATTATAAGTATGAAACAAAACTATTTCACCATCTATCCATCCTACGGAAAACGAAATCACTGCGCGTGCGTACGTACAGAATACCGTCTCCACGCCGTGGTGTAATCTATTTGCCACCACCACCTTACTTGGTTGGGTATAATGGTGTAAATAATAACTATATATGATTATTGTAAAGTGATATTGATTCTGTAATAGTATACATACACTCCAATAAAATTCCACGATCATGGGAACGATATCATCGCTCGTGCGTAAGTACGGAATACCGTCTCCACGACGCGATGAGATTCATTCTCAATGATTAACCATTCATAAATGATTATAAAGTATATATAATAAGTAATCATGAAATATATGGCATAATAATGATACTGGATTTATGTATATATATATGTATTTCATCCAATTAATTCCATTCAATTCAACGAAGAAACGAAAACAGCGTTCATGCGTACGTACGGCCTACCGTCTCCATGAACGGTGTATTTATTTCCATTTATTGATCTATTATATATATGTATATTATAAATATATATTATATATAAATCATGTTTTATATTCTGGAATTAAGTAATCACAATCTATTTAATCATATGAATAATTACAAGTCAAAACACGGACGACAAATGAAACGATTTTACCCAAAAAGATCTTTAACATGGAATTTACAAAAGAACGGGTAATATAAAGTCATAAGTGAACCACATATGATATCATAAAAATGAATATGATTCTGTAATAAGTCAATAACATTATTTAAATCATTATACAGGAGGTTCGGATACATACGAAGCATATCGGACCTAAAGTAAGGGATAATTTTGCAAATCTCATTTTTATCCGAGATTGCTTATTCGTAAGTATTTACTGGGGTTGTTGCAATTATCCATGTCCATGTTTTATAAAAGTTTTTTCATGTATGTTTAAAGTCCTTTTTACCCATTTTGACTTTTAATACATGGTATGTAATTAATCTTTCTTTTGTTTACGTTACAAGGAACTTTTTTGACTTTTCCAGCAAAAGTACGAGAAGAATGTTTTTTTTAACTTATACGACACGAACGGATTTTTACGGTTTTATAAAGCCTTATTTTCATGAAGCATCCTCCAAAATATTTCATGACTATTTTCAACAAAATCCTTTTCTTTTAAAATTGCATGATTTTTTGTGAAAAGAAATTGATTTTGAAGAAGAAAGGATATTTTCTTCAAGAATTAATTTCAAGTGTTTTATCAAAATCATTTTCCATCTAAGATGACATTATTTCATATGTGTATGTTTCAAGTATAATGTCTCTATGATTTACATGGTTTCACTATTCTTATGATGAAATGATATCCATTTTTGTATATGTATTATGTTATGATGGGATGATGTTTATGATACCTATTTTATTCTTTGGGTTATGATGACTGATTTATGTTTATGTTGTGGCACAATTAAGAATGATTTCATTATGAGATGGGTGGGACCCATATCTCCCTCCAATGCATTGGGTAAAGATTTTATATCTCATGAGATAGACATGGCTGGAACGGTAAGTTAATCCGGTTCAGTGTTACAAGACTAAAACGAGGAGTGAACTCGATTCAGAATGGGACTTTGTCCACTAAGATGGTCTTGGCAGTAATGCCTTGGCTACTATGGAAATCAATACATGTGCTTAATGGATGCCACAATTACATGTTTTATTCCCATTCTATTTTATCATTGTTTATGTTCCATTATGATCTATGCCTTATGTACTTCCATGTTTTATGTCGTTGCTCAATATTTTGATGTTTAAATATTATGTTCATGTTTTTAAATTCAAAATGTATATGGTATGTTTTATTTTATCCATGCTTACCCTTATTGAGCATTTGAGCTCACCCTTTTTATGTTTTATTTTCCCCCAGGATCAAAATAAAGGTTTTAGGTAATGAAACAAAAAGTGTAAGATCTTTATGGGAGATGTTGAAGATCTTTCACCACGATTAGAAGATTACATTCCAAGTTTCCAAAGACACTAAACTATTACGATCCTTGTGTGTCTGTTTTTTGTTATGTATTAAGTATTCCGCAAAAGTAATGTAATGTCCATGTACGTCAAGCTTCGGGTCTCTACAGTTGGTATCAGAGGGAAGGATTAGTCAACCTTTCTAAACTAGGATACGAAAACGTTAGTCATATCCCTAGAGATATTTATAAGGTATATCTAGGGATGTCCCTAAGGATAAGTATATGTATAGGATAAAGTCCTAGAACTACGGTAACGATCTTAGAATTTAACCTAATATGTTAGATATTGAGGGAACTCCTCCTTTACTATGTTGTTTTTCCTATAATTATTTTTTCCTCTCACACTATTATTTTTGGGTTTTAGAAAATGGCTTGAAACAAGATGATTCATGATAATGGAGGATATTATAGACAATGGAATGATATTTTTCATGAGAAACCAAATGAAATGGGATATGGAAGTCCAAACATCATTATTATGCAGAATCAGCAATCTCATAATATGGTCAATAAACTCAAATTTGGTAAGATTCCTGACTCGGCTAATAAGAGAAAGATGGAGTTTCATGATGATCATAGAGGAAAGAACGTTAAATTTCCCCTATGTAAACCTTGTGGGAAGAGTCATCAAGGAGAATGTTTCAAAGGAACTGGAAGATGCTTTGGGTGTGGAAAAGACGGACACAAAGCCAGTAAGTGCAAAGGAAAAGGTTTAGTTAACACTATGGACAAGGATAATGGCATTGCTACGACATCAACAATGATTAGATGTTTTAAATGTGGAATTTAAGGGCATTATGCAAACCAATGCCCTAATGGAAAATATCATGAAGAGAATCAGCATGGTCATATGGGTAGTATTTATTTGGATGATGATGAGGAGACTACAAATGATATATGAGCTAAAAGAAGTGTTGAAGCTCAGTCAGTTGTTTTAGAAGGTAGTGGAATGATTGTATGTTTATCGAGAGTTATGTTGTATAGTAAATGGTACTATGGAATAAATAATCATCTAAGGATTGTTACACTATCGTTTTTCCTAAAAGTATTTGAAATTATATGTTTAATGGTACCAGTAACCATGGAAGGTTATTCAAATATTTTTGTAAAGTAAATGATATGCGCATAATGAAGGAATAAGAAGATAATGAGATGTTTGATTGTATTCATGAGCTCATGATTGATATAAGGACTAAGTGATTTCATGGTTTGAGTATATATAATTTTGAGGATTTTGGTATGTGGAAAGTGTTAACTTTTAACTGCATTCATGTTTTTACTAAGGTTCAATGGGTATTAATTTTTCAAGAGAATACATGATTAAGGCCTTCGAATGTTTGGAATGTGACCAACAAGACATATCTTTTGATATATGGGGATCAACGATGGTATTAAATCTCTGGTAATTGTTTTCACTATATTATGAGAGTGGACTGCAGTATTATGGATAAGCCTAAAGATTGGAATGGATTATGTTGGATATATGTTAGTATTGTTTAAGGATAGAAGTTTTTTCGATATTATTGATGGGATGTTATAGTAATGTAGTTTTAGAAAAAGGAAAACCTGCAGGACGGGCGACAACCCATCGCGTCGGACAAGGTTGTGGGAATCGAACCCACAACCGAAGTGCGACTGGCCCTTATCACCTACCACTGGCCTATAGGAAGTCCCTGTTTAGTAGAAACTAGTTTTATTATATTAAGAAATATGATATATGAAGTATAAGTCCATTTTAGGAACCATATATGATTAATCTCACTATAGATGGACTTATGTATTTTTTGATAACTTTACTAACCTTTTGTTTGAGAAAGATGGAATGACCCATCATTATATCACATGATCTGCTAACACATCACGAATGACAAATTCAACCTCATTTATTTAATAGATGAAGTAGAAATTGTCCAAAGATCGACCAACGGTGAGACTGTACAAAGTATTTCTCCTAATTCCAATTTCATCAACTTTAGGGAAATGATCTTGAAAACCAAAAATGTTGTCCTAGTGCTCTTATATCCGAGGAATCAGATTGTACCTTAGATCATCACAAATCTATGGATTTATGATTAATGGATTTTTCATATCCATGTTCTCTACCACTCTCCATCAGAACATGATGGTTAGATTTTTCTTCCATATCCATATTTTCACCTATGTTCTCCTACGTGGAAACCCAGTTATGAGTTAATTTGGGTAACCGTTACATTTCATAATTTAGTTTTTAAAGACAAGTTTTGGTATTCCTTTTTACTATGTGGGTTTCTATTAAAGAAACTTTCAAGTAGTAAACCATTTATAACCCCGACAAATTTCGAGGGCAAAATTCATTTTAAGGGGGGTAGAATGTAACACCCCGAGATTTTATGAAAAATATTCTTTTTAATTTCATTAATGTCTTGTTTTGTACGTTAAACCGAAAGGATCTTGCACAACACGCATCCCTAACTTTCCTTGCATTACACGCAATCATGACCTTCCTCGATAGCATGTGTAGTACGCAATACCGAGTTTCACTAAACGAGATATTATTATAATATTATTATGAACTAGCCGTTATAAATAGTAATACCCACTTTTTAAAATTTTATAAATTTTATCTTTCAAAATGGACTTAATTTTTGGATTCGTAATATTGAAATTAGCTTAGGGTGAAATTTTGGTACTTTTCGGATAACTTTCATATTCTGATGAATAGTGAAAATTACTAAATTTTAATTAAAAACAACTTTTTAATCGAAATAATTAATAGTGATAAATTATTAATTTGAGTGGTTTTAAATTATATTTAGAATATATTTTTAAAATTTAATACAATGTTGGTCATTGGATGTAATTTCACATTTAAACCAGACATAAACAAGTGTCAATCTTTTGATAGTTATTATCTCTTAAGAACACGCTATTTGTTTTGACGGCGGGAACTAATTTTTAAATTAATTAAGGCAACTGATATGTTTTGAATTTGGTAAAATAGACATCATTTTTTAATTCATAATATCAAATATAGCTTAGTCCTAATTTTTGGTATTTTTCTGGAAACTTTCATTTTTTGATGAATAGTGAAACCACTAAGTGGTAGTTAAAAAAACTGAATTTTTCATAAAACTTAATTTTACCGTATCTATGAGTGGAATTTCAAAAATCCGAGACACACGGTTAATATCAAGGACTAAAATGTGGTTCAATGAGATGAAAATAATTTTTGGTGAATAGTAACTTTTTACTTTTTTTTACCACGGTTAAAAGTAAATAGGGTAATTAATTGTAAAAATGATATTATTATTACCCTAACACATGTCCTAATACTATGGAATAAGTGTAATTCGGCCAAAAACAACCTTAGAATAAAATATGACCATTTAGGCCCACTTGGATTAGATTAGGACATTTATTATTAATTTATTTAAAGAAGGGTTAAAATAGTTAAAATCAAAGTTTAATAGCTAAATAATTTTTAATATAGGGTTATATATAAGATAAATTCTACTATAAATATTCATTAGAAAGATAAAAAGATTTCCTATATAATTGTATTTTATTTATAAATTTTAGACTTAATATAATATAATTTATTTATGAAACAATTATGATGCAGTAATTATCTTATTAATGAAATATTAACATAATTGATGTTATAAATACCCAATTAAATGTAATTTGAGACCTTTTTTGAATTACAATAATTTTATTTGTTAATATGACATGTTAGTATTGATTTAAGTAACTTGTTTTGAACTAATCATTCTGTTATGATTTTCAAAAAAATAAATTACCAAATAGTGTCAAAATTGACATAAAATAGTTTTTAAAACAAATATTATATTAAAAATTGTTATTATATTCCTAAAAATCTACGGTTCCGCCAATATAATTATATCATAATAGGTGTATCATTAATGGACCACTTGGGGGTCTCTTGGATGTATATGGTATGTTTATTAACTATATAATATAAAAATACAAAGTGACATGGTAAATGTCAATCTAATTAACTAAGAGTTAAAACTAAAAGTTAAGGTTAATAAAATGACCTAAACTTGTATAAATTCTATTGGATGAGAGGATTTCGACCTATCCCCACCTTAGCTTCTAAATAAATCAATTTGGAGCTATTAAAAACCGAATATGACTTTATAATAAAATAATATTTTTAGTTATTCCAAAGGTGCCCCTCTCCTCCCTTATAAAAGGGCACTTACTCCCTCTCTTTATCACACCACATTGAGCCTTAAAAATCGGCCAACCCCTGCCAAATTCTCTTCTCCACTTCCCTAGAAACATCCTAGAGGTCCTGGTCTTCTTCAAAGACCATTTTTAGTGCCCTAAGAGGAGGTCTCAAAAAGGCGCTTCAAAGTAGAGGTAATGTCCGTTACCGATTCTTTCAACTTTATTTATTTTTCCACTTCTTCTCCTTTGGTTGTTTCATTATGAAGTAATAACATCAGTATCACTCATATACTTATATGTTATTATAAGTATGAAACAAACCTATTTCACCATCTATCCATCCTACAGAAAATGAAATCACCGTGTGTGCGTACATACGGAATACCGTCTCCACGTCGTGGTGTAATCTATTTTCCACCACCACCATACTTGGATGGGTATAATGGTGTAAATAATAACTATATATGATTATTTTAAAGTGATATTGATTCTCTAAGAGTATACATACACTGCAATAAAATTCCATGATCATGGGAACGATATCATCGCTCGTGCGTACGTACGGAATACCGTCTCCACGGCGCGATGAGATTCATTCTCAATGATTAACCATTCATAAATGATTATAAAGTATATATAATAAGTAATCATGAAATATATTACATAATAATGATAATGGATTTATGTATATATATATGTATGTCATCCAATTAATTCCATTCAATTCAATGAAGAAACGAAAACAGCGTTCATGCGTACGTACGGCCTACCGTCTCCATGAACGGTGTATTTCTTTCCATTTATCGATCTATTATATATATGTATATTATGAATATATATTATATATAAATCTTGTTTTATATTCTGGAATTAGTAATCATGATCTATGTAATCATATGAATAATTACAAGTCAAAACACAGACGACAAATGAAACGATTTTACCCAAAAAGCTCTTTAACATGAAATTTACAAAAGAACGGGTAATATAAAGTCATAAGTGAACCATATATGATATCATAACAATGAATATGATTCTGTAATAAGTCAATAACATTATTTAAATCATTATACAGAAGGTTCGGATACGCACGAAGCATATCGGACCTAAGGTAAGGGATAATTTTTCAAATCTCATTTTTATCTGAGATTGCTTATCCGTAAGTATTTACTGGGGTTGTTGAAATTATCCATGTCCATGTTTTATAAAAAAAAATTCATGCATGTTTAATGTCCTTTTTACCCATTTTGACTTTTAATACATGGTATGTAAGGAATCTTTCTTCTGTTTACGTTACGAGGTACTTTTTTGACTTTTCCGGCAAAAGTACGAGAAGAATGTTTTTTAACTTATACGGCACGAACGGATTTTTACGGTTTTATAAAGCCTTATTTTCATGAAGCTTCCTCAAAAAGATTTCATGACTATTTTCAAAAAAATCCTTTTCTTTTATAATTGCATGATTTTTCGTGAAAAGAAATTGATTTTGAAGAAGAAAGGATATTTTCCCCAAGAATTCATTTCAAGTGTTTTATCAAAATCATTTTCCATCTAAGATGACATTATTTCATATGTGTATGTTTCAAGTATAATGTCTCTATGATTTACATGGTTTCACTATTCTTATGATGAAATGATATCCATTTTTTATATGGATTATGTTATGATGGGATGATGTTTATGATACCCATTTTATTATTTGGGTTATGATGAATGATTTATGTTTATGTTGTGGAACATGTAAGAATGATTTCATTATGAGATGGGTGGGACCTATATCTCCATCCAATGCATTGGGTAAAGATTTTATAT
This sequence comes from Viscum album, assembly GCA_963277665.1. Lineage (NCBI taxonomy): Eukaryota > Viridiplantae > Streptophyta > Magnoliopsida > Santalales > Viscaceae > Viscum > Viscum album. Next base: position 2,095,814,661 of record OY728132.1, on the reverse strand, counting down.
CTCATGAGATAGACATGGCTGGAATGGTAAGTTAATCCGGTTCAGTGTTACAGGACTAAAACGAGGAGTGAACTCGATTCAGAATGGGACTTTGTCCACTAAGATGGTCTGGGCAGAAATGCCTTGGCTACTATGGAAATCATTACATGTGCTTAATGGATGCCACAATTACATGTTTTATTCCAATTCTATTTTATCATGGTTTATGTTCCATTATGATCTATGCCTTATGTACTTCCATGTTTTATGTCGTTGCTCAGGATTTTGATGTTTAAACATTATGTTCATGTTTTTAAATTCAAAATGTATATGGTATGTTTTATTTTATCCATGCTTACCCTTACTGAGCATTTGAGATCACCCTTTTTATGTTTTATTTTCCCCCATGATAAAAAGAACGGTTTTAGGTAAGGAAACAAAAAGTGTAAGATCTTTATGGGAGATGTTGAAGATCTTTCACCACGATTAGAAGATTAAGTTCCAAGTTTCCAAAGACACTAAACTATTACGGTCCTTCTGTGTCTGTTTTTGTTATGTATTAAGTATTCCGCAAAAGTAATGTAATGTCCATGTACGTCAAGCTTCGGGTCTCTACATTCATAACAAGTGGGTATCAAATAAAAACATCACATAGATATTAATTAAGCCTCATTCAAATATCCTCCAACAAACACCTGAAAATTCAAGAATGAGGAAAAGAAATGAGAGTTTATTTAATTCAATAACAAACACTACCTCGAGAATCATTGAAGGTGTCACGGTTGTGGTGGGAGAATAGTATTCATTGGATGGATTCATCGACGTTCATCAACCCTGAATCATTCTTACCCAATCTTCCATCCTCTACTGATGGAAGTTCTCGCGATACTTTGCCAGAGGTTCCTCGCTTGATGATGCCGTGTCAAAAACCCCAACCCAATATCCATTTAAATAGACGTGAAGGGCAAGCAACCCATTAAAGGGATTAATGAGGTTCATTAATTAATGAACCACTTAATTCCTAATGTTGTGGTTATGCAATTGAATAGTCAATCCATTAAATCGCTTGACAACCCATTGATCCTACCATAGCCGATCAATTGGAGGTAGGAAAAATAAAATTACTATTTTTTATGTTATTTTATTATTTATTTAAAAGTCGCAAAAACTGTCTTTCTCACCCGACTTACTGTGGTCGATGTTAAACCTCCCTTAAGTGAATCATGGCACTTCAGATTCAATGGCACCCTGGTTTATAAGACAAAAAACTCCACCCATGCGTTTATTGAACATATCTTAAAAAGTTTGAAAATCCATTCCAGGCACACCAGGCCTCATAATCAAGTGCCTTCAATTTTCATAGACTTGTAATAATCCCAAATAATTTAAAAAAAATATTTGGAATTTTCAGGTCTTTAAATTCTCCCCACCTTAGGGATTTTTGTCTCCGAAAACTACAACAAAATCAAGGAAGAAATGGGGGTACTAAGCACGCATCTGAGCCTCCCAGTCCTATGTCCTCTCATGGAGGTTCATGTGCTGTCATCAAACTCGTAACAGAGGAATCGACCACCCACAAAGGACATGCTCCTGTCAATCCTCTATCTCCACCGAGAATTCGTAAAATGTCACCACATCGTCAATATCCAGCTCACCCCAGTCGATAACGTGTGATGGATCATACAAATACCTCCTCATATACGACCCATGGAAAAAATTATGCACCTGGTGCATCTGTGGTGAAAGAGCTAGATGGTACGCCACTTTGCCTACTGTGTTGAAGATCTTGAAAGGTATGATAATTCTCAAAGATTTCTTGTCGCCCCATACAAATCTCTATAATCCTCATTGGGGTGAGACCCATAGAAAGACATGTTCTCCCTCCTCAAAATATAAGGTTCACTATCTATTATATACATAATACTTCTGTCAGTTCTGTGCAGTATTCATCTGCTCCTAGATGATCTGCACCTTCTCTGTGGTAGCATGTATTAACTCTGGACCCATAAGTGCGGACTCTGCATGGTCTGTCCAGCATAGAGGTGATCTTCATGGTCGCCCATACAGGGCCTCAAATGGAGCCATGATGATTGTGGAGTGATAACTGTTTTTTTATACAAACTCCACCAATGGCAGGTGGTCCTCCCAACTGCTGCCAAAATCGATGACAAAAGCATGAAGCATCTCCTCAAGTGTCAGTATGGTTCGCTCCGTCTGACCATTTTTTTGAGTGTGCAAGGTGATGCTCAAGCATGTATGAGTCCCAAACTCCTCTAATAATCCCTTCCACAAAACGAATTTAAAACGTGTGTCATGATCTAAGATGATTGTTGATGGAATCTCGTGAAGCCGCTAAATCTCATGTACATAGAGGCATCCCAAGCTCTCTATTGATCCTTGCTCTCAGATGGGTAGGAAGTGGACCGACTTGGTGATTCGTTCAACGATCACCCAGATGGAATTGTGGCCCCTGGACATACGTGGTAGACCTGTCACAAAGTCCATGGAGACACCATCCCACTTCTACTTTGGTACCTCAAGTGGATGAGCTATGCCGGCTGGTACCTCATGCTCGACCTTCACTTGCTGAAAAGTGAGGCATCGTGATACAAACTCCACCACTACTTTCTTCATCACATGCCACCAGTACTGACACTGGATTTCGTAGAACATCTTCACCACTCCATGATATACCGCCAAAGGGGATTTGTGGAACTCCCTCAATACCTCCTCTCGTAGCATCACTGGAACCATGGTGCTCCCACTGAAGATAACGACGTGCTCCCCACCTTCAGATTCGTAGTCCTGGAGAACCCTATCCATAATCTCTTTCATAGTTTTAAGACCTTCTCAGAGAAGATATACCTAAGACTCTTGTGATCAGAGTAAATAGTAAATCGTTCACCCATCAAGTAATTCCGCCACATCTTCGGCGCAAAGACCACTGCTACTAACTCTAGGTCATGGGTAGAATATTTATGCTCATGCGTTTTCAACTAATGTGATCCGTACGCGATCACTGCTCACTCCTACCTCAGGACAAAACCTAGTCTGGTCCTTGATGCATCGTAGTAGACTACATACCCAATGCCCACTTCTGGTATCCTCAAGATGGGGGAAATTGTCGGCCTATGCCTCTGCTCCTAAAAACTTTGTTGGTGTCTCTCAATCCACATGAAGGGTTGTACCTTCTTTTTCAAAGCTAAAAAGTATGCCACAACTCTGGAAAAGACGGGTACGAATCTCCAGTAGTACCTAGTCAATCCTAGAAAACTCCGCACCTCGATCACACTCCTGGGTGTCTCCCAAGAAATCACTTCATCTATCTTTTCCGAATCCACTGTAACTCCGACCTCTGAGATAACATGCCCCAGGAAGTGGACTTCCCGTATCCAAAACTAGCACTTTGGGAGCTTTTCATAAATTCAGTGCTCTCGGAGTGTATCCAGAACTATCTGCAGGTGCGTGGCATGAACCTCCTTTGAAGACGAGTATATCAAGATGTTGTCAATGAAGACCACTAGGAAGTGATCGATGTAAGGCTGGAAGATCTTGTTCATGATCCCCATGATCACTTCTGGAGAAATTATCACGCCGAAGGGCATTACCAATAACTTATAACGGCCATACCAACATCTGAAGGCCATCTTCAGTACATCCTCATACCGTACCCTAAGATGGTGATAGCCTGATCTGAGGTATATTTTCAAAAACCATCGAGCTCCCTTTAGCTAGCCCAAGAGATCATCAATACTTGGGAGTGGATACTTGTCCTTCATGGTCACCTGGTTAAGGCATCGATAATCCACACAAAGCCACTGACTCCCATATACCTTCCTGGTGAACAAAATCTAGGATAACCATGGAGAAACAATGGGCCTTATGAACCCCTTCCCCTACATGTCCTCCAGCTATACCTGCAACTCACAAAGCTCCGCAAGGGCCATCCGATATGCTGGCATATATATCATTTTTGTCCTGGGGTATAGGTCGATATAGAATTATACCTCTTTATGAGGAGGTAGTCTCAGAACTCCAGCAGGAAAGACATCAGCATATTGGTCTACCACTATAGGATAACTCGGACTCCTCACGTCAACTGCTCTGAGGGTAAGGCTAGACAACTGATGAGTGATTAGTTGAACCCTCCTCCAAGTGAGTCAATCCTATGCTGAAAAGGTTTCCTTCTCACTGGTGAATGAAAACCTAGTCTCGTCCTCGCGGACACACCACACTTTGCGCCTAAAATATTCAATCTGAGCATGGACTGTGGATAGCCAGTCCATACCCAAGATGACGTCGTAAGGCCTTGGCGCTACTAATAGGAGGTCCCAAATGAAGCTCTCACCTCCTAGAGTGAGCTCACACTATCTACCAAAATGACTAATCATTGAATATGCTCCCGTAGGAGTCTCTAAATGTAAGGATCGAGCCAACAGCTCCATCGGAATCTCTGAGCTCCGAATGAGTGTTGTGGAAATAAAAGAGTGACTAGAACCTGTGTCTAAGAGAACTACATCTATGGTTGAATAGACACATATCATAACTCTAATCATATTTGGAGCACTGTGGTCATAGACCTATACCACCTGAAGCCGAGATCGCCCCTATCCACCTACTCCCTATGGTCGGGGTGCACCACCTGGGGGTGGTGGAGGTAGAACCTCAAACCGTCGTCCACCAGCTGCTACACGACCAGCTCCTTTTCCGCATCCGCCGCACTACAGATCCCCTCGCTTAAACCTCAGCCACTACCTGGGAGGTACCTCAATTTTCTGTTGATCATCGGTATGGTGCGTCGGGAAGTCGCGAGCCATGCGGCCCTGCCCGCCACATGTGAAGAATAGTTTACTCCTCTACTGGCATGCTCCACCTCTTGAGCTCCACACCTCTGACCCTATATCCATAGGCTGTCCTCGGATGTTTTTTCCTTCTTGGGCCTTTGCTTCATCTACATACTGCTTACTGCAGATGACTCAGCTACCTTTCATCCGGTGGTGGCTCTCACCATCAGTGCCTGCTCAGCTAAGAAGCTCTCAGCCAATAATGCTCGCTCGAGCACTCCATCCTGCGCCGGGATATTGAGTGATATCATTGATGATCTGATCACCCACCAAATACCATTCTCAAAGGTTTGGGCCCTGAATAAAGGGGCTTATACCATTTTGGTGGAGTAGAATGAGCGGTCAGTGAATCTTACCAAGTATTGGGCCACTAATAGGCTGCCCGAATGTAAGTGCAGCAGCTCCGGGATACAAACTGAGCGTAAAGTCACTGGTATGAAATTTACCATGAAGAGGGTCTTGAAGTCTAACCATGAGATTGTCGCATCCTCATGTGTCTAGAGCATCAGAATCCACTACCTCCTTTTTTCCCTAGAATAGGCCAGTATCTAGGATCACCATCTGATCTACTAGCTTCTCACCTAAGAAAAAAACTCATTCCACAACAACCAGCCAGTTCTCAACTGCCTGGGGATCTATCTCACCTCGAATCCTTGGATTCCTCTATGTATGGAACTCGTGCAATGCAATCACTCAGTGTGCATGGTCTTCCAGAGGGGCTGGTGGCAACTTCTTCCCTCCAAGTGGTGGTGCTGCTACTACACCACCCGAAGGTGCCAACATAGTAAGAGGGCCATACACTGATACCTCATCGCTTGGTGGGCCATCATCCATTACTCTTTCTAGAATCTTAGATGTCTTTCTTTGCAACGGAATCCTGAAAAAAAAGGTGTTCCATGGTCAAAAAGTTACACATTGTGAGCTGACTCAAAAGAGATCAAAATGAAAACATTTCCAAGACACACGTAGTTAGTGTTTTTGTGCACCGTGTCGGAAATCAGAATTCAGGGTCCTGGTGTATGGATACATTGGCCTCCACACCAACACTGGACTCCCTGAACTAAAAACCACACTCAAAACACATAACACTATTACTCCATTGTAAATATCAGAGTCATAGTTCTTTAGTAGAACTGACTCCTCTAATACCACTTTGTCATGAATCATCCCTCGGGGTCTGTGCCGTGACTACCCCAAGCTCACCGTCCGTAGGCCAGGGGTTGAATACTAGCACTGGAAAGGCGTATCTTTAAATTTTGAATTCATTTCTTTTAATTGTGTACAAACACACAATCCAAGGACACAACAAGATGCAACCACGAAGTAAAACTGCAGAAGTAAAAGTTTGTACTGAATGTAAAGGGGTCGGAATGCAAGACCAACTGAAATATAAAACTACAACAGAAAATAGTAAACAACTCTTGGGATCATCAACCAAGGATTCTACCTAAATGGTAGGTACAAATCATCTCCACAACCCCCCAAGTCAACCATCATTGTCATCCACCGTCAGGTCCTAGCTCCCCGAGTCTCAGTCAAGGCTTGTCGTCGTCTACACAAGACTCAAGACACAACAAGGTGTGGCAAAGCCCATGCTGAGGTGAGTATAAAATTACCCACTAGGGACTCCGAGACCCCCAAAGGTCTCTTAGAATTCAAAAAAGGAAAACCACAAAGTATGATCTCAATCAAAAACACAAAGCAAAGACTCAGCTCAAACCAGGTTTAACAGAAGTACAGAAGTACAAGTGATTAGTCGTAAAGCTAGATAATATAATTCTATAAAGGGTTCTACCGCTGATCCACATAGTATCGCTCAATACAAACCCTCATTGACGAAAACATGATCGGTAGGTATTAACCGCCACTGACCCACACAGGATCCGACCCTCCCAGGATCGATAGGTACTAACCCCTTCTGACCTATACAAGATCGGACCCACATAGGATCAGTATGTGATGAACCACATAGAATCGCTGAGCACTGACCGTCACAAGGTCTGACGCACACAAGATTGGTATGCGCTGACTCACACAGGATCTGACCCACACAAGATCGGTGTTGACCCACAAAAGATCACTAGGTTCTGATCCACACAGGATCGCTAGGTGTTGATTTACACATGATTTCTAACTTATGATATAGAGAGGATCACTAGGTTCTGATCCAATAGGATCGTTATGTAATGATGCACATAAGATCGCAAGGTGCTGATCCACACCAGATCTCAATTCCATTAACATCCAGCCACATGATTCTCCGCACCCAATGCGCTTGAGTTCCGTAGTATCTGGTCCTCAAGATATCTTTCGTGCCTCAACTTCCTTTTGATCCCACGAATAAGTAACCCAATGATATTTCATGTCATAAGGCTTCCAACGCAATAGATGGCACATCAATCAGACGCCCGGTCTGAGAGTTATAGGCATTTTAGTGCAGAGGGTCCAATTGGATTTGGGTATGATCCAACCAGGTCGTACTACAACTTTTTCCAAAACTCGGGTGGAGTATCCCAAAAGGACTGTCTCGTTCCAAGTATTCCAGTGTTGTAGACAGTTTGTTAAATGGACGTCTACTTTGTGAGATATTAACTGTTAAGTGTATTTGGGCCAAATATGGTTCGGGTCCCGTCCGAAACAGTCGGACCGACCCGGCCCGGTTTGGGTAGACATGGTTCAAACCAACTGGGCTGCATATCGGCCCAACCCTAACAAGCTAGGCTGGGCCACGGTGGGCTCAGCCCACTAGGCAGCGAACTGACCTGGCCCACCGGCTGGCGCGACCCGCGCAAAGGGTCACACATCCCCTCATTCCCGATCAACTCAAAGATTGATCCTTTTATTTAACCGGTGGCACCACATGGAACTGCCTCGGCTAGCAGTATGACCCATAGGGCATGTGTGCCCTTCACCATAGCTTTGAAGCCACGACAACCTCTCACAGCGCATGACGGAATGCCACTCCCCGCCAACGTGGACCGACGAGGGCCAGAAGCCCGTCTGGTCCGTTGCGGCGTCAGGCGGTGTCGCATCCTCCCACGGCCTGTGAGTGCTAACCGCCTCCTTTGCCCACAGGCACTGGTCCTCAGCGCCTCCTCACCGATTCTTCTTTTGCATGGCTCCAGAAATGCTTCGGAGCTCCGTTTCCACCCCCTTCTGCACCTACGGGCCTCCCGGGATACCTTCATCGGTGTGTGACCCTTTCATTCGTGTTACCGTCAAATTCAAAATTCTCCCATGAAGAATGCAATGATAAATAAAGTGGAAGAGGGTCCAAGACTTTTTTGTTTGGACCATGCCCTCATAGTTAGCATCATAACAAGCAGGTATCATATAAAAACATCACATAGATGTTGATTAATCCCCTTTCAAATATCTGGCAAAAAACACCTCCAAATTCGGGAATGAGGAAAATAAATGAGAGTTTCTTGAATTTAATAACTACCCCTACCCCAAGAATCATTGATGTTGTTGCGGTTGTGGTGGGAGAAGTGTCCTCATTAGAGAGAGTGAATAGTTTTCGTCGACCCCGGACCGTTGTCGCCCAAGCTTCCATCCTCTGTCGATGGATGGTTATGTGGTAATTTTCCAGAGGTTTCTCGCTTGATGAAGTAGTGTCAAAAACCCCAACCTGAGATCAATTTAAATAGAGGGGAACGGTGAGTAACTTATCGAAGGAATTAATGAGGATCATTAATTAATGAACCTCTTAATTCCCAATGGTGTGGTTATGAAATTGAAGATTCAAGCTATTAAATGGCTTGACAACTCTTCAGTCCCACCACCACCACTCAAAAAGAGGAAGAAAAAAGAAAATAAAAAATTTTATGTTATTTTATTATTTTTTCAAAAGTCACAAAAACTAACTTATTCACCTAACCTGTTGCAATAGAAGTTAAGCCTCCCTTAAGCGATTTCTAACGCTACCGATTCAACAGTGCCCTCAAATTTTTAATCCTAGCATCGGTTTAAAACATATAAAGGGTCGCATGTGCGTTTACTGAATGTACCTTAAAAAATTTCAAAAATCCATTTTCGACACATTGGGCCCCGAAATCAAGCACCGTCAATTTTCGCAGACTCGTAATAGTACAAAATAATTTAAAAAATATATATGGAATTTCTGGGTCCTAACACAATACTCATTATTTCATTAAGTAATTGAGTTAAGATCCAAAATAAGGATTATTCTAAGAGTTGAAGGTTTAATATTGATTAAAATAATATTGAATAAATTTTTTGCATCACTTCAATACAATAATTGATAAGGGTGAATAAATTCCCAAAAGGTATTCTGAGTAATATCTATTCATTTATTGAAGATAATAATTTTAACAGAATGAATATAGAATATACATGAAAAAAAATATAGTCAAGTCTTATCATTCAGTAATATGAGAAGAATTAGATCTATTAAGATCTGATGTGAACGAGTTGCAATACCAACAGGGTTACTTGAAGAAGCTGTTGAAGATATTGGAGTTGTATATAAGTATAATAGATCTAGTGCACTCATGAAGTAAGATTTGTGTTATGTGTTGAAGAAGCCACCATAATAAAACATAGATCATGCTATTTTTGGATCAGAAACACTAAGAATAAGGTGCTTTAGACTAGGGTGTCTAACGAGGTTTTAATGAGGCTCAAGGCTGGGGTGTCTAACTAGTTTATAAGAAGGATAATACAAGACTGTTGGGGTGTCTAACCTGCCAAGGAAGAAGAGTTGGTTGTTGTAGTGTAGAACCAAGATCAATTGTAGGATCGACTATTGGGGTGTATAACCAATTTTTGTCTAATTTACTGAAATAATATTCTTATATAATGTATAATCTATGATGGTGGGATTAACCAACAAGAAAAGGAGTATATTTTTGTATCAAACCTTGTATATATAGTATGTAGTGCTCTCATTGATTATTTCTACATACAAAGTAAGATTTTGAGATATCACTTTGTCTATTTATAACATTGACATGTTTGAGAGGTTAAATTAAAAATAAAAGAAATTGGTAAAAGTTAACCACTAATTCGCCCCCACTCAGTAGTCAATCCCGCCTAGGGAACTAAAATTGGTATCAAAGGAGAACCCCTCTAAAGATCCAAAGGTTTTCCTAAATTTTTTTAATATACATCATGAAGTTCATATTTTGGGAAGTGTTTGAGTTACCTCACATGGATAAAAAGGAATTTACTCCTGATGATAAAAATATAGATAATTCTTCCAAAACACAGAAGAACGTGAAGAGAAGATGGGAAAGGAAGCTAAATAATAATCCAATAGTAAATGGATAAGTACCGCCAACTAAATGTAATCAGAGTGGTACAAGTAGTGATTATTTTTTTGATTATTTTTCTTCTAATGAACCAAGTTCTAGATATGAGTATAATTAATCGTCTGGTGATGTTCTTTTTGAATTTGAAGTACATATGAAGAAATTTTATAAAGAAGTTTTCAACTTTATTTTTGATACTATCAAGGGACTAATTTTTTATAAAACATATCTAGATGTAGAAGTTGAATAAAATGATTATGTACTATGTAAATAAGTTATGAATTTGCACCACTCTCACAAACATGGTGGAAGAAATAGAACACTCCAATTTTTATTCTAAAGAATAATTGCAATGTTATTTTTATGGGAAAGATGTTCTTGAGATTTTTTAGTAGCATTTCATGCACTTGAAAAACCACACAAAGTTTCTTTGGTTGTCAAGAATGGTCATCTGGATATCAAATCCAAGAGGATCAAGGTGATTAAATCATTGTTTCAAGAAAATTTTTCATTGCATATAGTGGGCTTTGAGAAGATAAGGAATGATAGTGACGATAAATCAAAATTTTCTGAATATTTTAAGAATACCCTAAACCAAAGGTATCTTTAATTGAAAATTAAATTGGTCGATTTTGAAAAAAAAACTTATGATAATTCACAATCAAAGATGTATGTATTTGTTTCCAAACAACACTCTATGAAGGATTCTAATATAAAATAATATGTATAATATGAGAAAAAGATCATTATATTATCTAATGATATTTACAAAGTAGTAGTAAAGAAAGAGGCATCATCAATATCTCAATGTAATAATTTTCATAAATCCATTTATATAAATAGTACAGTTTTAAATAAAAACTTTGTACAAATATGGATGAAATGGAATGGGATAAGATACTACCACCATGTTAATGGGGGATAAAAGAAGATTTATAAGTGATGGTTCACCATATGAATCCCAACTGGTGTTGAGAAATAACAAAAAACATTGTGTTGTAAATTCTGAATAACATTCAAGTAAATAAAATCATATCATGGGTTGTGGGTGAATGTTGGTGTTGCAAAAAAAATTCACATTTTGCAGTGGATTTTCGGAACAACCCTTTAAATGAAAAATCACAAAGGAATCCTATATCAAGAGGAATACATCCATAGAATAATATGTCAGAACATTAATAGACTAATAAAAAAATGCAGGTTTAAACATATTTGAACTTCTGGGGTATATTTGTGATATGTACAATAAAAGTGGTCACAAAAGTGATAAATGGACATATAAAAATATATCAATAATGTATGATACGAAAATACAACATGATAAAGAAGTGACAACCTTGGGTTAAAACATAAAATATACTACAAATTAGATTATTCCTATGAAGTATTAGGAGATATCACTCTTAGACATAATGAATAAGAAGGATCTGAAAGAAATCAAGTCCATGAGGATAAACATAAGCGCTACATATCAAAATAATGATATGAATAAATTCAATCATGTGAAGACATGTGGAAAATCAAAACAAGATATCCAAATTCCCAAAGAAATTCTTGTGATTTTTCCAGTTGATTTGGAGAAATCCATATAGTCGGAAGAAGAAAAAGAAAAATATCATGCTATATTTAAAATAATGATTCCACATGAAGAAGGAAAATATCATGAGAGGTTTTCAACTAAGGAAAAATCATTTATTGAAAAATTTATATGTGATAGATGTAATAAATCTTGACATAATGCAAGAGGTTTTTTAAAAACATTGGATGCTCAATAAGATGTCCTGAAGAGAATGAAGCTTGCATCAGAAGATATATATGACATGATGGATAAATAGAGAATAATTATATCACATAATTAATTGATATGTTTGATGATATCAATGTTACCAAAGGATAAATCATATTTTAAAATCAAATGTAGAAGCATGAATATTGGAGAAAGTGAATCAACATGGTTGAGAGAACCATCCCAATATTTATGTTCACATTGAGTAACAAGTAACTCCATCTTATTCCCTTATATAATTTTTGAAAGTATTTGTGTTTAATATGAAATTAATTAATGGTGTGACATAGTCTTAGGGGAGAACCTGAGAATCAATGATTTTTTTCATATTCTAGGTAACAAGGAGATACAAAATTTTTCAAAACTGGACAACCACACAAAGAATTTCATTTTGGTGTGTTCTAAAATTTGGAATATATTGAAATAAATTATTGAAGAGACTCAGCATCATGAAGATTTTGATGAGTGTTTCCATTTGTGGGGGAAAAGTTATGAAATTATGCTACCAAAACATTATGAATTTGGAAATCTCTTGATATTCTGGTAAAAATAAATTTTGAGGTATGAAAATCACTCCCAAATATATATTTTTTAATTGATTGGATAATAATTATCAAGGGGAAGTTAATGTTATACTAAAAAGGGGGGATACATCTATTGAACGTGAATTTTTGAATGTGTTATTTGAATTGTGTGCATGATCTAGAATTTCATTGATAAATCAGATTATTTCAAATCACATAAAAGAATAATAGAGAATTTATGAGCATTATTTCACATTTATATAATTTTATGGATTGTTTAGACATTCTTGGTTGTGTCTCTTTAGTTTTCTACCCTTAATTATTCTATTTATACATAGACTAGATTAACTAAAAAACATTTCAAAGAGAACCATGTGAGATCATTATTCTCTTAGATATATCTTGAAATTTTCATATAAGGTAGAGAACTGGTATTTGGGAAGAAATATGAGATGATAAGAAACCACTTAACCATTTATTTATTATCAAAAAGGTTGAGAAAAATATTAACATTATAAAATAACAAGGCATCGACAACAAACACAAAGAGGGATATTGAAGAGAACAAGTTTATCATTGATGAATAAATGTTGTCTTTGTTTTTTGTATGTCAAAAAGTCAATATATACAGAAAAATTATATGATGATTTTAGGATGATTGAAGTGGTGTATGTGGATGAGTTATATGAAGATATAAAGATACATGAAGTTGTGATTCCAGGATAATTATTATGAATGAAGTGGTGATGCCTAGAGAATTGTTATGGATATATCTTAAAACATTGGATGTCACACTGGGATAATAATTCTTTATATGAAATTGGATGTCATGGTTGAAAAATTCTTCCCAGTACAAATGTTACAATTGTTTTTTCTAATATTCAATTTCAAAGACATGTTTTAAGAAGGAAAAATTGTTTACAACAATGTCTGGATGATTAAATAATATCATACTTTATGAATTTAATTATCCCGGAAGAGTACACTAGATAAATGAATAAGAAATGAGAATTTTGATTTATATGTATATATTTGTCTAAGTAATTATTTACAAGTTTACTATAAAAAATTGGGATAAAAACCATCTAGCATACCTAAGGGACCTACATTAAACCACTGCAGAGGTGGGAATAAGGGTCTACCTCAAGACTACCAGATGGCAGAAGGGGCTATGTATAGGAATGCATTATCACTGTCGTGTATAAGGGAATTTCATATGTCGGTGGGACCTTGCATAGGGATTATAGAGAACATGGATCAGGTGTGTTGAGGTCGGGCTATTAGCCCACTAAGAAGAAGGCTCGTGGTGTGTGTAGTGTATCTGGATGTTGACCTCGGTGCTGGCTCAAAGGTGAATGCAGAACACAATTACTTAAAAAGTGGAGTGGTGTTTCATTGAGGGTTAGATGCGGGAAAAACCTATGTAGGTAATGTTTAACCATTACTTCAAAATATATAAATAACTTCATCTGTATGATCTTTTTGATCTTTTTAACTCAATCTATTAGATCTCGGTGAGAGATCATCTTCTTACCTCTCTTGCATACGAACCCTTCATGTATTGGAATTACCGGTCAATCAAACAAAAAAAATAGTTGACATCTATGCAAGATATTCCAAGGATCTTCGGGTCCTTGAAAAATGGATAAGGATGATTTTATGCAAAGTAAAAAAAATTATTTATGATGATGAGTTTGTGGTGAATAGTGCTTAATGATGAGGATTTTACAGACTATTTTTCAGTTCACTATAGAGATACTATGTGAAGCTACATTGAAAAGTAATATTTATAGATACTATGAAAAGCCTGCTTGAAAATAAAATTCTATGAATAATTCTAATGGTTTTCGAATGAAGCAACTATGAGAGAGGATAATATATGGTCATGTTTGTGGTTGGAGATGCTTTTCACATGAAGAGCACTACATGAGTAAAATACAATATGAGAACTAGATTCTATGTGAATATGAATTTGATGTGAAAAAATTGTACCTGGAGAAGACAATATGTAGAGAGAAATTCTTTTTCAGATACAAATGGTATATTTTTAGTACCACAAACTAGTATGAAATGTATACTAGTAAAAGCCCTTTTAGAATGAATCTACTAGGTTTGCGGTGAGAGTTACAGTATCAAGAGAGCATACTATTTGATTTTTTAGTATGAAATAGATTTCCATGTAGTTCATGAGGTTTTCTATGTGAATGATAAGTTTAGTACATTGATAAAAAATCTCTATGGAATATCTTTGTATAATAAAATATGAAATTTTCCATGTGAATAATTTATATATATATATTAAAAAAAGTAATATACAGACATATGGATTTGAGATGATTTCTTGGGGTGAAGATGCTATGAAAAACTGAAAATCATATAAAATGTTATGCGGTAAAGAATCTTTATGAGACATGATTTGTGGAAACTATTCTTGAAAATGTTATGCAGACTTGTAGTATGTAACAACCTTGTCATTTATGGAGAGAGTCACATGTTAAATGGTTAAACATATTTTTCAAGATGATTTTGTGTTAAACCACTTGTTAATCACTTATTTATTTCTTATAAATACATGGTTAATGCTCAGCTAAATCATGATCCAGAATTTTGGATAACTCTTTCATCGTAAGTGAAAGATCTTATATTTCTCTAGTATAGTTCCTCAAAGCACATTTTACTTTTAGAAAAGTAAGAAATTCTGGGAAGATAAATGATATGAATATGTAATGATATGATAAATACAATTTGTTGTAGTTTCATAAAGAGAGTGACGCGTACATGAAAAACAACCAAATTTCCATTTAAAGCATCAATACTTGAAGAATCGAGAAATTGTACCAAAACTACAAAATAAATTATATATGATATTTTATTATCATTTTATGTGTACAAGATCAGTTTAACCTAAAGTTTGAAGTTTAAAAAGTGGATAAGCAAATGAGAAGTTCATCAAATACTCACAATTGTATAAATTATTGGATTTGAGATTCATAAGAAGGATTATTATAATATTTTCAATTTTAATATTGGTTAATATAATATTTAATAAATTATGTAAATTATATGCATACATTAATTGAGATGGAAGAATACTTTATCAATACGTAATATAAGGAATAATAATAATTCACTAAAGATCAGAAGTTAAGGAGATTGAATCTAGAATATAATCGCCAGAAAAGATTGTCGGGTCTGATCATTCATTAATCTGAGAAGAATCAGATCATTTAAGATTTTGTGTGAATGAGTTTCAAGACCTAAAGGGTAATTGAAGAATATGTTGAACATATTGAACTTGTATATGAGTAAAATAAATCGGGTACTATAAGTATGATCTATTTCATGTGTTACATAAGAAATTAGAAGAAGAAAATATCTTTCTATTTTCGGATCAATAACATTTAGAAGAAGGATCTTGTGATTGGGGTTTCTAACATGTTGCTAATGAGGCTCGATTCTAGGGTGTCTAAGAAGTTTAGAAGACTAATAAGAGAAAATGGATGAGGTTTCTAATTGACCAAGGCAGAAGAGTTGGTTAATAGGGTATAGAACTAATATCCATCAGAGGATTAACTACTGGGGTGTGTGACCAGTTGTTTCCTTACTTATTACAATAACATTCTTATATAGTGGATAATACATGTTGTGGGATCCACCAACATAGCAGAGTAGGTATTTATACCCAAACTTTTAAATACCATTTCCAATTATCTCATTTATAATTTTTTCATATAATACAAGTTTGTGAGATATTAATGAGTGGGTCTAGAACCATAATAAGTTTATGAGGTTGAATTAAATAGAAAATGAAGTTTTAAAAGTTAACCACTAATTCCCCCTCTCAGTGGTAAATATGGAATGGGGAACTATATATTTTTATTTTAAAATCTTATCCTTGATCCCTAAGAATATTTTTGATTTAATTCACTTTGAGGTTGGTGAATTGATTAGAATAATGTCCCATTTCATTGCAGTTAAAACATTACACATTGATGGCCTCTCTCCGAATTTTAGAGTCATGAGATTTATGAACTTTCTCTATATATTTAAAGAATAGACCCAATACCCTAAATAAACCCACTAGGTGTTTATTCCATAATTTATTTCATATATGTAACCCCACTCATCCCTTATTTTTGTTTCGAAAGTTATTTCTACATGGATTCTTGTCACCCTCTCATTATCAAGTCCCTATTTAAAAATAAATGATTTAAAAAACTCATTGTCAGTCTCGATAATAATTGTCACCACCATCTCTTCTTCCATTTATTTCAAATTAACTAATTGTATTTCCATATCAGCATTTGTCTTTGGGTGAATTTTTTTTTGAAAAATTACCTTAAATTCATTCCAGTCTATGTTTTCTATATCTTGCACCATCATAGTTTTTAAAATCAGGGACTGTAATTGGTAGGTCTCTTTCCTTAAACGAAACACAAACATGACAATAGTTCCCTTCTTAGTACACCCCAATTCCATAAAGATCATATCTATAGAATCTATCAGTTTTTCTGCCACCATGTTATCAAATAACCTACAAAATAATGGAGGTTGTTCCCCATAAAATGATATAATGAGGTTGATCCTTATTGAGGGGTAACTGGTTTCTCTATAGGGGAATGGTTATTTTTCATAACATGAGATAATTTCACCAGAATATTGATGACTTTTTCAACACATACATCAACTACATTATCCTGATTTTTTAAACAATCATCACATTATTCTTGATTATTTTCTTAGTTTTCATTTCTTTTGTTAGGTTCCATTATCTAAAAATAGAATAGATTAAATAGTAATATCATAAAATACTAATGTAGAAAATATGACTTATATATAATTTTTTCAAAAAATTTAGTCTTATTCATAGGATACCTATCAAAATAATTATATAATAATCTCTTGAATTTTATTATTCTAAAATATATATTCTATACCAACCTTTTTTCAATATAGTTCCTATGGTTTCTAAAAAACCTTCCTCTGATACCATGTATATCCCTCCAACCCTGGAAACCTAGAGCTAGTAGGTTATTTATTACATGGTAATCAGAATACTTGAGATTACATTCCCATGATCATTGTTCAATAGTACTTAAAATACCATATACATAATCATTACATTACAACATGTAATGTTACATCATTTGGGTACAAATAATTATTATTTAATGTTATCCATAGAGATAATCATATATAATATTCAACTTAATTTCCTCAGGAAATGGGAAAAAATGTAAAGGACGAGCTCAAAATCGTAGTTATGGATAAAATACAGTGATGTATAACATGGAAAAATAATGGAAATGGAAATATAATGTGAATAAATAAAAAATGATTCCATAATAATTAATATATAGGTAAAAAATCCAATGATAAATATGGGAAAAAAATAATCACACCGATAAAACTAAATGGTATGATAGTGATGGAAATTATGGGAAAGGATAATGCCAAAAATCATAAACATACAGTTAGGTCCATGTGCTAAGAAATCATATATAAAGTGTATGGATTCTCCCATTACCCTATTTTAGTTTTCTCATGGGACCAATCGGTGTATTGAGAGGAAATATAATTCCAAGCCCCACCCATCACATAAAATTTCAATTCATTATTTCATATAGTAAAAGATAATAAGAAATTCACGGAATTATGTTCAAGGATGAAAAAATTAGAAATATATAACATAATTTCTTAATGAATATTATCTTACAAGATTTTCCAATAAATAACAAAGGATTATAAAATCATGTAAATAGATTTTCCAAATAAACTAATTAAAAAGGATTCCTATGTAAATTCATTTGAAACTTATTAAGGATAATTATAGATTCACAATGTTTAAATAAGAACCCTTATCATGTGAAGATTTCATATTATAAATATTAGTTACATGAAAATCTTAAGACAATCAGCATGTTTAAAAAATTAAATACACGCATTTGCAATGATAAGAGACTATAATAATTATGGATAAATACCATATAAAAATTTAGAGGACATAATCACACATATTTGATATTTGAGATATAAAATTTCTTCAACGAAAGACTTCCAGGCCAATATACATTGGTGGGAAATGTTAACTTGTACCAAATTTTAGTTTAATACATTAGGAAACTAATAAAGATTCCACCATATACAATAATCTCATAATTTATTATGAAGATACCACCATTTAAAAAATAAAACATCCATAATACCACAAATACTTGACAAACATAGGGATTCTGATAATGAAGTTTATGAATTTGGGAATAATGAGATGCTTATGAATAAAGCATAATGTGACTGAAATGGGGTATCAAAAGTATATGATATCATGATAGAAATAATTACAGTGATATCATGGAAATTTTAGAATAATATATTCGAAACGAAAAATGATAAAACATTAGAAATGTAAATAATAATTGAAATGAGAGATAAAATGATCCCTTCCTTCAACATCGTAATGTCTTATAAAAGGGGTATTATGAGAGGGATTGGATAATATATTGTGTATAAAATATCCACGGGGAGTATAATACAATATAAATTTAACCATGGAGTCATATATAGTATAATTTCAAAAGAAATTAAAACTAAATTGTTATATTTGGAAAACAAGGAAGGAGGATTAGAAACCATTACACATATGAAGAATATTTTCCTAGAGATGACATTTAGAACCGAAAAAAGAATTTAATATTGAAGATAAAGATATAATAGATACTTATTGAGAGAGATATTAAGATAAAAATTATATTTGGTTGGGGTTAAATGAGAATATGATATGTGTATTTATAGGTGTGGGGAGTGGAATTTCATGGAATAAAGTATTTGTTTTTTTATTTTTATAATTATATTAAGTGATCCAACACTATCCATAGTTCCCCATTAATTCCCTTAATTATATATTATATTTTTAGTTCCAAAATTAGGAAAGTATCACTACCTTTTCCATGTTTATTTATTCTTAAATATATATTATGTCATATTTATTATATTTCAATATTTATTATCATATTTTACCATTTTTATAGAAAATTACCAAAATTTACCCCTTAAATAATTTCTAAATCCTGACTCCAAATATACAATACATTTTTCACATCCATACTCTAACTATATATATTCTAAATTTTATACATTTGATTATTTTAATAAAAATGTGCTATTAGAGTAAACACCATTTAATTTATAAAAGAATTTACACTTTTATACTAGTTAATCCCTAGATAAATAACCCTTTATAAAACTAGAATAATCCCTAAGAGAAAGGTGAAAAATGGTTGTACATTCATGTAGAGTTTGGGTAAACTTTGATCTGGGTGTGATTTCCACTAACTTGATCTTCTATCAGAGAAGATTATACTTGAACTTTAGTTATTGAAGTTCTATTGGGGCTTAGTAAAGGGAGAATACCGATGATTTTACCTACTTCCAAAAATATAATTAAAAACATCATATACGTTGTTAATACTAGTTAAGGCCTTGGTTTCTCCCTTATGTATCAATTAGCATGCATTAATACCCTTAATGTAAACTAGTTTTAATTGTCACAATATAATGACTATATCATAAATAGTCATAAGGACCAATGATCATGTAATGACCGTATTTACACTCACTTCCTATAAATTCATTCATTCCAATATCTTAAATAATACTTATAATTTTTAATACTTACAATATGTCAATTTTTTGGCTTGTATTATTTTTATTTTATACTATTATAATTATAATTTTGTTGTGTATAAAATATTACGATCCCGAAAACATCTACATTTTACCTATATTATTTTTTTCCCATCAACCATTATAATTTATAACGGTATCAGTAAATTTTTACTTTAGATTTTTATATATTATTTTTAATAAAAATAAGTTAATTTATTACTATAATTTCTTAGCTATTACACTATCCATATACATCACCCACATATTAGATGTTGGGGGTTCACTAGGTTTCCAAAATCTTATATAGGAATCAGTTAGGTTAACCAACTAAAATGATATTGAATAATAAATAATAAAATAAAAGATGATATATAACAACACATAATTCCTATCCATGGGTCAACTTCTTATCAATACATCTATAACTAAAATCCATTGTCCCCACACCTCCTTCATACAATAAAAACTACCACCTCTAACCATACAATAACTTTCCATGACATTATAATATATATATATATATATATATATCTTTTTATTAATATATATCATCACCAACCCCGCATTAATTATTCACTAACCACTTTAACCTCATTATCAACATTTCTTTTTTACTATGAATCAATTCACATGAGCCAATAATAACTCCCCACATAATCAACCATTCATATTCATTAATAAAATAATTATCCCACCACTATCATTCAAGTGAGCCAGTATCTCATTAACAAAACGCAACCCATACCGAATCTACATTATCTAATTTGTTAACTAATTTATCATGATTCCTCATATTGGGAAACTACAACACACCAAACACTTCAACCTCACCATAATATTTCTTCATTATCCATATAATCCCCTATTCCACTTAAACATAAAACTAACCACATCAAATATTACAATATTTTTACAAATAAGTTATCAATATTACTTTACATTAAAAAAATAAATTCATATAAATTTACCCATTCCTTCTTTATTAATTTACAATCCCATTCCAAAAAAAAAACAATATCAATCACTCGATTCTATATTTTATAATTATTTATTATGTTTCCATCCTTTAATTTAAGTAAAAAATTTAATACATAATCCCACATATTAATAACGAATTTTTACATAATGAAATTCTTATCATAATAAACAAGAAATAAAATAAATAAAAAAGGGAAATCATGAAAAACATTTATGAAATTCTTCCCTCTTATGTCAAATCAATTATTTATCATTATTAAGTAAAATTCCAACTCCTAACCCAAAGAAAAATAAATAATTCTTAATGCACATCAATTTATTTAAATATTACTTATTCCTATCTCAAATAAAATCTCAACCCATTATTTTATTGAAAACATGAATCCTAATCACCAAATATTCATTTTAATATAAGAAAAATCTACCATTCCTCCTAAACCCTCCCCCACTTCAATACTTCAAAAATGAACCTAAACACAAAAAGATGATATAAGGGATATATAATTGATAAAACACATTTTTATGTAATATTTTTTTGATAATAAATGACACAATTTCATTATATTGTGTTAAATATGTTTATTTATTGAACATTTAGTGTTAAACAATTCATTTGTAAATTTTTTGAAAATGTGAAATCATTAAATATTCTCCCGTAGGAGTCTCTAAATGTACGGATCGAGCCAACGGCTCCATCGGAATCTCTGAGATCTGAACGAGTGTCGTGGAAATAAAAGAGTGACTAGAACCTATTTCTAAGAGAACTGCATCTAGGGTTTAATAGACACATATCATAACTCTAATCATATTTGGAGCGCTGTGGTCATAGGCCTATACCACTTGAAGCTGAAATCGCCCATGTCCACCTACTCCCTATGGTCGGGGTGCACCACCTGGGGGTGGTGGAAGTAGAACCTCAAACCGTCGTCCACCTGCTGCTACACGACTAGCTCCTTTTCCACATCGGCCACCCTACAGACCCCCTAGCTTAAAACTTGGCCACTACCTGGGAGGTACCTCGATAGTATTTTGATCATCAGTACAGTGGGTCGGGCAGTCACGAGCCATGCGGCCCTGCCCGCCACATGTGAGGAATAGTCTGCTCCTCTACTGGAATGCTCCACCTCCTGAGCTCCACACCTCCGACCGTATATCCAGAGGCCGTCCTCTGAGGTTTTAGCCTGCTTGGGCCTTTGCTTAATCTACATACTGCTTACTAAAGATGACTCAGCTACCTTTCATCTGGTGGTGGCTCTCACCATCAGTGCTTGCTCAGCTAAGAAGCTCTCAACCAATAATGCTCGCTCGAGCACTCCATCCTGCATCGGGATATTGAGTGATATCAATGATGCTCTGATCACCCACAAAATACCATTGTCAAAGGTTTGGGCCCTGAATAAAGGGTCTTATACCATTTAGGTGGAGTAGAATCCGCGGTCAGTGAATCTTACCAAGTATTGGGCCACTAATAGGCTGCCCGAATGTAAGTGCAGCAGCTCCGAGATACAAACTGAGCGTAAAGTCGCTGGTATGAAATTCACCTTGAAGAGGGTCTTGAAGTCTGACCATGAGAGTGTCGCATCCTCATGTGTCTAGAGCATCAGACTCCACCACCTCCTTGTTTTTCCCTAGAATAGGCTAGTATCTGGGATCACAATCTGATCTACTGGCTTCTCACCTAAGAAAAAAACTCATTCCACAACATCCAGCCAGTTCTCAGCTGCCTGGGGATCTATCTCACCTCGAATCCCTGGAGGCCTCTATCTCTAGAACTCATGCAATGCACTCACTCAGTGTGCATGGTCTTCTAGTGGGGATGGTGGAAACTTCTTCCCTCCAAGTGGTGGTGCTTCTACTACACCACCCAAAGGTGCCAACATAGTAAGAGGGCCATACACTGATACCTCATCGCTCGGTGGACCATCATCAGGTACTCTCTCTAGAATCCTAGCTGTCTTTCTTTTCAGTGGCATCCTGAAAAAAAAAACAGGTGCTCCACGGTAAAAAAGTTATACATTTTAAACTGACTCAAAAGAGATCAAAATGAAAACATTACCAAAACACACGTAGTTAGTGTTTTTGTGCACCGTGTCGAAAATCAGAATTCAGGGTCCTGGTGTATGGATACATTGGACTCCACACCAACACTGGACTCCGCGATCTAAAAACCACACTCAAAACACTTAACACTATTACTCATTTGGAAATATCAGAGTCATAGTTCTTTAGTATAACTGACTCCTCTGATACCACTTTGTCATGAATCATCCTTCGGGGTCCGTTCCATGACTACCCCAAGCCCGTCGTCCATAGTCCAGTGGTTGAATACTAGCACTGGAAAGGCGTATCCCTAAATTTTGAATTCATTTCCTTTAATCTTGTACAAACACACAATCCAAGGACACAACAAGATGCAACCACGAAGTAAAACTGCAGTAGTAAAAGTTTGTACTGAATGTAAAGGGGTCGGAATACAAGACCAAATGAAATATTAAACTACAACAGAAAACAGTAAAAAAAACTCTTGGGATCATCCACCAAGGATCCTACCTAAAGGGTAGGTACAAATCATCTCCACAACCCCCCAAGTCAACCATCACTGTCATTCACCGTCGGGTCCTAGCTCCCCGAGTCTCAGTCAAGGCTTCCCGTCGTCTGCACAAGACACAAGACACAACATGGTGTGGCAAAGACCGTGCATGGGTGAGTATAAAATTACCCACTAGGGACTCTGAGACCCCCAAAGGTCTCTTAAAATTATAAAAAGGAAAACCACAATGTATGATTTCAATCACAAACACAAAGAAAAGACTTATCTCAAACCAGGTTTAACGTATGTACAGAAGTACAAGTGATTAATCGTAAAACTAGATCATCTTATTCTGTTAAGGGTTCTACCGCTAATCTACAAAGGATCACTTGATACAAACCCTCACTAACCCAAACATGATCAGTAGGTATTAAACACCACTGACCCACATAGGATCTGACCCTCCCAGGATCGATAGGTACTAACCCCTTCTGACCCATACAAGATCGGACCCACATAGGATCAGTATGAGATGAACCACATAGGATCGCTGAGCACTGACCCACATAGGGTCTGACCCACACAAGATTGGTATGCGCTGACCCACACAGGATCTGACCCACACAGGATCGGTGTTGTCCCACACAAGATCGCTAGGTGCTGATCCACACAAGATCACTAGGTATTGATCCACAATGATTGCTAACTGCTGATATATAGAGGATCACTAGGTGCTAATCCAATAGGATCGTTATGTGCTGATGCACATAAGATCACAAGGTGCTGATCCACACTAGATCTCAATTCCATTAACATCCAGCCACATGATTCTCTACACCGAGTGCGCTTGAGTTCCGTAGTATCTGGTCCTCAAGATATCTTTCGTGCCTCAAATTTCTTTTGGTCCCACAAATAAGTAACCCAATGATATTTCATGTCATAAGGCTTCCAACGCAATAGACGGCACATCAATCAGACGCCCGGTCTAAGAGTTATAGGCATTTTAGTGCAAAGGGTCCAATTGGATTTGGGTATGATCCAACCAGGTCGTACTTCAACTTTGTCCAAAACTCAGGTGGAGTATCCCAAAAGGACCGTCTCGTTCCAAGTATTCCAGTTCTGTAGACGGTTTGTCAAATGGATGTCTACTTTTCGAGATATGACCTATTAAGCGTATTTGGGCCAAAGTGGGTCCAGGTCCAGTCCGACAAAGTCAGACCGACCCGGCCTGGTTTGGGTAAAACCGGTTCAAACCAGCTGGACTGCATATCGGCCCAACCCTAACTAGATAGGCTGGGCCACGGCGGGCTCAGCCCTCTAGGTAGCGAACCGACCTGGCCCACCGGCTGGAGCGACCCGCGCGAAGGGTCACACAGTCCCTCATTCCCGATCAACTCAAAGATTCATCCTTCTATTTAACCGGTGGCGCCACATGGAACTGCCTCGGCTAGCAGTATAACCCATGGGGTACGGGTGCCTTTTGTCGCAGCTTTGAAGCCATGACAACCTCTCACGGCACATGTCGGAATGCCACTCTCCGCCAACGTGGACCGACGAGGGCCAGAATCCCATCTGGTCCGTCGCGGCGTCAGGCGGTGTCGCGTCCTCCCACGGCCTGTGAGTGCTAACTGCCGCCTTTGCCCATAGGCACTGTTCCTCAGCGCCTCCTCATTGATGCTTCTTCTGCATGGCTCCAGAAATGCTCTGGAGCTCCGTTTCCACCCCCTTCTGCACCTACAGGCCTCCCGGGATACCTTCATCGGTGTGTGACCCTTTGATTCATGTTACCGTCAAATTCAAAATTCTCTTACGAATAATGCAATGATAAATAAAGTGGAAGAGGGTCTAGGACTTGTTTGTTTGGACCATGCCCTCTGAGTTAGCATCATAACAAGCAGGTATCATATAAAAACATCACATATATGTTGATTAATCCCCTTTCAAATATCCGGAAAAAACACCTTCAAATTCTGGAATGAGGAAGATAAATGAGAGTTTCTTGAATTTAATAACAACCCCTACCCCAAGAATCATTGAAGTTGTTGCGGTTGTGGTGGGAGAAGTGTTCTCATTAGATAGAGTGAATAGTTTTCGTCGACCCCGAATCGTCGTCGCCCAAGAACCCATCCTCCGTCGATGGAAGGTTATGTGGTAATTTTCCATAGGTTTCTCGCTTGATGAAGCAGTGTCAAAAACCCCAACCCGAGCTCAATTTAAATAGAGGGGAAGGGTGAGTAACTTATCGAAGGAATTAATGAGGTTAATTAATTAATGAACCTCTTAATTCCCAATGGTGTGGTTATGAAATTGAAGACTCAAGCTATTAAATGGCTTGAGAACTCTTCAGTCCCACCACATCCACTCAAAAAGAGGAAGAAAAAAGGAAATAAAAAATTTTATGTTATTTTATTATTTCGTCAAAATTCACAAAAACTAACTTTTTCACCTAACCTATTGAAATAGAAGTTAATCCTTCCTTAAGCGATTTATAGCGCCGCTGATTCAAATGTGCCCTCACATTTTTAATCCTAGCACTGGTTTAGAACATAGAAAGGGTCGCATGTGCGTTTACTGAACGTACCTTAAAAAAGGTCAAAAATCCATTTTCGGCACACCGGGCCTCGGAATCAAGCACCGTCAATTTTCGCAGACTCGTAATAATACAAAATAATTTAAAATATATATATGGAATTTCCTGGTCCTAACACAATAATCATTATTTCATGAAGTATTTGAGCTGAGATCCAAAATAAGGATTATTCTAAGAGTTGAAGGATTAATATTGATTAAAATAATATTGAAGAAATTTTTTGCATCACTTCAATACAATAATTGAGAAGGGTGAATAAATTCCCAAAAGGTAATCTGAGTAATATCTATTCATTTTTTGAAGATAATAATTTTAAGAGAATGAATATAGAATATACATGAAGGAAAATACAGTCAAGTCTTATCATTTAGTAATATGAGAAGAATCAAATCAATTAAGATCTGATGTGAACGAGTTGCAATACCAACAGGGTTACTTGAAGAAGCTGTAGAAGATATTGGAGTTGTATATAAGTATAATAGATCTAGTTCACTCATGAAGTAATATTTTTTTTAAGTATTGAAGAAGCCACCATAAGAAAACATGGATCATGATATTTTTGGATGAACAACACTAAGAATAAGGTGCTTTGGACTAGGGTGTCTAACGAGGTTTTAATGAGGCTTAAGGATGGGGTGTCTAAATAGTCTATAAGAAGGATAATACAAGACTGTTGGGGTGTCTAACCTACCAAGGAAGAAGAGTTTGTTGTTGTAGTGTAGAACCAAGATCAATTGTAGGATCGACTATTGGGGTGTATAACCAATTGTTGTCTAATTTACTGAAATAATATTCTTATGGAATGTATAATCTATAATGGTGGGATTAACCAACATGACAAGGAGTATATTTTTGTATCAAACCTTGTATATATAGTATGTAGTGCTCTCATTGATTATTTCTACATACGAAGTGAGATTTTTAGATATCACTTTGTCTATTGATAACGTTGACATGTTTGAGAGGTTAAATTAAAAATAAAAGAAATTGGTAAAAGTTAACCACTAATTCACCACCACTCAGTAGTCAATCCGGCCTCGGGAACTAAAATTGGTATCAAAGGAGAACCCCTCTAATGATCCAAAGGTTTTCCTAAATTATTTTAATATACATCATGAAGGTCTTATTTTGGGAAGTGTTTGAGTTACCTCACATGGATAAAAAAGAATTTACTCCTGATGATAAAAATATAGATAATTCTTCCAAAACACAGAAGAACGTGAAGAGAAGATGGGAAAGGAAGTTAAATAATAATCCAATAGTAAATGTATAAGTACCACCAACTAAATGTAATCAGAGTGGTACAAGTAGTGAATATTTTTTTGATTATTTTTCTTCTAATGAACCATGTTCTAGCTATGAGTATAATTAATCGTCCGGTTATCTTCTTTTTGAATTTGAAGTACTTATGAAGAAATTTTCTAAAGAAGTTTTCAACTTTATTTTTGATACTATCAGGGGACTCATTTTTTATAAAACATATCTAGATGTAGAAGTTGAAGAAAATGAGGATGTACAATGTAAATAAGTTATGAATGTGCACCACTCTCACAAACTTGGTGGAAGAAATAGAACACTCCAATTTTTATTCTGAAGAATAATTGCAATGTTATTTCTATGGGAAAGTTGTTCTTGAGATTTTTTTAGTAGCATTTCATGCACTTGAAAAACCACACAAAGTTTCTTTGGTTGTCAAGAATGGTTATCTAGATATCAAATCCAAGAGGATCAAGGTGATTAAATCATTGTTGCAAGAAATGGTTTCATTTCATATAGTGGGATTTGAGAAGATAAGGAATGATAGTGATGATAAATCATAATTTTCTGAATATTTTAAGAATACCCTCACCCTAAGGTATCTTGAATTGAAAATTAAATTGGTCAATTTTGAAAAAAAAACTTATTATAATTCACAATCAAAGATGTATGTATTTTTTGCCAGACAACACTCTTTGAAGGATTCTAATATAAAATAATCTCTATAATATGATAAGAAGATCATTAAATTGTTTAATGATATTTACAAAGTAGTAGTAATGAAAGAGGCATCATTGATATCTCAATGTAATAATTTTCATAAATCCATTTATATAAATAGTATGGTTTTAAATAAAAACTTTGTACAAATATGGATGAAAGGGAATGGGACAAGAAACCACCACCATGTTAATGGGGGATAAAAGAATATGTATAAGTGATGGTTCACCATATGAATCCCAACTTGTGTTGAGAAATAACCAAAAACACTGTGTTGTGAATTCTGAACAACATACAATTAAATAAAATAATATCATGGGTTGTGGGTGAATGTTGGTGTTGCAAAAAAAATTCACATTTTGCAGTGGATTTTTGGAACAACCATTTAAATGATAAATCACAGAGGAATCCTATATCAAGAGGAATACATCCATAGAATAATATGCGATAACATTAATAGACTAATAAAAAAATTCAGGTTTAAACATATTTGAACTTCTGGGGTATATTTGTGATATGTGCAATAAAAGTGGTCACAAAATTGATGCATGGACATATAAAAATATATAAATAATGTATGGTACGAAAATACAACATGATAAATAAGTAACAACCTTGGGTTAAAACATAAAAAATACTACAAATTAGATTATTCCTAAGAAGTATTAGGAGATATCACTCTTAAACACAATGCATTAGAAGGATCTGAAATAAATCAAGTCCATGAGGATAAACATAATTTATACATATCAGAATAATGATATGAATAAATTCACTCATGTGAAGACATGTGGAAAATCAAAACAAGATATCCAAATTCCCAAAGAAATTCTTGTGATTTTTCCAGTTGATTTGGAGTAATCCATATAGTTATAAGAAGAAAAAGAAAAATATCATGCTATAGTTAAAATAATGATTCCACATGAAGAAGGAAAATATCATGAGAGGTTTTCAACTAAGGAATAATCATTTATTGAAAAATTTATATTTGAGATATGTAATAAAACTTGACATGATGCAAGAGGTTTTTTAAAAACATTGGATGCTCAAGAAGATGTCCTGAAGAGAATGAAGCTTGCATCAGAAGATATATATGACATGATGGATAAATAAAGAAGAACCGTATCACATAATTAATTGATATGTGTGATGATATTAATGTTACCAAAGGATAAATCATATTTTAAAATCAAATGTAGAAGCATGAATATAGGAGAAAGTGAATCAACTTGGCTGAGAGAACCATCCCAATATTTATGTTCACATCGAGTAACAAGTAACTCCATCTTATTCTCTTATATATTTTTTGAATGTATTTGTGTTTAATATGAAATTAATTAAAGGTGTGACATAGTCTTAGGGGGAGAACTTGATAATCAATGATTTTTTTCATATTCTAGGTAACAAGGAGATACCAAATTTTTTAAAACAGGATAACCACACAAAGAATTTCATTTTGGTGTGTTCTGAAATTTGGAATATATTGAAATAAATTATTGAAGAGAGTCACCATAATGAAGATTTTGATGAGTGTTTCCCTTTATGGGGGACAAGTTAAGAAATTATGCTACCTAAACATTATGAATTTGGAAATCTCTTGATATTCTGGTAAAAATAAATTTTTTTGTATGAAAATCACTCCCAAATATATATTTTCTAATTGATTGGATAATCATTATCAAGGGGAAGTTAATGTTATACTAAAAAGGGGGGATACATCTATTGAACGTGAATTTTAGAATGTGTTATATGAATTGTGTGCATGATCTAGAATTTCATTGATAAATCAGACTATTTCAAATAATATAAAAGAATAATAGAGAATTTATGAGAATTATTTCACATTTATATAATTTCATGGATTTTTTTGACATTCTTGGTTGTGTCTCTTTGGTTTTCTACGCTTAATTATTCTATGTATACATAGACTAGATTAACTAAAAAAACTTTTCTAAGAGAACCATGCGAGGTCATTCTTCTCTTAGATATATCTTGAAATTTTCATATAAGGTAGAGAACTGGTATTTGGGAAGAAATATGAGATGATAAGAAACCACTTATCCATTTATTTATTGTCAAAAAGGGGGAGAAAAATATTAACTTTATAAAATGACAAGGCATCGACAACATAAACAAAGAGGGAGATTTAAGATAACAAGTTTATCATTGATGAATGATTGTTGTCTTTGTTTTTTGTATGTCAAAAAGTCAATAGATGCAGAAAAATTATATGAGGATTTTAGGATGATTGAAGTGGTGTATGTGGATGAGTTATGTGAAGATATGAGGATACATGATGTTGTGATTCCATGATAATTATTATGAATGAAGTGGTGATGCCTGGATAATTGTTATGGATATATCTTAAAACATTGGATGTCACACATGGATAATAATTCTTTATATGGAATTGGATGTCATGGTTGAAAAATTCTTCCCAGTACAGATGTTACAATTGTTTCTTCTAATATTCAATGTCTAAGACATGTTTTAAGAAGTAAAAATTGTTTACAACAATGTCTGGATGATTAAATAATATCATGCATTATGAACTTAATTATCCCGGAAGAGGATACTAGATAAATGAAGAAGAAATGAGAATTTGGATTTATATGTATATATTTTTCTAAGTAATTATTTACAAGTTTACTATAAAAAATTGGGATCAAAATCTTCCAGCGTACCTAAGGGACCTACGTTAAACCACTGCAGAGGTGGGAACAAGGTTCTACCTCAAGACAGCCCGATGGCGGAAGAGGATATGTATAGGAATGCGTTATCACTGTCGTGTATAAGGGAATTTGATATGTTGATGGGACCTTTCATAGTGATTATAGAGCACATGGATTAGGTGTACATAGGTTGGGCTATTAGCCCACTAAGAAGATGGATCGTAGTGTGTGTAGTGTATCTGGATGCTGACCTCGGTGTTGGCTCAAAGGTGAATGCAGAACACAATTACTTAAAAAGTGGAGTGGTGTTTCATTGAAGGTTCGATGCGGGAAAAACCTTTGTAGGTAATGTTTAACCATTACATCAAAATATATAAATAACTTCATATGTATGATCTGTTTGATCTTTTTAACTCAATCTATTGGATCTCGTTGAGAGATCATCTTCTTACCTCTCTTGCATACGAACCCTTCATGTATTAGAATTACACGTCAATAAAAAAGTAGTTGACATCTATGCAAGATATTCCACGGATCTTCAGGTGCTTTAAAAATGGATAAGGATTATTTTCCGCAAAGTAAAAAAAATTATTTATGATGATGAGTTTGTGGTGGATAGTGCTTATTGATGAGGATTTTGCAGACTATTTTTCAGTTCACTATAGAGATACTATGTGAATCCACATTGGAAAGTAATATTTATAGATACTATGAAAAGCCTCCATGGAAATGAAATGCTATGAATAATTCTAATTGTTTTCGAATGAAGCAACTATGAGAGAGGATAATGTATGGTCATGTTTGTGGTTGGAGATGCTTTGAACATGAAGAGCACTACATGAGTAAAAAAACTATCTGAGAACTAGATTCTATGTGAATACGAATTTGATGTGAAAAAATTGTACCTGGAGAAGACAATATGTAGAGAGGAATTCTTTTTCAGATACAAAAGGTGTATTTTTAGTATCACAAACTAGAATGAAATGTCTACTAGTAAAAGACATTTTAGAATGAATCTACTAGGTTTGCGGTGAGAGTTACAGTATCAAGAGAGCATTCTATTTGATTTTTAAGTATGAAATAGATTTCCATTTAGTTCATGAGGTTTTCTATGTGAATGATAAGTTTAGTACATCGACAAAAAATCTCTATGGAATATCTTTGTAGAATAAAATATGAAATTTTCCATGTGAATAATTTCTATATATATATTAATAAAAGTACTATACAAACATATGGATTTGTGATTATTTCTTGGGGTGAAGATGCTATGAAAAACTGAAAATCATATAAAATGTTATGCGGTAAAGAATCTTTATGAGACATGATTTGTGGAAACTATTCTTGAAAATATTATACGGACTTGCAGTATGTAACGACCTTGTCATTTATGGAGAGAGTCACATGTAAAATGGTTAAACATATTTTGTAAGAGGATTTTGTGTTAAACCACTTGTTAATCACTTATTTATTTCTTATAAATACAAGGTTAATTCTCAGCTAAATCATGATCCATAATTTTGGATAACTCTTTCATCTTAAGTGAAAGATCTTATATTTCTCTAGTACAGTTCCTCAAAGCATGTTTTACTTTTAGAAAAGTAAGAAATTCTAGGAAGATAAATGATATGAATATGTAAAGCTATGATAAATACAATTTGTTTTAGTTTCATAAAGAGAGTGATGCGTACATGAAAAACAACCAAATTTCCATTTAAAGCATCAATACTTGAAAAATCAAGAAATTGTACCAAAACTAAAAAATAAATTATATATGATATTCTATTATCATTTTATGTGTACAAGATCAATTTAACCTAAATTTTGAAGTTTAAAAAGTGGATAAGCAAATGAGAAGTTCATGAAATACTCACAATTGTATAAATTATTTGATTTGATATTCCTAATATGGATTATTATAATATGTTCAATTTTAATATTGGTTAATATAATATTTAATAAATTCTGTACATTACATGCATATATTAATTGATATGGAAGAATACTTTATCAAGACGTAATATAAGGAATAATAATAATTCACAAAAGATCAGAAGTTAAGGAGATTGAATCTAGAATATAATTGCTAGAAAAGATTATTGGGTCTGATCATTCATTAATCTGAGAAGAATCAGATCATTTAAGATTTGGTGTGAATGAGTTTCAAGGCCAACAGGGTAATTGAAGAATATGTTGAACATATTGAACTTGTATATGAGTAAAATAGATCGGGTACTATAAGTATGATATATTTCATGTGTTGCATAAGAAATTAGAAGAAGAAAAGATCATTCTATTTTCGGATCAATAACATTTAGAAGAAGGATCTTATGACTGGGGTGTCTAACATGTTGTTAATGAGGCTCGATTCTATGGTGTCTAAGAAGTTTAGAAGACTAATAAGAGAAAATGGATGAGGTTTCTAACCCTCCAAGGAAGAAGAGTTGGTTAATAGGGTATAGAACTAATATCCATCGGAGGATTAATTATTGGGGTGTGTGACCAATTGTTTCCTTATTTATTACAATAACATTCTTATATAGTGGATAATCCATGTTGTGGGATCCACCAACATAGCAGAGTTGGTCTTTATACCCAAACTTGTAAATACCTTTTCCAATTATCTCATTGATAATTTTTTCATATGATACAAGTTTGTGAGATATTAATGAGTCGATCTAGAACCATAATAAGTTCAAGAGGTTGAATTAAATATAAAATGATGTTTTAAAAGTTAACCAATAATTCCCCCTCTCAGTGGTCAATCTGGAATATGGAACTATATATTTTTATTTTAAAATCTTATCCTTGATCCCTAATAATATTTTTGAGTTAATTCACTTGGAGTTTGGTGAATTGATTAGAATAATGTCCCATTTCACTGCAGTTAAAACATTACACATTAATGGCCTCTCTCAGAATTTTAGAGTCATGAGATTTATGAACTTTCTCTATATATTTAATTAATAGACCCAATACCCTAAATAAACCCACTAGGTGTTTATTCCATAATTTATTTCATATAGGAACCCCGCTCATCCCTTATTTTTGTTTCAAAAGTTATTTCCACATGGATTCTTGTCACCCTCTCATTATCAAGTCCCTATTTAAAAATAAATGATTTAGAAAACTCATTCTCAGTCTCGATAATAATTATCACCACTATCTCTTCTTCAGTTTATTTTAAATTAATTAATTGTATTTCCATATCAGCATTTGTCTTTGGGGGAATTTTTTTTGAAAAATCACCTTAAATTCATTCTAGTCCATGTTTTCTATATCCTGCACCATCATAGTTTTTAAAATCAGAGACTGTAATTGCTAGGTATTTTTCCTTATACGATACACAAACATGACAATAGTTCCTTTATTAGTACACCCCAATTCTATAAAGATCATATCTAGAGAATCTATCAGTTTTTCTGCCACCATGATATCAACTAAACTACAAAATAATGGAGGTTGTTCCCCATAAAATGATATAAAGAGGTTGATCCTTATTGAGGGGTAACTGGTTTCTCCATATGGGAAAGGTTATTTTTTATAACATGAGATAATTTCCCTAGAATATTGATGACTTTTTCAACACCCACATCAACTCCATTATCATGATTATTTAAACAATCATCACATTTTTATTTATTATTTTCTTGGTTTTCATTTCTTTTATTAGGTTCTATTATCTAAAAATAGAATAGATTAAATAGTGATATCATAAAATACTAATATAGAAAATATGATTTATATATAATTCATTCCTAAAATTTAGTCTTATTCATAGGATACCTATCAAAATAATTATATAATAATCTCTTGAATTTTATAGTTGTAAAATATATATTCTATACCAACCTTTTTTCAATATAGTTCCTATGGTTTCTAAAAAACTTTCCTTTGATACCATGTATAACCATCCAACCCTGAAAACCTAGATCTAGTAGGTTATTTATTACATGGTAATCAGAATACTTGAGATTACATTCCCATGATCATGGTTCAATAGTACTTAAAATACAATATACATAAGCATTACATTACAACATGTAATGTTACATCATTTGGGTACAAATAATTATTGTTTAATGTTATCCATAGAGATAATCATATATAATATTCCACTTAATTTCCTTAGGAAATGGAAAAAATGTAAAGGGAGAGATCAAAATCGTAGTTATGGAAAACATACAATGAAGTCTAACTTGGAAAAATAATGACAACAGAAATATAATGTGAATAAATAAAAAATTATGCCATAATAACTAATATATAAGTAAAAAAATCCAATGATGAATATGGGAAAAAAATAATCACACCGATAAAACTAAATGGTATGATAATGATGGAAATTATGGGAAAGGATAATGCAAAAAATCATAAACATACAGTTAGGGCCATGTGCTAAGAAATCATATATAAAGTGTATGGATTATCCCATTACCCTATTTTAGTTTTCTCACGGGACCAATCAGTGTATTGAGAAGAAATATAATTCCAAGCCCCACCCATCACATAAAATTTCAATTCATTATTTCATATAGAAAAAGATAATAAGAAATTCACGGAATTATGTTAAAGGATGAACAACTTAGAAATATAAAACATAATTTCTTAATGAATATTATCTTAAAAGATTTTCCAATATATAAAAAAAGATTATAAAATCATGTAAATAGATTTTCCAAAACTAATTAAAAATTTTTCATATGTAAATTCATTTGACACTTATTAAGGATAATTATAGATTCACAATGATTAAATAAGAACCATTTTCATGTGATGATTTCATATTATAGATATTATTTACATGCAAAGCTTAACATAATCAGCATGTTTAAAAAATTAAATACACACATTTGTAATGATAGGAGACTAAAATAATTATGGATAAATACCATATAAAAAGTTGGAGTATATAATCACACATATTTGATATTTGAGATATAAAATTTCTTCAACGAAAGACTTCCAGGCCAATATACATTAGTGTAAAATGTTAACTTGTACCAAATTTTAGTTTAATACACTATGAAACTAATAAACATTCCGCTATATACATTAATCTCATAATTTATTATGAAAATACCACCATTTAAAAAATAAAACATCCATAATACCACAAATACTTGACAAACATATGGATTCTGATAATGAAGTTTATGACTTTGGGAATAATGAGATGCTTATGAATAGAGCATAATGTGACTAAAATGGGGTATCAAAAGTATATGATATCATGATAGAAATAATTACAGTTATATCATAGAAATTTTAGAATAATATATTTGAAACGGAAAAGGATAAAACATTAGAAATGTAAATAATAATTCAAATGAGAGATAAAATGACCCCTTACTTCAACATAGCAATGTCTTATGATAGGGGTATTATGAGAGGGATTGGATAATATATTGTGTATAAAATATCCAAGGGGGCGTATAATACTATAAAAATTTAACCATGGAGTCATATATAGTATAATTTCAAAAGAAATTAAAACTAAATTGTTATATTTGGAAAACAAGGAAGGAGGATTAGAAACCATTACACATATGAAGAATCTTTTCCTAGAGATGACATTTAGAACCGAAAAAACAATTTAATATTGAAGATAAAGATATAATAGATACTTATTGAGAGAGATATTAAGATAAAAATTAGATTTGGTTGGGGTTAAATGAGAATATGATATCTGTATTTATAGGTGTGGTGAGTGGAATTTCATGGAATAATGTTTTTTTTTTATTTTTTAATTATATTAAGTGAACCAACACTATCCATAGTTCCCCATTAATTACCGTAATTATATATTATATTTTTAGTTCCAAAATTAAAAAAGTATCACTACCTTTTCCATGTTTATTAATTGTTAAATATATATTATGTCATATTTATTATATTTCAATATTTATTATCATATTTTACCATTTTTTAGAAAATTACCAAAATTTACCCCTTAAATAATTTCTAAATCCTGATTCCAAATATACAATACATTTTTCACATCCATACTCTAACTATATATATTCTAAATCTTATACATTTGATTATTTTAATAAAAATGTGCTATTAGAGTAAACACCATTTAATTTATAAAATAATTTACACTTTTATAATAGTTAATCCCTAGATAAATAAACCTTTATAAAACTAGAATAATCCCTAAGAGAAAGGTGAAAAATGTTTTTACATTCATGTAGAGTTTTGGTGAACTTTGATCTGGTTGTGATTTCCACTAACTTGATCTTCTACTAGAAAAGATTATACCTGAACTTTAGTTATTGAAGTTCTGTTGGGGCTTAGTGAAGGGAGAATACCGATGATGTTACCTACTTCCAAAAATATAATTAAAAATATCATATAAGTTGTTACTACTAGTTAAGGCCTTGGTTTCTCCCTTATGTATCAATTAACATGCATTAATACCCTTAATGTAAACTAACTTTAATTGTCACATTATAATGACTATATCACAAATATTCATAAGGACCAATGATCATGTAATGACCATATTTACGCTCACTTCCTAAAAATTCATTCATTCCAATATCTTAAATAATACTTATAATTTTTAATACTTAAAATATGTCAATTTTTTGGCTTGTATTATTTTTAATTTATACTGTTCTTATTATAATTTTGTTGTGTATAAAAAATTACGATCTCGAAAACATCTACATTTTACCTATATTATTTTTTTCCCATAAACCATTATAATTTATAATGGTATCACTAAATTTTTTTACTTTAGATTTTTATATATTATTTGTAATAAATATAAGTTTATTTATTACTAAAATTTATTATCTATTACACTATCCATCTACATCACCCACATATTAGATGTTGGGGGTTCACTAGGTTTCCAAAATCTTAGATAGGAATAAGTTAGGTTACCCAACTCAAATAATATTGAATAATAAATAATAAAATAAAATATGATATATAACAACACATAATTCATATCCATGGGTCAAATTCTTATCAATACATCTATAACTAAAATCCATTGTCCCCACACCTCCTTCATACAATAAAAACTACCACCTCTAACCATACAATGAATTTCCATGATATTATAAAAATCATATACATATATATATATATATATATATTTATTAATATATATCATCACCAACCCTACATTAATCATTCACTAACCACTTTAACCTCATTATCAGCATTTCTTTCTACTATGAATCAATTCACCTGAGTCAATAATCACTCCCCACATAATTAACCATTCATATTAATTAATAATATAATTATCCCACCACTATCATTAAAGTGATCCAGTATCTCATTAACAAAGCAAGACCCATATCGAATCTACATTATCTAATTTGTTTACTAATTTATCATGATTCCTCATATTGGGAAACTACAACACACCAAACACTTCAACCCCACCATAATATTTCATCATTATCCATATAATCCCCTATTCCACTTAAACATAAAACTAACCACATCAAATAGTACAATATTTCTACAAATAAGTTATCAATATTACTTTACTTTAAAAAAAATTCATATTAATTTACCCATTCCTTCTTTATTAATTTAAAATCCCATTCCAAAAAAAACAATACCAATCACTCGATTCTACATTTTATAATTATTTATTATGTTTCTATCCTTTAATTTAACTAAAAAATTTAATACATAATCCCACATATTAACATAATGACATTCTTATCACAATAAACAAGAAACAAAAAAAATAAAAAAGTGAAATCATGTAAAACATTTATTACATTCTTCCCTCTTATGTCAAGTCAATTATTTATCATTATTAAGTAAAATTCCAACTCCTAACCCAAAGAAAAATAAATAATTCTTAATGCATGTCAATTTATTAAAATATTACTTATTACTATATCAAATAAAATATCAACC
The DNA here is from genome assembly GCA_963277665.1 of Viscum album. Lineage (NCBI taxonomy): Eukaryota > Viridiplantae > Streptophyta > Magnoliopsida > Santalales > Viscaceae > Viscum > Viscum album. The sequence goes on along the minus strand of OY728132.1, from coordinate 2,095,775,947 downwards.
CATTATTTTATTGAAAACATGAATCCTAATAACCAAATATTCATTTTACTATAAGAAAAATCTATCATTCCTCCTAAACCCTCCCCTACTTCAATTCTTCACAAATGAACCTAGACACCACAAGATGATATAAGGGATCTATAATTCATAAAACACATTTTTATGTAATATTTTTTTGATAATAAATGACACAATTTCCTTATATTGTGTTAAATATTTTTATTTATTGAATATTTGGTGTTAAATAATTCATTTGTAAATTTTTTGAAAATTCCATTTTTGACCCTTTAAAGCGAACTGTTGTATTTTAGTTATAAATATTTCTATATAGATTATTTGAATTTAGAATCTAAAAATAGAATTCATTAGTCAATTATATACAAATTTAATTTATTCCATTTGATCTATATCGTGAATTTTATTGGAGTAAATGATCCACGAAGTCAAAGATGGATTAGACTCATCAGACTGAAAACCACTTCACAATTTGGGTTGTATCCTACAAAAATGGTCTTGGATTGGATAAAAATTTGGAAAGTATATATTGGAACCAATTCCTCCAAAATAATCATTCTATATAAAAATATGGTTCATGCGTTTTTTAGGTCAAAATGTGGGTGAAATTATGATTAAAATTTATAGTGGAATTTCTCTTTTCACACTTGTAACCTCTTGTAACCCATGCCACCAATACCCTCCATAAATGTGTATTTTTATCCATTATATGTATTTATATATGAATTATGTGTTTTTTGGGTTTAGGGGATGTTGTTTCACTCCAATTATCTAAGCATTTCAAGAGGGAGATCTCTTGAAGCAAGGATTCCTTCATCCAAGCCTTAATCTTCTTCTTCGCATCGTAATGTTTGTGGTTTCATAATAAAATTATTAGTTTCTATTAATTTATTCTATTTTAATAAATTTTCTTATTATTTAATTTACTTATTTGGGTTTTAAATCAAGATTATAAATGTCATTGGTTTATATCCTTTCTAATCCTTTGCACTTAAAAAATGTTTCTATGATGACTACACTACCCATTGAAGGGTAGTTTTTCTTAGTAATAGATCTAATTTTCACTGTGTCCAATTATTTGTTTTGAATAAATGAGGTACTATAATTAAAATAAAATTATCTTTGAATTATTTTTTTGAATTATAATAAACCAATATATCAATTGAATAATTAACACAAAATACATGAGGTCGAAAAATGTGTGAATTATAACTGTGATATTAATCGGTAAAACAAAACAACACAGGATCAATTTTAGAGTTCCAATACAATCGAAAAAATCAATTCATACTCATTTGAAAAAATATATATATGAAATAATATTTCAAATAACATAATATATTCTTAGAACAACAATAAATTTAGGGAACTATGATTTCATGTTGTGAAGATAACCTAGGATTTTATTCAATTAATCTTTGTGCTAAAATTAAAAAAAATAGGCAATCATAATTAGGTGGATTTTAACTTGAAATATAATGACTAATAAATAAGTGATTAGGTAGTGTTATATCAATTACGCTTTCTATAATTTTTTTTAAGAAATAATATTCTCATTGTGTTTTATCAATCAAATTTCAAAAGGAAAAAACATTAAAATAAAATATTATTCTAACACAATTATTCTAGTTTTATAAACATTAAAAAACCCCCTCATACTTATAATTAGTGCTTTTATTTTATTTTTATTTTCATAATACCATTAATAACTTTTTTATGTACTTCCTCTTTGAGATACAATCTTGTTCTACCACTCTACTGCACCGAAGTACCCAAAAACCAAACATCATTAAAGAATTCCCATGATAATTCCTTTAAGAAAGGAATAAGAAACAAGAAAGAAATACCTTAATAAGCATGAATATAACCTTATAAATTAAATAAATCAATATAGGTCAAAATAGCATTATGATACATCTCGGTAATTGTCAGAGTCACCAAAATCCTTGAGAAATGGTAAAAAACCAAGTATTATTTGAGAAACCACTTAAATTTATAAATAAAAATAGGATACCAAAATTCATTTTATATCAAATTGAATCATGGAATAATTGGGTCCAGTCAACTAGAAATCAGATAATTGAAATGTGAGATCCCCATATCTTAGTGTAAAAACTATTTGAGCTTTGATAGTATCATATCACATTATGGTGTAATGGTAATCATCACACTATAATGACCAAGGTTTTCCAATTTCGTGGAATAGTCCTCACTCCCATACAACCCCATGGATTACTCATTCCTAAACATAATTCTTAAAAAATCCAATTACCATAGAATAAAACTAAAACCTTAGGAAAACTTTGACTTAAAAAATGACATAACCACTCACCTATAATGACCAAAACCACCACCAAATATTTTCACATTATATTTCTTTGGAATAATTAAAACCCATACATTATTATTCAATAAAAAATGGTGAAAAAATGTATCAATGATTAGATGGGATTCTAATTTCTCCACACCTCTTAGATATAGAAGATAAAAAAAATTCTCCTCCACTATTCACCTATAATCCCACTCCTATAACCTCCAATACTTGAAAAGTCAAAATTAATGGTCTATGTAAATCCAGTAATCTACATTGGACACCATTTGTACAATTGTTTTTCTTAATAATAAAAAAAATATTAAATTAATAATAAAAATTACACCTTTTGAGAAACCTCTCAAATAGGAATATTGTTTTCACAAATCTCAAATACATAAAAAATATAAAGAAAAAATTAAATCGTTTCATTATAAAACCTAATATAAACCTCACTTTGAGAATAAAAACACGAGAAAACTATGAATACTAACATCTTATATTTGACCCTCACTTCCATGTACATTTTTTTAGACTAAAATTACTTTATAAGGCATGAAATAAAGTAATGGTTCATCCCCAAAACCCTTTCTATTGATGATCCTAAATTCCAAACAAAATCATTCTAGAAAAATAACATCCTTATCAATATCTATCTAACCCCAATCAATTAAATAGGAGTTATTGCAAAGATACATTCAAATCTCTTATAGATTTAAGAAATTGTGAACATGATCTATCTGAGATGGAAGATCCAACCAATACACCACCGTCCAACCCCGCTTCATCACCTAAAATGGTCTAATGGATTGAGGGTAAATATTAACGCCTCTATAAAAACCCCCACTACCCATAACGATGGGAAAACTTCTAAAACTCATGACCATAGACCTTGATCTATAGAGGTATCCTCCTCTGATCAACATAATATTTCAAATGATCATGAGATGCCTTATTCCACTCATTTGTCATCTATAATTACTCAGTATTTATATTAAATTGAGTTTGAGAATCATTTCCTTTTTAACATTTTTAGGATGTATGGACATTATATTCATTATAAATTATATATATATATATTTAAATTTTACAATGTCCTATCAACCAGAATTTTTGGTGTTCCCTCTTATAGGGTACAACATATTGGCTTATCCCCATATCAACATACATAAAGCTATAGGATAACCTTAACATCCTAAAATAACCATCATGACATGCATGAATATTAACACATGCATGCATTGATGTGCTCTATTCCCCGTGCAAAACGAAGTCATTTCTGAAGTTGATGGCCTAGGACCAAATCAATTTTTACTTCTAATAATCAGAATATTAATAAATGTCTTATCACATGGGGATTTAAATTCTACATGAAATGCTCATTTTGAATAGGTTCCGACACCAGAAATGGGGTGAATCAGGTGTACCTAATCTTTTACAAAATTTTAAATTAATCTTATAAAATTTTTAGACACTTTGGATTTTGAACCTCTTCCATATATTATGATTTAAATATATTTTTTTATCTCTTCCTAATCACATACACCACATACAATGATATAAATAAAGAAAAGTGAAATGCATATTGTTTTTACAAGGCTCAATCATGATATAAGAAACCTACTCCTTGATAGGATTAGTTTTCACATAGTCACAAATTTTATAGTATAATATTATTATCAATTAAAATTGGTATGGTTAGGGTACCTCCAAGAACCAAGTTCACCATATTTAATAGGTGAATATAAGTTATTCCCATGGGTTATTTATACCATTATCCTTATTTGTCATCACTTCCAAAAACCATTTAAGTATATCACAAATATATTCAGGGATGTCACTATATCCAACAATTTTATCTTCTTTCTCAATATAAAGTATTCAATTACAATTAAATCATTAAGAAAAATCACATACAACTCGATATCTATTAGATTAATCTTTCTTCTAGGTCTTATTTAAAATATGTTAACTTATATTATGAAACTAAAACTTCTTGGTCTTCGATAAATAACAAATGGTCAGCAGATCTATATACATGGTATTGTTTATATCTTCTTATTTTTTTTATTTCTCATGGATTTGGAAATTAAAAGTATTATAAGATCTGGTTTCTATAAGAGATTGTCCTTCTTCAAATCCCCTAGCATTGATGTACTAGATCTACTCAATATAAATTAGTAGGATACATATTCATCTTCATCTTCCTCCTATTCTTCTTCATCGATACATAGATTATTCTTATTTCTCAACAAAATATTGAATCCTACTCTTTTCTTGTTGATATTTTCAAGTTATCTCAAGTGGTTTTATTTATTTATAATATTTAGTAGTTCTCTATATCAGCTAAAATATAACTCCATTAATTTTATGTATAGGCACCTCATTTCATAAATATTCTTGAAATGGAAATATTTCCAAAGATATAATTCTAGCCAACAATACTCATATTCATAAAATAACACATGATCTTTATTTACTTTTATTTAACTTTTTATCTACCGGAATCAACAATGATCCTGATTACTTCTTCCCACAATGGTTGTCTCTAGAGTAATATAGACAATACCCTCATTTTATCTTCTTCTCATTTTCTCTCAGATAGATATATATTTTATTTTGTCATTCATGTAGACTCAATATGTTTTTTATAAAAACATCACCAACACATTTATAAATAAAAAATCTTACAAATTCTTATAAAAATCACACATGAGTATAATTTTTTTGTGTATGAATTCTTCATTATGGTGAGAATTATTCTATATAACTTGTACAAACTTCATATTGAATTAAAGAAATTATGACCACATCTCATCTTGAACTTCTCGTAATATGAAAGAATTAGAAAGCTGGTTGTGAAATTTAATTTCATTTCAGAATATCATAACCACCATCATATTCAATTAAAAATTTATTTAATATGAAATTTCTTAATTTTGGGGCCATTTATTTCCAAAAAATTTCCTCTATGCTTGATCTTCTTCCTCTCATTCATGAAGATAATCTTCTAAATATTTTATTTTGAATCAAAATATTTTTTCCATGTTTTTTCACTAAAGAATAATGCTATCATCAATTGATTTATTTTCTAATTTTGATCACCAATATTGATTTTTAAATATTCTCATATGAAAATTACAATATAAAGGAATAGTCATCCTCTCATCTTACCTCATTCAACCTTCCTCAAATTTAGCTGGAATCATATATTAACTAAGAATCATGAAGTTTTGATCAAGGAAGAAAACCAATTTCATCATCAACTATTTATTTTCTTATTTTTAATTTAATTATAGAAAATCATATTTTCATTATTTAGAAAAATAAAATTTTCACTAAGGGATGAATCATATATAGTTACCTATGACTTTTGCGCTATTTTGATTGACTCATATAGAGTCTCAAATAACTCATATATAAATGAATCATACAAATTTCTAAATGGAACACAGTCATTTTGAAGGACTTATACATTAAGTCCAATAACTTATACACTGAATGTAAATGACTAATTAAAAAGTCCTTAATGACTGATATGTTGAGTTATATGACTGTTATGTTGCTCCATATTTAACCACATTTTAGTTATCAATATATTAGTTTGAATTAATGACTCATATAAAAATTCATAATCAGTTATGCTAAACTATTATACCTTAGAAACGACACATACATAGCTTAAAAATAACTGGTAAATATATGTGTTAATTTTGTAATGAAAACTATATAGATTCCAAATGACACATTGGTAGATTCATAATGGAACATATGAACACTTTTAATGAATTATATGAAGTATTTGACTTTTTCAAATTCATATTCAAATATAGAATTCTAGAATACTTAAAATAATTATATAAATGATTTAATTTATCTTAGAACTTTTAATACCCCTCCTATCACCACATACTAGCTTCAAATTTTTCAATGAATTATCAAAATAATTTCAATACTCATTATCTTTATTTTATGGTACTCTAAATTATGTAATAACTCATGTTAGAGTATTCAATTATATCACCATTTCCTCTACACTAAATCTTTATTTGAAACTTTGTAAAAATAGGTTCAATCTTAAGAATAAAATAATATGATTAAAAATGTGGTTTTTCTAAGTAAAAGAATATTCTAGGAGTATTTTTATATGGTTTCAACTGTGTGTAGATGTTAAAAAATTATTCCCAAAATTAAATTTTGAAAAAAGAATTTAGATTTATAACTGGATACTTACATCTTGAGTTGAAATAGAATTTGATTCTCAATATTTCTCCAAATTAATATTAGAAATTTCTTATGTTTTGAAATTATAGAATTTTATTTTGTAATTTCTACTTTACAATATTAATAGCCTTTCATCATTTTGTTATTATTTTTCTCTATAAAAGTAGGATATCTACTATACGATGAAGAATTCTTTAGTCTCATAAATTTCAATATATAAGCCAATAAATTTTATATCTTGAATAATTTCATTAGAAGAACTATATCCTTCATTATTTTAAAATTTCCTTTCCCTTGTTTTTATATATATTTCTTGAGTTTTTATCCCTCTTATTAAACTTCTTGAAATGTGGCCTAATATATCTAGGTTTCGTACACTTAAAAAAAATCATTTCAGAAGTGATTTTTTATAACCTATTTACTTCGTATTTTTCTTCTACTTATAATTAAATTATGTATTTATAATAATTATAATCATCCACTTAAAAAGATGAGAAATATATTTCTCACTTCACTCTAACGTACTAATTTCTTACCCAACCTTAACATTATTATTATATTTAGAAAATTTATAAACTATTTCACTATACATGGATTTATTAAATGTACCTATAGATATTGAAGTTAAAGTAATAATATTTTTCTTTTATTAGTTTTCATTATCTATTTTATTTTACTCTAATATTATATTAGAGTTCCAATTGGATTCTTAAAACATAACTTGGTAACATGGTTTATTTCATCTATTACTGTATGTTTACATTCCCATTCTTTAGGAATTTATCAATAATATTTTTTATCAACTTCTCCTTAAATAAACCTTTTCACTGAGTGATTGTAAACTATTCACTATAGTCATAATATGTTGATTAATTTCAGTTACTGACTCATGAGGTATAAAATCAAACACCTAAAAATCTATATGTAACATTTCTATTCTGGTCTCCAAAACCATAGAACATCCCAAATGAAAAATGCCCAACTTCTTCCATATACTTTGGGTTGCTTCAAATGATGAAATATGATTGTAAGAATTTATTGTCATGGTATACAACAAATTATTTAGAAAATGATAACTAAGATGATAGTATGACTTTTCCCCTGATAAAAGCTATGACTTCCTTATCTAGAATATTAGAACTTATAGTCATCCAAACAACATTATCTACCCCATTATTGATAAGAAATTATTCAATATATCACATTTTTATTCATAGTTTTCATTATAAAATATTGATAGACTTTTAGTATTAAGATTATCTATTGTACCAGCAGACAAACCACTCCGAGAAAAACCGATTATTGTGACAGGTTATTTGCGATGAGAATAAATCACGTCCTAAAAAATCCGACAAAAAGCGTATTTGTGACGGGAATATATTCACATCGCAAATGGTCAGTTATTTGTGACAGGAATATAGGACCCGTCGTAATAGATATGGCGGGTTTGCGTGCCAAAACGTGGGAAGCCTATTTGTGATGGTTGCCTTCTACCCGTCGCAACTACCCGGCGGCGGTAAATACTATTTGCGACGGGTAAATCGTCTCGTCGCAAACAATTTTTCGGTAGGTTTTATTTGCGACAGGGCCCTTTGCCAATACCGGTGGTGGTAAATAGGATTTTGCGACGGGGATATCCGCCCGTCGCTAATGGTATGTCGGTATGAAGCTATTTGCGACGAGCCCATCGCAAAAATACTTTTAACCGCCGCCCATAATTAATGCGGGCAAATGTATTTGCAACGGTATTCCGTTGCAAATAAGACCATCTCAAATAATCTAACATATATATACCCCACCCATTTTTTTTCAAATCATTCAGATCTTTCTTTATTTCTCTCTTTAACTTCCAGTTCTATGTAGAAAATTTCTTTCGGTTTAATTTTTTCTTACGAGAAGAGGAGAGAAGGAGTTAAAAGGCGTTAATTTCATCAAAATATCGAAGGTATTTATATTTTTTTTATTTTTTAAATTATTTTTAATTGTTAAATTATTTTTAATTGTTAATTTTATTTTTAATTTTTAATTTTAATTCTTTTAATAGAATGTTTAATAGCTATATAGTATAATTAGATTAAGTGGTTGAACCAAATAATCTTTGTCTGGATACGAACAAGTAGAGGCGGCTCTAGCACAGATGTACCTAGGAGTGAAAACTCTGACAATGTGTTTCGAGCTTGACTCGGGGTAACCTGGTACACGACAACGGGCCTTGCTGCACTCTTGGTTCGACACTCCCGGGGGATGTTTTGGTAATAATTAGAAATATTATATTTAATTAGAAATAATTAGAGATAGTTATATTTAATTAGAAATAATTATATTTAATTAGAAATAGTTATATTTAATTAGAAATAATTATCAAATTAATTAGAAATAATTAAAATAATTTTCAAATAATTAAGAAATAATTATATTTAATTAGATTTAATTAAAATAATTATCAAATAATTATGAAATAATTATATTTAATTGATTAGAAACAATTAAAAATAATTAAAATAATTATCAATAGAAATAATTAGGAAATTAAAAATAATTAGGAAATTAAAAATAATTAGGAAATTCGAAATAATTAAGAAAATTAGAAATAATTAGGAAATTAGAAACTATTAAAATAATTACGAAACAATTAAAATAATTAGGAAACATTTAAAATAATTAGGAAACAATTAAAATAATAAATAAATAATTAAAATAATTGGAAAATAATTAAAATAATTAGGAAACAATTAAAATAATTAAGAAACAATTAAAATAATTTGGAAATAGTTAAAATAAATTGGAAACAATTAAAATAATTAGGAAAAAAATAAAATAATTAGGAAACAATTAAAATAATTAGGAAACAATTAAAATAAGTAGGAAACAATTAAAATAATTAGGAAACAATTACAATAATTAAGAAACAATTAAAATAATTAAGAAACAATTAAAATAATTGGGAAACAATTAGGAAACAATTAAAACAATTAGGAAACAATTAAAACAATTAAGAAATAATTAAAACAATTAGAAAACAATTAAAACAATTAAGAAACAATTAAAACAATTAGGAAATAATTAAAACAATTAGGAAACAATTAAAACAATTAGGAAACAATTAAAATAATTAGGAAATAATTAAAACAATTAGGAAACAATTAAAATAATTAGGAAACAATTAAAATAATTAGGAAACAATTAAAATAATTAGGAATAAATTAAAATAATAAGGAAACAATTAAAATAATTAGGAAAAAATTAAAATAATTAGGATAATTAGTAACTACAATTAGGATAATTAGCAACTACAATTAGAATATTTAGCAAGCGTGATTGACCGCTCATCTACCTTAATTTTCTTTTCATTTGTGTGTTGAGGCTTGACTGGAAACTTCTGCATCCACATGTAATATTTTCTTTTACTGTCAAAATTATTATCCTCCTCGTCAGCATAGAGGTGAGGAGGTTTGTAATTTTGATAGTAAAAGAAAATATTACATGTGGAGGCAGAAGTTTCCTGTCAAGCCTCAACACACAAATGAAAAGAAAATTTGTGGTAGATGAGCGGTCAATCACATTTTTTTTCTATTCAATGATTGATTAACCACCCAACCTATATTCCTATCTTCGCATTACTAATTAGTAACAAATTTGTAATATAATTAGTAACATAATTAATAACATAATATAAAATATTATATTACTCTATTATCAATAATTAAATAACACTAATAATATAATTATTTTATTTTTATATGATTAATATTTATAAAAAAATATTAATATTATTAAAATTATAAAAAATTTATAAAATATTACAATTAACAATATTTCCAACAAGCTTTTCTCTATTCTTAACATGTTCAAATCTTAAAGGGTCACCAATTTTCATGTCATGCCCAATAAAAAGTTTGCATCAACCATGTCCAATGTAAAGTCTATAATTTTCCATGCTTGGTTGATCACCTCACAAGTAGAGTTGCAATAGGACAACCCAAGTCTGGTATTTCTCATCTATAAAATCATATCACAAGACTTTTTACATAGACCATTCTTTCTTGAAAATTTAAGGGAAAGATACTGAAGTTCTCTTAATTTTTCAAGGAGGAATGATCTATGTAAAGGGTCATGCGAGATGATTCTTAATGATGAGAACGAAATTACTTGTATCGTCCTATTGCAGCACTACTTGCGAGGTGATCAACCATATAAGGACAATTATAGAGTTTACATTGGACATCCCTGACGCAAACTTTTTATTGGGCACGACCTGAAAATTGACGACCCTTTAAGATTTGAACATGTTAAGAATATAAAAAAATCTGTTGGAAATATTGAGATTTGTAATAATTAGTAATAATTAATAATAATTAGTAATACTTAGTAAAAAATTAATCTAAAATCAAATAAATTCGAGTACATGGTTATAAATTGGCACAATTTCCAGTGGATTGGCGGCTACATTTTACTCAATGTCTCATATCTTTGCTACTTTCTCCCATCGAAATAATTATGAAAAATGTGCTCTAACGTATGTCAGAGCAAGTTTTTCATATTGATTTCAGTCGGGAGAAAGTTAAAAAGAGATGAGCTGTCGGACAAAAGAGGCTCTTTTACATGAGGACTCATCTCCTTACAAGGAAATGAGTCATCAGGCAGAAGAGCTGTCGCCAATCCACTGGAAACAAATATGAATAATTAGTAATATAATCTCCACAACGATGATTACAAACTTTTATTTCATTCTTCAAGAATATTTCATTTTTCCAAGTATTACTAAGTATTTCTAAATTAATAATAATTAGTGGAGATGATTACAAACTATCTGTGCCACCCATAATTATTGGTAATTACTAATAAATAACTATAATTATGTATCTTATCTCTTTAGGATAATGTTTTTATTATATCAAATTATTTAACTACAGTAATGGTTTTAAATTTTGTAGAAACATATATATGAATATGGAACAAGGAAGTCGACATCAATCATTATTAGATGATCGCGTTTGGATAAATCAGCACAGAAATCCAAACAGTTCTAGTTTAAATCATGTATATGTTGATGGTGTTGAAGCTTTCTTATCATTTGCATCATCAAACCTGAAATTTGTTTCAGAAGGGACAATTAAGTGTCCCTATAAAAAAATGTTCTCTCAGAACGGTTGAGACATTTGACATCATTGGGCAACATTTCTTGCGTTATGGTTTTCAATCAGATTATATTTTTTGGTATCAACACGGTGAACGCAGTTCCAAAGAAGATACTAATAATTTTATTCCGGATCCATCACAGTTTTAGAATTTAGTACATAATGTTGTACGGTCATCTGTTCAACAAACTGAAATCGAGGATGATGTTGATTTACCTCCTGAGTTGGCACCATCTGAATTTGATGAGTTGTTTAGGTCTGCTGAGGATTCATTATATCCTGGTTGCAAGATAAGAAAATTAGAAGCAGTTGCAAAATTTATGGCTATTAAATCAGATAATGGAATGTCAAATAACTATTTTGATCAGATATTTTATTTGGTTAAAACACTGTTACCTGAAAGAAATGTGATGCCTACTAATTATTATGAGTGCAAGAGATTGGTTCGTAATCTGGGACATAGTTATTAGAAGATCCATGCATGTTCAAATGATTGCATCTTATATTCTGGTGAAAATGAGTTGTTGGATAGTTTTCCCACATGTGTACGATCGAGGTATAAATAATCTCAATTAGGGAAGTCTGGATTGATTCCTATAAATAGTTGAGATATTTCCCGCTTACACCTAGTTTGCAGCGTTTATTTATGTCTTAGAACATAGAGACAATGATGTCATGGCACAAAACCAATATTTCAAATGGTAAAATCTTGATTCATCCATCCGATGGTGATTCATGGAAACTTTTTGATCAAGTGCATCCGTCTTTTTCTTTAAAATACTTGAACGTGCGATTGGGTCTTTCTACTGACAGTTTTTTTCCATTTGGATATTTTGGTAGTCAGTATTCATGTTGGCCTGTCTTTATAACTCTGTACAATTTAACTACATGGATGTTGATGAAAGATCCTTATATCTTTTTGACTTTATTAATCTTAGGACATCCGAAAAATAATATTGATGTTTATTTTAATCCATTGATTGATGAGTTAAATTCATTGTGGAGTCATGGTGTTGGTACATATGATGCTGCGGTGAAACAAAATTTTGTAATGAAAGCTGCTTTGATGTGGGCAATTAGTGACTTCCCGAAATATGGCATGTTATCTGTCTAGAGTACACATGGTCCAAAATCATGTCCTTACTGTATGGGAGACAACAAAGCATTTATGATTGTGAATGGAAAAAAAACTTGCTATTTTGACTGTCATCGCAGATTTCTTCCAATCGATCATCCTTTTCATAGGAATAAATCAAATTTCAGAAAAGGCATAATTGAAAGAGATGAACCTCCAAAAATGATCTCAGGTACAGAGTTATAATCAGTTGTATTTTTATTGCCTTCAATCACTTTTGGACTGATAATAAACCAACAGATAATTCATGGCTTTGGGAAAGAACACAATTGGACAAAACAGAGCATTTTTTAGAATCTGCCATATTGGTCTGATTTGTTGGTCCGACAAATGTTGGATGTCATGAATATTGATAATAAATGTTTTGATAGTTTATTTCATACAGTTTTGGATACACCGAATAAGACCAAAGATAACGTAAAGGCACGATTAGATCATGCCCAAATTTGCAGGCGACCGGAACTTGAATTGTTTGAAAATGTCAGATCATAGAGATTAATGAAGCCAAAAGCATCTTATACACTGACCAAAGAGAGTCTCTTATTATTTTTTCAGTGGATTGCAGATTTGAGACTTCCAGATGGCTATACTTCCAACTCGGGAAGATGTGTTAAAAATGGTCATATTACCGGATTAAAAAGTCATGATTGTCATGTTATAATGGAAATAATTATGCCTATTGGATTAAGAGGTTTTTTGAATTCTAATATTTGGGATTCGATAATAGATATATAATATTTTTCCGAGACATGTGTGCGGAAACAACAGACTACGATGCACTAAGAAAACTGGAAGAGGCTGATGTTGTAATTATATGCAAACTAGAAAAAATATTTCCGCAAGCTTTCTTTGACTCAATGGAACAGTTGATATTACATTTTCCACATGAAGAAAAATGTGGAGGTCCAGTTCAGATTTGATGGATGTACCCATTTGAGAGATGCATGTAGAAATTGATGAAAAAAGTACGTAACAAAGCATCAGTTGAAGGCTCAATTGCTGAAGCTTATTTTCAAGAGGAAATTGCTTTATTCTGCTCTCATTGTTTTGAATCGGAATATCCCTCAAAATTTAACTGTATGGGCCAGAACGAGGGGAATGATGATGATGATATGAACAATAAATTATCAGTTTTCAATCAGCCCGAACATGGCTTTGGTAGAGTTCATGATAGATGGATTTCAGATGAAGAACATCATAGAGCTCATACATAAGTTCTACTAAACTTTGAAGAAATGTCACCAATTGTACAGTGACTGGTCATATCCCTTATTCTATAGATTCTGTTACAGTAAATTAATCATATTTTATTTGTAGGTTATATGATGATCATATCAAGAAATAATTTCCACAAATTACAACAGCTGGCTTAGAAGAACGTCGGCAAAAAAAATTTGCCCACTGGTTTCAAAAACTGGTAACGTACATTCTTTTTTGGTTTTACATATAAAATCAATTTATTACTTGTAATAGTGATAAATGTTTTACAAATTTTCAGGTATCTGTACATGCTGATAAGATTGATATTTGATTGCATATATTGAGTAGCCCACCATCCAAAATGGTAAAATCTTATAATGTATTTGTGGTGAATGGTTATCGCTTTCATACACGAGCATATGGGGAATCAAAGAAAACAAGGAATAATGGTGTTTGTTTGAAGGGATCACATTATAGAGATATTGATGTTGACTTTTATGGCATGCTTGATGAAATTATTGAACTGTGTTATTTGAGACAGAATTATGTAACATTGTTTAAATGTCGATGGCTGGATACTCAAAGAGGCTTGCGTGTTCATTCGACTCATGGAATTGTTGATATTAAACATAAAATTCCTCTTGCAGTAAATGAACCATTTTTATTGGCTAATAAGAAACATCAAATTTATTATGAAAAATATTGTGCTACTACAAAAGTGTTGGATGATTGGTGGAGTATAATAAAAGTTAAATCTCAAGAAAATCAGTTTACTCAAACTGAATGTGGTTCCACTGAAGTGCAGGGAAATGAAATTTTTCTAGACACTCCTCAAAACACATCTTTTTTCACAAAGTGACATGAATATCGAGGATGACACCCCATAGTTAAATGTCGATGGGGAAGATGTTTTCAATGAAGTTACAACTGAATTTGAAATGACAAGAGATGATGAAAGTGAAAATAAAATGGAAATTGAGGATGTTGATGAGGAAGATGAGGACATTGACATTGACAACTATGAAGATGATGATGAAGATGAACATTGACACAGTAAAATGCTGGTTAGAATCATAACAAATATATATCTATGCATAATAGTTATTTTAAACTATTTGCTAATAACAATAATAGCGTGTTTCAGATGGACTTAGAAACGTATTGTCAGTTGCTGGAGGCTGAGCTACCTATGGATGATGAGGTTCTTGAGTCATCTGACCCTAAGGCTATTTTCACTACAGGGAGCACTCGGAGGGGGCGTGGTCTTGCCAGACTGATGATTCCAGATCCTATCCCCAAGCGACGTCCACCTCTTGGATTTAATGTGCACATGCGTTGGTATGGTAACATGTGTATTTTAGTTATCTTTCATTATAATTTATTTATAATCTAATTTTTTGATTATTTTTTTTCCACAGTTTTACGCATATAACTATTGGACATGGGAGCGCTATCTTGCACAATTATTTTTCTCAGCCCTGGCTCACATGGGATCAGATTTCCACTGATGTGCAGGCCGCCATGTTCGATCATTGGATGGTACGTAATTAAATATTATTTACTTTGAAATTTAATTCATTAATAACATTATATTAGGGTTTATGGTATCCCATCGACGAGAGCATGCGTGCCACTATCCACGCGGCATTGGTGGTGTCTATGCATGACCATTTTCATCAGTTTTTGCATAATTTGAGAAAAGCGGCTGTGAGGAAAGTCGGAGTGACAGAATTTGATGATTCATGTAGAGCCCACTGACCAGAGTACATTTCATCTCATGTTTGGGATGGATTATGTACACACTGGTTGGGTGGTAGGTTTTAGAGGAGATCTGCATTGGGTCAACAGAATCAGGGGAGACAAGAGGTGACGCATCGAGTAGGTAGTCGTACATTCAGTGTGCATAGAGAGCGTCCGGTAAGTACTTTTTTTAAATATTTTATAAAACTTTAAATATAAAATGTTTATTTTATATTCATATAGGAAGCCAAGCAGCCCGGTATTATGACATACGGCGTTTATCGGAGGATGTACACTGATCCGGCTACTGGAGAGATTAGAGGTGACCGTCAGCGTCAGATTGTGGTCAGTATTATTTTATTTTCAGTTTGAAAATTAAATACATATAATCTTTTCATTATTTTAATTTCTATTTTTAGCTTAAGGAGTCATATGAGGCCGCGACCTCTCAGACACAGGCTGAGAGTCAAGACGAGACGGGTGATCAGACTAGTGCCCACCATTTTGATGAGAGGGCATGGATGCGGGCGACCCAGTATGGCTTCGACAAGGGCCGAGTAGTTGGTATCGTCTCTCATTTGACTCCTGCAGCTTATTATGGTATTGTTGCAATGTCGGCGTCCAGATCGAGAGGAGCTTGTGGAGAGACATCATCTTCTGCCTCATAGTATCAAGAGCAGCTGCGTGCTCAGAGTGAGCTTATAGAGGATTTGCGTCAGAGGCAGGAGCAGATGGGTCAGCAGCACGATGAGGAGATGCGTCGATGGCAGGAGCAGATTCATAAGCATCATGATGAGGAGAGGAGTCGATATGAGGAGAAAAATCAGGAGAAGATGGAGTACATGTGTCGTCTGATTCGTTGTTTAGGGATGAAGTTTCCTCCACCACCTCCTCCAGGTCCTCCAGATTATCCACCCCCAGTGATTTTTTTACATGTAACAAACATTTGAGTTCGTAGTTTATTGTCATATTAACTATTTACAATTCCTCTTTCATATTGGTACGAATATTTCATGATTTAATTTGTTATTTTTAATAATTTATTACTAATTAGTATTATTTTCAATGTCTGTTTATTTTAGAAATATTACTTTTAATATTTTATATTTTTTGTTAATATTAAGAAGTTTATAATTTTATAATTTTAATAATATTAATAATGTTAATATTATTTTTTCATAAATATGTATGTTTATTTTAATAATAATATTATTATATTAATTTTTCATATTATTAATATTATTATTATTATATAATATTATTTTATTTATATTTATATTATTATTATTTTTTGATATTAATATTTCATAATTATATTATATATATTTTTTATTATTAATATTATAATAATATAATTTCTGTATACTGTTAATATTAATATTATTATTATATACATATTTTAATAATATTATTATTATATTAATTTTTTATATTATTAATATTAGTATTATTATATGATATTATATTATTTATATTCATATTATTATTATTTTATATTAATATTTCATAATTATATTTTATATATATATTTTTATTTATATTATAATAATAGAATTTTTTTATATTATTAATATTATTATTATTTTTATATAATATTATACAATTTTTATTAACTATTTTATTTTTTTCATTTTTTTTAGTATTTGTGACGGGAGTATTTGCGATGGGTTGTCCCATCATAAAATATTTTTTTTACTGTCCCATTTGCGACGGGAAGAATACCCATCATAAAAACTATTGCTGCGACGGTCCGTCGCAAATACCTACGTCGCAAATATTTTTTAAATTTCCCATTTGGGACAGGTCAGAAATCCGTCACAACTACTATATCTGCGACGGCCTGTCGCACATACCTTTTTTATATATAAACTAAAATCAATTTGAGACGGGGGAAAATAACGTCGCAAATACTGTTTTTGCGACGAGACCGCCACAAAAACAACTATTTGCGACGCCGTTTTCTGCAACGGGCGATTTGCAACGGAGCCCCGTCGCAAAAGGTCTTTTGTGACGAGATCTCGTCGCAAATCACCCTTCGCATATATCCGTTTTCACGTAGTGAACCATTCATCTTAAAATTAAAATACTCTTTTCTAAAAATAGAGTTAGTGTAAACGATATATATGCAAAACCTATATTGATAGAAAATTTTAGACCGTAGTAGTATAAAATATACTCTAAGAGGTGGTGAGGTTGAATTTTAGTTTATAAAATTCAATATTACTATTTTCCCAACACTCATAATAAATTTTATCAGACAATGTTTTGTTATAATATAATTTTAATAAAACATAGAAACAGTTTATAAGAAACAATATAATTTTGTATAAAAATATTATAGTGGAAATACGTAAAACTTATTATAACATGGATAAAAAGGAAAAAAAGTTTTATTAAATAATGTAATAAAACATAAAGAAACAGTCATAACAATGTTCTACACTATTTCATCAAGTCTTAAGAACATCTTTGAAAATGACTTTACCATGTCTTAACTGATCCTAAGGTATGTATTCGAAGACTTGGAATCCCTTGACATAAATTATTGGACAAATAGTTTTCCCTATCCTCATGAACCCTTAATCAAGTTGATTGAACTATCTTATATCTATCTATTAATGTTATACCATGATCTATCAAATCAGTTAATCAACAAATACAACAATAGATCTTAAGGCATTTACATAGATCACCTCACAAATGATTCTGTAAGAAAATGTACTAAAAAGTTATAAAAGAAGAATTCTTAGTTAAAATATGTTATAAACACTTAATAAGAAACTTTAAATCATTGTTCATCAACTAAATTTTCTCTTAAAGGTTGAATTCAATTTATAGAAAAGATCTAACAGTCGAATTCTACATTTCTTAGGAGTTATTTCTATGGCATCAAAAAATATCCTTCTTTACTTGAAAGGATTACCACAATAAAATCTTGTATGATTCATGTTTTGTAAAGCACAACTATAATGTGTAAATGTTGTGATATAAATAAAAATATTTATCTAGTGACATTATTAATCTTCATCCACTAGTCTTAACATATATTCATCTGGTAGACTTTTCTTTCACCATCCAATGAAGTATGTACGGTAGAATTTGTAGTACTCCATCTGATGGACTTAGTTGCACCCCATCTAATGGTACTTATAAACCTTCCTTGTCATAACTTTTTATATTTCAATATGATTCAAAATGTATATTTATGTATGGTATACTTGATAAATATCCATCCAATAGATCTATTATACTCAGTTTGGTCATTTTGAAAACATTCCTACAAAAAAACATTGTAACTTGGTATACTTAAAAGTTGGAAACATGTAAACATATAAAGAGTGGATTGTTTTTTAAAAATTAAGGTTAGAAATTACTCTTTTGTATCAACATAAATATATTTAAATAACTCATTTTCATGTTTATTTATCCCCAATTTTGTTAGACAATAATTCCCACTTGATATTCATATTCAATAAAAACTAAAATAGTGACGGGAAAGTAAAAATAATACCCCATTCTCCAATTACTCCAAATATATCTAGAATTATTGATTTAATAAGAAACACCAAATATTTAGAAGATTGATCTTCTTTAGACCCCAATCAAGGTATGATCTCAAATAATCTTCATTATTACTATCCTTATCTTCAATAAATAAGCTACAAGAATTTTGATAGTAGTTGAGATGTCATACACCAATTGTGATTTAAAAAGTAATGTGTTGTAAGAAGCCACTAAGACACAAATTTGAAATTTTACTTGATGGTTAAGTCTTATAGATATTTATAGATTATAAATTTCAAAATATATCCCCTCATTATTCCTCCAACTTGAATTCAATTTTCAAAGATACACTACTAGTACACTATGGGAATAAGGTGGGACACTATCAACTTTTTAATGTGATATATGAGTTTGAGACTTGTTTACAAACCCTAAAACATTTTCCATTATAGCTCCAACTATTTTATAACTCTTTATAATAATTTCACTCTTAACATTAAAAAAATGTGCATCTTTGGGTAGTATGGTTTTTCTTCGCTTTTAACCTTTTTATTATCGTAAATAAATTTCTTCACTTGAGAAATCAACACACATTAATTTTTTTCATTTCTCTCTATAATATTGTATATTTAATACTAGGATGGCCAAATTGTTAATAATTCTAATTTCACATGATTATCCTTCTTTATTTACATGGATTCTTTTCTAGTAGAAAATCTTTTATCACTAAAAGTCACTAATTCATTACCATTTGTTTTTAAAAACTTATCTTACCGTAGCAGCCATGTTAAGAACTTATTGGATATGTCTCCAACCTTTTTTCACAATAAAAACATATTTAACAACCTTTGGGTTATCATTTATAGAAAATTTACAAGAAATTAATATTATTAATCTTAGATATCAATAACTAAACTAATTCTTCTATCCCTTTCTTAAATTGATTCTTTTATTATAGATTCTATATTTATTTTTTATGATTTCTTATTCATGGATATCCTAGATTGAACCATGATGTGGCTTCTATTACCATAATAAAAGCATATTATTTTTGTTTGAACATCCTTTTTAAACCTTTTAATTTTCTTGGGAGTGGTCTTCTTTAACTTTTTTTTTTATATTTACTCACCAAGGCATAATTTTCTTCCTTATTCACCTAATTTTAATTATATTATGGTATTATTTTCACATATGTTGAGGGACTATATAGATTTGGTATATACAATACTTTTTAATAACCATGGATAATATTTTTTTCAATAATTTTAAAAGTAATCTTTGTAAAAAATCAATTTTTGATTGACACAATTCTATTATTAAGTGAATTATGATGTAACACAACAGGTTTCTTCAAAATTTATGATCTTATCCACTTACTAGAGGTATTATACAGCTTCCATATACTAACATATTGTTCTATATCTTAATGTAATTATGTCCAAAACTCCAATAGAACCAATATTTAACTACAAACCTTGTTCTTTTCACTTTATTAATGGTCCTACAAGAATGTGTATCCTTCTATTTTTTGGTGTCAAATTAATTATTTTGGGATCCATTTGGGGATATTCTATTATTATGATTTATTACATAAACCCTTGACATTGTGGTTGGTTTATTAGAAATTTTCTATCTCAAAAATTATTAATATTTTAACTTTATTCCAATACTATATTTCAAAATAGATTCAGTAAAAAATGATTTCTCAAGAGATTGGTATAAATGTTAATACGAGATGGTTATGGGTTAAATAAGAGATGATTCCCAAATCTTATTTCTATAAATAAAATTATTCTTATAATTTAGACCCTTTTAGTATGTTTGTGTGTTTGTATTTTTCTTCTCAAATCCATAAGAATATTCTTCTTGGGTAAATTTTATATTTATTAGATTTATATCCAACTCAAGAAATTTCATTATAATCACATAATTGTTTCTATTAATTGATTAATCCCTCTCTTCCAAATATCTATTAATCTTATAAATTTTATCCTCATTAATTTTATTTTCCTATGTAAATACATTTTTATGTTGTTTCACATAATTTTCTTAATTTCTAATTGACCAATTTTGACATCAGTAGAAACACTATGTAACTTTTCATATTCAAGGATTAATTTAGAAAATATATTCTGATTCATATATTTCTCACAAGAAAATCATTATAATTCTTTATCATAATGAGAATATATTTCCTTATAAAGTAAAATAGATTACTTCTTGGATTTCACAAGTTGTTTTTAGGCATTGAAACAACTTACTTTATTAACCAATGTGTCTTCTATTATGTTTGCCTCTAACACCGATTTTTCATTTTCACCATGAGGTCCCTTTATGTAAAAATATAAAAATAAGAAAATATCAATATAGAATTTGTTAAAATAATATTTTACTAATTTGTTTTCTGATTCATTAGAAAATTCTACACAACAACTTGATATTAGTTCATACAAGGAATCATCTTCCATAGATTTAAGAAAACATTTACCACTATGAATACCTTCATCCAGTGGTCATTCATATTAAAATTTTGATTTCCTTCAAAAATAATTTACTCTTTCTTATTATTGTTTCTCAATTTCTTGGTATAAACCCCCAATTCTACATTAAGAGGGATGAAAACAAAATTATCCATATGAGGTTCTCCTGAAAACATTCCAAATTTTTACTATAAATAATTACAATAATAAAGGGTAAGAAAACGATTAGATTAAATCATATGGAACCTTTGATACAATTGAAACACAAATTTGGAACGTATTTAGACACCCAAGATGGGGGGTGAATCATGTGTGGTTAAAATTTTACCAAATTGCAAATTAATCTCAAAATTTTACCCTCTTTGTATTTGAACCTATTATGTACATAAGGATGTAAATGGATCTATTTAATACTATCTAATAATATAAAGAACAGGAAATTCTAGAAATTAAGTGTGGTGTATAGATTTTTACAAGGTCTGGAACTAATTTGGGAAACCTACTCCGAAATGTGATCAGATTTCATCTAGTCATTGATTTTACACTATAATATTATGATCGGTTTAAATTTGTTTGTTTAGGGTTCATCTTAAAACTAGGTTAACCAAATTACATAGTTGAACATTCACTATATGATACAATAGAATATAAGCCTTTTCCTTGGGTTTTGTTTAGTTGTTGAAGTCACATTTCTTAGTTTCTCACTTTTTCCTTTAAAGTGTTTCTATTATAAAAAACCTAATCTTCAGTACATCCAATAATTAGATATGATTCTTCAACACAAAGTCATTGAATGAATTTAAATATTTAATAACAATCATATGAAACTTGATCTATACTAAAACAACCTTTCTTACATATCTTATTAAAAAGTTATTCAAAGGATTTACTCAACTGAAACTCTAAGGTCTTTGACAACCAATAAATATTATTTAGATATCTATAAAAAAATCATTTCTCTTGTCTTTTTCCTATTTATTTATCATGGATTTTTTAATACAAAGCATTAAAATATTTGGTTTTATATATAAGATTCTACTCCTTTTCCACCAGCTTTGATGCACCAGATCTGGTCATGATAACAAGATTAGATACTTCTTTTTCTTCATTGATATAGAGATAGTTCTAATTTCTCATAACAGTATCATATCCTTCTATTTTTCCAATGATTTTTTAGGTTCTCTTAATTAGTTTTCTTTTTTTACAATATGCCCTGATTCTCTAGATCATCTCAAACAAAAAATCCTTTCTTTCTTATATGAGTACCTCATTTGAAAAATATTCTAGAAAAATATTTATTTCAAGAGATATCATTCCATACAAAAATCAAATATTCATTCAAAAACCCATGATCTTTATTTAATTTTACTAAAAAAATTTAATGTGGGAATCTCCCATTATCTTGATTATGAATTCATTCTCTATGGCTATCTTTATTCTATTACCAAAAATACACTTCTTTTAATTTTTTCTAATTTCTTATTGTCCAGATCTATCTTGAATTTTATTATTCTAATAGGCTCATGATATTTTCGCTCAAAACATTAACAAAACTATGAAATTAAAAAATGTTCCAAAGATGTATGAAAAATATACATCAATAGTATTTTAAAGCGCGGAACTTCTTTTTTTTGGTGAGGGTTATCCTATAAAACTAGTACATACTCTCGATTGACTATGTGAAATTCATATTGTATCTGATAATGAAATTTTCATAATTAGTATAATTCAAAAATCCATTTGTAAAATTTTGTTATACTTAATAATACCATAAGTATCACAAAATTTATGTCATGATTTATATAATTTAGAATATCTTTGTTTCTAGGCCATTTATTTTCTTTGGCATTCCTATCAACATGATCTAGTTCCTCTCACTCATGAAGATCAGATTCCCAATGTTCTAGATCGAATTAAAATATTTTAATGATGTTTTAATAAATAAGAAATAATTATAAAATAAAATAATTTATTTTTGACATTTGATCATTTATATCAATTTTAAAATATTCTTTTTTGAAAATCAAAATCTAATGGAATAGTGATCCTCTCATCTAATCTCATTCATTATTCCTCAAATCAAGTTTGCATTATGGATTAACCAAGCACCCCGATGTTTCAATCATGAAAGAATAAAATTTTCATCATCAAATATATATTTTCTTCTTTATAATTTAATTAAGAAAACTCATTTTTTTGTTATATAGAAAACTCAAATATTCACAATGGGATGAATCACACAATGTTCCCTATGAATCATACAGTGTTCTGATGAACTCATATAGAGTCTCACATAACTCATACACAAATTTCTCATATTGAAATTCTAAATGGTACTTATAAAGATTGAATAGCTCGTATGTTGAGTAAAATGACTCATATTTTTTATATCAATGACTCTTAAAGATACTTTAATGATTCAAATTTAGTGTTAGTTGAATCAAAATCACTACTAGAAATAATCACATTTTAGTTCATAATATCATCATATGAGTGAATAACTCATACATAGATTCCAAATAACTCATACATAGCCATACTCACATTAAATTACACATAAAAAGATCAATAATGAATTGTAACATTGAAATAAAACCTTTGAATATTCTAAATTACACATACACAGAGTAAAAATAATACATATAAAACCCTATAGTGATTCATATGAAGTATGGGACTTTATAAATTTTAGTATTAACTATAGAATACTAGAATACTTCAAATCATTATAGAAATGATTTAATTCATCTCAAACCTTCTCATATCACTGAAATCACCAAATCATATACACAAATAACTCATAAGAGTAATATCATATTCATACAAATAGAAAATTATAAGATCTAAAGTTCCCTTAATGTGAGGAAAGATGAATTTAACTGCCTCATGATGAGATTCTTTCTGATTATATTGGAATATTGCATAAAATCATACATAGTACACAATTTATTGTTGAATAATAATGAAATAAATAAAATTTCCAATCATTCATCTATGAAGCATTTTATCTACCAGTTTCCAGATTCATCAAGTTCTAATTTATAGTAGGTACTTTATAGAGTATTTATACAAGAAGTATTTTGGATGAATTATAGATAGGGAGGATGGATCCACCTTTTCTGGGTTTCCTCTTCTCTCACTCTCTCTGTGCTCATTGTCTATGGGTTTTACTCCTGAAATCCTTTTCCACTTTGGGTTTCCTCTCCTCGTTTCACCTCTCCTAGACTTCTCCCACTTTATCAGCATGGATTCTCATTGGGTTCTTCCCTTGGTTATATTTCATGGTTATTCCACATCTAGTATTTCTCTTTGGCAATGCTCATCTCTTTTCCTCTGATGAAGGGTAAACAGTTTTATCCCCGACAACCTCAACTATGATCTGACTTCACGTTCCACCACACCTCTCCAGGTTGGATTTGGAGCGAAGGATTCTCAAAGCTTTTGAGCTAAGGGATTCCATGTTTGTGGGTCTTCCCAATGTCTCTATTTTATTCTTTTAGGGTATCATCCCCTGGGTTTTCCTTCTTTTTTATTGGTTACGGTTCTATTCAGTCTTCATCCCCATTTTCCTTTTGGGTTTAATCCCTGGTTTCCCCTTGTTCCTACAATCTTTTGGAGTTAATCCCCAAATCCATTTTTCCCTTTTATGTTTTCTTGTTCAATGGTGGTGTTTTGTTTTTATTTCAGGGTGTTTTGGAAAAGGATTTGGGGAATTTTGTGTTAATGGTGCTGATGGATTCTTTTATGGTGGTGGACATCAGTGTGGATATGGTGGGTCATGTCGGCATTCTGACCTGGAACTGTCCGGCAGTGGTCTTCTCGGTTCCTTGGGATGTGAGTTTGAGCATCTAGCTCTGGAAGGTTGACGATGATGACTCATCTGTGTTCGTTCCGGTCATCAAATCCTTGACAACGATCAATCGGTGATGATGATGGGGTTCAGTGCTGGCAGTTATAAAGTAGTGGTTGAGGATGACAATTAATTGATGATGATTTGATGCTGATGATTCAATGTGAAGTCAGCGATGGTGTTGAATCGATAAGGTCGGTGAGGTGATGATGGATGAAATAGTGATGTGTCTTCTCCTGTTTTGGGTTTCTCAGGTGGATTTTTTTTGCTGTTTCATTTTTAATTTTTTGAATTTGAATTTTCAAATTTGAATATGCCTTTTAATAATCTTGTATGATGTGTAATGTTGTTTCTAGAGGGATGTGATTTAATCTTGTATGAGGTGTTTTCAAGGTTCCAACTCTCCCAAAAAGTGGATTAGTTTTTTAAAAAGAAAAAAGGGATTTGGAGGAGTAATAATATATTTATTTTAATAATGAAATACTTTAGATAAATCTCTAATATACTTATATTGAGTTAAGATGGCTCCCTTATGTTTTTATTTATTTGTAAGACAAAAAATAATTTTAGGTCACCCATCATACTCATTTGAAATTCACTTTTAATTAGTTAGGATAAATTATCAACATGTGATTTTGGGGTAGATTTCAAAAATGATTCCATTGAAAAAGATATTTATGATTATTGTAGATAACCTAACCCCAGTAGCCTAGAGCTGGTTCCTACTTTATTACAATGAAATAAGATCCAAGTAATCACCTCATGAAGGACTGAATAGTTTAGTAGTCTTGGTAAACTAGATACATACTTTATTCTTCCATTACATTTGAATACACAAATCACAACGTAATTTTTTTCGAGTATAGAATTATTCCATATATCATATAACCACATATAAATAATAATAAAATTCTTGGTATCCTAGGGAATAGAAAAAAATAAGGGTGAGATCAAATACTCAGTAAGAATTAAGTACAAAAAACATTAATGAATCAATAAGCATAATAAATATAGAAAGGTAATAACTGAACACAAATTCCATATATCAATAAACTTATAAGGAAGTGTATCCAAAGATATTATAAAGGTAGAAATATCATGAGTAATAATCTTTATGGAAAGGTAAATAACTAAACACATATTCCATTTAATCAATAAATAATAATGAAATGCATCCAGATATAATTTCATAGTCAAATTATCCTAGATAGTAATAAATGAATACTAGATGATGGAAATTATTAATTATTGGAAACCATTTTTTCCATGTATGTAATACCTTTACCATCAAGACCTTGTATAAGATTAGTTAAAAATACTTGTTATAAACACATGGGGTTTGTGACCAACTAATTTTGAATCATTTGACTACTAATGCATTGATGGGATTCCGTTAACTGATTCCCTACCCATGGTATACATATCCTAAGAATTAATCATATATATAATAACTTATTTAACTTGTAAACAATGTTCATTATCATCACTTATCCATACTGAGTAAAAGATATATATTTTTTAGTATTTTCCTAGATGTATAATAACTTTTAATGTAGTACACTATATATATAAATGTAATATGGTTTAACAAATAAATATATCCATGATAACTAATATTGAAATTTAGGGGAAAATTTATTTTCCACAGGTGAATTATTTAATAAAAATTCAATGAGTAAAAAAATTAATCAAAGAAGTGAGCGTCAATACTTAGTCAAAATTATCATCAAACATCTAGAGGAATATTAAAGATGGTATAAATACAATTTATATCCATTTTATTAAGAATAAAGGTTTTTATGGAATTAATTAATGAAAATACCATAAAAATATCTTTAAAAACATTCTTGTGGAAAATATACATTTCATTTTGAAAAAATAAATAAATTTAATTTCATATTAAAAATCACTTTTGAAAACATTTTATTTTAAAATAACCTTGTAAATGTGAAAAAGAATATTCGAATAAATGACATTCATGATAGTGGATAATTCTATAAATTTCATAAAATATAAAAAAATATTCTTTTTTCACTATAAAAATGTTTAAAAAGTTTCTTGTTCAGAAAATTATAAGAATATTCCTTTCAAATTTTCAGTAAAATATAAACAAGCATTGTTTTGAAGATGAGATAATATTAATTTGAAAAATAAATAGTAAAAATCTGTGAAAATTCCCATGATATATCGCTTTAAAAAGGATTAAAGTTTTTTTAGAATACATGGTTTTGGAAGAATATGGTTTTATGACTATAGAGAGAAATAAAGTCATATTTTATGAAAAATGTTTTATATAACATTTTAAATATCAAAGAATGAAAATATAGTAATATAAATATAAAATAACATTAATAACTAGATGAGAATAAAAAAAATTATTAGGAAATGGACAATTAATTTCATTCAACTAAAAAAATCTCGATTAAAATGAGTTTGTGAAATAAACCCGTACAATTGTCATAAATTTTACGTAATAATTAATAATCAAATAAATTATTCTTTTAAACTGTAAATAAACACAAATCAATTGGAAATAAAAAACAAGGAAATAAAAATTCATTATGTTTATAATGACAAAATCAATGAAGTATAAGATTAACCCAATGAATATAAGTTGAGTTAAGAAATCCTTTACCACTTGGTAACTTTTAATTCACATCCCCTTAGATGAAATAATTTACATTAAAATTTAAAATACCATTAATAATGAATTATTAATGGGATTGCATGTTAAATTGTCTATATATACACCATATAAAGAAAATTATGTGCCTAACATTACAACATGCCATAATGAAATGATATTGAGATGAAATCCATTACCTTACGCTCCCTTTTGGTAGAACATGAATTAAAATCTTATATATTGGTTCTAAAAATATTATTCACTTATAAAATAACTATATTAATATTTATAATATTATATATTTCCTTTTATTATGTATAATTACCTGTTCTTTAATAATATTTCATTATTTTTATTGCTTCAGTGTTAATTTCCTTGTTTTCTAATGCGTTTTTCACCATCAAAGATCCAATTCTTGCACATATTATATAGTTATATCATATCATAGTAGTAATAATTAAATAATTAAAATATTTTTATATCATTTTTACTTTTAAAACCAATCATGAAAGATGGTTATGAAAAAATAAATATGTTACCATTATGGAGATGATGGGTCGCACGTAAGCATGAGTAACGTTTCCGTTTTAAATGGAAATTTCGGAATAGAGTTAAGTGATATTTTAACATTAAATATTGATAATAATATCATATATACCATATTATAAACTTATATATAACATCCATGTTGTGTGGTCACAAAAAGAGAGTCACATCACTTTGTGAAGGTAGTTGTCCACACGTACATAAACGATGTTATTATCTCTAGGTGAGTGAAAAGGAAATAAATAAAAAGTAAACTATAATCATTCAATAATTATAAATGTTTCCTAAATATCATTATTTTTTCATTTATATCATATAAAATCACTAATTTTATCTTTATCACCTTTCATGTAAAGCGTTATGGAAAGAATAATCGCATCACTTCGTGAGGCGGTAGTCCGTCCTATACATGAGAAACAATATCACATATCCAACAAAATGAAAAATAAAAATATATAAATGATATAGTGAATAAAGAGTTGTAAATATTATATAAATTTTATATATTTACTTTATATCCATTATCATAACCAACCTTGATAGGTGGACATGGAAAAATGAACAACATCAGTTCACGAGGTGGTAGTCCTCTGTACACACGGATGATGATTTCATAAGCTATGTAATGGAAGTTTGAGATGGTATAATGTAATCACATAATTATAAAAACATAATAGTATGTTTAATATTATATGGTTATTATATCATCATGGTTTAATAAAAAATTAAGGAGGCAGAGAAAGAAGAAAAATAAAGAGGCTAATTTAAATACATTACCTCTTCTTTGGGTATCCTCCGTTAGGTTTTTAGAAAAGCCTTACTAGGTAGAATTTATTCCAAAAATAAGTCTTATAGGATTAGGGGAGTGAATTTGAGAAGTTATTTAGGAAGTTTTTTGATGATATAAATTGATTTTGAGGTTTTAAGAAGTTAGGGGAGTGATTTTCCTTTTATAGTTGCGGAGGGGTGGCATTCTTGTAAATACACAAAGGTATTCCCAATTGGGAGTTAAATATTACCTAAAGTGGATAAAAATTTATAATTAAATAATTTTTTGGATTATATGGTCGATAAACACCTATATAACACAATTAAAAACATGTTTTATACATTTTGTTCCTTAACTTCTATGTTTCCTTATTTTTACCATTTTGGGTTTTCACTCTGGTAACTTGTTTTATAACCTCGGTAATTTATCTATTAATACTAAATTAAATTGATACATATTAGTTAATTTGTCTAAAATTATTATAAATATTAAATCTAATTAATCAAATAAAAATCCTATGTGTGTTAGCAATTTATTTTCATAAAAAGTACATGATTGTGCAAAACACTCTTTTAACCTTAACTGTGCTCACATAGTTTATTCTATTTAGGGGTCATTATAGTCATTATAAATTCAAACATAGTACCTAAATAAAACATAGTTTATATTTATTATCATATAAAAATCAGTTCAAAAATTATATGATTTTTAGTAATTTTAAATCATTTATAAATATATGATTTAACATAAAATAACATTAGTGTGAATTTTGACATTATACATTTAAATTGAATTTAAAAATATCAATACAATTATTAAATTTGAATATATTATATTCGCACCTCTAAAACTTGATATATTTGTCTAAAAATACAATGGAACATAAAAATTCATTCATTTTACATCACATTTAATTTTTTTAGTATCATTTATTTTATTTTATTGTCAACTATATAATTAATGTGTTGGAATTTCATAAGAATTTTAAGTAATTATTTCATCTATAAAAATTAAAGATAAATTATTATGATGAAAAAATTAATTTATATTTCAATATAATATATATAACCAAACATATGTTATTTTTTTCTATCCAAATATTTATAGAAATTAAACGAAAGAAAAGTATCTTTTTTGTCTTTTTCTTCAAATACAGTTCATATTCAAAGGAATGTGGAAAGGAATTACCATATTTCATGAATTTGATTTTAAAAGTAGAAATAAACCCATTCCAAAAAAATAAATGATATTTCAGTTCATTTTCACTCTTATTATTCTAGTTCAAACCCCCAATAAATCCATTTTTACATTAACTCGGTAATTGTTTTTTACTACCTTGGCTATTAATTATTCTTTCAAAAAAAATTAATTTAATATAAATTATAAATTATTGTTATTATAAACAATTAATCCATTTTTCAAAATTAAATTCATAGAATATAAAATTTAAATTTAAAGTTAACCCCATAGAAGTTACGAGAAAACGGGTTTTGAAAGTGAAAATGTTCCAAACTTTACAATGTTTTTATATCTAAATTCTATATAAAAATAATTAAAATGAACTAAATTAGATTAATTTATATAAAATTTAACTTATGTTACTTTAAAACCAAATCAAAATATAATTTAACATTTTATTTTTTTCAAATGAAAAGGTAGTTTTTAATTAAAATCTGGTATTTTTCACTATTTATCAAAAAATAAAATTTTCAATAAAATCACAAAAATAACCCTAATATAATTTTGGTATTATGATTTAAATTTTTTATTTTATTTTATAAAATTAATTTCCTAAAATTTCTAAAAATTTATTTTAAATTATGTGTTCGAAGCACAATTAAACCTTTTTTTAGAAAAAAAACAAATTTTTAAGAAAATATTTATTTTTTCATTTGAAAGATTATTATTTTAATTATAATCAATATATAAAAAAAATTGTAATATTTATATTTTTATAATTTTGTTAATCCTATTCATACCCTCCATTTTAATGGTTATGTGATAATTATCAAATTAAATAATAATACTAATAGTATATTGTTGTTCGGAAAAACTCAGTCCTATGTATACCAGAAGATAACAAATAAATTCATTATTGTGTAAAATGAAAGCTAACTTAGTATTTCATGAAACATATGCTATCCAAAAAAATTATTCTTTTTGAATTATTAGTGTGTTACATTCTCCCAATATTAAATAAAT
The DNA here is from genome assembly GCA_963277665.1 of Viscum album. Lineage (NCBI taxonomy): Eukaryota > Viridiplantae > Streptophyta > Magnoliopsida > Santalales > Viscaceae > Viscum > Viscum album. Next base: position 2,095,744,207 of record OY728132.1, on the reverse strand, counting down.
TGTATACTCACAATTTAAACATGATCTTGGAAATCCAGGGTTTGATATTTATAAATTCCTTTATTTAAATTTCACTTCGTGAGAAGGTTTGATAAAAAATATTCTTAATAATAGAGAATGGGAAGTAAAAAAGTTCATATGGAATAAAATATAGCTATGTTTCTACATAGGATAATATTGGTGTAATGTGATTATATGGACATGGAGGAAAACATAAATAATTATAAAGAGTTATTGAGTTAATTGATCATAAGAAAGTGGGAGATCAATGGAATGTTAAGGGCCTCAAAACTATAAAACCTTTGGTGTTATAAAAAACATATAATTCATTGAATATGAAGTTAATAGGGTGACATTTCTATTTCAATATCATTTTCCTAATGTTGAGGAATTATTTTATAGTATAATAATATAAGTAAATATACATGTTATATACGTTTCTATTTCGTAAAAATATAATTTCATTCTCTAGTTTTTCTTCGTGAAATTTCCAATTCACCACTTATTCCAAAAAATGAATATCCAAAAATGAATTTTTTATACCTAAAGCACCAAAATTCACATTTAATGGATCTTAAGATCCATAAAAGGGTGAAAATTATTTCCATATGTCTCTAAATATTTTCCAAAACCAGTATGTTTAATACATTAATCTCTACATCTAAAAATTAATATAACTTGTTCTTAATTAATATTTATTTGAAAAAATATTTAACTAAAACAAAGACATATTAACTAGGGAATCACATATACCATTGTTAGGTGCTAAAAACAATGACATATTAACTACTTAATTAATTGTCATTATCTTTTTAAATTCTTCATAATGGTTTGTAATGAAAATGTAAATTATCCTAAGAATATCCTCCAATAGTGTCAAACTAGGTGAGTAGGAAGGCGTGTTTTCATGTAATAGGTAACAAATGAGTTATGATCAACACACCATTTTTGGATATATTACCCATGGTACATCTATGCTAGAATCATATCCACTTATAGTATACATAAATAGATATATTTCTTAGAAAATCACATAATCTTTATCTTTCCAAAACTTTAGGTTGTTATTCTATACTTATACATTAATTCTATCATAGGGTTATGTTAATAAATCTATGTTTTCCCAGATCTATGTCCCAAGGTATCTAATAATATTACTCTGATACAAATATTACCGATCCAGACCCCGGTATCCCAAATCCATTGCCCAGTTTATTACATCGGCATAAAATACAAGTAATCACATCCCGAAGGACCGAATAGTTTAGTAGTCTTAGTAAACTAGATACATACTTGGATCATGCATTACATATGAATACAAAAAATACATTATTATTTGTTTTCAAGGTTAAATTGGTTCTATCTGGAATATACCTATATATTATTCATTGTAAACTTCATGGAATCCTAGAGAAAGTGAAAAAAATAAGGGTGAGATAAAATGTCCAATAAGGGTTATGTACAATGGAATAATTTATGAATCAATAAGCATAATCCATATGTTAGGTAATAAATAAACATACATGACATATAATAAATAAATTAAGAAAGAAGTGCTCCCATAGATAATATCATTGTGAAAATATCATGTGTAATAGTCAATATAACAAGGTAAACAACTAAACACACATGCCATTTATTCAATAACTCATAATGAAATGCATCTAGGGATAATGTCATAGTGAAAATATAATAGATAAAAATAACCGAATACTAAATGAAGAAAATGGTTAACTGTTTGATTCTATTTTTCCTAGGTACAAGATACCTCTACCCTAAATACCATTCATAATATGGTTTAAAACATGCTGTTGTCAATACCATTCACAAGACAGTTTAAAAATACTAGTTACTAATGTATATGGTTTTGGGAAAATATATTTTTATTCCTGAGACTACTGATGAGTCAAGGGGATTTCATTAATTGGTACCCAATACATGTCAAACCTATCCTAATAATTCTTCATATATGGGATATTATTTTTAATTCACAAAAAATGTTCCTTATCATCAAGTCTCCCTATTAAATAAAGGATACAAATTTATCAATGTTTTCCCACATATTGAATAACTTTCAATAATGTATACTGTTTGTAGAAATGAAATAAGGTTTAATCAGAAATCATGTCAATAATAAAAAATATTGACATTTAGGGGAAAATTTAATGTCCATAGGAAAGTGAATAATTCAAGGCAAAGTTAATGACTATAAAAATTAATCAAGGAAGTGAACGTCAATACTTTCCTTTGTCAAAATGATTATAAACCATCCAGATGAATATTAATTATTGTATCAATACAATATATATCAATTTAAGTAATAATAATCATTTATTATCATTTATTATTGGAAATACCATAAAAAGATATTTAAAAAACTTATTGAGGAAAATATCCTCTCTTTTTTGAAAAATATTTTGAAAATAGTTTTTCTTTGAAAATCATTTGTGAACACATTTTCTTTAAAAAATATCCTCATAAATTTTCAAATTAATGTTAAATTAAATCAAATTAATGAGTATGGGTAATTCTATACATGTCATAAAATTGAAAAATAAAATTTCTTTAGCACTATAAAAATGCTATGAAACTTCCTTTTTTGGAAAAGAACAAGAATATTTCATTCACATTTTTAGTAAAATCCAAACATTAATGATTTTGAATATGGAATATTATTACTTTGAAAAAAAAATCAAAGAGTAAAAATGGTTGAAAATTCCTTTTATAAATTATTTAAAAGGTTAGAAACATTTTTGAAAACATTTTTAGAAAACATGGTTTTGGAATAAATTGGTCTTCCAACCGAAGAGAGAAATTAAGTCAGATTTTATTAAAAAAAATATAAAACATTTTGAGTAACAAAGAGTGTGAAATGGTACTATAAATTTAATATAAAAATAATAACATTAAGATAAATAAATCATATGGTTTTATTAGTAAATGGCCAAATAATTTTCATCAATTGGGAAATAATCTCGATTGGAATGAGATTGTGCAATAGACTCTTACAATGGTCATAAAGTTGAAGTGAGAATTAATAAATGAATTTATTATTTCTTTAAATTTTAAATAAAAATATAATGTGTAAATGCATCATAATTACTTTAAAAATAATTATAAACATAATCTAGAAATACATAATCAATGAATGATTAACCCAATGAACAGAAATTGAGTTAAGAAATCCCTTACAACATGGTAAATTTTAATTCAAATCCCATTAGATTAAATAATTAAATTTTTAAAATTAAAATACCATGAATAATGAATTATTCAGGATATTTTATGCTCATTTTGGTTGAAAATGCTTTAACCTCCATTATAGTGGTTATAAAAATTTTATTAACTTATTAAAAGCCTTATTAATATTTATAATATCATATATCATCCTTTTATATCTTATTATTACCCATTCATTAATAATTATTTGTTATTTCATTGTTTCTCGTTTTAATTTCCTTGTTTTCTTATGCATGTTTTATCATGAAATATATGGTTCTTTCATATATTATATAGTTATTTATTCTCCAAAATAATAATAATGAAATAATTATCATATTTTTTTATAAATTTTACTTTTAAAAAAATCATGAATTGTGGTTTGGAAAAATGAAGTATGTTATGATCATGGAGATGGTCAGTTGTACCACACATGAGTAACATTGCAAATCTTCAATGGTAATTATGAAAAATATTTAATTAATATTTAAAATTTAAATAATGATAATAATATTATATATAAACATATTATAACATTACATATATCATCCATGTGGTGTGTTGAAGGAAAGAGAGTCACATCCTTCGTGAAGGTAGGAGTCCACATGTATACAAACGATGTTATTTTCTTTACATGAGTGAAAAGGAAAGAAAAAAATTATGCATTTCTTGTTAAAAAATTATAAATATATCATGAATATCAAAATTATTTCATCTATATAACATATAATTATTTAATTTATCTTTATAACCTTCCATGTGAAGCGTTAGTGAAAGATGAATCACATCGCTTCGTGAGGCCGTATTCCACCATACACAAGGGGGATGTTATACTATCTACTACGAAATGGAAGGTAAAATTATATACCTAATATAGTGACTTAATAGGAATAAATATGTTATAAATATCATATATTTACTTTATATCCATCTTCATACCCAACATTGAGAGGTGGAAATGGAAAAGCGAATGACATCATTTCGCGAGGTGGTAGCCCACCATAAACACGAATAATGATTTCATAACATATTTGATGGATGTTTTAGATGGTTTTAGATCATAAAATTATTATAAAAATATCCCATTATATTAAATATACTTATTTTATGATATCAGTGTCATTTTATAAATGTTTAAGGAGGTTGATAAAGATGTGAAATAATTAAGCTCGTTGAAGAATATTACCTCTTCTTCAGGTATCCTCCTTAGGTTTGAACTAAAGACTTTATAGGTTGACTTTATACCTAAAATACAGATTCTAGGATGATGGGAGGTAATTAATAAAGTTATTTGGGAAGGTATTGGATTTTCTAAAAGGCTTTAGAGGTGTGAATAAGTTAGGGGAGGTAATTCCCTTTTATCGTTGAAGAGTAGTGGAATTCTTGTAAATACCAAGAAATATTCACTATTATGAGGTCAAATTGCCTAATGTGGCTCCAAAATTTATAGTTAAATGGGTTTTGTGATGATACTGTCGATCAAAACCCCCCAAAACCATTTAAAAGATGTTTTAAACATTTTTTTCTTAACTTCTAAGTTTACTTATGGTTACCATTTTAGGTTTTCACTTTGGTAACCAGTTTTCTAACCTAGTAAATTTATCCATTAACAATAAATTTAAGAGATAATTATTAGATAAATTGGATCCAATAATATTAAATATTAAATCCAATTTATCAAATAAATTTCATATGTGTGTTGATAATTTATTTTAACACAAATGCATGATCCTGAAAGAACATTGTTTTAACTTTAACTTTGCAAACAAAATTTGTACTATTTACGGATCATTATATTCATTATAAATGCCAAATTTTTCCATGAATGAAAAATATTTAATATTTATTTTCATATTATAATAAATATTAAGAATATAGGGTTTTTAGTAATTTTAATTCATTTAATAAAATAAAATTTCTTATAAAAAACATTAATGTATAATTTGATATTATTAAATTAAATTAAATTAAAAAATATAAATACAATTATATAATTAAAATATGTTATTTTTATCCCTATGTAACATGATATATTCATATAAAAATATGGAACATAATAATTCCTTCAATTTACTTCACTTTTAATATTTTTTGTATCATTTATTTTATTTTATTGTAAACTAAATAATTACTGTGTTGGTATTTATTAATATTTATAAGTAATTATTTCATCCCTAAAAATGAAATAAAAATTATTAAAAGAAAAATAAACTAATTTATCATTCAAAAAAATATCTACAACAGAACATATGTTGTTTTTTCCCTATCATAGAGCTTTGTAGAAATTAAAATTAAGAAAAGTATATTTTTTGTCCTTATCTTTTCTTATCTTATGATATAGTTACTATTCAAATATTAGTGGTAATTAATTTCCATATTTCAAGTAATTTTATGTAGAATGTTTAAATAAACTCATTAAATAAAATTTATATGACATTTTAGGTCATTTTCACTCTAATAATTCCAGTTTAACCCCTAGTAAATCTATTTTTACCTCAAGCGTGGTAATTAATTTTGACTACTTCCACTATCAATTTTGTTAAATAATTAATTTTAACATATTAGACTTTATATATTATTCTAATTATAAATATGGAATCCCTTTTTATAAATTCAATTAACAGAATTTTTAAAATTAATTTAAAATGAATCTCAAAAATTCTATGAGAAAGAAGATTTTTAAAGTGAAAATGTTCAAAATTTTACAAAGTTTTATATCTTAATTAAATATTAAATTTATTTAAATTAACTAAATTTTATTAATTTATAAATTATAAATTATTTTTATGAAAATACAATTTTCAAATAAAATTCTTTATTTTCCCCAATTCATCAAAAAATGAAAATTTTCAAAAACATTCTAAAAATACAACCTAAGATAATTTTGGTATTCTAAATTTAGAAAATGAAGTTTATTTTTTTCAATTTTTATTCTAAAAGTGTTAAAAATTTATTTTGAATTATTTTCCTCAAATGCAGTTAAACCATCCATTAGAAAAAATAACATTTTTCAGAGAATATTTCATTTTCTCTTTAATTATTACTATTTTATTTATACTCAATAGATAACTAATAAAAATGTGTAATATAAATATTTTCTTAAGAAAATTAATATTATTCTTACCTATAATTCCAATTTCTAGGAGACAATTATCATAATAAATAATAATATTAATAGTATATTTTTGTTAGGTAAAACATTTTCTTGCATGTAACATAAGATATTAAAGAAATTAATTCTTGTATGTAATACAAGACAAATTATTATTGTGTGTAATAATCTATCTAATGACATGTTTTTTATTTTTAAATTTTCATGATGTTACAATTATTATTTCATTAAAAAAATTATTGATAGAAAGAGTTGAAATTTCTTATCATTTAACAAATTTATTTTAAGTAAGAATCTAAAAATTCTATTATACCAAGATCTTAAGTCTTATTTTAGTCTATAAAGTGCCTTGGTAAGTTTAAAATAATGCTCTAGAAAATTATAATATTCCAAATCAGGGGGTTATTTAGCATAAACATCTTGTTGAATATAACCATTAAATAAAGCACTCTTCATATATATCTATTGCAGAGTGAAATATAGATGATAATTGGAAGCTAATATAATTTATATAGATTTGATTCTAGCTATCAAGGGGAAATTTTCTTCACAATAGATGTCCTCTTCCTGATTACAAAAATTAGTAATAAATTAGTTTTTTTTCCAAACTATGGTTCAATTTTCATCACACTTATTTTGGAAGACCCATTAAACTACTATTAATATTATACTACTATAAAATTAAACCAAATTTCAACCTTATTCCATTTGAATTGATTAATCTATTCATGGATAAAAATTATCCAATTCACATAACTGATTCATCATCTACCTTTTTTAGTTTAAAATTATCATATCTATTCTTCCACAAACTTCTAGTTTTACCCTCTTGAACAACATCACCAATGAAATTATCTCTGTGATGATTCCTTAACCTCATCTGCATTCGTGGTAAAATGGTATATTGTTCATAAACTTTCATATAGTGTCTTTCTTGAGACTTACTTTTGGATTCATAGTTACCTGAAAATGTGGTTCAACTAAAAAAACATTATAGGGGGTTTTAAAAATATATTCTATATTATTTTCATAATCTGTTCAATCTTACTTTAAATAAGGATCATATTCATCAAACATTACAAGTATTATTTCTTAAACAATATTTTTTTGTATTTTGAAAAAATGAAAATTCTTACTAGTCATGATGATACCAAGAAAAATTCCTTCATCATCTTTTGAGTAAAATTTATGAAAATTTTCTTTTGTATTTCAAATTAATACCTTTTATCCAAAAACTCAATATTTACTAAATTTTGGCTTCATTTTATTCCATAATTCATGATATTTTTTATTTAAACCAGGTTGAAGTAAAACATAATTTGAAGTTATTCTTTTAGTATAAATGTATTTATAGAAAAAATGATTAAAAACTAAATATTCAAAAAAAACATTGATTGAAAAATATCATAGAGTGTCATATTCCTCCTTCAGACTACCTCATTCTATTCTAGCGTTCTTCGGGCTGAAAAATTTTGTATACTTTTCTTATCACTGCAAAAAGTTTCAAGAATAGAATTTAAAAACTCACCACTATGATCACTACAGATAGTGGTAATGGAAATGTTTAAAAATAATAATTTGAGATGAAATAAAATTAAAAATATAGAGTTTTTTTTATTTAAGAGTATAAAAATAAACCTAAGTAGAATATGTTTAATCATTAACTAATAAATACATCCTAGGTTTCACTTCAATACCTGAAAATCTTGTATTGGTTTTTTAGGATCAAATGAAAATAATTTATCATAGTGAAAGTAGTTTTAATTCAAAAAAATCTAAGATCTACAATGATTGGAACCAAAACCATTTATAAACAAAAAATAACAAAATTTTCATTCCTTACAACAGAGATAAACACTGCTACTTTATTTTTCGTCCAGTATGCCTGATAAAGGTCACTGAAAAGAAATCATAAGAGTCCTCACTTGGTGGTGTATCTTAGTGTTTATGGGAATCACCTTATGTTTGAGAGGGATTCCATTTATATACCATGATATATTAGTGCCTCATGATTACAAAGGTATGAGAGGAGAGGGTTTCTAGGAGACGGTGAATTGGTTAATTCTTAAGTGGGTTTCAAACACACCTTTCAATGGTTAAGAATTTTTATTTCCACATGGGACACTCCTGAGTTATACATAAATTCATTTATAAATTATGGAATGTATAATTGAATTTTACATCTAGTTAATAATATTGTAACGCATAGTCATTTCATCCTTATGTGTTTCATCAAATTAAACACTTAGTTAATTATATCGTAAATAAAAGGAAAATTCGAACATAATATTTTAAAATTCTACCCCCTTAAAAAGGTAGTGAATATGTTATAAATTCCAAGGTTATTTTATATTTTATTGGATAAAGTATATTGTACAATATGATTTCACTTACACAACCATATATGATATAAATAAAAATTATTTGTAATCATGGTATTTAGGGATTATATCATTTAATCATCCACTTGTACTGAAGTATCATAAACATTATGTTGTTTCTGCTAATATTATATCATATTGTAGTTGGGGTGGTAGTTGATTGGGTAACACACCCCATAATCCTACATCAAGCTAGGGATCAAACACTAGAAGCCCCAAATTTGTGGGTTTTTTGGGCATCACTTCAGTTGTAGAGAAAGGTGGATACAGTGGGCATCAGTTGGTCTATGGGAGTGATACACTATTAGAGGGTGAAGGTAGGCACTATAGAAGATTTAGAAAAAAGTTGGAAACATCAGTTGGGTCATAGTTGCGATGTTGGTAATGATGGATTCAGAATGTTTTCCAATACTGAGTGACATCTATGGGTTGTAGAGTGGAAAAAGGGAACTATTAGGGTGACAGTGGGTAGTGATCCACTGAGTCAGGTCGGTGGTGTTGTAGGGACGATGTTGATGGAGGTATGTGACATGAATCAGTGGAGATGACCGGGTAGGGACTCATGGGCCTATGGGTTTGGGCCTTTAATTCATGTATTGATTATTTATTACCCACTAGGCCTATAGGTCTTGTAATGGGATCCCTCTACTCTGGAAAATAAGAGGGTTTTGTTTAGTTTAATGATAAAGGGGATGGTATTCCACCCTACCAGTTAAAAAAATAACTTATATAATAATTTGGGAATATATATCTATAATACCTTTTTAAATTTATTTTTAACTTCAGATTATATTAAAACATATTAAATAATGACATAGTTCATGAATTAATGATATTTTATTAATATTCAATTCATTTTATTCCCTCATATTTATTTATTCATTTATTTATATTCAGTTTTGGAATTAAAGCATCAAGTCGTTAATAATATGAATATTGTCTAAAATGGCCAAATTTGGAATTTAACTCACTTATTTATTTTTGGAGAAACATGAATTTATTTCTATGGATTACTATTTATCATTCAGTTGTGATGTCTTAGAGCATGAAATATGACATTGGATTTCATGCTTAATAAGAATGATATTGAATAATGTGGTTGTGCTTGGAGATTTTTTTTGGATTCATCCCCAATAAAGATTGAAGATAAAGAAAAGTAATTTGTACCATAATCATGAATCCAAGCTATGAAATTATATTCTTGAACTATGAATAACCTCTATCTATCACCTTGTGTAACTATCATCTTTCTATTATAATCATCATAAAATCCATAGATGGTCTCCATAAGATTGAAACAAGCCTCTATTATAATGATTCTTAGTATGAATAAGTATGAATTTTAGATTTATAACCGTGATCATCAAGTTTTTTACGCATCATCTTCCACCTACTTACACATATTTTTTTCTTAGGTACATATAATTGATGATGTGTATGGATCATTCCATTGTAAAAATCAGTTGAATAATGTTGTACCAAGGGAAGTTTTTAAGGATCATATTCACACCAAGTTGAGGGATAAGGCTGCCACATCTATATTAATTCATCCAATTATATGTGGTAACATGGATTATAATAATCATGATATATCAATCAATAAAAAATATAAGAAGTTCTATATTTTCAAGGAAGACATGATCAAATTTGGGAAGGAAATCTGAGGAAGAAGGAAACCTCATAATATTTTTAAAAGGTGGGATATCATTTTGATTTGACCATAAAAAAGATAAGGAAACTAGTTCTCTTAAAAATGTACAAGACAAAAGTTGTTAGATACTTAGAAGTTCATAATAGATAGTTTGATACCACTGTCATCTTCTAGTTTAATAGTTGTTTTCTACTATCATTTATTTTTAATGAACTTTTCCTCACCCTTCATCTTTATTACCCATCGAATGGAGGGGTAAACCTTCGAGTGATGAAGGAAGGGAATAATCTCATATTTTAATTCTTGAGTATTTTAACATTAATAAATATAAGATATCTCTTTTTAAATAATGGTTTTATTATTCAGTATTAGTTCATAATATCAGTAGTGATTATGTTTGATATAATAATGTTTATTATTTATTTATAGGATCGATTATCAATAATCTCACTCCACTCTATTTTAATCTACATATGAATGGATATGAAAGAAATTATTGTTGAATATCTTAGAAATTACTAGCTGATGTGCTAGGGAAGTGAGCACTATTGGTTTTTATAGGAAGCACAAGATCCTACTAGGTATTTATTGAGGTTTGTATAAGTGATTTTATGTTTTAATTTGACACATAGGTATAAGGGTAGACCTAAGTAGTAATATCTATTATATTTAATCTCACGAAAATCATTCAACCAAGGGTGATTGGTGAAGTTATCATGGAATATCACACTTACCCATTAATAATAATTGTAACGTCCCTGATCTGGAAGCCACTAAAACGGTGCTCCGAGCCGGGTGGTTACATGACATTAAGCATGCCTCCTCATACGCCAAAGGATGCCCACTTCTATTACCATTCATTTCACAAAAATTACCATTACTTACCATTTCATCACATTTCCATGGGTTCATCACATTCATCATGTTACATGGGTCTAAGGTCAACAATCACATGCAAGAGGGTAAACACACCGTTATCCTATCTCACCAGGACAACCCCCTCATAGAAACCATATCCTCACCTCGAAGCCTCAGTCCAGGTGGATGCAACCATTAGGATAATAGACCCTCTGTCTTCTTTTATAACCCCTGAATTTAGGGTGGAGTTTAGAACATCAGTCTTCACTCGACCTCTGGGCGTAGATCCTCATGTCATACTCCACTCTACGAAGCCATGTCCACATGCATATATATAAGTAACCATCAACCATCCAAACCATTTCCCTTTGGAAAACACTATTCACAACAACCCACATGGGATTCCACATCATGCCTTAACCCATTAACACATTACCATTTCACATCATTTAACCATTCACCCCATTCCCATGTGTTATGACTAACTCTCTAAGCATTCAACACTAAACCCATAACCTAGCCCATTATGGTCTTTAATCATTTTACACATTAACCCTTTTAACCTGTTCATCATTCCATGAATCAACCATTCATGCCAACATATTTATCAATGGCTCTACAATTCATTACAATAAGGTCACTTTTTTAATAACAATCCCTAAACCCAAGAAAAGCTGGCGCATCCCATGGATGGCCCAATTAGGTCAAGTTAATCCCAACACATCCCACAGGGATCGTGAGGGTTCCCATTTTCCATTTTAAACATCATTAAAACCAAGCATTCCAAGGTTATTCAAAACCTAACCAAGGTAAATAAGAACACAAGTAAACATGCACAAAAACCCTAAATATCCATGGGATATAACTTGTAGACTACCTACCATGAAACCGCGATTGAACACATGCTCAATCAAGTCCTTAGACCTCAATCTGACTAGCCCTTGGAGCTTCAACCTAAAACTCACCCAAAAGATAGGGTTTTAGAGATTTGGAACAAGAGGGAGAGAAGTTACAAACCCTAAACAAAGAAAAGAACCAAGGATGGGATTAGCCTTACCCAGAGCTTCGATCCACAACCAAAGACACCAAAAACGCCTTAAAATCGAAGGAGTTAGATCTCTTGAAGTCCTTGGGAGGTTTGGTTCGTGCCTAAGGTGAAGAGAGGAGGAAGATAGGAAAATCCCGAGTTGGGGTTATAAAGCCTAGAGTGGCAATTTTGTTAATTTTCCAACTTTATGTGGCCGCACGGTTTAGCCACACGGTTTGGAAAACCGTGCGCACGACACTGCCCGGAGGATGGGGAGTCGCACGGTTTAGCCGCATGGTTTGGAAAACCATGCAAAAACCGTGTGCTCGCTTCTATCTAGAGGAGGGAGGGTCACACGACTTAGTCTGGGCAGGCCGCACGGTTTGGCTAACCGTGCGTAGGCCATGCGCCTTGGTCTGCTTTGCTTAGACATCTCCTCTTCCATGCCCCGAGACCCCAGAACACCCCCAAGGACACTCACACTTCAAAGAAACCTTTTAAAGTCCCAAAGGAAAATGTTTCATCCCAAAACACAAAAAACATACATTTCCAAAAAACCGGGATCTTACAACCTCCCCACCTTATAACGGCTCGTCCTCAAGCCGAGCTTCCAAGACTCATTGCTCCCCCGAAGAGAAGAGTTCGGTCCACTGAGCCCGTATATCTGATTCCTGCTCCCAAGTTTCTTCCTGAACTTTTCCATGCTTCCATATTACTCTCACTAATGGCACAACCTTTCCTCGCAAGACCTTTTCACTACGATCCACCACACGAACTGGATGCTCCTCAAAGGGTGCATCAGTCTCACGCTCCACATCCTCAACATCAACAACATGAGATGGGTTAGGGTGATACCGTTGAAGCTGAGACACATGAAACAAATCATGCATCCCAACATGCTATTGTGGAAGAGCCAATCGGTAAGCCAATGGTCTGATTCTCTCCACAATCTCAAAAGGTCCCACATACCTGGGTGCCAACTTACCCTGCTTTCGAATCTGATGGAGACCCATCCTTGGTGACACCCGAAGGAACACTTTATCACCCACCCCAATCTCAAGAGGTCTACGCCTCTGATTTGCGAATGAATTCTACCTACTCTGAGCCGTAGCCATCCGCTTCTTGATCAACTCAACTCTCTCTGAAGTCTCCGGCATGAGACTTGGCCCCAACAACTCAGATTCACCGGCCTCTAGCAAACACAACGTAGATCTACATTGCCTCCCGTAGAGTGCCTCAAATGGTGCCATCTGAATTGTACCCTGAAAACTGTTGTTGTAGGAAAACTCAACCAATGATAGGTGCCCATCCCAAGAACCACCAAAGTCCATGACACAAGATCTCAACATGTCTTCCAACACATGGATCGTATGCTCCGACTTCCCATCCGTCTGTGGGTGGAAAGACGTACTCAAAAACATATGCGTACCAAGCACCTTCTGCAACCCTTTCCAGAAACGCTACATGAAACGCGGATCTCCGTATGAAACTATGGTCCATGGAACACCATGAAACCACAATATTTCCCAAAAATAAAGCTCACCCAACTGGTCGACTGTATTGGTCTCCTGAATCGATAAGAAATGAGCCACTTTTGTTAACCGATCCACAACTACCCAGATTACATTATTCTTATGTGGCGTCCTCATAAGACCCACAACAAAATCCATTGTTACATCATCCCACTTCGATTCTAGAATGGGAAATGGATGCAACAAACCACCTGGGCGTTGATGCTCGGCCTTCACCTGCTAGCAGGTAAGGCACCGTTCCACAAAGCCTGCAACTTCCTTCTTCATTCCAGGCCACCAAAACTACCTTCGGAGATCACGGTACATCATGGTCAAACCAGGATGCACTGCCCACTTTGATGCATGAAACTCGTGCATCAATTCTTCTCGCATACACTTTGGAACAACCACACGATCCTGAACACGAAAAACACCGTCCACACTGACGGCCCAACGAGAAGGTAGATCTCCACCTTTAAGTTTTTCCTTCATGATCAAACACTCAGGATCACCAAGCTGACATTCCTTAACTCGACTCAAAAGTGTCGACTCCATCGTTAAGGAAGAAAGAGTGAACTGACCATTCTTCTTCTACACCTCTAGGTGCATCTCTGCAAACAAGGCCATCACCTTCCACTCAGTGATGGACTTCTGAACTGCCTGATTCTGAACCTTCCTGCTTAGAGCATCAACAACACTATTTCCCCTTCTCAGTGTGTACACCAACTCAAAGTCAAAATATTTGAGATATTCAACCCATATTCATTGCCAAAGATTAAGATCCTGCTGCGAGAAGATGTACTTCAAACTCTTATTGTCCGTAAAAACGGTAAACCGTTCTCCCAACAGATAGTGCCTCCAACACTTCAAGGCGTACACTACTATAGCCAATTCAAGATCATGAGTGGGATAGTTCCACTCATGGGGTCTCATATTCCTTGACCCATAAGCCACAACCCGCTCATCTTGCATCAACATAGCCCCAAGTACGACTCCGGACGCATCACAAAACACGATTTAATTCTTACCCGACTCAGGTAAGATCAAGATAGGTGCAGTCGTCAACCGCTTCTTCAAATATTGAACGACATTCTCACAGGCCTCAGACCACTCAAACCTGATTCACATCTTGGTCAAGCCCAAAAGTGGTGCTGCCATGCGAGAGAAATCCTGAATGAACATTCGTTTTTACCTGGCCAAACCCATAAAACTCCAAACATCAGAAACACTCTTAGGTTGCTCCCAAGATACAACTACTTGTACTTTCTCTAGATCCACTATCACACCAACCTCTGAGATGATGTGACCCATAAAATGAACCTCACCTATCCAGAATTGAAACTTTGATAGCTTAGCGTATAGCCGATGCTCTCTTAGCATACTCAAGATGATGTCAAGGTGTTGGGCATGATCGTCATGAGTTTTCGAGCACACTAAGATACCTTCAACAAAGACAACCAAAAACTGATCTAGATAGGGATGAAATATATGTTTCATCAAATCCCTAAACACCGCTAGTGAATTGGTCAAGCTGAAAGGCATTACCACAAACTCAAACAACCCGCACCGACTCCGGAAAGCGGTCCACGGTACGTCAAAAGACCTCACCCTCAACTGGTGATAACCCGACTTCAGATCAATTTTAGAAAACACTGATGCACCCCTCAACTGATCCAATAGGTCATCAATTCTAGGAAGAGGGTTCCGATTTTTCACTATCATCTGATTCAACCTCCGATAATCAACACACAGCCTCAACGAACCATCGAACTTCTTTGAAAAAAGCACAGGAGATCCCCAAGGATACGTACTAGGATGGATAAACTCCTTACGCTCCAAATCCTCAAGCTGAAACTTCAGTTCTTGGAATTCGTCCGGTGCCATTCGGTATGGCGGAATAGAAACTGGCTCCTCTCCCGGCAGCAACTCGATCGTGAACTCAACATCCCTCTCGGGTGGTGACCCCAAGAAATCCTCAGGAAACACATCCAGAAATCGATCCACCACGGGAGGAAAATTAGGATGTTCCCCTCCCTCACCATCATCAAGCATGAGACATGACACGTGAGCCGTGATTCCACTCTTCTGTTGAGAAAACGACCATGCACGCCGTGCTCGAACATCCCATTCACCATGGTGGACATAAGAGTCACCCTCAAGCGATCTGAATGATACTCTATGACGATAACAGTCTATGTGTGCCTGATACAACACCAACCAATCTATTCCCAAAATTAGGTCAAACCTTGACATCTCGAGAATGAACAAATCCCACAGAAAATGATACCCACCAACTTCCAAGGAACATCCCTTGCACTGCTTGATATCCTCAACTCGCACCCCCAACGGAGTGTCAAATGGCATAACTCTATACACCCTCTCCACAGGTAAACCCAGCACTACTACAAGTTGAGAAGAGATAAAAAGAGTGTGTGGCACCTATGTCAAACAATGCACTAGAAAATGTGGAATCTACATGGATCGTACCTTGAACAGTTGATGGTCTGGCCTCACCGTCACCTGGCGCAAACTGAACTGCCTGAAGCTGACCTACTCCTATACCCTAGGCTCCAGCCTGAGAACCCTGCACTGCACTGCCCTGCTGGCGTGAGCAATCTTTCCCTGGAGTTCCGTGTCTACCTCCCCTACCAGTATGGCTCGTGGAACTCCAACTGCCTGCCTGATACGGGGCAACTGGTCTCCTTCCCGTATCTGGTACGTGCCTTCCACCATCATGCTCACATGCCTACCGAGGATTCCTGTAGAACCTCGGCACATGTCCCATCATGGATCATGAACTACACTCAACTGTAGGTCGATGACACTAACCACGCATATGCCCCAGCCTACAGCACTGATAGAAGAACACCTGGTTTCCACTCAGAGAGGCTGACCCTCTCTTCCAGCCACTTTGCAGACTTCCACCATGTTGTGAGATCTCATGGTGTCGCATCCAACCCTATGTATCTGCACTACTTTTCTGCCCCACTGGCACCAGAAGCCCACTACCTAAATCTCCATCCAGGTTTCCTTTCGAGATCAATTCCTGATCTACTACCTCTGTGAACCTCTTCAAGCGGAAGATATTTACTTGAGACCTGATCTCATGTATAAACCCATCCTAGAAGTTCCTTGCTAACGCTGCCTCATCCCCTACTAACACTGGGACAAAGCGTTTCAAAACAATGAAGCGACTAGTGTAGTCTATCACCAATAGCGATCCCTAAGTCAGGCTCATAATCTCTACAGCCCGCTCTTGCCTTAAAGCCTCTGTATAGAAATGCTCCAGAAACTTTTCCTGAAAGTCTTTCCACAACATTCCCTCAGCCTGCTCGATTTGGGATTGAATGTCCCACTAATGCCTAGCTTTACCCCGCAACATATAAGCAGCCATATTTACTCGCTTCTCAACAGGGATCTCAAGATGATCCAATATCGTCTGGAAAGACTCTAACCAGAACTCTGCTCCCTCTGTCCCACCCTCTCCGGTGAAAGTTGGAGGGTGTTGCAGTTGGAATTCCCTGGTCAGCACAAACATACTCGGTGCAACCCGCCCTGGGTCTTGATCCGTCATCTGCATCAGGCGAGACATGTTCTCTCGGAACTGATCTTTTCTACCTTCATTGATCACCACATTTTCTTAACCCTCTACTGGAGGATTATTCTCATCAACATCCTCCCGTTTCCCAACTGGAAATCGACGTCGTGGTGGCATATATATACAATGCCAAGCACGAGATTTAGAACACCTTCCACCAAACTTAAACAACATTTTACAGAACATTTTTCCCTTCATTTAAAACTCTTAGGTTTCATTAAACATAATTTACCCACTTGTTTCATTTCATTCTTTTCATTATTTCTTTGTTTCATGAAATGCATAAGGCACCCTACTTTCCTGCCTCACACACCCCTCCCGTGCGTGTGCCTAATACAATTCATGTCACCTATCTCTCTAGGTGCCTATAGTGATGCATGAGTACAAATTCTCATGCCATTAAAGCCACGAGCCAAATATCATAAAATAGTCACATCAAATCACATGTGCATCACCCAATGGTTAAGTATCATCAATTGTTACAACACACAACCAAGAACGACATTTCCCACCCAGGGTGACTTGTGTTTTCCACCGTTCCTAGGTTAGTTACTCCCAAGCACCAGCTCATTGCCAAGGCCCGACACATCCTAACCCTTGGCTACCAATCCCAAATAACAAGACCTCATAGAAGGAGAAGAAAGTCCTCCTCTGAAACCACTTTGTACCATCCCCGACCCAGAAGCCACTAAACCGGTACTCCGAGCCAGGTGGTCAAATGACCTTAAGCGCGCCTCCCCATACGCCAAAGGCTGCCGACTAGCAGCGGGGGTCTATGTTTTAAAGAGGGGATACTATACCGCCTTATTATCAGAGTAAGACACAACAGAAACAAACAATAGCGGAACAATAATCAATAACCACGAAAGAAGTACAACAACCATTTCCACCAATAAATATGCCATGTCATACTACAAGTGTGAAAGTGAACAAAAGCCCAAAATAAGACAACGACCAAATCCCCAAAATGGTCCCAACTCCAAGTCTGGATCCTCCACCAAGTGCTACCCATGTCCACTGAGCTATCTAGCAAGGACCCTTACCCTTATCCTGACCTGCAAACATGAAGTCTGCTCGGGTACCCAACGACGGCCCGAGAAGGGGGTGAGTACAACTCAGTAGGCCCCCACCAACAGTGTCTACAAAATATCCAGTATAAACATGTAGTGCATGAAAAAGGGGTATGAATGATAAATTCCAAGTAATTAATTATGGTTCCATTAACAAATTCAAAGAAAATCCATTACCACTTCTATTACCATTCATCTCACAACAATTACCATTACTTACCATTTCATCACATTTCCATGGGTTGATCACATTCATCATGTTACATGGGTCTAAGGCCAACAATCACATGCAAGAGGGTAAACACACCGTTATCCTATCTGAATAGGACTAAACCCCTCATAGAAACCATATCCTCACCTCGAAGCCTCAGTCCGGGTGGATGCAACCATTGGGAGAATAGACCCTCAGTCCCCTTTCCTAACCCGTGAATTTAGGATGGAGTTTATAACCTCAGTCTTCACTCGACCCGTGGGCATAGATCCTCATGTCATACCCCACTCTACAAAGCCACATGCACATGCTTATATATAAGTAACCATCAACCATCCAAACCATTTCCCTTCGGCAAACACTATTCACAACAACCCACATGGAATTCCACATCATGCCTTAACCCATTAACAAATTACCATTTCACATCATTTAACCATTCACCCAATTCCCATGTGTTATGCCTAACTCACTAAGCATTCAACACTAAACCCATAACCAAGCCCATTATGGTCTTCAATAATTTTACGCATTAACCCTTTTAATATGTTCATCATTCCATGAATCAACCATTCATGCCAACATATTTATCAAGGGCTCTATAATTCATTACAATAATGTCACTTTTTAACAACAATCACTAAACCCGAGAAAAGTAGTCACATCCCATGGATGGCCCAATTAGGTCAAGTCAATCCCAACACATCCCATGGGGATTGTTAGGGTTTCCATTTTCCATTTTAAACATCAATAAACAAATCATTCCAAGGTTATTCAAAACCTAACCAAGGGAAAAAAGAACATAAGTAAACATGCACAAAAACCCTAAATATCCATTGGATATAACTTATTGGCCACCAACCTCAAAACTGTGGTTGAACGCACCCTTAGTCAAGTCCATTGACCTCAATCCGACTATCCCTTAGGGCTTCAACCTAAAACTCACCCAAAAGATAGGGTTTTATAGCTTCGTAACAAGAGGGAGAGAAGATACAAACCCTAAACCAAGAAAAGAACCAAGGATATGATTAGCCTTACCCGAAGCTTCGATCCGCAACCAACGGCACCAAAAACGCCTTAGAATTGAAGGAGTTTGATCTATTGATGTCCTTGGGAGGTTTGGTTCGTGCATAAGGTGAAGAGAGTAGGAAGAGAGGAAAATCCCGAGTAGGGGTTATAAAGCCCGGAGTGGCAATTTTGTAAATTTTCTAACTTTAAGTGGCCGCAAGGTTTAGCCGCACGATTTGGCAAACCGTGCGCAAACCATGCACAAGCCACTGGACGGAGGAGGGGGAGTCACACAGTTTAGCCGCACGGTTTGGAAAACCATGCGCAAACCATGCGCTCACTTCTGGCCAGAGGAGGGAAGGTCGCACGACTTAGTCTGGGCAGGCCGCATGGTTTGGCTGACCGTGTGCAATCCGTGAGCCTTGGTCTACTTTGCCCAGACTTCCCTTATTCCATGCCCCGAGCCCCCGGACCACCCCCAAGGCCTCTAACACTTCCGAGAAACCTTTTAAAGTCCCAAAGTCAAAGGGTTCATCCCAAAACACAACAAAATATACATTTCCAAAAAAACCAGGATCTTACAAGAATAACAGCCAATAATTCAAATACTAGGATAACATTGAAATTGGATAAACAACCATGAACCAAATAACCTTTTATTTCTTTTATTTTAGTCTCTTATAGCACTACTTCACATTATTTTTAAACAAAATATTTTCAGAATATCACCTTTTTATCTAACCAAAGTGGTAAATAATTTTACGAACTCCTCTCCGGAGAAAACCCTATGGTTACAACTAATAAAATATTTATCCTAGGAAAATAATTTATTTTTCCATTCACCATGAAAAGTGCATTCCAAAAATATAATTTTAATATGGCATGACTAGGACCCATAAAATAAAAATTTTCCCATATTAACCAGAAATAGAAAATTCTTTTCTAACCAGAATTAGGAATTTAATCATATAGTTTGAATTTGAGGATGTTTTATTTGGTAGAGTCAAGTAAAGATTTTAGTGTTCTTCTTGGGCCTTCCATCATAGTAGCCAACCCAGATTAGACCTTAATGGACCTATGTAAACCATAGTTAATCTACAAAAATAATTATATTACCATGCTTATTTTATAATGAGATTTTGATTTGAAAACTAAGTTAATCTAACTATCACTAAAATTTCATAACTTATTGGGAGAAGATAAAAATACACACATAAAAGCGTTCACACTTGTCAGCACCACTCTGAATACCCAAAACGTGGGTAAGGAATAGGTAAAGTGGAGGAAATTCCCATTTTCATCAAAGGAGATACTAAGGAGTGGTTATAAAACTTAAAACTAATAGAATTACTTGAATGAGAGGACTTACAAAGATATTTACTTTATAGATTATTCAAAAACTCCAAAATCAAATCCATCAGGGAGGTGATCTATACCATCATCCAAGCATTAGGAGAGACACCTATGAGTGTTGGAAGTTGTTTAAGAAGATCCTTGATAGTTTCCCACATCAATACATTTAGGTTCTTCACTTTATTATATTATTTTTTCAAGTATTTCTTCAAAATGATAGAAATATTTTGGGTGTATCATTTAGAGAAGATTTTATAGAAA
The DNA here is from genome assembly GCA_963277665.1 of Viscum album. NCBI lineage: Eukaryota > Viridiplantae > Streptophyta > Magnoliopsida > Santalales > Viscaceae > Viscum > Viscum album. The sequence continues at coordinate 2,095,722,947 of OY728132.1, read as the reverse complement.
AATCAATAGAAGAAGAAAAATGAAACATTAAAAAGATTGTCAAAAACTCCAAACAATTTGGAATAAGAGGTTCATACACAAGAGGACATCATGAGGTAAGATTTTTTTGATTCATCACCTTTCATAGAATCAAAAAAATTAGAGATGATATGTCTTGTTAGAAAAATATCCTTAAAGTAAAATAGTGAATAATAATAACCAGTTAACGTATGTGGTTTCTGTTTGACCTCTAATCATTTTACTGATCAATGTAATGTATTGAAAGGTACTGAGAGTTTTTTAATAACAGAACTATAGATACAATATCCAAAAAAAATCCAGAATGGAGAGATAATTCCCAAATCTAGTTTGGTTTTAGAAACAAATAAATTTAGTCTAGATCACCCTACCAAAACTAATACCAACAAAACCCCTATTTCTATAAGAAACCCCACTATTATTTAACTCAAAAACATTCTAAAAACAATCAAGAAACCCTATACCCAACCAGCTTACTATCACCCCCTCTTTTCTAGTGGAAAAAAAAATTTGAATATCCCTAAACCTGTGAAAAAGACACAGTACAATAGAAACAAGGGAATTAAGTTGATAATCTTAGGCATGAAGTAGAAGAACAAAAATAAAAAGTGAGAATTATTGTAGAAATATTATAAAAAATATGTAAAATTATAACCCAACCAATCCATAATCCAAAATGAATTGTGAGTATGGTGACCACAAAAATTGGTAATGAAATCCATCCACCAGTAACACCAGAGCCAAAATAAAATAAATCAAAACTTAATGATAATTAATTAGATAGATCTTGACAGATTCTTGAAAACCAATCCCCACAATAAGAGAATAAATAGACAGAAGAGAAAGATAGACTAATAATAAATAAGCAACAGATTCATTTTAAATGTTAGTAAAGGGAGAATAAATACCTTCTAATTCAATTTCTATCCCAGATGATCCAATCCAAGAATATTTTAGAGGAATAAATTCAAAAGAAAATTATAGAAACATTTGAAAATTTAAAGATAAATATCCCTATCCATAATATATCTAGAAAATCATAAAGTGTGAGAATTTCTTCTAGTAAATCAGAAAATAAATAGGTTACCTAAATTAAATAATATGTTTAAACTAGAAATAAGTGTATTATCTTTGATCACACTAAAACTACCAACAAAATGTGGTAATATGGGGAAATTTTATATCCCTTAAACCACTATTTACATGACTTTTGTTGATTATTTATGTGATTAAGGTTCCTTTATTAATTTTATGCCTCAGTAAATTTTTAATTAATTTCAATATAGGATAATTGAATCATATTAAAGTGTTTGTACAACTTGAAAATAGATCCCTTTATTTTTTTAGTTTGAGTTTTGGACGTTCTGTTAGTTTGAGTAAAAATATGATCTTCCCAATAGACATTTATTTACATGACATGGAGGAATATAGAACAAAAACTAACTCGTGAATCATTTTTGGAATACCTTTTTAAAGTTATGCAAGGTAATCATCACAGTTAATAAAGGAACTCTCACCATTGAGTTTAGAGGCAACACTGCCCACTTTAATATTTTTAACTCCATGAGGCACCCTTAGAGGATTATTCCCTTATTAAACTTTTCCACATTGATGATTTTGAACCCAGTGAAGATATAGACATGTTATATAGAATTTTATCCCTAGATAAATAATTTATTATTTAGAATTAAATAGATAAGAAGCTTTCCATAAATATGGGAAATTGATTTGTATAATAGAAGAAGTGGAAACTTCTAATTTTTTTTATTTATTTGGATGTTTATTTTATTAATAATAGGATTATATGTCATCCTAGTTGCATGGAATTCATCCATGGGAAGTAATGAAAATCTATATGATTTCATTCTTTGAATAACACCAATAACTTGAATAAAGACCAATTTCAATGGATTTGAAGTATTTATACCTAATGGATGGAGAACAACTACTATTAATCCATGACAATAACCTATCCAAAATCCAAGAACCTAAATTGATAAAAAAATATATAATTAATATTTATGAGTAAATGGTAGACTCTTGGGGCTATACTGGGAATTAATTCATAAATAATTGTGCCCAAAAATTTCCTTGAGAATGATTCCAAATTTATTAAGAATCGCCATAGGAGATTGAATAAAAAATGCTGGAATTTATTAAGAAGGATATAGAGAATATTTTATAGGTAGATATCATATATCATATCTCTAACTCACAATTGAGAATCCCCATTCATGTTGTTTTTAAAAAACTAGATGGTCCATTTTGAAGAATGAAAAAATCGGTTAATCTCTATTAGAAATCAGAATAATTGGAGACCTTGTATAGATTAGGGGATGTTTAATTTGTTCATTTGGAAGGATAATTTCCCCATAACCATTATTGACTAGATGTTGGAGATATTGATAAGGATAACTCTATAATATTTTCTAGATGGATTTTTATGTTACTTTAAGGTACCCATTTCTGATAGGATAAAGAGAATACAATATTTACATATACCTTTGGTACCTTTTCTTATAGGAGTATGCTAATTTTATTGGATAATTCCTCAGTTAAATTTAATAGGTTCTTGGTAAATATGTCTTCTGACCACATTAAAGACTATATAAAAGTATTTTTAGAAGAATATACTATATTTCTAGATTCATTTGATAATTTATTGAAAAATACTAAAAAATATTTGTCAAATTATATTGAAAAGTATATTATTTTGAACTTTGAAAAGTTTCAATTCCTTATAGAAAGTGGATTCATACATAGTCATGGAATTTTACACACATGAATTTAGGTGGTTAAATAAAAAATTAATGTTATAAATTATTTACCTTATACAACTTGTATGAAACATGTTAGAACTTTTCTAGTGAATGCTTGATTTTATAAGAGGTTCATCACGATATTTAGTAAGATTACTCTTCCACTTTCTAAGTTATATTAAAAATATGATGATTTTATTTTACATGATTATTTTAGATAATATTTTGATGAATTAAATAGTAGATTTATCAAATTATAGACGATGAAACTACCCATCTAAGATAAACTATTTAAAATTATTCTATTATGATTATTATAATTATTCAAGATAAATTCTATCAAAAAATATCTAAGTAAATTATCAGGACATTACATATAGTTAAATAATGTTATATTATTTCCATAATCTTTCCAAGACTACTAAAAAATAATTCTATGTAGATGTGTTTACTTTGGATAAATTCTGTCCTTAGTTGATCAGAACTAAATTCATATAATTTTATAATCATTCAACCCTTATGAATTTGATGAAAAAGGAAGAAAAAAAATACTCATATGGTAAATTAGAATCCACTATGTAAATAGTTCAATCTAGAGATGAAATATTAGAATGAAGTTGAGAACCGGCTGGTAAGTCACCTAAGTCAACTGCTAAATACTTTTCAATTAGAAATTATAGTACAAGAACCACTTAATGAATTTATTTTAGTGGTGAAATTTTATTTGGTTAAAGGAGAAGTTCCATGGTATGATGACATGGTAAATTATTTGGTAAATTTTTAGGTCCCACATCATTTGAATCCTCGATAAATTCAAAGTCTTAAATTTGAACCTTTATTTTTCATTTAGGAGGATCCATACCTTTAGAAAATTTCAGATGAAAAATGATAAGTAGTTGTTTTTTTGAATGTTAAATTCTATATATTCTAGATTTTAATCTCACTCAATATTATAGAGTACACTTTATACCTCCAAGGATATCAAATCAATCTTTATAATCAAGAATTTATTTTCATACCTTGTTCAAATATTTTCATAAATTTTTAAAAAAGTGTGAAAAATGTCAATTTAATGAAATAATCTGAAAGAGATGAATAATTCCATAAAATAAAATAATTTTTTTTGAGAAATTTTTAAAGCCCAGGTAATCAATTTTATGGGACCTTTTCCTATTTATTTTGAAAACTCTTAGATTCTTTTTGTATTTGATAATTTTCCAAAATGGGTGGGATGCAATGAAAAAAAATTATGATTTTAATGGTCTATGTTATTTTTTCAGAGTTAACATCATTTTTAGGTTTGGAGTGTTGAGAGACATCATTAGTGACTAAGGGACCCAATTTTACAATTTTAACATCCTACTAGAAAGAGGGGCTAACCCCATAGAGCTATACCCATGGTTTTGTAAATTGTGTGTATAGCATGAGTAAAGTTAGTCTATAACCATGATTTTAATTAAACTGTTGGTATAAAATCTCAATGGCAATAGTTCTTATTAAACCATTGGTATATAGGGGTGAATATTTTCACCCCTCCCATGCGCCCCCTTCATTCGTTAGGCAGCACCCCCCCCCCCAAGGTTCCTTTCCCTCCCACCACAGTTCCCTCACCTGATGCCACTTCTCCTCCTTTAGTCGACACACATACCCACTCCTAAACCTCCTCCTTCGGTCGGCACGTGTCCCCCCTTCTCCTTCAGACAACATGCATCGCCCCTCATCCTCCTCTGGTCGATCATCCCCTCCTAGTCATGTATCCCCTAGGTTGAGCAGTTTTTTCCTCACCCGACATGCATCCCCCCTCATTTGAGCAATGCTTCCCTCACTAGACCTGCATTCCCCCTAGGTTGAGTGGCGTTTCCCTTACCCGACGACTGATACTTCTACTATTGGGTGTTTTTATAATTTGGGTCTTCTTCTACAGTGATTCCCTAATCCGTCTTCTTGTATGGTTAACTGATTCTAGTTTATATTGGGTTTTGTTGATTATATTAGCATCATTTCATATTGTTTCATATATCTTTAATATCTGATTGATTTTGGTTTTGTTTAGATTGGTTAAATTTAATATAGTTTGTTGTATGATACATTATTTGGTTATATTTTACATTGTTTGGTTTAATATACATGATTTTAGGTTTATTTCTATTATAAATTTATATGAGATATTTCTTATTTTTAAAGCACTCATTATGTTTTAAATTTCTATGTATTTAGAACATGATCTATTATGTTTGGTCACTTTGATAAATTAAAAACAGAGGTAGAGTATTGTGTATTTATTTCAGTTTTATAATTATCAAAATGGGTGATTTTTTTGGAGTGTGTCCTCAAAACTTTTTGATTGTTTTTGGAAAATTATATATTCCTCAATAAGGAGAACATAATAAATATTTATTATTGAGATTACATTTAATGTGAGAACGCTATATGGAGTAGGTTCATGGTTTTTAATGATAATAATACACTTAATATTTTAATATACAAGTATTAATCATATTTACATATTTATATATAAAAATTATTCGTAAAGGTTGTGAAGTGTATTTAGGAAACACCCATAAGAAGAAGACTATAGAGATTTTGTTAAAGTAATTAACCATTACAATTTTTCTATAAATTTGGCCATAAGTAACCAAACAATGAGAGAAAAACCATTAATATTATGGATATAGAAGTGCTGATATATGGGAAACTTGAATTATTTCATCCACTTCTAATATAGATTTCTATGGAATTAAAGGATATTATGTATCTAATTTTTTTACACCAATGCTTAATGCTTGAAGTTACTTGTCTCTACACCAACATACCAATTTCATATTTTTCTAGTTTAACATTTTTATATTTTCATTGTGTTGTTATTGTCTATGTTTTATAGTTAGTATCATGTTTTACTCATATATCACACATGATTGTTCCTCCACTAAATTGCAGTGACTTGATGGTGCTAACCAAATCAAAAAGAATGTTTTACATAATTTTTGCCCTATCATTGAAAAATTATTTTGGAAAGGCTATGCTTACAATTGTAAAAATGTCAAGAGGTTTTCATTTTTCTTTATTGAAAGATCAACTATGTTCATAGTTGGTACCTGGATGCATTGATCATGGTTATGAAATCACCTACCAGATTAGAGTGAAATTTATTTCACCCATGATTGGTTTTGTTTGGTAATAAACACACTTTATGGAATATTTTTATTGATATACAACACTTCCTGAATTTTTTTAGTTTTGATATTATTTTTTTTTACATTTAACTATTTATTTTTTATGTTCTAATGGTTTTATTTTTTATAGTAGATATCCATTTTTTAGTTTTTTATTCAATGATATCTTCAATTTGATTAAAAATTGTGTTCTCTAATAAACTTTTATTATTGTGTGGGATAAAAATTGAGTTTTATTTCATCTTAAATTCAATCCCTCCTGATGTTGTTGTTTGTTTATTTACAATAACAACAATATTTTTTAGATCTTTCCTCATTGACTTCATTTTTATAATATATTTGATATTAATGATTTATCACATTGGATTATAGAGGATTAATGATCTCAGTGTTTCACTATTGAACATAATATATTCTTGAGAACAAAATAATTATTACTTATTTATATTATTACATGTTACACATAATACCAAAAGTGTATAATAATTAGAAGATTAATATTTTCCAAATCCATGATATTTTAATAGTTTATTTTAAAAAAATTAATTCTTGATACAATTTACATGTATTGTGTATTTTTTGATAATAATTAATTTAGAAAGGTTATATTTACATAATGATATTCTGAGTGATTATAAAAACATAATTAAAAGAAAGAAATAAAATATAGCCTCAAGTAAATGCAACCATTTAATTGTTAAATATTATTACCATGTCTTACACTTATGATTCATATGATACAAATAGATAATGCTCATCACTTATAGAATATGTTATTTCTCTTATTCTTTTTTTTCTTGATACTAGTATGCTTTTATTAATTTAATAATAAATTTGATTATAATTAATTTTTTAATTATGGTTTACATTATTTATTGGATGATAATTTTTTCCCTTGCTATAGAATGGATATAAGTTGTATAAATCATACAGATCGGATTTCAACCGAGTTTCAAAATAATTTGGATAAGTTTTTAGATTTTTCATTTAACAATGATTTAGATAAAGGTTATATATAGTGTCCATGCTATAAATGTGTTGGAAGACCATGTTTAAGTTGGGAAGAAGTTAGCTATCATATAATGAAGTTTTGATTTCAAAAAAACTATTAGGTTGGGTATCACCATAGAGAGATGATTCAATATTCTATTGTTCATGAAATAAATGAAAGATGTAGCATAGATAATTTAATATTTGATCAGCTTCTATTTGTGCATCATCCTAAGAGAGATAGTATGCCAGTGCAAGAAGGAAATGATTTCAGTACACATGAGTTAAATATTAAAGATGATGATGTTGAATGAGTGAAATTTTTTTTGGATGATTCCAGAACTCTAGTATATCAGGAATATACTAAAATAACCAATTTAAAATTTTTAATGAGGTTATATCATAGGAAAACCATGTATGGAATTTATAACACTACCATTTATTATATTATTACATTTTTGAAGGACTTTCTTCCTGATGCATAAATTCCCTCAAATCATCATAAGGAATGGAAGTTAATTAAGCAGCTTGGAATTTCTTTATATAAAGTCCATTGTTGTACAAAATATTATAGTTTATTTTGGGAGGAAATATCGGAGCATAATTACTGTAAAGAATATGGTCCATATTGATGGAAGACAAATACAGATGGAACACAATCTCTTTTTCCACAAAAAGTCATGTGGCACTTTCCATTGATTCCCATACTTCAAAATCTATTCATGTCTGCAGAAATATCATCCAATATGTAATGGAATGATGCTGAGAGAATTAAAGTTAATGATGAGTTGGTTCATCCTACATATGGATTATCATGGTGGACATTTGATGCACAACATCTGGATTTTGCAGCTGAGGTGCGTAATTTTAGGTTGGGTCTATCATGTGATGGTTTTAATCTATTTGGTCAGATACATACTGCTCACAGAACGCGGATAGTTTTTATACATGTTTATAATCTTCCTCCATGGATTTTTATAAAAAATCATTTCACTTTATTGAGTGTAAAAATATATATGCCTTCTGATCCCTGTAATGATATAGATGTCTACTTGTAGCCTTTAATAAGGGAGTTGAAACAACTTTGGGATTTGGGTGCAGAGACCTTCGATGCTTATTTAAAGAATACGTTTTAGATCATTATTACCCTTCTATGAAACATAAATGTTTTCCCTAATTATTTAATGATGTATAGGTGCAGCACAAAGTGAAAACTATCATGTCCCGTTTTTATGAAGAATACATGATTGAGAAGCATTAAATATTGTCGCAGTTTTAGTTTCATGGGGAATCACTGATTCTTTCCAATGGATCATCATTACAGAAAGAATAATTAGTGGTTTGATAATATTGTTGACACTAAACAAACACCTCAACATATTTCATGAAGTTATTACCTTAATGAATTGATAGATTTTAGTTTTTCATTATGGAAAGGTTAGTTGAAATCTATAATGAATAAGAATGTTGACACTGAATCCACTTACAATTGTAAAAAAGAGAAGTTTCTTGTTGAGTTGGCATATTGGTCTACTAATTTGTTAAGTAATTATTTTGACTTAATGCATATTGAGAAAAATATATGTGAAATGTTGCTTGAAATTCTTATGAATATCAACTGGAAGGCCAAATATGACTTCTGATCTCACTGGGACTTGTTGGATTGGGGTATTCATCTAGAACTACATCATGTGTGTACCCATGAAAACAAATTGGAAGTTCTTTATTCTTATTATGAGATGAAACCATCAGAGAAAGATCAATTTCTGATAGTATTTGAGAATATCAAGGTTCCTGATGGATATTCCAACAACATATCTAAACTATTCATTATATGATATGTGAAACTAAAATCCCTATAAACTCATGATTATCATATCCTTCTTAAATAATTTATTCCAATATCAATTTGGAATTTTCTCTCCAATAATGTAAAGGTTAAATTGATTCTCTTATGCAATTTTTTAGAGACCTTTTTTCTAAAATGTTATCCAAGTCCTTCATGATAAAAATAAAGTCGGATGCTCCATTAATTTTGAGAGAGATGGAAAAATAAATTTCTCCATCCATTTTCACTTTGATTTTGTATTTAACAGTTCATCTTCCAACTAAAACACTTCTTGGTGGACCAATTGCTTTTTGGTGGATGTATCCCACTAAAATAAATATATTCACAATAAAATCCTATGTCCATAAAAATAATTATCCTGAAGGTTCAACTTTGATGGGCTATCTGGATCAAGAATGTATGGATTTTTTTCAATGTGTTTGTCTAATGTGAGCACAAGAAATAACCGAACAATGAAAAATGAAGATGACCAGTATAGGTAAATAGATTCCTCATTTTTATATCTTCCCAAAACAAGTTGAATTTTTGGCTCTTATATATCAGATACAATGATACTTGAAGAGAGGGAGGTGGCACATCACATAATCTTGTTTAACTGTGGATTGTTCGATGACTATATCAATTAAGTAATTTGGATATTTATATTCTATCTCATGTTATAGAATTTCACTTATACCTTACACTTTTATTATCATTTTATGTTAGGAACATAATCAAATTATAAGTAGAGTTCATCGATATATGCTTTTATAAGGATAGAGGCTTTTCATAGCCTAGAGTTTCCTGCTTAGTTGAAATCAAAGGTATTAGCATTACTTTAATTAGCTCAAAATATAAATATACATTTAATTTTATTGTTCATATATATTTTAGGTGTTGGGTTTACCTGTTGAATCCATTTCTCAAGAATTAAGAGCATTGGATTTTGTTCCTAATTATTTGGTTCAGGAATGAAAATCTTTAATAATACATGGGTATAAATTTGTTACAACTGATCGAGCGAGGAAAATGAGAACAAAACATTATGGCGTTATGTTAACCACTACAATGGATTATTATTTTAGTGTATTAGATAGTCATACTCTATATGAAGATGTGTATTATTATGGACTTGTTGAGAAAATATTTTTATTAGATTAATACTCTCAAGGTAGAGTCACTATGATAAAATGTAAATGGTTTGATTCAATGATACAATAGGGTACATTTATTGATGACTGTGGATTCAAAGTTATTAATATGAGTTGATTCCTACATACCGATGAACAATAAATTTTGGGATCAATGGATAGACATGTGTTTTATGTGAAAGATTATTCTAACCCTGATTATTATGTTAATAATGACATAATTGCAAGACATATTTTTCATGATGCTGGTGATAAAATTGACACCATTGACACCACCATTTGTTTTTCCCAAAATATTGCATTTGATTAATCAAATTGTCCCATTTTGATAGTTGATGTTTAACCTGAAGTAGTGGTGTGTAATATATAAAATAAACCATATATGTTCATTGTTCATTCATTTTATATTGACATGAGTTTCTCAGGTTAGAAGTATTGTAATTACATTAATTTAGTTTCGGTTTGGAATGTTATTTTTGTTTTAATATTTTCTTGTATCGTTTTGTTTAATTAGATTTATTTTAATTTAGAAAACTTGGTTTGAATATTGTTTTTAAAAAATATATAATTTGGTAATTTAATTTTAAAAACTAGGTTAGTCATTTCATTTTAATCATTTGTAAATTTAGAAATTAAAATGAGTCAAATTGGTTCCTCTCATGAATTGATGATAGACATATGTTGTATGTTTTATTTATAAAAAATGTTTCTAGAAAATTTACTTTTCATTATTATGCATATTATCCCAAATACTATAGATTATTGAAGGAATCAATTATTTGATCCCGATCAACCGGGGCGTGAGTGTGTATTTCTTACTTTGCTTCCATTAGCGAGAATAATAATTTTAATGGTTTTATTCTTCATTATATAAAATGTCATGTTAATATTATTTATAAATTTTTTTAGATACATTCCATTCCACCAGATTTGACTCCTCATCCTAATAGCATGGGTTTGAGTGGGGATGCCACTAGACCTAGACAGAGCACCTATCATACAGGTTCCCACACTAACCTACCAGTAGACACCCCGTCCACCAAACACTTCCATCCTCTAATTTATTCTTCAGGGATGTTCTTATACATGCCTCCATTATAAACTCATCTACACTCTTATTCACATGTCATGTATTTTCCACCTTTAGGGGTGATCCCACTGATGCCTCTATCATCACATTTTTTCTACTCTTCCCATACCATGACTAGTCCACCTCCACATATGTTTCCACCATTACCATATACATATCTGATGATGTATCCTACATCTTACTACCCATATTCTTCCACATCTACACCACCTACAATTCCAACTATCTAGCCAACAATTTATGAGTCTGTTCCTTCACCTTCTACTTGAGTACATGAAGTCTACCCAGAGAATGCAGTAGAATAGACACTTCCTTCAGTGGATTCAGATCTCGGATAGCCCACAGATCAATCATGGTCTATTGAGCAGCCTGAAGAAGTTTTTTTTATTATAATTATTTCAAATTATAAAGCATATTTTTTTCTATTTTTTGTGACTTAATTCTCCCCCATATTTTTCTAATTCAGTGGGATTTTCTATTAGGTGATGTGGGTGCACTTAGATGAAGGAATCCTAGAATTGGAAAACATAGGTAATGGTGGATTAAAATATAGAAAATCATATGGTAGGTATGAAAGAAAGGTAGTGTAGAAGTTTCATGTCCACTTTGGCAAAGTATCACGATATCATTCCGTTGGAACCAGTGTCATAGAGACATATCAGTAACGAGATCAAGGATAAATCAGGGGAGAAAATATGGGTAATAAACTTTTATAAATTTATTTCCATATTATTTTTGTATTTTAATGAAATGAAATGTTCAACGTAGATTCGTTTTAACCTTCTTGAAGGAGATGCTTCTATGAATGCAAGGTTGATGGATGTTGGAGAGTGATGGGGCTCATAAAAGCATGAGTTATATGTCAATTGCACGAGAATAGTTGGTACTGACTTATAGGTTGTACCCACATTCCCCAAAAATCAAAAAATTCAATATCAAAAAATGATTTCAAATTGGAAGACTGATGAGTTTAAGGTAATTACAATATTTAATGGATTTCATAGAAAATTTAATTCTCATTAATTGTATTGGATGTTTTTTAAGAAGTTTAGGGGAAAACACAAATAACTAAGATTCAAAAACATATATGCACACATTGGGGTGCACAATAATACCCAATCATGAGAACCACCACATAAATTAATAGGGTATTGGGATGTTATACAAGATGTTCTACTGAAAATATTATTGAATAAAAATTGAATGTTTCATCATATTGGTAGATAAATTATTATCTAGGGGACCACTTAGGAACCTTTAGAATGTCTAGTAGTTGGAACAATTCATTAACTAAACATATTTCGGCTTCATGATGTCTTGATTCAAGACAAACCATCTTGAAACATAGTGACACATACTAAAAACCACCAATCTTTTATGACTCTCATTTACCTCATTGATTGTAGGTCTATGATGCAGCTTACTTGAATCTAGATTTTTGCATTTCCCATATATGGTTTTAATCCTGATTGTAAATTTCTCATTTTCAGTAAGCTGCATTGGGCATCAAAGGTCATGTACCTCATGCAAAATTATTTTTCTCCAGTATAACGAAAAAGGATGGATGTGTTGTAAATTCATATACAAAATATAATATTGTATTTTTTTACTTATATTTCATATATTTATACAAAATTCATAATTTAATATGTTTTTTATAATTTCAGAAGTTTTTCTTGGGGGACCTTGATCATAAGTAAGATGACAACTTTATGACACCAGATCATTTGATTCAAGTATTAGGTGTGGAGCACCCTGAGAGAGTCTGATGTCGACTAGGGAAAACATCATCCCCTATAGGTATTGGTCCTCGTATGGCTCCAATTAAACCTCTTAGACCTCCGAGTTGGAAATATATCGTGCAAAAACAACTAAGGGAAAAATAATAAATTTAGAGGAGAGTGAAATAAGAAAAAAAGTGTGATAGAAGTAAGATGATGACCAAACATTTCATTAGTGATATGATTGTTTTGAGTCAATTAATTCCATCAGAATTTTATACTACTTTTCAATCATATATTTCATTAATGCACTCTATAAATGATGCCTTGGGTGATACAAATGATGGTTTTAGTGGCAATAAAGGTGGTGGCGATAGAGATTTTGGTGGTGATGATGTTTTTGATGTTGGTGTTGGTGATTTGGTTGTTGATGATGTTACTGATAGTGAAATTGGTGATGAGGTTGTTGATGATGTTACTAATGATTATAATGATGATCATGGGGATGGGAATAAGGATGTTGGAAATGGGGGGATATGAATCCCCTCCATTTTTTAAGTTAGAAGGGATACTTGTGAAATTACTTTAAGAACATGAAGTGATTGATTGTGTAGATGAGGATATACTTGTTTGTTTTAATTGATTTATAGGTGAAGTGTGGTTTCCATTCTGTTTGAGCTACCATTTTTTTAGACTGTCAGACTACTTTTATGATGTGATTTTTTTCATGAAATTAATTTAGTTTGATTATATTTTCAATAGGGGTGATAAATGGGTATTCTTTAAAAAAAATTACATATCTATAAGTTAATCAATTCACCTTTCTTAATCCCATAACTTTGGTTTCCTTGAATATATACTCCATAATCATCGCATTTAAAGGAATTCTATAAAGATTATGTCCAACAAAGTATTCTAGAATAATAATAGTACATTACATAATCTTATACTTACATTGCCTCCAATTCAACCTACATTTTTCTTTCAATAATGTCTTTTAGTTCCTTGTAGTTTTATTCCTACATTTTTTTGAATTCTTAGTGGTTTGATCTTGAGAAAGAAAAATAGATGTGGGCTACCATGATTCAATGGAGACAATACATTGGTTAAGAAACTATTTTCAAGGTTATATTTGATAATTTTTTTATTTTTTCAAGAAATTTCCATTTATTCCCTAGGTTTTAAGTGATAGAAGTGTCCCCCAATATCTTCTTGATATGAAGTTGAAGCTGAATCATGTGGGATTATTGGTTTATTGAGATCTCGGACTACAATGAAGTTATTGAAGAGGAAATATAAGGAAGATGGGGTAAAACTAATGATGGAAACTATAGACAACATAAAATATAGGAATTATAGGATTGAATTGTGGAAATGGGGATTCGATCGATTTTCTTTTCTTTTCAATTTTATTTCAATTCTTGTATATACTTGTTTATTTTTGTTGTGTAGGTATGCCTGCTAAATATATCTTTCTAGCACAGAATGTGAGGCGAGGATTTATCAATCCTGAAAACATGTTCCAACATAAAGGTATTTAGATTGAATTTAAATGATATTTATTGTACCTAATTAAAATTGGTGTCTATTGAGCTTTTTTTTAAGGAGAACGAGAAAGATTGATTTAGAATATCCTAGGTAGCTGATTGGGGGTTCTATTTTTCTTGTGTATATTGAGTAGTTCATGGATTTTTTTTAATAAGGTAGACATAAAATATAGTGAAGGTTATTCTCATAGTATGGTGGTCTTAACATAATGTTGTTTTATCTAGGAGGCTCATAATGACACTATAATTCTACTTTCTCAAGTGAATACAGATTCCTTAAAAACCAGAATTATTCTCTGATATGTATATTTGTGGTCATTGTGTTGCGGAATCTTTTCCTATAACAACTCATGGGTGGATTTCATTTATCTTTATCATATCCATGTAGAGAGTACATGTTTTTCACAAGGATGTAGTATGGTTAGGATTTCATCTCATTTTTTCTTTATATACACCCAAACAATCATGTTTCTGCCCAAAAATGTAATTGACACATATTACAAAGTACATGACATATATTCTGGTAAGGTAGAAACTGATGTGCTCTAGAATACAAATGTACTCATCCCATTTCATGTTTATAATGTGGTACATGATCTGTATCAGGTGAACACTCTATATGTTTGAACATTGGCATTATTTTAGTGTGTCCCCTAACATGGATCCTTCTATAGAGTGGATTTGGTTCTATTACATGGCGTGTGCCAAAAGCACTGTCATTTTTTTTCAAATTGCATGTAGAATACAAGTCTAGAAATATATATTTTTTACACGACTTGAAATATTCATGTATTCCCATGTACTACAACCCTTCGACTGAATGTCAAAACTATTTCTAAAATAACTGAAAAATCCTTGAAAATTATTTAATAAAGGAAGAGGAAATACATACATCTATACATGAAAAAAATCAGATCTATTTTTCATGAAAAATATCTCTAGGTTGATGGTTTATGATGGGGTGAGGGCTGGAATTCATAGAATGATACATGAAGGTGGGTGTAAATGAAATGATACTTCTTGAGTAGGGTTCCAAGATTTTATAGTTGGGTCACATGGCATGTGGTTATGGACATATTTCATGTATATCACTCTTTTAAAGGTTTTTTATTTACATTATATGGTTTATTATTATAATTATGGTAAAATATTTTCTTACTATAATATAGAGTTTAAATATATAAATATATATATACAAATATAAATATATACACATGGTGCATTGGAAGACACACATCATGTGTTCTAAATACTAAAACGTGAATTGTAATCTCCATTCCCATTCTTGGAAAAAGGTTTGATATAGAGAATAGTTTTATCTAATCACAAATATGACATGTTTACTATATAGGTAACTCAAAAGACTCATTTAATATTATTAGTTAACTGTTTCATTTTAAATAATATGACACTATGACTCAAACCAACATTATTGACACAAATATGAAAAAATTCAACAGGATAAATGGGTTAAATGGGTCAAATTTCAACACCGGTCAATACAACACATTTAATTAAAGCTTCTTTTTTTCACATGCCTTTTGTTGTTTTGAATTATTTATTTTAATTGGTTGATATTTCTGTTTAAAATTAATTATAATAATATTGGACATTATTTTATGCCCTTGGGAGGAATGCGACATCATTTATGATTTTCTATTTGTGCTTTGTTGTAAAAACATATTTATAATGAATTGTGATGGATCTATCTATTATTTTGTTGAATTATCTCATTGAAAAAATATGGAAATATAATTTTGATACAAAAATACATTTTTTGATCCTCATAATTACAGTTCTTGTTTCTAGTTCACTGCTGATTTTATTCATCGATTAGGTGTTGGATGCTTGTATTTTTTTAATATCCTTAAATTAGTTTTTCATAATTATTGTTTTTCTATTTTCCAGTTTTTTAATGTAGTGATTACTTTTTTCTTTTGTAGTGAGATTTGAGTTTTTCATAGTGTTAACCATTGCCTTCTCATACAGCTTGAGAAGGTTGGTGTTGGTGACAATGTTGATCACTGCTCCCCAGTTCAAGTGAAATTTTCAGATGATGAGGTGAATTCTCATTCCTAAAGATTTAGAACCTCTAAAAACAATGATTAAAACATCGATATTTTTCTTATCTCGTGATGTAATATAATAACTACACATTTTATGAGAATAAATTCATTCATGTTTCATGTGTATAGAGACTCACAGATACACTTACTAAAAAATTTATAATCACGGGGACTAGGAATAAGCGAACAACTTGGGTATGAGGATTCCATTGATCAATAATATCATTTTCTTTTATATATTCCACTGTATGTATTCGAATAATTTTTTAGTAGGGAAGAGTGTAGCCTCTCCTTTACGAAGATATACAGTTGTCCCTGGTGAACCTATTTGTTATCTTTCAACAGAAATTAGGTCTGTTTTTTGTTCTTGAAACCCTATTTTATGACCGCAAAATTGTTGAAACCATTTTTGTTATTAATTTTTTCTACTGTGATAATTTATTATTGGAGTGTGAATGTGCTAATATTAATCCATTATTTTAGGATATTTCTATTTTCTAAAATAAACCATGATGATATTCAACACTTCATGGTTTTTTTGAAAATAGATAAAAATGAATTGTTTGTCTTATATTATTGAAAAATATAAAAGATTATTTTTTCGAAAAAAATCAACATTAATAGACAATATTGTCATTCGATTGAGATCTTGGAAGATCTTTTAAGGTATATAGATACTCTATCCATTCATTTTAGTTCTTAGTGTTAATACTGTGAAATGTTTTGAATTCAATGGTGGGGGGATTTATCTATTAATTCTCATATTGATAAATCCTATAGAAAATTATGGTCATTTTCCATCAATCTTTGTTAAAATAATGACAATAAATGGTTATATTCGAATGAATAATTTGGGTAGGATGCTTTCAACTACTTTAGTCTATCCTAGAACTTGTAGAGTGATTCTTTACTTAATGGCTAAATCCCATATATTTATTCTTTTATTGAGTGATCATTGAGGCCTAGAATTGTTTCTATATGAATTTTATATTTATCCCATCCCATGTAGTGAATTTTCTAGGATGAAGGTTTTTAATCCATTTCATGGATACTCCTTCGAGAGAGAAGGGGATGACCTTCTAGCTAACTTAATTTTACGATATTCCCCTAGGATTAAAATTTTGGAAAACAATAATAAATTCTCTTAGATTCTAGTTAGGATCCTCTCTAGTAAAGGCATGAAACTTTTATAGGAGTAAGATCATCCTAGTTCCCAGTTCAAAATCATATTTATTATTAGGTGTTCTAAGCTGATTATCATTTCTTAAATTAGATATATGAAGTTACGTAGTTTTTTATTCAATTGTTCTATGTTATTTTCCATGTTTTCACTCTCAAGATTCTCTATAATTTAGAGGATCTTTTTATGAAATTTTTTAAAAAAAATTGAATCTGAGTAGAATTTTATAGACAATATGCAAACAAAAATGTGACAAATGACTTGGTAATTGAGTTTTAGAGACAATCATATGTTACCCTACAAAACTTTTTTAAAACCTAAATAAAATGTGATGGTTGTTACAATTAGATTAGTCTTAAAAACCCAAAAATATTATGGAGTTAAACTTTTAGATAGTGTGATTGAGTATATAATTGAACTTTTGATCCAAAAATTGGAATATAGAATACTATGTACTGTGGTTGTGGTTGTGGTTTGTAAATGGTTTGTATTTTTTTTACCAGTGAATGATTGCAAGAAGGTAGGCTAGTGATGCTTGTCTGGGAGAAGTATCTATACCCACGGTTCAATGAATTTTGGTTATATTATGTCTGCAGTGATAATCTATACTCACGGTTTTGTAAACCCTTGGTACATTATGTCTATAATGATAATCTATACCCACAATTTTGTAAACCGTGGGTACAACTATATACCTATGGTTTAACTAAAACCATGGGTATTATGGAATTCTCCAAGGATATATAGACTCCTTGGTAGTCCACGGTTTACGCAACCATGGGTATAGACTATACCCACGGTTCTAGGGGCTACACCCATGGTTACAACCCATTGGTATATGTTAGTTTTCTAGTATTGACATGGAGGTTATAATAATGAAGCATAGGGTGAATTATTACACATAAAACCCTACCAAAAATAAAAAATGGCCATGTTAAAGTGTCTAAAAGAGAAATAAGATGGAATTTGGACAAAAAATGGTACACCAAAACAAATATATTTGAGCCAAAGGTTGGAACAAACCATATGGGTTCCATGATTTTTTATAAAAAACCCATTGAAATGAGTCTATATAGACTGGTTTATGGGAAGAGATATCATCTATCTATGGGGTTTGGATTCAAAGACTACTAGGTAATGAGAGAGATAAATATAGATCTAGAAAGGGATGAAAAATAAAACGAAAATACTACTAAAAATTTTGGAGGTAATTTATGGAGAAAATTTTGAAAACTCATGAATTTACAAAGACAGGATAGGAGTAGACCATGATAGGTTAATTAAATAAAAATACTTTCATCCATAAGGTCAAGTGTTTTTACACAACTAAATACTAAAAATTATACCATGTAATGATTGTTCATGATTTGAAGGTCCATTTATAGTCACTCTTGTCCATAATTTTTCTTCTATACCGGCTATGAAAGAAGGATAATAGAACCCATTTACTATCAACGGGTATAGACTAAATAAATTATGTAGAGACTTTCCCTAGTAACCATTGGATGAGCTCACACACCACTAACTTGCATATGACTAAGAACCATAAAGTTTAACCTCTCACTGAAATTTAATTTCTCATTATGATTCTATTTAAAATCTGCTTTAAATGATAAGCATGTTAGAATTCAATGAGAACAATGAATCATTTACATGTTGGGGAGTAAAATTTCATAGTTTAATATTTTAAAAATCTAATTTTTTTATCATGATATTCATGTGTTTATTTTTAATTTAAGTATGTTTTTAAAACCTATTACGATTAATCGGAATTACCTTATAACCTTTGAATCTATTACATTATTGAAGAATTGATTTGACCCATTTAATCACCTTATTTGAATTATTAAATAAATTCTTCTTTTAAATCAATGTAAGTATTAATTATGAAATCACAACTTATTTTTGAATCCCATTCCAAGACATACAGTCCTCTATTTTAACCACTTTCCTAAGACTTTTTTGAACATATTTTGAAATCTTCTTACAATTCCATTTTTAAGATATCCAGGGCATCCCTAAATAACTAGAACCTATTTAATAATCAAGTGAAAACCTTAGAGAAATAAGAATATTATTCTATAAAAGATTGATTAATTATTTTATTTTAAATAATAATTTATATTGAACTCGTATTTTTTTCTAAATTATCATTTTACCCTTTTATCCCATAGAATTCATGAATAATATTAATACGAATAGAAATTACCAGACACAAATCTATGTCTACCTTGATTTAGAAGCTTGTTCATGATCTAGGTTGAATTCAAGTGTAGGGGAAGTGAGAAATTTATATTGAACAATCTGTTTTTTTATTTTCTTGAGCTGTGTTGGGGAAGTTCTATATCTTGTGTACTTTTTATTTTTGAGGAAAATCATTCTTTAAAGAGTGGGGATACAGATTGAATATCATCCAAACCTAATCATGAAATTATACCATTATTTTGATGTAAAATATACCCCTCTTTCTCTCAAAAATTTGATTCTACACAAAAATTATAGATCTTAATTAAATTTGAAACAATTCCAAAGGGAGAAAGAATAAAAACACATTGTTCATATTAAATTTCTTTTAGGTTTACCAATCAATAATATTAAATAGAATTTAGAGGGGGGAAATTTGAATGAGACCTGAAATATAATTGCTATACACTAAAGTTGGTTAGGCTATCAAAAATGTTCTATTTAGAATAATTGGTGAATATACTTGAAGAAAAATCTTTAAATAATTTGATTTAAAGTTACTAAAGGAAACTATATCTATAAACTATGCCATGATAGATCAAACAACTACTCAAGAATCGTTAGTCCATCTCTACCTTTAATAGAAAAATAAGAGTAAAAAAATAATTAAAAACATACCAAAAGAATTATAGAAAGGGAACGTTTAATACTGTTGAAGTGATTAAGGTTTGATATTTACTTTTAAGTAGAGAAAAATCATTTTTCGAGTGAGAGTTGGGGAATCCATTCTTAAATAAAACTATAAATAATGTTTTGTTGCCCAACCAAGTGTAAAACATCATAATTTGACTCAGAATATTCTCAATTTAATCCACCATCCCTTAATCCACATAACCACCCTAAAAATACTTTTTGATTTGAAAAAAATACTTCAATCATTGGGAAGATATAAGGAAATTTATCAAGCCTATGGTGACCCATTTTTGAACTTTTACTGAGAAAATACTTACCTAAAATTCGCACTTGTGTATTGAGTGAAATAATTTTTGGATGGTAGGTATAAGTGTGCATGAGAGGATAAGGGGATTGGAAATTAACTGAATATACTTAATTGAATAAAATAGAATAAATAACACTAAGGAGAAATGGTAATTTTGAGAATCATGGTGCTGAAAAGAGACACATCTTCGCTAGTTCTGGAATTTTCGATTGTTAAATTTTTAAAGATCACGTGTACTAGAGTCCAAGGATTAAATTTGGATGAATTCCCATAATCCATAAATTAATTATTTTTTATATTTAATTCATTTTATTCCATTATAATTACTTATTAATTTATTTTTTTGAGTTTTGTAATTAACGTGTCAAGTCATTTTATTGAGAGAATTTGTTTAAAATGTCTAAATTAGGAATTTAATTCACTTATTTAAATTTTGGAGAAATATTAATGTATTACTTATAATAATTCTTTATCAGTCAATTATTAATGTCTTTAATAATAGAATGAGACATTGTATGTCATTCTTGATAAGAAATTCCTTAAATAAAGTGGTGGTGTTTGGAGGATTTAATGGGTTCATCCCTTAATAATGATAGAAGAGATAGAAAGGAAATTTTCACCATTATCATAGATATATGTTATGTAACCATAATCTAGGAATCTAGGTAAACATTATCCAACATTCTATGTAACCATATTCTATCATTTTTAATATCAAACAACTCCAAAAAATGTCTTCATAAGAATCAGACAAGCCTCTATAGAAATGATTCTTAGTCTGCGTAACACGAATCCTAGCTGTGTAGCCATGATTATTGATTTTATGTATGCATCTTTTTCACCTATGTACACATAATTTTTGGTTGGTATAAACATCATTTTTTTTTGTGTACATATCCTGACATCATAAAAATCCTTTGAAGAATTCATTTCCAATTTATTTTCCTAAGAATCATCATCACTTCTTGTTGTGAACATGGGATTTTTCATCAGTATTCATATGAAAAATTAGTGTTGGACATGTGGATTATAATTTTCATGATATTTTGATCTTGGATAAAGGGAGGATGATGCATATTTAATTAGAAGATATGATTCTTGTTGCAAAAAAATGAGGAATAAGGGAACTTTCTAATAATTCGAAAAAACTAAGACTTCATTGGGGTCTGATGAGATGAAAGAGAATAAAAATAAAGATCTTAAAATGGGATGCAGTTAAATTTGGGAGAGTATGAAGTTCATACTTGAGAGTTTGAAACTGCTAATTTTTTTATTATAAATTTTATTTTATTCTTTTTTTTATTTTGTAATAACTTTAACTTCCCCCTAAATCTCTATTACCCTTAAAATTGAGGGTTAATCATCTGAGTGATTAGGGAAGTGAAGGATGCACTTTTTTATTTCTTGAGTATTTTGACATCAATGAATAAAATCTATCCCCTTTATTAAAATAGTTTCATTATTTAGTAATAGTTATTAATAACAGATGAGATTTTGTTGGATTTTATCCTATTTATTTATCTATTTCCTTATTTGATTATCTATAATATCTATCAACTCAGTTTTTTTTCTTTATATGATGGAATAGTAAATAGTTGGGTAGTGAATAAATAGTGATTGTTAGATCATCTGGAAGGAGGGTTGAACTAAACAGTGATATCTGTTTAGTTTAACCTCACCAAAACAGTTCAACCAAAGGTGAGAGGTGAAGAAATTTTTGAACCTCCCACAAAAAAAGTTAATAATACGAGGAGATAATAATTCAAATACAATTATAGCATTATAATTTTATAACCAACTCTAACCCAACCACTATTTCATCATTTTATTTTAAATATCCAGTTCAATGATTTAATTTATTTTCAAACAAAACAATTTCAAAAAAATCCCTATTTTATCAACCAAAGTGAGAACGAATTTTTTGAGAAGTTGTCTCTAGATAAAACCCTAGTTTTACCGGAAGTTCTACATTTAATCTAGGAAAATCATAGATTTTCCCATTTTCGAAAATAGGTTCATGTTAAATACCTTGTGAATAACCACCCAAAAATTATTTTGGATAAAATATAATATTTTTATATTACCACTCTGAGTCAAACTCAATCTCCATTCTATAAACCACAAATTATGACCCCATGGGACTTTGTAGAATTGAAAAACAAAATATGAATTCTTTGATTTATAATTGTGATAAATGAGTGTCCTATATTGAATCATCTGTACTACTCAAGTTATAAATGGATCTTATATGATCTCCATCAAACACATATATCTTTATACCTCTACCCACCTACTACATCATATGAAAGCCTGAATTTATATATTATATTTTTATCTAAGGAATCATGTGAATATGGTACATCAAGTATGTCAATCCCATATACCTTACTCATATATTCTATATTCTCTCAGTAAAGACAGACCTAGTTGATGAATACATGAAAATTTATTCATCTTTATTGATGAGAAAATCCTATTCCCATCACTTGAATAGATAACCAAATTATATATACTTTTTAGGTATGGTTGTATACATTACTCAGTACATGTCAATCCAAGGATTTGATGTCACACTTTCCATACGAGAGGTAAAATCCCACCATTTTTAATCTCCAAGAAATGATATTATCAACAACATTCCCTACCACACCCTAATTATCTAACCCATAACGAATGTGTAAAAATATGTTTCATTGTTTGAAGTCTCTCAAGTAAAAAATACAACCAAACTTAGGTATGGGGAAATCTTATCCCCCTAGTTAAAAAATAAAATGCATGACACTCTATGTGGTATATATTTAGTGGGTCATCTAGTGCATGGAACCTGTTTTGTGCCTCTTGAGAAGATTTTTTTATCTTGATACAAGAATACTACTCACTCTAACCATAACATTTAATCATAAACTATAATAATCCATATCGAAAATCAGTTATTGATAACTCAAATTCATAGTTTGAGAGGTAAATTATCATTTAAATTCATTATATATATATATATACAATGTGAAAGAATTATAAAGTGTATTTTTCATTTTTTATACATGATATATTTGTATTGTTCAATCACTAAGAATTATAAGGAAAATATACATAAAAACTTATCTTATCCTATCACCTATGTTATATTTCCAAATAAACCACATGTTTTCTACACTTTTAGTATTTCATTAAACACATTACATCTCTATGTAATCCCTACCACATCTCTATGTGATAATCTAATAAAATACTTCACACTGAACTTTATAGTGAGTGAAATCAATAAAGAATTAAATATTGAGTAATGGTGAGACTTAACAATAAAATTACTAATGTTTAACTTCCAAAAAAATCATTTAAACATTTTAATTTCATAAGAAATAGTTTTACAATGTTAATAACTTCTCTTATCTACTTTGAACTGTTTTTTAATTTATCATCATCACCATTGAAAACTTCTTCATTAAAAGTTTTCCAATAATTTTTTTGTGTAACTAATGTAACTTTTAAAATTATTACTTTACCAATACATCTTAAACTTTTTTAAGATAAATTAACATTCACTTGGTATTCTTACTATTGTACACCAATATATTTTAACATAGAAATTATCCAAGTAAAAAAAGACTCACACTTATATCTTAGACACTATATTATCTTCAGAACGTCATGCTAAGAAATAAAAAATGTCCTTTGTGTCATAAAATATCACTTATTCCCTTTCAGTAATAATACTTCATTAATAAAATATTTTATCCCGATCATATATGGAATTATATGTATTTGGAGATTGAATCTAAAAAAAGATTTTATTCTTTTAAATATTCCACTAATGGTGGTGAGTTCATATCTCTCATATTTTATGAAACATTTAGATATACTATTTTATCTTTGAAAAATAATTTTTTATCTTAATGTTATTCTCAATACATGTTTTAGAATACCATTAATCATAAACCATGTGTATTATACTCATCATCTCATATTTTTTATTACAACTCCTTGTTAATAAATAACTTCTCTTATCATATAATAAAAATGAAAAACATTATACAACCTTTGTATTGATCCATCTAATATTGATAAATTTATTTTCATTCTAACGTTTTATTTGACAACTAGTTTTTCATAATTTGAATGAACAATACAATCATTTTAAATTTTTTTCATTGATTTTGAACCCTTGTATGTTTACAAATTTAATAAATCGTGTAGTTGGTATCATATACCATTCAAATACTTTTATAACATTGATAACTTACATGGACATTTAGTGATGTTTCTAAAACTACTACAGGTATTATAGATAATTCAATCATATGGATTCATTACATTCCATTCTTGATAAGAACATGTTATAATTAATTTGGATGGATATTTGAAGAAATATTTTTGGACTCTCCAAATAAAATATCTTCTTCCATTTTGAACTTTTATTCACTTTTACTTATTACAGAACACCATAACCTAGATATCACATATCTGGTTCCTTTATCCTCAATAATTTGGGAATATTTTTTAAATCCTACTTGAAATCATTCAAATTATTTTCATATTTCAATTAATGTAAAAATATGATTTTCATAGCTAGAACAATGCTTAAATAAACTTTTAGTGAATTATTCCATGCTTCTCATAAGAATCTTGAATCACCTGATGTATAACTTCAATTGTTGGTTACCGATGAAGGGGTCTCTCTAACACATAGAATATAATAACATTCTTAAAAAAATCCTAAGTCCATATTCTAGTATAATAACTTTATTAAATTAAGATTTTTATTTCTATAGGGTTGATTTCAAAGTAAATATGGATGGTGAAGATTCTATTTTTCTAAACAGAAGCTCTTATTATAGGAGTATCATAATTTATATTCATTTAATAAGGTATTTTATTAAATGGGATCCCAGTAAAATTGTGACCACTATATAATCATATCATATCCATTAGTCATCCAAGATATATATTTCACTATGATTTGGGTTGTTTTAGAATTTCTTTCACCACTTAGCTATTTAGGTAGGGCACCATCCCAATCATATCATATATGAATCTTGGATGGTCAAGCAAAAAAATCTTTATCTAACCTAACATATGGAAAACTTAACAACATTTATCCAGTAACTGAATCGTTTTTTCTCTCACTAATAAGTGTAAAGAAAATAAAATTCCAACAAATAGCATCTAATATTATTAATTCCACCCATTACATACTTTTCTTATAAAATATAATCCATGGGCTCCCAACATTGGCATGACCTTATCAATTTTATGATCATGGTCTTAAAGTGTGTTTTCATGTAATAGAATCTATTACTCAATATTTTAAATGGAATTTATTCTCAGTAAATTCTATTATTTTATTCCCTTGATATATATTCAAGTTTTAATAATTTAGTCTGAAATCCTATTTCTTCAACCAAAACACTTTTTTCAAACCAAGTTGATGTGTGTTTTTTACACAACTCATGGATAAGTCTGAGAAAAGGTAGAAGAAAACTAAATTAATTATCATCCCTAGTATTTAATACTGATATGCCTATATGGAAAATTTTATAATAATTTTAACACGTTAAACAAATGAATGACATTCAAAATATAAATAATTTATACTTATGAATAAAAAATAAGGAAAAATTTTAAATAAATGAAAAATTCCTAAATATAAACATGATATAAATTATTTTTGAAAAATTCATAAATAAAATATAATTAAAAACACTTTAAATTTTTTCCATGTGTTATGGATATTCCGTAATGGAATAAACATAAACACTTTATATTTTTTCCATAAGTTATGGACATTCCATAATAGAATAAACATAAACACTTTATATTTATTTTTCAATATGAACTCTTTTATATTATTCTTCTTTATATGGTATTTAATTTAAATATATGATATTAAATGAAACATTCTCATTTTATATTATAATTCTATTATATAAACAATTTACATTATATAAATTTCACATACATAATATCATTTAAACCATGATCATATAAATCATAAAAACCCCCCTTTGATTTAGCTTAAATATTTTAATAA
The DNA here is from genome assembly GCA_963277665.1 of Viscum album. Classification (NCBI taxonomy): domain Eukaryota; kingdom Viridiplantae; phylum Streptophyta; class Magnoliopsida; order Santalales; family Viscaceae; genus Viscum; species Viscum album. Next base: position 2,095,696,212 of record OY728132.1, on the reverse strand, counting down.
ATAAAAAAAATTATTTAAAAAATTTAAATTAAATAATTAAGAATAATTCATAATTCAAATACAAACCCTTTTATATTTTTCTCCTTATTTTAAATTTTTAAAAATATATTTTAATTACTAATATAATTTCTATACAAACATTTTATATCAAAATAATAAGTCATTCTATAACATTTACAAAGGTATTTAATATCATCATTTTATATTGTAGATATTTTTCATTAAATGTTTAAAAAACACTTAATATTTAACATTAAATAATTTATAATAAATTAATTTATAAACTCTATTATAAAAATAATAAATATATTAATATAATTTTTTCTATAATTTATAAGAAATGAATAAGTTATAAAGATTAGTTCTCAATATAAATACATGAAAAGCACATTTTTCTTCTTAACCTTATATAAAAACATGTCAACATCACAAGTTCCATTTGGTAATACAGATGCAACAAGAAAAACTATTACACTCTCATTGATATATTATGATTGATAATCCATAATCATGTTTTGTAAAACCAGGGGTTTATAAGAATAATTAATGCATCTCAGCTATCACTGGCTATGGCTAGAATTGTGTGATATTAATTTGATGCCTCAACTTCTGTGTGAGGTTGGATCTACATTCCATTCTATCGTCTCTTATGATTGGCACCATATAAGATAAAATCATGCTAATTGGTCCCTTTTTAATTGAAAACAGTGTTGGGAAACCTCATGTAATATTAATTCCACCCATTGGGGTCCACATAAGTGTGGGTGTACGGTCCAAGAAACCATGACTTTTAATAATCTTTCACATGATATTAAATCCCATAAAATATTGATTTCGTAGGATTAATATTTCACAACCAAGATACCAAATAATATACGATATATAGCTATGTGAGATCAACTCACTTCTCCAATGTCCTTGTGTAAGATATAATAAGACTAAAATGGATTTCAAAGAACAATCCATGTAGTATATTTCAGTCAAAAAGTTCATTGAGTAACCCTCATCACATAATTGAATTATTCTGATATGTCAATGCATAAGTCCTAAAAAATAAATAACATTTGAAATTAAAGTCTTACCATGGAAGGATACAACACATATTCTGAATATTTAACATTTCACATTGTGTTGAAAAGTGACATCTTCAACATTTGTATTTTTTATGTTTTGGATGTTAGACATGTGTGCTTTAATATATTAATAATAACTTTTATCCATATGCAAACTATTTTGGAAGTTTTTAATTTTAATTCCTTCATGAAATAATTGGAACTAAATGTTTACTACCGAAACTTTTTTGGGTCCGAAAATATTAAAAAATAAAACTTTTAGAATCCAAATTTTCCCAAATCAAAGATGATGAATAGTTTTATTTTCTTTAGAAATATATTCCTTATAAATTTCAAAATATTGAACCTTATTCAAAGAACATCTAATCTTGTAGTGACCTCTCTTGAAAAAAATTTAGTACAAAAGGGTGCAAATTTTTTAATAAAATAATTATTTATAAAATTTGACTTATTATAAGATGAATAACCAACTCCGAAAGAAGGCCAAGATAGTTTCATCTATCCAATAAATTTTTTAAAATTCTCCCTTTGAAAATTAAAATTATATAGTAAAATATTAAGAATTTATACTATATAATTATGTTTTCAAACATCATTCTGATCGTTATAAGTTGTTTAAAAAAAATAAATATTTTAAATTTAACTTCTTATATCTTTTCTTTATACTAGTAACATATTCATCCATTTCCTCAAATGATGGGGTATCATCTTCATCATTCTAAAAATAAATAAAGGTAGAATCTAATGATATATTAGTAAATTTTAAAATAGTTACCTTAGCGATGAAACATGATTCATTTTAATAAAATTTTACATAGAAACCATTTACCTTCCATCTTTAATATAGAAACCCTACCTTTCATACATAAATATTAAATCATTTTAAATATAAACAACATAATATCATTATAAAAACTAGGATCCAAAGGTTTAATGTATTTGGAAAATTAGGCACATATATAACTTCTTCATAATAAAAGATAAAAATTTATTTAAAAATGAATTATTTATCCCTATAAAGCTCACATTTTCCTTAGTATATGTAGTAAACTATGGATATATATCAATGAAAGGAGTGATCTAAAATCCCAGTAAGAGGATTGTAACGTCCAGTTTTCGAAGCCACCTAGAGGCGCCCCATACCCGGTTGTTCACATGGCCCCAAGAGAATTTTCCAAAATGACAGAGGCTGCTGACTAGCAGCAAGGGCCTTGGGTGTGATAGTGGGGAAACTATAACCTCATTCGCAGAGTACATAGTGGAAGTAAACAAAGCATACAATAGTGAAAGCAGTAAATATCCAAGAACAGTAAATAGTGGAAGACAAAAACAATAAACAAATGGAGCACACATGTATATATGAAATGATGCACGATACATATGTCTAAGAAAGACGCCAAACATATCACAATGCTGAATACAATACTAAACCAAAGTATAAAAGAAAAATAGATAAACTCCTCCTCAGCATCACAAGCCGAAGATTGGTCGCATTCTCTCCTGATCCAAAGCAATCAAGTACCTGAAGTCGAAGGGCACTTGACCTTGTCTATACATGCAATAGTATAGTCTCTTTGGGCCCAAAAGCATGGCCCAAACAGGGTGTGAAACTAAATCCCAGTAGGCAACCACCTGAAGATCAGTGCCTCACAGTCAGGGAGCATATGGCAGGTAATAGTAGATTAAGTAGTAAATAGAAACTAGTAAACAGTAAGCAGTAAACATGATGACATGCAATAGTAATCAACCCACAGAACAACAAAAAGTAGTGAAGCAAACAACTTACCACAACAGGAACCCCTCTGGGAAGTACTCGTAGCCAACATCTCTGGTCCTATCCAAGAAGTACCAACAACCCTCTAGGCAGTGCACTCACCTAAACCCCTCTTGTTTGGTCATAAAAAATTATAAGACTTTCTAGGGAAACTTTCTCGGTCAATTCCCCTTATAGTCTAGGGTAGTTAGGGAATCTTTGAGGAAGATCACGTGGTCTAATCCTCTTATAGCCCCAATGTTTAGAAACTCTCTGAGGAATCTCACTCGGTCAATCCTCTTATAGTCTCAGGTCTATCACAGACTCTCTGAGGAAGATCGCTCGTTCAATTCCTCCTCTAGCCTAGAATGGTTTAAGGAAATTCAATCAAGTAAAGACTCTCTGAGGAAGCTCACTCGGTCTACACTCCTGTAGTCTCTAATATCCAAGACTCTCTGGGAAGATCGCTCGGTCTATCCCCTGTAGTCTATAATGTACAAGACTCTCTAAGGAAGCTCACACGGTGTATCCCCGTATAGCCTATAATATCCAAGACTCTCTAGGAAGCTCACTTGGTCTATCCCTTATAGTCTATAGCACCATATTCTGATGGTCCCATGGAAGTCAGTGCATAATAATGCTATAAGGCCATAGTACACCTACAGAACAACTTGGATAACCAGTCTATAGCATAACAAGCATGTCAAGAACATCATGCCATCCTACAATCATGAGGCATGGAAAACAGGTATAACAGCCAAAGGCTAACAAGACCCAAAAGTCGTAACAAGTACAAGTCATGGTAAAAACATCCAAGCACAAAAATTATCCCCAAACATGATAAAATTACCTCTACACAATCATGCAATCAAGGAAGGAAAACAACAGGGGAAAAACGGTAAACACGCAATACCCCGTTCACACGTATTGGTGGAATTTTCACATAAAACTCAAAGAATTTTAAAAGTAAGGAAAAAAGAACATACCTTGATTCTAGGAGATCAATATAATTGTACCACAAGGATTGATTCTAATTAAAACATCTTATATCTATAAAAACGCACAAAACGTTTAACCCATGATAACTTGAGAAAGAGGGAAAACCACGGAATCAAACTCAAGAAGAATGAAGAGCTCTCCACTGCGGTTCCAACGCAATTGACGACGGTCGATTCGGGAAATAGACGGAGGATTGGGGGATAGGAGGGTGTTTGCGGCCGTACAAGCGCTCTTGGTCAAAGAACCTGGAGAAGAAGGTGTTTTCGTCGATTAGGAGCGACCCCAGTCTGTTTAATGAAAAAAAATAAAAAAAGTACACGGCATGTACTTCTGGGGTACACGGCGTGTACTTGACTTTTCCATACTCCACTTTAAGCGGCCTCCACACCACCCCTACACACTGTGTGTGTGGCCTAGACACGGCCAGCACATGGCTTTGTGCTACATCGAATTACACGGCGTGTACTTCTAAAGTACACGGCGTGTACATTGAAAAATTCTAGATTTCCCTCTTTTTCTCAAAAACAACCAGAAAAAGAAAAACATACCTGAAATGAAGATCCAAGTTCTTACAAACCTCACCCCTTAAAGAAATTCATCCATGAATTTCCCTAGCCAGGCATAGAAGAAGAAACCTCGGACAGCTCCGGCCACTGTGATCGTATATTGGCCTCCCTCTCCTAGGTCTCGTCCTGTACTCGCCCGTGCTTCCATAGCACCCATACCAGAGGAATAGACTGGCCAAAGAGAACCTTTGTAATATGATCGATAATCCGGATAGGATGATCCTCAAATGACGCATCTGCTTCGAGCTCAACCTCCTCGGGGTGAAAGATATGAGACGGGTCTGAAAAGTAATGTCGGAGCTGAGAAACGTGGAAGACTTCGTGCATAGCCCAGTACCTCTGAGGTAACTGCAACCGATAGGCAACCAACCCAACTCTCTCCAACACCTCAAACAGTATGACGTACCGTGGTGAAGGCAAACCCTATCTCTAAATCCTATTGTGTCCCAACCTCGGTGCGACGCGCATGAAAACCTGATCCCCGGCCTTGAACTCCAAAGGTCATCTCTGCTGATCAGCATAGGACTTCTTTCGAGTCTGTATCGTATCCATCCTCTCTGTTCTGAGGTCTCCTGTGCAAGACGAGGTCCCAGCAAAGCTGCCTCTCCTGCCTCCAACCAGCACAAAGGTGATCGGCATGGCCTACTGTACAAAGCCTCGTAAGGAACCATTTGAAAAGTCACCTAAAAACTGTTGTTATAGGAAAACTCCCAAAAAGGAATATGCTTCTCCCAAAAACCACCAAAGTCTAGGATGCATGCTCGGAGCATATCCTCAAGCACCTGGATCGTACATTCGGATTGGCCATCTGTCGGGGGATGGTATGTTGTACTTAAAAGTATGTGTACCCAAAGCTTCCTGAAGCCCCTTCCAGAACTGATAAGTTATCGCGCATCCCTTTCTGAAACAATGGAGTGTGGAACTCCATGCAGACATACAATCTCTCAGATGTACAACCGTCCTAGATCATTAACACTGAAGGTCTCCTTGATTGGAAAGAAGTGAGAAACCTTCGTAATCCTATCGACGGAAACCCAAACAATGTCACTCCCTCGAGGTGACCTTGATAACCCAGTCATGAAGTCCATCGCGACATCATTCCACTTCCACTCGGGTCAGATAACTACTATAAAAGCCATGTTGGTCGCTAATGCTCCGCTTTCACCTGCTGACAAGTAGAACATCTCATGACGAACCCAGCAACATCTCTCTTCATACCTGGACACTAGTTCTGGCAGTGTAGATCACGATACATCTTGGTGATGCCATGATGAAATACCCAAAATGAAGAATGAAAATCACACATCAGTTCCTTGCATATGTCTACTGGAACCCTTAAGCTACCCTGGAAATGCAAGATCCCATCCTCGCCAACCATACATAGTGGAAGAGGGTCCTCTCCTGAGACACTCTCCCATAGGACTAGGCCTTTTTAGTCTGATAGATGCCTTATCCGTACCCAATCAAGAATGGTATAGGTAACAGCTACAGAAGAAAGAAAAGTATGCCTCTGTTTGTCGTGCACCTCCAGATGCATCTTTGAGAATAGATCCATAAGCTGCCACTCACTACTGGCCTCCTAAAGTGCATGAATCTGAGTTCTCCTGCTCAATGCATCAGCCACTGCGTTGCCCTTTCTCAGCGTATAGTCAAGCTCAAAGTCGAAGGACTGAAGATACTCGACCCACCTTCGCTATCTCAGATTCAGATCTCACTGAGTGAAGATGTATTTGAGACTCTTGTGGTCGGTGAAAACCACAAATTTATCTCCTAGAAGGTAATGTCTCCAACAGAGTAAGGCATGAACAACATCTTGCAACTCCAGATCATGTGTCGAGTAGTTCCTCTTGTGTGGCCTCAACTGTCGAGACCCGTACACAACGACTCCATCTCCATGAATAAGCACAGCTCCCTGTCCGACACCTGAAGCATCATAGTAGACTGTATAGCTCTTGCCCGGCTCTGGCAAGACCAGTATTGGTGCTAATGTCAACCTCCATTTTAGCTTCTAAAAGGCTGTCTCACAAGAATCTGGCCATAAGAACTTCGCCCCCTTCTTGGTCAGACTTGTCAGCGGTGATTCTAGGCGTGAAAAGTCCTGTATGAAATGGATGTAGTATCCAGCCATCCCTAAAAAACTCCGCACCTCAAAGACATTCTTCGGCTGCTCCCAGGAAGCTACAACTCTCAACTTTTCTAGGTCTACTAATACTCCTGTCTCTGAGATAACGTAACCCAAGAATTCAATCTAATCCATCCAAAAGTGGCATTTCGAGAGCTTAGCATATAAATGATGATCCCTCAGTGTACTCAGAACGATCTCAAGATGGGTAGCATGGTCGTGTTGAGTGTGAGAGTACACTAAGATTTCATCCACGAAAACCACCACGATGGAATCCAAGTATGCATGGAACACTCGGTTCATTAGTTCCATAAAAACTACTGGCACATTCATGAGACCGAATGGCATGACCATATACTCGTATAGACCATACCTACACCTAAAGGCTGTAAGAGGTATATCTGATGGTATGATGTGCAAATGATGATAACCAAACCTCAAATCGATCTTCGAGAACACCGGGCTCCTCGAAGCTCATCAAAGAGGTCATCGATCCTCGGCAAGGGATATTGGTTCTTGACCGTCAACTGGTTCAGCTTTCAATAATCCACACAAATCCTAAGGGTGTCGTTTGCCTTCTTCGCAAACAGGATAGTCGAACCCCAAGGAGAAGTATTAGGTCAGAAGAAACCCTTTTCCTGTAACTCCTCCAACTGCTTCTCGAGCTCCAACAACTCAGGTGTAGCCATCCTATATGGATGAATGGACACTAGTGTCGATCCTGGAACGAGCTCAATCGATAAGTCTACCTCATGATCCGGAGGCAAACCTGAAATGTCCTCTAGAAAGACATACCTGAAACGATCCACCACTGGAGGAAAGTATAACTGCGAAGTCCCCTGGTCATCCAGATAAAGACTGGAAATCTGGGTTGTAACTCCTCCTATCCCATGATGCTATGGTCCAACTCTACCCGCCTGGACCTCCCACTCGCCTCTATGAAGAAAATATCTACCCTCTGGTGATATGAAACTCATCTTGAGGCGATAGAAATTGATGACTGCCTGGAAGGGAACCGACCAGTCCATCCCAAGAATGAGATCATAGCCTATTATCTCTAGGACATAGAGGTCCCATAAAAAGTGACACCCTGCAACCTCAAGAGGTCACTCTCTACACTGATGTACTCTAGACGTCCTCATTACCAACGGTGTATCAAGAGTCAACACATCAGCATACGAAAGGATACAGAGCCCAAGGCTCTCCACCACAGTAACAAAGATAAAGCTATGCCAAGCACCAGTATCAAAAAGAGCTGAAGATAAAACTGAGGCTACTAAGATTGTACCTAGAACTGTGGAAGGGCTAGGACCCTGCTTCTGATAGGTCTGCTCAACAGTAAAAGTCTGTCCTGTACGGCGGCCCTTCGCCCCTGGCTGACCACTATGAGTTGATCCACTCTGTTGTCGCGGGTAACTTAGTGATTGACCACCATGGCTGTGACCTCCACCTCTTCCCAAACGGCCGGCAGAACTCAAGTTCCCAGGCTAGTGATGTACTGGCGAAGCATTCCCTGAATGTTGGGTCATAGAAAAACCCATACCATCAGCTGTAGGTGAGAAGATCTGACAAAAATGCTGAAGATGGCCCATCTTGCTGCAAGATCGGCACTAAATTGGGTATCTCTGGCACTGAGGCCTAGTATTCCCACTCCTACCACACCGGTAGCATACAACCTGGATACCCAAAGATACATCCCTCATACTTTGATCTCCTTGAGAAGACTATCTGCGACACTTCCTGCTATTAGTAGGAGGAACACTGACTCCGGATTTCAAACTGCCCTGGCCCACTGATCCAAAATCTATCAGATTGCGCTTAGTGACCAGTGCCTGGTGGACGATAGAGGATATCGAAGTCAACCTGGATATATTCACCTAGGAACGGATCTCCTTCCTGAGACCATCCTCAAACATCCTGGCAAGGAACAACTCATCACCTGCTGGAATCGGTGTAAAGCACTGCAACTCGGTAAAACGAGACGAGTACTCCATAACAGAAAGAGTACCCTGGTCGAGACTCATAAACTCTTGGGCTCAGTCGGCCCTCAAGGTCTCCAGGTAGAAAAATTGTAGAAGATGCGCCGAAACTCATCCCAAGTCATACTCTGCTGGCGCCCTGACTGTGAGATCACCTCCCACCACCTCTTGGCGGTTTCTCAGAGCATATAAGTAGCCATTTTTACCTTTTTCTCTAGAGGTATCTCCAGATGCTCGAAGATCATCAGCGTGGCCTCTATCCATGACTCTACAGCCTGGGGCCTCCATCCCCTAATAAAGTAGGAGGATGCTTCTACAAGAAAACCCACATCAACTCAGCCATTTATGGGGCCGGAGGCGGTGCTCCTTGAAAGGTCTGCATCATTCTCAGGACGTCCTCCATGAACTGTGCATCGGTGGCTGCAACAGGTATAACTGCTGGTGCCAAGGCTGGCACAGTAGAAAGATCTACAGGAGGTCCCTGATCAGCCATATCCAGTGTCTGATCACCGTTTGGTAGCTGATGTACAACTGGAGGACGTCTCGGTGGCATAGCTCTGAAAGATTAAAAGCACACCTTAGATCAGTATTATCAAGGACAAAGAAAAAAATAGTAGAAGACAGGAACAGGAGAAAAGAACAAACAAGTTCTACAAAATAATATTGCACAGAGTGTATAAAAACTACATAGCGTGTCCTCTTAAGCCAGACACATGGGCGTGTACTTCTGCCACCTCTGGTCGTGTAACACCCTAGACTACATGATGTGTTATCCCCACACACGGCGTGTACTTGAACTCCATTCCCCTGCCCGAGTCTCCTTACATGGCTAACCCACACGGTCCTCTTAATCCTAGTCTACATGGCGTGTTCACTAAGGACACGACATGTACTAGACAAGGTTTTGGAGACCTATGTTTTTAGTTACACAGCCGGCTACACGATTGATCCTTACACGGCGTGTTTCGAATAAACACAGCGTGTTTAGAAGAAGATAACAGCGACTGTGTTGTTCATGACACGGCCGAGTACCGAGAACAAGGCTACATGGTGTTTTCGTACCAAACACGGCGTGTACTACATGATCTTCCCCAACCCATGTTGTTAGTGAAACGGCCAGGTATACGGCTCACTACTACACAACGTGTAATGGACGTACACGGCGTGTTCCTGAAAACAACATGAAATCGCTAATTCACCCTAGATGTCATGGCAACAATTCAGGGAATGTGATTTCTAACAAGTTCCTATATAATGCATGAGATGGAATACCCTCATCTCATTGGGTTGCGATAGAAATAGAACTGAAATAGAAAAAACAATAACAACACAAGGCTTATGAATCACTCTAGGTGAAATCATACCAACCATAAAATCTCAAAACAAGAAAACAACAATAAACAATGTAGATTGGATTTTCCCTATACACGGGTTAGCTACTCCCGGGCACAACTTATTACGAAGTACCAAATCCATCCTATCCTTAGGTAAAGGCTCCAGACAGTAAATCAAGAGAAAAGAATTCCTTTGATACCACTTTGTAACGTCCCGATTCCAGAATCCACCTAGAGGCACCCCGTACCCGGTTGGTCACATGGCCTCAAGTTCATTTCCCCAAACTCCAGAGGCTGCCGACTAGCAGCGAGGGCCTTGGGTGTGATAGTGGGGAATATATTCCCTCATTGGCAGATTACACAACAGAAGTAAACAAAGTATACAATAGCGGAAGCAGTAAATATCCAAGAACAGTAAACAACGGAAGACTAAAACAATAAACAACAGGAGCACACATGTATATATGAAATGATGCATGATACATATGTCTAAGAAAGCAGACAAACAAGTCAGAATGTTGAATACAATACTAGACCAAAGTACACAAGGAAAACAGATAAACAACTCCTCAACATCGCAGGCCCAAGCTTGGTCTCATGCTCTCCTGCTCCAAAGAAATCAAGTACCAGAGGTCGAAGGGCGCTTTCCCTTGTCTATACCTGCAATAACATAGTCTCTTTGGGGCCAAAATCATGACCCAAATAGGGTGTGATACTAAATCCCAGTAGGAAACCACCCGAAGATCTGTGCCTCACAGTCAGCGAGCATATGGCAGGTAATAGTACAAGAAGCAGTAAATAGCAACCAGTAAACAGTAAGCAGTAAAAAGGATGATATGCAACAGTAATCAAACCACAGAACAACAAGCAGCAATGAAGAAAACAACTAACCACAACAAGAACCCCTCTGGTAAGTACTCACATCCAACCCCACTAGTCCTATCTAAGAAGTACCAACAACTCTCTAGGCAGTGCAATCAGCTTATCCCCTCTGTTTTGGTAATACAAAATTATAAGACTCTCTGGGGAAGCTCGCTCAGTCAATTCCACTTATAGTGTAGGGTAGTTAGGGACTCTCTGAGGAATATCACGTGGTCTAACCCTCTTATATCCCCAAGGTCTAGAAACTATTTGAGGAATCTCACTCGGTCAATCCTCCTATAGTCTCAGGTCTATCACAGACTCTCTGAGGAAGCTCACTCGGTCAATTCCTCCTCTAGCCTGGAATGGTTTAAGGAAATTCAAACAAGTAAAGAATCTCTGAAGAAGCTCACTCGGTCTACCTTCTTGTATTCTATAATATCCAAGACTCTCTGGGAAGCTCACTAGGTCTGTCCCCTGTAGTCTATAATGTCCAAGACTCTCTGAGGAAGCTTACTCGGTCTATCCATGTATAGCCTATAATATCCAAGACTCTCTGGGAAGCTCACCCGGTCTATCCCTTATAGTCTATAGCACCAGGTTCTCACGGTCCCATGCCATTCAGTGCATAATAATGCTATAAGGCCAAATTACACCTATAGAACTACTTGGATAACCAGTCTACATTATAACACTCATGTCAAGAACATCATTTCATCCTATGATCATGAGGTATGGAAAACAGGTATAATGGCCAAAGGCTAACAGTCCCAAAAGTTGTAACAAGAACAAGGAATTGGAAAAACATCCAAGCACAACAATTATCCACAAAAATGATCAAATTACCTCTAAACAAGCATTCAATAAATCTAGGAAAACAACAGGGGAAAAGGTAAACACACAATACCCTGTTCATGAGTATTGGTGGAATTTTCACATAAAACTCAAAGACTTCGAAAGGTAAGGCACAAACCACCTACCTTGATGATAGGAGATCAATATAATTGAACCATGAGGCCTGATTCTCCTTAGAAGGTCATAGATCTATGAACACGCACAAAATGTTCAACCAATGATAACTTGAGAAAGAGGGAAAATCACAGAATGAAACTCAAGAAGAAGGAATATCTCACTGCTACGGTTCCAACGCAATCAACAACGGTCGATTCCAAAAAATAGATGGAGGATCGGGGGCTCGGAGGGAGTTCACGACCATACGAGTGCTCTCGGTCAAAGAACCTGGAGAAGAAGGTGTTTTCGTCGATTAGGCAAGACCCCAGTCCGTTTAATGAAAAAAAAAGTACACAGCATGTACTTATGAGGTACATAGTGTGTACTTGACTTTTCTGTACTCTACTTTAAGTGGCCTCCACATCACCCCTACACACTGTGTGTGTGGCCTGGACACGGACAGCACGCTGCCTTGTGCTGCATCGAAGTACATGACGTGTACTTTAAAAACTTCCAAAATTTCCTATTTTTCTCAAAACAACCAGAAAATGAAAAAACATACCTAAAACGAAGATTCGGGTTCTTACAAGGATGAATAAGTGACATGAAATAATAAAACATGATCGAGAATAATTATCATAAAAATAATATAACAATGTGATCATTATAAATATCATAAGGGAAACATTATGTAAAGGAATGGAAGGTGGCAATTCATAAAAATGAAACATCAATTCATAGTGGTCAAACACCACACATATTTGTAAACAAATCTAGAATCATGTTCATGAATAACATATGTGAATAATAATAACATCATAATTATGAACAAATCTATCATCATGTTCATGTATAATACACATTATCTCATGAGATACAACACATTACCCAATGCATTAGAGGGCTATACACTTCTATTCCCACCCATCACAGCATAACATTTACATAATCATGCATGCCACGTAGAACATATAATAATCATAGTCATAAAATAGACCATGGAAAAGAATGGGTTTAATAATAATTTCATAAATAATACATTCATGAATAATATTTTGGGTTCAAAAATTAAAAAGTTCAAAAACATATTTTGTACAAGGATCGTCATTCTTGGATATGGGAGGTGAGTATAGGATAAGAAAATAAAATAAAATAAAAGAGAATAATTGGTGATTTTACCTCTTAAATATCCTCTCCATGAGAACCTCATTAAGGCTCTTGAGTTTTGTATTTTTTTTGAGAAAAATAAATCATGTACATGGGTTAGAGGATTGATAAGGTAATTGAGAATTATTTTGACAATATTCAATGCTTTTGAGGTGTGAAGAGAAGAGGTGGTGATGGATGGTATTTATAGGGGTGGAGAGGGGTGTTTTTTTATTTTATTCATTTTTTTATTATTTTGGCTCAAGACTATAAATAGTGTTGAATCCCATGACTAAATATAGTAAATAGGGAACTATAGTTTTACATAATGGTTCTTACATCATCCATAAATCATCCATGAATAAAAAATTTATGTATTTAGCTTACATCCTAAATTTCGGTATTTCACTATTCATTAAAAATCAAATATTTTTGAAAATTTCAAACAAATCACCCTAAATTTTTTATTTGTAGATTTGAAAAATGGGCCCTATTTTAAGAAAATAATTTATTAAATATTAGTAATTTAGTTTTTATACAAAATTATCATTTATTAAAAAATACTAATTTTAATACTATAATTGATTTTTTTACCCTTAGAACAGTTAATTAAGGTCTCATAAAATTATATTATAATTAAAATACTACATAATACTAATTTATGAATTTATTTTATGAAAATAAATTTTATTTTTACACATTATATTAATTATATAATTGTAAATAGAAATTTTTGTTTTATTAAAATACCAACACTTATTTTATCATCTTAGAAAATATTATTTACTTATACCATAATATTAATATATATTATTTTCATTTATAAGATACCAAAATTTTATTTATACTTTCATAGGTGGGTTTAATATTATAAGGGTCATATTATTACTCTTAATGGTTATATTACTATTCCAATTATCAGGTTACTATTACATTGGTTTAGGTACATTAATTTCAATAAATACAACTTCTTTAATTATTAATTTCTATGAATAATATTTTTATTTTGTATTCTATATGATTAAAGTGTTTTATGATATAATAATAATATGTAAAAACTCCCATTGATAAAATTTTGGGTCATCAAATTCTTCCACCCTTTTGAAATTTGATCGTTGAAATTTTTTACCGACTATGGTGAAAACCAGTTATGGTAATTCTTCTTCATCGCTTCCTCTGATTCCTATGTCACCTCTTCATACTTAAAGTTTATCGATAGTTCCTTTAATATGTGGATGGTCTTGTTACGTAGAACCTTATCTATATAGTCCAAATTCATTACAAGTTACTCTTTATTAGAGATTTCATATTCTAGCTATACAACCTTCGAGTTCAGTACATGTGATGGATCTGGTATGTACTTCTTGATGTGGGATACTTGGATTACATCATGCACTTGAGGCATGGGCGGTGTAAGTTCAAGACAATATGAAACTACTCTTATGCATTCAAAGATATCAAGGTTCCAATGTACCTTTGGATAAGCTTCCCTGTCTTTAAAAAATGCATGACTCTCTTCTATGCTGATATTCAATGAAAAAATCTATCTTCAAATTCAAACTCCAAATCCCTTCATCGATTGTCAGTATAGTTATTCTACTGAATCTATTTATATTTTATGTGTTTTTATATGGATTTATGATTCTCGGTGAACTCTTACACAAGATAAGGTCCATGTACATTTACTTCTCAACATTATCCCAACAAGTTGGTGTAATACATCACTTCCCATAAAAATATTTATATGGAGCCATTAAAATACTTGATTGAAAGGTGTTGTTGTTTGATAACTCAACCAATGGGAGATACTAATCCCATCTTCCTTTGAATTTCATTGAAAATTCTATCAACATATCCTTGATCTTTTGAATAGTACTTTTATATTTTCCATCTATTTGGGGGTGATAGGGCGTAGTGAAATTCAATTCAGTACTCATGTCATGTTGAATAATTCTCCTGAATTTAGATGTGAAACTTTGATCACAATTAGATATTATTGAAAGTGGAACCCAGTGAAACCTCACCACTTTATTCACATATATCTTTATATGTTGTTCAAGTGATAATACTTCCTAAATACCAATGAGGTGGGAAGACTTATTGAGTCAAGCCACCAACACCCACATTTCATTGTTTCCTTTGGATGTCTTTGGGAAACCAGTGGAAAAGTCCATAGTGATTTTCTCCCATTTCAACATGGGTATAAGAAATGGTTACATCATCCCTTTGGACTTATGTCTATCTAATTTTACTTTCTAACGTACCTAACACCTTGAGATATAATCTGAATTATTATTCTTCATGTTGTCCCAGCCGTAGTGTTCTCAATGATCAAAAAACTTCTTGTTACTTCTAGGATGGATGTAGAAAGATGAGCTATGTAAATTATCCAATATATACTTTTTTTATATCAGGTGATAAAGGAACAAAAATACTTTTTCAAAAAAGCATCACACCATCATCATTGACATGAAACCTTTTTAAATTCCCTTACCTTACATTTTCAACATCTTTCATAGCTCCAAATCATCCATTTTTGCCTCCCGGATCTTCTCTTGGATAAAAGGTTGGGAAATAATTTTTGCAAGGTAGGGTCTATTCCATACCATTATGATTTACAAATAAATATTTTTCATTTCCATAAATAAGGGGTCTTTCTCAATCCACATCCTGGATAGAGTAGTTAGTTCTTTTCTCCTAAGAGATCAGCTACCTTCTTCACCTTTCTTGTATGGTAGTGAATAAAGAAATCGTATTCCTTGATTAGATCTAACCATATCCTTTGATTCATGTTGATCTCCTTTTGTGTGAATATATACTTTACACTATTTTGGTTGGTATATATGTCACACTTCTCACAATATTGGTAGTTCTTTCATATTTTCTAGGAAACAATCATAACGGCTATATCCAAATATGGATTTGGGTAGTTCTTCTCATGGATATTCAACTATAGTGAGGCGTATGCTATCACTTTATCATTATACATGAGTATAAACCCAATAATTTTTTTAATCATCACTTTATATCACCAAACCTACCCTAATTATTAGTAGTGTCAATACATGGGTTGAGATTATCCTCTTCTAGATCTCCTTGAATCTTTCCTCAAATTATTCCATCTACAGATACATTAACCCTTTAAATATTTACTTAGTTAATGGGATATAAAATCATGAGAAATTATTCACAGAACATCATGAGTAACTAGATAATCTACTAAAAATATGGATTTTCATGAAACTATAGGGTTTGGCCCATTCCTGATTTTCTTTTTTCATTAAAGGGTCTACTAAAATTCCATCAGTTGTGATCATGTTCTCTAATAATGAGTCCTTACACATCCATATTCTATACTTGTTAAAAATGGTATAAAATTTCTCCTTACTTAATTTCGCCAGCACAATCCTTAGATATTATTCATGTTCCTCCTTGAGCATGGAGTACATGAGTACATCATTTCTAAACAATAACAAAATATTTACAAGGTAGTCTTCAAATATGCTATTTATAAAATTCCTGAAGATTTTATGGGAATTATTAAGTATGAAGGGATTCACTAAGAACTCATAATTCCCATACCTTATATAAAAACTAGTTTCTTGAATGTATTCCTTCTTCAAATTTAGTTGATTATATCCAGAATGATGATCCACATTTCAATACTAATGATCTCATTATATTTGATTGAACAAGCTATCAATCCTTGAAAGATGATACTTGTTCATTATGTCAATCTTATTGAGCTCTTTTTAATTGATACACAACATCATTGATACATCCTTCCTCTTGAAAAAGTGCACTAGTGAACTGTAAGGTGATGTAGAAGGGCATAAGAACCCTTTTTCCAAGTGAACTTGTAGCTACTTCTTTAAATCATCCAGTTTAATAGGGGATATCTTGTAGGTATATTCTGAGATAGGAGTGTCTCCGAGTATATGTTCTATTGAGAACTCTACCTCATAATATAGGGGAAGTGTAGGTAAATCGTCAGGAAATACAACAGTGTATTCAATCACAATTTGAATTTCCTCATGTTCAATGATTTCCTTTAACATAACCATTTGGGCTAGATATATGAATTCACAGGGTATCAACACCCAAACTATTGAGGGATTTTCCAAAGGACATTAATGATCTTCCTCAAATTGGTAGAGGAGCATGGGATAGTTCATAATATGAAATGATATTTATTTTTCCCGAATGCTGATGTGTGATCTATATAATGAGATCCAATCCATGATCAATATGTAATCAAATTCCACCAATAGAATTATTATGAGATTCATGGGAAGAATCTTAAATCATACACCAACAAGAGAAGATTCCAACACTTGGGTTGAAATGATTGAACCACTGAGTGTTTTTACGAATATCACAAATTCAAGGTATTAAGAATTTGATAAAAAATTATAGAAAACTTGAAGGATATAAAGGAATAAATATATTAATAATAAAATAATAATTTTTTGAATCTAGATTGAATAGTAAGTATACCATGTTGGACTTCATTTTCTTGCTCCACTTCAGCAGTATTGATGGCATGAAATTTCCCTTGATCATTTGGATTTGGTGTCTGGTGATGCTAATTACCATCAAGGAATCATGGTTTATTTCACTTGTTTTTATAATTTCATTTCTCTATAAATTTTAAGCATTGGACCATGGGGAGTTCTCTCCTTTAATCTATCACATTTTCCTACTTCTTTATGTCTATTCGACATTCATGATTTTGGTGGCCTTATCTCCCACAATTAATGAATTTACCTATACCTTTGAGGTAGTTCCCATGATTATTATTCCCACATTTTGACATGTGGCTGGTTGATATTTCTTTCTACATTTTTCTTTAGATCCTCCATATTGAAAATCCATCTTTTGATTATTATCCCTATATCCACGAGACCATTCTCCAAACTACATCTACACTTTGAGAAAACATTGAACCACTTATTCATAACTCCCTAAGTCTTAGAAAGCTAGAGCCTTTCAAAGGTGTGGTTTTAATCCATGAAATAATATTTATATTTTTCTATCACTATTGATAAAAACCTGAGTTGTATCTTGAAAGCCTTGTGAATTTTGACTCATAATCCATTAAAGATTCACCTTCCTTTTTCTTCAGCTCTATAAATTCACTATCCATATTTTTACAAAGGTTTAGAGGGAAATAATTTTTATAAAATATTTTCTTAATGTATTACCACTCCATATATTCTATTTCATCATTTCTATTGGTGTCCTTTATCAATTCACACCATTTATTGGATTTTACATCTAATCGATAGATGACTAGAGTAACCTTCTTCTTCTCAAAATAGTGGATTACAAAAAATGATCTTCTCCATGGAGTTGACCCATTATTCCACTACAAGAGGATCAGAAGATCCACTACATGTTGGTGGTCGGTACCACATAAAGGACTCAATAGATAGTATCTCTTTCTTGGGTGAATGTTGATGTTTCACATGGATAAGGTTATTATTCATAGTCTGAGATAAGTGGGTATGAATTACAATAAAGTTTTAAACTCCACATCCTATGGCATTGGGGAATTCATTCGAGCAATCAGTGCATGGTACTTCACATGGGTTTTTGAATTGGTTCCCCCCGATTCCCACTATTTTCTAAAATAGAGAAGACTTGAACAAAATGAATGTCAAAAAGTCATAAATAAAGAATTTTATTTTTTTCAAAATTAACTCTAAAGTCATATCTTATGGGATCCCAATGTTTAAATTTTTTTTTTTAAAAATATTCTTGGATTTTTATATATACTTAGTCTTATTGAAAGGTTTTTTACTTATATTTTATAATCATAATTCCCAAATTAACTAAACTATGCTTTGATACCAACTATAGTGACCCTACTTTTCATACATGTGTATTACATCATTTTAAATATAAAAATCCTAATAGCGTTAAAAAAAATAGTTTCCAAGGATTAGTGTCTTGGGAAAAGTAGGAAAATACATAAATTTTTCATAATTAAACAAAAACATTTATTCAAAATATTATTCTTTATCCTTCTAATGATTATGTTCTCTTTAGTTCACGTAGTCTCATGAGCATATACATCAAAGAAAGGGGTGAGATAAAAGTCTTGTAAGAGGATGAATAAGGGATATGAAACAATATAAAATGGGTGAGAATAATCATAATCATCATAAAATAATAATGGGATAATTATAAATATAATAATTTAAACAATGAGTAAATTCATGGATTGTGTAAATGCATTAAAATGAAACATCATGTCTTATTGGTCAAATTCCACACATAGTTGTGAACAAATCTGACATCATGTCCATGCATAAAATATGTTCATAATAATAACATCATCATTGTTAAAAAACCTAGAATAATTTTCATTCCTAATAAAAGTTATCTTAGGAGATACATCGCATTACCCAATGAATTGGAAGAAAATAAAATTCAGGGACCACCAGTCACATCATAACATTTACATAATCATGCATGCCGAACAGAATATATAACAATTTTAGTCCTAAAATAATCAAGGGAAAGGATAGTTTATATAAGAATTTCATAAATCATAAATCCATAAATAAACTTTAGGATTCTCAATTGAAAAAGGACAAACATATTTGGTATAAGTATCATCATTCTTGAGTGAAGAAGAATGAATATCAAGAGTAGTAAAGATGTGTTTTGGAAAGAATAATTCTTTTAAAAATATTTATATTTGTCATAAAACAAAGCTGGAAACATGTATATACTCAAAAATAAAAGGTATATTAATTAAATTTTATTAATGGAAAATAAGATTAATATTTATACTAAAATTATTGTGAAAGACGGAAAACCCAAAGAAAGGGTGTTGGGTTCGAGAATCCCCTTACCTTATGTCTGAATGTGTTGTTCACTTTCACTTAATATCTTGGATAATAAAATCATATTAATAAATTTATAGATATATAAATTATTCTACATGTATTTTAGTAATTAAAATTTTATTATTTATATTTATGGACATTTATATGAGGTATAGACTTCAATTTTTTCATTCTGAGAGTGTTTGTTTTCAAGGTTTTCATGATCAGTTCACTTGTATATAATTATGAAAGTTATTTTAAAGTTATTATAAATCTAAATAATTGAAATTATATTTTTTTAATAAAATTTAAAAAAATAAATGGTATTATATATATATATATTGATATGAGGATGATTCATTTGATAAAATATTAATGAAAAATGATTAATTTTTTCAGTTTTTACAACCATTAAGAACTCGTTTTTTTTATTTAATATTATGTATATAAATTAGTTACAAGAAATTAAAATGTTATAATATACATATTAAAAAAAATTAACCATAATAATGGTTTTATGACCATCCTTGAAGTCGGTAATGGAAAACAAAAAAACAACTTCCATGAAGGAGGTGAATTGATATATTAAGGATAGTGTTTTCATTTTTAGAATAAAAGGAGAAGAGAATAGATTTGATTATGGATATTCAATTAAAACAACAAAATTATAGTAGAAATTTGATACTGGATTTATCATGTCAATTTGGATAGAGGAGATGAGGATCAGATAATAAAATAATAGAAATTATGAATTGAGGAGTATACCTATTGAATATCGCCTCCTTCAGAACCTCCTTAAGAAACCTTGGTTTGGTATTTTGCAGTGACCAAAAGCTCCTAGACATGGGTAAGATGCTTGAAAAGTTAAATAGGTATAATTTATACAGTATTAATGGCTTTTAAGGAGTGAGGATTGGAGGTGGTGAGGGGTGGTATTTATAAGGGAGGAGAGGAGTATTTTTTGATTGTTTTATTTATTTGTTTATTATTTTTTCATAAGAATATAAATAGTGTTGATCCACATGAATAGGTACATTAAATATGGAAGGTGAGTACGAGATAATAGTTATTATATCATCCATACATCAACCATGACTACAAAATTCATGTATTTAGCTTATATCTTAAATTTCCATATTCCACTATTCAACAAAAATTCATCTATTTTCGAAAAATCCCTGAAATTCACCCTAACATTTTTTCAAGGATTATATTTAAAAAATGGAATCCATTTTGAGAAAATAATTTCTTAAATATGAGAATTTATTCTTTATATAAAATCCTTTTTTATTCTAAAAAATAATGATTTTTATATTATAATCAATTCTTAGACCCTTTGAAAAATTAATTAAGGTGTCATAAAAATATATTATAATTATAATAAAACATAATATTAATTTATGAATATATTTTATGAAAATAAATTTCCTTTAAAATTTTTATATTAATTATAAAATTGTTTAATTAAAATTTATGTTTTACAAAAAATACAAACACTTAATTTATTATTTTTAAAACATTTATTTTCTTATTCCAAGATATAAATATATTCTATTTTAATTGATAATATACCTAAATTTTATTTATACTTTCATAGGCGAGGATACTATTCTAATGTCTGGATTACTTTTCATAATGGTTATATTACTATTCCAATGGTCAGGTTACTATTTCATGGGTATAGGTGTCGTAATTTCTATAAATGAAACTTATTTCATTCTTAATTTATGAAATTATTTATTTTATTGGGTTATATATGTGAAGCATGTGTCTTATGAAATTATTATATTAATGAAAAAAAATTCCATTGATAAAATTTTGGTTCGTTACATAGCCTTCATGAAATTATTTTCATTATTATTAATGTATTTCTTATATTTCATGCATTTTCCCTTCAGAATTAGAAATTCTGGTCTAATATTTCAAGGTTTTTTTACATTCATTAAAAATAACACCTGAAATATATTTTTTCATCTCTCTTTTCATAATATTCATATATATATATATATATATATATATATATATATATTCTTTCATTCGGATTATAATTCCAAAAATTCTTATTCCCAATAATTTTTTTCATGCATATTTCTTATTAAGAATAACATCCTTCACTATGTTCTATATTTCTATTATTTCAATCATTCTTAAACTAATGGTTGGAAGTAGTAGATTCTGAAGTATTACCTTTAGAAGTTATAGTAGAAAAGCAAAATCCATTTTTCTATTTTTCTTCTTTTCACCTCTCTTCAATTGTATATCATATTAGAATTAAATTCCTATAAGATCATAAAGGCTTGAATTTATAATATGTTTCATTTCATCAATAGATATCCTCTTTGATTCCCACTCCTTAAAAAATTTATCTTTGATATACTCTACTAAATGATCATTAATAATATTTTTATCAACAAGAGACTATTAACCGCCATAAAAAATTTGTATATATGAGAAACTGATTCTCCTGGTAAAAATTAAAAAACCTGATAATTTTTATACAATATCATTATTCTAGTATCCAACACATTTTAATTTCAAAAATGAATAATATAGTTTATTTTTAATTCCACTATCCATTTCATAAGAATATATCTGACTATAGATATTCCAAAGAATTTTATTTTTGACTTAATAGTTCTATTGATATTCAACCTTCTCTAATCAAGTAAAATTTCAAATATCTTTCTCTAAAATCTTGTAATTTTCAATCATCATACTATAATTTTCAGTAATATTTTTAATCACAAAATTTTTTATTGTGTCTCTCTGGTACTCATAATATGCACCATAAAATTTGGGTAACTAACTAAGATTCATGTTCTTTAACATTCCAATATGAATGCTAGAAACAATATAAAAATATTATTCTCTATTTTACTTGTTTACATAAGGAAAAAAGGCATTCTTTAATACCAAATGTTTTTTTTTGAAAATGACAAATTTAAGAGGGGTGGGAATGAGAGTGAATTAAAGTTTTTTCAAACTTAAAATTTTATATCTCTTTATAAAATGATTTTATAAAGTTGTAATTTTGGAAATATTAGAGAAAAAACAACTAATAAATTCAATGGAAATATTCAATTCAAAAATCCTAAAATTTCTAATGTAAAAACGTTAATATAACTAGAACAAAAAAAATTAAAAAAATAATGTGGTCCTAAATAATAGTCTATATATCCCTAAGTAATACTATTGAAAGAAAATGTAGTTCCTATAACAAGAACTATTTTCATTGATCCAAAATTACAGGAGGATCAATACATAGATCTAATGGAAATAATTTATGAAACTATAGTACTTCTTCAATCTAAAATATTATAAAAAAAAGTTATATCCCCTTAATACTTTAATAATGTCCAACCTTAGAAAGATCTTACTCTAGAGATCCTATTTGACTATAATTTCTTTATCAGCTATATTCTTATCCACATAAATTCTTCAAACATATAAGATTAAAAGTAGTAGTTCCTATCCTCAAAATTTTTCAATCTTAATCTTACTAAAAAATGATTAAAAAAGTAGACTTAGATATTTAACAATGAAACCTCACATAAAAAAATCTATAGGATTATATAAAAAATATTTTTTTTGGAAGATCTCAAGTCATTAAAGAAGTGAATATTTCTCTAAATTCAACACTTTCATGTGAGATAGTTAAAATAAATTACTAATAACTTAAATCATTGTCTCTTATTTATAGTCATTTTGTGCAAAATAACTCATAATAGAACTCTCTATACAATTTTTTCACAACTTTCACTTATAAAATACTTAGAATCTCTAATATGATCTTCCAATTCTTTATAGTTTAGGTAACTTTATAATGTTCTGGAATAAAAAATGCATGGAATCAGATCATCCAAACATGTGATTAATAATTTAAAACTGCATGAAAAATATTGAACAAAATCTTCATTCTAAGTCAAGAAAAATTTAGATTGTGTTGTAATTCATAAAAATAATGGACTCCTAAAATGTC
Source organism: Viscum album (assembly GCA_963277665.1). Classification (NCBI taxonomy): domain Eukaryota; kingdom Viridiplantae; phylum Streptophyta; class Magnoliopsida; order Santalales; family Viscaceae; genus Viscum; species Viscum album. The sequence goes on along the minus strand of OY728132.1, from coordinate 2,095,672,613 downwards.
ATTTTAGGAAAATTATTCAGTACTATATTGTTGATTAGAGTTAAAAAGTGATATGGGGAAAATCAATCCCTCTAGTTTGAGTTAGGTTATATCGTGGGAAGTTATAAGATATAACATGTGAGAGAGATTTAAAAATGAAGAAACAATAACTTGAATTATTTTCTTAGAATATCAGAGGAAGATTCTTTGGAATGACAGGAATAAGAGTATTAGGGAATTATGAAAACATACCTAACTTCTATGACCACTTTGAAGAACTTCAGTCAATGGGTCGATTATGGTATAGTTGAAGAGGATTAGTGAAGTGGGAAAGCATGATAAAGTGATCAATATGAGGGAATGGAAACAAATTATCATAAAAACATAGTTTTAAGTATTTATTATTGGATTGAAAATGTGGAAGTACCCACAACACTAAAAAAAACTCCCAATAGTGCCACCAAGTACTTGGTTCTAGTTAATCGATTACCCGCAAGTCCTGAAAGTGGACCTTCTACCACTAGACTTCCACAAGATCTTTGATGATAGTAACTAGGTAATCGATGCCTATAATACCTGGGTACCTCGTCTTAAACCTCATTCTCCCTTTGAGGGCCTCAAACCCACATTCTCTACCTAATTTACACCAAAAATAAATTCCAAAGGTTGAAAATAAATAGATAAAATAACATGAAGGGTAATGGCCTTTACAAAAACTCTTAACCAAAGATATAGAACCACTCTTCTATAAACCACCTATTCTATAATGCCTATCAATTAATTACTGAATAAATGAGTGGACCACAAAACTGACCTACAATACGAAATTGGTTAGAAACCAATGCTAAGAGTATTAATCCCACAACATGGGATCCATTAACCTATTTATACATGTGTTAGAGAATATCCACAAACCAATGCTAACTATATGAAATTAATCAAAACATTATTAAAATAATAATCTAAAATTCATGTCATGTCATACAGTACATAAGAATCTATAAAGGTAATTACAAGGAAAAGGAAATCATATGACAACAACTTTTACTCCAACCAATGAATCACCATGAGCTTGTAAATCCCACCTGATCATTGAATCTATCCTATATATTTTTAAAATTTTATTTAGAAGTAAGAATTCGAATATATGTATAATTAGTAGGTTTCTACAAAAGAAAAAACCCTAAAAATGTGGAAGAAACATATTAAATCCTATATGAATAAAGAGTGAAGTCGAGTCATTCCCTGACCCAGGTTAACTATAAACACATCTAAAAAAGTCTCACTCAACAAATCCATATGCTATAAAAATATTTTAAACATGAGAATATATGAGGAAAGGTACCCCATATATTATTTATAAAATATACAGTAACTCCAATTTTCATACCAAAACCACTTTTTATATACCACAACCACATAACACATGCCAAAACTACAAAACCACTAGCACATATCCACTAGTAAATAAACCACATACCACATCTACATAACATATCATCACACTATGTGTTGAAACTATAGAGGGAGTGGGGAAATAGTAATCTACCTATATTACTCATGTCCTATATGTGGGGGTTCATCCATTAATTATAAACCCATATGGGTATCATTCAGGTTACATATATCATGTTATGGGGTATAAAAAAATACAAAATATAAGATGATATATAATTAAACAAAATTCCCAAACTAGGTTCTAGTTTCCATCAACACATCTACAATAACTACCCATCATAATACCATATTCATATTGAAACAACCACCACAACCATTTTTATCCTCACAGTGACCAACCATCAACCATACAACATGAATTTAAGTCTCCTCATTCCCATATATCATAAATAATTGTATATTAATCATTTAACAAACACATTAATTTTATTTTCCACATTACTTCCCAAAACATTAATCATTAATACTCACATAACATATAATTATGCCACTATTATAATTAAAGTTATTCAATACAATACATCCTCATTACACATAATTAAATTATTTCATTAATCCATCTTGATTCTATATCATAGGAAATTAAAACACACTAAACATGCCTATTATATTTAATTACCACATCAACAACCACGTCATAATATATTTCACTTACACAAAAAACTAACTATATCATGTCCTATTTTAACACCACAAACAAATGAGTAACATAACTCTACCACAATAATTATAAATACATGTCATTTATTTATTTCTTCTTTATCAATATACCATCATGTTACAAACACAATAATTTTAATCAATTAATTCCATAATTTTCAATTTTTCATTAACATACTATCATTTAATTTAACCCGATAATTTGAATAATAATTCTAGACATTGACAATCTCTTTTAACATAGCAGCATGCTTGTATAAAAAATAATCGATAAGGGAAATCATTTAAAACATTTAAGACATGTTTCTATAATAATTTAATTCAATTATTTTATTTCACTAAGGATAATTCCAAAAACTTGCCTAAGAAAACCAAAGCATGATTAAACTATATAAACAATAGTAAATATAAGAGATTATATGAATATATTACCTCAAATCCAAGCTTGAATTAACATGTCAATAAACAAATGAATCTCAATGGTGAAATATTCATAACACTATATGAAATCCGTAATTAATGATATATTATCAATCCTCTACCACCATGACACTTCAATAATGTCTTTAGACACCAAAATAATATAGCAGGGAGGTAGAAGATATAATAAATAAGAAATAAATACATTAATAAATGTGAATATGAAATTTTGAAATAAAGAAACTAAAGGTTTTCAAAAGAGCAGTATGATATGTTTTAGAAAACCCCATTGTCTATAAAATACATGATAAAGGGGAAGAAACTAATTTAAATTCAAGAAACCACTAAAATTTCTATTTAAAAAGGGGATCAGAAAATTAGGTCATAATACATTTCTTTTCAGCACAATAGGGGTCAATCATCTAGAAATCTAATAATCATAATACAAGACACCCATATATTGGGGTAAAACCATTTAAACTTTGGTTATATAAAATAAAAATACTACATAATCGTTCTCATCATGTTATAATAACTGAGGGCTTGGTATTTTTCCTTATGATACTAAATCCCATTCAATATAATAACTACATCATTCATCAACACAAAACACTTCAACCCAAATAATATCACAATTCTAACCCCCATGGTGAAACATACAAACCTTAGTAGATCCATGACCAAAACTTTGACGTAACCACTCACTAAAAATGACTAGAAAAGACACCTAATATTTACTCATAAAGAAAGTATGATATAATTAATATAATTACACCGTAACAGCATAAAAAATAGTGAAGGAAACAAACTGTGGTGGAAAGAGGTGGCACATCTTTCTCCACACTAGTTAATAAAATATTATAATGCAATGACTCTCGTTATTTCATGCTTTGTGAATTGGATAATTTTTTTGATAAAATTCAACTTCACCTCCTGGTATTCAACTCTAGGCTCAATCTCTCCACCTCTAATATCTTTAAAACATTAAGTATAGGTCCATCAAAATCTAGGCCTCCATATCACCACTCACATTAAATCATATCTACTACTATATATTCCAAGAATCATTATTTTTGGATTGTACTCTTTAATTATATCACATATAACGATCTCATTATTTGTATGATTATTTTATGGATATTTTTATGTTATATATTTATAAGTCCTCTAGAAATTCTGATGTCTTCTATTTCTTAAATCATATCTTATGTGGATGGAGATCCAATATTCTTACACCTTATATGATAAATGAGATGAAGATCCTCAGAATATTACTATAATGTGTTCAAGGATATAATATATTTTTTATTTTCTTGAAATAATCAATCTTTATGGTTAGATCGGTGACATGCAGTCTTCTTGTTTTTATATTTTTTTTATCATCTTTTAACTCTTTCTTTAATCCCAGGATGTTTTTATGCATGAAAACCTTTAAGGATATTATTTATCTACCTCATTTACATTCATAACATAACACCCTAAGATTTCATAGTACGTTATCTCATTAAAGTAATTCAATAGCTTGCGCTACACGCAACACTGAGTTCAAGCACACCAGAACTTACCAAACTAGTCGTTCAAACAGAGGTTATGAATAGTATTAACTACATTTTGAATCTTATACACTATATATAATTTTAACATCCGTATTATGTGTTTCTTAGACATAATATAAGAACAAATTCATTTTTTTCGATAAAAGAAGTATTTTTAAAAAATGCAATTTTACCGCCTTTTAATGGAGAACCTTTTTTAAAACCAATATTAGACAATTTCATATATTCAATTTAATGAAATTAAATTCTTATTTAGAAGTGGGAAATAAAAATTTAGTTTGGATAAAATTTGGGTACTTTTCTGATAACTTTCATATTTTGATTAATAGTGAAAAATACTATGTTATAATTAAAAAAAACTTTTGTAATAGAAATAATTTATAATGATAAATTATGAATTTAAATGGTTTGGAAGTATAATTAGATTATATTTTTATCATTTGATACAATTTAGGTCATTATATGTAATTTCAAATTTAAATTTGACATAAACACATTTCAATCTTTTGATAGTTTTTACTTTTTTTTAAAACATGCTTTTTGGTTTTGACAACATGAATTAATTTTAAATTAATAAATGCAACTTATATGTTTCAAATTTGGTAAAATAGAATTAATTTGTTAATTCGGAATATCAAAATTATCTTAGGGAAAATTTTTTGTATTTTTTTGAAAACTTTAAATTTTTTATGAATAGTGAAAACACTACGTTATTGTTTAAAACTGACTTTTCATTTAAATAATTTATTATTTTATTTAAATTTATTTTACATCAAAATATATACATAATACCTATATATTTTCAATTAAATTCATTGGATTCATTTTTGTAATAATATTAGATATATAAAATTTTATTTAACCTTTCACAGTCTTTTACCCACCTCTTACGAGCATTTGCAAATTTGCATAAAACGTAATTTTACTGCATCTGTGAGTGGAATTTCAAAAATACGAGAGACACGGTTGATATTAGTAAGAAAAATATGGTTCAATAAGATGAAAATAACTTTTGGTGAGTAGTAACTTATTACTTTTATTTACCACTGTTAAAAGTAAATAGGGTAATTAAGGGTAAAAATGATATCATAATTACCCTAACACATGTCCTAATTCTATGGGATAAGTATAATTAGACCAAAAACAACTTTAGGAATAAAATATGATCCTATTTTTCCCCTTGGATTAGATTAAGACATTTATTATTATTTTATTTAAAGAAGAGTTAAAAGAGTTAAATTGAAGGTTTAATAACTAAACCATTTTTAATATTTGGTTACACACAATATAATTTCGACAATAAATATTAATTATAAATATAAAACTATTTACTACATAATTTTATTTTATTTTTAATTTTTATACAATAAATAATTTAATTTATTTATGACACAATGATGACGCAATAATTACCTTAATGATTAAATATTAAAATAATTGATATTATAAATATCCAAATAAATGTAATTTGAGTCTTTTGATGAATTAAAATAATTTTCTAGGTTAATATAACATTTTAGTATTTAACATATGAATTTATTTAGAATTAATAAATTTTTTAAGACTTTAAAAATAATAATTTATTAAATAATGTCAAAATTGACATAATAGAGTTTTTAAAACAAATACTATATTATTGGGTGATATAATATTCCTAAAAATCTAAGGTTTGGAAAAACGGCCTTAATAACATTATATATGTCATTAATTTACATATTGAGGTTCTCTTGGAATTTTATAGTAATTTTATTAACCATATAATATAAAAATACAAAGAGACATGGTAAATGTCAAACTATTTATCTAAGAGTTAAATCTAAATGATAAGGATAATATGATGACTTAAACATGTCTAAAAACTATTGGTTGTGAGGTTTTCGACACATACCCACCTTAGCCTTTAAATAATTAATTTTTGAGCCATTATAAACCGAAAATTATTTTATTATAAAATAATACTTCAAGGTTTTTTTAAAGTTACCCTCACCTCTCTTATAAAAGGGCACTTCACCTTATCTTAATTTCACACCTCCAAAGTCTTTTGGATCATCCAAACCCTGCCCAAATGTCCTCCTAACATTCCTCCCTTTATCCTAGAGACCTTATTTTCGTCATAAATCCAACATAAGGTGCCCTTTTGATCAAATCAAAAGGAAGAACCCGAAGAAGAGATAAATATTTAATTACCACTTTCAAGTTCTTTTATTCTTCCACTTCCTCTTTCTTTGTTGTTTCCATTATAAAATAATAACTACAATATCTTCTATATACTATTATTTCATTATAAAAATTGTACAACCATAATCATTATTCTATACATCCTATAAATGCCAAAGTCACCATACGTACATACGTACGGATTACTGTCTCCACGTCATGGTGTAGTTTGTTATTCAAACACTTCATTATTTGGATGGGTATAATAATGAGTATAACAGATGTGAATAATAAATATAACATGTTAATTATTATGTATGTATGATATAACATCCAATTACATACGTTTTTCCATCAATATAACGATATTGTCGCTCGTGCGTACATACAGATTACCGTCTCCACGAAGCGATGAGATTCAATTCCACATTCACCATTCAAAGATGATTATAAATATATATAAATATATATATCATTAATAAGTATTTAATATATGACATGATAATTATACTGTAGATATATATATGTGTGTGTTGGTGTGTGTGTACCTACATATATCTTATTCAGTTAGTTCCGTTCAATACGATATGAAAATCGAAACAACGTTTATGCGTACGTACGGCATACCGTCTCCATAAATGGTGTTTTCCATTTCATATATATGTCTATTATACATATTTATATTCTAAATATATATGATATATAAATTATGTTTTATATTCTATAAGTATTTATATCATGATCTAAGTGATACAATCAAGAGTAACAAGTTAAAACACCTACAATAAAGAAAGGGATTATTACCTGAAATGTTACTTTAACAAGGAAATTATTATTAAAATGGTAGTATAAAGTAATAAATGAATTATGTATGATATCATAAATATTAATATGGTTCTCTTATAATTTAATAACATACTAAGGTCTTCATAAAAGAGGTTAAACGTACCCTCGACTAAAGGAAGTACAAGGTAAGGGTTAATTTCACAATCTCTTTATTATCCGAGGTTGTTTTTACGTAAGTTTATCCGAGGTTGTTTTTATGTAAGTATCTACAGGGAAATATTTATTTTCCATGTCCATGTTTCATGAAAGAGTTTTCAAAGGGATTATTTTAAGGTAATTTTTTACTAAATCATCATTTTAAATGTTTTAAATATTTATTCTTTAAAATCATTCTCCTTAATTTCCATGTTTTCAAAATGGATTTTAAGGATTTATCTATATGGATGTCAATGTTTTTAAAATGTTAATTCCTTTAAAAAGTTTCAAATTGGTATGGGACACATTAATTCAAAACTATATTTTAAATTACTTCCTTTATATGACTTTTAAATGATATCCTGAAAAAGGGTTATTTCTTTCAAAGATTTTTAATGACCTTTTTCTACTATGTCAACATCCTTTACGGAATATTATTCTTGATCAAGGTTGATTTATTATACAAATATTCCATACTGTATTGAGGGTTTTGTAATATGTTTGATTGTGGATGTGTTGTTTTTATACCATTCATGGTTTATGGATTAAGTATTTACATTTCGTATTCTAGTTTTAATACGAATGTTTATGTTATTTTTAAAAATTTTCATATGAGGAATGCATTGGACTTAGTAAGTGATGGGTGGAGCCCGCTATAGCTCCTCGATGCATCGGTAGGTCTCATGAGACAAACTAGTGTCTTGGTACAAGGTGTTGACAAAAATATTATATGCAATCTTGGCACAAGGCCTTGAGTATGTGGTTATAAAGTCTAGATTTATGAATTCCATCATTATGAAAGTGGGTATTGATATTGCATGTGATTATTTGACTAGTATAATATCCATGTGAATAATTAAATGGAATTATTTTATTGTATCATTTCCATATATTTCTTAATTTTAAGTCTAAAAATATTTTTTTAGTTTTGTACATTGCCTTAAATTTTTATGCTTATTGGTTAATGCTTCCTCTATATTGTAATCCTTACTAAGAATATGAGCTCACCCTTTCTATGTTTAAATTTTCCCAGGATTCCATGAAGTTTATTATGATTGATAAGCAGGGTTAAGCTAGGGTATTAATGGCATTCTCAAATGATCATTTATCTTTTGTTTTATTTTATAATGTGTAATTTAACGTTCATGTATGAAATCTGTTTTCCAAAATTGCTAAACTGATCGGTATTTCGGGACTTGATCCCTTGTGATCATGTCAATGTTATGTAATAATGCACCGACTCTGGGTAACTGGGGTCGGGGAATTATAGTTGGTATAAGAGGATGTTTAACAATAACCTTGGAAACAAGATTTAGAAATACTATGATTAGAGAACCCTACCCTATGATAGACTTTGAAGATTAGTATAGATGAACTTCCTAGAATTTTGGTACTGTAGAGATTTTGTGAGTTTTCCAAGTAATACATCTCTGTCTGGATACGAGCAGGTAGAGGCGGCTCTGGCACAGATGTACCTAGGGGTAGAACCCGAAAACACCTCTTTTAGCTAGAATCGAACGGGAACTGGTGCACGACAATCGGCCTTGATTCACTCTTGATTACGACACTCTCGGGGGATATGCTTAGGATAATTATCATTTTCTTTACAAATCACTTTGAAGGGTTTATGAGTATATACCTCCTCAAAGAAAACATTTTTATGATTATAGATTATATCCATCAACTATTCAATTTATGTCAACTTTTTTACAAGTTTTGGAATTATGCTTTGTGATTCATAAACTAAACTAGTGTATTCCATTGTTCAGAAATGGCACCCAGTAGATGGAATGAGACCTCTAGAAATACGCATGATCCAAAGAGTAAGAAGGATCATATATTTCATGGTATTAATCCATCATTTAGAAATGAAAAAGTCTCCAATATATTATCATCATATGAAGAAATAGTATCATGTGTTAATAAGATAAGTAAATAATTTTTTGAATCCTATGGTTTTGAAGGGAAGGCCGAGAAGAAAAAGATGGTAGAGAGAAATATGGATAAAGGGAATAAGGGAAAGAAGGATTTTCCCATATGTGATAACTTTAGAAAGAATCACCTTGGTAAAATATTAAAGGGAATGTGAGTTTTTTATAAGTGTGGAGAAAAATGAAACCAAGTACATGATTTCAAGGGTGAGAAAAAGGTTTCAAATGTACAATGCTTCATCTGCGAGGAGTTGGGACACTACGTGAATCAATGTCCAAATAATCAGAGTATACCCCAAATGCTGTTGTTGGATAATAACCAAGTTATGATACTACTGAAGATGAAGAGGAATGATTAAGAGCTCTTATGTTGTTATTAAAGTATTGAGTCATTTGAGTATTGTATTAATTTTGTACATGTTATAATAATTATAGAGTATATAAGGATTGTACTGCAATACTATTTCATTAAGGACTTGAGATTAGTGGAACCAAGAAAAGTGACTCAATGGAAAGTTAAACTTCTTGGAAAATTCATGGTTAATGGGAAGATAAAACTTTAATATTGTCCTGATATTGAGGTATTTATTTTTGAATAAGAGATGATTGATTTGGATAAATTATATTGGATATTATTGACATCCTTGGAACTAGTTAATGGTTTGTTTATTCAATCATTGTTGGAGTTTACAACATTTTTGGATATAAAGAGTATATCCAGTATTCTATAAGGTATAATGGAGCATTAATGTAATAAATATGGTTATATGATAACTCAGGGTGTTAACGTGTTTTAAAATAATACATGATGAAGGTATTCACATGTTATTACATTGAAAAAAGGATCTTCATTGTGTTTACCTTAATTATAAATTTTGGACTATGAGTTTGGACAAAAGTATTTTGGATTAGTATAAAGGTTGGAATTTATTAAGTATGCCATTGGATACTATTGTTAAGGTTAAATAATTTCTTGAGGTTATTTTTGTATTGTCATAAAAAGGGCAACTCGGAGGTCAGACAACAACCTGTCGCGTCTGGCAAGGCCGCGAGACTTGAACCCGCAACCGAAGGGTGACAAGTGTGCATCACCAACCACTAGACTACGTGATGTCCTAGTTTGTATAATGTATTTTTTTAAATAGTATAAGAAATGAATTATAAATTCATTATTTTTGGAACCCTATATGATTAAGATAAATAGAATAATTTTGAATTCTATTATCTTTTGGAGTGAAAGATGAGTTTGTGGTAGGAATTAGTTGAATGATGAAACTCTACTTATCAAGTATGTGTGTGTGTATATATATATATAAATATTTCCTTATTTACTCTAATTCTATGAATAAATTAATTTTTAAACTTTAGGGAAGGGATATTAAAACAAAAAATGTGTTACCCTAATACCATATGTTTTGTTGAACCGATGATATTTTACATCATCTTAGATTGATGGCTTTGAGGCCCTCAATTTTACACTTATTTGTGATTGATGACATCAATAACTCCCTATAAATATTTATGTTTTTCCTCCAATTATGTGTCTCCAATTTCAACCAATGTTCTCCTAATTGAGATCATAATTTGGGGGTGACTTTTTCATTTCCCTATCCCTCTTATTAAGATTAAATTTTATTAAACCAATTTCTGATGTGGGTATTCCACTAGGGTATTTTACTATTTTTTACCTTTTATTTTCGAAGAAAAATTTCAAATTTTTAGGACGCAATTTATTTAAGTAGGGGAAAATTTAACACCCCAAGATTTCATAGTACAATAACTCATTAATGTAATTCAATAGCTTGTGTTACACGCAACACTGAGTTCGAGCACACCGCAACTTACCAAACTAGCCGTTCAAAAAGCAGTTATGAATAGTATTAACTGATTTTTGAATCTTATATACTCTATATAATTTAAAAATCCATATCATGTGTTTCTTAGAGATAATATAAGAACATATTCATTTTTTCAGATAAAAGAAGTATTTTTCAAAAAATGAAATTTTACCGCCTTTTAATGGAAAACCTTTTTTACAACCAATATTTGACAATTTTATATATTCAATTTTATGAAATTAAATTCTTATTTTGAATCAGGACATAAAAATTTAGTTTGGATATTTTCTTGGAACTTTTCTGATAACTTTCCTATATTGATGAATAGTGAAAAATACTAAGTTTTAATTAAAAGTGACTTTTTTAATCGAAATAATTTATAGTGATTAATTATGAATTTGAATGGTTTGGAAGTATAATTATATTATATTTTTATTATTTAATACAATTAAGTCATTATAAGTAATTTCACATTTAAATTTGATATAAACACATATCAATCTTTTGATAGTTTTTACTTTTTTTAAAAACCCATCTTTTGGTTTTGACAACAAGAATTAATTTTAAATTAGTAAATTCTACTTATATATTTTGAATTTGGTAAAATAGACTTCAATTTTGAATTTGGAATATCAAAATTAGCTTAGGGAAATTTTTTGTTATTATTCTGAAAACTTTTAATTTTTGATGAATAGTGAAAAACACTACGTTATTGTTTAAAACCAACTTTTTATTTAAATAAATAATTATTTTATTTAAATTTATTTTAGGTCAAAATAGATACATAATACCTATATATGTTCAATTTAATTCATTGGAGTAATTTTTTAATTATATTAGATATATAAAATTTCATAGAACTTTTCACCGACTTTTACGCGCCTGCAAGGAGCATTTTCAAATTCGCATAAAACTTAGTTTTACTATGAGTGAAATTTAAAAAATCCGAGAGACATTGTTGATATTATTAAGAGAAATTTGGTTCAATAAGATGAAAATAATTTTTGGTGAATAGTAACTTTTTACTTTTATTTACCACGGTTAAAAGTAAATAGGGTAATTAAGGGTAAAAATTATATCATAATTACCCTAACACATGTCCTAAATCTATTGGATAAGTCTATTTCGACCAAAAAAATATTTGAATAAAATATGATCCTTTTTGGTTTACTTGGATTAGATTAGGACATTTATTATTATTTTATTTAAAGAAGAGTTAAAAGAGTTAAATTCAAAGTTTAATAAATAAAACATTTTTAATATAGGGTTACACACAATATAAATTCTACTATAAATATTCATTAGAAAGATAAAAATATTTCTTACATAATTCAATTTTATTCATAATTTTTAGACATTAAATATTTTAATTTATTAATGACACAATGATGACACAATAATTACCTTAATAATGAGGTATTAAAATATTTGATACTATAAATATCCAAATAAATGTAATTTGAGACTTTTTATTAATTAAAATAATTTTATAGGTTAATATTACGTGTTAGGATTTAACATATGAATTTATTTTTAAGTAATAATGTTTTTTATGACTTGAACAAAAATCATTAATTAAATAATGTCAAAATTGAAATAATTGAGTTTTTAAAAAAATACTATATTATATGTTGATATAATATTTCCAAAAATATAAGGTTTGGAAAAAGGCCTTTAATAATATTTTATATTTCATTAATGAACCTATTGGTGTTCTCTTGGATGTTTATAGTAAGTTTATTAACCATATAATATAAAAATACAAAGAGACATGGTAAATGTCAAACTATTTAACTAAGAGTTTAATCTAAAAGATAAGGTTAATATGATTACCTAAACCTATCTAAACCCTATTATTTGAGCTTTTTTCGACCCATAACCACCTTATGTTTTGAATAATTCATTTTGGAGCCATTAGAAACCGAAAATAATTTTATTATAAAATAATATTTCAAGATTTTTCTAAAGTGACCCTCACCTCTCTTCTAAAAGGTCACTTCCCCTTCTCTGAATTTCACACCTCCAAAGCCTTTTGGCTCATCCAAACCCTTCCCTAATATCCTCCCAACTTTCCTAACTTCATCTTAGAGGACTTCCTTTAGTAAGAAATCCATCCAATGGAGCTCTTTTGATTGAATCAAAAGGAAGAACCCGAAGAAGAGGTAAATATTCCATCACCTATTCCAAGATCTTTTATTCTTCCACTTTTTCTTTCTTTGTTTTTTCCATTCTAAAATAATAAATCCAGTATATTCAATATACCTTTATGTTATTATAAAAAATTTACAACTATATTCATTGTTTAATCCATCCTATAAATGATAAAGTCACTATACATGTGTACGTACCGATTACCGTCTTCACGTCGTGGTGTAGTTTGTTATTCAAACACTTCATTATTTGGATGGGTATAATAATGAGTATAACCTATGTAACTAATAAATATAGAATTTTAATTATTATTTATATATGATGTACCATCCAATTACATACGATTTCTCCATCAACATAATGATATTTTTTCTCGTGCGTACGTACGGATTACTGTCTCCACGACGCGATGAGATTCATTTCAATGTTCACCATTGAATGATGATTATAAAAATATATATCATTAATAATTATGTAATATATGAAATAATAATTATACTGGATATATATATATATTTATTTATTTATTTATGTACTTACATATATCTTATTCCTTTAGTTCTGTTCAATATGATATGAAAACAGAAACAGCGTTTATGTGTATGTACGGCTTACCGTCTCCATAAACAGTGTTTTCCATTTCATATATATGTCTATTATAAATATTTATATTTTTAAAATATATGATATATAAATAATGTTTTATATTATTTAATTATTTAAATCATGATCTAAGTCATACAATCAAGAGTAATAAGTTAAAACACGTACAATAAAGAAAGGGATTATTACTCGAAATGTTAATTTTACATGGAAATAATTATTGAATGGGTAGTATAAAGTCATAAATGAATCATGTATGATATCATAAATATTAATATGGTTCTGTTATAACTTAATAACATACTACGGTCTTTATATAGGAGGTTAAACGTACCCTCAACTAAATGAAGTACAAGGTAAGGGTTAATTTCACAATCTCTTTATTATTCGAGGTTGTTTTTACGTAACAATCTATTGGGACATATTTATTATGCATGTCCATATTTCATGAAAGAATTTTCAAAGGGATTATTTTAAGGGACTTTTTTACTAAAATATCATTTTAAATTTTTTAAATATTTATTCTTCTAAATCATTCTCATTAATGTCCATGTTTTCAAAATGGTTTTTAAGGACTTATCTATATAGACATGAATGTTTTTAAAATGTTAATTCATTTAAAAAGTATCGAAATGGTGTGGGATTCTTTGATTGAAAACTATCTATTGAATTACATCCTTTATATTACTTTTAAATTATTTCATGAAAAAGGGATATTTATTTCAAAGATTTTTAATGATCATTTTCTACTATGTCAACATCCTTTACGGGATATTATTCTTGATAAAGGTTGATTTATTATACAAATATTCCATATTGTATTGAAGGTTTTGTGATATGTTTGACTATGGATGTGTTATTTTTATACCATTCATGGTTTATGGATAAATTATTGATATTTCGTTTGCTAGTTTTAATATGAATGTTTATATTATGTTTAAACCTTTTCATATGAGGAATGCATTGGACTTAATAAGTGATGGGTGGAGGCCGATATAGCTCCTTGATGCATCAGGAGGTCTCATGAGACAAACTAGTGTCTTGGCACAAGGTCTTGACCAAAATCTTATTTGTAGTCTTTGCACAAAGCCTTGACTGTGTGGTTATGAAGTCTGGCATTATGCATTCCATCATTATGAAAGTGGATATTGTTATTTCATGTGATTATTCGACTAGTAAAATATCCATGTGAATATGTAAATAGAATTATTTTATTGTATCAATGCCATATTATGCTGAAGTTTATGTTTAAAAGGCTTTTGTTTTAGTCTTATACATTTTCTTAAATGATTATGCTTATTTAAAAAAGTTTCTGCTATATTGTTATCCTTACTGAGCATATGAGCTCACCCCTTTCTATGTTTTAATTTTTCCAGGATTCCAAGAAGTGTATTATGATGGATAATTAAAGTTAATATAGGGAATTAATAGTGTTCTCCAAGGATCATTTATGTTTTTTTTATTTTCAAATGTGTAATGTAACATTCATGTATGTAATCTATTTTCCAAGACTGATAAATTGATCGGTCTTTCGGGAATTGATCCCTTGTGATCTTGCCAATGTTATGTAATAATGCACTGACTCTAGGTAACTAGGGTTAAGGCGTTACAGTTGGTATCAGAGGAAGTTTAGAAATAACCTTGGAAACTAGATTTACAAAAACTCTGATTAGAGAACACTACCCTATGATAGACTTTGAAGATTAGTATAAAAGAACATCCTAGAATTTTAGTACTGTAGATATTTTGTGAGTTTTCCAAGAAATACATCCCTGTCTGGATAATAGTAGGTAGAAGCGGCTCTGGTATAGATGTACCTAGGGGTAAAACCTGAAAACACTGCTTTGAGCCAGACTCGAACGGGAACTGGTGCATGACAACAAGCCTTGCTGCAATCTTGGTTACGACACTCCTGGGAGATATTCTTATGATAATTCTCGTTTTCTTTACAAACCACTATGAAGGTTTTATGAGTTTATACCTCCTCAAAGAAAACATTTTTATGATTATGGATTATATCCATGAACTGTTCAAGTTATGTCAACTGTTTTACATGTTTTGTAATTATGAATTGTGATTCATAAACTAACCTAGTGTATGCCTTTGTTCAGAAATGGCGCATAGTATATGGAATGAGACCTCTAGCAATACGCATGATCCAAAGAGTAAGAAGGATCATAAATTTCATGGTATTAAGCCAACATTTAGAATGAAAATAGTCTCCCACATATTATCATCATCTTAAGAAATAATATCATGTGTCAATATGATAGGTAAATAATTTTTTGAGTCCAATGGCTTTGAAGGAAATCCAGAGAAGAAAATGATGGTAGAGAGAAATACAGATAAAGGTAATAAGGGAAAGAAGGATTTTCCCATATGTGATAACTATAGAATGAATCATCTTGGTAAATGCTTGAAGGGAATGGGAGTTTGTTATAAGTTTGGAGAAAAAGGACACCAAGTACATGATTGAAAGGGTGAGAAAAAGGTTTCAAATGTACAATGTTTTATCTGTGAGGAGTTGGGACACTACGCGAATCAATGTGCAAATCATCAGAGTATACCCCAAATGCTGATGTTGGATAATAATCAAGTTATGATACTACTAAATATGAAGAGAAATGATTAAGAGTTCTTATGTTTTTATTAAATTATTATGTCATTTGAGTATTGTATTAATGATGTACATGTTATAATAATTATATAGTATATAAGGATTGTACTGCAGTACTATTTCATTAATTACTTGAGATTAGTGGAACCAAGAAAAGTGAATCAATGGAAAGTTAAAATTCTTGGAAAATACATGTTTAAAGGAATGAAAAAAACTTTAATATGGTCTTGACATAGAGGTATAGATATTAGAATAAGAGATGATTGATTTGGATAAATTATATTGGATATTATTGACATCCTTGGAACTGGTTAACGGTTTGTTTATTCCATCATTGTTGGATATTACAACATTTTTGGATGTAAGGAGTATATCCAGTATTCTATAAGGAATAAGGGAGCATGAATGTTATCAATATGTTTATATGATAATTCATGGTGTTACCATGTTTTAAAAGAATCCATGATGAAGGTATTCACATGTTATTACGTGGAAAAAAGGATCTTCATTGTGTTTACCTTCCTTATAAATTTTAGACTGTGAGTTTGGATAGAAGTATTTTGGATAAGTATAAAGGTTGGAATCCGTTAATTTGTACATTGGATACTAATTTTAAGGTTAATTTCTTGAGGTTATTTTTGGATTGTCATAAAAAGGATAACTTGGAGGTCGGACGACAACCTGTCACATCCAGCAAGGCCGCAAGACTTGAACCCACAACCGAAGGGTGACAAGGGTGAATCACCTACCACTAGACTACGTGATTTCCTAGTTTGTATAATGTAGATTTTTTAAAATATTTTTACAAATGATTTATAAATTAATTATTTTTGTAACCCTATATGATTAGGATAAATAGAATATTTTTGAAATCTTTTATCTTTTGGAGTGAAAGATGAGTTTTTGATAGGAATTAGTTGAATGATCAAAATCTTCTTATCATATATATATATATATATATCCTCTTATTATATGAATAAATTAATTCTTAATCATTGTGGAAGGGATATTAAAACCAAAAATGTGTTTCGCTAATACCATATGTTTTTTTGAACCGATGATATTTTACATCAGCTTAGATTGATGGCTTTGAGGCCCTCAATTTTACACTTGTTTGTGATTGATGACCTCAATCACTCCCTATAAATATTTAAATTTTTCCTCCAATTATGTGTCTATAATTTCCACCAATGTTCTCCTAATCAAGATCATAACTTTGTGGTGACTTTTCCATTTCCCTATCCCTCTTATTAAAACTAAATTTTATTAACCCAATTTCCGATGTGGGTTTTTCAAAAGGTATTTTTCTATTTTTAATATTTTATTTTCGAAGTACAATTTAAAATTGCGAGGGAGTAATTTATTGAAGTAGGGTAGAATGTAACACCCCAATATGTTATATTACGTTATCTCATTAAGGTAGTTCCATATCTTGTGCTACATGCAACACCGAATTCCATCGCACCACAACATACCAAACTAGTCGTTCAAAAAGTGGTTAGGAATATTATTAACTGAATTTTGAATATTAATACTCTATATAACTTTAACATCCTTATTATGTGTTTCTTAGACATAATATAAGAACAACTTCATTTTTTTCATATAAAATAATTATTTTTCAAAAAAATGCAATTTTACCGACTTTTAATGGCGAACCTTTTTTAAAACCAATATTTGACAATTATATATATTAAATTTAATTAAATTAAATTTTTATTTATAATAGGGACATAAAAATTTAGTTTGGATAAATTTTTGGTACTTTTTTGATAACTTTCATATTTTGATGAATAGTTAAAAATACTTTGTTTAAATTAAAAAGAAATTTTTTAATTGAATTAATTTATATTGATAAATTATATATTTGAATGGTTTGGAATAATAATTAGATTATATATTTATCATTTAATAAAATTTAGGTCATTTTAAGTAATTTCATATTTAAATTTCATATAAACACATCTCAATCTTTTGATAGTTTTTACTTTTTAAAAAACCCGCTTTTTGGTTTTGACAACATAATTAATTTTAAATTAATAAATGTAACTTCTATGTTTTGGATTTGGTAAAATAGACTTCATTTTTGAATTTGGAATATCAAAATTATCTTATGCTAATTTTTTGGTACTTTTCTGAAAACTTTCAATTTTTGATGAATAGTAAAAAAACACTACGTTATTGTTTAAAACCAACTTTTTATTTAAAAAATTAATTATATTGTTTAAATTTAATTTAGGTCAAAGTAGATACACAATACCTATATATGTTAAACGTTATTCATTTGAGTCATTTTGTAATAATATTATATATATAATATTTTATGGAACTTTTCACCATCTTTTACCCACCTCCTATGAGCATTTGAAAATTTTCTTAAAACATAATTCTACCACTTTGGTGAGTGGAATTTCAAAAATCCGAGAGACACAGTTGATATCAGTAAAAAAATTTGGTTCAATAAGATGAAAATAATTTTTGGTGAATAGTGATGTTTTTACTTTTATTTGCCACGGTTAAAAGTAAATAGGGTAATTAAGGGTAAAAATGGTATCATAATTACCCTAAAAAATGTCCTAATTCTATTGGATAAGTATAATTAGACCAAAAAACAACATTATGAATAAAATATGATCCTCTTTGGTAAACTTGTATTAGATTAAGACATTTATTATTATTTTATTTAAAGAAGAGTTAAAAGAGTCAAATTCAAAGTTGAATAACTAAACCATTTTTAATATAGGGTTACACACAATATAAATTCGACTATAAATATTCATTATAAATATGATAACATTTCCTACATAATGTTATTTTATTTATAATTTTTAGACATTAAATAATTTAATTTATTAATGACAGAATGATGACACAGTAATTACCTTAATAATTAAATATTAAAATAATTGATATAATAAATATCAAAATAAATGTAATTTGAGACTTTTGATGAATTAAAATAATTTTATAAGTTAATATGACATGTTAGGATTAAAAATAAGAATTTATTTCGAAGTAATAAAGTTTTTAGGACTTTAAAAAATCATTTATTAAATAATGTCAAGATTGACATAATTGAGTTTTTAAAACAAATACTATATTATTGGTTGATATAATATTCCTATAAATATAAGGTTCCTACAAAGGGCCTTAATAATATTATATATGTAATTAATTAAACTATTGGGGTTTTCTTGGATGTTTATTGTATGTTTATTAACCATATAATATAAAAATACAAAGAGACATGGTAAATGTCAGACTATTTAACTAAGAGTTAAATCTAAAAGATAAGCTTAATATAATGACCTAAACCTATCTAAAACCTATTGTTTGAGAGGTTTCCAAAACATACCCAACATATCCTTTAAATAATTTATTTTGGATCCATTAGAAACCGAAAATGATTTTATCATAAAATAATATTTTAAGCTTTTCATAAAGTGACCCTCACCTCTCTTATAAAAGGGAACTTCCACTTCTCTTAATTTCACACTTCCAAAGCCATTTTTCTCAGCCAATACCTACCCAAATATCCTTCCAACTTTCCTCTCTTCATCCTAGAGGTATTACTTTAGTCAAAAGGCCAACCTAAGGAGGCCTTTTTATCAAATCAAAATGAAGAACCCGAAGAAGAGGTAAATATTTCATCACCTCTTTCAAGTCCTTTTATTCTTCCACTTCCTCTTTCTTTTGTTGTTTATATTCTAAAATAATAACTCCACTATATTCTATATTCGGTTATGTTATTATAAAAATGGAAGAACAATATTTATTATTATATCCATCCTATAAATGACAAAGTCACCATACGTGCGTACATATGGATTACCGTCTCCACATCGTGGTGAAGTTTTTAATTCAAACACTTAATTATTTGGATGGGTATAATAATGAGTATAACATAATTAAATATTAAATTAAACATGTTAATTATTATTTATATATTATATATCATCCAATTACATACTATTTCTCTATTAATATAATGATATTGTCGCTCGTACGTACGTATGGATTACCGTCTCCACGACGCGATGAGATTCATTTCCACGTTCACCATTCAACAATGATTATAAAAATATATATATCATTAATAAGTATGTAATATATGACATAATAATTCTAATATAGATATATATATATATATATGTTTGTTTGTGTGTACTTACATATATCTTATTCACTTAGTTCCGTTCAATACGATATGAAAACGGAAACAGTTCTTATGCGTACGTACGGCCTACCGTCTCCATAAACGGTGTTTTCCATTTCATATATATGTCTATTATACAAATTTATATTCTAAATATATATGATATATAAATTATGTTTTATATTCTGGAATTATCTAAATCATGATCTAAGTGATACAATAAAGAGTAACAAGTTAAAACACGTACAATAAAGAAAAGGATTATTACCTGAAATGTTAATTTAACAAGGAAATTATTATTAAATGGGTAGTATAAATTCATAAATGAATCATGTATGATATCATAAATATTAATATGATTCTGGTATAATTTAATAACATACTATGGTCTTTATACATGAGGTTAAACGTACCCTCCTCTAAAGAAAGTACAAGGTAAGGGTTAATTTCACAGTCTTTTTATTATCCGAGGTTGTTTTTATGTAAATATCTACTGGGAAATATTTATTATACATGTCCATGTTTCATGAAAGAGTTTTCAAAGGGATTATTTTAAGAATTTTTTTTTTACTAAAATATCATTTTAAATGTTTTAAATATTCACTCTTCTAAATCATTCTCATTAATGTCCATGTTTTCAAAATGGTTTTTAAGGATTTATCTATATAGACATGAATGTTTTTAAAATGTTAATTCCTTTAAAAAGTTTCAAACTGGTATGGGACACTTTGATTCAAAACAATATTTTAAATTACTTCCTTTATATGAATTTTAAATGATTTCATGAAAAAGGGATATTTCATTCAAAGATATTTAATGATCATTTTCAACTATGTAAACATACTTTACAGGATATTATTCCTGATCAAGGTTGATTTATTATACAAATATTCCATATTCAATTGAAGGTTTTGTGATATGTTTGACTGTGGATGTGTTATTTTTATACCATTAATTGTTTATGGATAAAGTATTGACATTTCATATTCTAGTTTTAATACGAATGTTTATGTTATGTTTAAACCTTTTCATATAAGGAATGCATTGGACTTTATAAGTGATGGATGGAGCCCGCTATAAATCCTCGATGAATCGGTAGGTCTCATGAGACAAACTAGTGTCTTGACATAAGGCCTTGAAAAAAACCTTATTTTTAGTCCTGGAACAAGGCCTTGACTATGTGGTTATGAATTCTGGAATTATGCATTCCTTCATTATGAAAGTTGTTATTGATATTGCATGTGATTATTCGACAAGTATAATATCCATGTGAATAAGTAAATGGCATTATTTTATTGTATATTTTCCATACTATTATAATGTTTAAGTTTAAAAGGCTTTTGTTTTAGTCTTATAAATTTCCTTAAATGTTTGTGCTTATATATGAATGTTTCCACTATATTGTTATCCTTACTGAGCATCTGACCTCACCCCTTTATATATTCAAATTTTCCCAGGATTCCAAGAAGTGTGTTATGATTGATATGAGGGTTAATATAGAGGATTAATGGAGTTCTCAAAGGATCATTTATGTTGTGTTTTATGTTCTAATGTGTAATGTAACACTCATGTATGTAATCTATTTTCCAAGACTGCTAAACTGATCGGTATTTCGGGACATGATCCCTTGTTATCATTCCAATGTTATGTAATAATGCACCAACTCTGGGTAACTGGGTTCGAGTCATTACACATAACAATTCAAATATATAAAATAGATAGTAACACACATATAATTTATAATTGGGGATTAAAGTGTGTGTATTCATAATAAAAGACTGAATTGCAATATTCAACATACCCAAAATTCATTCAATATGAATAATATGAAAAATAAATTCGTTGAAATGGAATTAAAACTATAGGTAACCCTGATATCAATTTTTAATTGATTTTATGGTGTAGGTATGCATATTTCGGCATTATAGATCGAGAAAAGATTCCAAATAAGTGGAATTTCCTACAAAAATCACATTTATTCACACTTAATATAAGAGAGAAACCAAAATCTCATCTGATAAACTAAAAAATATATAAGTTAATATTACTAATAAAAAATCTACCTTTATTAGTGTATATAAAAAACTTTATATGTTATTTTTAAGTGTTTATAATGATTCCTATAATAAAGGAAGTTTTTATCAGTGATATGTGAGAATTTATAAAATGGGGCATTTATTAGAAATTTTGAAGTTCAAGGAAAATCTTGGCTTTATCAGTGCTAAACTCTAGAAATGATAAAGTCCATGTTTAGTTTATGTAGTTTATTATAGCCTTAAACCATATTACAATATCTAAAATTAAAAAATGTTTAATTTTACAACACAAAATTATTATTTTTACAAATAATAAACATATTATTACATTTCTATAAACCTTTACAATTATTGTATCAATTATTGTATAATCCATTTTATTATAAATTTTATAAATAAATAGTTTTAAATACAAATTTTTGAAATTAAAAATAGGTACAATAAATAAAAATAATACAAAACTTATGTAGCACATAAAGGAGATATTATCCAAGGATCAAATATCCATTGACATTATTCATAACAATGAAGCCTGTTCCATTGATTAAAATAATTTTTTTATTAATATTACTTAAAAAATAAAAAACTAACTATAATTTTATTTTTATATAATAACATAATAGACTTTAAGTGATTCATATTATTTTATGTTTATGGTAAAAATATTTAGTGAAAAAGGATTACATAATAATTAAAAAACATGTTAGAATATAACATATAATTATTATGATAAATACCAATTATAATTATAAAAATTCACATTGAATAATTTGGGGGAATATCACACATTAAATTGATGGGTATTTTTTCATATGGATCACACGCTAATTGATAAAATTTTCTTAAAATTTCCCAACAATTTAATACAATCTATTTTGTTTTGACTTTGAGATGGGAATTTGAAACTTAAATGAAGATTATTATTCTAAAAATGGAGTTCATATCATTTCAAGAAAATTACATGTCATATTGATGTGATATTTGTCTCTATATATTACACATAAACCAATGAAACCTATGTTAATTTTTCCAAACAATATGATTTCATTTGGTTATTATGATCATCTAATAATTTTTTATAGAACATAAAAAACTATTATCAATCCGAAAATAAATATTAAGAAATTACTTGAACGTCACATGTTTTATTGATAAGCTATTTGTTTGATATGTCACAAATGAATCAAATAAAAAGTCCATATTTTTTGAGTTAATAAGATAATTTTATAAGTTTTGATTATTTCATGAAATTTTATCAAACATTAAAAGAATTTCATTTCCAAATGACACTTTAGATTATTCATGTCATCTCATATGTGAGATTGATATGAATTTTTTCATATAAGATATATATTATTTGATAATTACTATCCTAAAGGGGAGAATCTGGAGTACTGGTAATATCAACTTAAAACCATATACCTTGGTAATCCATAAATTTTATTTTAATTTTAAAACTTTTAATTATAAGAATTCATAGGCTCTTTTTTGTGTTCAAATTTATGGATTGAACTATATTTTATGGAACCTTAAAATATTTCATGATATTACTTTATAAATTAGAACTTCAATAAGAACACATAACAGTATAAATAGTTTTGTATTTGTTTACTATTATAGGGTGTTACTAGAGGTAGATATTAACACTAGTTTTACTAATAGGGTTTTCCTCCCGAATCATGATGATGGAATTAGTCTTAAATATGAATTTTAGAAATCCCCTTATAGTTTTAGATATGGAATTATGGTTCATGTAATGTAAAATTACTAAAAGAAATTGGGTCTCTCCCATTTATCATTGGGAGTTTAAGCAAAGGATTATTTAAAAAAAAGGTTTAATTAATTATGATTATGTGAATGTTGTGCCAATTAATATATAGGATATTGAAGATGTTTTATAGAAAAAGAAAATAAGTTAATGAAATTCAAGTATTATGGTCAAATCATGGTGTGCGAGAGGATATGATCTGGGTTCAAAATTTAGGGTATTTTATAAAAATTGATGGGATTATTTTTAATAATATATAATTGAATTACATAGGTGGCTGGTGTTCTATATTAAACCAACATATAGATGGTATGTGGGTTTATCCTATATAAAATGACCAACACAGGTAACTAAAGTGATCTAGTATGCAATAGGATAATAAACATTATAAGAATATTCAAATGAGAGGATATAATTACAAAGTTTCTTTACTGGTAGCACATAATGTGGAAGTTCATTTTTATTAGTCTGGGAAGGATGGTTAGAAGGGATCTTAAGAGGAGGAGGACTCTAATATGAAATATGGAAATGAATAATTTAATTAATATGTTTATAAAAATATTATTGTTGGTAGTTGGGATAATGTAACTAAAATTGAGCGATATATTAATGGATCATCTCAATAAATCTATACGAATCAAATAATTTTTAAAAAATAAACTATATAAGTGAAAAGAGGCTGATATATTGTAGAGTATTATTAATTTTTCCTCAAAGGGAAGCAAGATGAAAGAGGGACTATTCTTCTATGAAAAGGGAAATGTTAACAAGATCCACTCCAATTTCTAATCAGCCTATGGTTAAATAATTCTTTTAAAGGGACAGTTATTTTAAGCCTATTTAAGCCAATTCATATCCATGTGATTGGGAATATTATTTAGATAATGATATTTTATATTATTATGAATAAAAATTTTGTTCCCACTAGTTTAGTCTCATATTTGTTTCTAGATACTTCATTGAATGCATTAATGATGAAATTTTAATTTTCCTATTTATAAAACTGATGATATATTCCCCTTGGATACACATAATATGTCATGAACTCTACTTGGCATGTATTGTTCATTATTTTTAATTTTTTGGTGACATAAATTAAAAATTTTATTTTCAAATCACCTCACTCTTATACTCAATTTTGTTTCTTACTTTTAATAAATATCTTGGGGATTTGATACCATTCCATTTGATTACATTTCTGAAAAAAAAATTAAGTGTAACATGTCACCATCTAAATATTGTTTACAATAATATGATTTTTTTAATCTTTTTTATTATTTTTACACATGTTTATAAAACATAAAAGAGTTATAATATTAATAAAATACATTGTATCATTCAGGTCACATCACACATCAAATAAAGGTACAAATGAATCAATGACCATTCCCCAAAATTTTAATGTCCATAAAAATATATTTTCCTCATTTTGATAATTTGATACATGTTTATATAACATAAAAAATAAATTTTTATCATTTTTTCAACAACATATTTTAGATTTATTTGCCATTTTTTATTACTAGTAAAAAATGAATTAATGATCATTGTCTTATTTTTTTTGGAAAAAATGAGTTTATTTTATCGATTATGATAATTTTATAAATTTTTATATAACATAAAAAAGTATATTTAATCATTATAATCACATAAAATGTATAATTGATGTGTATTTTTTTGATAAAGTTAATAAATAAATCCATTTTCATTGTCATTTTTTTGATAAGTCAAGATTGGTTGGTTTGTTTTTATCATTAGTAACATGTTTTCATTAGTTTAAAGGATTTTAATTAGAAAAAAATACATTATATCAGTCTAGGGAAATCATAAGTTGATTTTATGTGAGAGTTTTACCCTAAATTAATAAATTAATTAACATTAATGGTTTAAAACATTTATAAAAATATGAGATCATATGCTTGGTTTTAATTATTTGATTTTTGTTTATGATACTTAAAAATTTTCTTTAAATCCTTTTGATCACATCACATGTTGGATTTCTATGATATTTTTATCTTAAATATGATAAATGAATTCAATATCAATTTTTATGTTATCATCATTTGAAATGTGTTTTTAAAATGTAAAATCTACTAAAATTTGTAAAAAGAAAATTTCCATAAAAAATAACATAATATATAATATTAACAATGAAGAAATAATTTAATATAAATTATAGAATAAATATAATTTCATAAGTTATAGAAGAACAATTCTTAATAATGTTTTTAAACATTATAATGGAATGTAATTTTATTACCCATTCCTGAAAAAATATGTTTCACCATCTGGATAAATTTTTCAACTAATGATTTATAAGTGGCTAATAAATATTTTTATTAAAATTGTATTAATTTAAAAATGAACAAATCTCATAAATACCTATTTTTGGATTCCATTTTTCTTATGGTTTATGGAATCTTGATAAATTTATATATGTAGTGTCTATAATATAATCATTATTTTTTTGTATATTGTGAAAACATTAATAACTATAAGAAAATTTTTATGTTGTATACTATTATATTTAAATTTTATTATATATATATATACCTTAATACTTATCCTTCGATATAAATTCATCTGTTTATTTTCTGCACTAACGCCCCCATACCTTATACTTTTCAATACATACACACCACACTATTATTGAAAATAATCTTGTTAAAAAATTCAATTGAAATATTTTATGTAAAATGTGGAATATAGTGTAATAATAATTAGAAATGGGTAATAATATGGTACTTATTTATTAGATATCCATGAAATATATCTAATAGATATATTGTCAAGTTAACTGGATTTATAAGAATTAACATGTAGTTTTAGCTCAAAAATAAAAATCAATAAGTTAATTAGGTTAAAAAATATCATAATTTTAATCCAAGTATATATTTTTACCCTTATATGGTAGGTATTAAATATTAGTTGTCACCCCTTACTTTTTTTCAAACACATTTACAACTATGTGTGTTATTTTTATAATTTAAGTTGAGTTAATCAATGTTTTCACATTTTGGATCATCGATAAGTGAACTCCCTAGGCACGTCTCCACTAGGGTAGGCGATAGTGAATATCATAGATGTATCTACACAATTATGGGAGGCATTACCTATAAATGTACCTATCATCAACTATCATACATCACTATCTTCAATGAATTACTATAAATGTAAACTAATCAACAAAAAATATGCGTGTATATAATAAAACCATGATGTAATGTATCTGATTAAAAATTATAATTTACAATATTAAGATAATTGATAAAATTTAATAATGAGGAAAAAATAAAAAAAAATTAAAACTAACACATCTCAGGCAAGTGACATCTCAAATACTGATGGTCTAAGGGGGCCACCGTAATGATCTCTACTCTAGTATCTATCAACCAACAGCTCCATTCTCCATGGTCCCTCTTCCTCTATATAAAAATATCTACATGAACACCAGATGAATAACATGAAAGTACATATATAGGGGTGAGTATAACAATACCCATTGTGGTCACATTATGGCATCATGTCTTTAAGGGTTATGGTTTGATTATTGGGTTAAGTCTAATCAAGTGTCACATTATAGCCCATGGGAATCAAACTATGTAGGGGTTCTAGGGAATATATAAATGTATAATTCCCATATGTGATCGTTCACATGAATAAAGGTTTACTTTTATATATGGTAACCCTTATATATAAAGGTAAAAATGCATTATATATGGGAACCCTCATACTTTAGATTACAATATTTTGTGAAAATAGAGTAAGTGTGGAGGGAACACTATAATGTGTGTGTCTTGTTCCAGGATTGGGATACAATGGGTGAGAGACACACTATGAAGGCTTGACTAAATATGGTTAAAATTTCACGAAGGTTGGGGTTATTTTTCAACTTGACACTCATCAGTGATGTTGGATTATTACCTGTATTCAAAGAGGACTATCACACCTTGATGAAGGGTGGTCACATTGCAACCATCCATGCCAAATTTATATAAAGTATTAATTAATTAATTAAATGATATCTAAAATTGATATTTTTATATTTCCTCTGATATTATAATGGAAAATACATCCTTCAAAACATCTAGGATTTCAATGTCAAACCTCTCACTTCTCCTCCCCATATACTTGATTTTAGTGGATTCTTCACTAGGGATCACTAAGCAAGTGGTTTACCTTATCCTTTTCAGTGCCATTAGTTCTACTCAATTTATTAATTTATTCATAATGGATGTGGTTGCTTATTGTTATTGTTATATGAACTTATGATGGGGGTTCTTGATATTCAGGTTTTCCCTCTTCTTTTTGAGTGGATCCTCATCATCATATAACAGTTTCATTAGTTTATGTTAGTTGGTTTCCATGATCTCCCTTTGTTTGAATAAACATGTGGGATTGAAATTAAAAAATTATTTTTAAGCTGTTAAATTAATTAAAATCCATTTAAGAGTACTACTATATATGTTATATTGTTTCATATTCCTTTCATTTGATACAAGTGATAAAATTAGTTTCAAAAGAATTTTTTACTTATAAAAATTAATATTTCCTACTATGTACTTGATGAAATATCTCATTTCATTGAAATAGTTTTATGATGAAGTTGTAAGTATTTAAGTGGTTGTGATTCATGGGAAACTAGGGTACTAGGGTAATAAATATGGGATAATTACCATTAGTTTTATATTCATCTCTTCCTAGAAAATTCAATATTACATCACTAGTTTAGTATTCCACTCTTGCTATTGATTATTAGTGAAAGTTTTAGATTCCACTATGACTAAAGTCTTGTTAATATCTGATATTCTTGGTTATTGACATGTATAATGATTTTATTAGACCATGAACTTAGTAAACCAAGGGTACATCCCATGATTCTTGGTTGGAAATTTCATGTTTACTTAACACATTTCTTTTATTTTTAAACATATCAAGCAATTAACTTGTTCTTTAAAGTTAAAATTGTAACTTCATATGAATATTTTTATACTAGAATTATCTGATTAACTATCAAATGTTTCTCTTGGAACACTTGGTTTGTTTCTATTGGGCTTGTTATGATCATAGTTTATATATAACCACTGGGTGTATATAGACTTTGTTTTTATAGATTTAGGTAAGGGAATGGTATCACTTAGCTGTGGTGGATATTAGGGTTACCAATTTTGAGTTTAGTAGATGTTTTATGGTGGGAGTGATCTGTCATGTGACATAGATATGAAGAGTATATTTTTGGTTCAATTCTATTTGTTTAGTTTTATATTATAGGATCATCATTTGTATAACCTTCTTACCTTCCCATCCCTTTCTCCTTATTATTCCATTCATGGTTTATATATATATATACTCTTATCCCATGTTTATATTAAATGTTTTGGATGTGTTTATTTATTATCTTGTTTATTATTATAATTTTATTCACTTGATTTTATGACTCGAAATGAAATGGAATGGTTATATAGGGTTGTCGGTTAGATCACCATTGAAGGATTTATCAGGAAAAACCATCTTCACAGGTGTATTATTGATTCTCAAACACTATTTTACAACCTATGGGGACTGGGAACTCCCTTCTAGCCTTGTCACATGATGAATCAAGTAACAAATTAAGAGTATACAGGGTTGGTTTTTTATAAAATTATATAAATGCTTGGTTTTGATTTTTGTTATTTTTTATAGAAGTTTTAGTAGACCCGACATTGGATCTTTGAGATATGAGGTGTATATATCAAGTGAGTGTATGTCCAACCTTCATCAAAATAACCCTTAGGTTTACATAGATTATATGGGTAATATTATTTGGAACTTATTTTATTTTGGATTTGTTATTTTGTGCCTCTCCCCATTTTTTATACCTTTCCATGATCTTTTTTCACTTTATAGATATTTTTTATTTTAATTAATGTTATTTACAAGTTTTAATACACTTTATTTATTTTTTATATGATTTTTTATTGTATCATACCCCCTTAATGATCCTTTTTGAATGTTTCAAATGGATATATAGATATTTTTTTTAAAGATAATCTCAAAATGGATTATAATTTTATCGATATGGTGTTGAGATCCATTCAATCCATGGATCAGGGATTGGGAATTTGGTCAACTCACTCTAGGGAGGTGAGAATAGGTCCAAGTCCGGATAAGGACTGGGCCTAATATTTTATTCACCATTAACCCCAGCCTTTAATGGAGGTAATAGTCCTTAAGAGTCATAGGATTAGTTATAAAAGATTAAAAGGATTTTCAAATTATTTGATACCCCAGATGCTATCAAAGTGAAGTGTGATTATTTTATGGTGGAAGGTCCCAATAAAAAATGGTGAGAGTATATTTTTTATGCTAAGTTTTTTGGTAACTAGGAGTGGAAAGAGTTTAAATATTTGTTCACTAAGTTTATTTATCCTACCATGATGTATTTGGGGAAATTTCAAAATATTTTTTAACTATAGAAAATAAAATATAAAATCATGGATTATATAAACCATTTTGATGTGCTCAACCATTTTTCTTCTAAGATGGTTTTGAATGATAGATTGAAATCCTAATGATTTGTGATAGGATTCTGACTGAACATATGGTCTCATGTTTTCGTGTTAAAGATTCCCACCAATGTATAATTGTTGGATCTAGGCCAAATGGTAGACATATATTAATCTAGGATATCGTGGATGATTTTATTACTCCCATTATTAGTGTAAGTGAATGCTTCATCATAGGAAATAAGAGGAAACATGATCAATCTATAATGGGTGGTTATCATGTCTCTAAGAATCCATTGCATTAAAATTCATCCTTATGAATGGGTAATAGATCACTTTTCGACCATCAATGTATTAATGTTGGGAATATAAGACTATCATTATCAAAGGCCCCCTATACTTTTCACTCTTATGAGCATGTGAAACACCTTGTCGAATTTTGAATATCAAATCCATCTCATCATAATGGTATAGGATGTGACACCATATATTTTAGTTATGTTTCATTTTCAAATTGCACATATATGTTTTTATATGTTTAAAATTTTATTTATGTGGGTTATAGGTGTTTGAAAGGATATAATAAGAATGTTCCTAGATTGAGGGTGGTGTTATAGCTTTAAAAACTACAGTAGCCATGCCAATTAGCTGGTGGAGCTCCATTGGCAAGACGATAGAGTCTACAAAATCTATAGTAGAACATTACATTCCATCATCCCATAATATTGAAGGAAAATACTATATTTTGGGGTTATTGGGTGTTTTTTTCTACCCAGAGGAGATAGTTGATTGATGGAGGCCTCATCTCACTGATATCACTATTCGATGCCCAATAATTAATGTGGGTTGTGTTAGTTTTTTTTAAAACACAAACCTTATCTTAGTTTTATCACTATCTTAGGCCTCTCTCAACCCCCAAAACCCTAGGATCTCTCTTCCAATGATTTTAGGATCTCTCATATCCTTTTATATCTTCCCTTTGATGCTCGTACATTGGTTTAGTCACTCATATCTAATCTGATGAGTTATATCTGGATCTAGATCAATTATCTACTCATTTACTTGGTCAACCCAATTATATTCTTGATTTATTGATAAAATTATTTTTATTTTTCATGGTATAATAATTGATTTTTTGGTTTTTGATATAATCCGCACCTAGATTCAGAGAATTAGCATCTGCGCACCATTTGGACTTAGACCAATATTAAAAACAGATCTTTTTAGAATGTGTGATATTATCCTACCTTTTGGATGTTTATTCTCTTTGAACCTTGATTCTATATTTACAAATTTTGGTGTCTTGGGGATGGTTCTAGAATTTAGAGTGGTGAAATTAGACTCGTAAAACAACCCTTGTTATTGAACTTTCGGTGCACCTATGGTAGGTGGTCTTTATCATTAGTGAATGATTATGTGGATTCT
The DNA here is from genome assembly GCA_963277665.1 of Viscum album. Classification (NCBI taxonomy): domain Eukaryota; kingdom Viridiplantae; phylum Streptophyta; class Magnoliopsida; order Santalales; family Viscaceae; genus Viscum; species Viscum album. Next base: position 2,095,640,392 of record OY728132.1, on the reverse strand, counting down.
TCAAATAGTTTCCTGCATTTGTGTGTACCCAAATGATACATATTATTGATGATTTATCACATGTGGAATGTGTGTGCATCCCTATGAGACTTATTCTTGATATATGATCGCATGTAGAATACTTTTGTATCCTTGTGAGATCTATGATTGATGTTTCCTCACATGTAGATTTGTGATGCTAATGAATACTTCTTGACATATTGTGATATTTAATCTATAATCTTAAATACATGTATTTCATGTGTTGTTCCTCTATCTTATGTAGTTGAGTATGCAATTTGTTCCATATGAACTACCCCCTAAGGGGGATGTGTCAAACATTCTGTCGACATGTACATGAGTTATCCCTTAAAAGAGGATTTGTTAGAAATGTTTATAAACTATCCCATTGAGAGGGATATGTTAGGTGGTTAGTTGAAATTTCATCCATCATGGAGCCGAAAAAGGTATATCTGGTCTCTAAATACCCTTCATATATGTTATGTTTGTGTGATATACTTTTTGTTGTTTTGGCATGAACCCTTATATATTATGCAATTATGTTAATAACCCATTGGAAGTGTCCTACTAGGTTTCACGCTCACACCCTATATGGGAATCTAAGTACAGGTGTAGATTTAATGATGAAGGATCTAATGAATGTAAATTTCCCTACAATGTTCATTTGAGTATGATAAGTAAGAGGTTGTGGGGTGTTGTAAGAGAGACTTCACGCTTGGATATATGCGACTTTATTTCTTAGTTATTTTTATACTATACATTGATCTACTACTTGCGGGTAACCTCATTATTTATTTTAGGTTGTGCAACTTACATGAAATAGTTCTATTCCATGGGTTGGTAATTTATGCATATGATCTTACTCTAATGATTTATTTATTCTTTACGTATTTATTTGTATTGTTATTTCTTCCATTTTATGCTATGATGATTATTTGATACTGAGTGAATAGCTTCACCTTGATTCCCCTCTTATCCCTCACCACTAATTAACAAACTCTTTCATGTGATGAGATATACATGAGGTTGGGATGTATTCTGTTCCATACCTAGTGATCCATGTCGGGGTGTTAAAAATGGTATCAATGTAGGTTCACTAACTTCACTCCTTTCCTTTCCTTCAGTTAGGATAGGGTAGGTAGGTGAAAAAATGGTTGAGATTTGGGTAGGGGAACTTTGTTAGTGCATGTTCATCACTATATAGTGGACATTCAACTTACCATGAATGTAGTGATTGATTCTCTTACTTTTTTATGTCGCCTTTAATTTATATTCAACTTGGGTGATGCACATGATGTTCGTATGCTTATTTTTGGGATATTGTGTGTATCCAAAAATCATATATAGGCATGTGGGATCACAATTTATATGAATGATAGTTTCATTAGATAGAGCTCAAATAACTAAAATTCATGTTAAAGTTTATGATATATAATATTGTTGCATCACTGCTTGCATTCTTTCATTTGAGGCTGAGTATTATATGATTGAGTATATAAGTATGTTTGTGGATAATGTGTAGGTACTGGATGATTGGATTAGTATAGGGGTAATTCATAAGGCGATATTATTATTTTATGTGTATCATCTTAGGTTGAAAACTATTGTGTGTACTTGTGATCTATAACTTGTCTTCTTTGTTTAGTTGTTATATCTCTCTGATAGTTTGGTCAAGAATATCAGGAAATTTGGCCTCATAGATATATTTCATAGATAATTAGGGAAGTTTATTATAATGATTTCACTAGAAATTAAATCCTATTTTTACCCCATGTTGTGTAGGAGAAGGCAGCTAAGAGTGCTCCCACGGTTACTCCAGTAGCTGAAGCTATAGATGCATTCTAGGTTGGAATCTTCCAACTGGTACAAAATCTGGGTGAAGGATCCCACAAGGGTGCACCAATGAAGTTTGACTATGCTCATGGAATCCAACAATAATATTCCCTGGGATTCTAGGGAACTAGAGTCCCTCAAGTTATAGAGGACTGGATACAGATCATCAAGAGTATCATTGATATTGAAGAGACCCCGGAGGATTGAATGGTAAATATTGAGACCTTTATGAATTATGGAACTACTCAAAGGTGGTTGTAAATTATGATTTAGGCTATTATATGTGAAGTAAAGATGTGGGTGACCTTAAAGGACATATTCTTTGTGGATTTATTCCTTGATGAGTTGAAGTTGTATTATGATTAGGTGTTCAGGGAGTCCAACAAGGGATGATGTAGGTGTCTACCTATTCACCATGATTCACTAAGTTGATTCAAGTTCCTCCTGTTTTAACTAGGAACTAGGCCCATAAATATAGGATATTCAAGATCATCCTTTGTTTAATACTAGAATTCCATGTCAATATATTTGATCTCATGACCTACACTATAGTGCTTCATAATTCTATAATGCAAAACAATGGCATGGAGGAAGTTATATCAACATGTCTTATTCTAGCATCCAATGGATCAAATTGTGTTTTCTAAAATGTTTTCCTAGTTAATTATTCCAATAATAGGAAAATGAAGTTAGAGGATGGAAATGAGGGTAGTGGTCAATAGTCAGAGCAGATAATAGGTTCTTCTGCTCCCTTTATGGGAGATGCATCTGATATGTGATATAACTGTACACAAAAAGAACATTACCTAAAGGGATATACTATTTTTATTAATAATTTTCACTATCATAGGAAGGTTTCTCATCTAAATTAGATCTTTGATAAGTCTTTATAGATGAATAAAATAAATTTTAGACATGATGTTGGTGGATTACCTTAGTAACAAGCATGGCCACAAAATGGGTTAATCATTCAGGTGACTCATGATCCTCTAGGAATAATGGAATGATTTATGGTAGATTTATGTAGATAATTATGATCTAGATGATAGTGGGGTAGAAAATTAAATATTTCAAGATATATTATTTATTTCTTTGATACTCTCTATTGGTTTGTTTGATATTAGCACATCACATTCATTCATATCTTCCCAAGTGGTTACATTGTTAGAATTACCGGTTATTTTCAATTTTGAGATTTCATCTATCAATAAACCATTAAAAAAATAAATTTAATTGTTTTCATATATTTCCATAGTGTCTGATGGTGTTTACTAGCTTTGAGAATATGTAGATCTTAATAATTCTAAAGATGTTAGGTTTCTATGTGATCATTATAATGGACTAGTTGACCATATATTGTGCACACATATATTGTTAACAAAGATGATTAAATTTTATATCTCCTAACGAGGTTAAGTTCATGTTTTCTAGTCAATGGGATGTTGAAGTAGGCAGAGTGAGACTATATTATCATAAAAGAGAATCATTTTCATTATTGGTGGCTAGAATGATCCTTATAGTGGATCAGACAATGACTCCCTCTTATATTCCTCCTATGGTGGGATTATTCCATGATGTATTTCCAGAATGTTTTTCAAGGTTAACATTAGATAGTTGAATTTTTTTGAAATCGAGCTCATGCTGATTGAAAATGGTGGACGATATTCTTCATCTTTGTGTGGATTGTAGGAAGTTGAACTTGATCACTGTGAAAAATAGGGACTCGTTTCTAGGTATTGATGAAAAATGTGATAAATTAATGGGATCCTAGTGTTTTTCAAAAATTGGTATTAATTATAGCATCCATTTTATTCATTTTAGAGAGTAATACATACAAAATATAGAGTTTAGTAATAGATATGGGAAGTATGATTATCTTGATATACCTTTTGGACTAATGAGTGCTCGAGAAATGTTCATAGATCTCATTAACATGATCTTCCACCCATACATGAGCTCATCTAATGTTGTGTTCATTGATGAAATACTAATATTTTAAAAGAAATTAGTTTCACACACTAAACACACATAGTTCATCCTGAGTACTATTTAAGCACATCATTATTATTCTATGTCATCAAAGTGTCACTTATGGATCCAATAAGTGTTATTTATTAAGAATGTGGTCCATTAAATAGGAATATCTAATGATATAGATATGTAATAAGTATTTATGTCTTGGGAATAACCTAGGAATGTGTTTCAAATTCATACTTTCCTTGGTTTATTAGGGTAATACAAGAAATTAATTCAGAACATATCTTTCCTGGATGTGCCTATGAATGTCTTAAAAAAAATTATTCAAGTTTTAATGGGAATATCATTATTAAGAGGACATATTAGATCAAAAGAGGAGATTGTGTAAGCTCTGATTCTGATTCTTCCTGATCTTGGGGTTTTTATGCCATGATTTATAATGCATTTAGTGTTGTCTTAGGAGAAGTTTTGATGAATAATGGTATGGTAATTACTTATAGGTCTCATGAATTAAAAATCCACTAGTGGAAAATAAAAATCATGAGTTAGATTTTGTAGTTATGGTTCATGTGTTGACATGATGTACTCATTATCTCTTGGGTGAGAGATTTATTGTATGCACAAACCTAAAGATTCTATGGAATATTTTCTCTGAGTTAGACCTAAATATTTCTTAGAGAAATTGGGCAGAATAATTAAATATGATCATCTTTTATATGAAATATTATCATATAAAAAGGAATGTTGTTGTAGATTCTCTTATCAAAAATACTTAAGAATTAAAAAAGAGAATGTATGAAGTAGGGTAGAAGATAATGGGTTTTCTAGAAGACTGTAATGTGGGCATAACTAAGGATCGGGTGGTTGTTATTTGTGAACCCCTATTGATTAAATCCTTATTAGTGGAATCATCTAACTCCACAAATAAGTATTATCTATATTTTATCTTGATTCATGAGAGGTTGGAGAAAAATAATTTCATTCCTATATAAACCTTAGACATTTGTGGAGTGATGGTTCCTTCTTTTTTAAGGGAAGAGATGATGAAAAATGGGCATGTTTCACAGTGGGATGTGGACCAAGTATCAACCAAAATGTATCATGACATCAGACCTAAATTATGGTGGCCTAGTATGAAAAGTGACATCGCATTATTTGTCTCTTGTTGTTTAAATTTTCAAAGGATCAATTCCAAGAATTAGAGACCAAGAGGTTTGCTTCATCCACTTCTGGTGACTATGTAGAAGTGGGATGAGGTGGCTATGGAATTTGTGACAGGGTTTCCTAAGAACCCAAGAGGTAGATATACTATGTGAGATGTGGTGTATTAGTTTACCATAGTGGCTAATTTATTGATGATTTGAAAGACAAAATCATTGGATGATCTAGTAAGGCTCTATGTTTGGAATATTTTATGGTTTACTAGATTTCACTAAATAATATAATTTGGAAGAGATTCTCATATCACTTTTTAGTTCTGGAAAGGCTTAAAGATGGTGACAGGGACACAATTGAAGATGAGTATGTATTATCATCCTTAGAGTGATGGGAAGTCGGAGATAATAATCCAGACCCTCAAGGATATTTTTCAAGCATGTGTTCTAAATTTTAGAGGAGTTTGGGACTATTAATGATATTTGATAGAGTTTTCATAAAATTACATTTTCTTGTCTTCAATTCATATGGATTTGTTTGAGTCTCTTTATATATTTTTATTCCATTCACAAATATAATGGCAAGAGGTTGGTGAATCTATGGTTGTAGGAACTAATATGATATAGGATACCTTGGAGTGGGTATGGTTGATTGAGAAGCAGGTTATTATGTATCAATGTATATATAAATCTTATGAAGATCCATGGATATTACCTGAAGAGTTTGTTATCAGAAAAAATATATTCTTCAGGGTCTCCCCTTAGTTGGGGAATATAAAATTAGGGAAGAAAGGGAAATTGGAACCATGGTACATTGAGCCATTTGAGATTTGAAAACACATAATGATGATGAACTATCAATTATATATTTTTTTGTGATATAAAAGTATTCATAATGTGTTTTATGTGACTTATCTTCAGATATACATGTTGTAGCACCCTCGGTTTGAGGTACGTAGCCTTTGTTTATACTTTTTTTATGTGTTTAAAGTGTATGGGATGAGTTGAGAAGAGGTTGGGAGAGTTTGGAATGGGTTTGAATAAGTTTGGAGGCTTTTCTTAGGGAGCACGGTTTGAGAAAAGTTAGGGGAAATCGTGCGGGTTCTCTAGAAAATCCTGTAGGGGGAGGTAGTAGGCTTCACATGGCCTGCACACGGTTTCTCAAACTGTGCGAGCCAACTGTGTGGACCCCTCCACTCGTGACAGTGGCATGTTCATGGTTAGCACATAGTTTGTCAAACCGTGCAGACTAACTATGCGACCACTGAAAGGAAGGGATTTTAAATTTTGGCTCCTTTGGGCTTGACCTATTTCACTCCCAATCTTCTCCCACTCGATCCTCACTCGGGATTTTGGGTTCTCAGAGGTTGAAGGTGCTCTCCCCCTCGTTTTGGAAGCGATTTAAAGGGGTTTCTTGGTGTTTTGAAGGTGGTTTCTCCCAGGTAAGTCTCTCCTCTTGGTTTCTTTATGGTTTCCTCTAGATCATTATCTCCCTCTCTCTGTCGATTTTCTAGATCTACATCTGTTGCATGTAGATCTATTGTTTGGTTTTCCTTGGGTGTTTATTTTAAGGATTGTGGATGATAGGGAAGGATATCTAGAGGGGTTTTCATGAATCATTTTCCCAGATTGGGGTGCGGTTGCTTGTGGGTCGATTTTTCCGAAACCCTAAAGGTAGGTGCCTTCTTTATCAACTCAACTAGGTAAAAATTTGAATATCATTTACAATTAAATTGTTTTCTTTAATTTAATTTTAATCATGTCATGGGAATTTTGCTGGAAAATCAAATGGGTGATGATTTGGGTGTTTTGGCATGAAATTGGGGTTTTGTTGAAATGGGATCAATTGGTTAATTTTAAATTAGAGATTTTAAAATGGTAATGATAGTGAGCATGAGTATTGATTTCAATAAACGGGTGATGTTGAAATATGGTTAGGAATGGAAAATGATTTAAGGGTGGTTTCAATAAATGCGTGATTATTTTGAAGTTGTTTGGAATTTTATGGAAATGGTTATTTTCATGTTGTTGTGGCCTTAGTGGGTTATATGCTTGGTTATGGCTTGTTGGAATGTTTTATGGATAGTGTACAGAAGGGCCACAATAAAAATATAAGTGGGCGGGAAGTACCACTATAAAAAGGGGATGGATAGTGGACGGAAGGGCCACCATCAAAAGATAAGTGGGTGGGAAGTACCACTGGTAGGAATGGGTGAATGGGTTGGATGAAAAATTCACCATTTTGGTTGTCTTGCTGTGCATTTATTTGCAAGATGGAAGTTTTTGTGCTAATGTGTAAATGATGAAATGGATTGTGGGATGTTTATTTGGATTTCCCGTGGCTTCTTAGTTTGGGTGAGATGGCTTGGTAGGTGTGTGTTTGGATTATGGTAATAGTTTCACTTGTGATTATTTTATATAAACGGTTTTATATAAATTTACTAACGGTTTTATCCTAGTGTCATGTGTAGGTAAGTCATTTGGGTAAAACCTACTGAGTATTAGTACTCACCCCCTACTTTGGCACTTTGGTGCTTTTGTAGATGTCGTATTCCGGGATACAGGTAAAGGTAAAGCATCTCATTGTTAGTGGTTCGTGGTGATGCTTGGTATATGTGGTGGTGCTTGGAGCATGGAGCTTGGTGTGGAGCCATGGAGTGTGTCTTGTCTTATTTTGGGTCTTTTGTTTAGTCTTCCATATAGTACTCTAATATTGTGTTGGTTGTATTGGATTGTGGGTTGTATTATGGAATAGTGTAGTTCCCTTTTGGTAAGGTATGATTTGGTTGTTTTGTTGACATGCATCATATAGTTTTTTGATAGTGGATCGTTTGGTTGATGGGTTTTGTATCAAGGGAAAATAGTTCCCCAATCGTTTCTTGAAGTCCTTGGAATTTATTTCTAGCCTTTTCTAGTTTGGGAACGTCGCTTAAGGCCAAGTAACCCTCACCGCCTCCTCAAGCCAATGAGTTAGGGGCGATATGTTACAACTGGTAATAGCTTGTTCGGTCCTTTGGATTTGATTCTCAGATTGGGATTTGACATTTGTTGTGGTATTTTACTTGATTCAGGATGGTAGAAAGGTGTTGGAATATCGAAACTTGGAATGTATATCATAAAAGGATGTAGCTAACCCATTTATTCTGAACTACAGGTTACCAGGGAGTTGGGTACATAAGTGTTTTGGAGACATTTATAGGCATTGGAAATCTCATTATCATGGGTGTAGCCAATGAGATGTGCATGGAATATATGGTAGAAATGAAATCCCTCTAGGATTCATATTTCATTGGGCATAATAATTAATGGGTTGAATTGAGAAATGTTTTTTCAAATGTGTGAAATTGTAATGTGAAAAATTGTGGTATTTTGAAAATGGTTTGATTTTCAAAAATGTTGAAACATGGAAAATATGGAAAGGTGGGAAGCCTCATTGTGATAGTGTTGTGTAATGCGATTTGAAATGGGAATTCTTGATGTCTACGGAAGTGAGACTCATGGTTGTTTGTTTTCTAATTATAGAAATGGCACCGTGTAGGCGTCGTAGAGACCAACCGGAAGTGGCCGATGAGAATGTGGTTTCACCTGAGCCCCGGGTGAACCAGCATTTAGTCCAGATCATAGTGAAAGCTTTCCAAACTATGGGATGTGTGAATAGATAGGAAGAGACAAAGCATATATATTATGTGTCTCAATTTCAAAATCATGATCCAGCCATATTTAGGGGTTATTTGGAACCGGAAAGGGTAGAGGCGTGGCTGTCCAGAATGAACAGAATTTACAAATTCTTGGGGACACTAGTAGAGTTGAAAGTAAATATAGAAACATATAAGCTAGAGGATCTTGCTCTAGAGTGGTTGGAGTTTGTAGTCCAAGTGGGAATAGACCAAGGTATTATGTGGGAAATATTTGAGGAATTGTTTAATAAAAAATTATACCCACATACATTCAGAATTCAGCGCACAACTTATTTCTTCAGTCTGAAGCAAGAGCATATGTCTGTGACGAAGTATGCATCTAATTTTATGAGCTTAGTGCGGTTAGCACCCGAGGTGGTGGGTAGCACGTCATTGAAGGAAAGTATCTTCTAGGTGGGATTAAGGCAAGATATCCATTCAAAAATAGGAGTGATGTGTATTGGTGATTGCATATAGATGGTGAATCGAGCATCGGGGGCTAAGTGGGATCTGTTGGGAGCTCTGAGCGGAAGAAGCCTGGTGGTACCCATGGGGAATAGTGGGAACTCTAACATTGGGTTCAAGAGGAGGAGGGAAACTTATTCCTAGGGTGGTAGTATGGCACATAATCCGACAGCAGGATCGGTAAATCTCTCTCTGAATCCCCAGAGAAAACTAGGAAGTTTTCAGTGTGGCTCTACGGAACACATCAAGCGGGACTGTACGACACAACCATGATAATGTCACAATTTCAAGCAGATGGGGCATCTTCAGTGCTATTTTAGGAATGCTCTGAGGTTGGGTGAATGTGACACTCCTCATGGATCACAGACGTTGTATGCTTAGATAGGACAGGGACAGCAGCATACCCCTCATCATCAGAGCAAAGTCAGTTATGGTGATTCTCGGAACACCACAACTCCTCAGCAGGGCAATGAAGAGAAGAGTGTGGTATCCAAGGTGTTGTTCGGAGCTGAGAAGGTTGTGGTGGATGATCAGTTAGGACAATCCATGATGCGAGGTACTATTCTTTTAAATTCTACATTGATGCAAGTGCTATTTGATAGGGGTTATTAACACTCTTTATTACTGCATGTGTGGTTGAGTTTCTAGGTTTAAGGGTAGAAATTATGCCTTTAGTTTTGAAACATCAAACTCCTCTGGGTCTAAGAGAGTTTCGAGCCTTCTTTTGTAGAGCTTGTTGTATCGTTGTGGGAGAGGTTGATTTAATGTGGAATCTCTTAGTGCTTGAGATGGATGGGTATGATGTAATCCTGGGAATGGATTTTATGGTGGAGTTCACGGCCCAAATCGACTGTAATGTGAGAACAGTGTCTTTTACGACACACGATGGAGTTAGAAATCTCTTTAGAGGAGAGAGGCATGAAAGGCAGGGTGCAATTGGTTTGTTGGAACCAGTAGTGGGTGCGTTATCGTATCAGTTGGCGGTGTTTTCATTGGAACCAGTAGATGGTGTTGAGCATAGTGTTCTTCTGGCAGTGGTGGAGCAGTTCATAGATGTTTTTTTCCAAAGTATACTCTAGGTTAGCTCCCATAAGAGAAATTGAGTTTACGATTGATATCCTTTCAGGGACCAGTCCTATCTCACTTTCGTCTTACTGAATGGAACCTACTAAATTGTAGGAATTGAAAGTCCAGTTGGAAGATTTAGAAAAAAAGGGTTTATCCATTCTAGAATGTCTCTATGGGAACCACCGGTGTTGTTTGTGAAAAAGGGGAGGGAACATTGAGGCTCTGTATTGATTATCATAGACTTAACCAAGTTACAATATAGAAAAGATATCCACTTCCACGAATTGATGATTTGTTTGACCAGTTTAGGGTATCCCAGTGGTTCTCCAAGATCGACCTGAGGTCGGGATATCATCAATTTTAGGTGAGGAAAAACAATATTCCTAAAACAATTTTTAGATGTAGATATGGCCATTTTAAATATGTGGTCATTCCCTTTGGTCTAACAAATGCACCAGCAGTGTTCATGTAATTGATGAATCAGATATTTCAGAGTTATCTGGATTCATTTGTGGTGGTGTTTGTAGATGATATTATGGTGTATTCAATGACAAGGGTGGATCATGAGAAGCACTAGGCGACAATGATGGGAATCTTGAGGGATCATCGGTTGTATTCCAAATTGTCAAAGTGTGACTTTTGGATACAATAAGTCTGTTTTAATGGCCATGTGATTTCTGAAAGGGGTGTTTCAATGGATCTAGAAAATATAGAGGTTGTTATCTTGTGGAAACCGCCAAATAATGTGTTTGAGGTACGTAGTTTCCTCGATCTAGATGGGTATTATCGGCGTTTTGTTCATGATTTTTCACGTTTTTCTTCACCAATGATAGCTTTGAAAAAAAAAATTCCATTCCGGTGGAATGAACAGTTTCAGTAGTGTTTTGAAGAGCTAAAGGGTCGCCTTACATCTGCACCAATCTTGGTTTTTCTAGAACCAGGAAAATGGTACGTGGTGTATTGTGATGCATTGGGTCAGGGTTGGCATCTGTTCTCATGAAAGGGAATCATGTGGTTGCGTATAGCTTATGGCAGTTGAGGGTGCATGAGAAGAACTACCCAACTCATGATTTGGAATTGGCAGCAGTGGTCCATGCATTGAAACTGTGGCGTCATTATCTCTTTGGTGAGAAATTCACGGTATATACAGATCATAAGAGATTGAAGAACATTTTTTAACAAAGGGATTTGAACTTGCGAAAAAGGAGACAGATGTAATATCTCTAAATGTTTGATTTTGACTTGATGTACACACTGGGTAACGGAAATTCGGTGGTAGATGCATTAAGTAGAAAATCATATGCTCGGGTGGTGAAACAGGCATCAGAACAGTGCTAGTTGATGTCGGTTATAGCTGACATGTGGTTGGGATGTGAGGACTAGGGTGATAGAGAGGTCTTCTTTCTGGTTTTGTTGATTCCTGACTTTGTTGGCCTGGTTAAAGAGGCATAGATATCTGATTCTCAGTGTGTGACCATGAGGTCGAAACTGAATGGTGGGGAGACCATTGAGGTTTGGAAACTAAATGGAGATTCAGTTTTGATTTTTTAGAATCGGATGGTTGTACTAGTTGCTTGTTAGGAGGATCTTCTCAGGGTGTATCATCATTACAGGTGGGATATTCATCATAGAATTCAGAAAATGTATAAAGCATTAAAAGTACAGTTCTGGTGGGCTGGTATGAAAAGAATAGTGGCTGAGTTTGTTTCAAGATTCTTGACTTTCCAGCAGGTCAAGGCAGAGCATCAGAGGCCAGTGGGAATGTTGCAGTCTTTACCAATCCCTATTTGGAAGTGGGAGAAAATAACGATGGATTTTTTCACAGGTCTCCCATGAACTATCAGAAAGCATGATGTCATTTGGGTTATAGTAGATCGGATAACGAAGTCAGCCCATTTCATTCCAATTCATTAACCTCATGCAGTGGAGGATCTATCCAAAATCTATATATGGGAGGTGGTAAAGAGGCATGGTGTTCCAATTTTGATTGTATCCGATAGAGATCCAAGGATTATATCTCATTTCTATAAATCCTTATAGAAAACCATTTGAACTAAGTTGACCATGTGTATGGCGTATCACCCTCAGACGGATGGTCAATCCGAGAGGATGATACAAACTTTGGAGGATATGTTGTGGGCTTGTGTCATGAATTTTGGTGGATCGTGGGAGGAGAACTTGTCATTGGATGAGTTCTCGTACAATAATAGTTATCAGGCATCCATACATATGGCTTCGTTTGAAGTGTTGTATGGGCGGCCGTGTCATTATCTACTATGCTGGGTGGAAACGGGTGGCTCCTCGATGGTTGGACTGATCCTTGTCTAGGAGACTAAAGAGAAGATCATGTTAATCAAGAAGAGAATGGAGACGGCTCAGAGTCATCAGAAATCGTATGCTAATCATTGTCAACGACTGTTGTCATTCGAGGTGAGTGATCTTGTTTTCATGAGGATCTCTCCTAGGTTGGGACATCATCGGTTTGGGAAGTATGGAAAGTTATCTTTGAGGTATATTGGTCCTTTTGAGATTCTTGAGAGGGTTGGTGAGGTGGCTTATTGTTTGGATTTTCCACCTAGGTTCATTGTGGTGCACAATGGGTTTCATGTGTCGTAGTTGAAAAAGTATCAGTCGGATCTGGGCCTTGTTATTTGATGGGATCATGTTAAGTTAGAGTCGTATGCTTCATCGGTGCATGTGCCAGTGTGGGTTGTGGATAGGCAAGAGAAATTATTGTGGGGTAAAAGCATCGGTCTTATTCGGGTTTTTTGGTAGCATGGACAGATCCAAGAGGAGACTTTGGAGCAGGAGAAAGAGATGGTCGAGCAATGGCCTGAGCTCCTTCAGCAAAGGGTGGGTTCACTACTTTCTGAGGATAGAAAGTCCAATGGTGGGGAGAATGTAGTACCCCCGGTTTGAGTAATGTAGCCTTTTCTATGCTTTTTTATGTGTTTATAGTGCAGGGGATGAGTGAGAAGAGGTTGGGAGAGTTTGGAATGGTTTTGAATAAGTTTGGAGGCTTTTCTTAGGGAGCATAGTTTGAGCACTGTTAGGGGAAACCGTGCGGGTTTTCCAGAAAACCGTGCAGGGGGAGGCAGTATGCTTCGCATGGCCTGCACACAGTTTTCCAAAACATGCTAGGAAATAGTGAGGACCCCTCCTCTCCAGACAGTGGCGTGCGCACGGTTAGCACATGGTTTGTCAAATGATACAGACTAACCATGAGACCACTTAAATAAATGGTTTTTTAATTTCGGATCCTTTTAGTATGACCTATTTCACTCCAAATCATCTCCCACTCGAGCCTCACTCGGGATTTTGGGTTATCAGAGGTTGAAGGTGCTCTACCGCTCGTTTTGGAAGCAATTCAAAGGGGTTTCTTGGTGTTTTGAAGGTGGTTTCTCCCTGGTAAGTGTCTCCTCTTGGTTTCTTTGTGGTTTCCTCGAGATCTTCATCTCCCTCTATCTATTGGTTTTCAAGATCTAAATTTGTTTCATGTAGATCTAGTGTTGGGGTTTCCTTGGTTGTTGATTTTAAGGCTTTTGGATGATAGGGAGGGAGATCTAGAGCAGTTTTCGTGAAACATTTTCCCGGATTGAGGTGCGGTTTCTTGTGGGTCGATTTCGCCAGAACCCTAAAGATAGGTGGCTTCTCTCTCGAATACACTAGGTTGAAATTTGAAGTTAATTTACAATTAAATTGGTTGATTTAATTTAATTTCAATCATTTCATGTGAATTTTGTTAGAAAATCAAATGGGTGATGATTTGGGGGTTTTGGCATGAAATTGGGGTTTTGTTGAAATGGGCTCAATTGGTTAATTTAAAATTGGTGATTTTAAAATGGTAATGATTGTGAGAATGAGTATTTATTTCAATAAATGGGTGATATTAAAATGAATTTTGGCAAGGAAAATGATTTAAGGGTGGTTTCAATAAATGTGTGATTTTTTTATGTGGTTTGGCATGTTATGGAAATTGTTATTTGCATGTTGTTGTGGCCTTGTTGGGTTATATGCTTGGTTATGTCTTGTTGGAATGTTTTATGGATATTGGAAGGAAGGTCCACAATCAAAAGATTAGTGGGCGGGAATTACGACTATAAAAAGGGGATGGATAGTGGACGGAAAGGCCACCATCAAAATATAAGTTGTTGGGAAGTACAACTATAAAAAGGGGATGGATAGTGGATGGAAGGGCTACTATCAAAAGATAAGTGGGCGGGAAGTACCATTGGTAGAAATGGGTGAATGGGTTGGATGGAAGTTCCACCATTTTGGTTGTCTTGTTGTGCATTGCTTTGCAAGATGGAAATTGGTGTGCTAATGTGTAAATGATGAAATGGCTTGTGGCATGTTTTTTTTTTGATTTCCTTTGGCTTCTTCGTTTGAGTGAGATGGCTTGGCAAGGGTGTTTTTGGATTATGGTAATAGTCACACTTGTGATTATTTTAAATAAACTATTTTTTATAAATGTGCTAACGGTCTTATCCTAGTGGCATGCGTAGGGAAGTCATTTGGAAAAAACATACTGAGTATTAGTACTCACCCACTACTTTGGCACTTTGGTGCTTTTGCAGATGTCGTATTCCAGGATATAGGTAAAGGTAAATCATCTCATTACTAGTGGTTCATGGTGATTCTTGGGATATGTGGTGGTGGTTGGAGCATGGAGCTTGGTGTGGAGCCGTGGAGTGTGTCTAGGCTTATTTTGGGTCTTTTGTTTATTCTTCCACATAGTACTCTGATATTGTGTTGGTTGTATTGGTTTCTGGGTTGTATTGTGGAATAGTGTACTTCCCTTTTGGTAAGGTATGAGTTGGTTGTTTTTTGGACATGCATCATGTAGTTTATTTATAGTGGATAGTTTGGTTGGTTGGTTTTGTCTCAAGGGAAAATCGTTCTCCAATTGTTTCTCGAATCCCTCAGCATTTATTTCCAGCCTTTGGCACCTAGGGAATGTTGCTTAAGGACAAGTAACCCTTACCACCTCCTCAAGCCAATGAGGTAGTGGAGGGATGTTACACATGCCCAATTTTGTGTGTGTGATTGGATGTGAGGATGTTGAGTTAGAAATGGATGCATCATTATGGAGCAACCAATTTGGATTGTTGACAGAAGCAAGTAGGTACTTGAAGAAAGACCATTCATCTTATTTGGGTTCAATAGATTCATGGGAACATTCAAAAATAGGCATGGTAGTGTGAGATATACCTTTGGGTGTAGTGGATATATTTATTCAAGTTGGCCTCCAGAGACATTTCTCATGGATATTAATTCATTAGAGGGGTTGATTTATGACACTCTCTATTTATGGTATGTATCATTTTTAGCTTGGAAATATTTTTTTATATATGTTTTGTTGTTTTATTGGTAGGTTATAGGTTTTTGGGAGGATATAATTATAATTGGATTGGATTTTGGGTGATTTTATAGCTTTAAAATCTACAACAGAAAAATTGGCCAGCTGGTGGTGTTTACAGAATCTACAGTAGAACTGCATGTCCCTTTGGAAGGTGGATGGCACCGTTTGGGACTCAATTATAAAAGTAGGTTATATGATTTTTTTTTAAATTCACCCCACTCTCCTTTTTATCACTCTCGTACGCCTCCCTTGACCCCACCACCATAGGATATCTCTCTAAGTAATTTTGGGCTCTCTCATCTCATTCTTTGTCCTCCCTTTGGTGGAGATTCCTTGATTTGATACCATATTTATAGTCTATTGAGTAATATATTTTTATAAATCAATTACATCCTCTTTTACATGGTCAAACCAATTATATTCTTGATTTCTTGATTGAATCTAAGGATTATTTCTTGATCTAAAAAGGGAAATGTTGGTCACTGAGGGAATCATAACCCAAATTCATAGAATTAGAATCTATGCATCATTTAGACCTTGATCGTTACCAATATCTAATCATAAATAGTATGTTTGATCATGTCCTACTATTTGGGTGTGGTTTTTATTCATCATTGACTGTATATTTCTAAATTATATTGGTATAGGTATTGTTCTAGGACTCGAAATGGTGCAATTAGACTAAAAAACATCCCTCTTCTTTGAAACGTCATTGTAGCTAAGGTATGTTGTATTTATCATTTGTTCACATTTATACTCAAGCTTTTAATGATTTTCTGCATGCTTATGTATCCCTTTAAGACCTATTCTTGATTTTTTATCACATGTGTCATGTATATATTTCTCCATGAGACCTATTCTTGATGTATGATCACATATGGTGTGTATGTGTAGCCCTGTGAGACATATTCTTGATGTTTTATCACATGAAAATTTTTGATGGTTAAGAATAATTCTTAATATGAAATGATATTGATATTTCATTTTATATCTATGTATTTAATTTTCTGATCCTATGTCTTTTATTATTGAGCTTATAGTTTCATACATATGGACTATCCCCCTAAGGGGGATATTTTAGAAGATCGGTCAACATGTACATGGGTTATCCCATCATGGTATATTTTGTAAGAAAAGTTTATGTACAATCCCATTGATGGATTTGTATCAGGTGGCTGGTTGAAATTCCCATTACCATATATCCAAATCTAGTATATCCAGTCTCTAAGGACCCAACATATATATTTTTCTTATATGATATTCTTATTACTCTTATTTTATTTGTTTATTTTTATGACATACACTGATGTATCTTATGAATTGATGTTAACAGCCTCTTATAGATGTACTACTAGGATTCACATTCACACCCTACACAGGCATATCATTGTTAATGAATTTTTCATGTCTAGGGATCTAGTGAATGGAAACGGCCATGTGACGGGCAGTTGATCAGGATTAGTAAGAGGGTGTCGATAGTTGCAGGATAGACATTAGGATTGGATATATACTACAATTTTTTTGTAGTTACTTTTATATCATAAATTTATCCACTATTTATGTGGATATTTATTCTTCATATGGGCTTGTGTGACCAACATGAAATATTTTAATTTCATGGGGTTCTATTTTATGTGTATATTGCAACTCTGATGATTGATTTTTTTAATTTTTTTCTTTTATTGTCTCTTCTATTTTATACTCTAATGATTATCTGATACTAAGGGAATTTTTTCCGCATAATGGTCCACTTGACCCTTTATGATAGTTGATAACCTATTCCATACAAGGAGGCATGCATGAGGTCATGTATAATTCTGGCTCAGACCTGATGATTTAGGTCAGTGTGCTTCATAAGATCCTTGGATCCTAGGGGATCCATGGAATAATCAAAAGAAAATTTATCTCAAATTCATGATAATGGAGAAATAATTAGTTCCTCATATATGTAGAGTAAGTTAAGGCCCAAGACTCCATATGATATTAGAACTCAATCCCATTTTGAGGCTAGCCCACTGC
Source organism: Viscum album (assembly GCA_963277665.1). NCBI lineage: Eukaryota > Viridiplantae > Streptophyta > Magnoliopsida > Santalales > Viscaceae > Viscum > Viscum album. Next base: position 2,095,622,837 of record OY728132.1, on the reverse strand, counting down.
ATGCAACAGAGATAGTGCTAATGAAATCAAACATATGATTGTCAACTATGCGAGGTACCATTCTTATTGCATCAATATATAGATACTAATTTATTTTATATAGGTTCGTCTCATCAATTCATATATGTTTCATGTAGTATACTATGGAAAATATAAACCTCTTTGGAATTAGGATTATGGTTTCCAAGGGACTTCATTTATTTTATCCATATTTTAAGTGGAGTTGTCATGGGAATTTGTTATTTTGGAGATAATCCTATTTTATATTATTCTTGGGATGGATTAGAAAACTAATTTTAAATGTCGTGTTGACTTTTATCATCGAAGGGTGGCCTTTACTACCTTTGATGGGTGATCACACCTGTTTCAAGGGGAATGCGACCCATGGTCTAGTTAGGTGGGACCTACTCTTCCCTAGGTTGGTTGGTTGATATTCCATGTATCATATCTTCTAGTAGTGGCTAATGAGGGGGGATTAAAAAGTGATATTCATTCCATGGTTAAAGACTTTCCTAAAGTGTTTTCCAGACAAATTCTTAATGTTATCTTATAAGAAAGAAGTTGAGTTTTTTATTGATATGATTTTTGTGACATAATCGATTTTATTAACTTCATATCATTTGATGACCACAGAATTAAAAGACTTTATGATTCCATTAATTTATTTGAAAATCTAGGTATTTATACAAACCAATTTATCTATATGGGATACTCTTATGATCATTTCTAAGAAACTAGATGAAAAAAATTTCTTGTTCATCAAATATAGGAAGATGAATCATTTGACTATAGAGATTAAATACACTTTTCCTAGTATTAATGGCCTATTTGGTCAATTTAAAGTGGAGATGTGTTTTTTGAAGTTTGAAATTTAGTAAGGTTATCTCCAACTTAGGGAAAAGGAGTATGATATTCCCAAGACTTTCTTTAGAATAAAAAAAGATAATTATTAATACTTAGTGATTCTATTTCATTTAATTAGTTCTCTTATAAAATTTATGGATCTTATAAACTAGATATTTCATTTATATATTGATTCTTTAATTGTGTTATTAATATAGAACATCATTTTTATTTTCAAATAATGAAGCGGATCATGACTGTAACTTGAGGACTTCTTTGGGAACTCTCTGTTATCATCAATTTTATGAAATTTTTTCTGAGAATAGATTTTGGATATAAGAATCCATATTCTTAGGAAAAATGATTATAGAATAAGTAATTTTAGTTCATTCTGAAATTTTAAAGTATATTATGGTATAGGAAGAAACAAATAATGTGTTCGAGATATGTAGATTCTTGGGTCTTGAAGGTTACTACCAATGATTTGTTAAGTATTTATCTAGTTTTTCTTCACCTTTGACCACTCTCACTAAAAAACGGGTGAATTTTCTATAGATTCCTAGGTGCTAATAATCTTTCGATTAGTTGAAGTGGTTTTTGACATCATCTCTTATTTTGGTTTTACTTGAATCCTGACATGGAAATGTTGTTTATTTTGAGGCATAAAGTATGGTATTGGGTTTCATACTTTTTAATAATCATTATTTAGTGTCATGTGGTTCTTTTCAACTTTTTCTACATGAAAATGATTTACAAACCAATGACTATGAGTTAGCGGTGGTGATACATAACCTTAAATTTTTTCACCACTACCTCTTCACTGGGAGGTTCACTTTGTATACTAATCATAAAAGTTTGAGTGATATTTTCTCTAAAAAATATTTGAACCTTAGGTAAAGGATATAGGTAGAATACCTTCAATGTTTTTATTTTGATCTCAGATATACATGAATAAAGGAAAATACAATTTTTTATGCTCTTGTTAGGAAATTTTCCATAAAAAGCATTGAAGAAATATAATGATGAGTGGAACCTGATGTGCCTCCTTATAGATAAATTTTTTTATGTGAATTGAGAGGAGGAGAAGATGTTTCTAGATAATATATTGTTAAACCCATATCTTATTGAACTCATTCATTAATAGAAACCATTGGATTTCAAGATGTAGTACATCAGGATGACTTTATATGGTGGATAGGTCAATAATGAGTGGTCAATACCACCTATATAATTCTCTATTTTGGTATCACTATATCCATGAAAAAATTAGTTATGAATGAATGGAACACTTTAAATTGGTATCCCATCAAAGATCCCCCAATATGTATTATGACAAAAGACATTGATATTAGTGACCTAGTATGATATGTGGCATGGAATTTTTGTATCATGATGTTATTCATATCACAAAGTCAAATAAAATAATTTTAAATTATCTAGTTTAATTTAACCTCCTCTTGTCCCCAATAAATGGTATGAGGAATCCATGGACTTCATCATTGAGTTATCTTATACCTCTCAAGGAAATAATTTTATCTCGGTTGTCATTGAAAAACTGATGAAAATATCTTGTTTCATCCTAACCAAGAATAACATAAAGGTAGAAGATCACAAAAAGATATATGTACATTAAATTACAACATTGAATAGAGATCCTTATGCTATCATTTTTTATAGATATCCCTAATTTTCATCTCAATTATATAAATTGCATAAAGAGTTTATTGGATCCTTAGTAAAGTTAAGCATATATTTTTAACTTCAAATGAATGGAAATACAAAGTGGGTGATCTATATTTTTGTGCACATTATTCATTATTATGTTTTATATTTCAAAGACTTATTTTATATCCATATATTATTGGATAATGTTTTTTATAGTAATAACTATCATTCCTCTATCCTGATAGCTCTTTTTGAGGATTTATATTTTCATTCATGCTTATATCCCCTATGTTGGACTAAGGTGGGTGAGAATTATCTAGTGGGATTGATCATTATTTATAAGATGTATGGAAAGATTTAGAAAATATGATAGTGAATGGTGATAGCTCAATGCTTCCATAAATATTATACTAATTTTTTTTGTCATCCCTTGGATTTTTTAGTTTGTGAAAAATTATTTTTAAAGGTATCAAATATTTTTGTTCATTGATGGATCGATAAGAAGTAAAAACTCACAAAGAGATATTTTGGACCCTTATAGATAATATTAATAATTAAAAGGTTTATTCATCACTTATAATTTCCTCTTTAGATGATATCAATTAATATAATCTTCCATGTCTCTCAATTAAATAAATATCACCCTAATTCATCCCATGTATTGTTCTGGGAATAGCTGGAGCTAGAATGAATGTGTTAGTAAATAAACAAATGATCTAGAATATTGAATCTGGAAATATATTTCTAGGTTGAAAATGTATTCCTTTAGTTCAATTTTTATATTATCCTAGGATTGATATTAATGATATGTGGGAGTGAGAATATTTTATATAGGATTAATGGTCTCATATCATCTCTGAGTATCTTTATTTGGATTGTATTTCTTGGGGATGAAAGTGACATGGTAGGGAAAATTGTAACATATATAGTGTCATTTTTAGGCAAAAAAAGATGTTATTTATTTATCTATATTTAAATATTTCTTTTTTAAGGTTATTTTTGTGTCCTTTGGGTGTTCTATGATTTTTGAATAGGAAGAAGTCATACTATGGAAAAGGGGCATCCTTGTGTGAAGGGTTGGATGTGGATTTTTGTGTTGTGGCTAATCAGGGGTCCCACCTTATCCCAGCAACATCATGCCATGATTTGTTTTTGTGGAAGATTAAAATGGCTATGTCTTATATTAAAGAGTTCGTAGGAAAAATAATTTACTCTAACGTATGGTAAACCTCATATGTAAAGGTCACAATGTGTAATATTTTACTCTTAAATATGGGTAACCTCAAATTTAAGTGTCCTAAAGATTGTGAAAATTGAGTGAGAGAGTAGGTTGGGCCATTATGGGTGTCAATTTCTATATAAATCAATACCATTTACACATATTAATACATTATTTTTATACATAAATAACTATTAAGTACAATCCCAAAGAGTGTGAGGCCTAGTGTCTTTAAAAGACTAGGTTCATGATGTATCAAAATAAAACTTATAACAGGAAATTATTTTATTATTCTCTATAAAGAGATCTTAAATACATTTAAACTACTAAAACAATATAGGATAACCTAGGGAATATATAAAATAAATGGGATATCTAAAAATCCCGGTATGGGATTAAACATGATAAGGAAACATAATGTGTGATTCAAATGTAAAAATTGATATCATAAAAGAGACTGGTCATGCGTAGTCACATGGAAGAATAACATAAAAACATGGTATCATAAGTTCATGGTAATATAGGAAAGTAATCAACAACATATAACATGAAAAAAACAATATTTTAAGGAAAAATTACTTTACAATATAACATGGTGGAAAGATTCTCATAATGGATTAGGTTTACTCCCTAATCCAATACATTGTGCCTCATGAGACTGAATATTTAACCAATGAATTTGTGAACTATCTAGGTTATCCCATCATAAAATTTTCATGATTTCTTTTTTCTAGATAAATGAAATAAATCATAAGTCATAATGTAATAATTACCCATGTAAAGAAAATGGTTTTCATAGTCTTTCTTCATACCATAACCAAAGGAAATATCATAATGAAGGCATTTTATAAATGAGCATGAGGCTTGTATTAACCCATCAAAGGAATGGAGAATAATATAGGTATATATTTTATAGACATATATACATAATTTATATTAATTCCATAACATTAAAGAGTGATATAATTTGACTTAGTGAGATAATGGTCACAACCCAAAGGAAGGGGTGGTTTAGAGAGATATCATACCTCGAGTTGGATTCATCATGTGTGTTATTTATCTTCTTAAATAATAATTTTATGTTAATTATTTACTTTATTAAGAACCTTTTTAAATTTTATTATTCATTTTATTTTATTTAGTATCATTTTATATTCAATTACTTAATTATTTTGGTTGAAGTTGGACTTTTTTACTATGTTTGGCTCAAATGTCCAAAATTACTTTGGAAAGTTGAATTAGGAAAAAGTGGTAATTATTTAATAATATCTAAAATAATTATCATGAAATAATTATCATTTTTATACACCAATTGTAATTTTAAAATCAATCATGAATTATGGTTATAAAAAATTACTATGTCATAATCATAGAGATAGTAAGTCATATGTATGCATGAGTAACATTTCAATTTTCAATGATCATGATGTATAGAAGGTAAGTGTTATTTTATAATTATAAAATTATATTTATATAATAAATATCATATTATTTATTTAAATAAACTTATATATAGAATCCATGTGTTTCGTTAATTAAAAAAGAATCATATCACTTAATGGTGGTAGTAATCCACACGTACGCATGAATGACATTATCATTTTTATTTGAACAGAAACGTAAGAAAATATATGATATATTAATTTTAAATAATTAGAAAATTTTCATTAATATAATATATATTTATTAAATCATTCATCACAAAAAACCATGGGATTTGATGATGGAAAACTAATTACATAATGGTAGGGAGATGATGGTCCATCATACACACAAATGATGGTCTCATTTCCCATTTTATAGAAGTAGAGATGGATTTTGGGTATTAAATTAAGATAATAAAATATTATTTTTTTAGAGATAATTATTATATAATATCATCATGGTTTATTAATATTTTATGTATGTGGAGGAAGAAATAAATTGAAGATTCTCGCTTAAAAACAATACTTCTTCTTCGAAAAACCTCTATAGGATTATTCCTAAACCACCCTATATTAGATTTATGATCTATAAAAGGCCTCTAGAACATTGGTAGGTAGTTAATAAAAGTATTTGGGAAGGTATTTTATAAACTACATGGATTTTTAAGTGTTTTAAATTAGAGGATATGAGGTTTCCTTTTATAATAGATAGGGAGTGAAATTTTTTTAAGTACATAAAAATATTCAATAATGATAAGTAAATCTTAAGGAAATTACCTAATAAATTGATAAACAATGGGGTTTATGGGTGATATGGTTGATTGACACCTCAAAAATTTATAAATAAATTTTTTTAAACTTGTTATTCTATTTACCTATAAGATTACTCACTTTTTTCAATTTAATTTTTCACCATGGTAATTAGTTTTTTATTATTTTTATTATTCATTATGAAAAAAACAAAGTTTAAATTGTTAAATAATATTAATTATTATAATTAAAAATATGGAATAAATTTATCAAATTCATTTCACAAAGGTGGAATTATTTAATTTAAAATTAAAAGCCTAAAATGTGTTGAAAAAATCTTTTTCAAGAAATTCATTCTTCAAGAACTGCATTTTTCAAGAAATGAATTTTTCAAGAAATGAATTTTTTAAGAAATTGGTGATCGTATAATGAATTTATAACTAGTAATCATTATTATATGAATTAAAACTCATATGAATATATTTATATATAATATTAATTTTATTTAAATCTTTTCTTATCATAGTTATTTTAAATAATTAAAATGGATAAAAATTATACTCATTAAAAACATTTCACAAAAAAAACACATTTTAAGCCTAATAATAAACTTACGAAAAAATCAATAAAATTTATTTTTAAAGGGAAAATATTTTTGAAGAATAAAATTTCTATTAAAATGGAGTTCTTATTTCATGGGAATTTATCAATAACTTTATTTCAATTATGAAATTTATATTTATTTCATAAGGTATTTAATATTATTCATACACTATAATTTAACTACTAGCTTATAAAAATTAAATATAATCATGATTTGTTTTGGTTAGACATTTTGTGTTGCATATACTATCACAAATAGTTTTCCATTTTTAAAATTTTGGGTGTTACATTATTCCACCCTTAAATAATCTCAACCTCAAAATTTTGTATTAAATACTCAGGTGAAAAAGGTTAGGGTACTTTAACTTCAGGGTTTCCTCTGGTTCCTATGTTGCCTTTTTGTATTTATGATTCCCCTGTATCACTTTTACCATGTGATTTTTCATGTTGCATAAAACTTTTTTTCTATTGTTAAAGATCATCACAATATACTCCTCATAGGAGAGATCATTTTACAACTGTACCACCTCTAAATTCAGTACATGTAAGGGATATTTTATGTGCTTCCTCTAGAGGGATACATGGAATATGTCATGTACTTCAGAAATGGTTGGTGGGAGTGCTAATGGATAAGTTATAAGTCTGATGTGAAGAATAATCTCAAAGGATATGATGTAATTAGGGATTATATTTCCATTCTCCCCAAATCTCATGAACATATTCCCTAGATATATCCAGAGAAACACATTATCCCCAACCTCAAACAATATTTCTCATTGATGATTGTTAGTATAACTCTTCTTTCATCTTTGGGAAGTCCTAGTCTATTTCTGACTGGTCTTGACCTTTTCTACCATCACCTCAACTATTTCAGGTATAATAGCTTTCATTCATTGACTTTACCCTAACATGCATGTTTTCAATATCTCCTCCCATAAAGGTATTCATATGGATAGATTTTTTATTTTTGAGAGGAAAATATTATTATATGAGAACATGACCAAAGAAATATTTTGACCCCATCCTCTTTTTAAGTCCATTTAGAATTCCATAAAAATTATTTTAAATGTATGACAACATTATGAGATTGTAAAATAGTTTGGGGTGATAATTTTTACTGAAGTTCAACTCATTCTTTAGAGAATGTTGGATGATCTTCTAAAACATGGAGGTAAAACACAGATCCTGGTCAAATACAATCACTAGTATGGTTCTATGAATCCTCACTGCCTCTTTAAAGTATATCATTACAAGTTTATCTAGTGATCAGACCACTCAAATTACAATTAAGTGATCAGTATTTTTAAGATGATCCACCACTACCCATATGACATTATTTCCTCTTGATTTAATTTGAAAACCAGTGAAAAATTCCATGTTGATTTTTTCCAATTTCAATGTAAATATGGGTAATGGTTTCATCATACCCTAAGACATTTTCCTTGTAGCCTTAACTTGCTAACATACCAGAAACTTTGAAAAGTATTTTTTGATCACCTTCTATATATTATCCCACAATTTGTACTCTCATATATCTTGATACATCTTCATGATCCTTGGTTGGATGGAAAAGGTCGAACAATGTGAATATTAAATAATTATTTATTTATCGTCAGATTTTATGGCACACATAGTCATGAACCAAATATTATAACACCTTATTCATCAATTTTGAAATTTGAGGATTTATATTTTCTCATAGCTTTCACTTTCATATGAATTTATACATCATCTATTTGGGAATCCTTTATCTTCTTCAGAATGGATGGCTGATAAATCATTTGGTAAAATAATGATGATGTTTCTTCCTTCATGATTCCCATGTAAATATGCTTCAATTCCAAGAATATTGGATCCTTCTCAATTCTCATCATTGATAATGTTTTTGGATCCTTCCTTCTTAGATCATATTCAACTTTCTTTTCTTTCCTAGGATGGTAATTGATTGATTAGTAATAGTCCTTGATCAGATCTAACCATATTTGTTCTTGAATATTAATCTATTTCTATGCGAAGATATATTTGAGGCTTTTAAGGTCTATATATATTTCACACTTCACCCATAGAGTTAATTTTACCATATTTTCAACATAAATATCACTGTATACAACTATAGATAATGTGTGGGATATTTTTTCTTATGAAATTTCAAATTCATTAAAATATAGGCTATAAATTTATCATTCTACATAATTAAATAACTAAATCCCTTCTTTGAATCCTCACTATGTACAACAAAAAAATTTCCACTTGAGGTCATCATGGGGGATGGTTTATTGATAAGACTTTTTTAACTCCTTAAATATCTCTTTGTATTCACTAGTCAAGAAAAACATTACTCCATTTCATTCTATCTTGGTTAGTGGGTTTTATAATAATGATAATTTTATTACAAATCATTAGTAATAGCCATATAGTTCAAGGAAACTAAGGATCTCCATTGTATATGATGCTCTAGGTTATTCCTCAATGGAATTTGTCTTATAAGGGTCCAAAACTATGCCTTTTCTAGTGATAATTTTCCCCAATATTGATACTTAATCTAGAACTCACATTTACTAAACCTTAAATATAGATTCTCTTTTCTAATATCCTTTATAAAAGTATTAAAATGATCATCATTCTTGTAATTTTCCGGTTCTAGAATCCACCCAGAGGTGCCCCGTACTCGGTTGGTCACAGGGACTCAAGCACATTTCCCCAAATTCCAGAGGCAACCGACTAGCAGTGAGGGCCTTGGGAGTGATAGTGGGGAAGTTATGCCCTCATTGGCAGAGTACATGGTGGAAGAAAAACAAAATCAATAGCGGAAGAAGTAAACATCCATACAAGAGTAAATAGTGGAAGACTGAAACTAAAATCAACTGGATCACATATATAAATGATGCATGATACATATGTCTAAGAAAGAAACAAAACATGTAACAATGATGGAATAAAACAGTATTAAAGTGAAGTAAAAAATAAATCAATAAACAGCTCCTCAGCATCGCAAGCCTAAGCTTGGTCCCATGCTCTCCAGCTCCATGGAGAGTCATGAACCTGAAGTAAAAGGGTGTTTGAACTTATCTATACCTAAAACAATATAATCTATTTGGGCCCAAAATCTTGACCCAAATAGGGTGTGAGAATAAATCTCAGTAGGAAACCACCCGAAGATCTATGCCTAACAGTCAGCGAATATATGGTAGGTAAAGTACAGAAATCAGTAGGCAATCAATAGTTTCAATATCAAGCAACGACTAATCAATCATCTTAACACAAACAGGTAACCCTCAAGGAAGTACTCATGGCCATCCCATCTGGTCCTACCAAACAAGTACAAGCAACCCTTTTGGTAGTGCACTCATCCTAACCCCTCTGGTTCAGTATATAAAGACTCTCTGAGGAAGCACTCATAGTCAATTCCCCTTATAGTCTAAGCTAGTCAGGAACACTCTAAGGAAGCTCACATGGTCAATTCCTCTTATAGCCCCATGGTCAAGGAATCTATGAGGAATCTCACTCGGTTAATTCCCCTTATATCCCAAGTTGTTCATAAACTCTCTGAGGAAGCACTCACTGTCAATTCCCCTTATAGTCTAAACAGTTCAGGAATAGAATCAAAGACTCTCTGAGGAAACTCAATCGGTCAATTCCCCTTATAGTATAAAGTAGACAAGGACTCTCTGAGGAAGCCCACTCGGTAAATTCCCCTTATATACCCAATTGGTCCTAGGCTCTTTGAGGATGCTCACTCATTCAATCTCCCTTATAGCATGATGTTCTCAAAGACTCTTTGAGGATGTACACTCGGTCAATTCCCCTTATAGTCTACTACACCAGGTTCTCACAGCCCTGTGTAGGTCAACGAGAATAGAAGTGCGATATGGCCAAAGTAAGCCTACAGAACTACTTGTCTAATAGTATATAGCAAATCAAGAATGTCAGAATACAAACTCTCTATCCCACAGCATCAGGCATGGAAAAAAAGCAAGGCAGCCAAACTGGCTAAACAGGACCAAACGATTGTAAACAGAACATCTAAGGGAAAAAATCCAAAGCATGGAAATAAACCCTATTCATATCCAAATGAAATCTAAACAAGCATACAAGCATGGAAGGCAATCAACAGGGGTAAAACGGTAATCACACAATACCATGTTCAAGGGTATTGGTAGAATTTTCACATTAAACTGAAATACATTGAATGGAAAGGCACAAACCACCTACCTCAGCGTTGGGAGATTGATATAAATGAATCTCAAAGCTTGAATCTCCTTATAATGTCGTATATCTACAAAAACATCTAAAATGATCAACCCACGATATCTCACGAGAGAGGGGAAATCAGAAGACGGTGCTCTAGGAGAAGATAGAACTCACTGATGCGATTCCAACACAACCGATGGTGATCAATTCAGAGGATGGATGCACGCTCAATGTTTCGTCGAAGATATGCGGTCGTACGGAGCTCCTGGATGTGACTAATGAAGAAGAGGGTGTTTCGGTCGATTAGACGCGACCCCTATGTGTTTAATGAAAAAAATTACATTGTGTGTACTTTTTAAGTACACGGAATGTACTCGCCTTTTCCATACTCCGATTTAAGTGGCCTCTAAGTCACTCCTACACGACCATGCGTGTGGATACTACAATGCCAGCACAAGGCCTCCTGCGGTAAGGAAGTACACAGCATGTACTCATAAAGTACACAGTGTGTACTTAGAAAATTTCCAGAAATTCCATTTTCCTAAAAATGACCAGAAAAGGAAAAACATACCTGAAAATAATATTTGGGTTCTTACAAACATCCCCACTTAAATAAATTCATCCCCAAATTTGACTAGAGCGGTGGGGAAGAAGTAACCTCGAACAGCTCTGACCACTGTGATCACACGTCTGCCTCCTTCTCCCAAGTCTTGTCCTATACTCACCCATGCTACCATAGCACCCGTACCAGAGGAGCAGACTGGCCACAGAGAACCTTCGCACTACGATCGAAGATCTGGATAGGATACTCCCCAAAGGATGCATTCACTTCCAACTCAACCTCCTCAGGTTGGAAGACGTGAGATGGGTATGAGAAGTAACATTAAAACTGTGAAACGTGGAAGACATCGTTCATATCTCGGTACCTCTGAGGTAACTGCAACCGATAGGAAACCGGCCCAACTCTCTCCGACCCCTCAAACGACCTGACATACCTCGATGAAAGCTTACCATGTCTCCTAATCCTCTTGTGTCCCAACCTCAGTATGACATGCAGAAAAACCTGATCCCCGACCCTAAACTCCATATGTCATCTCCTCTGATCAGCATAAGACTTCTGTCGAGAGTGCACAGTAGCCATCCTCTTCTGAATCAACTCTATCTGCTCTATGGTCTCCTGAACAAGACGCGGTCCTAGAAAAGCTACCTCTCCCACCTCAAGCCAACATAAGGGTGATCGGCATGTCCTAGCATACAAATCGTCATAAGGTGCCATCTGAATAGTTTCTTAAAAACTATTATTGTAGGAAAACTCCAAAAGAGGTATATGCTTCCCCCAAGAACCTCCAAAATCTAGAATGCATGATCGGAGTATATTCTCAAGCATCTGAATCGTACGCTCAGACTGGTCATCTATCTGGGGGTGGTAAGCTGTACTCAAAAGTATCAATGTACCCAAAGCCTTCTGAATCCCCTACCAGACCTGAGAAGTAAAACGTGTATCCCTGTCTGAAACAATGGAGTGTGGAACTCCATGCAGACGTACAATATCTCGAATGTACAACCGTCCCAGATCATCAACACTGAAGGCCTCTTTAATTGGAAAGAAGTGAGATACCTCTGTGAGTCTGTCAACTACAACCCCAACTATGTCATTCCCTCGAGGCGACCTCGGAAAACCATTCACGAAGTCCATCGCTACGTCATTCCACTTCTACTCGGGAATGGGTAACTGTTGTAAGAGGCATGCTAGTCGCTGATGCTCTGCCTTCACCTGCTGACAAGTGGAACACCTCATGACGAAACTAGAAATGTACCTCCTCATACCTGGCCACCAATACTGATGGTGTAGATTACGATACATGATGGTGATGCCAGGATGAACTGCCCAAACTGAGGAGTGAAAGTCATGCATCAGCTCCTCACATATATCTACTGGCACCCATACGCGCTCCTGGAAACACAGGATCTCATCCTCGCCAATGGTCCATCTAGGAATAGGGTCTTCTCCTGACACACATTCCCTTAGGTCTAGGCCTTCAGAATATGATAGCTTCCTTATTCAAACTCGATCATGGAGAATATAGGTAACAACTACCAAATATAGAAAAGTCTGCCTCTGTCTATCTTGCACGTCCAAATGCATCTCATAGAATAGAGCCATAAGCTTCCACTGACTACTGGCATCCTGAACTGCCTGTATTTGATTCCTCCTGCTCAACACATCAGCCAATATATTGCCTTTCCCAGGCATGCAGGCAAGCTCAAAGTCAAAGTACTATAGGTACTCAACCCACCTGTACTGTCTCAAATTTAAATCACGCTGAGTGAAGATGTACTTGAGACTCTTGTGGTCAGTGAAAACCACAAAATTATCTCCCAACAGATAATTTCACCAACATCATAGGGAATGAACAACAGTTGTCAACTCCAAATCATGTGTTGGGTAATTCCTCTAATGTGGCCTCAACTGCCGGGACCCGTATGCAACGACTCCATCTCTTTGCATAAGCACATCTCCCAACCCGATACCTGATGTGTCATAGTAAACAATATAGATCTTTCCTTGCTCTGGAAAGACTAGTTTAGGTATTGAATTAAACCTCACTTTCAGGTCCTAAAAGGCTAAATCACATAAATCTGACCATAATAACTTCTCACCCTTCTTAGTCGGGCCTTTCAACGGTGCTGCTAGGCATGAAAATTATTGTATGAAACGTCTGTTGTATCCAGCTAGACCGAGAAAACTCTGCACCTCAAAGACTTTCTTTGGATACTTCTAGGAAACTACAGCTCTCACTTTCTCCGGGTCTACTGATACTCCTACCTCTGAGATAATATAACCCAGGAAGTGAATCTGATCCATCCAAAAGTGGCACTTTGAGAGTTTAGCATATACATGATTATCCCTCAGTGTAATCAAAACGATATCAAGATGGGTTGCATGGTCATGTCGAGTGTGATAGTACACCAATATATCATCCACAAAAACAACCACGAAGGAATCCAAATATATATGGAACACTCAGTTCATCAGTTCCATGAAAACTGTAGGCACGTTCTTGGGACCTAATGGCATAACCATATACTAATATAGACCATACTGGCTCTGGAAGGCTGTAAGAGTTATATCATATGGTCTAACGTGCAACTGATGATAACCAAACCTCAGGTAAATCTTCAAGAACACTCGGGCTCCTCAAAGATGATCAAATAGATCATCAATCCTCGGTAAGGATATCGGTTCTTGAAAATCAACTAGTTCAGCTTCCGATAATACACACAAATCCAAAGGGTGTCGTCTGCCTTCTTCACAAATAGGACAGGAAAACCCCAAAGGAGATGCACTGGGTCGGATGAAACCCATTGCCTGTAACTCCTATAACTACTTCTTGAGCTTCTGCAACTTTGGAGTAGCCATCCTATAAGGAGGAATGGACATCGGTGCCTCTCCTCGCACAAGCTCAATAGAAAAGTCTACCTCACGCTCTAGTGGCAAACCTGAAAATTCCTCTGGAAAGAGATCTCTAAAATGATCCACCACTGGAGGAAAGTCCATCTGTGAAATCCCCTGGTAATCCAGATATAGAATAGAAATCTAGGCTGTAACTCTTCCCAACCCATGATGCTCGGCTCCTTCTCTGCTCGTCTGGACATCCCATTCACCCTTATGAAGAAAAGATTCACCTTCTGGTGATGTGAAGCTCACCCTGCGGTGATAATAGTTGATGACTTCCTAGAATGGAATGAACCAATCCATCCTGAGAATGAAATCATAGCATGTAATCTCTAGGACATAGAGGTCCCAAAGAAAGTGACACCCACAAACATCTAGAGGTCACTCCTTTCACTAATGTACACTAGTTGTTCTAGTCCCCAATGGAGTGTCTAGTGTTAAGATATCAGTAGAATAAAAGATGCAGAGACCAAGGCTCTCCACGATAGCAACAGATTTAAAGATATGAGAAGCCCCTGTATCGAAAAGAGGTGAAGATAAAACTGAGGCTACTAAGATCGTACCTCGAACTGTGGAGGATCCGGGATCCTGATCCTGCTGGGTCTGCTTCACTGCAAAAGTATGGCCTATTTCGTGGCTCTGTGACCCTGCCTGACCACTATGAGCTGATCCACCCTGCTGTCGCTGAAGAACCGATGACTGACTACTATGACCATGACCTCCACATCGGCCTGAACAGCCGGAAGAACTCTAGTTCCCAGGCTGGTAAGAAACTAGTGGTGTTGCTCCTGAACGTGGGGTCATAGAAGAACCCCTGTCACCAGATGCTGGTGAGAAGAACTGAAAAAAGCATTGAAGATGGCCCATCTTGCCACAAGATCAGAACTCAACTGGGTCTCTTGGGAAACGTGGCCTCGTATGCCCACTTCTCCCACAATATTAGCACACCACCTGGCTACCGGAAGATTCATCATGCCTGCTCTGATCTCGTTGTGCAGTCTCCCTGTGGTGCTTCCTGCAATTAGCTGGTAGAGGACTAACTTTGGATGTCGAACCACCCTGGACCACAGCTCCATAATCCCTCAAATTACACTCTGTGATCAGCACCTGGTTGACGATAGATGATATCGAAGTCAACCTGAAGATGTTCACCTGAGATCGGATGTTGTGCCTCAGACCATCCTCAAACATTCATGAAAGTAACAACTCATCACCTCCTGGAATAGGAGTGAAACACTGCATCTCTATGAAGTGGGAGGAATAATCCATAACAAAAAGAGTACCCTGCTCCAGACTCATGAACTCTCGGGCTCGATTGGCCCTCAAGGTCTTTAGATAGATGTAATCATAGAAGATGCACTGAAACGCATCCCAAGTAATATTCTGCTGGCGTCCCACCTATGAGATCACATCCCACCACCTCTTGGAGGAGTCTTGGAACTTGTAGGTAGAAAGATTCACCCTCTTCCCTGGAGGTATCTCCCGATGCTCGAAAATTGTCAGTGTGGCTTCTAGCAATGACTCTGCAGCCTGAGGTCCTCCATCCTTTGAGAAAGTTGGACGATGTTGTTGCTGGCAGACCCATGTCAAATTATCCATCGAGAGGGAAGGAGGTGGTGCTCCCTAAAAGGTCTGCATCATCCTCAAAAATCCCTCCTTGAATTTTTCATCCTCACCTATGTGAGGTACAATGGCTGGTGCCAAGGATGGCATAACTTGAGGATCTGTGGGTAATCCCTGATCTTCAATGTCTGTTGTCTAATCACCGTCTGGAAAATTGCACACAACCGGAGGACATCTTGGTGGCATGAATCTTAAAGTTCAAGCACACACCTTAGATCAAGGTTATCAAGGACTGAAAATAAGGATTGTAAGAAGGGAACAGGAGAAATAAAGCATTCGTGTTTTAAAAAACATGACTACACGGCGTGTACATTTCCTACATAATGTGTTCCCTTAAGTCATTTACATGGGTGTGTAATCCTGCCTAAACTGGTCGTGTAACACCCCAAACACATGGTGTGTTGTCTTAACACATGATGTGTACTTGAATCCTCTTCCCCTACCCAAGTCCTTATACACGGTTAAGCCACACTGCTCTCTTAAGACAAGACTACACTGCGTGTTCACAGTAGACACGGGGTGTACTAGACAAGCTTCACCTGACCCATGTTGTTAGTGGCATGGTCTAACACACAGCTTACACTACACAGCATGTTTCGGATGGACATGGAATGTATGTGAAGGGGTAACACCAACCCGTGTTGTTCATGGAATGGATGACTATATGACTGACACAACACGGCGTGTTCCAAATGGACACGGCATGTATGAGAAGGGATAACATCGACCTGTGTGGTTCATGACATGGTCGGGTACCTAGGTCAGACTACACGGCGTGTTCAGATGGTACACGACGTGTTCCTACAAGATATTATCTATCACGTGTCTCTACCCACACAACCTACGACACGATTAGAGACTACACAGCGTGTACATATAGTTCACGGTGTGTACTTAAGAAAAATAGTTTCTTCCCGAACATAAGAATACATGGCATGTACTTAACACTAAACGGTGTGTATTCTAGTTTTTTCTGGATAGTAAGCCTTGGAAACTACTCTGGAACCCATAAAACACTAAAACAAACAAATTTCCAAATTCTGATCCTTGAGGGCCCATACTCCCCGCAAATCAATGTTTGGAATCTTATACATGTTATAACAAGGAAAACAAGGCAATGATACACCAAATTCTGGTCCATGGGGGCCCATATCACCTCAATAACCAAAGTTTGGTGTTCATTCAAAAAAAACATTACACAAATAGTACCCTATCAAAACAGCAGGTATTATTATCAAGGCATCTATCACAACACCATGAATATTCTACACAATGTCTATCACAAAAACACGCAATCACTAATGCATCCTAGATGGCCTGGCAGGAATGCATGAAATCTGATTTCTAGAAATTGCCTATATGATGCATGAGATGGAATACCATCATCTCATCGGGTTGTGACAGAAATATAACCTCAATAACATTAACAGTAATAACACAAAACATGTGAGTCACCCAATGATGAAAATCAGATCAACCGTAAACTTACAGAACCAAAAGAAATTGCAACAAACGAGGTAGATTGGCTTTTCCATATACACGGGTTAGCTACTATTGGGCACAACTTATTACCAAGTACCTATTCCTTCCTATACATGGTTAAAGGACCCAAATAGTAAATCAAAATAAAAGAATCCTCTGATACAACTTTGTAACGTCTCGGTTCTGAAAGCCACCTAGAGGTGCCCTGTACCCGGTTGGTCACATGGCCTCAAGACCATTTTCCCAAATGCCAGAGCCTGCCGACTAGTAGCTAGGACCTTGGTTGTGATAGTGGGGAAACTATTCCCTCATTGGAAGAGTTCACAACAGAAGAAAAACAAAAGCAATAGTGGAAGCAGTAAACATCCATATAAGAGTGAACAGTGGAAGACTGAAAGTAAAAGCAACTGGAGCACATATATAAATGATGCATGATACATATTTATAGGAAAGCAGCCAAACAAGTCACAATGCTTGAATACAAACAGTACTAAACCAAAGTAAAAAAATAAAAAAATAAACAGTTCCTCAGCATCGCAAGCCTAAGCTTGGTCCCATGCTCTCCAGCTCCATGACAAGTCAAGAACCTGAAGTAGAAGCACTACTGGAAAAATAACCTATACCCACGGTTCAAAACCGTGGGTATAGCCCCCAAAACCATGGGTATAGCCTATACCGACGGTTTTGGGAACCGTGGGGCTGAGTGGCGTCAGTATAGGTCTGCAACCTATACCCACAGTTTTTATAAATCATGGGAAAAGCTTTATTGCCATGCTGTCAATTCCCCACCATGGTGTCAAAGACATATTCCCACGGTTATAAAACCGTGGGAATAAATTTTTTTGTACAGAAATTGCAGTCGCGGGATTAGAACCCGCGACCGGCCTCTCAAACTGAATATACCCTACCAGCCATGCTAAACGGCTTATATTTTTATATATCTATATTTCATTAAAAATAATAATTGATACCCGTTTTAGAAAACTAAAAACCGCGTGTATCGATCCTGCGACCTCGACATCACAGTCCTGACGACGAACCAACCCAACAAACATAATTCTATTTCTCTATATCTATATTTATATTAATAAATTAATATTACTCTCGGTTTTAGAAAAATTGATGCCGCAAGGATTCGATCACGCGGCAATGCAAAACACAAACCGCCAACTGACCAAATCATCTACAGAAAATTTTTTATTTAACTTTTGTATATATCTATATATATTAATTTAAACCGTGTTCCCACCAAATTGTTTTTTGTTGCCCCACGTAATTTTTTTTCCCACCTTATGGTGGAAAACATATACCCACAGTTCTTTAAAACCATGGGTATATGTCTTCAAAAAAAACCCTCCAATACCCACGGTTCTTCAAAACCGTGGGTATAGGTTACCTATACCCACAGATTTCTGAAACAATGGGTATAGGTTCCCATATTATCCGTATACCCACAGTTTTCGAAAACCGTGGGTATAGGCCCGTTTTCCAGTAGTGAAGGGTGCTTTCCCTTATCTATACCTGTAATAATGTAATCTGTTTGGGCCCAAAAGCATGACCCAAACAGGGTGTGAGACTAAATCCCATTAGGAAACCACCCAAGGATCTGTACCAAATAGTTAGTGAATAAAAGTTAGGTAAAGTACAGAAAGCAGTAAACAATCCACAGTTTCAACATCAAACAATGGCTAATCAAACATCTAAACACAAACAGGTATCCCTCTGGGAAGTACTCACGGCCATCCCCTCTGGTCCTACCAAACAAGTACAAGCAACCCTCTGGGAAGTGCACTTGCCCTAACCCCTCTAGTTAAGTATATAAATACTCTCTAAGGAAGCACTCACAGTCAATTCCCCTTATAGTCTAAGGTAGTTATGAACTCTCTAAGGAATCTCGTATGGTCAATTCCTCTTATAGCACCAATTTCAAGGACTCTCTAAGGAATATCACTCGGTCAATTCCCTTTATAGCCCAAGTTGTTCATAGAATCTCTGAACAAGCACTCACCAACAATTCCCTTTATAGTCTAACCAGTTCAGGAATAAAATCAAAGACTCTCTAAGGAAGCTCACTCGGTCAATTCCCCTTATAGTCTAAAGTAGACAAGGACTCTTTAAGGAAGCATGCTCGGTCAATTCCCCTTATATCTCCAAGTGGTCCTAGGATCTCTGGGGATTCTCACTCAGTCAATCCCCCTAATATCCTAAAGTGATCAAAGACTCTCTGAGGAAGTTCACTCGGTCAATTCCCCTTATAGTCTACTACACCAGGTTCTCATGGCCCTGTGTAGGTCAAAAAGCATAACAGTATGATATGGCAAAAGTAAACCTACAAAACTACTTGGCTAACAATATACATCAAATCAAGAATGTCAGAATACAGACTCTACATCCCATAACATCAGGCATGGAAAACAGGCAAGGCGGCCAAACTGGCTAAACAAGACCAAATGTTCGTAAACAGAACATGCAAGGGAAAAACATCCAAAGCATGGCAATCAACCTTATTCATAACCAAATAACATCTAAAAAATCATAAAATCATGGCAGTAAATCAATAGGGGTAAAACAGTAAACACACAATACCACATTCAAGGGTATTGGTGGAATTTTCACATAATAATCAAAGATATTGAACGGAAAGGAACAAACCACCTACCTCGGTGTTAGGAGATCGATACACGTGAACCTCGAAGCTTGAATCTCCTTAAAACTTTGAGGATCTACAAAAACATCTAAAACGTTCAACCCATGATATCTCATGAGAGAGGATAAATCAGAAGACGGTTCTCTAGGAGAAGAGAGAACTCAGTGATGCGATTCCAACGCAACAGACGGTGATCGATTCTGAGGACAGACTCATGCTCGGAGGATCATAGAAGATCTGCAGCCGTACGAAGCTCCTATACGAGACGAATGAAGAAGGGGGCGTTTTTTTATTAGACGCGAGCCCAGTGCATTTAATGAAAAAAAAAGATAGTACACGGTGTGTAATTTTGAATTACACGATGTGTAATCGCCTTTTTCATACTACGCTTTAAGAGGCCTCCATGTCACTCCAACATGGCCGTGTGTGTGGCTACTACACAGCCAGCACACAGCCTCCAACTATAAGGAAGTATAGGGCATGTACTCATAAATTATATGTAGTGTACTTAGGAAATTTCCAAAATTTCCTTTTTCCTAAAAAATGACCAGAAAAGGAAAATCTTACATGAAAAGAAAATATGGGTTCTTAAAATTCCCCTCCCAACTTTTAGAGTAAATATGAATATAATCTATAAAGGCTACCAAACTTTTGTTGAGGTAATATCTAAATAATCTATTCAGTAAGTCCATACAGATTACTGGAGTATTAGTGAGTCTGAAATCAATAACTATGAACTCATAGTGTCCATATCTTTTATGAAATGTGTTTTTAGGAATATCATCTTCATACACCTTTAATGGGAGATGTTCCGATCAAAGGTCCACCTCAAAGAAATACTAGCCTCCACACAGTTTATTGAACAAGCAATCAATCCCTAGGAAGGGGTACTTGTTCTTTATCAGGATTTTATTGAGTCTATGATAATCAATACAGAGGATCATTGACATGTCCTTCCTCTTGATAAATAGGACTGAAACACCCCATATGAAATCACTCGTACATATGCAATAGTTTTCTAGATTCTCCTGTAACTTCTTTTTTACGTCTCTCAACTCAATAGTGTCCATTCTATAACGATTCATCAATATGAGAAGATATACGGGTATATTTTTTATTGTGAAATCAACCTTCTAGTAATGAGGATGATCATGAAACACTTTAGGGAATACATCTGTATAATTCCTCATAATGTTCATGTCTTCTAGCATGTTTCTTTCCTTTTTCTCAGTCATTTGGGCTAGTTATGATTTCTTCATAATGAAATAATTTCCATATTTGAATATAATTTTCCAAGGGAGATTCATCCTCCTCATTAAACTTTTATATAATTGGAGAGTGAATTGAAATGTGGAGAGTGATCTACCTCTCTCAACAGTTGATGTTTTGTTTATATAAGGTTATCCAATATATGACTAATAGAGAATCAAACTCCAATAAAGGAAGTAAGATGTGATTTTATGGAATATTTCTTCCAAAAACATTGATTGGGGAGGATTTATAGAATTGGGATGCAACCATTGCTCCATTTTCTATTCTCATAGATATAAAAATTCCTATTTTGATGTGGTTATTAATAGTTCTAAAAAGCATGCATGATATGAAAGAATTCATAGAACCATAGTTAAATAGTACATTCACTATTATTGAATGAATAACTAGCATACCTATCAAAACATCATTGTTGGGATCCACCTCAATAGTAGTGATAACTTATAATTTTACTTACTCTCTATGACATAGAGGTTGTTTACATTGATCATCTCTAACAAAAAAAAATATTAACATGCACAATACTCATGCTCTTTGAATTTTAAACACAACACCTTATGCTATGTATTCATCTAAAAATTATTTTATTATTCAAGGTTAGTGGGTTTAATAATTTCTCTATGAAATCGATTTTCCTAATGCACATATTTTACACATTTGAAATATCTCTCAGTTCTCATCAGAATGTTTCTAGGATGCTTCTTCCCACACATTCAACAAGTTGGATGTTGGATTTATTTATTGATACTCATGAAAAAAACCTCATTTTATATTTTTTTCTCTATTCCCAATAGGCCATTGAGAGTTATATATATCCATATCAACTTTTAGGGAATAAAAAAACACTTCATGTCTTTCAAAGTCCCAAATCTCTAATGTTTTCATACACTCATATTTAATCCACTAAAAAATAGTTAAACTTATATTCAATGTTGATGACAATGCCAGAGGCGTACCGTGCATGTCTTCTGATGTTTTCATCACACACCCCAGTGCACTCATATTTCTTTTTATCCTGACAGAGGAAATACCTCTCTATTTAAATATAGATACTTTGGGGATTTATATTTATTGAAAAATATTTTCATAATGTCCTATCATTCCATTGAATCAATATCCTCTTTGGAATTTGTGTTCTTGTTCAGTGTACACCACTAATTAGCTTCTCACTCAATAAGATAAATTTCAATAAAAACATTATTTTTATATGTGCATTAAAATATAGTGAATATATTCTCAATTGTATTAAACCACTATTTCATGATGTGAGGATCAGAAGACCCCCTAATGGTAGGAGGCCTTTATCACATAAAATACTCGACTGTAACTTGCTCCTTCTTAATAGGAGGACTGTGTTCCATATAATTCATGTTATTATTCCTAACGTTTTTCTAGTTAATCTAGTACTTAAATGAAGTTATTAACCCCCATTATTATAAGTCTGGGAATATCATTGGGGGATGATATCACATTTCCTATCATATTGGCTTTTGGAACAGTTTATCTGATTTCCCACCAATAATTAAAAAAAGTAAAATAATATGTGAATATATTAATTAATAAACATACAAAAGGTAAACTTATAAACAAGAGAGGAATAACTTATAAAGGATAATTATATCCTAACTTGTGAGTCTCTTGGTTTTATTATGGGTTATCCTTCAAAATTTCCCTATCAAGGTTTCTTAGATGAAAATTTCCTCAAGTCCTTCATAATGGTTCATAAAGACTTTTGGAATTTCCAAAACCTATTCCTCAAGTGTTTTCCAACTAAGTGGGATGAAAGGCACATTTTCATGCACTAGATGATGATATACTATGGCTCAATTCACCCTTTTAGGGTTATTTCACATAGGTACAACTATGCTAGATCCACATCCACTTATACTATCCAAACAGGGATATATTTTCTTGTAAACCACTTACTTTATACTTTACCAATATTTAGAGATGTTTTCATATGTCTATTATTATTCCTTAGGCATTCACTATAGTTTTATAATACTAATCCACAAAAATAACTAGACCTTTCTCGGATACCGACTATATATACTAATTCATTTTACACATATTATTACTTTATTTTTAAAAATATATAACCGATAAGTAAAAATCAAAATATCGTGAGACCTT
This sequence comes from Viscum album, assembly GCA_963277665.1. Lineage (NCBI taxonomy): Eukaryota > Viridiplantae > Streptophyta > Magnoliopsida > Santalales > Viscaceae > Viscum > Viscum album. Next base: position 2,095,599,528 of record OY728132.1, on the reverse strand, counting down.
GTATATTTGGAAGACTAGGTTCATGATACATCAAGAAGAAACAAAAAAACATGAAATCCTTATTTTATTCTGTATAATGTAAACTTAAATCCATTTGGGAAAACAAAATTTCATTTAATAACCTTGGAAATTCATAAAGGAAATGGGTGAGAAAAAATCCAAGTAATGGAATAAACATGATAAGGAAACATAACATGTTATTCAAAGGTATAATATGATATCATAAAGGATAAGGTTCATGTGGAATCAAATTAAATCAAAAAATAAATAAAATGGTATCATAATTTCATGGTAACATAGGAAATGTTGAATAAATAAATAACATGACATTAAAATGAGTCAAGGATAACTACCTAGACAATATCACTTGGTGTACAAAGTCCCATATTTTATTATGTTTACTCCCTAATCCCATACATGACACCTCATGAGACTAGAGCTTTACCCAATGCATTGGACCCATATTTGGGTGCACCTAGAATAACATGTTCATGATTTATGTGTTTCATATAAAGGAAATCAATCATAAGTCATAACATATGAATTTACAATGGAATTAAAATTGGTTTCATAATCTTGCATCATACCATAACCAAAGGAAATTTCTAAAAGGATGGTATTTGAGAAATGAGAATAAGGAATGTACTACTACATTATATGAAGGGAGAATAATATTGATGTATATTTTATATATATATATACATAATTTATATTCATTCCACAAAATTAAATAGAGATACAATTTGAGTTTGAGAGAGAATGGTCTTGACCCTAAAGAAATAGTGGTTTAGTAAGATCCCTTACCTGGAGCCCAATTCATTATGTGTGTTCTTTAACTTCCTAAAAATAAATTTATACTAACTATTTACTTTATAAAAAACCTTTTTAAGTTTATTATTCCTTTTATATTAATTATTATCATGATATGTTCAATTATATAATCATTTAGGTTTAAGTTGTATGTTTGACAATGTTTGGATCATATATCCAAAACCAATTTAGAAAGTTGACTTAGGTAAAATATATTATTATTTAATCATATTAAAAATAATTATCATGAAATAATTATCATTTTTTCCTCAAATTATTCTTTTAAAATAAATCATGAATGGTGGTTATGAAAAATGTACTATGCTACAATAATGGAGATGGTAGGTCGTTCGTACGCATTAGTAATGTTTCCATTTTTTAAAAATCATAATGAAAATAAGGTAATTGTTATTTTATATTTCCATAATTATAATTATATCATTAAAATAATATTATTTCTTTAAATAAACTTATATATTTCATCCATGTGATGTGGTGATTAAAAACAATCAACATCGCTTTGTAGAAGTGGTAATCCACACATACACGCAGACAATGTTGTCATTTTACTATGATTGGAAACATAAAAAAATTATATATTAATTTTCATGAATTATAAATGTTTCATAGATATTATATATATAAACTAAATTGGACATCATAAATAACCATGGGATTTTATTATTGAAAACTAATTACATCAGTTCAGGAAGTGGTAGTCCGTCGTACACACGAATAATGATTTCATTTCCCATTCTATAGAATTGAAAATGGATTTATGGTATGAAATTAAAATAATAACATATAATTATATTTAATATACTTATAATATTATATTAAAATGTTTTATTAAGATTTTAAAGAGGTGTAAAATGAAATAAAACAAAGATTCTCTGTAATGAATGACACCTCTTCTTCGGACCACTACTTTAAGATTATACCTAAACCATCATTGGATATTATTTATGATAAGAAGGAATATATGATGTATTTATGGAATAAATTAATGTATTTAGGTAGGTATTTACTTAATCAAAATTCATTTTTAATTGTATAAAGTAAAGGAGCGAAGGATCAGTTTTATAAATGAGAGGGAGTGGTATTTTTATAAATACCCAAAATTATTCAATAATGGGAAGTTACTCTCAAGAAATGTATGTCCAAAATAAATAAATAATGTGGTTTAGGGGTGATATGGTTGATAGAAACCTCCACTATTCACAAATAAATATTTTTTAAAAAATTTATTCATTTTAACTCTACGGTTACACACTTTTATCATTTTAGTTTTTCATCATGGTAACTATTTTTTTTGTTTTTTACTAATCATTGTGACTAAAAACTAAGTTGAACTTATTAAATAATATTAATTATGATGATTTAAAATATTTAATCCATTTTATAAAATTAAATTACTATAATTGGAAAATTTTAATTTTAAATTAATCCTTCAAAATGCATTGAAATATAGTTTTTTAAGATGTGCATTTTCCAAGCAATAAGTCATCTTATTTTTACACTATGAATAGAAATAATTATTATATGAATTTAAATTAATATTAATAGATAATATATATATATATATATATATTATTTTAATCTTTCCTTAATAGTTTTATTGTAATTAATTAAAATCGATCAACTTTATGCTCATTAAAAACAGATTTCATAAAACCATATTTTAAGCATAAAAATGAACTTAATCCAAAATCATAAAAATTGAGGATTAAAATGAAATTAATTATAATATTTTAATTTAAATGGTTAATATTTTACTTTAAAAGAATTAAAAATATAATTTGACTTTTAAATTACTTAATTTATTGAAAATGAATGAATATATTTGAAAAATCGGTACATTTCACTATTCACTAAAAAATCAAACATTTGAGAAAAATAACCAAATATCACCCAAAGATAATTTTTATATGATTATTTAAAAAAATATTTTAATTTTAAAAAATAAAATTTATAATATTTCCATAAATTATTTATAATCTTTTCATCCAAAAAGTAATAAAAATTATTTTTGAAGGAAACATATTTTTAAAGAGTAAAACTTCTTTATTATAAATTGTGAGATTATTTCATGAGAATTTATCAGTAAATTTATATTGATTAAGATATTTAAATATATTTAATAAATTATATAATATTATTCATACGTTTTAATTTAATGGCATGGTTATAATAGTAGTAAATAATCATGGTTCATTTAGGCTCGATGTAGCGTGTCACATACCCTATTAAGAATAGTTCCCCTTATTAAAACCCTGGGGTGTTATAGTTATACCATGATATGGGTTCCACATGTGAGAGTTATAGTATAAAGGCCTCATAGAATATGGTTATAAATCTTTGAAATGAACCTGATTTTAGATGTCACATTTCATATCATCATCATCAACATTTTGAATTTTTATTAAGAATGAAAGAGATACAACTAAAACCCACAAAAACTCATGCATTGGAAAATCCCCTAAGGTGGTATGAAATAGTAGAGTCTGAGTCCATCCCCTTTAACTAAGTTGAAACCCTCCGGTTTCAAGGAGTTCACCATATGATGACAGATTGGGTTAGATCCCATAACTTCCAATGAAGCTAGGTAGTCGGCAACTTGGTTCCCCTATCTCTAGGTGTGTTTAACCTTGATTTTGTTACTTAGATTTTCCCTACAATTTCAATTGATTTATTCGATGGGCCATAGAGGTTTTCAAAATCAATGGAGGAAGTCATGAAGAATCTTGGATTCTGTTTCTACCTCTTCAACCCGGATATTTTTGAGGTGGAAAATACAGAGACCTGTGAGAAAAGCTTTGGCCTCGGCCTGAAGGGAGGTCCCTTGGCCTAACCTGGCATACAAAGACAGAACCACCGATCCTTGGGCATCCCACACTGACCCTTTTCCGCGAATGATCCCCATGTTGAATGACATGTCTTTGTTCAGTTATAGAACTCTAGTTAGAGGAGACCATCGAACTCATTGCCCCCTATTGATACTATTTACATGCAGAGGGATATGGGAGATAACCAGCAAACTACGGAGCAAGGGTGCCTCTTTCCAATTTCTGTAAAGATTATTTATATCCAGGAAGAGAATTTTGGTCCTGATAATGATATATTATGCCATGGATATCACCATTCATGCTATTCCGTATTACAGGACTTCCATATACTCCAACATCCGGCCTATAGTATCACAGTTCAGGACATATTCTCTGAACCCCAATCTTTCATACCTTGGAACCACCTTTCCATGAAAGAGAGGTCGTCTAAGTTAGATATGTGGAGACATGTGAACTATACAAACCAAACACGCCCATTATCCACTGAATAATAGGTCGTACACACTCTCCTCCTTGCATCTTTGACAACATGAGAAGTGTGGCGCCAGCGGAATCCCACAACGTTTGATGTTCTCCTCAGTTGGGAGGAATCTATTTCTGATTCTCTAAAGAAAGAAGTAGAACTTAGTAGACATATATTTAAACCAAAAGGTATCATTCCAGTTTGGTGGAGGCTCTTGGAAACCCCTGAGTGGTGTAAGTCCCAAGAAGTGAAGACCCCCGAGGACGAAGGAGTGAAAACACATTTATCATTTTCAGGGGATAGGTCAATAAGGTTGAAAGAGGTTTTTTGATCTTTATCCAACACTACATTGATTAAGGGAGTATATGGGGGCTCATATTTCTCTAGTAATATTGCGTATAAGAGATTTTTATTTCCTCACTAGCAAGATCATGGATCGTATACACAACTAGAAAAATAAATACCTTACTTTCAGGGGTCGTATAGCACTGATTAACAACGTGCTTCTTGATACCCCTATTCATGCACTATCTTCCATTAAAGTTCTGAAGGGAATCATTACCAACATTAATAATATACTGGATAAATTTATTTGGGACCCCAATGCTTAGGGAAAAAGCCACTATGTTACATTTATTATGAGGTTATGGAATATGCATCACACTGTGAGGATGGGAGTTCACACCATGACCTGCCAAACTCTATTTATGTAAAATATTAGTTAATTGGTTATATAAGATCTAAAAATTGGTATAATCTTATTTACACTAGCAGTATCATGGAAAAAATCTCATTCAAACCTCATAGTACGTTGAATTTAATCATCTTGCTTCTCCCGCCTGACTTGATTTTAGTGTATTCTTCACAAGTGATCACCAATTTAGTTGTTTTCCCTCTCATTTTTAGTTATATTCTCTTATCCTTCGTAGATTTATTTTTTCCCAAAGTAAAAATTAACCAAGATTTCATGTTATTAAAATTTTTAATGGGGGGTGTAGGGTTCTTAATGTTATGGTTTTCCCTATTCTTCCATTGTGGATCCTCATCATCAGTTAGTGGTTTCGTCAGTTTAAGTTAAGTGGTTCCATGATCTCACTTTTTTTAAACAACTATGCCTAATTAACATTAAAAAGGTTGTTTTGAGTTGTTTTAAATCATTTTAATACATCTATTATGATATATATATATATTATATTGATTCATAATCCTTTTGGTATGAGTAGGACAAGTTTCTTCAAAAGCATGTTTTACAAATAGAAATAAATGTTTCCTACCATGTTCTTGATTAAATGTATCTTTTTATTGAAATGGTTTCACGGTAAAATTTTATATATTTGAATTATTGTCACTCATGGGATCCTGAGTGATTATTTATGTATCATATGACAAGTACCACTAGTCATTGATGCAACATTGACTAGCAATTAAGTTAAAAAAGTTATTAGTTTAGTATTCTAACCCAACTAATGATTATTCTATCCAATTTATATTTCCACTATAACTTGAGGGTTGTGTACAATTGAGATTTACGGTTATTTACATGTATGAGGATCTTAGGATGCCTCGAACTTAGTGATCTTAAGGATCTTCCCATGATTCTTGGTTTGAAATTTGATGTTACTTGAAACATTACTTTTATATTGGAACATATCAAGCATGTTACTTGTTTTTTAATATTAAAATTGTAAAATTATATGATTATTTTCAAACTAGAATGATTTTATTATCTAAGTAATTTTTATGATGAACACTTGGTGGGATCATACTGGTCTTGTTGTGATCACGTCCTACATACACCCATTGGATGTATGCAGACTATATTTTGACTAATACTAGTAGAGGAAATTCATCACTTGGTGGTAGAAGATATTCATGTTAGTTAAGTACATGTTTATTTTAGGTGACATGGTGGTGTGAGAACTTATGTCACATTTATATGGGTACAAAGTTTTTGGTTTAATTTTATTCCTTTTGGTTTACACTCTAAACTCTTTATATCACCTCGTTGGCTTCCTATCCTATTCCCAGTTTTACTCTATTAAATATTTACATGTATATTTACACTTGTTTAATGTTTATATTAAAATTTTTGGATGTGTTATTTTATTATATTAGATATTATAATTATTTCATTCACTTCATTTTATGAATTTAAAATATATGGAAAATTCATGTATGGTTCTTGGTTAGGACCCTCTTGATAGATTTATTAGGCAAAACCATTCCCGAAAGTTTATTGTTGATTCCCAGACACTAGTTTCCTTCCCAAGGTTATTTATAATTCCATTTGGTAATTGTCACTTGTAACACCTTAAGCTTCCATTGTACGCTTCTCTAGGAATAATTCAATAGCGTGTGTTGTACGCAACTCCGAGTTCTAACACACCACAAAAAGAAAACTAGTCGTTATGAGTAGTAATACCCACTTTTTTAAATTTTATAAATTTTATCTTTCAAAATGGACTTCATTTTTGGATTCAGAATATCGAAATTATTCTAGGGTGAATTTTTGGTATTTTTTTGAAAACTTTCAATTTTTGATGAATAGTGAAAAACACCGAGTCATAGTTTAAAACCGAATTTTTATTTAAATAATTATTTATTTTAATTAAATTTATTTTATTTCAAAATAGATACATAATACCTATATAAGTTCAATTTAATTCATTGGATTCCGTTTATTATAATTTTAGATATATAAAAATTTTATTGAACTTTTTATCGTCTTTTACCCACCTCCTAGGAGTATTTGAAAATTTACATAAAACATAAATTTACCACTTCTATGAGTTGAATTTCAAAATACGAGAGACACGGATAATATCAAGGAGTAAAATTTGGTTCAATAATATTAAAATAATTTTGGGTGAATAGTAACTTTTTACTTTTATTTACCACTGCTAAAAGTAAATACGGCAATTAAGGGTAAAAATGATATTATTATTAACCTAAATCATGTTATAATTATATTGGATAAGTATAATTCGACCAAAAAAACCTTAGGAATAAAATATGAACCTTTTTTGTCCACTTGGATTAGATTAAGACATTAATTATTATTTAATTCAAAGAACAATTAAAAGTGTTAAATTTAATGTTTAATAACTAATCCATTTTTAATATAGGGTTAAACATTATATAAATTCGACTATAAATATTAATTAGAAAGATAAAAATATTTAATACATAATGGTATTTTATTTATATTTTTTAGACATTAAATAATTTAATTTATTTATGACACAATGATGATGGTGTAATTACCTAATTAATGGAATATTAAAATAATTGATATTATAAATATCCAAATAAATGTTATTTGAGACTTTTTATGAATTACACTAATTTTATAGGTTAATATGACATGTTAGGGTTGGTTAGATGAATTTTTTTCGAAGTAATAATGTTGTTATAATTAAAAAAAACAAATACCAAATAGTGTCAAAATTGACATACAATAGATTTTAAAACAAATATTATCTTATTAATTGATATAATGGCCCTAAAAATATATGGTTAGGCTAAAAGACCTTATATAATAATATATATGACATTAATGAACCAATTGGGGTTTTATTGGCAGTTTATAGTAAGTTTATTAAGCATATAGTGTAAGAATACAAGAAGACACGGTAAAAGTTAAATTATTTAGCTTAGAGTTAAATCTAAATGATAAGGTTAAAATGGTAACCTAAACTTGTCTAAAACCTATTGGTTGAGATTATTTCTACCAATACCAACCCTAGCCTCGAAATAAGTCACTTTTGAGCCATTATAAACCGAATATGAGTTTATTATAAAATAATATTTGAAGTTTTTCCTAAGGTGCCCCTCACCCCTCTTATAAAAGGTCACTCCCCCTTCTGTCTAATTTACACATTCAAATCCATTTGGCTCGTCCAACCCCTGCCCAAATATCCTCTCAACTTACCTCACTACATCCTATATTGCTTCCATTAGTTAGAAAGCCAACTAAAGGATCCCTTTTGATCAAATCTAAAGGAAGAACCCGAAGAAGAGGTAAATATTTCATCACCCCTTTCAAGTTCCTTTATTCTTCCACTTCCTCTTTATTTGTTGTTTCCATTATAAAATAATAACTCCAGAATCTTCTATATATTGTGATTTTATTATAAATATGGTACAACTAAATTTATTATTTTATCCATTCCTTGAATGACATGTCACCATACGTGCGTACGTACACCTTACCCTCTCCACGTCGTGGTGTAATTGTTATTAAATACATTATTATTTGGATGGGTATAATAATGATGTTTAATTCATGTAAATAATAAATAAAACATGATAATTATTCTATATATATGATATAAAATCCAATTATATATTATTTTAATATCAAAAGAATGATATTGACGCTCGTGCATACGTACAGATTACCGTCTCCACGAACGCAATGAGATTCATTCCCCATTGTATCCATTCAAGAAAAATTTTCATTTTATGATTAGAAAAAATGTTTAAAGACTTGATATCATTCTGGATATAAATAAGATAAATCCCATCCATAACAAATATGACTCACATAACAAAGAATATAAAGTAAAACGAATCCGTTAACACCCGAAACGACGATAATACTAAGATATTATTAAAAAAGCAATGTTAAAAGATCATATATGATATAATATTATTTTATATGATTATTTTATAATTTAATAACAATTATTTCACTATTATAAAGGAGGTTAACCTACCCTCGACCAAGGAAATGTACAAGTTAAGGGTTTATTTCACAATCTCTTCATTATCTGAGGTTGTTTATACGTAATTATCTACTGGGACCTCTTTATCATCCACAACCATGTTTTTAAAAAAAGTATTTCAAAACATTCTTAATATTTTATAAACTATGGGTTAAATTCATTTATACCCTTGTTTTAATTTTTATAAGATTTTTATAAATGAATCATTACGTTTTTTTTCAAATAAGGTCATTTTTAACCTTTTCGACAACATTAAGGTAAGAATGTATTTTTTTAACTTATATGGATATTGTGGCTATTTTTAGCCATTATAAAATTGCCAAAGCTTCCATTACAAGACTATAAGAATATTTTCAAAATAAATGTTTCCTTTATAATTATGTGACTCTTAAATTATTTCAAAATAGAAAGAGATATTTCTCAAAAAAAATGTTTTGATTTCATCTATGTCAATATCCTTTGATGGATTGTAAGATTATTTGAAGTTGATTTATTATGATACAAAACATCCATATTATATTGAAGGTTTTGTGATATGTTTGACTTTTGATGTGTTATTTTATACCATTCATGTATTATGTATAATGTATTGACATTTCATATGCTACTTTTAATACGAATGTTTATGTTATATTTCAACCTCTTTTTATGATGAATGTATTGGACAAGAATGTTCCGGGTTGGGGACCGGTAAAAGTAAGCCCTCCAGGTTGGGGTCTGGTTACAGTAGGTCCTTCAGGATAGAGTCTGGTTATAGAGGCTCTCCGGGTTGGATTCTGATTATAGAGGCTCTCTGGTATGGAGTTCAGTTACAGAGGCTATTCGGGTTAGAGTCCGGTTACAGAGGCTCTCCGGGATGGAGTCTGGTTACAGAGGCTCTCCGAGTTTGGGTCCGGTTATAGTTATCCACTAGGTCCTAGTATGGGGCTTTGACATAGAAATTAAAGGCTGACATTATGCATTCCATAATTATGAAAGTGTCTATTGATATTGCATGTTATTATTCTACTATTATAATATCCATGTGAGTAATTAAATGGAATTATTTTGATTTTTTCTTTTCCATATTATGCTGAAGTTCAAGTTTAAAAGGATTTTGTTTCAGTTATATACATTGCCTTAAATTTTTATGCTTATTTATAAAAGTTTCTGCTATATAGTTATCCTTACTGAGCATCTGAGCTCACCCCTTTCTATGTTTTATTTTTCCCAGGATGTGAAGAAGTATATTATGACTGACCTACAGGGACAGTCTAGGGGATCTCAGTGTTGTCTATGGAAACAATGTTGTTGTTGTAATCTATTTTATGATGTAATTTAAACCTTATAAATGTATCTAGTACTTCCAAATCTACTAAACTAAACGATCTTTCGAGACTGGATCTTTTGTGATCATTCCAATGATACGTAATAATGCACCGACTATTGGCTTCTGGGGTCGGGGTGTTACATCACTAGTCTTATTGGGCACTAGGAAAGGTGTATCTTGAGTTTTTTCCTGACATGTTTCCCCTGAGGGGAATGATTCATCAACAATGATATATCATTACATCCTCTTTTAATTTCAACCACAATGTTATTATTACTAACCCATTCTACTTGACAACTTTCCCCATATTTATCAAGTTAACTTATTATCATAATGATTATTTATAACATATTCAAATTTATATCAACTAGGCCATTATTATGAGTTCTAACCATATTAATACATTTAGAGTACCCCTGGTTATCAAAAGCACCACTTTCACATTCTAGTTGTCACCCGCCCTACTAATCCCATAGTTACCATCTTTATTTAACCCTTGATAGATCTATTTCCTAACATGAACCCCATATTATTAGTTAATATTTAAACCAATACCCTTCTCATTTCATTATGGTCCAAATTAAATATTTCATAATGAAATTCATAGGTTCCATAAATATTGAAAACAAAACCTATAGATTTTTATGGTATTCATTTATTAGCTTTAACAAATCTTCATGAATGTTGTTTTCATCATATTAACATATTTAATATTTAATATTATGAAAAAGGATTATATAAAAACCACTTAATTAATATCCACATTATCACATATCATATAAGTCATTCCATGAGAATTTCATTATCATTGGAATCACTATAGAAGGTATCCCTCAAATTTTGGAACCATGGTGAGCATCTCAGCATTAGGAAACTCCCTAATTTTCAAAAATTTCATAAAAACAACTTATTATTATCCTCAAAATGGTCTATACTGGGTACTAGAGGGTTCAATAAATTGATAAGTGTCCATGGGGAATTTCAATAACTGAATTAATCTCCACATCCACCCTCATGTGTGTGTGAGAGATCCACTTAGTAGAGAAGTTCAAGTAGAGTCCCTCGCATACCATGGGTCACCAATTTGCACATTACATTACTCCATGGGACATTTAAACTTATTTTACATTCAATATTAATTATATGATCATGATCAACTTGAATTGGAATTGGTCGATCCAACACATATGTGGCTAATATGGACATATGGGACACTATTAGATGAAATTGATCAAATGACCGCAATTCAGAGGGCGTGTGTACCTATGTGTCCAATGTATAAACCCATGATTCTATTTTTGTCAAATAGATCATACAAGTATTGAAAAACTATGTTTTTTTCACATACAGTATATCATATGGGTCTTTCAGTTCCAAAAACACATTTAAATCATTTGATCAGATGGAAGAAATTAGGGGTTTCACCAATATTTAATATTTAAACACAAGTCGTGTACACTGGGCCCCCTGGATCCATCCAAACCATCTAAAGGTAATATGATGGATGAAATCCCATCACCATACATTTCCTCCCCCAATCACATAAGTCACCATTCACGATCACACGTAATGTATTTCTAGGTAGATTTGATGTGTAAACTTCACTAAAATTTCACTATAGGTGAATCTCCTCACACATATCTCAAAAACCATTTATAGGTAAAATTATTTTACCAAGGTGACTAATTTATATAGAGGAATAAAATTAGGTAAAAAAATTATATCTTCTATAACTCTAATTTTTTTAATCGAATCTACCTCAATCTAGTCTTAAGGGATTATTTTTTAGAAGAGCTTTAAAGGGTATATATATTTCTAGGTGATTCTACTAATATTTGAATAAATCACCAAATTATATAATTGTGGAATAATTTCATATATATATATTATCTATAAAAATAAAAATCCAAAATTTTCAAACATTTTTCCATTATAAATATTTAGAAATAGACAACAACACACATTAATCTTGGTTCATGATTCTATGTTTTGTGACTCTAAAATATTGATAGAATTTTCAGGAATCAAATATTATCTCTATATTTATTAAAATTTGTATATGGGATTTAGAATAAACCACTCCCAAAAACGTATATCTTGATATCCCTTAAAACATACATCAATTTCATTTAGAAATTATTACATTAGTTTAGTTAAAAAATGTGAGAGGTTTTAGATAACAAAGTGATATAAACAATGATGTTATTCTATCCAAGGAACTATACCTCACATCCAGATCACTTTATCTTTAGTCTTAATTCATAATCCTCTTACTCACTATAAGAGAAATAAAATTATGATTTATAGAAAGAAAATTCCATAAAAGGAAATATATATGGATAAACAGATAATTAGATCTTTTTAATGAAGATAATAATATTATTATTCAAAAAAATTAATTCTATAAAGTTTTCACTGATGAAATAATGACTGAAAACCACATGAGAATCATAGAATGAGAACTCTAGGGTAAACACCCCATTCTTATATCAACTAAGAAATTTTTATCAAATATGATACCCAAAATATGTTAAATTTAATGATTTACCAATTTCAATCAAAAATTAATATTTTCATACAAAACTTCTAATGGTAATAAATTACACTGCATAATAAAAATTTTAAAATTAAACAATTACTGAAAATTTAAATTACATTGAAATAATTGTAAGATTTTGATCATAAGAAAAGATACCCTTAATTGGAAACTTGGGATATTACATCTGTCCCACTATAATTATTTTTTCATGGAAAATAATCAAACCATAAATTGGTGAATCCACACATTCATTAATATATCATACCTGAAGAAGTAATACACCAAAATAATGTTTTAGTCATTAATATTTGAAACATCTAGGATGCCATCATCCGAAAATGGGAGAATTTATCATCCACTTTCTTATATATATCACCAAAACTTACAATCTAATTCGGGAAAGTGGGTTAGGATCCCCACTTTTGAAGAGAGTCCCAATGTGTAACATGAAAATTCATATGATGACAACTAATACATTCCTGAATTACTATTTATGATTCAATATAGAACACAAGGATAATTTGTATTGGTAATTTACTTTCACAAAATAACTATAAAATCCCAGTAGAAGGTTAAAATTATCTCAGTGCACATTTAAAACATCCTCTAAAACATTCATCCTTATTTAAAACCATACTAAAATGGAATGCAAGGGTAAACCAGGGTTCGGCCTATAAAGAAACAAGTAAATCATATATCTCATAGTGAAACCACTTATCAAGGTTCCAAAAAACTATAGAACAACTCAATTCTAGGTAGTGATAATTAACGTTATAATGACATCTGGTAACTACATCTGTTCACTGCTGCCTATTTTATTTATGTAAAAAACTACTAATTACAAGGATTATTACTCTACAAAATAAGAACATCCATTCGACTCTCAGTCATATCTATTAGACATCACCTAAAAATACAAAATAATCCCATAAAATTAGGATTCATTTTCCCCCTCAATGATCACTTATATATACTAATAACCACACCAGGATATAATAAATAGACATTACCCATCATAAGAAAATATGACTCAAGAATCTCATATTCCTAGATCACATTTTCAAGGTGATTATCCCATAAATTATGATTTTCATTAAGGAGAAATATAATAACCACCCTATATCTTCACAAATGCCATGTCACGACCCGTCCTCGGGGCCCGTGTCGTGACTACCCCAAGCCCGCATTCCATAAGCCAGGGGATGGTGACTAGCACCAAAGGCGTAAATCCCGATAACTGGGAAGGCATTGCCTTTATAAAAGTAAACAAAACACCACAGAGTACAAGCGGAAGCAAAACACTAAGTACAAAGGAAAGTACTGAAAGGTAAATGGGCCAGAATACAAACCCAAATGAAAGTACAACTACAACAGAACAAAGTACAATAGGAAAAGACATCAGCTAGAAGAAAGGAAGCAGCTCCTGGGTTATCCTCCTCGGATCCTACCTGAAGGGTAGGTACAGATGGCGCAGCTCCTGGTTCATCCACCACGGATCCTACCTGAAGGGTAGGTACTGATAGCCTCCACAACGCTCTCGCCCGTCAACCTCCTCCATGTGTCATCTCGCCGTGAAGTCCACCTCCAGATACTGACTCTTCGTGTATTCCACCTCCGTGTACCATCCAGTCCTCGAACACTCGGCCTCCATCAGCACTACCCGTCGTCTGCAACTAACACAACGAGGTGAGGGCATAGCCCGTGCAGGGGTGAGTATAACGATACTCAGTAGGGTCCCCGAGACCCTCAAGGTCTCACTAAAACCAACATGGATATCCACAAAGAATATCTCAACAGATAACCTCTACTTAGGTATATGCCCATACATATATCTAAGTTATCAAGTAACCCATCTCAATCATGAGGGAAACACAAAGATCATGAAATCAACGGATAACCACTACCAGTTATATGCTCATACATATACCTAAGTTATGAAGTGACCCATCTCAATCAATAGGTAAACACAAAGGTCAAAAGTCTCAGCTCAAACCAGGATTTTCATTATCGAAACCGTAACTGCTGAAGAGCTCCGTCTCTAAAGTGTGCAGTGGTCCTGTCACGACTCCGAGGTACTGCTCACTAACCTAAAAATGCTGAGGTACTCCTCCTGTCGAGTATCGCGGGTCTGCGGCCAACTACCGGGCGCTCCATCAGCTGTGGGTCTGTCGCCAAATATCGGGCGCTCCCCCTAATAGCCTACAGAGGTACTCCTCCTGTCGAGTACCGTGGGTCTGCGGCCAACTACCGGGCGCTCCGTCCGCCGTGGGTCTGTCGCCAAATACCGGGCGCTCCATCCACTGGGCTAGTCGACTCACTCTAAGTCGAGTCGGTCAAGCAGTCGTCAGGTCTCAACCGGCTACACGGTCTCCGTACTCCATACGCTCGTCTCCAGGAGGGTCTGCTCCACGAGCTACAGGTCGATACTCCAAGTATCACAAAGTCTCACTAAGAAGTATCTCAAAGTACCGCCTCATCATAGGGGTCTCAACGCAAAAGACGGCGTGTCAATCGGACGCCCGGTCTGTGAGTTATTAGTCTTTCCATCCCAGGGGCCCAGTTGGTTTCGAGTGCGAACCAACCCGGCTATATCTCAACTGTACCCCGAACTCACATAGGGTATACTCAAAGGGACTGTTTCTCTACGCGATCACCAACACCGCTGACGGTTCATCAAAAGGATGTTCAGTTTGAAAGATAACAGCTTTTCCGTTCCAGGGGCCCGGTTGGATTTCGGGTACAATACAACCCGGACACTATCCAATTGCATCCAAAACTTGGACGAAGTATGCCAAAAGTTCCATCTCATCAAGAGGAAATCAACGATACAGACGGTGCGTCAATCGGACGCCCGGTCTGTGAGTTATTGGCTTTTTTTGTTCTAGGGGCCCGGTTGGTTTCGTGAGCGAACCATCCTGACCGCACTCCAACGGCATCCAAACCTCGAGAAGAGTAAGCCAAATGATCTGTCTTACTTAGAGGAATCCAACAAAGTTGAAAGCACGTCATTCAGACGTCTGGTGCTCAAGTTACGAGCATTTCCGCTCTGAGGGCCCGGTTGGTTTCGTATCTAAACCAACCCATCCGAACCCAAAGTATTCTGAATCCTTGAGTGCGATATACTGAAACGACCATCTCGATCCAAGGATCGCATCACCGCTGACAGTGCGTCGATCGGAGGTCTACAGCTCAAGATATGGGCAAAAGACCAAAGAGGGTCCGAAATGGGGGGTCTGGGCCCGGACCGACCCGGCCCGGGTCCGACACAGTTGGGCCCAGCCCGGCCGGCTCGGTCCGACTCGACCTGCCAGCCGTGGCTCGGCCAGCGTGGCCGAGCGGAAGCCGCGGGCGGGGGTGTGCGCAGCCCTCCCTCGCCGCTAATTGAAGCCAGCAGTGATCGCTGCCGCGCCGGCGTGGCGCGCCTCCGCCGCCTTCCGCGGACCACCGGACGCGCTCCGGTGTCCGTTTCTCCTACCATCTTCGCCTACGGTCCTCCCGGGACCCGACCTTCACTGCGAAGGGATTCAAACGCCATAGCATCCTGCTTCGTCGTCGTCCGTCGATCCGCACATTGATAAACAAGCTGCGGAGGGTTGTCGGGCCGTGTTTGTTCGGCCCGCACCCTCCGCGTTAGGTGTTATCAATTGGAAAAATAATAACACATGATTTTAAACATGACGAGGGTATAATTTATCCAAAAATAAATTATACGAACACCTTGCAATCAAATACCGACGCACGAGAGTTTAAAAAAAATTCAATGCACGGCGTGACGATGTCGCGCATACTTGCCGCTCGATCCCGCACGACGTGATGATGTCGAGTCAATTTCTTTCGATCCGCAACAACAAGAAAAAAAAGGGAGGGGACGGTTATGTTTGTGCGGTCCGGCCTCCTCCCGTTAACTAATATCATGCGGTCCAAATAGACGCGGATAAAAGACGGAAGAGAACCACGTATAGAAAACATGTAAACCCCCTACCTTGATAAAAGAGATGATGAACGTCGGCGTCGCGAAGCGAGGATTCGAAGACGTTGATAGAGATTTCGTCGCGGAAAACCGTCGCGGAAGAGACGTCGCGGAAGAAGAACGTCGTGGAAGAAGACGTCGTGTCGTGGGTCGGTGTCGCAGAAGACGGTCTCCGAGGGCTCGGCACTCCACGTCGGAGATCGTTCGTTCTTCGCATTCTTCATCAAAGGGAATGAAGAACTCAAGACTTCCTTAGCTTTTTCTCCAAAAGCTCTCAAACAACTAAACACCAACCCAAGTAAAATAAGTTCTCAACTTATTTTATTAACACAACAAGGGTTTTGAAATTCAAGAGTTTGAATTTCAAAAACTTATATTTAACTCACCACATTAACTCCATAAGTTATTAAACTTAAGTTAACAAAATTTAAAAAGGAGTTGAGGGGGTTTAGAGGATATGAAGGGGTGGGGTTCGTGTGGGCCCCACCACCCTCATAACCTCCCAATGGAGGTTGGGTAGTTACCCAACTTCCTTCCAAAGGATTAAACACTTAGAGTAAAATAAAAATTGTAGAATAATTATAAAATAATCTTCCACAATTTATATCATCAACTCTCGTGAAAACGCAACTCCGGAACAAGTGTTCCTAAGCAATTACCGGCGCTGCGGTTCTATAGGTGCCCTCGGAATTCAATTCCGAGCACCAGTTCAAAAGTTAGGAATTCCCTCTTGTTCGTTCACTGAACGTACCCGAGCTAAACTTCAGAAAATGATTCTGGGCACACTGAGCCTCGGAATCAGGCGCCGTCATAAACTGCGTTCTTGTAAAATTCCAAATAAAATTAAGAAAAAAATTTCCTTGAAATTTCCGGGTCTTTACATTACTCCCACCTCAGGGATTTACGTCCCCGTAAAGCTTCAACATAAACTAGGGTTACAAAAGCGGTATTGAGCACGCACCTGAGCCTTCCGCTCTAATGTGCTCACCTGGAGGTTCCCGTACTGCCAGAGAAAGTGTACCCGAGGAATCGATCGTCCTCGTAGGATCCGCTCCTGTCGATCCTCGATCCCCACTGGAACCTCCGTGAAAGAAACCCCATCGCCATCGTCCAGCTACTCATGGTCGATGATATGCGAAGGGTCGAGCACGTATCTCCTCAGCTGAGATACGTGGAAGTCGTCGTGCACCTGGTGCAACTGTGGTGGATGGGTCAAGCGGTAAACCACCCCGCCTACCCAGCTGAGGACCTAGAAAGGTCCGTTGAACCTTGGAGAAAACTTTCCGCCTTGGCCACATCTCCATAAACCTCGTCCAGGTGAGACCTGTATAAGGACATGATCGTCATCCTAAAACTCTAGAGGCATCCAAGTCCTGACAGCATATGGCTTCGGTCGGCCCTGTGCTGTCCTCATCCTCTCTTGGATGACCTGGACCTTCTCTAGTCTCACAAGAGCTGCTATGATTTCTTCTTTGCCGATAAGAGAAATCCGGTCTCATCCCCTGGATGAACCACATTCATTGCCTAATACAGTCAATCCTGACATGAATGATGCATTCATGCCATGGATAATGTCGTAAGGCCTCAACGTAACTACAAAGAGATCCAACTGTCACTCTCGCCTCCAAGGGTCGAGTCACACTGTCGGCTTTAGTGTGAGGTCACTAGGTCTCCCCCAGTAGAAATATCTAATGTGAGGGTCAAGTCAACAGTTTTAACCGGGACCACTCAGTATCAACCAAACAAAAGGAAAGGAAAGAAAACATCACAAAGATAAGTGTCTTTTTATTATTGCAGCTCGTAGTACAAAGACACGAAGCAACTACAGACAAACATCAACAAAACTAGAAGCAACAGGATCAATAGCCTCTAGGTCTGGAGCTAGTCCCGCTCCTGTCCATTTACTTCTGGAGCTCCATGACCATAGGCCTCAGCTGCCTGAAGCTGAGCTCTCCCATTTCCTCCAGTCCCCTGCGGTCTGCCCTGATCGAACCTCTACCTTTGGCTGGGAGGTTCTTCATTTAACTGATGGTCATCTTCATGTTGGGTCGGACAGTCACGTGCCATGTGACCAATTCCGCCACAGGAGTAACACTGTCCACTCTCGGCATGTCAGACTCTGACTCCACCCCAGTTTCCCCGCACAACTGAACCTGAGTCGTGCAGTTGGACACCGGTAGGTCTGGTCCACTTGGACCTCTGCGTCATCTGTCTACTGTCTGCTGCAGAAGACTCTGCCACAAGCCGGCTAGTGGTGGGTCCTGCTGTTGGAAACTGCTCAGCAAGGAAACTCTCCACTAAGAGGGCTCTCTCCAACACCCCGGTCTACGTCAGAATGCGGTGAGAAACAACAGAAGCTCTAATCTCTCACCTGATCCCCTGCTCGAAGGTTCGGGTCCTGAAGAACGGGTCCCGTACCATATTTGTGGAGTAGCGTGAGAGGTCTGTGAACCTCGCTGAATACTGTTCCACTGTCATGATGCCCTACCACAGCTGAAGTAGCTCCTGTATACGCACCGCTCGAAGGGTGGCTGGTACAAACTCTGCCCGGAACAGGCTCTCGAAGTCTGCCCAAAGAAGTGTCGCCTCGTCATGCATCTGGAGTATCATGCTCCACCATCTGCCTGCTACTGCCTGAAGAAGGCTGGCAGCAAGGATCACCATGAATTCTGCCAGCGTCCCCACTAGCCTGAAGACTCTCACACACAGCCTCCAGCCAATCCTCATCCGCCTACGGGTCCGTCTCTCCCCGGAACCTGGGTGGCCTCTGGCGCTGGAACTCGTGCAGTGCGCTCAAGCGACGTGCACCCTCTACTGCTGGGGCTGGTGGCATCAGTGTCCCAATGGGTAGTAGTACCGCTGGTGCCTCTGCTGGTGCCTCAACTGGAATAGAAGCATGTACTGAGGCCACGTCGCTCGGCGGGCTGTCAGTACGAATAACTCTCGGGGCTCTAGCTGGTCGTCCGCGGGGAGGCATCCTGAAAGAAACAAACATGACATGATCAAAAGACTTATACCTGGTAAGCTGACCTGGTTTGAGATGACATTAAAAAAAGCTTCTGGAAACACACACGCAATCAGTGTTTTCGTGCACAAAGTCGGAAATCAGTTGTCTGGGTCCTGGTGTATGGATACGTCGGCCGCCCGCACCAACACTGGACTCCCTGAACTGAAAACCACACTCGGTACTCTTAACACTATTGCTTCACAGAAAGAAAATATCAAAGTTATAAGTTCTGCGGTAGAACCGACTCCTCTGATACCAATTTGTCACAACCCGTCCTCGGGGCCCGTGCCATGACTACCCCAAGCCCGCCTTCCATAGGCCAGGGGCTGGCGACTAGCACCAAAGACGTAAATCCCGATAACAGGGAAGGCATTGCCTTTATAAAAGTAAACAAAACACCACACAGTACAAGCGGAAGAAAAACACTAAGTACAAAGAAAGTACTGAAAGGTAAATGGGCCAGAATACAAACCCAAATGAAAGTACAACTACAAATGAACATAGTACAACAGGAAAAGACAACAGATGGAAGAAAGGAAGCAGCTCCTAGGTCGTCCTCCTCGGATCCTACCTAAAGGGTAGGTACAGATGGCGCAGCTCTTGGTTCGTCCACCACGGATCCTACCTGAAGGGTAGGTATAGATAGCCTCCACAACGCTCTCGCCCTTCAACCTCCTCCGTGTGTCGTCTCTCCATGAAGTCCACCTCCAGACACTGACTCGTCGTGTAGTCCACCTCCGGGTACCGTCCAGTCCTCGAACACTCGGCCTCCGTCAGCACTTACCGTCGTCTGCAACCAACACAATGAGGTGCGGGCATAGCCCGTGCAGGGGTGAGTATAACGATACTTAGTAGGGACCCCGAGACCCTCAAATTCTCACTAAAACCAACATGGATATCCACAAAGAAGATATCAATAGATAACCTCTACTTAGGTATATGACCATACATATATCTAAGTTATCAAGTAACCCATCTCAATCATGAGTGAAACACAAAGATCATGAAATCAACGGATAACCACTACCAGGTATATGCCCATACATATACCTATGTTATCAAGTGACCCATCTCAATCAAGAGGTAAACACAAAGGTCAAAAGTCTCAGCACAAACCATGATTTTCATTATCGAAACTATAACTGCTGAAGAGCTCCGTCTCTGAAGTGTGCAGTGGTCATGTCACGACTCCGAGGTACTGCTCACTAACCTAAGACTGCTGAGGTACTCCTCCTGTCGAGTACCGCGGGTTTGCGGCCAACCACCAGGCGCTCCGTCCGCGGTGGGTTTGTCGCCAAATACCGGGCGCTCCCCCTAATAGCCTACAGAGGTACTCCTCCTGTCGAGTACCGCGGGTCTGCGGCCAACTACCAGGTGCTCCATCCGTCATGGGTCTGTCGCCAAATATCGGGCGCTCCGTCCACTAGGCTAGTCGACTCACTCCAAGTCGAGTCGGTCAAGCAGTCGCCAGGTCTCAACCGGCTACACGGTCTCCGTACTCCGTACGCTCGTCTCTGGGAGGGTCCACTCCACGAGCTACAGTTCAATACTCCAAGTATCACAAAGTCCCACAAAGAAGTATCTCAAAGGACCGCCTCGTTATAGGGGTCTCAACGCAACAGACGGCGCGTCAATCGGATGCCCGGTCTGTGAGTTATTAGCCTTTCCGTCCCAGGGGCCCTGTTGGTTTTGAGTGCGAACCAACCCGGACATATCTCAACTACACCCCGAACTCACATAGGGTATACTCAAAGGGACCGTTTCTCCACGCGATCACCAACACCGCTGACGGTTCGTCAAACCGACGTCCAGTTTGAAAGATAACAGATTTTCTGTTCCAGGGGCCCGGTTGGATTTCGGGTACAATCCAACCCGGCCACTATCCAACTACATCCAAAACTCGCTTGATGTATGCCAAAAGTTCCGTCTCATCAAGAGGAAATCAACGAGACAGACGACGCGTCAATCGGACGCCCGGTCTGTGAGTTATTGTCTTTTTTCGTTCCAGGGGCCCGGTTGGTTTCGTGAGCGAACCAACCCGACCGCACTCTGACGACATCTAAACCTTGAGCGGAGTAAGCCAAATGATCCGTCTCACTTAGAGGAATCCAACAAAGTCGACGTCATGTCATTCGGACGTCCGGAGCTCAAGTTACGAGCGTTTCCGCTCCGAGGTCCCGGTTGGTTTCGTATCCGAACCAACCCGGCCGAACCCAAAGTATTCCGAAACCTTGAGTTGGATATACCAAAACGACCATCTCGATCCAAGGATCGCATCGCCGCTAACGGTGCGTCGATTGAAGGTCTACATCTCAAGATATGGGCAAAAGACCAAAGAGGGTCCGAAACGGGGGGTCTGGGCCCGGACCGACCCGGCCCGACCCCCCCTGGGTCGGCCCGAACCGGGGCAACCCGTCCCGGACCGGGTCCGACCCGGATGGGACCGGCCCGGCCCGGCCGGCACGGCCCGGCCCGACCGGCCCGGCCCGGCCGGCACGGCCCGGCCCGACCGGCTCGGCCCGGCTCGGCCGGCGCGGCCGCGCGGAAGCCGCGGGCGGGGGTGCGCGCGGCCCGCCCTCGCCGCTAATTGAAGCCGGTGGCGACCGCCGCCGCCTTCCGCAGACCACCGGATGCGCTCCGGTGGTCCATTTATCCTTTCGTCTTCACCTACGGTCCTCCCGAGACCCGACCTTCACTGCGAAGGGATTCAAACACCATAGCGGTCTGCTTCGTCATCGTTCGTCGATCCGCACATCGATAAACAAGCTGCGGAGGGTTGCCGGGCCATGTTTGTTCGGCCCGCGCCCTCCACGTTAGGTGTTATCAATTGGAAAAATAATAACACATGATTTTAAACATGAAGAGGGTATAATTTATCCAAAAATAAATTATACGAACACCTTGCAATCAAATACCGAAGCACGAGAGTTTAAAAAAAATTGAATGCACGGCGTGACGACGTCGCGCATACTTGCCGCTGGATCCCGCGTGGCGTGACGATGTTGCGTCAATTTCTTTCGATATGCAACAACAAGAAAAACAAAAAGGGAGGGGGGCGGCTGTGTTTGTGCGGTCCGGCCTCCTCCCGTTAACTAATATCATGCGGTCCAAATAGACGCGGATAAAAGACGGAAGAGAATCACGTATAGAAAACACGTAAACCCCCTACCTTGATAAAAGAGATGACGAACATCGGCGTCGCGAAGCGAGGATTCGAAGAAGTTGACAGAGATTTCGTCACGGAAAACTGTCACGGAAGAGACGTCGTGGAAGAAGAACGTCGTGGAAGAAGACGTCGCGTCGCGGGTCGGTCTCGCGGAAGACGGTCTCTGAGGGCTCGGCACTCCACGTTGGAGATCGTTCGTTCTTCGCGTTCTTCGTCAAAGGGAATGAAGAACTCAAGACTTCCTTAGCTTTTTCTCCAAAAGATCTCAAACAACTAAACACCAACCCAAGTAAAATAATTTCTCAACTTATTTTATTAACACAACAAGGCTTTTGAAATTCAAGAGTTTGAATTTCAAAAACTTACATTTAACTCACCACATTAACTCCATAAGTTATTAAACTTAAGTTAACAAAATTTAAAAGGGAGTTGAGGGGATTTAGAGGATATGAAGGGGTGGGGTTTGTGTGGGCCCCACCACCCTCATAACCTACCAAGGGAGGTTGGGTAGTTACCCAACTTCCTTCCAAAGGATTAAACACTTACAGTAAAATAAAAATTGTAGAATAATTATAAAATAAACTTCCACAATTTTTATCATCAACTCTCATGAAAACGCCACTCCGGAACAGGTGTTCCTAAGCAATTACCGGTGCTGCGGTTATATCGGTGCCCTCAGAATTCAATTCCGAGCACCGGTTCAAAAGATAGTAATTCCCGCTCGTTCGTTCACTGAACGTACCCAAGCTAAACTTCGGAAAATGATTCCGGGCACACCGGGCCTCGGAATCAGGCGCCGTCAGAAACTGCGTTCTTGTAAAATTCCAAAGAAAATTAAGAAAAAAATTTCCTTGAAATTTCCGGGTCTTTACAAGCCACATTAAATCTTGATGATCATATTCATGCAACCACATCAACTATTTCGATTTCAAAAAACCCATTAACCATTGACTTAGATAAGTTATAATTCATCGATACTTAAAGAAAGGTCCGGTTTAGACTCTAGAATTTTACATAACTTAAGTGGAGAAACACTAATAATACTATAAAAATAATCAATTTCAATCTTTTTACTATCCACACATTAGTATCCATCATGCATTCCCAAAATGCACACAAAAATCAGAGTAAGAGACAACCTCAACCTAAATGAGAAGTATTATAATGAATCTCCATAAGGAGTCCCCATACAAGTAAATTGAGGATTAATTCAGATTTTACTTCCAATACTATAAATAAAGACTCTAACATCACTAATATATACCTTTTCATCACAAAAAAGAACTAATAATCGAAGTTCAGTTAAAATTCTTAGGCTTTTATTAGCACTAGAAAAGAGATGATAAAGAGGCAATTTATCAATGCTGTAAAAAGAGATGATAAAGGGATACTTTATCAGTTCTTTTAATATCACTAATAAAGGATCCCTTTATCAACACTTTTAATAGTGATGATAAAGGATATCTTTATCAACACTGATAAATGATACCTTTATCAATGTTTTTAGTGCTGATAAAGGGTCCGTTTATTAGTTCTATTACTAATACTGACAAAGGATCATAATTTTGAAGTGTTCATTTAAAATTAAAGCACACTACAGTAAAAAAAGTAGCAAAAATAGAAAATACTGGATAAAAACAATAGAAAAAATAGAAAATACAGTATAAAATAAATAATTTTATAGATATAAAATTTATAAAAAAATAAAATATAAAAAAACATTGTATTATGGACATTTAAAACATTGGTTTGTACAATTACATGAGTAAATACAAATTATCATAGAAATTAAAAAACATAAATGTTCCTTTGTGTTTGAACTCTACCCTCAGTCATGCTATTGATGAACCCCACCCAGATCAAGAAAATGAATGCACCTGTATGAGAAAAATTTTTGTTAGTAATAATATAAATAAATAAATTTGACAGAAAGGGTCAATTTTAAACAAAAAACATATACCTTGAGTCAAACCAGGTACACCGTGTATTATATTGAATTTTGGTTGATTCTTACATGCCACATCATTTATTGTTGTTCTGAAATGAATCTACACTTGAATTGGATCTCATATATAGTTATAAAAACTAATTACAGGTCTTTTTTAGAACGAGCCTTCAACTGTCACACCATTTCTTATTCATCTTCTAGAATTTAATCTGAAAAAATTAACTAAATAAGCATTAGATAAAAATGATATAGAAATTAATTAAGTAATAATGGATAAAATAAAGATAAAACTATCTAATCTCGTTTACCTAAAGTTTGAAAACAATCAATGACTTGTTTCTCTTTTTTCGATTTGATGGGTGGTTTAAAAGAAAATGGAACTTTTATATTGAAAACACACACTTTGGGTGATATCAAATAGGTCGTGTGTCAGATTGATTTGCGGCCAATTCCTAAATGTGAAAAATTAATTATGGATCATTATCATAAGGTTTTAAAAAAAAATATATGGTCATTTGATTATTTTTTGGATATTTTATGTGGGTATAAACTAAAATGGCACTTTTTCGTATTGAAAACATGAAATTTGAGTCATATTGACCACATCATGTGTAGGATTTATGTGAGGTTAATTATGATACATGAAAAATGAATTATGGACAATTTTCCAAAATTTTGAAAATAATATGATCTCATTTTGATGGTTTTAGATATTCGATGCATGTTTTGAACTAAAATAATACTTTTGTGTTGAAAACACACACTTCATGTCATATTGACCATATCAGGTGTCATATTGATGTTTGGTCAATTTCTATAAGTCGCAATTGAATTATGAACCATTTTCATAAAGTTTAAAAACAATCTGAACACTCTTTCTTGGTTTTCTCCATGTGATGTGTTTTAAACTATAATAACAATTTTATATTAATAACATGCACTTCGAGTCATATCTACCACATCATGCGTCAAATTTTCATTCAGTCAATTCATACATATAAAAAATTAATGATAGATAATTTTACTAATGTTTGGAAACAATACAAGCCCATTTTCTTGGTTTTGACCATGTGACACATGTTTTAAACAAAAAGGCACTTTTATATTGAAAACACATTCTTAGAGTCATATCAACCACATCAGGTGTCATATTTATGTTCAGTTGATTCCTAAAAGTCGAAAATATATTATTTATCATTTTCCTAACGTTTTAAAACAATATGAGATAATTTTTCTTGGTTTTGAATATCTGATGCACATTTCAAATAAGAATGAAACTTTTATATTGAAAACACGCACTTCAAGTCATACTGACCACATCGGGTGTCATATTGACATATAATCAATAGCTATACATCAAAAATGAATTATGGATCATTTTACTAATATTTGAAATCATTATAATCTTATTTTTATAGTTTTGACCATGTGATGTGTGTTATAAATTTAATGCCACTTTTATATTGAAAACACATACTTAGAGTCATACCGAACACATCGAGTGTCAGATTGAAAATTGGTCAATTCCTACATGTCAAAAATATATTATGGATCACTTTCCAAGAGTTTGAAAACAATATGAACTCATTCTCTTGATTTTGGTTATGTAATGTGTGTTTTAAACTAAAATGTCACATTTATATTGAAAACATACACTTTGATCCATACCAGCACATCATGTTACATATTGACATGCGATCAATTCCTACATGTCATAAATGAGTTTTGGATGCGTTTTTAAAGTTGAAAAAATATATGAGAACATTTTCTCAGTTTTGGATATGTGAGATGTGTTTTAAAATAAAATTACTCTTAAATTGAAAACACACACTTTCTGTCATATCGACCACATCATGTGTCAAGTTGAAGATCTATGAATTCCTAGACATCAAAAATATATTATGTATTTTTTTTTCCAAAATTTTGAAAACAATATGACCTTGTTTTATTGTTTTTGGGTTTGTAATATATGTTTTCACCTAAAATTACAATTCTATATTTAAAACATTCACTTCATGTTAGACCGAACACATCGTTAGTTGAAATGGTGTGGATTGAATTCTTATAAGTCATAGATGAATTATGGATCACTATCTTAATGTTTTAAAATAATAGAAGATAATTTTATCTATTTTGGTTATTTGATGTGTGTTTTAAATTTAAATGACACTTTTTTATTAAAAACACATACTTTGAGTCATACTGACCATATTGGATGCCAGATTGACCTATGGTCGATTCCTACATGTCAAAAATGAATTATAGAGCATTTTCCTAAAGTTGGAAAATAATATGATCTCATTTGATCAATTTTGGATTTGTGATGCCTTTTAAACTAAAATGTGAGTTTTTTATTGAAAATATAGACCTTGATTCATATCAACCACATTGTGTCTCATATTGGAATTTGATCAAATCCTACATGAGAAAATTGAATTATGTATCATTTTCATAAGGTTTGAAAACAATATGAGATTGTTTTTGTAAGTTTTTGTGATGTGACTGGTGTTTTAAACATAAATGGAACTTTCTATGGAAAACACACAATTTGAGTCATATCAGTCACAACATGTGTTATATTGATGTCTAGTTGATTATTATGTGTCAAAAATAAATTATAGACTATTTTACAAATGTTTGAAAATAATTCAATATATTTTTCTTATTTTTGACTATTTGATTAATATTTTCAACTAAAATGACACTTTTGTATTGAAAACACACACTTTGAGTCATACTGACCACATCGGGTGTTGGAATGATGTGTGGTCGATTCCTATAGGTCAGAAATAAATTATGGTCTACTGTCCAAATGATTGAAAACAATTCAATCATGTTTTCTTGGTTTTTTCTATATGAAACTCTTTTTAAACTAACACGTAACTTTTATATTGAAAATATTCACTGCTTATCATACCAAACACATTAGGTGTCATATTGATGTTCGGTTGATTCCTACACGTCACAAATAAATTATACATCATTTTCCTAAATATTGAAAACAATCTCAACTTTTTTCTCTCATTTTTGGGATTGTGACTCAAATTTTAAACTAAAATGAAACTTTTCTATTGAAAACATGCACTTTAAGTCACACCAACCACATCATTTGTTAGATTGATTTAAGTTCAATTCCAACATGTAAAAAATAAAATATCAACCATTTTCCTAAGTATAAGAACCATTTAAATTTTTTTCTTTGGTTTTGATCTTGTGATGTGTATCTTGAAATAAAGTGTAAATTTAACTAAATAATTATTAGATAAAAATTATAAGAAATTTAATTAAAAAGTAGATAAAATATTGAAAAGTTGACTAAATAAATAGTAGGAAGTCACTTGTTTATGATATTTGTATACATTCTGACACCATGTATCCTACCCATTCATTTCTAAACAAATAAATTTCCACTATTGTAATTTTCCTTGAGAAACAGATCAAAAAATTATGTGTAAGAATTATGATACTGACAATTCACATTCCAAGGGTGTATCTAAGTTCATTTCCCATACTAGATTACAAACATGGTAGGTAATCAGCTAAATTTGATATTGGAAAACTTTTTGACACCATGTATACTTCCTACATATCTCCAAATAAATTTACTTATTTTGAGTATATAGTGTAGAGACTTAATTTTTTCCTTGTAAGACTTTGAAATATATCTAAATGTTTTCCTGAGCTAGGCACTAAGACAACCTGCGATTCCGAGGCCCGGTGTTCCAAGAATTAATTTTATAAAAATATAGAATATATTTAATTTTTCGTGTGCGTGGTTAATTAAAGAAAATGGGAAAAATCATAAATGGATGGACGTATCGAAAATTAAAGACCGTGTTTGGGTCTGAAACACGGTGTTTCCCCTAGGCTCTACATGAAATAAGTTAGTTTGGGATGTCATTACCCCTCACTTGTTGGCAGTGCGTTTAATTGATTTAAAAATTTGATTCATTTAATTAATTAAATGTCATTTAAACTAGGTGAGAATCTTTATGTGTCCTGTTGTAGATATTTTATAGGGTTTCTTCATAATCCTATTCTTTTCCAATGATTCTACCTTTACTCTATTTTCCTTTGACAAACAATGAACGAAGAATGACCATGAAACCCAAGATCTTGGAGGATCGAAGGACTATGAATGTAGAAAATCTTGGAGAGCACATTCTTTATCAAATGGTAATCAATCCAATCCTGGTAGGATTTATTATTTAGTGTTTTTATGCCTCTAATTAAACTTTGAGTATGTTTTCAATTGATTCTTCAATATATTCCCCCTTTCACATACCTGATTGTTGAAAATATAATATTCATCAATTATTAGTCAAGCCTGGAAGCCTGTTCTTGATGAATTGTAAAAGAATTCTTGAAAAAATACCCAAATCTTTTCTTATGTTCCTTTCCATCCCCAATTCTTCTCATTATTCACTGGTGGAACCCAATCTTTCTCAATATTACAATTTCCGATTGACCCAAGATCTATTGGGCACTGGATATAGGATAGATTTTAGAAATGGTGATAGAATTTCAAAGAAGTCATAGATCCAAAAATGGAACAACACATGGAGGAAGAAAAACACATTGTGTACCAGAGTTCACAGACACAGTGTATGAGTACACAGACATAGCCCAGCAGACATAGCATCGATCCTGGATAGTTAGGACATGGTGTATAGTCCACCGACACATCATGTTCAACTACATGGGATGAGACACATGTACCATCTAAAGACATGGCCAGATAGTGGGTAAGGACCACACGCCATGTGGTTCCCTCACTCGCCGTGTACTTTTGGTCTCTTTCGAGCGATCTTTAGACCATCATATCTCCTTCATTTGAACTCGTATTTTGACTCATTAAATGAATATCTTGAGTATTTTTCTATTTTTAATGTTATTATGCACTCAAAATTGGATTTTGAGATATTACATGAATATTATGGGTTTGAAATGCGCAAATGTGACACCTAATGATGGTAGTGATCAAATAGGTTTCCCGTCGCATTACCAGGGTTTCCATCCATCTAGGCTGGGTAGTGGCATTCCCCGATTTAAGTTCTAGGCTTAACCTCTAGTAGGAATTGGTAGTGGAATTCCCCGATGATCTTCTTGAGTTTCCCTCTAGTAGGATATGGGAAGCGGAGTTCTTTGACGTTCCAGGCTTACCCTCTAACTAGGTTGGGCAATGGCGTTCCCCGATCACCTTCCAAGCATAACCCTCTAGTCGGGATGGGCAGTTTCGTTCCCCTAATGACTCATGTGATTACCCTCCAGTAGTGTCTGGTCAGCGGTGTTCCCCAGTGACATCCTCAATTGGCACCCTCTAGTCTGTCTGGGCAGTTTCATTCCTCGGTGTCTATCAGAGAAGACCCTCGACTGTACGGCATAGTAATGAGGCATTGTTTGATATACCTAGGGACTATTGATAATTATGGGTTCTTTCCCCAGTGAGATGTGTTCTTGTGATGTGACTCAAAAACCATGTGGGTGAGTTATTGCTTCCAAAGTAAATATTATCGAGGTGTGGTGATTTAATCCGCATTGACTTGGGTCTCCAGGGCAGACATATGAGGTAGTGGGCATCACAGATGTTTTTTTACATAGAACTGTTGGATACTCACTTTATTGGGATGAGTTGTGTGATGAAGATCCATTTACTCTCTCATTTGAGATTCTTTTACTGAGCATATATATCTATCATGTTACAGTACTCACTCCTTGGGTCTTGATTACTCTACTTCTGGTAGAGATAAAGAAGTTTGTAGTAATATTTTTGCTTTTCGTGTCTATCTTCTCATGGTAGTAAGAGTCTTCTCTCTAGATATAGGTAGTGATTACTCAACGATGATTTCATATCCTCACAGTTTCAAGCCCCTTGTGTTTGGATGAGTCTACTTTCACTCTCTTTTTCGGTTGATCTGTACTATTTCCATTAACTTTTACCATACCATGTCCTCTATACTACTTTCCTATTCAATGTATCTCTTTCTACTCGCCCTTTACATTTTTCATGCATTCTAATGGGTATTTATATACTCCCCACTTCATGGGATTTTCCCAACATGTATCATTTATTTTTCAGATGGAAGACAGGTCGATCATGATCTTAGAGAAGCTTAGGGATATGGGTGGCGTGGACCACGTACAGTGGTCAATGTTGGGATATAGGAGAATATCTCTCTTAGTTGTCACTCTTTTTTAGTTTCCTCCAAGTTGTCAAAGGTTTCTAATTAGGGTGTTTGTTTTTATCCTTTACTTTTCAGTTTAAACTACCGTACTCTTATACCATCTAGATGTTCATGCATGTTCATTTTACTTTATAACAGTTTCCAATTTTTTTTCTACCTTCCATCTTCACTTTTGAACTAAGTTGGATGCGTCCATGTGTACATATTTTTGGAAAAGTACTCCCTGCTTTTAGTTGTGCATTCGATGATTATCGCCACCCCTGGACTACGGATACAGGCTTGGGGTAGTTTCGGTTCAATCCCTAACTTGGGTTGGGTCGTGACCGAGTGGTATTAGAGGTGGTTCTTTTCTTGGGATATTGTTAGGATATTGCCACTTAAAAAGGATTGGTTGGGATTTAGGGAAATTGTTTTGAAGTGTATTGAGATCAACTCTTAGGATAGGGAGTCCAGTGATGGTACGGGTGGCCGATGTATCAATTCACGAGGATGTTGATTACTTGCTTGTCGACTCAGCATCCTGAGACATTTGTTGTAGGGAATAATGGAACATGCATCATATAGGATTGAGTCTTTTAATTTTCTTCTTGTGTAAGCTCCCCACTTTCATTGATATATATATATATATACTCATTTGACCATTGTACTCCTTGATAACATTCGGGATGCTTCCACAATGAAATCCAACTAGGATATCGGCTCTGGTTCATTATTACGACCTTATGAGTGACATTTACCTAGTTCATGGTCCATCCTGTGATCCCCTTCCTCCAGGTGGGCTGGTAGGGACACCCCACCTATTGAGCTTCAGATAGTCCCAACTGAGTAGGTTGAGGTTGGGTATAGGTTGAGCGCACTCTATGATTTCTAGAACCAGAGACTGCTAAAGTTCTATGGCATGCGAGATCCTTAGGTAGAAGAGGATTATATATAGTCGTTTGTCCATATCTTTAGGCTTTTTTGGAAACCAGAAGATAATATTATGGCTTTGGAAATTAGTTTTCCCCCAAAGTTGTTGGGTGTTGGTGGAGCTTTGTTACTTAGCTGCACGATGAGTCGAAACTCTCATGGGATGACCTCCAGTAGCTATTTTGTGAGGAGTACTACCCCTCCTTCCGACATAGAATTCAGATATAGGAGCTTCTAGAGATTCTGTGGGGAGGGATGATATTAGTAGAGTACACAGAAAGTCTCACTGACCTTACACTCTACTCTCTCGACATAGTTAGAGTTGACTACTTCTAAGCATGGAAGTTTGATAAGGGACTCTACATAGGGATCTGAACCAGCGTAGGGATCTTTTTCATCCCCACCTATGTCGTAGTGATGGAGCAGGAACATGTTATAGATATCTTCTTGATGTAGGTACTTCAGATAGTTGGAGGTGCTGGTAAGTGTGACACGGCAAAGTCATCTACAGTAGGTAGACACAAGAGATCTCATAACAGGGGACCCTTCTATGAGTAGACCTAGGAGAATGGTCATACCCTAGTGGCAGCACAGAGTTCCTAGGAAACCCAGATAGGGATGATTTTATACATGTAATGGTAAAATCCACATGTCATGGGACTTCCCAACTAGGCCTGCTGAGCATCCCAGGTTGGTAGCAGATGGACTGCCACAGCAGAGATAACACCATGACCAGGGATCTCCCAGGCGGGGACAAGGTGGTCCCTAGGGAGGTGGAGCTGGCAGAGGAGTAGGAGAAACTATAGTTGGGGGTGATTGTAACACCCCAGGTAAATAAAGAATATGACATTTTCATATTTATCCATATTTGTGAATAAAATATTAATAGGACTTTAAAGGGGACGCTATGCTCGATGGCATACCCAACACGCAACAACGAGTTTCTTGGGAATCTTACGTTGCACTCTAATAATAAAATAATATTATTTTAAACGGTAGTTAACATGTAGCCGTTGTATTGGTGGGAATGGATAGAAATAACTAAAATATGATTATATATGTTTTTAAATATTTTTACATTTATCCAATAAATGATAAAGGCTTAAAATACGGAAAGAATTCAATTTTAGGCGTATATGCCCTAGTTTTCACTAAAGGTTCACTTATCGCCTTTTGATGGCGAACCGTCATTAAATATAGTTTTTTTCACTCTTATACATTCTATTGGACCAAATAAAACTCTTCTTAAGAATTGGGACATCAAAATTTACTTTGTGTAAATTTTTGGTATCTTTCCGATAAAGTTCATTTTTTAATAAATAGTGTAAAATGTCGTATTTTAATTCAAAACCTCTTTTTAATCAAATTTATTTATATGATTAGATTATCTTTTGAATTGGTTTTAAAGTGAAATTATAATATATTTTTACCATTAAATCCAATAGTGGTCGTTGGAATTAATTTCACTTTGAAATCAGACTTAAACTAGTGTCAATCTTTTGATACTTATTGTTTCATAAAAACACGCTATTTGCTCTGACAGCGGGAATTAATTATTAAATTAATTAATGTGACTTATATGTTTTGAATTTTGTAAAATAGACTTCATTTTTGAATTCTTAATATCAAATATAGCTTAGGGTGAATTTTTGGGATTTTTCTGAAAAACTTCAATTTTTAATGAATAGTGAAACCACTAAGTGGTACTTATAAAAACAGATTTTTCTGTTTAAATGAAATTTTGCCATCTTTGTGTTTTGAATTTAAAAAATCCGACATACATGGTTGTCATTAAGAAGTAAAATGTGGTTCAATGGGATAAAAATAATTTTTTTGGTGAATAGTAACTTATTAAGTTTTTAATCGCGATTAGAGGTAATTAGTGTAGTTTATGGTAAGAATATTGTTTTAATAAAATAAAATGACCTAGAAACATGTCCTACCCTCATTGTATGTGTCATGGACGACCAATAAAATACATGGGTCAACTTGGGGACCCCATGGAGCCACTTTGGTTGGGAAATGACATAAATATCTTTTTATTTAATGTTAAAGTAAAAAATGACACAAACATGAGATGTTTTACTAAAACAATTTTTACATGGGGTTATACAAGTCATATTTTTGACTATAAATAGTCATTGGAAATCTAAAAATATTTCCTACATCATAGTATTTTTTTATAATTTTTAGACATTAAATAAATTAAATTATTTATGACATCATAATGATGCAGCGATGACCTCATTATTTAACGATTTAAATAAAATGGAAAGATAATGTAATATATAAGACCTAAACATGTACAAAACCTATTGGATGAGTGGATTTAAAACTCTTATCACCTTATCCTTGAAATACATCAATGTGGGACCTTTAAAATCCGAATCTCTTTTGAAAATAAAGTAACATTTTGTAACTTTACAAGAGTGCCCCTCCTCTCCTCTTATAAAAGGCCCCCACCTCTACCTCCTTACCCACACTCCCAAAGCCTTTGCCGGCCAAACTCTGCCCATTTTGTCTCTCAACTTCTCTCTCTTACTCCTTGAAGCCTCACTTTGGGCATAAGTCTTCCCAAGGAAGCCTTTGAGCTCAAACCAAAGGGAGTTACCCGATTTTAAGGTAATGCCTTCACTTGTGTCCTTTTGTTTTATTTTGATTCTCCAACCCCCTAAACTCTTTTTATTCATTTATTTTGTAACAAATACAGTATCTTAAATATAATATTATGTTGTTATAAGAAGGATTCGAGCTACACTTACACACACCTACATCTAATGGTTAAAGAACATACTATTTCCGTGGATGGCGAATTTCTGCCTCCCGAAACGATGATTGTTCAACATTCTTCTAACACCTTCAAAGGTGGCCATTAAGATGAAACTATATTTATATATGATATATAATATGTTTATGTTTTACTTAGGCTTATGTATTTTTCATTTATGGCATATCTTTATGGTTTCCATTATGGGTAAATGCGATATCTTCATTTAAGGAAATGCGGACTACCGCCCCCTCAAAGTGATTTGATTCGTTAATACCATATGTGGTATGTATAAAGGATATATTTAATGATATTATATATGATACCATACTGTAATTAAAATACTATTATGTATCATTATGTTTTAATTCCATTAAATATGAAATAGAAATGGAAGTAGCGTTCATGCGTACGTACGGCTTACCGTCTCCATGAACGGTACATTTCATTTCTTATCTCAAAATGTTATGTAATATTATAAGAACATATATATAATGGATATATATGTAATATATTACATCTAAATTATGGATATCATTC
Source organism: Viscum album (assembly GCA_963277665.1). NCBI lineage: Eukaryota > Viridiplantae > Streptophyta > Magnoliopsida > Santalales > Viscaceae > Viscum > Viscum album. The sequence goes on along the minus strand of OY728132.1, from coordinate 2,095,564,342 downwards.
TGGAATTATAACATATATATATCTCTCTCATTTTGTTTTAATTCCATTAATATGACAAAAAAATGAAAGTAGTGTTCATGCGTACGTACGGCCTACCGTCTCCATGAACGGTGATTTTTGTTTTTTTATCTCCAAATGATATGGAATAGTATAAAATGAATATTTACTTGATATATATGATATTTTAATCATTAATACTATTCTGGAAATTATTTACTTATAACTACATGGGCAATCTTTTTTCAAACAAGTTCATTTTTGACTCATGTACCAAACATCGGCAAAAACTTCTAATATGAACTAACATTATTAAACAATTATTATAACATTAAAATATGTGATATGAACTGAATAATAATCTCTAAAAGAGGTACTTAGGTGATTATTAATTGACCAAAGTTTATTATTCAGGAATATAAAGAAACGAACAAGACAAGTTGGAGAGGTAAGGGATCCTACTCCTCTCTTTCTTTCTAAGTACACCCTTTTATGTCATTCCTTTTAAGCTCATATTTCTTGTGATTGGGATGTTATTTTATATTAATCTTACTGTAATTTTTATGTTCATATTATGAGAGACCCTATTCTCTCTCATCAGTCCATTTTGGAAGTTTTGAGTGGTGTCGTTAGGCTGCCGAATTTCCATAAGAGATTTAACCTCTCTCTTTCTTTTTAAGTACTCTCCATTATGTCACTTCTTTTAAGATCCTCTTTGTTATGTTGGGGGATGTTCTTTTATATTACTCCTGCTTTAAGCTTTATGATAATATGTTGAGAGACCCTATTTGATCTCATCAATCCATTTTTGTAAGTTTTAAGTGGCGTTGTTAGGCTGCCGAGTTTTCGTAATGGATTTTTCATCTCACTTTTATTCTCGTGAGATTTATGCTACATTTGCCACAATTTCATTTGATTTGTGTATGTAATGCCCATTATTATACACTTTTTTTAGTATAATTTCATTTATGGGTATTCACATCTTCATTGTATGACCCTTCTTCCATGGGGTGTATGTTTCGAAAGTTACCCAACTCGGTAAGGGGACCTTTCACCCTCCTATTTTTAAAAGACTTCTTTTGTTATGTCTTTTAATTCACATACTATTATTTTGGGATATGTTATTTTATATACTTATTTATGTAAATTTTATGTCCAAGTGATGAGATGACCTTTTTATCTCTCATCAACTCATTTTCTGAATTTTGAAGTGATGCCGTTAGGCTGTCGAATTTTACCAAGGGAACTTTTTAACCCAATTTCGATTTCTTTGGGTTCAACATGTAGTTATTGAATATGTCATCTTTTGAATATGTGTGAATGACCTTTTATTGTTTTACACTTACTGTCCACTTATATTGGGTGTATTTATATTTGTCACACATAATTTTGATATTGAATTATCCTTAATTTAAGGATACCTTCTTTATAAGGGAATTCATCACATTTGACATTTCTATTGAGAGTTCTCTGTTGTTATGCACCAATTCACTCTTATATGGTGTATATACTGTCCTTTGGAATATTATATCATGAATCCATTTATTCTCATGATATTATAAAGTTCTTACTAAATGTTATTCCTCAATTATTGTATTCAAGTGTTTCTCATTTTGTTAAAAACACTTTAACTAAAATATCATTTTAAATGTTTTAATGATTTATTCTTATAAATATTTCTCATTAATATCCATGTTTTCAAAATGGTTTTAAGGATTTATTTATATGGATATTAATGGTTTAAAATGTTAAAAGCTTCAAAGTGGTATGGGACACTTTGATTCAAAAATCTCTTTATTAAATGTTTTATATGGTTTTGAAAATAGTTTTTAGAATGGATTCATTATTTCAATATCTTAAAATGTTATATTGTTATTACAATGTGGGAATGTTATCTTTTTTTGTGCTTAGGTTATGTTCTATGATAATGTTATGGTTCTTGGGAACTGTTTATGAATACGGGTGGTTCCGTGATAAACTAAGGGCGGGTGAGCCCGATATAGCTCTCCAATGCATTGGGTAATGCGAAGGAGTGAAACATTAAGGTTTCTCCGAAGATATTTAGGGAATATACTGTGATGGGTATTCCAATACGTAACCAAGAGGGTTACTCCCTACGTAAGAATGTTATTAATGTCTCAAGTTACCTTTTATGTCTTATGATTTCTATGATTTATTCATGATTTTATGATGTATGTTAAAGTGATTATGATTTATGGGTAAAGTATGATTTCATTCTTATGTATACATGTACTCATGATTCCTTTCCATATTTTTATATCCCTTACTGAGCTTTTTATGCTCATCCCAAGTTTTTTAAATGTTTTTCACAGGTCAAGGGAAGGGTACATGATGTGATGATAGTGTCAAGGATGTGTCAAGAAAGAATCCATGTTTTATTTTAAATATGTTTCCGTTGATGGGAAGAATGAATATTGTCTTTTATGTAACCACTTTGTTTAAATGTGGAATGTAATGCAAGTTTCATGATCTAATTCTCTAAAACTCTAAACCTGAAAAGATCCTCAATGTGTAATCTTGTAATAACTAATGATTAAGTAAGGTTTAAGGTTGGGTCCATATAGTGATTCTATGAGGTACTTCCACCACCACCACCAGGTAGCCCACATCATGCTTGGGGACCTAGAGGTTGGGGCTGCAGACAACTGTAGTCTTTGGACGTCTATGGTTTTGCAGTGCATGAGAGGATTCGAGGTCCGATCTGTGTTTATTCTAATCTTACCTCAATATTAGTAGACACATGTTCAATACATTCTTTTATCTCTCAGATCTTGGTGTAGGAGGTGGAGCTCCCAGAAAATATTCTAGCACAACATCTATGCCTTGAGGTTCCTAGAGGGAATGCTTTCTCTGTATCTTTCATCTAGTGATAGAGTGACCTATCCCTTGGAGGAGAGAGGTTCATGTGGTACCTACTAGTCATAACAATGGTAATATAAGATTTTATCTTTTGAATTGATTGTATTTCCATGGTTCTATCCCAGATTGACTGTCACCACAAACTAGTCAGATGCCTATGGACTGATGAGATGATGTTCTCCTTCATTGGTGAGAGAGACCTCATATAGGGATGAACTTGTGTTGTGAGAAAGAGGTTAAAACCTATTACCCATTATCTACTAAGTATTGACCATGGTGTAGAAGACTCTTCAGGTATCTAGATTCCTTTATTTGTTGAGGATTATATGGACGTATTTATAGAGGATGTCACAAGAATACCGCTAAGGTGGGAGTTGGAGTTTTGTATCAACTTGCAACCAGGGACTGCCCTAATATCTTCTACATCATATTGGATGGCACCCAATGAGCTCTAGGATATCAGGTTGGAACTAGAGGACCTTTCTGAGAAAGGTTTCATCAGACCTCGTGTGTCCCCCAAGGTAGCTAAAATTTTGTTTATGAAGAAGGAAGAGATGAGATTATATATTTTCATGGATTATCATCGCCAGAAACAAGCCATGATTAAGAATAAGTACCCCTTTCTGAGGATTTACAACCTATTTGATCAGCTGTGTGGTGCGATATGGTTCTCCAAGATCGATCTCAGGTCTGGCTAACACTAGCTATGGGTTCGTGAGATTGATATTCCAAAGTTGGTCTTTCGATGTCGCTATGGTTGATACGTATTCCTAGTGATTCCCTTTGGTGGGAAAAATACCCCATACATTTTTATGGAATTGATGAACCAGGTCTTCTTACCTTACCTAGACCTATTTTTAATTGTCTTCAACGACAACATAATCATCTACTCTGTCACAGAGGAGGAGAATGCAAAACATTTGAGGAGGGTCCTTGATTTAGTTTGAGGGCACCAACTTTATGGAAAGCTCTCAAAATACTAGTTCTAGATATATGAGGCTCACTTTCTTGGGAATGTCATTTCTGAACGAGGTCTATCCATGGATGCAATGAATATCGAAGTAATGGTTTCTTGGGATCCACACAAGAATGTGTCAAAGGTGTGCGAGTATCTTGGTTCAGTGGGGTACTATAGGATATTATTGGGGTATTTCTCCAGGATTGCAGCCCCTTTGACCACTATGATGTAGAAGGGATAGTTTTTTACCTGGTATGAGTTGTTCTAGAAGTACTTCAAGGATTTGAGGTAAATGTTGAAGAGTACTCCAATTTTGAGACTACCAGAAGGATTTGAATTCATAGTGTATTGTGAAGCCTTAGGAGCTGGTCTCAGTTGCATGTTGATGTAACGATAGGCAGTTATCACGTATGGGTTTAGATAGTTAATACCCTATGAGAAGAACTATGTGACTAATGATATAGAACTAGCAGTGGTAGTCTTTTCCTTATAGATGTGGATTCACTGCCTTTGGGGGATCTCTTTGTGTTTTACTCAGACTACCAAAGTCTCGGGTACATCTTCACTCCGAGAGGCCTAAACCTAAGGCAGAGACACTAGTAAGAGTACCTGTAGAACTAAAAATTTCAGATATTCTACACTCTTGTTAAGGGAAACAGTGTAGCATATAACCTTAGCAAGATGTCTCATTCTTTCCTAGTACAAGAAGCTTTGGAGAAATTTTCTTCCCTGTAGTTGACTCTGATGGAGCAGGAGGGTGCAGTTTTCCTACAGTTGATGGTGTTTACAACTTCATTTCTTGAGTATATGAAAGATTCCTTTCTAGGATACAATGACTGTGAAGTTCTACATGACCAGATACCCACAAGAAACACACCATATGGATATTCTGAATAAGGAAATCACAAGATCTTGTTTGAGGGGTGAACATTGGTTATAGTCATGTTGGGGGAAGAGGTTATGATGGTGTTTCACAATTCTCCCTTAGTTATACTTCCTAGTGTGGGGAATATGTATAGGGATATTCAGAAGCACTTTTGGTGGTCCATCATGAGATGAACCATGGTTGTGTTCGTCTCACGGTGTCTTACCTATCAGCAGGTGAAGGTTAAGCATCATATTCTGGTGGGTTTGTTGCAGCCTCTTGAGATTTCAATGTGGAAATGGGATGACAAATACATGGACTTCATCATAGGTATTATAAACATTTCGAAATGTCATGAAGCCATCTGAGTGATAATAGACCGACTCACGATGTTGGTGCACTTCCTTTATATCAGGGAGAATAGTTCGGTAGAGGGTTTGGGGCAGTCATACATATGATAAATCATCCACATTCATGGGGTACCTTCAAAAATTATCTTTTCTCATGATGTATGGTTTACGTAAAGATTGTGGAGAGGACTAAATGAGTCTTTCAAGACCCAACTTTAGATTAGTACAACCTTTCAACCCAATATTGATGGGAAGACTGAGTGCATTATCCAAGTGCAAGAGAATATGATGAGGGCCTATGTGTTGGATTTTATCCATAGATAGGAGAATCACCTACTTTTGGTAGATTTTGTATAAAATAAAAGCTACCACTCCATCGTCGGCATGGTGTCTTTTTAGGATTTATACTGGAGACCCAACAGGTCACCATTGTGATGGATAGAGGTTGGAGATTCATCTCTTATAGGCCCAAAGTTGGTGTCGGCAAACACGAAGAAAGTATAGATCATATGTGAACAGATGAAGATGGATCAAAGTAGACAGAAATCCTATGAATATCATCATCAAAGTCCCTTGGAGTTCCAGAAGGTAGACCTCATATTCTTTAGAGTCTCTCCATGACGTGGAATGAGGAGGTTCGGACGGGGAGTCAAGTTATCCTTATGATTCATTGGGGCATCCGAGATCATGCAGAGGATTGGCGAGGTTGCCTACCACCATGCCTTACCCCCATAGATGGAGTGAGTGTATGATTTTTTCCATTTTTTATAGTTGAGGAGGTATATTAATGACCCCACATATGTTATTGACATGGTTGAGTTTTACATCAAGGATATAGCTACCTTTTTGGAGCACTCGATGGAGCTCAAGGACCAATAGGATCAGACCTTGTGGTGATGAACCATTCCTAGGGTTAAAGTGTTGTGGCAGCCTGGAAACTTGTAAGAGAGTTCCTGGGAGTGGGAGAGCCATATGCGGGCTCAGTATCCAATGTTGTTCGTTTAGTGGTTCCTTTTTAGGATAAAAATATTGAAGGAAGAAATGATGTAGATACCTAGTTTTTTCCTTGTACGACTTTGAAATATATATAAATATTTTTCTAGAGCAAGGCACTGAGAAGATGTGTGATTTAAAGGCACAATGTGACTAGAATTAATTTTATAAAAAAATCAAATATATTTTATATTTCTTGCATGATTAACTATAGAAAATTGGATATATCTAAAATGGATGGTCATATCAGAAATCTGAGATCACGGTTGGGTCTGGAATGCAGTGTTTCCCCTAGGAGAAACATAAAATAAGTTGGCGTGGGATGTTACAATCCCTCGCTTCTTGGGGGAGTGTTTAATTGATTAAATAAATAGATTTAATTAATTAAATAAATTTAATTTAACCTATGTTAGAATCTATAAGTATCTCATAGTAGAGATTTTCCAGGTTTGATTCATAATCCTGTACTTTTCCAACAATTCCACCTTTCCTCTCCTTTTCATTGATGAATGATGAATGAATAATGACCACAAAACATAGGATCTGGGTATATCGAAGGACGATGAATGAAAAAAATCTTGGAGAACATGTTCTTCATCAAATGACAATCAATTCAATCTAGTTAGGACTCATCTTGTGTGTTTTTATTCCTCTGATAAAACATTGAGAATATTTTCAATTAATTTATCAATCTGCACCCCATTGGACCAACTTGATTATTAGAAATATATTTTTCATCAATTTTTCATCTAACCCAGATGCCCATTCATGATCTGTTGGCCAAGAAAACTTTCACAATCACCCAAACCTTTGCTTATGTTCCTTTACCTCCCCAATTATTCCCATTCTTTGTCATCACAACCCTATAGTTTCTATCTCGACAATTTCCAGGCGACCCAAACTCGATTAGGCTCCCGGATTCAGGACAGATTTGTGGGATGGTGACAAAATTCCAAGAAAGTAATATTTCTTGAAATGAAATGACTCAAGGATAAAGAATTTAACGGTTTAATTTCAATATGACAAGGATCAAAGTTACAACAGTGTGTAGAAGATCCAGCCAAACCATCATTTATGAATTACTTTGATTCACGACAAACAATGATGGGATTCCATGTTCTTTGGTTAGATCTAGAGATTTCGAAGTGGATTTAGGTTTAATTGGCTATAGTTGAAATAGTTTTTTAAGTGGAGATAAAAATCAAAGAAACCCTAGGGTTTTCTAAAAAACCCAACTACACATCATGTACAATGAACAACACATGACATGTAGCCTCCATCATTAGTGGTGTTGGGGTTTTTGGGAAGTTAAGGATGGCACGAAATGTACTCCCCTTGAAACACCATATACCCCCTTACTATGTGAACAAGATGTGTGAAGGACCACAGGGCCAGGAACATGCCATGTGTCAACTACACGGGTTAGCCACACATACAACATCCCATGTGGACAAACATGTTGTATACCAGAGTACATAGACACGAAGTTCAAGTACAAAGACATAGCTAGCATACATAGCCTCGGTCCTGGATAGTTAGAACACAACAAGTAGTCCACCTACACATTGTATTCTACTACATGGGATGGGGATTGTGTGCTGGTCAGAGACACGACCAGGTAGTGGAGAAGGACCACATGCCATATGGGTTCCTCACACACCATGTAATTTTGGGATCTTCTGAGTGATATTTGAACCCCCATACCTCCTTCATTTGAACTCATATTTTAGCCCATGAGATACCTGTACTAAGTTTTTTTCATGTAGAACATGATGATTACCTAAAAAGTGAATTTTTAGATATGACATGAATGTTACAGGTTTGGGACGCTTAATGTTGACACTTGATGCTGGAAGCAATTAGAAATGTTTACTAGAGCAGTATCGGGCTTACCCTCTAGATGGGCTAGGAAGTGGCATTCCCCGATGGCAGTTATAGGATTACCCTCTAGTAGGATTTGGTAGTGGAATTCCCTGATGATATTTCTGAGTTACCCTCCTATAGGATCAAGGTAGTGGAGTTACTGGATGTTTTGAACTTACCATCCAACTGGGATGGTTAGTGTCATCCCCTGATGACCTTCCTGGAATGACCCTCTAGCCAGGCTGGGCTGTGGTATTCCCCTGATGACTCACTGATCTTAACCTCCAGTAGTTTCTATGTAGTGATGCTCCCTAGTGACTTCCCTGAGTGGTACCATCTAGCTGAGCTGGGTAGTGTAATTCCTCAGTGTCTATCAATGAAGACCCTCAACTATGTGGCATAGTGAAAAGTCATGGTTTGACGTACCTGGGGACTCACAATAAAGTGCGTTGCTTTACCCACTGAGACATGTTCTTGTGAAATGACTTAAAAACTATCCGGGAAAGTCAGTGTCTCCCAAAGCATATAGTATCGAGGTGTGGTGATTTGAGCTCCTTTGAATTGTGTCTCTGGGGTATATGTATGAGGTTCTAGGCATCATAGATGCTTTTTTTATTTAGAAATATTTTATACTCACTTTCTTGGGTTGAGTTGTGATATAGATATCCCATTACTCTCTTATTTTGGATTCTTTTACTGGGAATATATATCTATCCTATTATAGTACCCACTCCTTAGGTATTGGTTACTCTCCTTCTGGGAGAGGTGAAGATTTGTGGGGTATGACACATTATTTCCATGTTTATATTCTCCTGGTTAGATGGATCTACTCTCCAACTATAGGTTGCAAAGACTCTCTAGGGAGTTCATATCCTCGCCATTTTGATCCCCTTATGTTGGTATGGGTAAACTTTAACTCCATTATTGGGTTGAGTTGTACTCTTTCTATTCTATTTTACTTTACATTGTTATCTCTACTATTTTCCTCTTCAATGTATCTCTTACTACTCCCCTTTCACCTTTTGTGGTGTTCTACTAGGTATGAATATACTTACCCCTACATGGGATTTTCCCAACACATGTCTTGTCTTTTTTAGACAGTGGACAGGTCGATTGTGATCTCAGAGGATCTTAGGGATACAGGCTGCATGGAACATGTATAGTTGTCAGAGCTGGGATAAAGGATCGAGGCTCTCTCAAATGTTACTCTATTTTAGTATCCTTCATGTTGGGACAAGTTTCTGATTTGGTTGTGTGTTTTTACCCTTTTCTTTTTAGTTGACACTACCATACTCTTGTATCATCTATAGTTTCATTCATGTTGATTTTACTTTATAGAATATTACACTTTTTTACCTTCCCTCTGCACTTTTTCATTGAGTTAGCTATGTCCGCATGCATAGATTTTAGGCAAATGAATCCTCATGTTTAGTTGTGCCTTTGGTTCCTGTTTCCACCCCTTGGCCTATGGAGGCAGGCTTGGGATAGTTGCATCTCGAGCCCCAGCTCGAGTCGGGTTGTGACACATAGATTTTCTATAATATTCATAGTATTGATAAAATATAGACAAACAAAATTAAGAAATATTTTAAATTAAATTGTAATTACTTTTTTGAAATTTTCTATTTGTGGATGCTAGTCTTTTGATGATATATGATATCTTTCATAAATTTTTAAACATAATATGTGCAATCATTGTTGTTATCTTGGTTTGGAAACAATTGAAACACTGAAAAAAAAGTAAATTGTTTTGAAATATGTTTTAATATATAAATCATTATATATATCTTAATTATTTTCCATTTTATGTAATCTATAGGCTTCTTATTTTCAATCATCGACCTCATACCATGATTTAGCCAATATTTACATTTCCCCCTATCCAAAAAAATTTCATGTTAAAATAAAAAATGAATCATATAATTTGAATTTTATTTAATAAATATTGATTGCAGAGTGTTAAAATTCACAATACACATCATGTGTGGTATGCTTGATGGAAATCCATGCATTGAATCCAAAAAAAATATTATGGGTATCCAAATTCATTTTGATCATTATCCAGTCCTTACTAAACAAAAAAAATCATTATGAAAAAATTAAAAAAAAATATTTAATATTGGTTCGGGTCTTCAAGCGTGGATCTCGGCTCGTCTTGCAGTTTTCAGACGGTGGCGAAGGCGGTCGCAGCGTCGATGGTTCTGGAAGCCATCTCTTGATTCTCACCCTTCCTTGCGCGGTGGCATCCTGGTCTCGACTTGGCTTGGGTCTTTGAGAAGCCAACTTAAATTTGGCGGCGGATCTACCTTTCTTAGCCCTACCCTCTCTAAACTCTTCTCTGGCCTTCCGTTCCATATCGCCTAGCCCGGTCGGCCCAGTGCGTTGGTTCTTGGTGAGGCTTTGAGATGGTGATTTAGAGATATGGTGGGATTTTCATGAGTTGCAACCTGGATGTCTGTTCATTTTGGTCCCGATTTGGTGAATCTGGTCTCCAATCTCACAATCGGTATTGTTTTTTGTTGTTCGTTGCTCGCTATTGGTGATCCTGGATGGAAGGGGTATTTCGTGGCTAGTTTGTTTCACAATAGTTTCTGGTGAACATGTTTCCAGTATTTTTGTGAATCCTTTCAGTGATTCCGTCGATGTTGCTCGGGTCTTCACCAATGATAGGGTTTGGGATGATCATGATGGTTACTGGTGTGTAGGGTGCGCTGCTCGAGGGTCTCACAGTTCATGATGATGCTGACGTGTGTTGGTTTGAATTTTTTTGAATTTGTATGTGCGTGATATGTGCTTCATTTTGGCACCTCCTTTTTTTTGTATGGTGTAATGTGTGTTTTGGATGGTGTAATGTGTTTTGTATGTTTTTGGCGTGGTTGAAGTTTTAAGGTTCCCACTTAGTCAAAAAAGTGGTTCTTTATTACAAAAATGAAAAAAAATGATTTTGAGGAGTTGTAAAAAATATGAATAGTTATTTTCTTAAATGAACATATTAGATCATTTTTTTGAAATATGTATTATTAAAATGTTCTTTATATATGTATTTACAACTAAGACTCCCAACCATTCAAAATTGAGAAGATAATTTATAATATTGGGACCAACCGTATCTGTAATGAATGTGCTAAATATTTATTCTCTGTATGTAATGTAGGAAACATCTCCATCATTTATCCAACCTTTTGTTTCCCCATAATTATATACACATGTAATACCATAAATCTCATTATACCTCTTTTAATAAACTGTTAGAGGTTTTTCATTTGAAAAAAATTGTTAAGGAAATACTTCATGTATCTTTATGAGATCAGACAGTCATGATATGAAAGTTCCAATAGCATCATTGACCGTTGTAATATCTTGATCATCAAGTGGAACAAGAAACTCAACACTAATATCATAAGCTACTTTATTCCCCACTATAATTTTATCTTTTGGTAGTTATTTATTGTGTAGCACGTCTCTTGGGATATTATACACTATATTCCTCCCAATGAGGTAGTGCATGGGTGTTGGTAGATAGAAACCACATACTACTTTACCCTATAAAATTTTGGTAATGTAAATTTAACAGACGTTTTTCGATTCAGATTTAGGAGAAACAGTAATGAAGAAATTGATTTCCCATGTATGGTATGTGGTTGAGGGGAATGACTAGCCTCAAAGATAGAGCGGTCATTTTCTTGTTCATGGGATGATCTTTGTTCCACTATTGGTTCTCTTTAATCATTTCACATATATTTGTCTTCCAAACCAAAATGAATAACAATATCTTTCAAAGAATCTATTTTTTCCCATAATCCTTTCATCATCTGATATGTATCTTGTAATTCTTTCTTCTTGAAATATGTTCAAGGAGGCTCTCTAAAACCAACACATCTAATGTGGCCATATTGTTCTAGCTACTTCAAAGCTACTGAAAGTAGTTTTTCATCTGATATGGTCATTGTCGATTATGGTTTCTAAACCATATAAAAATATGAACATTAATATATCTTTTTATGTAATTCAATTATAAAGGATGGTGAATTAGTATTATCTCATACTTACATATATTTTTTTATACAGATTTTGTGTTTTCATCAACTATTTTACCCTCCTTATTTATGCAGGATTCCTTCCATAGCACATGATGTGGGATGGAAGGGGATTTGTATATTGATTCATCAATAATTATAAAAAAAGGAACATATTTTGTTTCATATAACATAAAAAATTTATTATTTTTTTAAAATACAAACCATTTTCTTCACTAGTAAGGCATAAACCATCCTTACTTTGTGAGAGGGGTACATTGAATTTGAGTCACATTATTTATTTTCATCACTCATTTTATCTTTAATAACATAACAATTTTGAATCAAATTCAATAAAATAAAAATGTAAAATAATATATTATCGAATATAATGCACCTCAAATGATTTCGCATCATGAAAATTGATGAATATATTTAATTTTTTCTTCTTTATAATATACGCATAAGTAACCGGTGGTTAGGGATTTACTTCCCCTTCAGCACCTCTAAGTTAAAACATGGTAAGAATAGTCTGGAATCCTATACGGGATTTTCTAGTGGCCGTTAAGGAATATTTATTATGGAAATGATATTGGATAAATGAACTCTTTATGAAATAATGAAAATTAAATCAACATTTCATTATATAATTTTTTGGTAAAATAAATAATTAATATTGTAACATTACCTTTAAATCTTCCCAAAGGGTTTCCTTCATTACAGGTTGTAAATAACGTCATGAATCTATATCAATCAGTATATTCATCCTCACTATGACCCCAACATAACAAATGAACATTGACTTGTTGGGTTCAATAGCTTGGCTGCATTTATTCCAACCAACCTCAAATTTTATACCTTTTTATATTTCTTTGATAATTTTAGTCAACACTATGATGTTGCATCATTCTTATTTTTTTCATCAACATGGTGTTGATCCCCTAATAATTCTATAGTTTTAGCATAAACCACTTGTTCTTTCCTAAGAATGGTGACATCATCATTTGTAGAATTCATTGTTTACATGAGTAGTCAAACATTTAAGTTAGATTATGTGAATATAGTAGAGAAAACATAATATTATGAGAAAAATCCTAGTTTATAAAAAATTAACTTTCTCATTGAACTCTCTTTCTTTTCTTTAAATGTTGAATGGATTTTGATCCTCTATCAAGAATCCAAATACTATATTTGTGGTACCCTCTAACATACAAGACATATTCTATATTTCGACTGTTGTGAAATGATTGTGATCTCCCAAGGAAAGGTTTATCCTCAATTGAATTTTCATTTAACCCTATAGTTTTTTTAGTTTCAAGCAGGACAACTGACTAATTATTATTTATTAGGTCTGAGATATAAAATACCTACACTTCTTATGATTCCATTATGAATAACTTTCCCTTTTACACCTCCACAATGAAATTCACCTTCATGAAGCTCATTTCATCAACTTTAACTACACTCCTCTTGTTAACAAATTTACAATAGAAAATAGGCTATTGAAATGTTATATAATTAGATTTTCATATCTTCTTGATGCTGTTGAAATATGACATATTCCTATAAATTGGATTTTTATCTTTAGAAACAGATATATGCATCGCTTATTCCGCCAGTGTAACTCCACTATTTTTTATCCTACTTTATTCATCATGTTCTTTCTTATAGAAAAAATAACCATTAATTAAAAAAACATTTATAGATGTAAAATTTTCATTTAGTCCCCTAGATCGTTATCAAGGGTGTTCAATAATTGAATATTGATTTTCAGATAACCTCTTATAAATAAAATCTCATAACCATCCTATAAAATATTTTTTATGTGTATTTGATATCCATACTTCAGTCCTTAATGGATTCAAATGTCTAATAATTGCATTGTGTGCTTCATCATATGGATCAACATCTTAACTATTCTGTAAAATTTGATGGTGAGATTGATCCTCCTTTGTGATGGTAATTATAACAAAATATCATTTGAAAATCCGTTTTTTCATATGGAATCCACTATAATGAGACTTTGGGAGACCAATGCTATCAAAATATAATCGATAATCGGTAAAGAATTCAACAACTTCAAAAAATATATAACCTTATAATAAACAACCTTCTGCTGATTAAAATTCATGACAAACCCTTTAAAAATATTTATATACCATTCAATGGGGTATATCCATCTATAATGGATAATAACACATATCTGGACCTCTATAACCAAGTGAACCCTTAGGTGGACCATTATATCAAATAATTATAGTGTGAATAACATCCTTAATTCACATAATATGATTGCAACCTCCTTATTCATGATTGGAAACATCACTAGGTCTATAGATTTACTATATATGGATTTGAAAAATAAGTAGAGTTTGGTTAATGTATGTCATACATTTTTATGCATAATATAATCTAAAGTGACATATATAAAATATTTTATCAAAACTTGTATGTCGTGTGATTTTAGTCCATGTAAATTTAAATTATGCATTGGAACAACATCATTAATATCTCATGAATACCACTATGTAAATTTTATAGCATTAAATAAAATAAAACACTTTATTTTTTATTGTCTGGGTAGAGTGTAAGATACTATAGGAAGAAAAGTCTAACTTTTACCATTAATTGGTGCTAAATCTTCCCTTATCCCCATGTAAATCATGTACAACCTATCATTGATTCCATCTTTTTTTCTAAGAACATTTAGTAATGTGACAATAACACTATAAAAGACTATTTTTCTACATGCATGATATTAAGAAAATGTCTGACATAAAAAATCCATAATGGAAATTCAAAGAAAATGATATATTTTTTCGGCCATATTTTGAAATTTTTTTCAAACATATTTTACCGAAATCAGTTTTAATATCTTTTACTTTATCGAACAGTTGGTCACCCATTAGTGGATATGGGGTTTTACCTTGTTCACCATTCCCATCGTATGTTATCGTCCAGGATTAGTATTTATGCCATTTAGGTATAAATTTCCAATGTACTAAAAACATAATCTCTTAGGAATGTTTCAACTAAGATTAGTGTGTAAATTCATCACAAATGGGACACCCCAACATTCCTTTAATGTTATAGCATGACAAATTTCCATAAGAAGGAAAGTCATTTATTATCCCATACAATATGGAACTCAATGTGAATTATTCACTTCTATGAGCATCATACATTGTAACAATTGTATCCCACATTAATATAAGATCTTAAATCAGTTGTTCCAAGTAGATATTTATATAGTTATCAGGTTATTTTGGTGTAGATATAAGAACAGACACTATAATTTATTTTTGCTTCATTCATAACCAGATCATTAAGTTATAATTTACCAACATAACTATCCTTATAATATGATTACTATTATATAAAATAAATGGATTTATTCTATCTGCAAATAAAGCAAGACAAAATATTTATAGCTTATTTCAAAATTTAGGATACTCATAATCGATTTTCTTCAACTGAGGAGAGTCTGTTGGATGACATAGTTTCCCACCATTAATTATTGCATCTGTGTTCCATGTCAATTGTATCATGGTTTCTTGATATCCATATAGTTCTCTAAAAAATGTAAGGATAGGAAGTTACCATACATTTTCTTAAGTACTTGATTCATGTTTCTTTTATTGATTCATGCCACACATAGGGAATTTGATAAGCGATTCATGGCCATTATGAAACAATATTCAATCATTTGGACAAGAATTTATTTTTTAGGGATCATTAAAATTTAACATAGAACTTTTTTAGATTCATATTTTGGACAAGTAAGTTCATTTTCTTCTAGTATCATATAATTTAAGAGACCAAGTAGTTCATTAAAGTTGATATTTCTCCATTTCTACTAGGTTTCAAATTTTAAAATATTAATACAGCTGAAAATGTCATTTATTTCATACAAAAAATATAAAATGGACTCTTAATAGAGCTATTTAACATCTAAAACAATTTTATACAGTTAACAAGTTCATCTTATATTTCCAATGTCATTTACTCTATGTGATCTCAATCATCATTTAAACTAGTATTCATATCAAATAATCCATATACTGCAGTGTTATCCCAATTGGTGTGCATGTTTAGTTTTTTCATGTGTTTAGTCCAACATTTATAACTATGATTTATTCTCTAAAAAATTAAATGTTCTTACAACACTTCAAGACTTATTTTTATTTAATAATAATAATATAAAAATGGATAAAGGATTTGATAAGGGTTGTATGAATAATTTTATGCAAACTTGATGAATTATTTAACTCCATCTTCATAATCATTTGTCATATGATTAACGTGCATCCATTTTAAATTAATACATATCCTATAGGGTTCATAAAATATTCATTTGGTAAAAAATTACACATTATATATTCATAAATAAAGGGTAAAGTTATAGACAATTCTAATAAGGGGAACTTGACATTTGAATGGTATCCGTTATGATTTCTGACATGTTATCATTTTTCACATGTGTGACATGTAAAGAAACAACCCAGGGTAAAAATTTGGTTATTGGTCTGGGATCTCAATTTGATGTTTTGTGGCACAAAAAAGGGGTAATAAATTTTTTGGTAAAAAAAATTCATTTAAATTGGTTAGAAAAAATCCATTGTAAATTCACATTCTTTATTGTCATTTAATTGTGACCCGACTTCCTAAATTTTATTAAACATATCTTCCCTAAAAGAATAAAAAGTCATGTAATCACCATATTTTGACACAGGCTCAAGGTGCAGAGAATTTCATGAAATTAATAGATAAAACTTTTATATATGATGGTAGTGAAGTTGGATTCCATTTTACTCTCTTTTTCTATTATTTTAGACCATTTATTGTAGGAATATCAAAAAATATATATGTACTATAACCAACTAATGAACTCCTATTTAAAAATATCATTGTTATCAATCTTAGGTATATTTCACATATCCTACAATATCCAAAACATATTTTCAATTTTCTTAAAAATACAAAAAATTATTTCTATTAATAAACACTCTAAAAAATAGTTCTCATGGATTACACATCATTGATATCCAAAACCTTTTGATTTCACCTCTAATAATGACAGAAATCACTATAATCTATCTCCCACATCTAGTAGTAAAAACCGTCATAGGTATATCAAAAATAATATTCTCATTCTTAATACAATTCATACTACATGTATGGTTATGAGAGATTATAATAAACTTAAAAAATTATTCCACCAACTTCTAATCCTGCATGTGTCTGAGATAAATTTATTTCAAATAAGAACATTTTAAGGGTGGCACTAAAACCATTCCTAAGGATACACAATATATAATAATAATAATAATAATAATATGTATATAGCTTAATCAAAATAAATAATGTAAACTAACTATGCAATTTTTTCATCAGGCCATCCCTATATTGTAAATTCCCAATTGATACATGTATTTCATAATTTTAACTTTAGATGTTCCTTAGAAACTCTATAGACTAAAACCCAACTATTAGAGGTGTCAGTTATCTTCTTGAAACATGTTTTAATGGGTTTTACTCATTTTATAATTATTTCATCTATAAGATATCTAAAATTTCATGGAAATTCAAAACATAAATGTTTTATTTTCATAATTAATAAGAAAAATAAATCAAATTCCTACCCAATATACCCATTTAAGAATATTACACATGGTCCAAACCATAATTATAATATTTAAATCCATATGAAACTTTAATAAATATATACCCCTAAAACATCATGTTACTCATTTTATATAATCAATTAAATACTAAATTCAATAACCCAAAAGCATTCCAACTCAATGATTCATCATACCCAATATAAATCATTTCCAAAACTAAACATTTTCATAATTAATGAAATCATAACCATAATTATTTTCATATTACTAAAAAAATCACAACCCAATTATATTAACAAAAAATAAAAGGATTCTAAAGTTATAATATCATAAAATGAATTTTGAAAAATATATATTGACCCAAATGAGACATTACACATAAAATGGGTCAAGAACAATCATATTTGTTTCTTAAAATATAACTAAACTCATTTATTTCCAAGAAAACCATTGAAACCATAGAAATAAATAAATTTTCAGCTTCAAAATCCTTAAAAACTTTTTATTTTGAATAAAACAACCCAAACAAGAAATGCATCCATAAATTTAATTTATAAACACTTTATAACTCATTAAAATGTGCCATTAGATAAAAAATTATGCATATATTAAAATAATAATCAGTTTAATATACACAAATGAGACTTGATTAAATAATAATTACTTTGTATCATATTTAAAATACAATTTATTGTTTTACTCAAACAACAGATAACTTAAACTCTTTATGTAACACATTTCATTACATAATAATAAAATTTTAATAAATAATTTTAGTGTCCTTTATACTAAATAGTAACAGTTTTAAAAGTCATTATGCATGGAAATGATAAAATTTAGATATATAAATGAAAACTATAAATATACATTAATCAAAAACCAACAAACATTTAAAAGAAAAGAACATGAGAATCACTTAAAGTTTCTTGTTTCCCTTTGAGAAAATAATATTCTGAAAATAAAATCCACTAAAAGGGAGTTATATTTTCAATACATTAATTAAAAAAAATCATATGAAATGATAACATGATATATTTTACCCTTTTCACATAAAATTATATAATCTAAACTTCTAAAACTCAATTTGGAAATCAGAATATCTTTAAAACTAGACCCCGGTACCAGAGGGTTTTGGAAATTTAGAATAAGAATCTGGAAAACATTTTTCCCTTACATAATAAAAGATTTTAAAATAAAAATATTATATAAATAAAATTTTAATTTTGAAATGAGACTCTAATAAAAAAATATATATTCTCTATGATGTTAACTGACCTATTCTTTTTCATTTTTGAACACCCTATTTAAGGTAGTCACAAATGAAATTAACTCTCTTACTAACTCTCTTAGTGACTAAAAAACTTGTGTTACACTGGAGAAGAAACATGGTAGTGCTCTTCTTCATAAACACCAATTTATATAAGTACATTTCCATAAGAGCCCCCCAAACCATCGAAAATCATACATAAAGATGAAAAGCATGACTAAAATGGGGACATATGTGATGAGGATAGGTAAAATGGGTATATAAGTTTCAAGAGTACAAAAAAAATCTAAGGCAACACAAGAACCAAAACACAACACCATGAACTGGATGTCATCAGAGTAGGTCCAATGCAAGTAGTAGTTTGGTAAAATTACATACTCTAATACTTTTATCTTATTTATCATGTAATTGTTAAACTTCCATGAAACTTTATATGGGGTAGAAAAATCCTTTTCAAAATTATACAGCAGCTATTTTCTGGAGAATAATTAGAAAAATAATCCTCTCATATTCCTTATGAAACTCCAACTCTATAAAAAATCAATCCTAAATCCTTGCAGAAATGAATATTAATTTTTAATTTTTTTGAGGGTTTCTAAAACTACCAAATGTAATGATCATTACATCTTACCATCGTTCACTAGATAAATTTAACTAATGGTTTAATGTTTATGGAACTATAAAAGGAAAGAAATGAGAGAGGGGGAGAAATAAATAACATACATTAGATTTGAGATTTGATTCTTCAAAGGGAAGATTGGGGGGGGGGTAGTGATAGAGATGAACTTTTTCAAGAACTAGAATGATGTGATGGGATCAGTTGGTTTAACATTATTTTTAAAAGATCGGGGAGAGTTTTACCATTGCTTCCAAAAACGCACTGATAAAGAGTGGTTTTATCTGCACTAAAATAATAAGTACTGATAAAAGACCTATTTATCAGCGCTTGTTTGGTGGTGATAAAGATTTATAATTATAATTATAAACATATGTATTTGTAAATATTTTTATAAATATTTTTACGTAATTATAAATATATTAATATCATTATATATATAAATGTATATATTTAATAAATATATATTTAATATAAATATAAATATGTTAAGTATATTCAATTTTTTAATATCTTTGTTATAATTTTATAATTACTTAAATATATAATTAATTATTTGAAATTATATAAATATTTTTATATATTTTTATTTTTTTATTTATAATTATAAATAAATAATTTTATAAATATAGTAAACATAAATTTATAGATAAACATATTTATATCATTATCTATATTTATAGATGTTCAATAAATATATATATATATATATAGTAAATGTATTCATTATTTAAATATATTTATTATAATTTTGTAGTTATAAATATATTTATATCATAATATCTATTTATATAATTACATGAATATTTCATAAATATATTTAAATATAAATATAAATATAGAAAATATATTCCTTATTTAAATATTTTTATTATAATTTTATAAATATTTAGAAATATAATTAATTACATATTATCATGAAAACACTTTTAAGAAAATTATATTTATTTATTTATAATTATAAATATTTAATATTATAAATATAGTAAATATACATTTATAAATATATTTATTTACAAATATTTATTTAAAAATATATTTTTAACATTATTAATGGATATATAATCTTAAATTTGTGAATGTTAAAAATGAGTGAAATTGAATTATTAAAAATGAGCAGCCTTTAAAAATATTGAAAAAATGGATAAGTATTTTTAGTTTTGCAAATTATTAAAATAAAATAAAATATGGATTTATATTGAAGTGAAGATGAATATGTATTGAAAATATTAAAACATATTAAAAAATATTTATAAATAAATATTATAAAATGATTAAAATCTAAATAAATAAAAAAATATTAAAAATAAATAAATAATACTAACAGTAATAATCTTAAAAATAAATAAAATTTACTGATTAAAAAAATTAAAAATTAAATATATTATGTTACTAAATTAAATTCTAAAATAAATATTAAAATTTGAATAAATTACATAAATATTAGATACGTGTTTTTTAATATAATATTTCATTAATTACATAAATATTTCCGTTTGTGAAATTAATGAATAATATATATATATATACAAGTTTGATATATTTTAAATTTAACAATGAAATTATATAACACTTAGCATCTATTAATGAAATAAATAATAATAAGAATGAATAAATTTAAAAATGATTAATTATTATTAATTATATAGATAATTTTTTTTAAAAAATGAATATTTATATATGTTAAAATGGAAATGAATACATATTAATTATATTAATTATAATTGTATTAAAACAATAAATGTTAATGAATAAACATTTATAAATAAATATTGAAAATGGGTAAAATTACAAACATATTAAACAATGAAAAATTTAAAATGAATAAATTCAAAAATAATATTTAAAAGTAATAAATAGTGTATATTGAATAAAATATAAAAAATGATAAAATTTTCCGATTAGAAATATAATATATATTAAATATATTATATTGAAATATATAATTCTAAAATGAATATTAAAAATTGAATAAATTACAGAAAGTGTTATGTGTGTGTGTGTTGTATATAAAAATGAATTCATTACATATATGTATGTGTGGAATCAAGGAAACACATGCTTGAAATATGTTAAATAAAAAATTCAAATGACATTCAATTAAATGTTCATTACTCGATATAATTAGTCACTATTTTTAATTAGTATTACTTTATAATTATAAACCATTTTTCACTCAATATATCACTTATTTAATGTAAGCATAAATATTTTGTATAATATAAATCATATTTTAGGTAATATTATATTTATTGATATATATATATATATAAATATATATATGAATATATCTTTAGGTTAAAAATATTAAAAATATTAATGAATAATTATGTATAAAAACCCTTAAAATGAATAAGACATTAATTATTTTTAATTATTAATTTTTATTAATTTAATATATTTATATTTAATATAAATTATTTATTACTATTTATAAGTATTATATATATATATTAAATTTATTCATTTTTATTAGTAATTATTTCATTAATAATTTTTTAATAATGTTTCAATTTATTCATTTTTTATTATTTTATTGTTATAATTTATTCATTTGAAATATCTGTATTTAATATATACTATTTAAAAATATTTATTATTTTATATATGTATATTAAATTTATCAATTTTTATTAACAATTATTTAATTAATATTTTCTTGATATATTTATTTAATTTTCTCGTATTTAATTTTTTATTTGTTTTATTATTTCAATTTATTCATTTTATATATCTATATTTATTATATACTATTTATTAATATTTATCATTTTTATATATAATTATTTAATTAATAAATATTTTAATAGTTTTTTAATTTATTCATTTTTAATTTTTAGTTGTTTAATTTTTAATTTTTTTTAATATTTTTAGCATTTGTATTTTTTATTTTTAATAATATATATAAAAAATTGGGGCCATGACCCGCATGGGAAGGTGAGCTAGGTCAGGTAGTACTAAACCTGTGTATATAGGTGGGCTAAAGTCTGCAGGAAGCATAAGGTGGGCTAAGGCTCGCATGAGCTCATGCGTGGAGGCACGAGCCCGTATAAGTGTGTGTAGAGGTAGAATGTGGGATCTTCTCCCCACAAAAGGCTTATGGCCTTTTTTGCGATGAAATTGTATATAAAGTGGCAGTCGAATGTCCACTATTTCGATGTGGGACTCGCGCAAGCGATTGGGACCTTTATCAACACTAGAAAATGTTCTTGTAAAGGTTCCCCTTTATCAACGCTAGAAATATATCTCTATTAAAAGATAGGACTAAATACACCCAAAACTATAGTAGTATTCCCTCTAGTAGATTCTTTATGCCTATTATCCCTGATAATTCTTATTAGAAAATAATTTATTACAAGTGGGTTAATCACCACTTGATCTCCCAACACCCACTTTGCTTATGTTGTGCTACTTGGTCATCAAGAATCTAGATACATCAAAACACCAACTAGTACAAGTCTAATCTGTGTAAATTCAAAGGTAAAACCCTTGAATTCTTATAGAAGTCCATTGATTCTAAAATATATCATATGAAGTAAATATAAAATTTCAACCAAATCATAACACAACTAAAATAAATTTACAATACGTTGATGAATTCCTTTATCACTCACATGAAATCAATATCACCACATAATGTGACTACTATATGAGTTTTCCTAGTTCTCCTAAAATTATTTATCTAGAGTTATGCCATAGTGTATCATCAGTTGTATCTATCATGACTCTTCTTCAAAAACTTTGACTTTCAATGCATCATACCAATCTCAAAAATCCATTCCCACTGTCTCCCAGATAGTATCTCAACCTGATGCTCACTAGAAATGGTGAATATATCGATAGATATCCCACTATAGTCTAGATCATTTATACTATCTTCATATGCAATAAAATTAAACGTGAAATAATAAAATAACATCCCAGATATATATGATGGATTATTCCCACTTTTACCTTACTATTTCATATACTAAGGTCTCAGTCATGTTTCATCAATAAGAGACATGCTCTATAATTGTTTAGTTTCCACAACCTTTAAAAAATTCACAATTATGACTACATATACAATATATCCTTAATAATACATATTCTAAACTATCCCAACCAATCCTCACATTCACCAAAGTCCATACTCCATCATATCCATCTGCAACCAATTTTTCACATACCGGATCACCATTCAGGGAACTGTTGAATCCCATATCCACTAGGCTAGGGGAATGTAATGAGTACCAATGCATCCACATAATCATGGGAGACATTACCTTTAAATGTACTTTCCACCTACAATCATCCATGACCATCCACTATAAAAAAATATAAAATTAAAACATAACAAATAAATGACATGTATATATAATAAAACCTTGATACAATATAACTAATACAATAGACATTTCTAGTGCACAAATTAAGTATATATAATATAATAATCAAGTAAAATCGAAAATATACAAAAAAAATAACACATCTAAAGCATATAATATATTAAATATAAATGGTTTGAGGGTGGCCTCCATAATGATACTAGCTATCCAAATATACCTCCATATCTTGGATCCTTGGTCATTTAGCCTCCAAATTGACAGATCTGCATGGGAATGAGGTGAAAATCACGTACGTTCATATACAGGGTTGCATATAACATTACTCAGTATGATTATCCCAATTATTGGACCAACCCAATTAAAATATTGAGCATAAATTGGCATAATAAAAATATATGAGGGTAGATATTTGACTTCCTCTATGTCACCAAAAATGTATGTATAATCATAATCAAACCTTATTGGGTTACCCAAATCACACTTTTATATTACTCACCAAAATAACAAGAATTAATTATATAATAAATTAGATAATAACAACCAACCACACATCCCATCATAGATTCCCAGCTCGTTAGTTCTCCCAAGATGTGTTAATTATGAGATAGTGGAGGAAATCCATGTATCCTCCCAAAACAATAGCACTGTAAGAAATATGAATCTTCAACTATATCTAAAATAATATAGGAAATATATATTTCTCTATCCATTATAAATACACATCTCCAAATCTAGAAACATATATATGTTAAGAAGATATAGGAAATACAGATCCCTTGGGTTAATGTTGGCTACTTGAATACTAGAGGAAATGTATTGTTCCTTCTGGAAATGAGGATGACCTTGTTTGTTTTAAGGTTCAAACATTCCAATCGGTTTCTAATAGGTTTATT
Source organism: Viscum album (assembly GCA_963277665.1). NCBI lineage: Eukaryota > Viridiplantae > Streptophyta > Magnoliopsida > Santalales > Viscaceae > Viscum > Viscum album. Next base: position 2,095,539,692 of record OY728132.1, on the reverse strand, counting down.
CATAGAACTGGAAACATCCAATGATTCTATATCCATTTGGACCTACTTTCCAAAGTTAGGTTCTCATTAGTTGTGGACGGATGAGTCTTAAGAATTTTCATTGGTCGAGAGGATGGGAGTTCAGACTCATCACTCCTTTTTGGGGGGAATTATTGTCTACCCTTGGACTCTCTTACATATTTAAGTTATGTTCATGAATCCTTATTAATTTACCAAGCATGAAAATGAGTTTTTCCTTTAGATCTTTCAATCAATGATTGATATGTAGAGAATTTAGATAGTCTTTTATATGTATTTGAGGTTCTTCATAAATATAGAAACATCCATATGAATTAGAGATTCTTAGTCAATGGTATACTTCCATACATTATATAGAAATATCTTGGTCATTATGATGACCATACTAGTTTTAAAGCCACTCAGTGGGGCACTTGAAGTTTAATGTCATTTAGAAAGATAATATTATTTCAGAGTTGGGATCATACCCTCAGATGGGCTACCTACGTATCCTTATTTAAAAGAAAGGAATCAGAACCCATGTAGTTCGATAAGAAGGATATAGTTTAATGTTATATGGGACAGAAAAGAATTAATTAAAGATGGGATTGAACCTTATAAAGGATTCCTGCGTACTCTACTTTTAAGGAAGAGATCAAAGTACATGTAGTTTGGGTGAAGAAGAATGATGTTTATGCATGATTAATGGCCTAAAGAGAGATGTCGTAATTACTTTTACACTCTAAGCTCACGTGAGACATGCTCGGTGTGAGAAACAAGAGGTTTTAGTAAAACTGACGATTGTGCCATGAAAGATGCAATCATAAATAATAATGTAGGTCTTATGTATGTATTACTTCCCAAGATCAGGGTCCATAAAGGTATTTGCACTTTATGGAGATTTGGTATTTTAACCCGGGACTTACTCCTGAAAAGGAAGACCAAATCAAAAGAAATTAAGGCTGGAGATTATTCCTAAGAAAGAGGCCCAGTTAAGGGAAATTATGATTGGGACTTACTCCTGAGAAGGATGCCCATATGAATTCCTCTCAGATAAGGAATCCAATGAAGGAACCATGCCATAAATGGATTTGAAGAGGGTTTTGAAGGCTATCATTGAAAAGGAGAGGTGGATTCGAATAAACGAGGTGACTAGTAAGGAGGCGCGGAAGTATTTTTCTGGTGCACAAGTCCTGGTCATGCAAGTATACTTGCACGACATGAGTCACCTTGGGAGACGAAGAATCTATAGGGTAATAATTGGGCCACTTTGAACTCAAGACCTTAGTATCATCCCTAGAGGCTTCCAGAAGGGTGGAGCACAAGTTCCCTTGAGAGGGAAAGGCGTCGAGCAAGTGTCTTCACTTCCCTTAAGGGATGGACACTTAGGCGTGCAAGTATTGATGAGTTCTAATACTTACGCCTTATTCTTCCTCTTTAGGGCTTCCATTCTAGGTAAAGAATTACCTTAGAAGTGTTAGGAAGACGTCAGAAAATGACTTGGGCGACCAGAGCTTGAATCTGAGTTTTGGAAAATTTTTCCTCGAAAGGAGGGCCCATATGGGCTATTTTTAGGCCACTGGGCCCCGTGGGTGAAAAAAGGAATAGGGCTCTCAAGTGACTTGCACGACCCATATGTGTCGCGCTAGTTACTTGCACGACTAGAAGGAAACTTGCGCAACCTCTTCTTAAAAGGTTCCTTGTTCTTGCCTTTGTCAATTTTTGATGTTCTTCAAAGGATGACTCTTCTTGTGCTTAATGTATTCCCCTTTTCCATTTGTTAGACTCTGTGACGAAAAGGAGTGTCAAAAAAATTCCCCCCTCAGAGTTGGATCTGAAAAAGGAAAGAGGGTTTGACTCTAAGGAAAACAAGAAACAAGAGTTCGGTGGCATGCAGGTGGTAAGCGCGCAGGTTTTGCAGCATAGGTTCCAGTGCGTAGGGTTGCGGGATCACCTATATATATGGGTGTTACTTCACGCTTCTCATACTGCCTTCTGAGTTTTTGAGATCTTGTCGCGCAAGTGTCTACATCTCTTCGATCGCCCTCTTTTTTCCTATGTCGCGCTGCTCTAGTAATATTTTGACTTGCGTGATAGTACTTGCGCAACCACACTTGCACGACCACACTTGCACGACCACACTTCCGCGCCTTAATTCCTTAGCCATTTTTTTGTTTTCTTCAAAAGTATTTCATAAAAAAACAGACTTATTTAAAAGTTAACTGTTAGATCTTTGTGCTGATTCAATGGCTCCCAAAAGAATTTGATCGGCTGATGAGTTGTCTAGCAAGAGAATTGATGATATGATGAACATCATTGGGCATGACTATTATGATATCTGGGATAGTACTCTCCTATATTTGGCCAAGTACTTGAATAAATATCATTTCAATTTTCCACAAAGTATTTACTTGCCTTTATATGGCCATGGTCATCTGTAAGTAGTCAACGTTTCAGATGCAAAGAACTATATTCCCCATTCCTGGTTTCAGACTTACACCAATTTTGCTCCAGAAAATGTCTCATTTTCAGGATCATTTGTTAATGTTGGAACAGTGGAGAAGGCATACATAATTCATCATAGCCCATGTACTCTAGATCGGAAACCTCACAAGCCTGAGTTGCAGACGAATTGCTATCCCTCCATTTTCCGAAATTATCAAATGGATCAATCCAAGGGATGGAAAACGAGTTGGGATTTCTGTCCCAGAGGAGGTGTGAAGCCGACTTGGATATGGGCATATTGGGTGCGACAAACCTGTGCATATTTTGTCGAGGATCTAAAAGAAGCTGCAATATATGAAGTCATCTGGGCTGGGCAAACATATGTCTACAGGAATGGTAATTTTGTGCCGGATCTAATCAGCCACTAGAGCCCAGAAACCAATTCTTTCCATATAAATCATGGATAAGTAGGAATCATCTTGTGGGATGTCTACAAGATCTCGGGGGGATCTAATTTTGGGCGATATGTATGATGAATTCATTCCCCCCAAGGTGACCTGGAATGATTCGGAGAATACTCCAGCTTTGGCTTGATAGTTATTGACAATTTTCCACAAGCTCAAGAATTAAAAGTCCACCAAAACTAATTCTAGAAAGGATATTCATCCAGAGGAGTGGATGGATATGTTTTTTATCAAGAATAAAGAGAAGGGGCCCACCTGTACTCGTCCTACCAGCTACCCCAGAACAGTTAAGAGGGGTGCTTTGGCATATTCTGGGCAACTATGGAAGAGAGAGAGTTTGAAAAGTGGGGGTATAAAGTGGATCAAAGAATCCCAGAGAAGACCCATCTGGCAGGAGTTTTAGCTTTTTTGCTCAGTGTTTATCTTCTTACAGTTAGATATTCAAAGGGAGGTGTCAGGCCAGGGACCTTTGTTGTTGCAGCTAAGTTGAATGAGAGAAAAATGGTTGGGTTGGCCCCCCCAATTTTGGAGAAGATTCACAGGAGAATACTCCATGTCTATATGGGTAAGTCTCCTTTGAGAATAGTGGGACCATTACAAGTTTTGTGGGGATGGATCATCACTCACTTCAGGACTTATGCTATACAGAGCGGAGTACAAGTTACTGGAAGTTCTTTTAGGCCATCGGTGCAGGCATTTTCTAGAATTTCTCCATTGTCCATCAATCCTTATGATCTAAAGGTGAGGCTGAGCATGTTCAAGGAATTTCATTTCTTTCCTTATGGAAACCCTCCAACTAGGCGGTTTGTTGACGATGGAACAACTAGCCTGAAATTGAGGTCGTATATACTAGCTTGCAGAGATGGTGTATTGGCCACCAGAATTGACGGAGAGATTATATGTGAGGCCTATGCTCCTTATATATTTTCACGCCAATTCAAGTGTCTACAGTAGATTTTTTTATCCCTTCATGTGCATGTCAGGTCAGTGCATCATCCAATGGTTTCCCGACAGCTATGGTTGCTAATAGCTATGGAGAAGACCAGGGCTGTGTTTGATCTACCAGTTGCCGGAGCGGTGAATCAATTGACTACATGGTATTCTGAGAACTATGTATCCATAAAAGAAACCCTTCATCTAGAAGGTGACTCTTCCTCACCCGGAGCTGATTCACTAGGTTCTTCACCCGGGGATGATTCACCGGGTTCCTCACCTGGGGATGATTCACCAGATTTCCAAGATGGGGATGATGAGGCACGACATGCTTCAAAGCGGCCTCATGCTAGATATGATCCTCATTCCAGAGTCAAGATACCTACTCCATCGACTCCTGGTGAGTAATATCATTGAGGAAATTTAGTCATCATTATTTTATAGAGCAACAACTTTCATTTTCTTATCCTTTATCTTCGATTGCAGGATCTGGGAAGAAGTTGAAGTCCCAGATTATAGGACCCTCCTCGCGACCTTCTGGTGCACATGCTGAATATTTACGACTAGAGGTTGTCCAGACACTGAGGAGTTTATATTGTGATGCTGAAACATCTTGGATGAATTTATGTGAAGGGATACATATCCCTGGAGTGAGGAGTCTTCAGGCTTCTACTAATATCTGCTTCAGGGATAACCCCGATGAAGTGCAGTCTTACATCAGAGAGCTGGAAATACTCATATATTCCATTGATGATTACATTCCTATTACTAAGCGGGTGAAGGAAATGATGAATCGTGGCACCACTAAGGGGATTTGTGCTTCAGTAGACGAAGAGTGGCACGATTACGTGGCTTCTGAATATGTAAGTTTGTTTCCTTATTTGCTTTGGAACTTGATTTCAATTAAAGCTTTGTTACTCAAGGAAATTACATTCGTCATCCCGTAGCTTGTTAATAAAGGAACTAATGAGGTCCCTTCACCACAGTATAGCCCTGGTGGCACTGATATTGGAGCCGATGAATCTCCTCGCGAGCCGGGTGAGTTATCTCCAGGCCGGCAAGCCATGGACGAGGTGTTAGAAAGGGATTTTCACTCTTCAATACCTGTATTTGGAGGTGACGATGTCAATACACCCAAAAATTCAAAGAAGAAAACCCATAGAAGGAAGAAGTGTATAGCTAAATGCTTCATCAGTAGTGTAATGTTCTTCAGATAGTCATGAATCCTAACTCATGAAAATATTGCTCATACTTCTTGGGATTGCAGGGGATTCTTCAATTTCTCCTCTAAGGGAGAAGAATAACGGTCCTCTAAGGATGATGGAGGGTGCTAGTGAACAATTGCAAATTCATGCTGACCTGGCTGCTCCTGAAGAAACGGTGAGAGAAGAAGAGCCAGCGTCTATTCCCAGTACTGCTCATGTTGCTTCTATAAGGGGAGAAGAGCCTGCTTCTGGTAAATTAAAAATATTTCATAGAACGTTGAATGAAAATATCAACTGAATTCCATTTTGTGATGCTTTAGGTTCGACACCTGCACCATAACATTTTACAGCCACTGCAACTGATTCCATAATTTTCTCTGAAGATGTTGTCCAGGGTCAGAGGTTGTAGGTGGAAGGTCACCAAGAAGGCATATCAAATGCTCCCACTAGTGAGACAAACCAGGAATCTGAGATATCACTGGATAAAATGAGGAAACATGGCACGTCTTTTGAAGAAATTTTAGATCATGTTAAATTACCATGTAATTTAGAATATTTTGGACGTGAGTGTTATCCTTCGTCCTGTTAAAAATTTCTTATTACATCTCTGCCCATGATTGGTTGAAATGTGCAGTTCCGTCTGAGAAAGCTGCCGACCTGCCGATGCATAAAGGGGGTAGAGACAACCCTATCATTGCAGAGATGCTATCTCAACTGGAACTTAACCCGGAAGAGCTTCCTAAAACCCATCCTGAAAATCCTATTGAGGATAGGAAAGATGGGGAGGAGGCTTCTCATACTGCTGATCTACCATTGGGTAAGAGATAATAATATTTGTGGCCGTACTAAATTTGCAAGACAACTAAACAACTTTTGGTATCCTTTGGAAGTAACCAATGCTTTCAATTCAATATGCAGGGCCGTCAATTTCAATAGCTAAATCCGGAGTTGAAGCCTCAGCCTCCCCCCCCCCAACGGGAGTAGAAAGTGAAGTACCAAGGGTGAGGGGGGAAGGAGCAGAACAGGGCACTTCTTTAAGTGCATTAATCCTGGACTATATTCCCCCATGTGATAGTGATGCTGAGTCAGACCAAGAGGTGCAGAAGGTGCTCCAATTCTCACATCGCAAGGCATGGTAGAATATATGGAAGATCATATTTGAAGTGCCTCTTGATGATCTGTCTTCGAAGATCCTGTGACAGTCATCCTTGTTCATTATGTTAGGACTTGGTGGTTTTGGATATCAAGAGATACATTCCATGGTAAAAAAAATCATCTTAAGGAGGGAGCAGGAGAAAAAGTAATATCAAGATCTGACCAGAGCGAGGTTGTTGACCAATATTGGAGAATTCAAGGTTGTGGTGTCCCGAGTTGAGGCTGATAATGCTACAAAGTTGAAGGAGATGAAGCATAAGATCAAGGAGAAAGTTGTCCAGTAGATGTGCCTTCAACAACAGTTAGATGTTGTTAATGGAGAACTTGACCATCTTAACAATTCACTGGAAGGAGTCCAAACGAATGGTATGAAAGCCATCACAGATGCTAAGAAAGAACTACATCAAGCTGAAAATAGTGAAGATGGTCGAGTGAATGAACTTTAAGTGGCTACTGATGAAGCTCGGGATGCTATAAATCAAATGAAGAGTTATGTTTAAATCCACTTATAATTCTTGATAAAGAGAAGACAATCCAATCTGTGGATGTTCTTCTAATTTTGTGCATCAATGAAAAAAATAATTTCATCTTCAATCCTTTGTACCTACATTCTCTTGAAAATTACTTATATATATTTTTTACATAATCCATTGGGCCTAGTAAAAGCATAGTTTGATTTTTGCTAGGATTATACAAAAAAAACCCCACAAACATTGCATCTTTTATTGCTCAATATTGCTTCAATTATACGGCATGTATGTTTAGTGAGATGGGACTCAACTTTTGTTCAGAGTTCCTTTTATAGGTTCCCAATTTAATGAGTGCCCTGTCTCTTTTTGGCAGTTTAAAGTCATGCATGTCAGACATAAAAAGGCTAATGTTTAAGGTCGAATATCTTTGAACAAATGGATTAAAACTGACTCAATTCCTTGATAATTTGTTTGAAAACATATTACCACATTCAATTATGGGGGAAACATGTAAACTATGACTTCAAAAATTTTGAATCTGAGGGATGATATGAAAAAGGGGATAAAAAGAATTAGAGGAAGTATTTCCTAAGAGTGAAGTTACCACTATTTAACAAACCCTTTAGGGGGTTAAATTATGCAAGGACACTTAAGGGAATTAGCTGGATAGTCAAATAATAGAATCTTTTGGATGACAGGTCAGTTATGTAGACTACTTATGCAAGGCCACATAGGGGCACGTGATGCATAGTCAGGCAAAAGAACTCTCAAAAATTTTACTTTTATATTGCTAAAAGCCAATGAAAGTTTATTAAGATTCAAATTTTATAAATCATAGAGTTTGCTGTATGGAGAGAAGTACTTGGATATGGAGAGGATATTTCCAATCAATATTGTCAAAGAATTGGATTAATGTCACTCCTGAAAAGGTCTGACCCAAATGCAGGGAAGGGAAATATAAACCATACACTTGAATACATTCAGATCATGAAAAATAGTATGGGAAAAATATGTTAAGGATGACTATTTTTGTGGATCCCTACATATTTTTGTTAAGACCAATAAGGAAAAAAGAGGTTTTCCCCCCAAGAATGAAGTTACCACTAGTTAACAAACCTATTAGGGGGTTGAATTATGCAGGGCCACTTAAGGGCATTGAGTGCATAGTCAAATAATAACATACTTTGGATGACAGTTCCGTTATGTGGACTACTTATGCAAGGCCACCTAGGGGCGCGTGCTGCATAGTCAGGAAAAATAATTCCTGGTTATCAGACATTTTGTGACCAGAAGTCAAGAAAAGGGTTATGGAGATCTTGAAGTATTTAAGGTTAGGAGTATGACACATGAAAATGGGTATTGTCCAATGCATGAAGGAGATACATAGACCAATTCTAACCATAATCATGTTGTGGCTGGGTCCTGAATTGAGATGCTAGAATTCACTACATATATCATTAGGATGAGAATCAAGCCATACGTAGTTCTTGAAATACAGTTTAACGTCATGTGGGACGAGAGCGTAGGAGATATTAGTTTAGGGTCATAGAGTTCAGACCATAATGAGGGAGACATATTGTGTGTTTGTTATAAACCAGATGTGAATAAAGACCAGGGTTTTCATACCACATTAATGTGCTAATAAGGGGACTTTTCAGCAAGGGACTGAAAGTGGAATTTGGGGTTAGGCCCAATGACTTGGGGCTGGGTTCGAGGGATGCTCGAACATTCCTACGTATCCCATAATGATGGGAATCAAGCTATATGTAGTTCTTGAAATACACTCTGTACAGATTTGGTTCATACATTTGAAGGGTGAAAGGGGACTTTAGTGAAATAATGGTTGGATCCAAGATTAAAGGTTCAGGCAGTTCCATGTATGCACGTAGTCTTTGGAATATAATATGATTGGAAATCAATGTCAATAATGATTCCCTCTCAGGTGAGGGTGTCAAAGAATGTTGTAGTTTATTGTCATACATGAAAAAAGTGTGAATAGATTAAGGTCATATGCATGGACTGGTGATGCATAGTTTAGCATCATGTAGCTAGGACATATTGCTATGCAATTTTAATGTCCTAGAGCAAGGACAATGGGGGACTGCATAGTTTAATGTCATATAGCAAGGATGATAGTGAACTAATGTGAAGATATTGGTTTTGGGGGCGGCTTTACAAATCAACATCGTATGAGATGGAGGTGAACCGATGTGAAGATATTGGTTTTGGGCTTGAGCCTCAGGAGGTTGCCTATGTACCAAGCCTAAAAGGCAAGGATTAAAGTCCGCATAGTTTGATTGAAGAATGAATTGGTGATCGAGTTGTACTTGAGGACAACGACCTAATGATGGTGTTGGAAATTACGTATGGTTAGCGGCCCAAAGTGGGTGTTATGATTTAAGATTACTCTAAGATCACATGATTCATGATCAATGTGAGAAACAAGAGGTAGAAAAAACCCTAATGATGCACAGTTTAACATCATGTAGAACATATAAGGGACTGTACATGGTTTAATGTCTTGTTGGACAATGAAGGGAGCTATGTCGTTTAATGTCCTGTAGTAAGGAAAAAAGGGACCATGCAATTTAAAGTCTTCCAGTAAAGACTATTGAGGTGTATTTTTTGTTACAAAAAATACTTATTCAGAAATTTGGCATTGGTTGGAGTCGTGATGAGTTCTCCATCCATTGATATTAAAGAATAATCTCTATTGGAGTGTACCATATTTATTGAGTAAGGTCCTTCCCACATTGAATCAATCTTTAGAGGTTTATTTCCTGGTATCATTGGAGTTATGAGGACCAATACCAATTCTCCTTGAATGAATGAACGAAGATGAACTTTTTTGTTGAAAGCAGGTTCTATTTGATTCTAATAGACTTCCAAGTGGTGCAGGGTGCACAATCTTTTTTCATCTAATCGTTCCAATTCATCCAATCTCTTTTGACATTGTTCATCTATATATGACTGATCACAAATGGCTACTCTGAGTGATGGTAATTGAACCTCAATGGGCAAGACTGCTTCTGCTTCATATAATAATGAATATGGAGTTGACCGCGTAGCAGTGCGGGTAGTGGTCTGATAATCCCATAAAGAATGAAAAAGTTTATAAGGATATGATTTATTATCTTTGTCCACCATCTTTTGTAGTATGCTTTAAAGAGTCTTATTGAAGGCTTCTATTTGAACATTGGCCACTGCATGATACTGAGATGAATTGTTGGATTTGATGTTGTATTCTTGATACAACTTCCTTACATCGGATGAATAGAAGTTGGTGCCATTGTCCGTCAATATGGTACGAGGGAAACCAAATTTGGTGATAATGTTAGACTTCAAGAAGCTAACAATGCCTTTATAACTAACTTATTTGAGAGGTATTGCATCTGCCCATTTGGAAAAGAAGTAAGTAGCAGAAGAATATACTTACACTACTTGGATGTAGCCAGAGGATAAGGTCCTACTACATCCATTCCCCATGTGGAAAATGGCCATGAGTATTTAGATGTATGAAGAAACTCTGGGGGTTGATGAATACAATTGGAATATATTTGGAAAGAATGAAACTTCTTAGTGAAATCAATACAATCCTGTATCATTGAAGGTCAGAAGTATCCAAGACTTCAAATTTGATTAGATAGTCTATGTCCAGACTGGTGGGAACCACAAACTCATGCATGTACTTCATTCATGATAGCCATTGTCTCTTCACCATCAATACATCTGAAGAGAATTCCATCAAAACCTCACTTGTAGAGAATTTTTTGGTGATCTGGGCTATCATAAAGAGTAAAATGGACCACACATTTCCGGACTTGTTCTTTCCCGACTCTATCAGGTGGGAGTGTTCCATTTTGGAGGTATTACCTGATAGGTGTCATTCATCCTGTATTATGACCATATGGTTCATCAATGGGACTTATTTCATTGATTTCCTTTATTCTGATTTGAACATAAGGTGAAACTATACGACGTTGGGCAATACTGATGATTGTTTAATCCCGGTTTGGATATTCCAGGGTTGTGGCTACATTATCATGTGCATCAGCTTGAGCATTTTTTGATCGCGGGACTTAATAAAATGTTGGTTCTGAAGGAAATTCCATCATTAACTCTCTGACATAATAATACAAAGGGATTAACTCTTCTTTTCTGATGGCATAGTACCCATTGACTTGTTTGATTACCAAATCTAAATCACCTTTTACCCTCAAGTGATTCACCTATGCCTAAAGCGCCAACTCCAATCCTGTGATGAGAGCTTGATATTCTTATTCATTTTTTGTACCACTTTTCAACAATAAGAAGGAATAATATAGCACTCCCTTTTCTTGGGAAATAAGCACAATTCCTAACCCAACATTTTTGAATTTAGGATCTCCCATTTTCTTCTCTGTTGGACTTCTAGAAGCACCATCAAAGTAAATTTCCCACGTTTGAGTATTATCTTGAATAGAGAAGACTTCCTCATCAGAATGTTCAATATCTAAAGATGTATCTTCTACTGAAGGGTGTTTAGCAAGGAAATCATCCAGAGCTTGGCCCTTTATTGCCTTTTGAGACATATAATGGATATCAAACTGCTGCAAAATATCTTCCCACCTTTCCCAACGTCCTGTAAGCATTGGACGAATAAGGATAAATTTGAGTGGGTTATTGCGTGATACCAATTGAAACTTGTGATGTTGCAGGTAGTGTCTCAATTTCTGAACTGCAGAGATTAATGCTAGGAAACACTTTTCAATACTTGAATATCGATTTTCTGCCTCAAGCATAGTCCGACTAAGATAGTAAAGGCTGTTTTCATTCCCAGTATCATTCTTTTGGTCAAGGAAGGCACCCAATGATCGCTCTAAAGCTGTTACATAGAGAATAAGTGGTCTTCCTTCAACGGGTGGCATTAATACCGGTGTACTCAAGAGATATTTCTTGAGAATATTGAATGCTTCTTGACATTCTTCAGTCCACTGGTAAGTGACTCCCTTCTTCATTAATTTGGTGAAGGGTAAACATTTGCCTGCCATATTGGCAATGAAATGCCGAATATAGGCCAAGTGTCCTTGAAGTCCTCTTAATTATTTCAAATTTCGAGGAGGTGACATACCAAGGATTGTTTTTTTCTTCTCAGGACCAACTTCGACACCATGATGGAATACAACAAAGCCAAGAAATTTTCCTAAGGTTACCCCAAAAGAACATTTAAAGGGGTTCATCTTCAAATTGTGTTTTCGAAGTTAGTGGAATATGATTTCCAGATCGGCCAAGTGATCAGAACGTTGTCGAGATTTAACCACCAAATCATCCACATAAAATTTGACAAATTTCCCTAAAAAGGGTTTGAAGATATGGTGCATGACACGTTGATATGTTGCACCTGCATTTTTTAGGCCAAAGGGAATTACCTGATAGAAAAACACACATTGAGGGGAATGGAAAGCTGTAGACTCTTCATCCTCTAGGGCCATTCATATTTTATTGTACCTAGAATAACCATCCATGAAGGAAATGGATTCGTAGCCAGCTGTTGCATCAATTAAGAGTTCTGTGATCGAAATTGGAAAATCACCCTTGGGACAATGCTGATTAAGATCTCTGAATTCAATGAAAACTCTAATTTATCCATTATTCTTTTTCATAGGGGAAATATTATCCAGCCATTTGGGATATTGAGCTTCTCTAAAGAAGTTATCCTTGATAAGCTTATCCACTTCAGCTTCAATTTTGGAGGCATAAGTTGGGTGTGTTCTTCTTCCGAATTTCTTAAATCCTTGATGTTCTTCTGGAAAACCCAAATGATGAGTAGCAACATCAGGATCAAGACCTGTCATTTTTGTATAATTCCAAGCAAATACATCTCAATTTTTCTTTAAAAATTAAATATAAATTTCTTTCTCTTCAAGATTCATTTCCGCACTAATTAAAGTGGGTCGTGGATCTTCTTTTGTACCTAGATTTATTTCTCTGAGTTCATACATAGTAGTATAGATACCCTCTTCAAATACTAGAGGAGCATCCCTAAGATCTTTTTCTTCTTCTTCAATATGTGTTACTTCTTTTGTTTCTACTTTAATAGTAGATGATGAAGCATAATTTCCATAATTAGGGGAGAATTTATAATTTGAGAATCTTGAAGAAAAGACTACCATTTCTTACCCCATTAATGATGAAGGGTCTTCCTTGGGTAATAAAGAGGAGATTATGGATTGAGAATCTACATCATTGTTCACCTCTGTCATTTCACTACTGGAAAATGGACCTATCCCCACAGTTTTCTCCAAAACCGTGGGTATAGACCCCCCTATACCCACGGTTTTCCAAAACTATGGTTATAGGCATCTATTCAAGACCTATACCCACGATTTTGGAAAACCGTAGGTATAGGGGGGTCTATCCCCACGGCTTTCCCAAACCGTGGGGATAGGTCCAGAAAAGTGACCTATACCCACGGTTTCCCAAAACCGTGGGTATAGGGGTACCTATCCCCACAGTTTTGGGGAAAACCATGGGGATAGGTTTGGTCTAAAATTCCTATACCCACGGTTATGAAAAACCATGGGTATAGGTCACTTTTGTGTGCGCGAGAAAAAAAAATTCCACGGGAAGGAAATTTTTTTGGCGGGAACCCTATACCCACGGTTCTTCCCTCTATACCCACGTTTTTTATAAATATATTTAACTAAATATATATATATACATATAGGTGATGTTAGGGTAGTGGTTAGACGCGGTGTTTGCAGCGAAGAGGTCGTGAGATCGAAACTCAGCGCCTGCATTATTTTAGGACCTATACCCACGGTTTTGAAACCGTGGGTAAAAGTAGTTGACACCGTGACAATTGGATATGTTTCGGTGACATGGTGGCAGGACACCTACACCCACGGTTTTGGAAAAACGTGGGTATACGATGGAGACCTATCCTGACGCCGTTTCAGCCCACGGTTCCCTAAACCGTGGGTATAGGCTATACCCACGGTTTTGGGGGCTATACCCACGGTTTTGAACCGTGGGTATAGGCCGTTTTTTCAGTAGTGTTTATATAACTTCTTCTGGCCTGGTTGATGAAGTATAGAATTGCTGGATTTCAGCGGATGAAATGAAGACATCTCCATTTAAACTTTCATCATTGCTTGGCCAATCAACAATTTATCGCATGATTTCTAGCTCAATTACCATAATTGACATTATGGAAGCTTCCATAAGAGTGTTTATATTTGGGTATATCCCGTTAATTTGACTGATAGGCAGCATATAATCTATACTCACATGTGTGAATGGGTTTACTGAAATCATTTCCAAACCATATGGAGCATTAATTTTGGTAACCTCTTTTGTCGTGGATTTCTCCTTTCCCTCCATGTGATAGAATTATGCCTCAATGTATTGAGATTCACATGTTTTCAATGGGGATTTATCACCATACAAAGTTCAAATTTTACCATTGAAACAATATTTGAGACATTGATGGTATGATGAAGGTATAGTTGCATATTGATGTAGCCAAGGTCTTCCAAAAAAAATGTTGAAGGCTGTGTCATGACGAACAACCATGAAATCTGAATTAGACACAAGATCTCCAAACTGAGTTCTGAGTGTAATCTCGCCCAGAGGTTCTTGTTCATTTTTATCATATCCTTGAAACATCAAAGTAAAAGGAGATAAATCATATTCAGTGAGGTCCAATCGACGAAGTGTACGAATAGAGATGATGTTGACTCCTAAACCATTATCAATGAAAGCTCGTCAGATGTCTACATCATTAACCTCTCCAGATAAATACAAAAGTCTAATATGTCCATGTACAAAATCATCTTCATCTTCATCTGTAAAAGATATCACTGCATGGCATTCTGTAGGATCATTCTCTTTATGGTAGACTTCAGCCGCATCAATTTCAATTTCGAATTCCTGAGCACTCCACAAAGCCTCAATAAGCACCTCCAAAATATATTTTGATAGATTCAAGGCATCCAGAATAGATAACTTGGCCGGTACATGGGCCAAATGTTTCAAGACATCATACTTTTGGTCCAAAGGTCTGCGTTTCCCAACAGGAGACTGTGGTTTTGCAGGTGCCTTAGAAGTTGATGCTTTGGAAGTATATGCATCTCGTATCAGGGTAGGAGTTAAAAATACACCTGGCTTCGGCAGATTAGACTGACTAGTTCTATTTATTTACTGAGATTAAGAAGGTGTAACCTTTAACAGATCCTCAAAAATAACTGTGTCAGGACTGAATCTTCCATGTGTAGAAGAACTTTCTTGCTCCCATTAATCTCAATGAATGGATTTTCCACGAGTTTCTACCGCATATATAGTACTAGCAGGGGTAGTATTGAAATAGTGGCTTATAGAATATCCACGTCTTCTCCTGTATCCTAGAACTCAGTCTCTTCCTCTAATTACTCTGTTTGATATAGGGAACTCTGGCTCATCAAGATCAAAACTGTGGCTGGCATAAGAATCCTTCAAATGAATCATGTTTACAGAACCAAAGATAATCTCTTCATATGATGAAAATTCTGCTTGATTAGCCAGTTCAGGATGTGCCATTTGGTGGGGTGGTGCCCGTGCTTTTGAAGTAGATGGCATAAAATATGCCAGAGTCAAAGATAATTTAGGCTTTGAAACAAACTCATCTTCTTCTGAATGCTCTTCTTTCTTCGAATTATGCCGCCTCTTTGAGGATTTTCCTTTTGATGAAGGGGGTTTTGATGTGTCATTCATAGCAGAAAACACAATTGGTTGATTCAATTATGTTTGTAAAATGGCATGAGTTCGGTTGATCTTTTTCCTGACCATCCAATCATCATATTTCTATGCATTTTTTACTTTTGACTTCATGCCACCTACCTTCTTCCTATGGATCAGTATCAGTAACACATGCTACCTGGGCTGAAGAACCATTTAGTTTTACCTATCCAGAGTCCTCCATCTTATGCAGGAGGTCTTTAAAGACAAAACACTCTTGAATGGGATGCCCCAACATGTGATGAAATGGGAAATAATTGTGGAGGTCTTCATCGCTTTCCTTGTTTGGCCTTTTGGGCCTTGGAAACTGAACCTGATTGTTTTCCAGAGCCGAGATGAAGTATCCAGGAACTTTTTCATTCCGGAAATAATAAACTTTGTTCTTCAAATCTTATTACTATTTCCGACTTTGATCTCTTTGATCATATTGATGAGGCGGCCTTTGTTGTTAATTCTCAAGAGGTGGATCCCTTCTATCTGATGAATATTTTTATCTGGAAGCAGGTACATGTGCTTGTTTAAGTGTAACTCTAGCAGTCTCTACTTTCCCCATTCTCCTTCCTGGAACTAATGGAATTACACGAGTTTTAGTCTTAGTCTTTCTAAGAGAGTCTTCGATCTGCTGAGCGATTTTAGTAAGGTCTCGAAACCCTCCTGTGTATTTGATAGGGATCAATGGTGTGCGTAATTCATCATGCAAATTTTCCACACAGATTGGAAACAATTCTTCTTGAGGGAGTGTTAAACTTAAAGAATATTTTAATCCCTTCCATCGAGCAATGAAATTTTAAACTCTTTCATTTTCTCTTTGCTTACAATTTGTAAGATAAAAAACTGTCGCCTTTGGCAACGTTGAGCTATATTGAAGAAGAAATCTTTGACAGAGATCTTCCCACCCGGTAATTGACTAAGACTGCAAACTTGTATACCAGACAAAAGCATGCCCTTGTAATGACTCCACAAAACACCTGATCTTAACTGATTCTTTTTGTTGAGGAGTTCCCATAATAGGATCACAACGAGAAGCATAATGTGTTAAGTGTTGTTTTGGACCTCCCGAACCATTAAAATTGGGAATGTGGTATTCAAATAATTTGAAGGGGGAGGAATTGCATCAACCCATTCAGGGTAAGCTTTCTTTTCCGGTTAAACTTGTGCACATTTTCCTTCCATATCATCCAATCAAGATGTTGATGACTCAATTGTAGATATTAATTTGTAAGAAACATCTGGTTGAGCTTGGACCTGAGCAGGTGCAATAACTGGAGTTTGGACGGGTGTGGTGAACGGTACTGCTACTGATGGTAGTACTACCGGTTGTTGTCGCACATGACCCATAGGATTGGACTTGTGAGGGTGTAGTTGTAAAGGAGAATATTCTTTATCCATCCTAGCAGCTGTAACGAATTCCATTGACTGATTAACTCCAGCACGCTTAGGAGGAATACTACCTTGAAGTAGTTCTACATTCAACCTCCTTAACTCGTTCATTTCTTCTTCCTACTGTGTGAACCTCTCCTCCAATGAGAGTGATTGTCCTTCTACAAAGGTAGGGTGGGATGTAACCTGAATTTTACCCTCTTCCTTGGAATGTTCCTTTATGGAGTATGGAAGGGAATTACCTGAAGGAATATATTTCCTTTGGGCAGTACTCTGGATTCTGGTACACACACCTTCTTCATTTGTTTCTGTGTGTACAGCTTCTTGAACAGGAACTTCTTCATCTGATCCCTCTGAGTGATCCTCATGTTCTGGGGGATTAGTGAAAATGACATTGATGAAATTTATCGATGCATAATGCATTGCATCCCTTCTATCGGTATTTCTGCAATACTGTCTTCTTCCATATCCTTGATGATATATTGCCTTTTGTTTGGTTGATCCCTCGGTAACTTCTTGATGAACCATAATTTAGAGGGAATCTCCTGATAATCCGGCTCTGTGTTCCTCTTGTGGATTCTTCCCTAATCTGGAGAAGACTTACTTTCGTTTAAGAAGAGATTGAGAATTTGAAAAAGTCCCTAGTCTGGTGGATTGGGGTTGTTCCTTTTGTTCCTGCTCAACTCCTTGAATCCTATCTGTTGATCCAGAGGGTTGGATTAAAAGAGTCCCCATTCTGGAAATCTGAGGTGGATCTTGAGATGCTACATCTTAAAACTTCTTAAAATCTCTCCTGATTTTGCGGGCATTAGTCCGAAAATTAGCCGAATGCATTATCCAACATCCACTCAAATCACCTAGCTCAGATGACCGTTGGATTATTTCTGACACTTCTGTCACCTGATGACGTGCATTCTCTAAACAAGAAGCATGTTCGATATTCTCATTTTCTTGATGCAAGATTAATTCGACAACTTTTTCTTTATATGCCTGAGTTTGGGAAGAACTAGTTGAGGCATGTTCTTGGGAAAGCCTTTGATTATGCACAAAACCAGCTAGATGTGGCCATCCATGGGAAATAACATTGCATGAGACCACCTTTGGTGGGCTTTGTTGACTGGAGAGTAAAATGAAATGTAGTTCTCCATGAACACCCCATCCCCTGATATGAATACTAGATGGGGAATTGGTAATTAACTGGCGCAACCTTTTTAGTGGGCCAAAGCATGCACACTGAAGGGCCCTCTACTTCTTTTCTACCTTTAGATATTATGAAAGTGAGAGAGATGCCAAATCAATTTGGTGTTGTAACCTTTCAATTATCTTGACATGATTTTTATATTCATCATAAGATAATATTTTCTCTTTTTAAGTGACAAATAGATTTCCACATGTTGAGACAAATATCTTGATAACAATCTTCACTCAACATATCTGGAATATCATACTAAGAGTCAGCCAAAGGCCAAAACATGACTGGTACTTCACCTTTCTCCAGTTGTTTTCACATATTCATCACTTCCTCCTTATCATTCGATGAAGATTCTTCTACCTGATTAGACCAAAGCTGGTGCATCCTTTTTTTCTTCATTAGATTCAACAAGATTGGTAGAGAATTCATTTATCAAATTAGAAGATGAATGACCCAGGGGTGGTTCGAAGAATGACCTACAACCCGGGCTATCTTCTGATTGATAAAGTATTTCACCTGATAGCAGTAAAGCATCAAACATTACTGGCTTCAAATTTTCATGTGCCTCAAGATAATAGGGCTTTCTCATTACTATATTTTCCATTGAAGAATTTTCCAGGAAATGTGAATTATTACTTCAGAGAGGAATTTCTTAGCTAAATTCATCATCATGGGGGGAACGACCATGGTGGGTTATAGAAAAATATGAAATCTCTTGATCCTTGGTCTTCTGGCCACGTAGTGGGTTATTGTGGCTCTCATCTGAGGATGATACTTTGAGATCGACCGAATTGTAATGAAGCAATCCTTCATGAGGAAATGTCTGATGAAGACCTTAGGAATTATTGTTGTTACTTCTGAAATCTATAAATGAGAGAGTAGAATCTTGAGTTTCAAGAGACAATTGTCTGAGCACATCAAGAACTCCAACATCGAGCAAGGCCCTATTGCATATTGGCTCTTGATTTCTCGACTATGATGGACAGGTATTTTTCTTATACACCTTCTTACTAACTTTGGAAACCACTTGTTGATGAAAGTGGTTATTATGGGAAGGTGTATGTTCCTACTCAGGATAAATGGTCAGGTTAGGCTGTTTATCTCCATTCAAATAGGGTGTATGTTCCCGACTTGATTGTCCATATGACATGGGGGAGTATATCCCCACAACCCTCGTGGACTGGGACAGAGGTGTATATCTTCTTCGGAGTGATATGTTGATGAGTCACTCCACTGATAGGGATAGATTTACGATTCTTTCCCTGTGATGCTGCTGAAGTTTTTTATAATATTTTGACAGGTATCTAGAATATGGGTAGGGATTTGTTTTTGCTCTTTCACTATTGTCAGAATGTGATTGGTGACTTCAAATGCCGAAATGAGAATATACATCCATTTCGTGTCTGGAGTAGGTGTATGTGCCTTCTCCTATCCTCATTTTCCTGTCAATGAATTCTGACAGTAATCATATGTGGGGGAAGAAAATTGTGTCTGCCCCCTGCTTGTCATTGGAGCTTTCTAATTGACATCTCCGGGTGCTACCAAACAAAATTGTTGGTTAGCCTGATGAATTGCTGGTGTATGTGCCTGCTGATTTTTCTCCACCATATTTAATTGGTGAGTTTCTTTGGTTGCAGTCAGATGAGCCTGCTGACTATGTGATTAATTATAAATAGGTGTATAAGACTGCCTATAATACTCTGCTGGAATTCCCTGGAAGGATTGGCGTTGTACTGCCAGACGAGTCTGCTGGGCAGTAAAATCAGGACAGATGGGTGTATATGCCTGCTCATTGTTTCCCATCAATTTATCTTGATGGACTTCTCCGGAGGGGGTAGAAGTAAGAACCTGCTCCCTGTTGTCCAAATTTCACCTCTGGCAGTTCGTCTTACATTCTCGGGTATCAGGAACCTGATCTGAACCCCTAAAGGCGATACCCTCGTCATGTTGAGGGTACACTACCGCACGATTTTGGCAGATATTGTTGATGGGATCCCTTATAAAGGACTCTTGTATTCTTTAATTGAGTCCTTGGGTGACCTCTTCATTCACCTCCCTATAATATGGGAGAGACTGGTGATTGCATTCCAGGGATAACGACCCGAAATGGTTGGAGATGGTGGTTGGAACCACATGATTCTTGACCATTGGTCGTCATTTTCCGGAAAACCAGGGTGAGTTATTAACTTGGAGGGATTGTCGAGCGGCCTCTAGAGTCGAGATGGTATCGTGTTGATCGTATTTCCTCACCAATGCATTTTAGACCCAGCATTGAAGATGCTGAGTAGGTGATGTCATCCCCAGAGTAGATGAGGATCTAGAAAAAGTAGTAGCCAAGGCATTCACAAGTGTGAACTTTAAAGAAGCCATTTTTGTATTGCAGAGAGATCTTTGGAAAAGAGTGTTTGTTTGATATAACAGACATAATCAAGATATGCTTGGCTAGACTACATATTTTGGATGAACACATATGTGATTTATTGCTTTGTTGGCCCTCACATTGAGTTAAATAGGGGCCTAACAAATAAGTAAAACATCATTTAACTTGGTTAATGATTCATGTCGGGTTCACCATTTTTTGTTTCCTCTGGAAATGAGGATGAACTTGTTGGTTTTAAGGTTCAAACATTCTAATCGGTTTCTAATGGGTTTATTTGTAGAATCGGAAACATCCAATGATTCTATGTCAATTTGGTCTACTTTCCAAAGGTAGGTGCCCATTAGTTGTAGACTAATGAAGCTTAATAATTAGCATTGGTCAAGAGGATGAGAGTTCAGACTCATCACACCTTTTTGGAGGGAATTATTATCTACTCTAGTACTCTCTTATAAATTTAAGTTATGTTCAAGAATCCTTATTAATTTACCAAGAATGAAAATGAGTTTTTACTTTATATCCTGCAATCACTAATTGATATGTTGGGAATTTAGAGAGTCTTTTATATGTATTTGAGGTTCTTCATCAATAGAGAATCATCCATATGAATTATAGATTCTTAGTCAATGGTATCCTTCAATACATTATATAGAATTCTCTGGGTCATTATGATGACCATGCTGGTTTTAAAGCCACTCAGTGGGGCACTTGAAGTTTATTGTCATTCATAAATATAGGATTATTTCAGAGTTGGGATCGTAGCCTCATATGGGCTTCCTACGTATCCTTATTTAAAATAAAGGAATTAGAACCCACGTAGTTCGATAAGAAGGATATAGTTTAATGTCATATGGGATGGAAAAGAATTAATGAAAGATGGGCTTGAACCGTAGAAAGGATTCTTACATACTTTAATTTTAAGGTAGAGATCAAAGTCCATGTAGTTTTGGAGAATAAGTATGATGTTTAAGCTTGATTAATGGCCCAAAGAGAGATATCGTAATTAATTTTACACTCTAAGGTCATGTGAGTAATTCTCGGTGTGAGAAATAAGAGGTAATAGTAAAACTGACGATTGTGCCACGAAAGATGAAATCATAAGAAATGATGTTAGGCTTATGTATGTATGACTGCCCAAGAGTAGGGTCTATAAAGTTATTTTTACTTTATGGAGATTTGGGATTTTAACTCGGTACTTACTCTTGAAAAGGAAGCCCAAATCAAAAGAAATTAAGGTTGGTACTTATTCCAAAGAGGGAGGCCCAATTAAAGGAAATTATTATTGGGACTTACTCCTGAGAAGGAGGCCCATATGAATTCCTCTCAGATAAGTAATCCAATGAAGGAACCATGCAATAAATGTCTTTGAAGAGGGTTTTGAAGGCTATCTTTGAAGAGGAGAGGTGGATTTGAAGAAAGGAGGTGAGTAGTAAGGAGGCGCACAAATATTGTTCTGGCACGCAAGTCCTAGTCGCACAAGTATACTTGTGCGACATGAGTCACCTTGGGCGACGAAGAATCCCTAGGGTAATACTTGGGAGACTTTGAACTCAAGCCCTTAGTATCATCCCTAGAGGCCTTCAAAAGGGTGGTGCACAAGTTCCCTTGAGAAGGAAAGGCGGTGCACAAGTGTCTTCACTTCCCTTAAGGGTTGGACACTTTGGCGCACAAGTATTGATGATTTCTAATACTTATGCCTTATTCTTCCTATTTAGAGCTTTCATTATAGGTAAATAATTACCTTAGAAGTATTCGGAAGACGTCAAAAAGAACTTAGGTGAACATAGATTGAATCTGAGTTTTGGAAAATTCTTCTTCGAAATGGGGGGTCCACGGGGGCTATTTATAGGCCACTGGTCACCTTGGGACAAAAAAGGAATAGGGCGCACAAGTGACTTGCGCGACCCATATTTGGTGCACAAGTGACTTGCGCGAACAGAAGGAAACTTTCCCGACCTCTTCTTAAAGGGTTCCTTGTTCATGACATTGTCAATTTTTGATGTTCTTCAAAGGATGACTCTTCTTATGCTTAAGGTATTCCCCTTTTCCATCCGTTATACTTTGTGATGAAAAAGAGCATCAACATGTATATATCTAGTTATAAAGTTGAATATAATGTCTTTATAAGACCCATAGTGGTTAGTAGGAGGAGAGATGGTATTTGATGCCTCCTCACCCACCTCAACCTTGTTTCATGAGAATGAAGGTGGAATTACTACTTGGGTGAATCTATATTATATCATTAATATATTGAGGATACTGGATTAACTACACATATTCATCCATCACATTTGTTATGTTATTGAATCGGGGATTCTAGAGGAACTACTGATCTTCATATATCTTTTACCAGAGTGGTTGTTTAAATTACCTATCACTAATTATATCTTAGAAATGTCTTACTTATCTCATCCTAGAGAAGGGGTGAATAATGGAAGATACATGCTCATGTCATTTCCAGTATCTACCTAGACTAGTGGATGATATATGATATAGTCATTATCATCTCACTCTAACCCTATATCGATGGTGAGTTCATGGGGATCCACCACTGCATCTAATTACCTTTGATATCCAACATTCATAAGCTACATGACAACTTAAGGTAGTGAGCACAAATAAATAACCACTTTATCAAAATCAAGGAACCTATATAAGTCATATAACACCTCTTGGGTTGTAATCCTACCTCTACATAATCCAAAATTAATCCCACTTCCCTAACCCATAGGAAGTGAACAAAATTTCAACAAACAATAATTTTTTTAAATTGTTCATTTAACTCTAACACAATACCAAAGATATTAATTCCCTCATGAAAATCCTTATTTTTATCATAAAAAAAATCAAGCTGCTTTACTATGTTACCAAATAATATAAGAAAACATGAACCTATATCCTATAGATTACAAAATTCCATGATTTAAATCCCATGTAACCATCCCTTTCTCCATTTCAATTAATCTTACAAAAATTATTTGGGGATCTCTAGTCCCTTTTGTTTGGTTTTTTCACTTAAGGGGAATAATTCATCAATAATGATATATCATCACACACTCCTATAATTTCATCAACATAGTTATCATTACTGACCAATTCTATCAAACCACTTTCCCCATATTTGTTAGGTTACAATAATTTCATTCATTTATTTGATATAAACTTTCACATTTATATCATACGGGACATTATAATGAGTTTCAGTCATTTTAATACTTTTTTAGTACCCAATGATTCTCACAAGTGTCATTTTTCCATTTATTTTTCCACTTTCCATTCTCATACCACACTTACCATATTTATATAACCCATGTCAGCATTATTTCATACAAAAATTCCATATTAATTGTTACTATTGATGGAATTATCCTTTTCATTACCATGGATCAATTTTAAAATTTAATAATGAATAACATATCTTCCATACATACTTACTAAAAATCTTGAATCATAGAATAATTTAATTTTAATTTTCTATAACAACTCATTACAACTATTAAGTTTATCATATAAATATAATGCATGTTTTTTATTACACCAAATGTTTCTTTAGCAACTCCTTAACTAATATCCACATTATTGTATGACTCATTATGTCATATTTTAATTCAATCCATTGGTGTTACATAATATTGTGCATCACTAAAGAATGGACCCCTTAAAATTTGGAACCAAGGAGGGTGTCTAAACATTAATAAATTCCAAAACTATTAGTAATTTAAAAAATTCATCATTTTGGGATCCTCAAAATGGTCTGTTCTAGGTACCAGTGGATTCAATATATTGAGGAGGGTATCTGGGAAATTTGAAGAACTAAATTCACATATCCACGCATCCTCATGAATTACATAGTGGTTTAGGTAGTAGAGTGGATCTGTACATCACATCTCATGTTCCAGGGGTTACAGTAGTCATATTGTATAACTATAAGTGAGGTAGAAACCTCTTGTTCATCTGATCTTAATTTTATTTCCATGATATATCTAGCATAGCATGGTCTGAGTCAACTCTTGTGTGGATGGAATGGTTATGCGAGACATCATTTTATCAAAGAGATAGAATATATGACAACCCATACCATTCATATTCTTTTTTTCATGATTTACTGCCTAAATATGAACTTAATACAACCCTATAAGATCATGAGGCCTAGTGTGATTAGGTAATTAGGAACATATCATAACAACTTGAAACATAAATAAAAATATGTAAACTAAAACTCTGTAACATGCCCTTAAACTTCCTTGATCTTCTAAAACTATATGGGATAACATGGGGATGTATATAAGAAACATGTGAAGAATAAATCCTAATCAAAAAATAATAAAATCATATAATAAGGTAAATAGGTACATGTGAGTCAATATTAATATCAAGGTAACATAAGAGGGGTGACAATAATAAACTTGAACATCACAACATGATATATGATGATATCATAAAAGCAACATGGTAATGTGGAAACAACATAAAACATGAAATTATAAGAATAAGTCAAGGATAACCTCTAAGAAAACATAAAAATGTGTGATAAAAAACATCTTATGCACTATACATTGAATATAATGAGAGAAAAATATCACCCAATTCATTTCAGGTCTATATAATTACAGGCCCACCCTTCATAGTCATATCATATACATGCGTAAGTATTCTATATAGATCATACAATATAAGGATATATTTCATCAATTTTAATCTAATTATTAAAGATTGTGGGTTGTATACTTTATGTTCCCAATCAATGAAGGATATTTATATCTAGGTGAATACCCTTGAGTGTAAAGGGGTATGTGTATTCACTAAACAAATGGTTGGCATTGAAAATCACAGGATAATTTCAGAAGCATAATGGGGGTACATAAAAATACTTGAAAGGGTTTAATGAATGTGAAAGGGGTCTATCATTTATTGAAAATCATAAGGATATTAATAGGTACTTGAGAAAACATATACCAATATGAAAAATTGGAAACGATAAGGAATAATATAAATAAGTCACTTGAATAAAAGAGGAGGAGATGATTTCTTACCTTGAGAGTCCACTTCTAAAAGCATATGAGAAGCATATTAAGATCTTGGGGGAACCTTTGGAAGGATATATAGAATAAATGGTATAGTAAATTCATGATCCATAAATTTTTAGTGAAGATGAATGGGAATTTGGTTAGGTTTTTTTAGTAAAACATAGGATAATTCTTTATTAATTTGTAAACTTAAGTTTTGGACTCTATATAATAAATCAATTTAAAACACAATCCATAATAGGGTCTTTGCCTATGGTTTCTTACAAATAGAATTGGATTTAACTATTTTATAAGGCTATAAATCTAAATCCTTAAAATAATACCCTTGGTGATGTATAAGTGAGTCAAGTTTATAATGAATTGGTTTTTTAACTTTAAAATATAATATTGGTTTTGGAGGATTCATTAAGGATTTATAAAATTAATAAAATAACATAAAAAACATATTATTTTAATGGGGAAATAAAATTTTGTTCATGGATACTATTTATATCATTTATTACAACACTTTTGGGATTTTATGATGTCATAATACATATCATATAAATATACCGTATTTAATTTTTACCCAAAAAATCGACTATCTTAAAAAATTAATAAAAAGTAACCATTGGATAATTTCAACATTATAATTTAAAAAAATAATATGTTTTTTGTAAAAAATAATTTTCAAAATATGATAATTTACACTTTTAAATAAAAAATCTGCATTTACAGAAAAACACTAGTTTTTTACAATAGTTGTTTTTTGACCCTTATAAAAATTAAAATTTAGTTTTTAAGATTATATTCTCATTTATATTTAATAAATATTAATTAATAATAATAATTTATTAAAATATAATTTATTTCAAAAATTATTTAATTCATCAAAAAGAATTTATTATTTAAAACTATATGTTTTCCAAAAATATAATTTGTGCTTCATCATGTCAAAATCTAAGTTTTACCATGATTATTATTTAATCATTATAAATTAATAAAAAATATAAATAGAATCATTAATTTAAGAAAAAAATACAAAAAAAACATATTTATAGGGTCTAGATACATATCCCTTTATTACACCATCAAATACCCTAAGTGTAAGTTATGTTATGATAATATTTTATTAGAGTGGTTTCGAGAAGATGGTTTTAGCTATGATCTCGATGATCTTCAAATTATTACATAAATTATTTCTCTCATGATTTAATTGTTGAATCTTATATTTAGATTTGTCAAGGGTAAATCCCAATGATGATATCTCCCTTAGAAGTTCTAATAAATGGGATTTATAGGGTGTAATCCCACTGGTTGAGACCATCGTTTCCTTTTATATTCCAATTAGATTTATCATAAACCTCTATATATACTTATCATATGATCACTATATAACTGATATAAAATTAATGGTTAAGATTATTAATATTATTTTAAATCTAATAAGATATAACTTATAATGGTCTAAACTAACCAAAGTAGTGCTTGGGTTTTATATAATTTTTTTTACTCATTTAAAAATTAACTTTCACTTATAAATGTTAGGGTTATTACATTATTCCCCCATTTATAAATTTCAGCCTCAAAATTTCATTTTTACACTAAAATAGATTAGGGTACATATATTTCATCACCTCTTATGCTTCCCATGTTTCTTCCTTAAACTTATGGTTCCACCACAACAATTTTACCAGGTGATTAATCTTGTTTCATAGAACCTTATGTCCATGGTATAAGATCTTCCCCGACTACTCCTCATATGAAAAAATATTCTACAATGGTACTTCTTCTAGATTCAGTACATCTGATTGGTATTTTATGTAATTAATCAAGAGGGATACATGAAAAACATCATCTACTTGATATATGTTAGGTTGGAGTGCTAGTTAATAAGATACCACTCTGATATGGTCAATGATCTTTAAGGGGCTGATTTATCTTGGAATAATATTTCCATTATTCCAAAAATTCATGAATTACATCCATGATAATATATGAATGAATACTTTATCTTAGAACACAAACTTATGGTCTCATCAGTGATTGTATACATAGATTTTCTATCACCCTTGTGAGGATTTCATATGATGTTGAATGGTTTGTACTACCCTTTTCATTTCTTTGATTAGATCAGACTCGATCAGTTTCATATCTCCAAACTCATCTCATCATGTTGGATTTAAACATCTCTTCCCATATAAAGCCTCCTAAAGTTCCATATGAATGATAGAATGAAGATTTTTGTTATATGAGAACTCTACTAGGGTAATTTTATGAACCCAACATCCAGATAAATCCATTGAAAAATATTTCAACATATGTTCTAGAGTTTGAATGGTTCTTTCAGATAGACTATCCATCTGAGGGTGATAAGTTGTGATGACTCTTTATTCTACATCTGTTTCTTACTGAAGTATCCTCTAAAACCATGAGATAAACCTCATATCTCAATCATATACAATAGAGAGTGGAACTGCATATAGTCTTAAAACTTCCCTTACGTATATCGTGATGTCTTGGCCAAGAAATAAATATTCCTTGATATCAATGAAATGAACTAACTTTGTAAGGGGATCAACTATTTCCCAGATGGCATTACTTCCTTTAGGTGTCTAGGGAGTCCAATGAAGAAATGTTTTCTTAAGTTTTCCCATTTTCATGCAGTTATAGGAAATGGGTGAATCATACCCTAAGACTTTTTTCCTTCATCCTTGACTTATTGGTATACCAGGCATTAAGTTGAAAACATCATAATCTCCCTCTTCATGTTATTCCACCAGAATTGTTTCTTCAAGTATATATATATCATAGATCTTCCTATATGAATAGATAATTATGGACTATGTTTTTATCATCCATAAGTTACTTATTCATCTATAATTTTTATGGTACATATTTACATATTTCAAAACATACACCACCATCTTTTCTAAAGTTGAACTCCAGAATATTCACTACCATTTTCTATAGTACATCATCATTCTTATGATCCTCCTTGATCATCTCAAGAATAAATGTTTGAGTAGTCATTTATGAAAGGTAGTATGAAGTTACTTTTATTATTCCATTTCCACCCCTTATATGTTTAAGAAGATTGGACACCTTACAATTATCATCATGGATTGGGTTGTTGGATCCTTTCTCCTTAGAGAATCTGCCACTTTGTTCACCTTCCAATGATAGTAATAGATTGAACAATCATGATCCTTTATTATCTCTAAACACCTTTGTTGGAACATATTGAGATCCTTTTTTGAAAATATATATATGAGTATTTTAGGATCCGTATATAGGTCACACTTATCCCATAGGAATAATGTCTCTAAATCCTTAGTGTGAATATCACTACAACCAATTCTAGATCATGTGTTGGGTAGTTCTAATAATGAATAATAAATTGAAGGGTGGAACATGCTATCACTTTTTTATCCTGCATGTGTACACAAACCATATTTTCCTAGACATTTCACTATAGATCTCAAATACTTCCAAACTAGTGGGTAATGTGAGAAACTTTTCAATTATTATCCACTTCTTTATCTCTTTAATGATTTATTTACATTCATAATTCAAGAAAAACTTCACCCCCTTCTGAGTTATATTGAATAGTGGCCATGAAAATTGGGAGAAATGTCTCACAAATCGATAATAGTACCAAGATAATCGAAGAAAACAATGGATTTACATCATAGATGTCAGTTTGGCCCATCCTTCAATTACCTATGTTTTTTAAGGATCTATAGATGTCCCTTTGTTTGAGATAACATGACCCACGAATGAGAATTTCCCCATAAAAAACTCTCATTTACTATAATTTTTAAACATAATTTATTTCTATAAGGTCTTCAGTACATCATTCTAATGCTCCTCATGTTCCTCATTTATTTTAGAGTAGATAAGAATATTTTTTATAAATACTACCAATTTTTTTGAGGTAATCCCTAAATATCCTATTCATTATGTTCATGAATATTTTTGGATAATTACCATGTCCAAATCTAATCACTATGTACTATTAGTGCCCATACCATGTATGAAATTTAGTCTTGGGGATATCATACTTTTTCACATTTAATTAATAATCTATCAATAAAATATCCACCATAGAGAAGTACTGGGATCCACACGTATGATCAAACAAGTCATCAATTAATGTTAGAGTACACTTGTTCATTATTGTGGGTTTGTTGATTTTATGATACTCAATGCATAAGTACATTGACTTATCCTTCTTCTTGAAGAATATGACCGGTCAACCCCACGGTGAATCACTTAGGTGAATAAACCCTTTATCTATATTATCATATAGTTTCTTCTTCATCTCCTCAAGTTAAACAGTGTCTATTCAATATAGATATGTAGATATCGGAAAATCATTGAGTATAAGTTTGATAGAGAACTAAACTTATCATCTAGGAGAAATACCAGTCAATTCTGTGGGAATCAAAATAGTTAATTTCCTAACAATGGGAATGTCATCAAGTATGTATTTTCCATAGTCTCAATCATTTTATCGAGATACTCTTTATCACAATGCAATAATATTCATTCAAGATATGATGATATCAAATGGTATTTATCCTCCTCATTTCACTTTTAAAAAAATTGATGGGATATATGTGATACTATGGGTGATTTCCTTCTTAGGGAAATTTATATTTGATCTATAAAATGATATCCAATCCATGACTAGAATAGCATTGAATTATATTGAAGGGACTATCAGAAGATTTTATAGGAAATTCAGTTGAAAAAATTTAACATTGGAAGATTTATATACCTAGGATGCAATAATTAACCCATTTTCCATTTATAATAATAGCTCCACTTCCATGTTTTTCTCTGGTTTTTGAATATTTATACTAAACTTGTTTGATATGAAGGAATGTGTATAACTACAGTCATATAAGACATATTATATTCATGAATAGATTATGTGGTTTCTTTTCACTAATTGATTTTGGTTAGAATCATTTACTATATCCACAATATACTTTGTGATTAGGATTATTATACTATTAAACATATAAAATAGAAACTATTAACATTTATGTGACAACTCATAAAAGAGATTCATTCCCCAATCTATGAATTTCTAGGATTAGATCTACATTATCCATGATAAATTCCCTAATATAAAATCATATGGGAATTTTTCCCCTTAATAATGTTTCATAATGAGATTAGGAATTTACCAAAACATATAACCAAAGAATGACAAACCATGTGTGTTGAAATACCTCTTTGTATTGCATTAGGTGACAATCAAGTCTAGCTCAATATTCCCCTTTCAAGGTTATTAATACTAGATACAATTTTTCTAAATCCATATATATTTTTAGTATCGTAACAATAATATATTTTATTAGAAAATACTTACTCTATAATTTACCAAAATGTAGGGATATTTTCATATGTTTTGTATTATCCCAAAGGATTTTACTAGAGTTATCCAATCCTAATCCCCAAAATAACTAGACATTATTTTTATACCAACTATGAAAACTCATATATTTCATATGCTTTATTTATTGATTCATAACATAAAGATACACTTAATAAAACTACATAAGTTCATGATTCCTAGGGTATTTGGGTAATTTGGTACATAACATAACAACTTCTAATGGAAATATAATGACATAAAGTAAAACTCTATAACATGACCTTAATTTTTCTTGATCTCCTAAAAATATATGAGATAAGCTAGGGACACACATAAGAAAGGGTTGAGCTATAATGTCATATAATGGAATAATCAAAGAAAAAAATAATTTAAATTAGTACAAGTGAATCAGTAGGAATATTAAGGTGACATAAATGGGGTTATAATCTTAAAATTGAACATTGAAGCATGGTATAGGATGACATCATGAAGGAAACATGGGAATGTGGAAACAAAAAAAACATGAAATAATATAAATAAGTAAAGGATAAACACCAAGAAATCATTAAATAGTGGGATTAGGATAACCTCCTATGAACTATAGATGGAATCTCATGAGACAAAAACATTAACTTATGTATTATAGGCCATATAACTCGGGGCCCACCTTTCATAGTCATATCATGTACATGTGTAAGTTTGTCACATAGACCATATAACATAAGGAAATATTTCATTAATTTTAATACTATAACTAAGGAGTTTGGGTTATAAACATGGATTTACATAATAAATGAAGGATATGTACATCTAGTAGAATAATGTTGAGTGGAAATGAGGATGGGTATTCACTAAAGAAATTTTTGGCAAGAAAAACCAAAAGATATTTTTAGCAGCATAAAGGGGGCACAAAAAGATTCTTTAAAGGTTTTAATGATGGTAAAATGTGTCTATAATTACTTTTAAACCATAAGTACAATAATATTGATGTGAGAAAACATATCTTAACATTAAAAATTGGAAATAAAAATGCATAATATAAAGAAATCTCGTGAATAAAGAGGAGAAGGAGAGGATCCCTTACCATGAAAGGATGATTATAAAATCTTGGGAGGGTCTTATTAAGATCATAGAGGAACCTTGGGAGGTATATAAAGAAGTAATGGTATAGTAAACTCATGATACAAGGGTTTTTAGTGAAGATGAATGGGAGTTTGTGTGATTTTTTATAGAAAAAGAGAGAATGATTCTTTATTAATTTCTAAAATTAGGTTTTGGACTCTATATGATAAATTAATATAAACCACAAACCATATCAAGGTTTTTGCCTATTATTACATACAAAGAGGTATGTGTTTCATTATTTAATAAGGATAATAAGTGAAATATTTAAAATAATAAACATGGTGATGTAAAGGTGGTTCAGGATTGTAAATAATTGTTTTTAAAACCATAAAATATAATATAGGTTTTGGAGGATTCATTAAGGGTTTATAAAATTAACCAAATGACATAAAACCCCATTATATTAAAGGGTAAACATAATTTTTTTTCATGGATACTCTTTATTGTATTTATTACATCACTTTTCAGATTTTATGATGCCATAATACATATCATATAAATATAATGTTTTAAATTTTTACCAAAAAAATTGAATATCTTTGAAAATTGTGAAAAATTAACCATTAGATAATTTCAACATGATTATTTAAAAACCAATATTTATTTTATAAAAATTATTCTATAAATATTATCATTTACACATTCAAATAAAAAATCCGTATTTATTAAAAAATACTTTTTTTACAATAACAGTTTTTTGACTCTTTTAAAAATTACATTTCACTTTGTAAAGATATTTCATATATTATATTTAAAAATATTATTTAATAAAAATAATTTATTAAAATGTAATTTATTTTGAAAATTATTGAATTCTTCAAAAATAGTTTCTTGATTGAAACTATATATTTCCCAAAAATACAATTTTTTATTCATCATACCAAAATATAATTCTTGTTAAACTTATTATTGAATAATATAAAATAACAATAAAAGATAAATATAATCACTAATTTATAAAAAAATTAAAATTTCATATTTTTAGGGTTTTGATACATACCCCTTTAATAAAATATTTAATTCCTTAAGTGTAAGGTGTGTGGTGGTGATATTTTCTTGGAGTGGTTCGGAAAACATGGTATGGGATGTGATCTCAATGAGCTTGAACTTCTACCATAAATGGTTTAACTCATTATTTAGATGTTGAATCTCATCTTGGGGTTCGTCAAGGGAAAACCCAATGATGTTATATCTATTATAAGCTTTGATAAATGTGATTCATGGGGTATAATCTAACTGGTCAAGACCATCTCTTCCTTTCTCTCTATCAATTAGATTTATTATAACCTTATACATATAATAATAATATGATTACTGTATAATAGATACACTATCAATTGTTATGATGCTCAACAATATTTTATACCTGATATGATATAGCTTACAATGGTCCAAAATAACTAAAGTATTTTCTGTGTTTTCTATCATTTCATTTACTCATTAAAAAGAGGAATTACATTTATAAATGTTTGGGTTGTTACAGAATGACCTCAATTAAAAGGGACATGTGCCTATGTGTCCATCGTAGCCATGGATGCTTCCTTATAATTGAAATTATTGAATGAATGTTTTACCCAAATCACTTACTATATATGGGATGTATCAAAAGACACTTGAAACCATATAATCTTTTGATCAAACAAAAAGAAATAAATGTTCCACCAGGATGTAGTGTTTAAACCTACATCCCAAACCCCATTACATGTGTCTCTATAAAAGCCATCCATAGGTGATACAATGGATGAAATCCACACCCTATATTTCTTCACCACTATTTTTTAGAGCCATCATCCATCATTTTACATGATTAATTACTATATAGATAGTATTTCTAAACATGAAAAAAAATTAACAACTAAATCTATACACATAAATCCAAAAAAAGTAATTATTAGAACATAATTTTTTATTGAGGAGGCTAATTTATTAATATAATATCAACTTGATCCAAACTCCCCTCTAATAGAAGTTCAAATCCTTAAATCTGATCACCATCAAATTATTCTCACTGAATTCATTTTGAGAATATTTTCAGTGAGTTATATGTCTTACTTGGAGATTCTACATAGACTTGAGTAAATTGAAAAATAATTGAATCATGGATAATTTTATCTATCTATGTTTTCTCTAACAATATGAATCCAAATTGTGTAAAATAATTCTCATTAAAAATATTTAGAGAGAAAAAAAAATCATCACTTTTTTTCATGATTCTAATGTTTGAGGCTCTAAAATCTAGGGATAATTTTCAAAAAACCAAAATTCTACATAGATTTTATGTAAATAATATTTTTGGTTTTGGAAAGAAATATCCTTTGTGATATTTTTTTTAAAAATATGTAAAATGTTGTACAAATGGAAAGAACCCACAATTAAATTTACTAGTTATAAAAAATCATAAATTTATAACCAAGAAGATAACATCTGATACAGATCATTGGATATAGATCACCAGATAGATTTAAGATGATGGAGATGTAAAAAAATTACTTCATGAATGAAGTCTTTAGATGTTGTAACAATGTTGTTTCACTATCTATGGATTGATTTCATCAAAAAAGCGCAGCTGAGGTGAGCAAATAGACAGTTTTTATAAAGTTCAATATGGAAATGTTTAGTGTTATAATCTGTATAATGTTCGATGTCATGAAGGGAATAGTGTAATGAAGGGAACCTTTTGATTCTATTAGATAAAAATCCATCAAACTTATTCTTCTAGAAAGTGTGTTCATTATGATCATTGGACTGATGATACCAAAAGTTTCATTAGGATATGTTTTATAAATATATGGTGTTTGAGTTGAGATAGGATGTAAATATAGAGTCATGTTGACTCCTATGACTAATCACAATGCAAAACATATCTTAAATCCATTGATTAGAGGAAGAATTTATTAATATTAGTCAATAAAATTTTGAGTTTAATCGACTGAGTTAATCGGTCTTTGTATATTGGATATAAGGGAGTTTATAAAATAAGAATTAGATGTATTAGTACTTATAAAGAAGTCACCACACATACATTTCACTGTATTAAGTTCTTAAGAAGTTTTATATTAACAATGTAACTCCTTATCAACATGATAATACTATGATGATTTTACATTTATTCTTATCTATATGAGATAAGGAACATTGAATAATTTCCATAACGTTAACGTTGAGGAAGTTCCAAGAAGGTTTTAAATACTTGATCTTTCATTATGTTTCAAGAATGTTCTATAAGTATTGATAAGCATTTAATAAATTTCAATTGAGCATGAAAATGAAATTGGATTCACACCTATTTTCCTCTAAGTGAACTTATAAATATAGTTCAAGTAAAGTATACAGTGTGTACTATTCACACATGTCATA
This sequence comes from Viscum album, assembly GCA_963277665.1. NCBI lineage: Eukaryota > Viridiplantae > Streptophyta > Magnoliopsida > Santalales > Viscaceae > Viscum > Viscum album. Next base: position 2,095,504,443 of record OY728132.1, on the reverse strand, counting down.
AAGTTAATGTGTGGAAGAAAAGCTACCAGAAATAGATACCATATGAATAGTTTAATGCTAGAGTTTCAAGTAGTGAAGGTTTCCAAAAAAATTGGTTAAAGAAGAAATGGTATTGGCCAGAGTCATTGGATAGAGGATTTGGTTCTGAGACACTGGATAGAGATTACGTTAAGAGAAATCAAAATGAGGAATCATTAAATATATGGGATAATGGTTGCATCAGAAAGAGATTATGAATGGATTGAGAGAATAATGAGTTTTTTATCATGTTGATCCCATAGAAGAGGTGTACTCTTGTGAGGCACATGAAATGGAGAATATTATATGGATACAGAAGTCATACCAGAAATATATACATAAGGGACACATCAGATAGATAAATTATAGATGAACTTTTAGTGAACTATACAGAAACGTTTTACATCTTGTTTTGGCTTGGGAATATAAGAAAACTTTTGTGATTAATGGGTGTTAGTATAATAATACCTATCAGGAGATAAAGGTAGTATAATGTTAGTTTACTCATTGTATTTCCTTTTTTATTATAGTTAATTTACATAGAACAATGAGAGTTTCTATGAAAAGTATGTAGTCACACACACTGGGTGTTAATATTGTAAATCATTCATGCCTTACTTTATGTTCTATCATTGCATGCTTATGATTATTATATATAAAGTTGATAAGGATAATGTCTATAATAATTTATAGGGGTTATTTTTTAAAAGATAATTGAAATTATAAAATATAATAATTGATTACCCCTAGTGGTTCCCATGATCCTAAGGAACTTTAATTGGTATTAGAGATTAGGTTTCCCTTTTATATTCTAATTATGGAATATATAAACTTAGTGAGTAGAATATGTATTCCTAGATTTTATTTAAAATATTATATTTGTTGAAAAATAGGGCGATACCATGTCTTTTGTCTCTTTTTCTAAAGGTAATTGATGCCGCTAAAGTTGGGTTTCCACCTATTGAGAAACATTATCCTATGAAATTCACTAAAAATAAATATTTTGGTAAATGGGTAAGATAGAAATAATATCCTAATGTCTTTTTCAAAAAAAAATTATTATGTTAATGGGTCTTATGACCACTAAAGAAACTTGGGAAAAAACATGAAAGCATCTTCAAGGGAAATATCAAAGTGAATGAAGAAAAGTTATAAATTTGGAGAAGTTGGTTCAAAGATATCATAATTGGGGATAATGAAACTATTAACGAGTACCTCACCAAAGTTAATGATGTGTTGAGAAATATTGAAGGAGTCAGTGATGTCTTGTAATATTATACTATTGTTAAGAAAATCTTGGGAAACTTTCTAGAAATAATTGACTCTAAAATTTCATCCTTGGAAGATAAATACGATGTTATATCTTATAGAATTACATAATCTTCTTATTTCATATGAAATGAGAAAATTAAAAAAAATCAAAAATAATATCAACAATGAAATTGATGTTAAATATATGAGAAAAATGAAAATCCAAGATGTTGATATTGTTATCCTCAGTGATTTGAAATATTAGGAAGATGATTAAATGAATAAAAAATCATGTCTGTTATCTCCAAAAATTACTGAATAGGTTGTGGAAAATATATAGAATAAATTCTATTTTAATGTTTCATGTTTGGAGGAATTAGATATTTTTCTATGAATTTTTCTATTAAGAAATATGGAGAATATGAATATGATTTATATGAAAAATATTGGTGGAATAAGTGGTGAAAAATGTCGATGAAAGATAATAAATATAATATAAATAAGAAAATGTTTTATTAAAATAAAATAATTATATTTTGTAAGAAATTTTAATATGAATCTACTAAAAAATATTGTTTAGAAGATAAAAATCCATACAATTTGATTACTTTCTATGGAAATTTTGAGAAAATTATGATTCCTAAAATAGGGAAGAAGAAAAGGGTAAAGAAACCTACAATGAATACCATTCGAGATTAGAACTTTTGACATGTATTTAGAAAACAACTCAAGAAATTCATTTCAATGATGAAGAAATATGGTGTAAAGAAAATTTGGTGAAGGAAAATCTTTTTAAAAAGGATGATGTGTATATTGAGGAAATCAAGAACCTCAAACTAAAAGTAATAGGATAGGGAAAGATAATGTAAGACCTCGATAATTAATTTTCTACAAATTAAGATGATGTTTTTAGAACTCAATTGAGATTTCTTAAGATTGAACATACCTTGAAAAATATCAATGAAAATTTCAACCAGCCTTATAGTTAAAATTCAAAACATCTTGAGATGTGGAGAACATTATTCCCAAGAATCGGGTGATATCTTTACCCATTAAACTTAAATTTTCACCTCATCCTTAAAACCATATATGTGTTAGAAAACATTGGGAAAGTTTGGATTCATAAATGATGTGGAAAACACAACATATCACAAAAATTAAAAATTACCTTTATGAAGAAGTTTCCCCATACTAGAGGGGAAACAAGTATAGAATGATGTTACAAACCTAGAAAAAAATTCTATTGGGAAATGTCATAATTATAAAAATGATCGATATTTAGTGTATATTGTTAGTGTTGTGGTATATATGGTAGCAAGGTATATAATTTTTCAAAAAACCAGTATCTCCCTAATAATATGTGTGAAATAAGGGGGAGTAACAATGGAAGAAAAGAGAGTAACTTTTCTAAGATATAGAAAAAATAAATAAAAATAATTAGATGTTATAAGATTTCCAAAGTAGAACCAATTTTATTTCTTGGTGGAAATATATAGAAGATGAGACTTACTAGGTCACTTTTATGAAAAATAATTGAAAAATATTCCAAGACAAGTTTCCTATGCTCTGGAAGAAAAGGAATCTGGAAAGAAAAATGTTGAGGATAGATCTTTAATCAATGATACAACTCAAAAAGCTAGAAAAAATAATAAAACATGGAATTTTGATAGTGTTTTATCCTCACAAATTATAGGTGATATATAAGTATTGAAATTTATTTAGGAATGTAAATGAGGACTAATTTCATTCTGAGATGATAGTTCTTTAAAAATCATAGGAATAAGATCTCCCAAGATTGAAGCTCAAAAACTAAAATCATATATTTTTTTATGTTTATGGGCTCAAAAAAATAATTCATATCCAACATTTTGATGATGTTAAGTGAGTGATCTTTAGGAAATATTCTCGTATTATCGAAATAATGAGAGATAGAAAATTTATTACAAATAGTGGAAGAACCCATGGAAATATATTCCAAATTTGATATCTATATAACTCAAATTACTAAAGTTTTGAGGGTAAAATAAATTTTGGAATCGATGATTTTTTAATATTAGATAGAAAAGTATGAGAAAATTTTATAAAGAAAATACTGTTAAAAATTTAGCATCTATAAAAAAAAAGATAACAATATTTGTAAAACTTCTCATAATAGGAATATAGTTAGTGGAAAACTTAAGAAAGATCAAATCCAATCCACCAAAACTATTAATCTCATTCAATATGATATTTATAAGTTGATGATACATCAATCAGCTAAATTTTATTTTTTACTTCATTAATTTCATTGAAGACTTCACTCGGATGACCAACATAATTATAATGAAACATAAATCAGAGGCTATAAAAAAATTTTGATATTTCAAAGGGAAATTTGGAAGAGATATGGGTGTTTATATACTATATTAAATAATTAAAAATAGAAATTAGTAAACAAGAAATACTTTTGAACTCTATCTAATGAAAACTAGAATCAAACATCAATACAGTACTCCATAAACTTCTCAAAAAATGGAGTGGTAGAAATGGAAAATATCGGTTTAGTTGAAATGGGAAGAAATGTGCTAGATGAATATAAAATTTGAATTCTTTATAGATGGAAACATTTAGTACAAATTTTAATTTACAAAAAATATGTTTTTTTGGAAATAATATAAAATGAATCTAAATGATATGTGGTATAAGAAAAAAACATCTTTGAAATATTCCAAGGTTTTTTAGAGTCTTTTCTTTCCAAAGTTTAGAAATCCGGATCTTAGAATGTTTGATGAAACACCAAAGGAATTTTCATAGGATATTCATTATATGGCATAATTTACTAGTGTTGGAATAAATGTTTACAAAAATTGGTTGATTCATTGGATATGATTTTTTTTGAAATTATAACTTCTTTAAAAAAATTTATTGAAGATGTTATATAGGATAGATTGAATACTTCTAAATCATATCTTATTTTCACCAATCTAACATGCAAAGGTCTAGTGTTCTGTTAATGTTTATAATAGCACTTGGGTTGAATCTTTGGTGATAGTATACATTTTAGAGTTGTTTGTTTTTAAGTTTTGTCTTTTGAATTAGGGGTTTATTTTAAGAACATAATTAGGTTGATTAATTGATGGATTTTTATTCAAAAATTTAGTAATTATTGGGGTGATTTTATCATTAGGGAGTTAATCTTGTGACATCCATTAGCTTTTCAAAAAATTTTATTAAATTAACACCCACTTCACGAGGTTATTTTAATCGGAACACCCAATTATTTTTGCTATAATCCAAGACATAACTAAGGTTTTTATTCATTATAAAATCACATTGATGGAAGGTTCAATATTTCATGAAACCGTGTTTATTTTTTGTTCCAATAATCCATGTAATCCACATTTCATAATGATGTCAATAATAAATAAGTTATTTTATTTGACATACATAATATTAATTCAAAGAATGTTTAAATGAGAAAAATCTCTCAATTACTTAACATCCCTAAATTATGACTCACCCCAATGAGATATTTACTAAAAAAATTGGGTGATTAATAATCTATTTGGAATTTTTATAGTGATGGGTTTAAAATATAATAAAAATAACAAGACAAGAAAAGAGTTGTGTGCCGAACACACACACAAAATGTGAAGAGAGGTAAAAACAAACTTTCGATTGAATGAGAAAAAGAAATAAGAGAATGGTTTTCAAGTTGATTTAAACTATTTTAATAATAATAATAATATACAAAATAGGTCGGATGAGAATTAGAGATTTTTACAAAGAAACATGTATTACCATTTAATTTAAATGAAAACAAACTTACATGATTACAATTGAAAAGAACACAAAAGAAGATGAAAATAAAGAGAGAAGGAAAGGTATATCAAGTAAAAAATGAGTTTAAAAGATCCTCCCAAGACTTTTTTGGGGCCTTTTTCATTCCAATATATCATCCTATGCTCTGAAATTCGAACCCCTTGCATGGAGATAAGGGGTGTGTATTTATAGCCCAAGGTGGTGGACAATTTTCATTCTAAATCATCGCATCCCCTTGGATAACCAATTTGGTACTACAAAAAGAGTAATATAGAGAAATATTATTCATAAAAGTTGTATATATTTATATTGAAATTATGAACTCCAAAATTTGAGTCCATTTTACTTTTATATCCAAATTTATGGATTTTTTAGTAAACAATTTTTTCTTGTCCATTTTTTTGTGTCAAGCATTTCCCTGGTCTAAATGTGAATACATTTATCTGTATAAATATGCCCTTAAAAAATGATTTATTTTAAAATGTTTTAACCCTTTATATTTATTTCAAACTCAGAAATATAATCACAATTGAATGTTTATATCAGGATAAAAGTCAATTATTGTGTGCCTCTTTAAAATCAAGAAAAAAAAATGGAGAGATAGAATTTCATAGAAAAATTGGGCCCCTTATTTATTGATTTGGGCCTTGAAATTTTTATCCAAAATTTATTTGGATAATAAATAAAATATTATGGAGTTTCATCAAATTTGGGATTATGTATTGACCCCATAAATTCAATCTTCATGTCTGGTCCAATTTTCATCACAGATGTGGTGGGCCATATTGTGTGGTCCATATGACCCTTAAAATAGATGAACTGGACGAATATACCTTCTAATTATATGCTTAAATTATAATCAGGAAGAATAAAAAATAATTATCACATAATTTTAATTATTATGTTGAAATATATAATCAAAATATTAAACTATAGTTTAATTAAACGAACTCAAACATTGCTCTTCTTATGTGTTTGTGATCAAAACATGAACATTGATTAGAAATTAGTCATTTTTAATTGATAATTATATGGTTTTATTAAATTAAATTCATGAATTAATATTTAATATCAACCCCCCCCCCCCCCCACACACACACACACACACTAATTCTTGTGAATGTCCTAATGTAATAAAAATATAAAAACATAACTAAACATTTTTTACTTACCAAAAAATATAAATTTTTTTGTTCTCTCCAATCAGAGGGTTTAGAAAAGTCCATGCATTCATAATGAGTTCCCCTTGAAATTATTATGGAAACAATGACTCAATAAAAATTCTTTTTTCATGCTCAAAATTAGAAAATGAAAATGGGATCACTCGTAACTCACTCCTCTAAAGATGATAAAAAAGTTATTTATGGAGGTTCACTAATTCACCAAAAAAAAGTAAAAATCTTATATTTTGAAATACCTATCAACTTACATTACCAATCCTAAAGTTCACAAGAATAAATAGGTGTTTTTAGGGGTTTTTAGTGTCTATGGGATGGTTTGAATATAGTGTCCAAAATAGTGGAAAAGACGGGTAAAACACTAACATGGGAAAAACAATGCACAGTTTTTTTGAAATGAAACATGGAAGGAAATGGAAACACATATTTACAAGGAAATTATTGCATGAATAAAGAAAAAAAATAGGAATAAAATTAAATGGGAATGAAAAGATGAAATATTTATAAAACACAAAACATCTCCCAAGGACATAATTGTTCTTTTTTAACTTTTTTTCTTTTTTTTAAATTTTTTCAATGTTTAACTTAAAAAAAATATTACACTCATATCCCATCACATATTTTATAACCTCATGAAACTAAGTTTAATAATTTTAACAATATCAAATGTTGAGGAAGAGTGATTTTTGACCTGTCCAACACACAACCCATTCTATTTTTTTCTTTTTTTTTCTTTTTTTCTTTTGGTTTTTTCATATAATTTTCCTAAATAATTTTCAAAAAAAATTTAAAATATTTCATAAAAATATATAAATTCCCAAAACTCACCAAATGAAAATGTCTACCCCACACTTAAAGGGATGTTTTCCCCCAAGAATATGATGACAAGATGAAAATCAAGGAAATAATTCTGAATATTAAATCCATTCCACACACACTTTAATTATAAAAAATAATACAATTAATATCCATGTAGATGTTGTGTGAGATGATTTTTTGGGATTATAATGTAGCTATCAAAAAAAATCATAGACTTAAATGGGATTTCAAAAGGAGGACGAATGTAAGGGTAATGGGAGGCTATTTTGAGATTTTGATTCTCATGTGGCTCATAAAATTACTCTATCATATTAATGTATGATAAATTAGTAAATTAAACTCAAAGTTCCATAAAATAAAGACTCACAATTAGGGGTAAAAACACATAAAATGAAAGGATGGTCATAGGTGACATTGGTGTGAAAGATGATGTTGTTCCTTACAGTTGGGGAAGAATCATTTTCCAAATTAAAAATTGAGCATTAAAGTTTTACTGTTATTGAAAAAAAATTAATTATCAAAATTTAGTATGAAAATAAAAAAAAATTGAGATGAAAACAATTCATTGGACTCCCCAAAAATATTGGACAAAATTTTAAATTTTAATGGTGAGTAATTTGGACTCTTTTTTAAGTATTTTTAGAATACACACTCACACAAAAGAGAAAGAGAAAAAAAGTTTTGATGAAAAGTGTTAAAAATTAAAGAGGGAGGGAGAAAAATAAATATGGATATAGAGAGATAGATATGGAAGGTAGAAGAAGAGATATTGAAGAGTTAAAGGGAAATATGTTCCCATATTTTGTATTTGGTAGGTTTTCATCTCCATCATTTGGTGGGTTGGTGGAAGTCGACATGGTTCACAAGTTGTGTGTCCTATCATAGTGATGCTTTAACTGTTGTCCATTAAATGTGAATGTACTTTTAGAATAGGGTTCTTGGACTTTCACTTCACCAAATGGGTAAACATTAGTTAAAATAAATGTAGCTTCCCAATGAAAATTAATTTTACCTAGGAGAAGACAAAATAAATAGTTTAAGAGCATTACCTTTTCACCTTAATGAAATACCATTCATTGTATGTGTTCTTCATGTGTTTCCATGGAATTGTCTTTATAGATATTGGAATTATTGTAAGAATATAGTCGAAGCTCCACTATTTTATTTAACTACAAAAATATATCTTCACTATATTTTTTACAATCAAAATTATAATATTGGACATAAAAAAATGAATTATATCAGATTTTAACTGGTAAATTACATGCTTTACCAAAAACTAACCTAAATGAAGACATCCCAATAGATTTTTTATAGGAATTTTGATGAGCCCATAGAGGTTCACCAAGTCTTTCAAGCCTGTATTTTCTGGTGGGCTTTAAAATTCTCTCAAGCACTCTTCTCAGTTATCTATTAGAATGTTCATCCATTCCATTTGTTTTGGGGTGATATGTAGTTGAAGTTTTATTTACAACCACATTATCGTTTAGAAGATATTTCATGGAACGATTATAGAAATGAGTTCCTAATTCACTTATCAAGGCACGTGGTGTTCCAAAGCAGAGGAAAATGTGGGGTTTTAAGAACTCAATAATATTATGTGAATCATCCTTCCTAGTGGGTTTTTCCTTGACCCTCCTAGAAACATAATTGACCATAAGAAGAATGTATGAGAATATATTGGAAAGTGGGAATGGTCCCATGAAATTGATGTCCCGAACATCAAAGATTTCATAGAAAATTAAATTCGTTTTAGGAATTTCATTTATTTTTTGAATTTTGATAAATGTTTGGAAAGTGGAAATTGATTTATAGAACTCTTGTGAGTCCCAAAAGAGTTAAGTCCAGAAGAATGAAAAGTTTAAGACCATTCGGGAGGTCTACTATGGTCCAAAGTGGCCACCACCAGGTATTGAGTGATAGAATTATAAGATGGAATATTTTCATATTCATCCACACATATCCTAATTACCATGTCATCCCTAGTTTTACAATGTTTATTATCTTCCTCAAAAATAGAATTTTGAATCACTTTTCATCTTCAATTTTTTTTATTTTGAAAAAAAATCAGCCAAAACACCAACAACTAGTGTAATTTACCATTGGGGAATACCATGGTAACTATAGAGTGAGAGATGATAGTTTTTCAGTTAAAAATTTAGAATCAATTATTTCATAATGACAATAATTATAAATTTAACTCGGGTGATCAGCCATAGGGTTTTATTTTCTAGGTCTATCTTTAATCATAATAAAAAAATCTTAGAGCATTATGATTCATCTTATTATCCTTAGTTTGGAATCAATTTTATTTAGTAAGAACTTTAAAAGTTGAATGGTCCTTAAAGACGATGATTTTGGCACCTAATAGATAGGGATAGAATTTATCCAAGTAAAAAAACATAGCGAAAAGTTCTTTTTCAGTCATAGCGTAGTGCGATTTTGTTTCATCCAATTTTTTTAGGCATATTAGATTACATGGGGAATATTTTCATTTCTTTGAACATGAATGGACCCAATGTCCCTATCAGAAATATCACACATCAATTCAAAGGGTAAGGAGCAATCATGGGGTTGGATTATTGGGGCATATGTAAGAAAAACTTTGACTTAAATGAAATCCCTCTTAAAATCCTTGTCAAAATGGAATGGGAAATCATTTTTGAGTAGCCGAGTAAGTGGGAGTGAAATCCTATAGATGTTATGGATGAAACGCTGATAGAAACCAGCATAACCAAATAACAAATTGATGTGTTGAAGTTATGTGGGTTCAAGAAGTGATTGGATCACCTAAATTTTTGCAGGATCGACTTGAATTCCCTCTTGTGAAATTATGTTCCCTATAACAATCCCATTAGTAACCATAAAGTGACATTTTTGAAAAATCAGAACAAGGTTACATTTGACACATTTTTAAAGGACTAGAGAGAGTGAATGCAATCTATATTCAAATGAGTCACCATAAATGGTAAAGTCATCCATGAATACCTCTATGAAATTATAAATTAATTCAAAAAAGATACTCATCATACACCTCTGGAATATTGCATGAGCATTCAAAAGGCCAAAATGAATTCTCTTATATGCATATATTCCAAATGTTAGATTGAATGTAGTATTCTCTTGGTCTTGAGGTGCTATTGGGATTTGTAAGCAGTCAATGTATCCATTAGGATAGAAATAATGTGACCTTTCATCTAATAATTATAGCATTTGATCAAGGAAAGGAATAGGGTAGTGATATTTTCATGTTTTAGCATTCAATTTCTGATAATGGATGCAAAAAAAACCATTTATTTTTTCACATTATTTGAGACCACCTATCCATGTTCATTTATGAAAATTTTTATCCTAGCATTATTATGTACCAATTGAATCAAACTATCTCATTCACTATCAAAAATTGGGTAGACAATATTATTCGGAAGAAGCTTGGTGATCTCTTCCCTAACTACCTCAAGTATTAGTTGATTGAGTCTTCTTTAGTATTGTTTCATTTGTTTGGATGATTCTTCAAGGTTGATATGATGCATGATAAATTAGAGGGTTGATTCCTAGTATGTTTTATATGGTTCAAAATAAGGCCTTTTTGTTTTCCTCAAACACTTGAACAAGTTTTAACTCCTCGATTTCATTAAGTGTAGTAGATATAATGACCGAATGGGAGTGATCTAGGAAAAAGAATACATATTTCATGTGTGAAGGAAGAGGTTTCAAATCAATCTCATTTTTTATTAGTGGGATAAACAACTCAGGAATAAAGTAAGGGACTTTAGTTGGTTTTGATTCAATTTACTTAATAATTTTCAAGTTATAATAGTAGGGATTGGAGTGGAGAAGGGATTAAATAGAGTAATCAATATCCTATTGATTGATGGAGTCTATGAATGAAATTTATACATCAACTTCCCCCATTTATGACTTGGTTAATCATGGTGAAACTTTTACAAGCTACACTATCATTAGAACATGATGAAGAATATTTAATGGGGTTCAATTGACTCTCAGAAGTATCCTTGGAATCATTTATTGAGAAGGAAAAGTGATCCTCATATGGGTATTACATGGCCTGAAAATGTTGAACTTCACTAGTTGGTCACCAAATTTCATGGAAAATATACCCTAATAGACATTAATCTTAGTTCTAGATATCATTAAGAAAGTTATTCCAAGAATTTTGGGAGATAGAGAATAATTAATCTCACCTTCCATGCCAAGGACATAGAAATCAGCTGGGAATATAGGATCCTTGACACAGACAAGGACATCCTCGATTAGTCCCTTAGGACTGGCTATGCTTTGATTAGATAATTTGATGACAAAACTCATTGGGTGTAAGGGACCTAGACCAAGGTTGGAGAAGTTGTACTTGAGAATGAAACTTATAAAGGCCCCTAGGGAAATGAGTGCATCATTAAATCTATAATTCCCTATTTATCATGGAACCGAAAAGGTCGTTTGATATTTACACTTTATGGGAATGGAATTTTGGTTCGAAAAATTTTCAATAATCCTAGGTTTCCTCTTATGGGTGTATAATTCCTTAAGAAACATGGAATACGTAGGAATTTTTTTTATGGAATCTAAGAGTGGAATGTTGACCTCAACATATCTAAACATCTCAAGCATTTTAGGATCGGGATAAAATGACTTCCTTGGCTTGGTGATGGCTTGAGGAGAATGAATTGGGTTCCTTAGAGAATGGAAGGAGGTGATGGAGTGGCTTAATGTTTTTATTGTATTTTTTTTCTTTTCATTTTCTATCTTATCATTTAAAGGTTCCTTCGAGCATCTATCATGAGGCATAGAAATTTATTTTCCTGGTTGAAGTGAAATTGCACTTACAAAACCCTTGGGTTTGGGAAATGGTTGATCTAGTAGTTGGGAAGAATTGGATGGTTTCTACTATCTAAGGTGGGATGAAAGTTGAACCCTTGGGATTTAAAGGTTTTTAAGACTATAATGGGTAAAGGAGGGAAGATCTTCCACCACACTTTCCCATAGTTTCTTAGAAGAAGAGGCATGTCCTGAATTGGGATTACCTTGATTTGGGTTCACAGTAAAGTGATTTTATTTTGTTGGGAATTGGGAAGGCTCATTAGATTGTGGAATACAGTATGGTAAAGAGAAGGATTTCACCTTTTAGGTTGAGGAACAAAAGGATAAGGTTTTTGGAATTTACCACCACCATGACCAAATTGTAAGTGGTTTAGATTATGATGAGGGAACTAAGGGGGATGAGAAACCAGATTACCATACCTCAACCCTGGGTTATAGGTAGAAGATAAGGGATCAAGGTGGGGATGTTTGATGTTTCAAATGAACTGAAATTATTGTTGAGGGATGGTTTTCTGCTAAAAAAATTTTGCATTGAGCTCTATTGAACTAGAATAATCAGATGGATCATATTGAAGTTGTGGAAATGCATCGGTTAGATGAGTTGGTGAGCTATAGATTCCATAGTTTTTTATAGGTCCAGGGAATAGATATTGTGGAGAATATGAGGTAGGTTATTTGGCAGCCACATCTAGTTGACGTATAATATTTTTATGTCCACTCATGCACTTGTTCATCCTTTGGGCTTTATAAATTTATTCTCTTAGACTTGTTTTACTTGAGCATGTGCTCGAGTATGGAATTGTTGCATGTGTTCAACCATATTGCTTATGAGATCTCATATAGCTGTAAGATTTTTTTCAACAAGAGCACCACCACTCTTGGAATAAATTAGTGTTTGATTCATATCCAATAACCCCTCATAAAAGTATTTGAGAAAGATTTGGTTAGGGATTTGGTGGTGTGGGAAGGTTTCCTCAACCTTTTTGAACCTATCCTAGTATTCATGGAGTGATTCATTGGGGGAATAATAGATACCACTTATTTCCATTAGAATAGAATCATTTTAATAAGTAAGAAATAATTTCAATAAGAATAATTGATTCATGTCATTCCATGTGGTTATAGAACAAATAGGGAGATTGTAGAGCCAAGACTTGGTGGATTCATCTAGGTATAATGGGAATACTCGAAGTTTTATTTGTTCTTTAGAAACCCTTTGATTCTTCATGGAAGAGCACACCACTTAGAACTCTTTGAGGATAAGATGGTGATTATCATAGGCTATCCCTTTAAAATGAGGTAACAGATGAATAAAACATGATTTGAGTTTGGAATCTACCTCAATATTTGGATATTGAATACCAAGGGGTTGGTAATATATATCAGGTGCAGTGAGTTATTTTAATGTTTTCTCCCTATGATTAGAAATATCTAGAATAATTGGATGTTAAATTAATGAGTCCGGATAGATTTGATTATCCATAATGTTCCTATTAAGTCGGTGAAGAGTTATCTTAATTTTAGGTTCAAAAAATCTATTGGATTTTTTGTAAGGCTATGGGGAGTTAAGAGAATTTTGGAAAAGAGGATGAAGATGGGTTTTCTTTGTGTTTTTTTGATTTTATTGATTTTATTTTTTTTATTTACTTTTATTTTGTAATTTTCTTTAAAATATGAAAAATGACCAACTAATAATTGAACCCTCCCAATAAATGGTGTCGTTTAAAGCATATATTATTTTTTCCTATCAATTGTTGAATGGTCTAGTTCTCTTCTAATGTGTATAATGGCACTCGGGTCGAATCCTTGGCGATGGTACAAATTTTAGAGTTAATTTTTTTATGTTTTGTCTTTTGAATGGGGGGTTTGTTTGTAGAGTTTAATTAGGTTGATTAATTGATGGAGTTTTATTCAACAATTATTAATTTTTAGTGTAATTTAATCATTAGGGAGTTAATATTGTGATATCCTTGAGCTTTGAATTTTTTTCATTAAATTAACATCCACTTCTTGAGGTGATTTCAATCAAAAATCCCTATTGTTTTGGCTTTAATCCAAGCCATAAATGGGGTTCTAATTATTATAAAATATCATTTTTGGATGGTTAAATATTTCATGAACCAATGTGTATTTTTTGTTCCAATAATACATGGAATCCACATGTCACAAATATTTCATTAATACATAAAATATTTTATTTGACATACACAATATTAATTCAAAAAAAAATTAAGTGAGAGAAAGCTCTCGATCACATAACATCCCTAAATTATGAATCACCCTGATGAGATATTTACTTAGACATTTTGGTGCTTAATAATCAGTTTGGAATGTTTATGGTGATGGGTTAAAATTGAATAAAAATAATGGGACAAGAAAAGTGTGGTGCACCGAACACACACATGAAATGTGAAGACAGGTAAAATCAAACATTCAATTGAATGAGAAAGAAAAATAAGAGAATCGTTTTCAACATTATTTAAACTATTTTAATAATATTAGTATTATACAATAGAGTTTTTATAAGAATTAGAGATTATGATGAATAAATATGTGTTAATATTTAATTGAAATGAAAACAAAATTACACGACTACAATTGAAAAGAACACAAAAGAAGATGAAAAAAGAGAGGAGGAAAGGTTTATCAAGTGAAAACTTGAGTTTTCAATATCTTACTAATAATTTGGAAGGGAATTGGTCATGAAAAAATATCCTCTTATTTTCTAGAATTCCAACCCCCTGCATGCAGAGAAGGGGAGTGTATTTATAGCCCAAGGTGGTGGACTATTTTCATTTCAAATATTCCCCTCCAAATAGATCACAAATTTGATAATTCAGAAAGCCTAATAGGTATAAATATTTTTATTCAAAGTTTTATATATGTATTTTTATAGTAAACCTTCCAAATTTGACATCCATTGGTCTTTTTCCAATGTTATAGATGTTTTAGTAAACAATATTCTCCTATCCATTTTTGTGTCAAAACCATCCCTCGATTAAATGTGAATGCATTTATTTCTATTAAGATACCCATATATCTGAACCATTTATTATAAAAAGTTGGGTGTAAATATCTTGGATTTCACCCTAAAAAATATCGTCTCAATTGGAAGTCTATATCATAAGAAAAGTTAATGATTGTGTACTACTTTTAAAACCCAGAAAGAATGGTGGTCTGGAAATTCATTGATCAATTGGGACCCTTATTTGTTTATTTGGGACTTTAAATTTTTATCCATGGTTTATTTGTATAATAAATAATATATTTTATCATTTAATAAAATTTTGGCTTCTATTTTGAGCCCAAAAATTCTATCTGCATACCTAGTCCAGTTTTTATCACAGATTTTGTGAGCCTTATTGTGTGGTCCATATGACTTGTAAAATGAAAAAATTGGAAAAAGAACCATTCAAATGATATGTTTAAATTTTCATCATGAATACTAAAAAAATATAATTTATATTATTATGTTGAAATATATGATCAAAAAATTAAACATTAGTTTAATTAAATGAACTCAAACAATGCTCTTATTATGTATTTATGATCCAAACATAAACATTGATTGGAAATTAAAAATTTTAAAATGAAAATTATATGATGGGAGTAATATAAAATCATGATTGAATATTTAATATCAAATTCCAATTATAATAATAATAGTTAAGATGAATGTGATCCAAAATGTGTACAAATTGACTCAGATCAGTCTGGTAATGAGGAACGTGAGGCAAGAAAGAAATATCATTAATTTTGAACATTTTAGAAATAAGTTGAATCTAAAAAAATTATTAGAAATCATAATGTTCTAATTAAAATAAACATTAAGTTTAGGTTTTAGAATCAAACATCACTTATATCACATGTAGAACTATAATCAGTTTTAGAGGTTGTTGAACATAAATAATGGGTACATTTTATGAATGAGGAGTAAGATCATATTTGGAAAAATAAAACCTAGGAACTTGTTTTTTGACTGGAAGTAAAGAATGTTATAGTAACAAAGTATTTTTATAAAAAATATGAATAAATATGGAAAATTTCCAAGAAATTAAGCAATAATTTTTTTTCAAATGCTATGTACAGGAGGAATGTATTGATTTTAAAGAAAATATTTCCCATATTATAGGACATGAAACAATAAGAATTTTCCTTCCAGTTACAAGATAATATTTTTATAATGTTTATCAGATGAATGATAATTCATATTTATTAAAAAGATAAATTGAAGAAGTATTTTATTTTGAGAAACCTAGTGGGTTCTTATTTGATAAATATGGAACCACAATGTTTAAGATAAAGAAATCTCTATATGGGTTGAAATTGTATACTCGTGCCTTGTACTCAAAACATTATAGTTTTATGAATCTATTTGTCTTTTCAAATGAAAAATTTTATCGATACTTATATGTGAAGGATATGGACTTAGGAACCCTTATTGTTATTTTTCATGTTGATGAAATATTTTTTACAGGGGATAGAGATAAATCTTGCAAAGGGTTCGTTGAAAAAATGTTGAAAAACATTGAAATGTAAATTATTCAAGCTCTAACTTTATTTATATGTTTAAAAGTTAAAAAGAAGGGTAAAATGTTTATCTCTATCATATGAAAATTATTCCAAGTAGTTCTGAAAAAATTCCAGTATGGACGATTCCAAGGTAGTTTCTACTCCCTTCTCTGCTGGCGCGATGATGTGTAAATATGATGTTAAGAAAATTGTAAACCAGAAAGACTTCTGGGAGTTGATAGGAAACTCTATATATATTAAAAATTTATTGATAGATATTTTATATGTTTTTTCATTATGTGAAAGATATTAAATTGATTCAAAGGAATCACATATTCTAGCAAAAAAATAATACTTAGGTATATTAAAGAAACAACTTCATAGAGACTGGTGTATAAAATAAGTTGTGACATAAACCATATTGGATAAACTAATATTGATTGAGATATAGATTGAAATGATACAAATTCAACATCAAGAGAAACTTTTTTATTGGGGAAATGTTTTGTGAGTTTTCATAGTAAAAAAAGTATTATCACTTTGAGTACACAAGAAGGGGAATATGTTGTTGCCTCACATTTAGAATATTTAGAAACTTTATCAACTTATTTTAATTTATTTAATACTATAGAAGTAGAATAAAAAGAAACACCATTCTTTTTTCTTTTGTTTTTCAACATTGCTTTTCAACCTACCCCCATACTGAATGTGACTTCTAATAAGATCATCCAAACTAATATTTTTTAGAAGTTTAGTATAATCATGGGGTATCCACATATATCCTCATTGATTTTCTATAACACCAATAATATGTTAAGCAAAGATTTCATCCATCCAGTATTTATCTCCAAGATATTGTAGACTATTCATAATAGAAATAAATGTTTTATGAATTTTAGATACTTATTCTCTAGGTAAGAAATAAAAATATTGATAATCAGCTCTTCGTGTGTCACTTATTGTTTCAATAACATTGGTTGTTCCAAACAATTTTACTTCGATTTTCTTTCAATTACTATTTTTATCTTCACATAAAGAAATTTGAATATAAATATTTTTTATAACCAAATATATGAGAGTATTTACAAATAAATATAAATTTTTTCTTCCAACTTTTCATCTTTTGAAAAAGTAGTAATTTCCATATCAATAATGTGATAACCTCCAATTAACATAACAAAATTAACAACTATAGTGTAGACATAAATTTCTTTTATTATTCCTCTATAATATTCATAATCAGAAAAATCAAAGATATGTGGTCTTCCTGGATTAATATTTTTTATTTTCCCAATAGAAAAACATTCCATATTTAAAAACAAGTATAATCTTCTCTAGAAAAAATTTTTTGTAAAAATTTGTAGCTGTATAACATGATCAGATACCAAGTTTTGGATTGAAATAGAAGTTTTTCTAAATGATGGTGGGGGAGAATTGTAGTTTATGATATAAAACTTATAATTTACTTAAACACATTATTAAGGTATTTTAGATATATATTTTTTCTAATTTAAAATAAATTAATCTGATAAAATTTTGTACTGATACTTTATATTATTAGTTTTTTGAAATTATTTATAACATATAATATAAAATTTATTTAATAAATGCATAGTTTAAATCAAATAGGTTCAGGAGCCAGGGAAGCCCGTTGTTAAAAAATATATAATTAAAGAAAAGAGAAAGTTGCAGTACAAGGGGGTTTACAAAGCTAAGATTAAGAAACCCCATGCATGTTCAAATTGAAAAAATGAGAAAAAATTCAATGGAAATAAAAGACCATCTAGAGGATGCCTCTATAATTGACCTCTTTGAAAGAGCATATGAAACCTGATTGGCCTCCCTATATACATGGGTGACATCAAGATGTATATGCTCAAGCACACATAGATAGTCTATCCGGAAAGGAAACATTTTCCATGGTACTGATCTGGATCGATTCTTTAGGATCTAAACTATAGTGGTGGAGTCAGATTCCACCCAAATGTGCCTTCATACATAAAATGTGGCATACCTTATTGATTTGATAATATCCCATAGCTCTGCTTCAATCACCATGTCATTTCTAATATAGTGGTGGAAGTAGCATTTAATGAATCCTCGATGAGTGTGGAAGATGCTACCACTTCTTAAAGGCCCTAGTGCACTAGAATACGCCCCATAAACATTCACTTTCAACCATACTGAAATAGGAGAAATAAATATAATTGATTTAAGCATAATAGGTTTTTTATTCTTCCAGTTACACCAAAATATCTCAAAATAACAATGTCAGAAATGTCATTTTTCATAGTACCAAAATTCTATTTTATGGTAGTCAGAACATCCTAATATACCATGTACCGTCCGACCTGCAAGGATGGACGTTGTCCCTTAAAAACAATAGATTTCTTGGATTTCCATATCACTTTGAAGACTGTAGAAATAACCATGATGAACATCGTCCTAATCAGTTCACTAAGTTGTGCTTGCTGGACCGATGTCAACAGTGCCTCCATTTCATGCAAATCAATATTCACACCGAAAGCATCCTGAATGTGCGACCAGAACCTCCAAGAGAAACTACAAGAGAAGAAGATATATGAGATAGATTCCTTATCCCAAAGACATATGATGGATGAATATTCCAATTGGATTCTAGTTTTTTGGAGCATGCTATGCACCAACAACCTGTTTTCCACAGCCTCCTAAGCAATAGGTAATAGGAGGGTGCAATAAAACAGACTCAGAATATCCTTATCCACGTAGGCATAGATGATATAGCATCACACATGTTCCTGTAGCATTCCATATAAGAGAAGAACCCATTGGTGTTGGGATTCCAAATGAGGGTGTCAATATCAGTGTAAATATAGACCTAACATTTGAGGCAGATATCCACAGGTAGGTATCTCTGAAAATTAGTAGATGATGTTGAATCAACAATAGTAAGGTTCTTCATGGAAGGAGACATCACTATAAATTCATTAAGGGGTTTTCATAGAAAGGTGTAGACCAAGAATTGATAGTAGATTGCCTACACACTATCGAGTTCGAGAAGCACATGTGCTCTAAATAAGAATGTCTAAGTACTGGCCATATAGAAGAGAAAACATGCCTGGAAAATCTATTCTGCAAATTCCCAAGAAACCTATGGGAGAGGAATTACAGATTCAGGTCATTGAATGTGAGTACGTTCCATGTTAATTTACTAATAAAGGCATCATTAAAGATCATAGGATCCTTGAATCCCATGCCCCCAATGTCAATGGGATTTATACAATCCTTCCAAGAAATGTTGAAGAGTTTCCTATCATGAATGGATCCAGTCCAGATAAAATTTCATATAAAACTTGAAACTCCTTGAGAAGATATCTAGGACATCTGTAGATAAATAAATCATAAAAAAACATTGAGGTGATCACAAACATTCATAGTACAAAATAGATTAAAATTTTAGTTAAAATTAATAAAAAATTGATGCGAGTTTTATAAAGTGTGTAAAAAACTTATGAAAACTTTACTAAGAAAGTTACGATAGATTAACATTAATTGTAAATGGATTTTTAATCAAACTCAAGATATCTACAGTTTTAACCAACGATAATGGTATGTATTCCTTTACCATGGAATCCCTCAATACTAAGATCAGAACATCTTTAGTTTCCCTAGCTTTAAGAAACCACAATCAGCAAGATCAGAATCTTTTTCTTCCTAAACCTCAAAATACATCGATCACACCTCATAAATCACAATGAATATGAAAGAAAATAACAAATGGGACTTTAAAAAGTCCTAAAAAATGGATGAATTTAGTAAAACTCTATAAAAAATAAAATAAGAATTCACTCAAAAAAATATGAAAATTCTTCACAACACCTTTAGATAGCCTGGCTAACATGGTTCCTCCTCCTCAAATATAGTTTCTATTTATAGTGATTTCTTCAATAGTCATATTTTTCATTGTTCATATTTGGTTGAAACAACATCAAAAAAACTCTTCTTCACTAGAAATGGTTCATCACATATTCTTCATCTGATGATTGATTTTGATGAAGTAGCATTACAATTCTTGAAAGGTTGTGTCTGGTAGAATAAAGTTTATTTGTTTGATGGATTTAATATTATTTAACTGGTAAAATGGAATTTATTCATAAAGTAGGTTTTATAGAAGTTCATATAGAACGTATGTCTACCAAATACTGATAATGTTCTCCCGGTAGTCATGTAAAACTTCCTACAAAGGGAATTTATTATAATAAGTCTTCTATAATTTATAAATCTGCATTCAATGATGTTTTTAATCACTCATATGATGTATGGAATACATGTACATACGATCAATTAAAAAACTTCATCCAATGGATAGATCATTCTATGTTTGGTAAGAAACAATTATTTTCTATAAATAAATTTAAAAAAATAGGAAATATAAAAGTTAGTAAAGTATAAACTATTTTTGGAAGTGGTTTGTGATTTTTCAAAATAATTTTTTAAAGTGTTGAAAGAAAAATTTCTAATCAACATTAATCGTGTCTTAAACATGTAATATTAATGATATCATTACTTACCACTTACACAGTCTGGTATATAAGATAAATATCCATATTCAACTTTAGTTTAAAGTATCATTATTAGTGGGATAACATCTATGTTAACTCTGATGGATGTAAACAATATGATAGTAAATTAAATTGGTTTTATTAGTTTTATTCTAACCAAAATGGGAAATTTTTCTTTGAAAACCAACATTTACCAATTTTTATAAATCCATAATGTTGTTCTTGATTTTTATACCAAAACTTTTCACTATAAATTGACTCTATATAATTATATTATTTTAATAAAATATATTGAAACTATAATAATATATCTTCCCAAAATATAGATTTCTAAAGTGAAACATTTCAAATCATCAAAACCAAAATGTAAGTTTTCCTAGAAGTAGATTTTATGTATATAAATCGACTTTTCAAAGGGTTAAATATTTAAGTGGGTATCCTAAATTAAATATTTAAACTACCTTAAACTCTTTATTACGAATTAATATAGTATTTATAGGCTAAGTATGGTATTAAGCATGGTCTATCACTGGTAAACTCTTAATAGACAATAGTTTCTTCTGATTTGAGAATTACAGCCTTGTTTGGATAGGTTATAAAGAACTGTTATTTATTGTTACTTGGGTTATTAAGAGAAATTATTAGTTATGAGAAACCTCATGTCGTTCTTAGTTCCATGTTTTTCTATAAAATAATGAAACTTTAATTGACACCAATCCCATAACTTATGTATGGAATGTCCTACATCTTGAGGTTCCATGATATATGAAGTGTACTAGTTTTTAATATGTTTTATTTTATATCTATTTACTTGATTTCTATACATGATATAATTTTTTGGAATTTGATGTAGCTTTATTTCATATTTATTTGTATCTTCTCATGATTATAAATTCACTACATTGTTATACCAATCATATTGACTAACACTATTAGGGATAATTATCTTGAGGATAGATTGGTATATTGTGCTATATATATCTTGAGCTGGCATTAATTATTAGATAAGTTTTGTGAAGAGTCACAAATAAATGATCATGTGGGTCCTAATAATTATTATTTAAGATGATCTATAATTTTTTG
This sequence comes from Viscum album, assembly GCA_963277665.1. NCBI lineage: Eukaryota > Viridiplantae > Streptophyta > Magnoliopsida > Santalales > Viscaceae > Viscum > Viscum album. Next base: position 2,095,482,401 of record OY728132.1, on the reverse strand, counting down.
GAACTTATTATACCCATTCCCATATTCCCTCAGATGGGCTACAAGATTTCCATCATTGGATACGTCTAATTCTCATACTCAGGATGGGTATCTAAGACACTAACCTCTTTGTATATATCTAATAATCTGGTTGGGTGAATATGTGTACATTTATGATATACTCTAGGGAATATGAAATGACCCAAACGTTTTCAATGATAATTGTTTCCTAAAATTGTATGTTATATTATTTTATACACAATAAAACTATATATCAATGATAATGAAGTGAGAATAAATTTAAATGTGACCATCAATTTTCGACCGTTATATGAATTTTTGTCAATTATGGACATTAGTTAATATGATCATTGGAAAATATACTCTTTATAATAATCTTAATGTTATAATTAGTCTTTATAAGTAGAAATGTCAAAGGATAATTAATGAAGAAAGGAGAAACAATGGCCTCAACCAGGAGAGTTGTGCCTTACAAAGCCCATTTTTTGGAACTTGGGAGGGAGGTAGCATCATTGGGATTCTATCTTGACTAAGACAAAGCTTAGATTCAACATCTTAGGCTTGAAAGAAATCACTTATAGGAGAAGTTCAAGTTAGTGGAAATTACCACTCTGGTGATATTAACCGAGCCAACCCATGAGTCTTTCACCATTGTACACCTCACCCTTAGGACGTATGTTGGTGTAATAATGGGTTATGTTTCAAGACCCAAGTTACTTATAGTGAAATCATTTTTTATAAATAAAATTTTTATTCCATCATTTCTGTTTTAAGAATAGTTTCTCTTAAAAAAATGAGATGGAATTTGATAAATTGATTTTTCTATCATAAATTGTACTTTTTAGAAAAGATATAATTATTATAATAAACTAAGGTATTATGAATAATATTTATTTTAAGTAAATAATATGATTAAATCTCTATTATTTAAACATAAATGATAAAATAATTTTATCTTTTTCAAGTGTCAAAAATTTTACTATACATTTTCAATCCGATATTATCTTTAATAAATAATGATTTTTATATTCAAAAGCATATTCTCACCGTTATAGAATTATTGTGATAAAATAAATATCATTTTTGAAATCAGAAGGTCAAAATTAGGTCAGACTAAATTTATGATAATTTTCTAATGTATTTTATTTTCTTAGGAATAGTAAAAAATAGTTTGATTTTCTCGGTGTGTTTAATGAAATCATAATTTTGTCATCATTTTGGGATCAAAATATATATTCATATGAAAAAATATAAGAGTGGGCGAATTGTAAGTTTAAAACCCTTTATTTTTAACCTTAAAAGAACCTAGTTTAAAAGTATTTAAAATAAATGAATTCAAAAAACCACTTAAAAGGAAAAACAGACTGCCCTTTGGGTATGTTTAAAAAAATATCATAATTAGGTTGATTTTGATATATAGTCCATAGGTTATATTTAATCGTATTCATAGTAACATTGTAAGTATCGTAATCATTGTGGTTACAATAACAAAAAAAATGATTCCATCATAAAGCATATAAAATTATACATGTTAAAAAAATTAATCATAATCTCAAAAAATGTAATCACAATGTAATACAAAAGTATTGAAATATGTTTAATTATGATAAACATAATACAAAATAGAAAAATGAATATAAAAAACAATTCAATTTATATTACAATAAGAGTGGAAATAAAATACAAGTAAATGAATAAAAATATTTTAACCCAAAGAGAAGGTTATGAAATAACCTAGGATATAGATCCATTGATTTATAGTTTCAAGAAAATTTTTCTTACTCACACCAAGGCAAGCCCTCGACATGATGATCGGATTTAGTATGTCTGCATATCCTTATAATCCCTCGATCAAGAAGGTAATTGGTACCTTTATCTTCCTAGCCTTGTAAGCCCTAGATTTTCAAATGATCAGCACCACTATATTCCTATCCATGGAATCTCTCAATTGTAATCAAAATTATCCGCATCTCACAAAGAAAAACAAACTCTTGAAAGTTACAAGTATATAGAATAAGTAGTTCACAACTTGTAAACAATCATAGTTTTCGCACATAGTTGGTTTGGTAGAGATCTTGCACAGTGTCTTGAATTCATCTTCTACCTAATATATTTCAAATAGAATGGTATTTATAAGCCTTTGTACCAATGCTCATATTGATCTCCAATAGTCGGATTTTCTCTTAGATCCTCAAAGGGACTTGGAAAACTATCACTTTAATGGTCATATTGAAATGAAAATCACGAAATCATTTTGATTGGCATATAATACATGACATTTTGTTGATTTAAAATAAATTATTTCATTACAATACAATTTTATAGGTGTAATAAAAAATTAGTCTAATGATTTCTACTACGAGAGATAGTACAATTTATATCATTATGAAAATATTGTCAATATGAAAGACTATAAAGTGCATATGATATGAATCGTATTCAGTGTGTATGATATAAATCGTATTCAGTGTGTATGATATAAATCATATTCGGGATTGTTACAATAATCATGGAATGAATTATTACTGCAATTCTTATGACTATTATTTTTATCATAAAAACTTCTGATAATCGTAATGATAAAATATAAATGGATTTTTGTAAAACAAAGTCTGATAAAAATTATTTTGACATAAAAGAGTATTTAATTGAGTATTTAAGAAATAGTTTATGATTTTCAAAACAAAAGTAAAATAAAGTCAAAACGTGTCTTTTTAATTGACAATCTCTCCCTTTTTCGAAAGAAAAAACCAGAATACTTAAATAGAAAATTACTTAGTAAAATTCAAGTTCAAAAAGAGTTTAAATAAATTTATGTATTTTGAAGTAAACAAGTATTCTTATCTATCTTTGAGTTTAAAAACTCTTATAAATATGATATTGAATATTAATAACTCCCCCTTAGGTTAAAAAATCACTAAGGATCATAATATCATTCTTTTAGGAAATTTTAATACCCCTTACTAAAGCATTCTCCCCCTGTATATATCATTCTCTCTTTTTAAACGAAATTCCTTCCCCTGTCTACATCATTCTACCACTTTGTGATTTAGAAAAAATGAATAGGGAATGTCCTATAATTCCTGAAAAGGGTTAGAGAAACAAAAATATATGAAGTAATAAATAATTTTATCATCTTGAATAAGTGAAATAAAATTCATCCAAATGAGTTCTGGTAGCATCATCTTCCAAATTCTGGTTACTATCTTTATCAGATTTGGCCGCTTCCGGTTTATCTAAAATGTGAGTGACTTTATCATCTTGGATTCCCTGAGTAGCTTTATTTGAAGAATCTACTCCTGGGGATGGTAATTTTCATGAAATATATTCTAAATATCGTTTTGTTATTATGTCATAATGATATTTCTCTTTTTGACCAACCACTTTTTCATTGCCATCTTCTTTATTTTCTTCTTCTTTATTTCTTTTGTTTCCTCTCTTTATTTCTCTTTAGTTTTATCTTCCTCTTCACTACGATACTTGTATATCTATCTCATTTCACTACCTTCTTTATCTTATGAAGATTTTTCTTGAGCATCCTTTGGTGGATCTGATTCTTCACTTATTTTATGTTTATTATTTCCCTTGTCTTAGACAGAGGGAGTAACTAAATCTTCATGAATTTATTCCCTAATAAAAATTCCAACACATGACTTTTTAACATTTTTTAATAGATTATCAATATCAAAGACATCATAATTTTTCATTTTCAACTTCCTTTTCTTCTCTTCTTCTACAAATTCTTCATTAGTACTAATTCTTTTAGTAAGAGTTTCAACAGGGTTAAGAAAAAACTATGGGTCACTTTATTTTCATTCAAAATGATCCTTTCTCCATTTGGAAGTGATTTCATCTGTTTTCTTTGGTTTCTTTTGTTTGAAAGAATAATCAGTCTTAGATTTCTTTTGTTTCTTACAAAAAATTGGAACTAATTGTTTTTTAATACCCTAACTTCCTCTAATAACTTCTTTTGAAACTTCAATTCCCGCATCATTCGCAAATTAATTTCATTCTAAATCAAAATGAAATTTCAACATTTTTATTTTATCATCATAAATCTATGGGACTTTTATATTACTTGGTACTGATTTGATTTCAATATTATAACACCTCAAGATTTTAGATATAAACTTACATAGAATCACTAGAAGCATAATCAATTGTGACTTAATTGCACTAGACATTAAATTTTCTATGGTTACGAAGATATAACTCATAAAATTTAGCTTCTTGAAATTAAAAAAGTAATCTAGAATAAAAACATCTGAGACATTTAAAGTTTACCTATAACCATTTCGAGTAATTAAAAAGCCTATTATTCAATGGGATATAAGAATAGTGTCAGATAATAGATGAGTAGTTTTCCTTTTATCCTTATGAATCTAAAAAATAGATTCCATGGATCTTTTATTATTGAAGGTGAATTTTTATTTCAATAGCTTATGATAATGGAAAAAGGTTCACCCTCTGGTGATACACCAATGAAAATATTCACTTGTTTTACTGACATGCTAATTTCTTTATTATGCATGTGAAATGATACTTTAAAATTGTTATCAATATTCAAAGAACTATAAATTTGTATAACTTTATCATTGATAATAGGATCTAGATTGGTGTTGTTTGTTTCTATGAAAACAGATTCCCATCCCTAAAACTTGACAATCATTTCCAAGGATGAATCATACTTATCATAAAAATATCTTCTTACTAACCTGTATATGAAGAACTTTATGGTGGAGAAATACTTCAAAGCCATGGAATCCATTAATGTTGGAGAATATTTCATTTATTCTAACATGAGTATGATAAAATCTCTGAGGAAGCTAACATTCAGACTCGGCTACTTGAAGGGAAGTAGAGGTTCGACAAAAAGATGAGAAAAATCGATGTGGGACAAGGTAGGTGATGCCCGATTATATAGGCAAACAAAAGTGACCATTGAGATTTTAGAGTTCATATTTGATCAAAAAGATTCGATGGTTGAGAAAATTGAAATCTTTAGGTTTTTTTTAATATCATATTCATCATGAATCTAAAAATGTTTTAAAAGAAAATAAAATACCAACAAAAATATTTTAATTTAAAATTTTTAAGGTAAGAAATCATAACTTTCAGAGCCTCAATACAAATTTATTGGTTTTGAAATTTTTCTCTTTCAATTTTTTTGAGCTTTTTTTAAAAAAATTGGTTATGAAAAACCAATTTTGTACAAAAAATTTGAGTACAAAATTTTTTTTCTGAGTAAAATAAATTTGAGTATAAAAAATTTCTAAGAATGAAAATTTTGATTTTGAAAAATTTGAGTATGAAAAATTATGATCACTAAAATAAGTATAAATTATTTTTAAAAAATATGAGTGAGAAAAATATATTAAGTGTGATAAATATTTTAGAAAAAAAATAGTAAATCATCATAAATATGTACTTTCTTTTTGAAAAATAGTAACTTAATGTAAAGATATTGTTTAAGAAAGTAATAGATATGAATGATTACTTTATAGTTATCATTCCTTGCTTCTATTTAATTTATTCAAATCTATTGGAAGGTAATATTTTTGTAAAAATAATAGAAAGTTGTTGTTACATTCCAATAGATTTTAAAATGATATCTACTTTAAGTGTGTGATCCCTAATGAAGTGATGCCTAATATCTATGTGCTTTTCATGATAGTGATGTGCAAGTTTTTACTTAAAGCTATGGAAGTAGTGTTATCACATATTATTTGAGTTTTATGAAAACTCATGCCATAATTAGTGAGTGTCTGTTGCGTCCACAACCCTTGAGCAGAACAACTACCATCTACCACATATTCAACTTCTATAGTGGAAAATGATACCGATTGTGGTTTATTACGAGACTAAAAAACTAATAAATCTCCTAAAAAATGATAGGTTACGGATTTACTTTTTCTATCCATTCTACATCCATCAAATTCATCATCAGAAAAAAAATCAAAATCATTTCTAGAATAATACAATAGTTCTAAATCCATGGTTCCCTTTAGATAATAAAAAATTATTTTTATATCTTTTAAATGGTATTATTTTTAATTTTATTTATACCTTCCACATAAGAATATAGAAAATATTAAGTCTGGATTAATAGATGTTAAGTATAGTAAACATCTTATCATGCCTCTAAGAGTTTTTTGATCAACTGGTTTCCCAGCTTCATCAAGATCACTTGTTATTGAGGTATCAGTTGGAGTACTAATACTTTTGGTATTGTCATATCCTTACATTTTAAGAATATATTTAATATAATTATTTTGAGATATATAAGTTACTTATAGTTTTTGATAAATTTGAAGGACAATAAATAATTTTATCTCACCCATAATACTCATTTAAAACACAAATTTCATAAGATTTTCAAAAGTAATTATTAAAGATTGCGGAGATAATCTGAATATAATTTCATCGACATAAATTTGAACAATAAAAACATTTTTTTGTTTCTTTATGAAAAGATTTGGATCAGCGGTTTCCTTAACAGAATTATTTTGTAACAAAAGTATTATTAGTCTATCATTCTAGGCTCCAGGGGATTTTTATGTCTATATAAAGCTTTAGTAAGTTTAAAAACATAGTCAGGATATTTTGTATCATTAAATCCCTGAAGTTATTCAACAAAAACATCCTCTTGAACATATTCGTTAAGGAAAGAACACTTTACATCCATTTTTAAAAGTTTAAAATTAGAGAATTCTCAAAGGCTAATAGAATTCGAATATATTCAAGTCTAGATACCAAAGTATAGGTTTGTTCATAATCTATTCCCACTTGTTGATTATAACCTTTAGCAACAAGTATTTATTTATTTCTTATTATTATTCCATTTTCATCACTTTTGTTTCTGAAAACCCATTTTACTCCAATTATAGAGGCTTATTTAGGTCTTTCAAACAAGTTCCAGACCTTATTCTTTTTGAATTCATTTAGTTCAACTTTCATTTCCTTAATCCAGTCTTCATCAATTAAATCCTCATCAGGACTATTTTTTTTGAATTGAGAAATGAATTATAGATATTATACATCATTTCTCAAAGAATATATAGCCCTTATGGGTTGATTTACATCACCAATGATTCAATCACTAGGATGATTCATAACAAACAACTGACAAGGATTTTGTAAAACATGTTTATCAACATAGGGTAGAAAGTCTCTTGAAGTGAATACTTCAAAAATAATTTCTTGAGTATTCATCTTATTAGAATATTTTTCTATCATAGTTTGATAATCAGTTTTTGGAAAACACAATAGATGATGTAGTTTTGGATTGTTTATAAACAAAATGATCGGTTTCATTAAATTTGACAAGTTTTATTTCCTCAACAGTACAATAATTTTTTATTATAAACTCTATAAGACTTAAAAGTAGTGGCATAGCCTAAGAATATACCTTCATCATATTTGGGTGTGATTTTTTGTAAATTATCTTTTGTATTCAAAATGAATAATTTGAATCCAAATACTCTAAAGTATGAAACTTTTGGTTTTCAGCATTTCCGTAACTCATAAAGTGTTTTCTTAAGAAATGACCTAATTATAACTCAATTTATTTTATAAAAGTTGTACTAACACCTTCATCCCAAAGTGTTTAGAAACTGAGTATTCACTTAACATGTTTCTTGTTATTTCATGAAGAATTTGATTTCTTATTCCAACAACACCATTTTTTAGGATTTCTAAGAGTTGTAAAGTTATAATTAATTCCTTTCTTACTATAAAAAGTTTCAAAATCAGAATTTAAAAAATCTTCACCATGATCACTATGAATAGTTATCAATGGAAGGTTTTTCTCATATTTGAATTTATCTACCAATGTTTTAAAATAACAAAAGGCTTCATATTTCTTTACTATAGAATAGACCCATGTATATCTAGTGTAGTCATCAATTAAAACAAATACATAGTACTTTCCTCTGGTACTTATAATTTTTGTGGCACTGAATAAATTCATGTACACTAACTATAAAGCATAATTTGTTGAAACTTTACTAATTGATTTAAATATTGACTTATGTTTCTTTCCATATTGACAAGAGTCACAGAATTTTGAATAATCAAATTAATGTTCTAGTATATCCTCAACAAGTCTTTTATTAGTTAATTTTCATAAGTTTCTATGATTATAATGTCCTAAAATTATATTTCATAGCCAAGATTGATCTTCCATTGCACTAAGGTAAGGTAATTCTTAGATCCTAAGGTATTATAAATTTAGTGTGTAAACATTCTTATGCCGATGGGAAGAATGAATGAATTTATCCTTGGAATTGTGTACTACACAGCTATCATTCCTAAAATTCATAGGTTAACCTTCACCATGTAATTTAATTATACTTATATGGTTGTTCTTAAGACCTTTTACAAATTAAAAATTTAAAATTAAGGCTTTTCCAAGAAGACCAATGTTACTTATACCAATAACATTTCCTTGAGCATTGTCTTCAAAGGTAACTCTTACACCTTTCATTTTAATAATCTTATAAAAGAAGTCTTTTTTACAATTCATATTCTAGGAATAATCACTATCCATGTACCATATATTCTTGTTAATGTTTCTCCCTTTTTTCATTAAAGAAAAAACAATTATACTTTTGGAACTCAACCCATCCTGGGTACGGAAATGTTAGTAATAAGATTTTGGGAATCCACTTTAGTTTTGAAAAATGGGAATTTTAGAAATCCAATGGTTGAATTTTATTTTGAAGAAAATTTTTATTCCAATGACCTCCAATTTGAAATTTTGTGAAAAATGGATCATTTTCAAGAACAAAATATTTTTTACTAAAAATAGTTTTGAATGAGTATATCTCATTCCTAAACTATTACCATGTGGACAGAGTTGTTTGTAAATTTTATCAAATTCTTCCTTACTAGTGGTAAATTTTAATAATAGTTTCTTTGAATAAAAAATTTTATACTTTAGTTTTATAACTAAATTCTTATCCACATTAGTATTAGTTTTAGAATTGACTTTTTTTTCTAAAACATTTTTCACAGAAATGACTTCTTTAAAATATTTAGAAAGATTATCCTTTTTAGAATTAGCTTTTTCAAGGTTTTTAGAAATAGAATTAATTTCAAAAAAATATTATCGAGATCTTTTGAGAGATATGATACTTATTTTTTAAAAACATTTATTCTACTATTTTCTTACTCAATTTTCTTACTTCCTTTATAATTTTTATTTTCAAGAAATTTAGAAAATCTGGAGACTTATTCATATAAAGGTAATAAATTATCTTTTGCTGGTGTATTTTCTTCATAAAAAGAAATATAACCTTTATCACCATGATAGTTTTCATTTAAACACATATTTGTTAAAGAATTAGAAGATTGTAACTTATCCATAATACATTGATTTTCATAAGTTATTCTATCATAGAGTCCAATATTCTTCTATCTAGAATTTTCAATGTCTGAAGAATCATCATAATAATCTCTTCCACTAGCACTCCCTGAGTCATTAGATTTCCATAATTTCTTTTCTTTTAGATAGTAATACTTTTTTTGATATCTATTTGTATTTATTTCCTTTATATCTTTTATTCTGAGTTTTGAATAGTCGGTTCTTATATGTCTAGCTCTTTTACATTCATAACAAGTAACTTCATAATCTTTAATTTCATTCATTTCCTAAATACATTTCTTGTACCGATACTAAAAATAAATTTTTACAAAAATATTTCTTATTCTTCAATCTAGATTATCCAAATGATTCTTAGAATATTGAGAATCACTTGAGTCTTATTGAATAACAATATTATTTTTCTTTGACGACATAACTAACTTTTCAGTAGCTTGAGATTTCATTTTATTTTAAGTATAAGTAAATACAAATCCACCATTCTTCTTTTTGACTTTCTCTGCGTCTCTTTTAAATCTATTCTCTTATTTCAAAAGAGTTAAAAAAATATCATAAATAGTAATATTAGTAATCTTTCTTGATTCATCAATTTTTGTTATCTTTGATTCCCATTCATTTCTCATAATATCTATAATATTTTCAGCAAGGATCTCATCATCTAACCCTTTTTCACCCATAGCTTGTAATCTATTCAAAATTGTCGTGAACCTTTTTTTAGCATTATCAACATGTTCTCTATAAAGGAATTAAAAATCTTGATAATATGTTCCAAGCATGGATCTTCTTATTTCAGCAACTTTAGATGTACTAAAATGAGTAATCTCAAGATTCTTCCAAATATTGTTGACTACTTCACAAGATAAAATCTGGTTATATATATTTCTAGTCATAGAAAAAAGGTTATGTACCTTAAAATTCATTTGACATTCCTAAATCTCTTGATTAGTAAAGGTTATAACTTCTTTGTCAAGAATTTTAGTCTCCGGTCAGCATAACAAAGTTATCAACTCTAGTTTTGATTACAAAGGTATTCATTCTATCTCTCCAGTTTTTATAACCATTACCATAAAAAATTGATGGTCTGGTTGAATATAGACTATCTCGAGAACCAACATTTAGTCCTTCCATCTTTGAAACAATAAAAAAATTCTTTTTCTACAATACACATTTGTTTAAAAAGTATTTAAAAGATAAAAGTTTATAAAATAAATAAAACTAAGTTGAAAATAGAATTAAACAATTAGTAAGTAAAATAAGTGGAATCCTCCTCTAATACCAAATGTGGGTATCATTATTACAGATACTTAACTCTAATACTAATTGTTGGATTGGAATGTATATGCAGATGAAAAAATACAAGATGGTGAATTGTATGTTTAAAAACAATATTTTTTAACCTTAATAAAATTTAGTTTAAAAGGATTTAAACTAAAGGAATTCACAAAACCTATTATAAAGAAAAATAGGCTAGTACTTAGGACTTCTTAAAAATATATCATAATCAGTTTGATTCTGATATGTATTCCATATGTCGTATTTAATCATATTCACTTTAATTGTGGTAAGTATCCTAATCACAATGGTTATAATAACAAAATAATTATTCTATCATAAATAATATAAAATCATATTGGGTAAAAAAATTAATCGTAATCGCAAAAATAGTAATCAAAATGTAATACAAAAGTGTCATAATATGATCAATTATGATAAATAGAATAAAAAATATAAAAGTGTATATATAAAACAATTCACTTTCTATTACAATAGCAGCAGAAATAAAATGAAAGTAAATAAATACAATTCTTTTAACCCAAAGATAATGGTATCCAATAACCTAGGATAAAGGTCCCTTTATTTATAATTTCAAGAAAGTATGTCTTACCCACACTAGGGTAAGCCCTCGATACGATGATCGACTGTAGTCGGTCTTCTTATCCCTAGTATCCCTCGATCAAGAAGGTGATCAGAACCTCTTTCTACCATGCCTTAGAATCCCTCAATTTTCAAAATATCAGCACCACTATCTTTCTATCAACATAAGCCCTTAATCATAATCACAACGATCAACATTGTAAAAAGAAAAAAACTCTTAAATTTTAAAAGTATATGGAACAAGAAGTTTATAACGTGTAAACAATCAGAGTTTCCACACATGGTAGGTTTGGCAGAGCTCTTGCATAATATCTCAAATTCAGCTTCTACCTAAGCTCTTTCAAATGACCCGTTATTTATAAGCCTTCATCCTAATGGTCATATTGATCTCCAATGATCGAATTTTCTTAGGGAATCTCAGAGATACTTGGACACCTATCACTGTAATGGTCATATTGAAACTGAAATCATGACATCATTTTGATTTAAAACAAATTCTTTCATTATGATACAATTTTCTGGGTACAATAAAAACTGAGTCTAATGATTTACATTACAAGAGTTAGTACAATTTATATCACTACAAAAATATTTTTATTATGAAATATAGCACAGTGTGTACAATATGAATCGTATTCGGTGTGTATGATATAAATCTTATTCGGCCTGTATGATATAAATCATATTTGGGATCGTTACGATGATCATGAAATGAATTATTAATAAAATTATTATGAGTATGATTTTTATCATAATAACTTATGGAAATTGTAATGAAAAAATATGAATTTATTTTTATAAAACAAAGTTTGATAAAAATTATTTCCACATAAAAGAGTTTGTAATTGAGTGTTTAAGAAAGAGTTTGTGATTTTCACAATATAAGAATTAAAAAAGTTTAAAAGATACTTTTGACTTATAAATAATGATGTAATAACTAATTAACCACAATAAAAGAATTAAAATATGTTATTTTATTAATATAAATTATTTTAATATATTTTAATCAATTTCAAAATATAAAATTCACTTTCCAAATTATTTAATGGAACCTTTAACTTTAAAAATGTTATTTTGTGAAAAAATTAATTTTCCTTTCCAAAATAAGTAATATAAAATTATGGTTGACTATTTTGGATTATAATAAAAAACTTTTTTCATATGTTTCTAATCCCATGGGAAATACCATGGGAAATCCCATGGTTTTTCATTTACCACTACCTAGGTGTCCAGTACCTTTATTTATAAGGTAATAAAAAAATCCTCCACTATTTCTATAAAGACCCACCCATTTCTGAATTTCAATCCACTCCAAATTCATCCTCCATGAATCTATAATAGATTTACATCCCAAAGAGTCCACCCAAGGTTTCCTCAATTCCCCAATGTCTCAATCCTCAATATTTAGGAACCACTCTTCCAGGTAAGCTAAATACCAACTTCTCTTTTCCTTTCAAGATCCCCTTTTATGCGTTATGTATATAAAATTTCCAACAATAAGTCTTATTTCCAATTTATATTATCCATTTAATATATTAATATTATATTGTGAATTTTATACTCATGTCCCCTCTATTTTTACCCTTTTCTAAAACCATGTTTTATACACATTTTTTTGCTAATTTTACTTCTAAAAAATTTTCTCTTCTCCTCAATAAATTACCTTTTATTTTCTTTTTTTGAAAACACAAACCTCGTTATTTTCCAGGGGTATTCACAAAGATATAAAAATGATTTATTTCATTCTTTAATTGACATAAATTAAACCCTCATTCCCTTTCTGGGGGTTATAAATGACATAAAGATCTTGTCTTTAACGACTTTTTAAAATGCCATGATTTTTATATGAAACATGTTTCTTTTATTATCTATAGGTTATTTATGAAATTTTTTATTATGTTTTATGAGTCTCACATTAATTAATACATATGAATTCTTAAAAATATTAGTTCTCTAATGTATTGGTTAAAGAATTAAATCTCTATAGATGACATGTTTTATGATACCTTGGTGAATAACCCTAGTAATATTTATTACACCTTGGTTAAAAACCATGGTGATATGATTATGAATTTATCATTTAAATTTAGTATCCAAATTTCCATGTTATGATTCAAGTTATTTTTATTATGATATTCCCCTTTTCCTTTTCTCAGGCCTTTATTATATTCCTCAAGTTCTTATTGATATTTCTCAGGATCACATGTAAACTATTTTCCTTAATTTCCCATACTAGGACTTATGCTAACCATTTAATTTTATGTATGTCCCTAGGTTATGATATGTAGTAAATTTACAAAGGATGAAACTATGATGAAGCCTTTCAAGTTGATTAGAAAAAAAGTATGTTTTCATGTATTATTTACCTTGTTTCTAGGAAACTAATCTTTAAAAGATCATCAATTTTGTATAATGTAACTAAAAAATTATGTATAAAAATTTGGGATTACTTAATTGGTATCAAATGATAGTTTATTTATTTTTTGGAAATTAGGATTTAAAAACATTAGTAAGAACCTTAGGAATAAGTTAAAATGTATGAAAACATCCCAGTATTTTGGTGAAATATTAGGTAAGTGGTTTCTGAACAAAAAAATCCCTATCTAGATACAAACAAGTGGATGTGGATCTGCCACAGATGTATCTAGGGGTAAAACCTGAAAAAACTACTTCAAGATGGACTAAAATGGAAACTGGTGCATGAAAATGGGTTTTTTTTCACTCCTAGTATGACACTTTTGGGGGATATGTTTTGTTAATCACAATATTGTTATAAACCAATATAAAGTATTTATAGAAAATTTAATTATTGTTAAAGAATAAAAAAATTTATCATGATTATTTAAGACATAATATTACATTAAAATAATAATATTATTAAAAGAAACACGTTTCTCACTATGTTTTTTATTTTATAAAATATTTGTAAATAATAGGAATTATGTAAATGGAGAGTGCAATGGACCAATAATTGACAGCCCTTCGATGGAATCTGGAATAGAAAAATTTATCAAAATGATGAATCAACTAACACAAGTTATGAAAAATAACATGATTCCAATGGACATTCTCCTCAAAGGGGGAAACTTTCTATTAAGTCCTTTATGCATCAACAACCACCTTAATTCAGTGAATCTAACAACCCATTGATTTATGAACAATGGATAAGTTCTATATAAAAGTTATTTTATGTACTCCATTGTTCGGAGTAAGAGAAATCTGCCCTGGCTGTGTACCGCTTAGAGGGATAAGCTGATCAGTGGTGGGCACTGGTTAAAAACACAAATCCAAGAAGGGTGATTAAAGCTGTGGAGTGAGAATAGTTCAAGGGAAACTTTTTCAAAAAATATTTCCCCCATTTGATGTGAACGAAAATATAGAAGGAATTATTTGAGATATTGTAGAGGGAAAATAAATCTATATTTATATATGAGATGAACATTACAAGTATTTCTTTCTATACTTATATCTTTTTCAGGGATCCTAATGGAAAGATTGAAAGATTATTCAGTAGACTAAGACCCCATCTACAAAATAATCTTTCCAATTGAGACAATGACAGTTATGAGTAGATAGTGTGAAGTGTTATAAAGGTTGAACTAGAGTTCAAAGACATTTATTAGTCCAATATATTGAATAAAAAGATGAGATGAATGGATCCAATATTAGGAAGTAACATTGATCATGGAAGAGGAGGAAAGTAAGTGAAACTTTTCTTATACAATAAATGTGTGAAGAAGAATTTATGGAACTGCTTTCATAGGACCATGAAATGTTACAATTGAGTAAGAGATGGCCATATTTTTAGGAACTATTATAGTGAGGTGAAGCCTCAACTTCTCAAAACTAAAAAAAAGGGAGGGGGTATATGCCTAGCTTGAAGTCCAATGCTTTAGGTGTGTAAATATTGGGTACTTTTCCAATAACTATCTAAATCAGATGTTAATAGAGGGGAATCACCATCAACCTCAACATAGGCCAAGGGAAATTTTTTTGGGTTTTTCTATCCCAATAGATTAAGTTGAAGCTCCAAATGATGTGGTGGTGGGTACTCTCTTTTTTCTCTCAAATCTAGCAATTAATGTTTTATTCTAGTTCTATGCATTCCTTAACTTCCTCAAAGTTTGAAAATAATATAGAATCACTCTATGAACTACTAAAAAATAGAATTATCAGTCAAGACTCATAGAGGTATTATCCAAGAATAAATAGTGTATATAAACTCTTGTATTCACTTTTGTGAGAATAATATGATCACAAATCTAGTAGTCATTCCCATGATGGAATTTGACATTGTATTAGGGATAGACTAGCTCTCAATGTATAATACTAATATCAACTACATAAGAAAGTAAATATTAGTAGTCTTGAATGGAAAACATATAGTTGTTTTCGAAGTAGAGATTTCACAACCTGATATTTGTGAAGAAGCACCTCTTGTAGCCTTCTTTATGGAGATGATCAGTGAAAATAAAGAAAGAAATAAAAGTATATGAATGGAGAATGTCCACATAATTTAGGAATAAATTGATGTATTTATTGAGGATTTACCTAGACCACCCCAAAAAAGATAGGTAGAGTTATCTATTAAACTCATGCTAGGATCCAAGATAGTATCAAAGACCCTATATAGAATGTAAAATGTGGAGCATGAAGAATTAAAGAAACTACTCCATAATTTTTGGCGAAGTGGTTTATCTGAATAAGTGTTTCTCTTGGGAGGAATATGTTCTATTTGTGAAGAGGAGGAAGGGATCAATGTGGATATACATTGATTATAGAGAATATAGCAATATAACATTGAATAAAAAGTACACTCTTCCAAATATTTATGATTTATTTAACCAACTTTATGGGGCACAATTCATCTCCAAAATTGATCTTTGAAAATTTTTATCATTAATTGAGGTTGAAGAAATAAGATATTCCAAATACTGCCTTCTGGTAAAGATATAGGTAATATGAGTTTGTTTTAATTCCCTTCATCTTAACTAAATCTCCCGCTATATTTATGGATTTTATTAATAGAGTCTTTAAGAACTACCTTGATAATTTTATGGTAGTTTTTATTAATTATATTATGATATATTCTAAAACCCTCTGGGAGTATGAGGATCATCTAAGGGTTATATAGCAATCTCTTATGAAGGAGAGGCTATTTTGAATGTTTAGAAAATTGGAATTTTGGTTACAACAAGATACTTTCTTGGGGAACATTGTAACCAATGAAGGAGTATCAGTTGATCCTTATAAGAAAAAGGTTTTAGAGGAGTTGAATCATCCTATAATAGTAACTGAGATTCATAGTTCTCTTAGTTTAGTAGGATATTATAAGAGGTTTTTGAAAAAAAAATCATGATTGTCTAATCCACTAACAAATTTATCTCAAAAGGGGGACAAGTTTCTTGGGACAAAGGAGAGTGAAGAATGTTTTCAAGAGCTGAAGAAGAGATTGGTTACTAAACATGTGTTCAATCTTCCCTCTATCGGATAAGGATTTGTTATTTTTAGAGATGCGTCTCTGAAAGGTTTTGGGTGCATCCTCATAAAAATTACAAGGTGATTGATTATGAATCTTGACAGTTTAAGACTCTTGAGTATAATTATCCTACTCATGATCTAGAACTAGCTGTGGTTTTTTTTCAAAAACAGATATGGAGGTACTATTTTTATAGGGGGAGAAGTGATATATACACAGATCAACAAATTTTGAAGTATATTTTCACACAAAAGGAATTGAACATGTGATAGAAGAGATAGTTGGATGTTCTTAAAGACTATGATTATTCAATTCATTATCACCTTAGAAGGGAAAACAAATTTGCTAATGAATCAAGTAGGAAGACCATATATTTCTAGAAATGAAGAGGATTCAAGGATATACTTTGATAAAAACCTAGTAAAACTAGACATGAGAATCATAAAGTAATGGAAATCATCAACCCTATCCCAAATGATCTCTCTGCCATCATTACTAGATAAGATAAAGAAATATCAAATAGAATATCCTTTATTTCAAAAGAAGATAGAGGCTTTGATGAATCAAAATTTTCTTGAGTTCAATATTGATCAAGAAGATGTACTTAAATTTCATGTAAGGCTATGTGTTCCATCTATTACAAAAATAAAGAAGGATATGGTGGATGAAGATCATAACTCTACATTATCTATACATCCAAAAATAACTCAAATGTATAGGGACATTAGTGGTCATTATTGGTGGGATAACATGAAAAGGGAGATTTCCAACTACACTACAAGGTGCTTGGTGTGTCCAAAAGTGAAGGAAGAGGGATAAATTTCTAAAAGGCACTACTGGAATTTAGGCTTTTCCCAACGGTAGTATACCAACGGTTTACTTAAACCGTTGGTATAGGGAGCCTTTGCCAACGGTTTAAAAAAACCGTTGGCAAAGGGAATTTTGGTGGACCCTTTCCCAACGGTTCAGTGGAACCGTTGGGAAAACTCACACCTTTCCCAACGGTTCTAGTGAACCATTGGGAAAGGGGTTCTAAACTCACACATTTCCCAACGGTTCACTGGAACCGTTGGGAAATGTGTACCTTTGCCAACGGTTTTTATAAACCGTTGGCAAAGGTTTCCCCCAAATTCTAGATCGGGATCTCCTCTCCCCATTTGAACAGAGCCCTAATCTATTCGCTCCGCTGCTCTCCCGAACCCCATCCGACTCCACTTCTCTCACAAATCTGAACACCAGCACCCCCCATCCCAACAGGTACACCCCCATACGAATAGATAAAATTTGATCTCAACCATATTGTTGTAGTTGTTTTAATGAATAGATTTTTTCCAGGTGTTGGTGGTTTAATTGATTATTGAAATTAATATCTAAATAGGATATTGTTTGTGTTTTTGAAGACTTATTTAATGTTTTTGTATTCTATGTTTGGAAGGAGAGTGTTCAAAACATGTAAATCAGAGTTGGGGGAGGCTATCGTGAACGTTTACATGTTTTGGATAATGGACTGTGGGAATTATGGATTGTGTTCAAACCAATTTGATATGTTTTGGATAATGGATTGTGGGGGTAGGGGGTGTCCACAGGGTGGGTGGGTTGTCCACGGGGGTGGGCGGGGGTGTTCACGGGGGTGGGAAAGGCTGTCCACGGGGGTGGGCGGGGCTGTCGAGGGGGTGGGCGGGGCTGTCGAGGGGGTGTGGGCTGTCCTGGGGGTCTGGGTGGGGTGTCCTGGTGGGGGAGGGGTGTGTGGGGTGTCCAGGGGGGGTGGTATGTCTAGGTGGTGGTGGTGGTGGGGTTGCAGGGGAGGGGGGTGTGGGCTGTTTGGGTGGGTGGGCGGGGCTATCCAGGGTGGGTACGGGGTGCCCAGGGGGGTACGGGGGTGGGCGGGTTGTCCACAAGGGTGGACGGGCTGTCCACGGGGGTGGTCAGGCTATCAAGGAGGGGTGGGCGGGCTGTCTAGGGGGGGTGGGTGGGCTGGCCACAGGGGGTAGGGGTGTCCAGGGGGGTGGGCAGGCTATCCAAGGGGGTGTGGGCTTTCCATAGGGAGAAAGGGTGTCGAGGGGGTGGGTGGGCTGTCCACGGGTGTGGTTGGGTTGTCTAGGGGATAGGGGGCGTCCACGGGGGTGGGTGGGTTGTCCACGGGGGTGGGCGGGGCTGTCCACGGGGGTGGGAAAGGCTGTCCATGGGGGTGGGCGGGGCTGTCTAGGGGGTGTGGGATGTCTTTGGGGTCTGGGTGGGGTGTCCTGGTGGGGGAGGGGTGTGTGGGGTGTCCAGGGGGGTTGGTATGTCTAGGTGGTGGTGGTGGGGTTGCAGGGGAGGGGGGTGTGGGCTGTTTGGGAGGGTGGATGGGGCTATCCTGGGGGGGTACGGGGTGTCCAGGGGGGTACGGGGGTGGGCGGGCTGTCCACAAGGGTGGACGGGCTGTCCACGGGGGTGGCCGGGCTGTCAAGGAGGGGTGGGCGGGCTGTCCAGGGGGGGTGGGTGGGCTGGCCACAGGGGGTGGTCGTACTCTCGCGAACCCCCCGTCCGAACATCATCGACCCCCATGGACAACCCACCTTTTATCCCAAATTCCATAGATTTATACATTATTTTATTATATTATGTCTCAAATTATCTAAAATATGTGTTTGATGTTCTTCACGTGACCTATCATAATTCCTTCTCATAATCTATAGTGATCATGGGAAGATCCCATGCGTGATTCATGATCACTCAAATTATTCTACAGATCATACATAATAGAAGCCTTACAGGATGTGAGATGATTATATCTATGAAATCTACTCAGGTATCTGGTGAGGAAGTGAATATTAATTCAAAAAGGTAAATCGCATATGAGGATACCCTACTAATATGGTTATGGGATGAGGCATGCTCTGATGTGATAACACATTAAGTTCTTGTTGGTTTTACATTTTTTCAATAACACATTAGTATGTTTTTTTCACATGTGTAGTTGATACTATGATTATTTTCTTCCTTTATCATTTACTTAAATGTATTTTCTATTAAAGTTCAATCCTATTGAATTGTTTATGACAAAATGACTTATATGAATTTTTTTACAGAATGGACAGAAGTTGGATGTATGAAACCAATCGTATCTCAAGCGATTTTCAAAACAATTTGGAGAGCTTTATAGATTTTGCATTTCACAATGCTTCAGATAGTGGTCGCATACACTGCCCCTGTTCCAATTGTGTTGGTATACCTTGGTTGAGTCGTGAAGAAGTCAGCTACCACATAACCAAAAATGGTTTTCAAGCAAACTACTTTGTGTGGTATCACAATGGGGAGAAAATGAAATCTCAAATTGGTGATGATCGAAATGAAAGGACTGGAATGGAGAATTTGTTAGATGATCGGTTTCTGTTTATTCGTCATCATGAAAAAGAAAGGATTTCAACTCAAGAAGACGTCGATATGAGGACAACTGATGCATCTAGTGAAAATGATGATATTGATAGGGTGAAAAAATTGAATGATGCTGCCACGACTCCAGTATATCGACAATGCGATAAAATGAAAAAGCTGGAATTTTTAATCCGATTGTTTCATGGAAAAACTATGTATGGGATTTCTAATACAGCAATCGATTACATTCTTACCCTCTTGAAGGATTTACTTCCAGATGATGCAGATATTCCCTCAAACCACTATATGGAATGGAAGTTAGTTGAAGAACATGGATTTTCCAGAAACAAAATTCATGCTTGCCCGAAAGATTGCAGTTTATTCTGGGAAGAAACCGCTGAACGAAATGAATGTATAAAATGTGGAACATCCCGCTGGAAGTCAAAATCAGATGGAACACCATCCCGCGTTCCACAGAAAGTAATGTGGCACTTTCCATTGATCCCCAGACTCCAGAATCTTTTTATGTCTGATGACATATCAATAAAAATGAGATGGCATGATACCGAGAGAAAGAAGACTAATGATGAGTTGGTTCATCCTGCAGATGGATTTGCATGGCAGAGATTTGATGCTCGACATCCTGATTTTGCAGCTGACGTGCGTAAAGTGAGGATGGGTCTTTCATGCGATGGTTTTAATCCCTTTGGGCAGATTCTTACTTCGCACAGCACATGGCCAGTTTTTATACACATTTATAATATTCCCCCATGGTTGTGTATGAAAAACTCTTTCACTTTCATGAGTATACTCATATCTGGTCCTTCTGATCCCGGAATTGATATTAATGTATACATGCAACCTTTAATAAAAGAGTTGAAACTTCTTTGGGATGTGGGTGTGCGTACATACGATGCATGTTCGAAAGACATATTTTAGATGCGTGCTGCGCTTATGTGGACGATCAATGATTTTCCGGCTTATGCAATGATGTCTGGATGGAGCACGAAGGGAAAACATTCATGTCCAGTTTGTATGAAGAATACACGATCCAGAAGACTGAAACATCGTTGTAGTTTCAGTTTTATGGGACATCGACGATTTTTTCCAAAGGATCATCCATATAGAATGAATCGTCGAAGATTTGATAATACTATAGAGACTGATGATCCACCTCAGCGTATGTCTGGAACTGATGTGCTTAATGAATTGAAAGATTTCAGTTTTTCGTTCAGGAAGGGTCAAATGAAATCTGGAAAGAGAAAGAATGTTTCAACAGAAACCTGTTACAATTGGAGGAAGAGGAGTATCTTTTTTGATTTCCCTTATTGGTCAACCAATTTGCTACGTCATTGCTTAGACGTAATGCATATTGAAAAGAATATATGTGAAATGTTGCTTTCAGTTCTTCTAAATGTCAAGGGGAAGACAAAAGATGATTTACGATCTCGACGTGACTTGGTGGATTGGGGAACCAGACCAGAATTGCATCCTGTGCGTATCAGTGAAAATAAATGGCAACTTCCATTTGCTTCTTATGTGATGACACCTACTGAAAAAAACCAATTTTTGGAAGTATTAGAGACTATTAGAGTTCCTGATGTCTATTCAAGCAAAATATCTAAACGGGTCAACAGAAGAGATTTGAAGCTAAAATCTTTGAAGACTCATGATTATCACGTTCTACTGCATGAGTTGCTTCCAATAGCAATCTGTCATCTTTTGTCCAATAATGTAGGGGTGGGTGTTATTCGGTTGTTCCATTTGTTTAGAGATCTTTGTGCTAAGAAGTTGTCCAAGTCTTTCTTGCAAAAAATGTTGACAGATGCCCCATTAATTTTGTGTGAGTTGGAGAAAATATTTCCCCCATCATTTTTCACATGCATGCTACATCTGACTGTCCACATTCCAACTGAAATACTTCTCGGAGGACCTGTTTCTTTTTGTTGGATGTATCCAACTGAAAGAAATATGTTCACATTAAAGTCTTATGTTCGAAACAAGAATCATCCCGAAGGTTCTATCATGAACGGTTACTTAGCTCAAGAATGTATGGATTTCTGTTCAATGTATTTGTCTGATCTTACTACAAGAATGAACAGACCAATGAGAAATGAAGAAGAAAAATATGAGCAAATTGAACCCAGTTTTCCATCACTTCCTCAAACAGGAGGAATTCCTGGATCATATACATTGAAGACATTAAGCCTTGAAGAGCGGGAGATGGCACATCGCACAGTTTTGTTCAACTGTGATTTGTTCGATGACTATATCAGGTAACAAAATTGAATATGTATATCTTACATATATATCTATTAAACTATTCATATTTTTTTATCTACAGGGAACATAAAACAATGATAAATAGGAAGCATCGTTCTTTATCTTTGAGAAGGAGAGAGACTTTGCATAGCAAAGAGTTTTCTGCTTGGTTAAAATTGAAGGTAAAAATATTACTGTTTAAATTAATTATTTCAATATTTACTTAAGTTTAACTGTCATTTATATTGCAGGTATTGAGTTTGTCTGCTGACTCTGTCTCTGAGGAAATAAGAGCTTTGGCTTTTGGTCCTAATACCGTGGTTCGTGACTGTAAATCAATTGTTATCAATGGGTACAGATTTATTGTCACTGAACGAGCCAAAAACATGAGAACACAACATGATGGTATTATGGTTACTGCCACAACAGATTGTTATGCCAGTGCATCAGATAGTAGACCGCGACTTGAAAATGTGGGTTATTATGGAGTCGTTGAGAAAATAATAATATTGGATTATTACTCTCATGGACGAGTCACAATGATGAAATGCCATTTGTTTGATTCGATGATGAGACATGGCACATTTATTGATGATTGTGGATTTCGATTAATTAATATGACCCACACTCTTGCAACCGAAGAACCATAGGTGTTGGCATCAATGGATAAACAAGTTTTTTATGTCAAAGATCAACTTCAACCTGAATTTGGTGTCATAGTTGAAGTAATTCCAAGACATATTTTTGATGATGCTGATGATGGAATTGACACTTTCCCTATTGCCATTGGAACCAATCCATTTACTTCTTTTGATGACTCCAATAGATCAATTGTCAGAGTTGATTGTGAACCTGAAGTTGTGGTTGGAAATATATAGAATCATTCATCCATGTTCTCAATTATTTTGGTTTACCTCGAGTTGGGTTGTTAAGGTTGGTAATATTCATATTTATTTAGTATTGATCACAAATATGTTTTAGCTGACTTGACCGTTATGTGAATTTTTAATGTTTATTGGTTGCTGTTTTATTTGAATTGCATTTTCTAATTTGGAATTGAACTGTATTCAAACCAAATCAAACAATATTTCTAACTTGGTGAACATTATAACTTGTATGTTTTATTAAATTCATTAAAGCTCTTCTAAAACAATTGATAGCTAAATTACCAATAAATCCCCTCATTCCCTCATATATTTAGTTTTTTGG
Source organism: Viscum album (assembly GCA_963277665.1). Lineage (NCBI taxonomy): Eukaryota > Viridiplantae > Streptophyta > Magnoliopsida > Santalales > Viscaceae > Viscum > Viscum album. Next base: position 2,095,458,837 of record OY728132.1, on the reverse strand, counting down.
TTTACACATTAATTTTCTTTTTCTAATTAATTACATATTTGTTTTCAAATGCAGGAAATGCAGCCAATTGAAGAGAGACGGAGAAAAAAAATGGCGGAGAACAATTGTCAGATGGAGGAGATGGGAATTCCACCATTAGTGCCTACAGTGAGTACTTTATTTCAAATATATATATATATATATATATATATATATATATTTACAGAATATATAATGTCATGTGATTAATTTTTTTTGTATAAACTTTTTTGTAGGATCCACCATTACGTCAACAGTTATTCGACGAGGAGCCTAGTACTGGTCCTAGTACTCAGGCCGGTGGTACGAGGAGGGTTCGTACCAGAGGTGGACGTAGAGCTGTGCGTGCCCGACTAGACCCTGCCCCTCCCACTGACATTTCAGCCTTCCCACATTCTGATCCCGTTGTGTCGTTAGGGACACACGGGGTATTTACGCCTCCCATGTTTTCTCTACCTTCTGCATCTTCTGCCCCATCATTTTCACATCTCATGATGATTCCCACTCCCCAGTCAGCATCAGGTCATACAGTTGTTCCATCTTCTTTTCCTTCTACTTCTGTCTCTTCGAGCTTTTATATTCCATCGTCTTCGACTCCTGTTCCACCAGAGGGTGTTCCATCAGGTTCTGTGGATCCGGCGCCACTCATTGATCAGACTAGCGCAGGTATATTTATAAAACCCTAACAAATTTTTATAGCAATATTTATTTTCATTATAACATGTTTTGATAAAATATTTGTTTTTCTTTCATGACAGATACATCTACTGACAGGAGGAGGGGGCGGGGCCGTACACGCATGCGTTCGGTGTGGAACCGTCGCACACAGGTTATGGTGGAATATAATGAAGACAACCAGATGGTTGAGAAAACAGGGCAGCAATGTCGGAGTTTTCTGGCGACACTTTCCAAATACTCCGACATCATTCCTGTCAGCCCGCTGTCGTGGAGACATTTGCCACATGAGGATAAAGATAGAGCTTGGGAAGAGATATGGGTAAAAAAATCTGTTGTATTTAATTCCATGAATTATTTTTGTATTTATATGAATTAATATTTTGATTTCAACTTCGATTTAATTTTCCTGATGGTGAGGGTGCACGACTGGAACGTCTAAAGGATTTAGGCGAGCTTTGGAGAGCCTACAAGAATGAGCTGTATATTGGCTGGTGTGCTAGAGTTGGCACTGAGTTAGAGGCGGTACCAGTCGTTGATGATTGTCCTATAGAGCAGTATCGTCAGATGATTACTCATTGGACGAGTACCCAGTTTAAGGTATGAATTACATTTGATGTATTTAAATAATAACTTTCAAGTTTTGCATTAATATTATCCTTTTCATTATCGAATTTTATTTAGGAATTATCTGGGAAAAATAAAAAAAACATTGATGAAAAAAAATACCTCCATACACTAGGACGCACGACGATGTCAGATCATGAGAGGCAGCAGGTATGACAATTGTTTATAAGTTTTCTTTAGGACTTACATTTTCATTTGTTTCCTCAATTATTTAATCATTTGATAAAGTTTTTATATAACTTTTGTTTTCAATGTCATTGTAGAGGCAAGTACAAAATATTGAAGGACGTGTGCCTCGAGCAAAACTGTTTTGCTCGAGTAGACGAAAAAAGGATGGAAGTGCTGTCAACGAAGTGACTCGGCAGCAGATTGTAAGTTTTAATCTGTTGATTTTATATTTTAATATCTATTTCGTAACTTAATAATATATTTATATTTGTAACAGGATGCTTTAGAGGCCCTCGATGCCCAAGAAGCAGACAATTTTGGTCCATCTGATCACTTACATCAGGTGTTGGGAGAGGATCATTCTGGCAGAGTACGCTGCCGACCTAGGATAGCCCCGACGAGGTATTGGCCTGCCTCAGGTACGAGTTGTAGTGCCACCGAGCTGCAGCAAGTTAGGGCACAGGCAGAACAGGCTGAGAAAAGGGCCACAGAGACGGCAGAACAGTCTGCTAGGGCAAACAGTGCATTTATGAAATTTATTGAAGTTCTACATCCAACACTTCCAGCAAAGGCCAGCCCAGCGATTGATGAATACATGTCATCGATACATTCTATATATGGTGCACCAGGTGGCAGTTCCAGTGGTGGTCAGGCCAATTTCCAGCTTGAAGATGATGATGGCGAGGAGTCTGATGCGGAAGAGGAGGGAGATGAGGAGGGCGAGGAGGAGGGCGAAGGCGGGGAGGAAGGCGCTGTGGAGGGTGAGGACGATGAGGAGGACGATGACGAGGGTAATGATGATGATGATGATGGTGATGGTGATGCTGATGTGGGACATATTGATTCGTTACATTTTTGACTTATATTACTGAGATTTGATGTTTAATCTATTCTAGTTGTTGGTTTTATCTAGACTCGTAATATAGTATTGGAGTTGAGTTATTTTTATATATTGTCTGTTTTTATGGATGTTGTTGTCTTTTAGTGGTTGTGTGTTTGTGAACTCCCTGGACAACCCCCCTCATTCTTGGACCCTGGACAACCCCCCCCCCCTCCCCCTTGGACCCCGAACACCCCCCGAACACCCCCCGGACAGCCCCGCGGACAGCCCCCCGTACAGCCCCCAACCCTCCACCCTGGACCCCGGATAGCCCCCCGGACAGCCCCTCGGACAACCCCCCCCCCCCCCCCACCCTCCCCCTTGGACCCCGGACAACCCCCCAAACACCCCCCGGACAGCCCCCTGAACGACCCCGGACAACCCCCTGAACAACCCCTGAACAACCCCTGAACAACCCCCTGAACAACCCCCGGACAGCCCCCTGAACAACCCCGGACAACCCCCTGAAGAACCCCCAAACACCCCTCGGACAGACCCCGCACAGCCCCCCCACCCTCCTCCTTGGTCCCCGGACAGCCCCCCGGACACCCACCGGACAGCCCCCCCGGACAGCCCCCTGGACAGCCCCCCGTACAGCCCCCAACCCTCCACCCTGGACCCCGGATAGCCCCCCGGACAGCCCCCCGGACAACCCCCCGGACAACCCCCCAACCCCCCCCCCCCCTTGGACCCCGGACAACCCCCCAAACACCCCCCGGACAGCCCCCTGAACAACCCCGGACAACCCCCTGAACAACCCCTGAACAACCCCTGAACAACCCCCTGAACAACCCCCGGACAGCCCCCTGAACAACCCCGAACAACCCCCTGAACAACCCCCAAACACCCCCGGGACAGACCCCGCACAGCCCCCCCACCCTCCTCCTTGGTCCCCGGACAGCCCCCCAGACACCCACCGGACAGCCCCCCCCGGACAGCCCCCCGGACAGCCCCTCCACCTTCCTTAATTTCATTAGCTCTGAAATGTTTCATAGCACGATCAACTAAAATCTAATCCATACTAAATATGATATAAAAATATTCTATATGAATTTCCATAAGATTTTAAGTGAAAACAAAAAGTGAAATACGAAAAACTGACCAAACGCATTCGAAATGTGTTGGACGCCCGTTTTGGCCGTTTATGACACCAGAACTGCGTTGTCGGTCACCGCGGGCACACGGCACGTCCGATTGACGTGTTGTCTGCTCGACCACTTCATAAATCACTCACCCATATTTTTCGTCTGATTTCATGCCATTCCGAAATCGTTCGGCCCGTTTGGACCACCCTCACGCGCGTTTACGAAGCGCGCGCATCACTTAAAACACGAATATTGAGCCGTACCGCGCAAACCGCACGTCCGATTGACGTGCCGTCTGCGCGTACACGTCACGAATAATAATTAGAATGTTTCACGGTGGTTTCAGCTCAATCCAAGGTCGTCCGCTATGAATTTGACCGTTTGACGCCCGTTTTGGCCGTTTATGACACCAGAACTGCGTTGTCGGTCACCGCGGGCACATGGCACGTCCAATTGACGTGCCGTCTGCTCGAACACTTCAGAAATCACTCACCCGTATTTTTCGTCTGATTTCAGGCCATTCCGACTTCATTTGGCCCGTTTGGACCCCCCTCACGCGCGTTTACGAAGCGCGTGCATCACTTAAAATACAAATATTGAGTTGTACCGCGCAAACCGCACGTCCAATTGATGTGCCGTCTGCGCGTACACGTCGCGAATAATAATTAGAATTTTGCACGGTGGTTTCAGCTCAATCTGAGGTCGTCCGCTATGAATTTGACCGTTGGACGCCCGTTTTGGCCGTTTATGACACCAGAACTGCGTTGTCGGTCACCACGGGCACACGGCACGTCCGATTGACGTGCCGTCTGCTCGACCACTTCATAAATCACTCTCCTGTATTTGTCGTCTGATTTCAGTCCATTCCGATTTCGTTCGGCCCATTTGGACCCCCTCACGCGCGTTTACGAAGCGCGCGCATCACTTAAAACACGAATATTGAGTCGTACCGCGCAAACCGCACATCCGATTGACGTGCTGTCTGCGCGTACACGTCACGAATAATAATTAGATTGTTGCACGGTGGTTTCAGCTCAATCTGAGGTCGTCCGCTATGAATTTGACCGTTTGACTCCCGTTTTGGCCGTTTATGACACCAGAACTGCGTTGTCGGTCACCGCGGGCACACGGAACGTCCGATTGACGTGCCGTATGCTCGACCACTTCAGAAATCACTGTCCCGTATTTGTCGTCTGATTTCAGTCCATTCCGATTTCGTTCGGCCCGTTTGGACCCCCCTCACGCGCGTTTATGAAGCGCGCGCATCACTTAAAACACGAATATTGAGCTGTACCGTGCAAACCGCACGTCCGATTGACGTTCCATCTACGCGTACACGTCATGAATAATAATTAGAATGTTGCACGGTGGTTTCAGGTCAATACGAGGTCGTCCGCTATGAATTTGACCGTTTGACGCCCGTTTTGGCCGTTTATGACACCAGAACTGCGTTGTCGGTCACTGCGGGCACACGGCACTTCCAATTGACGTTCCGTCTGCTCGACCACTTCATAAATTACTCACCCGTATTTGTCGTCTGATTTGAGGCCATTCCGAAATCGTTCGGCCCGTTTGGACCACCCTCACACACGTTTACGAAGCGCGCGCATCACTTAGAACACGAATATTGAGCCGTACCGCGCAAACCGCACGTCCGATTGATGTGAAGTCTGCACGTACACATCACGAATAATAATTAGAATGTTGCACGGTGGTTTCAGCTCAATCTGAGGTCGTCCTCTATGAATTTGACCGTTTGACGCCCGTTTTGGCCGTTTATGACACCAGAACTGCGTTGTCGGTCACCGTGGGCACATGACATGTCCAATTGACGTGCCGTCTTCTCGACCACTTCGGAAATCACTCAGCCGTATTTTTCGTCTGATTTCAGGTCATTCCGACTTCGTTCGGCCCGTTTGGACCCCCCTCACGCGCGTTTACGAAGCGTGTGCATCACTTAAAATACGAATATTGAGTCGTACCACGCAAACCGCACGTCCGATTGACGTGCCGTCTGCGCGTACATGTCACGAATAATAATTAGAATGTTGCACGGTGGTTTCAGCTCAATCTGAGTTCGTCCGCTATGAATTTGACCGTTGGACGCCCGTTTTGGCCGTTTATGACACCAGAACTGCGTTGTCGGTCACCGCGGGCACACGGCACGTCCGATTGACGTGTCGTCTGCTCGACCACTTCAGAAATCACTCACCTGTATTTTTCGTCTGATTTCAGGCCATTCCGACTTCGTTCGGCCCGTTTGGACCCCCCTCACGCGTGTTTACGAAGCGTGCACATCACTTAAAACACGAATATTGAGCCGTACCGCGCAAACCGCACGTCCGATTGACGTTCCGTCTGCGCGTACACATCACGAATAATAATTAGAATGTTGCACGGTGTTTTTAGGTCAATCTGAGGTCGTCCGCTATGAATTTGACCATTGGACGCCCGTTTTGGCCGTTTATGACACCAGAACTGCGTTGTTGGTCACCGCGGGCACACATCACTTCCGATTGACATGTCGTCTGCTCGACCACTTCAGAAATCACTCACATGTATTTTTCGTCTGATTTCAGGCCATTCCGACTTCGTTCGGCCCGTTTGGACCCCCCCTCACACGCGTTTACGAAGCGCGCGCATCACTTAAAACACGAATATTGAGCCATACCGCGCAAACTGCACGTCCGATTGGCGTGCCGTCTGCGCGTACACATCACGAATAATAATTAGAATGTTTCACGGTGTTTTCAGGTCAATCCGAGGTCGTCCGCTATGAATTTGACCATTTGACTCCCGTTTTGGCCGTTTATGACACCAGAACTGCGTTGTCGGTCACCGCGGGCACACGGCACGTCCGATTGACGTGCCGTCTGCTCGACCACTTCATAAATCACTCACCCGTATTTTTCGTCTGATTTCAGGCCATTCCGAAATCGTTCGGCCTGTTTGGACCACCCTCACGTGCGTTTACGAAGCACGCGCATCACTTAAAACACAAATATTGAGCCGTACCGCGCAATCCGAACGTCCGATTGACGTGTCGTCTGCGCGTACACGTCACAAATAATAATGAGAATGTTTCACGGTGGTTTCGGCTCAATCTGAGGTCGTCCGCTATGAATTTGACTGTTTGACGCCCGTTTTGGCCGTTTATGACACCATAACTGCGTTGTCGGTCACTGCGGGCACATGGAACATCCAATTGACGTGTCGTCTGCTCGACCACTTCATAAATCACTCACCCGTATTTTTCGTCTGATTTCAGGCCATTCCGACTTCGTTTGGCCCGTTTGGACCCCCCTCACGCGCGTTTACGAAGCGCGCGCATCCCTTAAAATACGAATATTGAGCCGTACCGCGCAAACCACGCATCCGATTGACTTTCCGTCTGCGCGTACACGTCCCGAATAATAATTAGAATGTTTCACGGTGGTTTCAAATCAATCTGAGGTCGTCCGCTATAAATTTGACCGCTGGACGCCCGTTTTGGCCGTTTGTCACACCAGAACTGCGTTGTCGGTCACCGCGGGCACACGGCATGTCCGATTGACGTTCCGTCTGCTCGACCACTTCATAAATCACTCTCCCGTATTTTTCGTCTGATTTCAGGCCATTCTGACTTCGTTCGGCCCATTTGGACCCCCCCTCACGCGCGTTTACGAAGCGCGCGCATCACTTAAAACACGAATATTGAGTCGTACAGCGCAAACCGCACATCCGATTGACGTTCTGTCTGCGCGTACACGTCACGAATAATAATTAGAATGTTTCGCGGTGGTTTCAGCTCAATCTGAGGTCGTCCGCTATGAATTTGACCGTTTGACGCCCGTTTTGGTCGTTTAGGACCCCAGAACTGCGTTGTCGGTCACCGCGGGCACACGGCACGTCCGATTGATGTGCCGTCTGCTCGACCACTTCAGAAATCACTGTCCCGTATTTTTCGTCTGATTTCAGTCCATTCCGACTTCGTTCGGCCCGTTTGGACCCCCCTCACGCGCGTTTACGAAGCGCGCGCATCACTTAAAACACGAATATTGAGCCGTACCGCACAAACCGCACGTCCGATTGACATGCCGTCTACGCGTACACGTCAAGAATAATAATTAGAATGTTTCACGGTGGTTTCAGGTCAATCTGAGGTCGTCCGCTATGAATTTGACCGTTTGACGCCCGTTTTGGCCGTTTATGAAACCAGAACTGCGTTGTCGGTCACCGCGGGCACACGGCACATCCAATTGACGTGCCGTCTGCTCGACCACTTCATAAATCCCTCACTCGTATTTTTTCGTCTGATTTCAGGCCATTCCGAAATCGTTCGGCCCGTTTGGACCACCCTCACGCGCGTTTACGAAGCGCGCGCATCACTTAAAACACGAATATTGAGCCGTACCGTGCAAACCGCACGACCGATTGACGTGAAGTCTACGCTTACACGTCACAAATAATAATTAGAATGTTGCACGGTGGTTTCAGCTCAATCTGAGGTTGTCCGCTATGAATTTGACCGTTTGACGCCCGTTTTGGCCGTTTATGACACCAAAACTGCGTTGTCGGTCACCGCGGGCACATGGAATGTCCAATTGACGTGCCGTCTGCTCGACCACTTCATAAATCACTCACCCGTATTTGTCGCCTGATTTCAGGTCATTCCGACTTCTTTCGGCCCATTTGGACCCCCCTCACGCGCGTTTACGAAGCACGTGCATCACTTAAAATACGAATATTGAGTCGTACCGCGCAAACCGCACGTCCGATTGACCTGACGTCTGCGCGTAAATGTCACGAATAATAATTAGAATGTTTCACGGTGGTTTCAGCTCAATATGAGTTCGTCCGCTATGAATATGACCGTTGGACGCCCGTTTTGGCCGTTTATGACACCAGAACTGCGTTGTTGGTCACCGCGGGCACACGGCACGTCCGATTGACGTGCCGTCTGCTCGACCACTTCATAAATCACTCACCCGTATTTTTCGTCTGATTTCAAGCCATTTCGACTTCGTTCGGCCCGTTTGGACCCCCCTCACGCGCGTTTACGAAGCGCGCGCATCACTTAAAACACAAATATTGAGCCGTACCGCGCAAACCGCACGTCCGATTGGCGTTCCGTCTGCGCGTACACATCACGAATAATAATTAGAATGTTTCACGGTGTTTTCAGGTCAATCCGAGGTCGTCCGCTATGAATTTGACCGTTGCACGCCCGTTTTGGCCGTTTATGACACCAGAACTGCGTTGTCGGTCACCGCGGGCACACGGCACGTCCGATTGACGTACCATCTGCTCAACCACTTCAGAAATCACTCACCCATATTTTTCGTCTGATTTCAGGCCATTCCGACTTCGTTCGGCCCGTTTGGACCCCCCTCATGCGCGTTTACGAAGCGCGCGCATCACTTAAAACACGAATATTGAGCCGTACCGCGCAAACCACACGTCCTATTGGAGTGCCGTCTACGCGTACACGTCACGAATAATAATTAGAATGTTTCTCGGTGTTTTTAGGTCAATCCGAGGTCGTCCGCTCTGAATTTGACCGTTTGACGCCCGTTTTGGCCGTTTTTGACACCAGAACTGCGTTGTCGGTCACCGCGGGCACACGGCATGTCCGATTGACGTACCGTCTACTTGACCACATCAGAAATCACTCACCCGTATTTGTCGTCTGATTTCAGGCCATTCCAACTTCGTTCGGCCAGTTTGGACCCCCCTCACGCGCGTTTACGAAGCGCGCGCATCACTTAAAACACGAATATTGAGCCGTACCGCGCAAACCGCACGTCCTATTGGCGTGCCGTCTGCGCATACATGTCACGAATAATAATTAGAATGTTTCACGGTTTTTTCAGGTCAATATGAGGTCATCCGCTATGAATTTGACCGTTTGACGCCCGTTTTGGCCTTTTATGACACCAGAACTGCGTTGTCGGTCACCGTGGGCACACGGCACGTCCGATTGACGTACCGTCTGCTCGACCACTTCATAAATCACTGACCCGTATTTTTCGTTTGATTTCAGGTCATTCCGAAATAGTTCGGCCCGTTTGGATCACCCTCACGCGCGTTTGTGAAGAGCGCGCATCACTTAAAACACGAATATTGAGCCGTACCGCGCAAACCACACGTCTGATTGACGTGTCGTCTGCGCTTACACATCATGAATAATAATGAGAATGTTTCACGGTGGTTTCAGCTCAATCCGAGGTCGTCTGCTATGAATTTGACCGTTTGACGCCCGTTTTGGCCGTTTATAACACCAGAACTGCGTTGTCGGTCACCGCGGGCACATGGCACGTCCAATTGACGTGCCATCTACTCGACCACTTCAGAAATCACTCAACCGTATTTTTCGTCTGATTTGAGGCCATTCCGACTTCGTTTGTCCCGTTTGGACCCCCCTCACGCGCGTTTACGAAGCGCGCGCATCACTTAAAATACAAATATTGAGCCGTACCGCGCAAACCGCACGTCCGATTGACGTACCGTCTGCGCGTACACATCACGAATAATAATTAAAATGTTGCACGGTGGTTTCAGCTCAATCTGAGGTCGTCCGCTATGAATTTGACCATTGGACGCCCGTTTTGGCCGTTTATGACACCAGAACTGCGTTGTTGGTCACCGCGGGCACACGGCACGTCCGATTGACGTGCCGTCTACTCGACCACTTCATAAATCACTCTCCCGTATTTGTCGTCTGATTTAAGTCCATTCTGACTTCGTTCGGCCCGTTTGGACCCCCCTCACGCGCGTTTACGAAGCGCGCGCATCACTTAAAACACGAATATTGAGTCGTACCGCGCAAACCGCACGTCCGATTGACGTGCCGTCTGCGTGTACACGTCACGAATAATAATTAGAATGTTGCATGGTGGTTTCAGCTCAATCTGGAGACATGGTGTGGCCGGCACCACTCAAAGTGTCCGTCTTTTGTTTCAAAAGGACTTCATTTTAAGTGAAAAGCATCAACTGACATACGGAAAACCGACCAAACGCATTCTGAATATGTTGATAATTTATCCCAACAATCCATGGGTCATATGTGACGTGTACGAGCCAACCCGGGATGAATCTGAGTCGCGGTGTGGCCAGGATAAGTCTAAGTGACTCTCTTTTGTTTAAAATAGACGCCATTTTAAGTACATACAGAAAAACGACCAAACGGATTCGGTTTCCGTTGAAACTTTAGGAGAACGACCCATGGGTCTTATGTGACGTGTACGAATCATCCCCGCTTCAATCCGACATGCGGTGCGGCTGACACCACTCAAAGTGTCCGTCTTTTGTTTCAAAAGGACGTCATTTTAAGTGAAAGGCATCAACTGACATACGGAAGAATGACCAAACGCATTTGGATTCTATCGATACTTTAGCACAACGATCTATGAGTCATATGCGACGTGTACAAGTCAACCCCGTCTTAATCCGAGACGTGGTGTGGCCGACACCGCTCTAACTCTGTCTCTTTTGTTTAAAATGGACATGATTATAAATGAAAAGAACAACTGGCATACGCAAAACCGACCAAACGCATTCGTAATCTTTTGATAATTTATCACAACGATCCATGGGTCATATGTGACATGTACGAGCCAACCCGGGATGAATCTGAGTCGCGGTGTGGTCAGGATTAGTCTAAGTGTTACTCTTTTGTTTAAAATGGACAACATTTTAAGTACATACGGAAAACTGACCAAACGCATTCGGTTTCCCTTTAAACGTTAGGAGAACGATCCATGGGTCATATGTGACGTGTACGAATCAACCCCGCCTCAATTGGAGACGCGGTGTGGTCGGCACCACTCATAGTGTCCGTCTTTTTTTTTCAAAAGGACGTCATTTTAAGTGAAAAACATCAACTGGCATACGGAAAACCGACCAAACGTATTCGGATTGTGTCGATACTTTAGCACAACGATCCATGGGTCAAATGTGACGTGTACGAGTCAACCCCGCCTCAATATGAGGTGCGGTGTGTCCGGTATCACTTCATGTGTATGTATTTTGTTTAAAATGGACATCATTTGAGGTAAAAATATATGGTATAGAAAAAACCGATCAAATTATGAATTGAATTTCGGATTCCACATATAATTGTCATCTAAATTTTAAAATGAATTCTAAATGAATTATGTATGTTTATAATTATGTTATGAATTCTACTTTAATTATGGATGTGTATATTTTCAGGATGCATTATATGTGTTGGTTGGTTGGTTTTCATTATTTGTATGTGTTGGTTTGTTCTCTATATGTATGCATTATATGTGTTATAGGTACAATAATTGGATTGAAAAATGAATTGAAAATGAGGGCATAATTGGATTGAAAATTGAATTGAAAATGCCCAAAAACCAGACCTGCTGTGCAAATTGCAGGCTGTTGTGCAATCTGCACAGCAAAGCCTATGTAGCTGTTTTTACCAACAGTTCCTTGAACCGTTGGTAAAAACACCCTATCCCAATGGTTTGAAACCGTTGGGATACCCTGTTCATGGTTGTTTTTACCAACGGTTCTATGAACCGTTGGGAAAGAAAATTATCTGTTGATTTACCAACGGGCCAAACCGTTGGGATAGGTTGATTTTTTCTGACCTGTCCCAACGGTTCTGTGTAAACCGTTGGGAAAAGCCTTTCCCAATGGCTTACTTCCCCACAGTTTGTAGAACCGTTGGTATAACATATACCAACGGTTCTGCAGCCTTTCCCAACGGTTCTAAACCGTTGGGAAATGCTGGATTTCCAGTAGTGAGGGTATTGTAACCACTACCCATTCCTGCATGAAATTGGGACAATATCAATATAGAATCTATTACTGGTAACCTAAAACATCCAAATGAAACATTATGATATGGGTTATAGTGGACCATCTTACCATGATAGCTCATTTTATCTATATTTGGAAATATTTATCTCTTGAACAAATTACCAAGATATAAATGAAAGAAGTCGTAAGGATGCATGGAGTTATACTTTTAATCATTTATAATCATGACCTAATGTTCACATCAAAATTATGGATAAGTCATCAACATTCTAGGAGTGCCAAATTGAATTTTAGTACGTCCTATCACCACCAAACTGATAGAAAATCTACAAGAACTATTTAGACACTTGAGTACATACTAAGAACATGATAAATGGAATTTAAAGGGGTATGGGATCAACATCTCCCCTAATTTGAGTCATTTTACAACAATATCTTCCATTTGAGTCTTCAAATGGAAGCCTATGAAGATTTATATAGGAAGAGATGTAGAACTTATACTTATTGTCACGAAGCTGGTGACTGAAAGTTTCTTAGGCCAAATCTTGTGCAAGAGATGACAAAAAAGGTTCATGTCATCCGGCATCACATAAAGGATCCCCAAAGTTAGTAGAAGAGTTGGGCTGAAAACCATCAAAGGGACTTGGAGTTTGATGTTGGTGACAAATTCTTCCTTCAAATTTCAGTTTGGATGATATTCATGCAGTTTGTGATGAAATTGAATCATGGCCCCATGTACATTGGACCCTATGAAATCCTTGATCGCATAGGAGTGGTGGCCTCTCATCTTTCACTCCCTCCAAATATATGTATTCCATGTATCTCTCTTGAGGAAGTACATATCTAACCCTTTATATGATCTGAATCTAGAGGTGGTGCAACTATAACATGACCTCTCTTATAAGGAGAAGCTGGTGAAGATGTTGGACCATATAGACAAGGTTTTATGAAACAAGACTACCCACCTCATCAAATTATTGGGGAGGAACCAAAATATGAATAAGTGCTATGGGAACGAGAGAAAATAGTAAATAAAATTTACCCACACCTTTTATCAACTGAGCAAACGAATTGGAATTTCAGGGATGAAATTTCTTAAGGGGGGTGAATGTAATGATAGTAACTTTTTGAATGAAAATTGTTTCCTGAAAATGTGTGGTATATTATTTTATACACATGAAAAACTATATCTCATTAATATTTAAGTGAGTATAGAATGAAATATGACAATCAAGTTTTGACTTTTATATGAAAATTGGTTAATTATGACCGTTTTTCGATATAACAAGTGGAAACTATATTATTAATAATAATTTTAACATTATAATTAGTGTTTATAGGTATAAATGAAAAAGGATAATTAATGAAGAAATGAGAAATGATGGCCTCAACTAGTAGCGTCATGTTGTATGAATCCCATTTTTTAGAACTTGGGATGGAGGTAGAATCACTGGGTTTTGCTCTTAATCGAGCCCAATATCAGCTTCAAAAATTGAGGCCTGGATAAAATATCTTATTGGAGAAGTTCATGTTAGTGGAAATTACCACTTGGGCGATGTTAGATGATCCTCCCCATGAGTCTATCACCATCACACACCTTACGCTTAGGTCGTATGAGGGTGATATAAGGGGTTCTGTTTTGAGTCCATAGTTTCATAAATTTCAATCCATTTTTATAAATAAATTTTTATTCCATCATTTCCATTTCAATAATAGTTTTTCTTAATAAAATTGAGTTGAAATTTTCTAAATTGTTTTTTCTATCCGAAATTGTACTTTTCAGAAAATATATAATTATTATAATAAACTAAGGTATTATTAATAATGATTATTTTAAATAAATAATATGATTAAAACACTCTTATTTAAAAATAAATGACTAACTAATTTTCTTTTTTTCACATGTCAGTAACATTACTATGCATTTTCAATCCGTTGTTACTTTTAATAAAGAAGGATTTTTACATTTAAAAGTTAAAATTATTATATTTAGATAATAATTATTATAAAATAAATATTATTTTTTAAATCATCAAATAGAAATTAGGTTAGGATTAATTTACGATATTTTTCTAAAATAATTTATTGTTTCATGAATAGTGAAAATGCAGTTTGAGTTTTTCTGTATGTTTAATGACATCATAGTAATATCATAATGATGTAATAAATAATTAACCACAAAACAAGACTAAAAATATGTTATTTTATTAATTTCAATTATTTTAATATAGTTTAATCAATTTCTAAATATATAATTTACTTTCCAGATTTTAAAATGGAAACATTAACTTTAAAATTGTTATTTTGTGAAAAAAATAATTTTCCTTGACTGAGTAAGTAAAATAAAATTATTTTAGACTATTTTGTATTAAAATAACATAAAATTGGTCCCAATTTTTCAATACCATGGGAAAATACCATGGCCTAGCTCGTGGTTTTGTATTTACCATTATGTAGTTGTCCAATGTCTTTATTCATAAATTAACAAACAAATCCCCCACTTTTTCTATAAACACCCACCAATTGTTTCATTTAAATTGAATCCAAAATAATACTCCATTAATATATGATATTTTTACCTCCTAAGGAGTCCTAACGAGGTTCCCTCCATCCCCTAAGGTCTCAATATTCATGTTTTAGGAACTACTCTTCAATGTAAGGGAAATATCAACTTATCTTTCCCTTTCAAGATCCCTTTTTATGTGATATGTTTTTTAAATTTAAAAAATAATTTCTTTTAACCACTTTTTTTAAACCTTTATTATATTAATAGTATTTTATGAATGGGATACCTATGTCCTTTGTATTTTTAACATTTTATAAAATCATGTTTTATAACTGTTATACTACTGATTTTACTTCTCAAAAATTATATCCTCTCCTCAAATAATTCCATTTTATTTTCTTTATGTGAATACCCAAAATTATTTATTTTCTAGGGTTCTTTTATATGATGTAAAAATTATTTATTTTATTCTGTAATTTATATACATTAAACCCTCATTCCATTTATGTGGGTTATATATGACATAAAGATATTGACTTAAATTTAAGCACTTTTTAAAACGTCATTATTTTTTTTATGAAACCCATTTCTTTTATTTTCCATGGGTTATTTCTGAAATGTTTTATTATGGTCTATGTGGATAAAATTAATTAATTCATATGAGGGTTAACCCTTATATCATTCTAATTAATTGGGTAAAGAATTTAATCTCTATAGATGACATGTTTTACGAATCCTTAATGAATAAGCCTAGTAATTTTTTAAGACACCTTGGTAACAAACCATAGTGATATTCTTATGAATATATCATTAAAATGTTGTAAACATACTTAAATCTTATTATTAAATTTATTTTTATTATTATATTCCCCTTTTCCTTTTCTCATTCCTTTATTATATTCCTCAAGTTCTTATTGATATATATCAAAATAACATGTAAATTGTTTCCCTTGCTTCCCCATACCAAGCCTTATGATCACCATTTCCTTTGATATATGTTCTTAGGTTATGATATGTAGTAAATATACTTAGTATAAACCTATGATGAATTCTTTCAAGTGTTTTATAGTAATGTTCTATTTTTTAATGTATTATGTACCTTGTTTCCAAGAAAATAATCTTTAAAATTTCCTCTATTGTGTATAATATAAATGAAAAATTATATATTAAAATATGGGATGCCATATTTAGTATGAATGGAGGGTTTAGTTATTTTTTAAAATTAAGATTATAAAAATTTAGGAAAAACCTTAGGTAAAAGTTAAAATATATGAAAAAATCTGAGTACTTTTGAGAAATATTAAGTAAATGTTTCTAAACAATGAAGTATGTATCTAGATACAAATAAGTAGATGTGGCTCTATCACAGATATATCTGGGGGTAAACCCCAAAACACTACTTTGAGATAAAATTGAATGGGAATTGGTGCATGAAAGTGGACCTTACTTCACTCTTGGTTTGAAACAATCGGGGAATATTTTTATTTAATAACATGTTTTTTATAAACCATTATGAATTATTTATATAAAATATAATCATTGTTAAAGAATAACATATTCAGGCATAATGTTTTAAGACATAAAATACCTTTATAATTATAATATTATTAAAAGAAACACATTTTCCACTAAGTTTTTCTTCTTTTAAAAATTTCAGTAAATATGGGGATCTATATAAATTTTGAGCACAATGGACCAAGAATTGATGGACCTACAATGGAAACCGAAATGGAAAACTTCCTAATAATGATGAATCAACTGACTTGAGTTATGAAAAATTACTCGAATCAAGCTGAGAGACCATATTCACCTCAAAGGGATCAATATTCCATTGTGAATTTTATGAATCAATGAACAGCTTTATACCGCTTAGAGGTAGATGCTGATCAGTGGTGGAAACTGGTTAAAAATATGAAGCCAATAAGGGAGGTTGATGTTTTGGAGTGGGAAGAGTTCCAGGGAACCTTTTTCAAAAAATATTTCCCCCATTTGATGCGAGTGAAAATGGAGAAGGAATTCCTAGAGATGATGCAGAGGGAAAATGAATCTGTTGGAAGCTATCAAATGAAATTTTCAAGGCTTTCTTACTACACCTATATCTTTACCATGTATCTTAATGGAAAGGTAGATATATTCTTCGATGGACTAAGACCCCATCTATAAAATAATCTTTCCAATCTAGATTATGACATATATGAAGAGATAGTGTGAATTTATATAAAGGTTGAACTAAAGTTTAGAGAAACACAGTGGTACCATATATCAAATGAAAAGAAGAGATAAATGGATCCAATATTTGGGTCAAACTTTTATCACAAAATAGAAGAAAATTATGTGAAGCTTTCCACATACAAAAAATGTGGGAAGAATCATTTGGGGAACTACTTTCTCACAAGTGGTAAATGTTACAAGTGTGGAAGAGATGACCATGTTTCTCAGAACCTTTATAGTGAGGTAAAGCCTCCACTTCTCAACACTAACAAAAAAGGTAATATGGTGTAGGACTAGCCTAAAGTCCAATGCTTCTTGTGTGGATAGCTTGGTCACTTTTCCAAACACTATCCAAATCAAAATTTAATGGAGGGGAATCACCCTCAACCTCAGCATAGGAAAAGGGAGCAAGGTTGGGATTTTCTATCACAACAGCTTAACTTGAAGATCCAAATGATTTGGGGGTAGGTAATCACATTGATCTCCCAAATATAGAAAGTAATTTGTTTGATTCTAGTTATAAACATTCATTTATTTCCTCCATGTTTTCAAATAATATAGAATCATTCCCTAAACTACTAAAAGTATAGTTATCGGTCAAGATTCCTACAGGGATTATCCAAGCATAAACAGTGTATAAAAACTCTATTATTCACTTGGTTGAGCATAATCTCATCAAAAATACAGTATTCATTCCCATTATACAATTTCAAATTAAACATGGGATGGACTGGATCTCAAATTATAATACTAAGATAAACTCCATAAGATAGTAAATATTAGTAGTCTTGAATGGAAAACCAATAGTTTTTTTAAAGGAGAGATGTCTCGACATGATATTTGTCTAGAAGTACCTCTTGTAGACTTCTTTATGGATATGATTGATGAAAATGTAGAAGGAAATGAAAGTATAAAAATATAGAATTTTTGTATCATTCAGGATTACATTGAACTATTTCTTGAGGAGTTACCTATACCTCCCCTAGAAAGATAAGTATATTTATCCATTGAACTCATTCCTGGATCCAAGATGATATCAAATACCCCATATGGAATGGAAAATGTGGAGCTGAAGATATAAAAGAAACAACTCCAAAAACTTTTGGAGAAGGGGTTTATCGAACCAAGTGTGTCTCCTTGGGGAGAACCTATTTTCTTTGTGAAGAATAAGGATAGATCAATGTGGTTATGTATTGATTATAGATAACCTGACGAGATAATAGTGATGAACAAATGCCCTCTTCCATGGATTGATGATTTATTTGACTAGATTCCTAGGGCTCAATTATTCTCCAAGATTGATCTTTAATTGGTTAATCATCAATTGAGGGTGAAGAAATAATATATTCCAAAAACTTCCTTCTGAAAAAGATATGGTCCTTATGATTTTGTTCTTATACCCTTTGGATTGAATAATTCTCCTACTATGTTTATGGACTTGATGAATAGTGTCTTTAAGGACTACCTTGATAACCTTGTGGTAGTTTTTATTGATGATATTCTAACATATTCTAAAAGTATACAGGAGCATGAGGATCACATAAGGGTTATATTTTAAACATTGATGAAGTAAAGGCTATTTGGAAAGTTCATCAAATGTGAATTTTGGTTACAAAATGTTTCTTTTTTGGCACATGTTGTAACCAATAAAGGAATATCAATTGACCCTGCCAACAAAATGGTTGTGTAGGAGTGACCTCATACTATGAAAGTAATTTATATTTGTTGTTTACTTGGTTTATAATGATATTATAGGAGTTTTTTGAAAAAAAATCATATATTTATAATCCACTAACAATGTTAACTCAAAATGGGGGCAAGTTAATCTGGAAAAAGTAGTGTGATAAATGTTTCCAAGATCTGAATAAGAGATTGGTTATTGCACATATATTAACACTACTCTCTTTCAAATAAGGAATTTTTATTTTCATTGATGCATCTCTAAAATGTCTTGGTTGTGTCCCCATGAAAAATGACAAGGTGATTGCATATGCATCTCGATAGTTGAATCCTCATGAGTAGAATTATCCTTTGCAGCATCTAGATATAGTTGTATTTGTTTTTGATCTAAATATATGGAGGTGCTATGTTTATGGGTATAAATGTGATATATATAGAGACCACTGAATTTTGAAGTATATTTTCACACAAAAGAAATTGAACATGATATAGAGGATATGGTTAGAAATTTTAAAGACTATAATTATTCAATTCATTATCACCCCAGTAGAGAAAACAAAGTTTTTGATGAATTAAGTAAGAAAGACCATGTTGTTCTAGTAATGATGAAGATTCAATGATATCTTTAGATCAAATACCTATTAAAACTTGTCAAGGGGATCACATAGGAAGGGACATCATCAACCCTATCCCAAATGATTTCTCAGCCATAATTACTTGAGAAGTTCAATAAATCTCAAATAGAAGATCCTTTGTTTCAAAAAATATTGAAACTTTGAAGAATGGGAAGTTTCTTGAGTTCAATACTGATCAATAAGGTGTGCTTAAATTTCATACAAGGTTATGTGTTCCATATATTTCAGAAATAAAGAATGAGTTGATAGATTAATATCATAGATTTACATTCTCAATACATCTTGGAAGCACTAAAATATATAGGGACCTTCATGATCATTATTAGTGGGATAACATGAAAAGGAATATTGTCGACTACACTGCAAGGTTCCTAGTCTGTCAACAAGTGAAGGAAGAGTGAAAACATACTAAATGGGAATTGAAACCATAACCAATACTATCATGGAAGTGGTAAAATATCACTATGGACTTTGTCACTTGTCTGTCTAAAATATCCAAAGGAAACAATGGAATATGGGTTATAGGGGACCGTCTCACCAAGGCTCCTCATTTTGTCTCTAATCGATAAGATTTATCTCTTGACAAAATTTCCAAGATATACATGAAGAAAGTGGTAAGGTTGTAGGGAGTTCCACTTTCAATCATTTCTTATTGTGATCCAAGATTCACATAAATTTTATGGAGAATTTTTTAACATGCATTGAGTACTGAATTGAATTTCAGTATGGTCTATCAACTCCAAAATAATGTCCAATATGAAATGAATATTAAAAAACTTGACGACATGCTTAGAACATGCTCAATGGACTTTAAGGGAATATGGGATCTACATCTTCCATTAGTTGAGTTCTCATATAACAATAACTTCCATTCAAGTACTCAAATGGCCTCCAATGAAGCTCTATATCGATAGTGATGTATAACTTCTAATTATTCGGAAAAAACATGTGATTGAAATCTTCTTGGGCCTGATATTGTGTAAGAGATGATAGAAAATGTTCAATCCCTCAAGCAACACATAAAGGCTGCTCATATTCGGCAGAATATCTCTACTGATAACTGTTAAAAGGACTGTGAGTGTTATATTAGAAACAAAGTCATCCTTCAAATTTCACCATGTAAGAGAGTCATGTAGTTTTTGAAGAAATGGAATATTATCCCTAGGTACATTTTCCCCAATGAAATCCTTGATCTCATAAGATTAGTGGACTATTAGATTTAACTCCCTCCAAATCTAGCTAAATTTCATGATGTGTTTCATAGGTCTCTCTTGAGGAAGTATATACTTAACCCTTAACGTGTACTAAATTCTAAGGTGGTACTACTGGAACATGACTTATCTTATGTGGAGCAGTTAGTGGAAATCCTAGAATGTAGAGACAAGGTTCTACATAATAATACTACCCATCTCGTCAAAGTGTCGTGGAGGAACCAAAAATATAAATAAGTGATGTCAGAACCAGAGGAAAAAATGGGGGAGAAGTACCCACACCTCTTCACAATCTGGAAAACGAGTTCAAATTTCAAGGATTTAATTTCTTAAGTGGGGGAAAATCTAATGACCTGAACTTTTTGAATGATAATTTTTTCCTTAAAATGTGTGTTATATTATTTTATATAAAACAAAACTATATCTCATTAACAAAGAAGTGATTATAAATTTAAATGTCACCATCAGGTTTCGACTGTTATATGACCATTTTTCAATATTTATTGTTGGACAATATGACTATTAGAAACTATACTCTTGATAATAATTATAACATCATAATTAGTTTTTATAAGTAGAAATGACCAAGGATAATTAATACAGAAAGGATAAGCAATGGCCTCAACCAATAAACTTATTCCGTATGAATCCCATTTATTAGAACTTTATAGGTAGGTAGTTTCATTGGTATTCACTCTTGAAAAAACCCAAGTCTGTCTTAAACAAGTGAGGCCTGAACAAAATCTTTCACAGGAGAAGTTCAAGTTAGTGTAAATTACCACTCGAGCAAAGTTAGATGAGTCTCCCCATGCATCTATCACCATCACACACATCACCCTTAGGTCATATGTTGGTGATATAAGGGGTTATGTTTCATTTCACTAGTTACTTATATAGTAATCCCTTTTTATAAATAAAATTTATATTCCACCATTTCCATTTTAAGAAAAGTTTTTCTTAACAAAATTGAGATACAATTTGATAAATTGTTTTTTCATTCAGAAATTGTACTTTTCAAAAAAATATTATTATTATAATAAACTAAGGTATTATGAATAATGTTTATTTTCAAGAAATAATATTATAAAAACACACTTATTTAAAAATAAATGATAAAATAATTATATTTTTTTAAGTGTCATAAATTTTACTATGCATTTTCAATCCACTATTATTTTAAATAAATAAGGTTTTAATATTTTAATGTTAAAATTATAATATTTAGAGAATTATTGTGATAAAATAAATATAATTTTTTAAATCATAATGTTGAAATTAGGTTGCGGTGAATTAATGAGAATCTTTTAAAATACATTATTTTTTGTTAATAGTAAAAATATAGTTCGAGTTTTTCAGTATATTTAATGACATCACAGTTATATCATATTTATTTATTAAATAATTAACCATAGTACATGACTTAAAATTTTTTATTTTATTAATATCAATTATTTTAATATATTATAATCAATTTCCAAATATATAATTTACTTTCCAAATTTTAAAATGTAAACTTTAACATTAAAATTGTTATTTTGTGAAAACATTAATTTTCCATGAAAAAATAAGTAATAAAAAACTTTGGTATACTATTTTGGATTAAAATAGAATAAAATTTATGCCAATTGTCCAATAACATAGGCAAATACCTAGGGAAATCCCATGGTTTTTCATTTACCACTACCAAGGTGTCTGTTGCCTTTATTTAAAAATTAACAAATAAATCCCCCACTTTTACTATAAATATCCACCCATTTATCAATTTAAATTCACTAAAAATTCATCCTACATGAATATATGATAGTTTTACCTCCCAAGGACTCCTATCAAAGGTTCCTCAACACCCCAATGTCCCGATCCTTAAGTTTTAGGGACTACTCTTTAATGTTAGGGAAATCTCAACTTATCTTTTCCTTTTAAGATCCTTTTTTATGTGGTGTGTCTTCAAAATTTCTAAACTAAGTTATTTTTTCTAGTTTATTTTATTCATTTAATATATTAAGATTATATTTTGAATTTTATACCAATGTCCCCTCTATTTTTACCCTTTTCTAAAACCATTTTTTACACCTGTTATGCTACATGTTTTACTTCTCAAAAAGTATCACTTCTCTTAAAGAACTTATCTTTTATTTAATTAATTTTAATTCCCAAAACTTTTTATTTTCTAGGGGTATTCACCAAGATATAAAAAATATTTATTTGATTCTAGAACTGACATACATTAAACCATAATTCTCTTTTTGTGGGTTATAAATTATATAAAGATATTGCCTTTAAGAACTTTTTAAAATGCCATGATTTTTATATGAAACACATTTATTTTATTCTCCATGGGTTATTTCTGAAATGTTTTATTATTTTATATGTGTATCACATTAATTAATTAATATTAAGGTTGTTACCTAATATCTCTCCAATTCATTGGTTAAATAATTTAATCTCTAGAGATGACATGTTTTATGATACCTTAGTGAATAACCCTGGTAATTGTTTATGACACCTTAGTGAAAAACGTTGGTGATATGCTTAGGAATGTCTCATTTAAATGTTGTATCCACATTTCCATGTTATGATTCAAGTTATATTTATTATTATATTAATATTTTTTCTCATTCCTTAAGTATATTACTCATGTTCTTATAGATATATCTCAAGATCACATGTAAAATGGATCCTTTTCTTTCCCTTACTAGGCCTTATGCACACTCTTTACATTGATATATGTCTACATGATATGAGATAGAGTAAATTTACATATAATAAACCTATTATTAATTCTTTAAAGTGTATTAGAATATATTTTTATATTTTTTCATGTATTATGTAGCTTATTTCCAAGAAACTAAACATTAAAAGATCCTTTGTTTTATACAATGTAAATGAAAAGTTTTGTATTAAAAGATGGGATTCCATAGAATACCACTAACTCCCTTTAGTAATGGGATAGGAGACATGTCATCCCTAACTAGTATATCTTATATCTTTATTTCTCTACTTGAATTTGGTATACTCATAATAAATCCTTCATGTATAGAGAGTCATCATTATAACTGATATGACTTGTTATACACTTTCATGTATAATGTTATAGTGTTAAGTCTAATAAATGGTTTCAAAACTATCTCTCTAATATATTTATGTTCATGAGTATATTGTTTTGATTCATGTAGTTTGGTGCATTCCCAAAGTATTAAAACCTTTGGAAGATTCATGTCGAGTTTGTTATGCTCACACCTTACATGTGAACTTTGGTGGACATACATCCACATGGTTTGTTTTGTGGGTACCTATAGTTATTATTATATTAGATATATTATCATTTACTATTTTTCTACTCATTATTGGTATGATTCATGTTCCACATGGAATTATAGGTGGATATTGGTGATTTTTTCTGACACACAGTCTTTTTTAATTAAAGAATTTCTCCATGGTTCCTCTTGAATTTTACTAGGGATGCATGTTGTTATTGTGTGACATGAATCTCTTCTATATGGTTTTAATTAATTTATTTTAAAATGTCAAATATAGTTTGTAAATGATTCCACAATCATAATTTCATACCCATGGTGCTAGTTTGCTATCCCATGGGGACCAGGGAGCGCTCGTGAGGGAATTTGGTAGTTTGATTTAGGTAAAATTCAGGTGACTTGAGTCATAGTAGCTATAGAGTGATATCCAAGCATGGGTAATGATATAATTTCTCCCTGAGTGTTGTCAATATTCTTGATATTGAGAGTATATTAGAGTTTTTATAGTTGGTACTTGTGAAGTAACCAATAAAAATTCAACACAAACATCTTTATGGTGGAATATTAAGTTTCTAGAGAATTATTAGAAATTATATAGAGACCACATATATAGATATGGTATTAACAATTAAAAAATATTTTCTAATTAGGGTTTTATATAAAAGTAAAAGGTTGATTTTTTTTGGAATTTAATAATTTTTTCTTAAATAGTTTGATAATAACTATTTATTTTTAAAAAATATAACATGTAAAATTGATTTTTGAAATGTAATTTTGGGATGATGCTTTAATTTCATGTAATTATAGTAATCATTAGATTCTATAAAATAAAATTTTACATTTTAAATTGAATACATTTAATTTTATCAAATCAGGTGAGTGATTACAAAAATTATGAGGAAAAGTGTTATTCTAAATATAGTATTTTTATAAAAATAGGAAGTGAGATTTCAAGGGATATTGAAAATAAATATTCCATTTGTGGATTAAAATATTCTTTACCAAAGAAAATGGTTTGTAAAATAATAGTTTAGGTGGGATTTTGAAATGGAATTTGAATGTATTTTGGTAAATGCATAGTCACAATAAACAAAAATCATTTATAGATAATGATAATAATGTCCTAGATAATTCCTATTGTTGGGAGAAGAAATATATGTTTAATCCATCAAGTATTAGATCTATATATTGATTGAGTAGTCTCATTTTGGTTTTTCAAGGATGAAAAATTCAATAGTGGGGATGTTTTTAATGACATTTTCCTTAGTCATTATATTTTTAAGGAATATTTTAAATGAAAATTTGGGAAAATTTTAATTCTGGATTATGATAAGGCCGTATTTGTTGTTTTAGCATGCTTAAGGTGGTCTTTGGAAGGTGATTTGGGTTTAAGGAAGGTTTTGGAAAGTATTTTTTGAGGATGGAAGAAGAAATAAGTGTGGTCTTAAACATATGTATATCACTAGAAATATGGTTGGAGTCCATTAAAATCTAGTTGGATTTATGGGAAGTTTTTTATAAATTTTTATTTAATAGAAAAAGTGTAAATTAATTTCTTCTCCTTTAAACAATTGAACTCACCTCCCCTTCCTCATATTTTCATTGTCCAAACACCCTCCTTAGGAACTCCCTATTATATCTCTGTGTTCCCTTTACCTCTCTTGAAGACCATTCAGGGATTTGGGTGTTTCTATCAAGTCTAAGGCTATGTAATCATTTCTTTCCTTCCAAAATATTATTTTATTATCACTTTATCTTATCTATTACAGTAAATGGAATCTTTGATTTGGTACTTCATTAATATCATGGTGAAATCTATTTTGGAATCTTATTCTCTTCTTTCTTAGGTTAAATAATACCTAGGTGGATGATATCAAAGCTATTGTTCACTATTTGGACATAGTTCCAACATGTAGTGATTTATTTAGAGTTTTATTAATTTCTAGCCATGATTTAGATTATATTAGTTCTGATTAAGTTGTGTATTTCCATCGATTGAGAGTTATAGTAATCATGGTGATATTAAATTTGAGTTTTATCTTGGTTTCAAATTGGTTTTCAATAGGTCATGTTTGATATCATAAGTAATTAAATATTATATGGTTCATCAGCTAGGAAAATTGATATAACAGTTGCTTTTGGAATGGGGGTATTTCCCTTGGAGTAGTGTTAGTATTGTTTTCAATGGTACTCCAAGGTGTTTGATGATGCGGGAAAATTAATTAAATAAATTAAAATTTTTATTAATGGGAAAAAAATCCAGTGTAATTATTCAATCTAAACCCTATTATGGTTCCTACCTATGGTTAGATGTTGTAGAAAATATTAACCCTTGAGAGGGAGTGGGTGGAGAATCTAGATTCTATTGGAAATGATGTCAGATTGAAGGATCGAGATTCGATTTGTGGTAATATCAATTAACAGATCATGTTGGTATAATAGATGGATTGAATTAGAGGTGATTATCAAAGATGTAAGAATTTTCTATTGATGTTTTATAACCATTATATGTGATTTTAAATCTTGGATTTATTTATCTTTATTTGATTCCAGAATTTCATAGACTTATTAACTTTTCTTTTTAATTCTCCTTATAAATTCATGGTTTGTGTGGTATTCTTCATTATATATGTATTTGTTTCAATTATCAAAGGCCAAAATTCACAATGTCTACCACAAATTATGAACATTGATGTTTACTTTTTCCCACATGCATTCTTCGTGTATTTAAGGTCGTCCTTTTTTTTTGCTGGTGGATCAACAAATAATTTTCTGATTTATTAGAAAAATAAAATTTTTGGACTACAGGAATTTTTTTGGGGATGAACAGTGAGATTTATGTCATATTGGTGGTTCAATGGGTTACAAAGTATCATAGGATGGATTAAAATTGATTAACTAACATAATGGCGGTAAGATCAGAATCTAGAGGTGTGAAAAATAATGTGAACTTTATTTTTGGTGAGTGATGACCAAGAATCAACCATCAGAGCCAATAAATCCTTGAATGAGGTATTTGGTGAATCTATGAGCCTAATTAGAGGTGAAAATATTAATAGTGGTTGAGATTTATAATAGGAGTTTGAGTTTTATAATTTTCACGTCTATATGTCATACACTCCATAACTATACAGTATGTACTTTTCCATGTATAGTGGCTAGGGTTTCGATTGGAGAAAAATATCATAGGGAATATAAATTTGAATCACATTCCATATTTCATAACTGGAGATTGACTTTAAGAATACATCACAAATGGTCTAAAAGAACATGGCTTGTTCTGTTATCCCACACTAAATGGTTTGTACTGGAGTATGCACCCATATAATGGGTGGTGTGTAAGTACATACCTTTTACATTTATATGTGGTGTTTAATAGAGTACAAGATCATCCAATACATAGAATCTATGTTGAACTTATGTACAATTCTACATGAAATTATGGTGTTAGTACATTTCAATAGAGACTACATGATGTGTGCAAGAAAGTACATGTCGTGTACTGTGTGTCCTTTGGTGTTATCAGTATCTCCTTCATCATGACTTAGATTAGGGAGTGTAAATTTTCCATAATAAGAAATCGTCCAAAAATAATGTGATGGTGTACTTTCCTTTGACATCAGATATTTGTATTGAGGCAATATGAGTAGTATACTCTCCTTAACAAATTTTATCCACTGATAGGGTTCAAACATGATCTTCAAAGTGATAATATGGTCTGTACTTCTCTAGAGGCATGGATATATCCTTTCACAAGTCCCCTAATTCTTATGTATAGACAGGTTTAGTATTACCCCACCACACCTAGGTCACATTTCCATTATATGTTGAGTAGTTACTCCCCCATCTGAGAGCTTAGGCGGGGTGCGGGTCATCCATTGGAATCGATACTCCCTCGACTAAGGTTTCTCCCAGTGATTCACCAGTCCCCCGATTAATTTCTTACAATATTACATGGTTTTTTAACATTACGTTAAGAGGATTTATCAATGGTATTGTATTGATGGACTGGAGGGTGTGATACTCCATCATATAATGATAACGCTTCAATGATGATATGGCTACCCTTAATGGTTTTTGGTGGTAGTGTTGTATATGGAGGGGATTTACTCTATGGGAATCATAAAGTCTTGAGACTCCTAAAAACCCCATAAGTCTTCCCTTAATATGTGATATATAGGTGGCTATCGACTTCAATATTTTTAGACTCTTCAATATTCTGATCTTCCCTATTTTCTCTTGAGGGGATGACAATCAAGGGTTGGAGAGGATATGATTAAGATCTTTCTTGAATATTTGGAAATTATTTCAATAGACCATATATGGATTATACTTCCTTTTCATTCATCAAGTTACTATTTAGTACTATGATATTTGAGCTGACTAGGTGTTCTGGTTTTTTTCTCTTCAACTTCCTCATGGCCACCTCTCATACCAAGAGTGGAGATAACATGTTGCTTTTTGTTTTCGTTAGGGATTCTATGGAATCTTATTAGATATTTTTATAGTCACCCATGCACAATCTTTGTTTCAACATGTGTTTTTTATATGTAGATGATGTGCAGGTTCCTAGATGGGATAGGTATAAGTGGATAAGTCATGACCTCTTTAAAGCTGATGTCGAGTGATGCTTAGAAATGAATTATGGATCATGACTATTTATGGTGATGGTGGTTATATTTTTGGATGGATTTTGATCCCAACGTACATACAATATAGAATATATTCTTAGTTCTTTTATTAAATAATTATCATATAAAATATTTCCTTTATATTTACTTTGTGGGATGTACTTGTGTGTGTTGTCTCATGCATGCATTATATACAGTTCGGTTGATTACATATATCCTACAAGTATGTTGGGTTTATCTTGTTAGTTATATATGTGCATATTATAGGTTATTATAGTCCAAGGACTCCCATATTATGTGACATTACTTGTTTGTTCTATTCACTAGCCCCTTAACTATTGGTCTTAGGCTTAGAGTGACACTCTAATCCCACTAACTTCCTAGATGGGGCCCTGGTGGGTTAATTTATGTCAAGTAATGGATTTGGTTATGGTCTTATTATTTGGAGAATGTTTTAGGTAATGGTTATGGTGAATATACTTGAATCAAAGTATTCCTTATTGGGTTTAAACATGTAATATTGATGCTATCATTACTTTCAACATGATCTAATATGAGCTATGAGAAAAAAATCCATATTTAACTTTTCTTAAAAGTTTCATCTATAGTTAGATAATATCTAGGTTAACACTTGTGGAAATAAATTACATGATAATAATTTTCTTTTATTAATTGGTTTCAAACCCAAACCAGAAACTATGCTTTGACAAACCTTTATTTATATTTTTTTATAAATCCCTAATATTTTTTCATTTCTATAAAAATATTTTCCCCATAACCTAATTTTGTAGAAATTGTTTCTTTATAAAATATGACTACACTATAACATCATATATTCTAAAAGTATATAGTTACAAAGTAAAAAATTTTGGTAACATCAAAACCCAAATGTATGTTTTTCATAATTATATTTTAGGTATGTAAATGTATATTAAAAAGAATTTTAGTTTTAAATTGGTGTCCTATATAAAATATTTACAATAGCATTAATTTTTTATTTAGGATTCTTTTGGTATTTCTAGTCTAAAATTAGTAATACACTTGGTATATCACTAGTAAAGTAAAAATATATAATAGTTACTAAACCTGTAAGAATTTGGTTGATGTTTTCCTAGGTTATAGAGAATATTTATTTAACCTTACATGAGTGGCAGAGAGAAAATGTTTGTTATTTCCAACTTTGTGTTATGCTTAGTTGCATGTGTGTCCATATAATAATAAACCTTTTATTGACACTTAAATTTTAAATTTTGTATGGAATGAACTACCTCTAGATGGTTTATGATATTTCATGTGTATTGGTTTTTAATATGTTGGACTAGATGTCTATTTACTTGATTTCTTTACATAATGTGATTTATGGGAATTTATTTCTACTTTATTCCATATTTATTAATATCTTTTCATGTTAAGTATGTTGTATCATTTTTATTCCAATCATGTTGAATAATTATTCTTCGAATGATTATCTTGAGTATAGAATGGTTTTTTGTGATATATATCTCTTAATAAAGTATTCCTTAATATCCAAGGTATATAAATGATCGTAAATACTTAATAATGTGGGTCTTTTTCATTATTATCTTGGATGGGTTACAACATTTCCCTAACTATTAATACCCATTACATTATTCCCTCAAATGGTATGCACAATTTCACTTACATTATAGTCCTAATTCACATACCTGAGATGGGTTTCTAGGACCTAAAATTTTTTACACACATATACTCATATATGTGATTAAATATGTTTCTATGTGTGAGCTACTATTGGGAATAACATTTCCTCCATTATTTGTTCATATGGTATTCATGGTTTCCTTGATTATAACATCTCGGATACTAAGTGATCAACTCAAACTAGGTATATCGGGTATTTCTCCTCAAAGTAATTTCACTATAGATCATAGTATGATTTAATTCATTTATGTATTTATTTTTTTAGTGTTATAACTTATAAAAGTTTTTGAAAACATCTCTCAAGTATATTTATTTAAATGATAAGATTTATATGATGAATTCACTTGGTTGTATATCATATTTTTTGGGAATTTGGTGTTTTCCTACCAATTATGTAAATATAACACCCTATATGTTCACTCTGGTGGAATATGTCTATAATTTCCAAGCACATGCATCAGATAATATTTATAACATATAAAAAAATCCAAAGTTTGAATGGATAGGTACAAGACTTCCTATAAATAGGTCACACCACTCTCCTTACAACTACATCCAGGTATAGGTGAAAAGAAAGAGTCATATAAGGATTAAGAGACATATCCTACTACCCAATACTAAGTTTGGGTAAAGGTCAAGTTCTATCATAGCACAACTTAGGTCCTCATGTATGGAGTGTCAAACACAAGGTATAGAGGAAAACACCCTTTACTCTACATTTGGCATCCCCATATAGTGATAACCTTTTAATTTTTAATTTTTAATTTATTTAATTTCATTCTTATTTTTTCGGTGGATGTATTTAAATTGGATTATTTTCAACACCAATCCCAATTTTATAAATTCTCATACTCTTTATAAATAGGAATTGGGATGTCATTTAACTGTGACATGGACTATAAATTCGGTATCACGATGTAATTGGTCATGTATAGTATTTTGATTAAGTGAACCACCATTCTAAATTTATACAAGTAATTACTTCTGAAATTTTAATAGGCATTCATCAATCAAATCAACTAATGTTTGTGCCCTTAGGACCAATGGTTCATGGATCAAATATGTAATAATTGGCTAATTATGGTGTCATAGTCAATCTATATAGGAAAACACCATTTAGATTTATGAAGGCACATTAATTAATCCAATTATTTCATTCCTATAAGAAATGTTATCACATTTTGATATATATAACTATCAAGGAACACACAAGTAATACATGAAACTTAGGAAATTCATGTATAAATATAGACATGGCATGGCATGATGCACTTCATTTATGTATAAAAGTTCCTATAATGATGCATGAATTGAAATTCCTCTATATCATCGAGCCAAAGTAATTTAATTTCTCTATAAAAAAGTCAACAATAATAATGTCACAGAGCACGTGCATCACCCAACATTGAAATCAGTACAACTATAATAAGTGAATTTAATAAAATAATTAACCCATACTAGGTAATTTGGGTTTCCCCTGTATATGGGATAGCTACTCCCAAACACTAGCTCATTAACAAATTCCAATACTCCTAGTATCTCGTATAATACCCAAATAGTAAGACAAAAGGAGAAAAAGAAACTTTTCAGGCACTTTGTAGTGTGCTACCCTAGGATCAACTTAACATTGCCCCGAGATGGTTAGCCACATGACCTCAAAAGTTCCTCCTCATACGCCAGAGGTTGTTGACTTGCAGCATGGGCCTAGGGTGTGTTTGTGGGGAGACTATGACCTCATGACTCAATGTGTAACATGAAAATTATATAAATGTGATAATAAATGGAAATATAATAAATATAAGCAGCAATGGTTAATAAATAATAATTCATCCAAGATAAATAATTAGACAGAAACTAAATTGTAATATATATAAAATTATGATGATTATCACGTAACTATACCAAATTATTACATAGAATAAAAGGGAGAATTCATATACTACATGATAAAAAAACACCCAAAAGGCCAAAATTTGTCACTACTATCATCACAAGCATATGCTCGATCCTCTACACCCATAATCCATCCTAGTACTCATAATCAAGTATTAGAAACTAGTCATTTCCATTTATCTATACCTAAAACCATGAAGTCTGCAGGGGTACCAAAGTTGGTGAAAATTGGGTGTGAGATATACTCAGTAGGCCACCACCAATAGTGTCTAGATCAATCCATTTAGTACATATAAAATGAAAAGTGGGAAAATAATAATATATAAATGTAAATAAATAAATAAATACATCATTATAGGTTCCTCATTGGATACTTGATAAGTACTACCTACATTGGCCTTATCCAGATGTCTCTAAATGAGGTAACATGTATAAGTATGATATATGGTAAATTATGTAATAATAATTAATAATCGGGATGTGGACAATCCCAAATCATGTGATTTGGCTTGGTGGAATAATCCTTGGAATATAAATTACACATTCTTATTCTTTAATTTAATTATAATCCTTATAATTTTGAAGAGGAACTCGAGCTCATCCAAGGGGGTCTAGAAGGAATCCCAATTATAACTCCTGGGGAACTGTAAATTTCCAATACTATAGAAGTCTATCCAAGGTGATCCATAAATGTAATCCCATGTATCACTACTGATATGGTGAAAAACAACCCTTTGATCCCATCCCTGATATCTCATGTAGGGGACCGAGTATCACTCATGACCTAGGATCACCACATAACCACAATATCATTTGCGGTGTCTCTCCTAGGGAACCTGTATCACTCACATGGAGGTAATAGAAAACATGGTGATCTCATCCTAGGTATAACTGGTATCGATCCAGGTGTGAATGAAATCCATATAAAAAACTAATTATTAAGCATGAAGATCTTGTCCAAGGAAAACCATAAGGATATAAGTATCACTATCATCATGGGTATGAGGCACATCAGAACTATCAAAATTTAAATCTTTTAGCATGACATTGAATTTATGGATTTAATTCATCTATCCAATCAGCTGGTCAAGTAATTCAATAAAGATAGGGAGTGTAGGGGCCTAACTCATGGCCTTCCATTTTACATGATTCGATTCATTAATTCATGGAATCTATTACCAGGGGAAAACCTCAAAGGGCATTTAACAATTTATGGTAGTGGGAAAATAGGCTTATGGGTAAAAGGCACATCCATAGGGTGGCCCATAGTAAATATAACAATATAGGATGATGATTATACAATATTTAGGATCACTTTAAACATGAGAGACCATTTAAAAAATTTATTAATAATTTTAGGTGTTTCATTCGAATTTTTTGGCATGTGGCACAACAACGCACAATATAAAAGCACTAAACTTTAGGGAAAGAAGCTAGACCACCTACCTTAGGTTCGTAGAGCACTCCTTGTCTAGTGTCAGCCCATTAATTGAACTATAATGGAAGATATAAGAAGAATAATAAAATGACCTAAATTGGGGGAAATGATCTCTCACCAAAAATGGTGCAACAAAGTAGAAGATAAACTATAAAAACAAGGGTGATGATTCAAGAGCTTACTCTTAGCTTTCCAATGCATCTGACGATGGAAGGAATAGAAATCAGACGGAGGAGGGATCAAAATCACTAACTTGTCTTGGGATATGAGCTCTCATACATGGTATTTCCACTTGAGGAAGAAGAAATGAGGGTTGATGGATTAAAAAAATAAAGAAAAATGGTAAAATCCACTATAAAATCGTGGACGCATGGTTTTTCCACATGGTGAGGTAAACCATGTTCCAACCATGTGACATGTGCTACCCAGGGAACCCCCTTTCACAGGGTATCCATACGGTTTGAATAACCTTGGTTATCCTATATAAAATCACTATTTTATTTTCTGAAGAAAAAAAATTGCATGGTCATGCACCCAAACCCACATGACTTGAAAGAAATCATGCAGCATCCTCCTTCACACTGAGTTCCTACATGGTTAAGTCACACAAATAGCCCTAATCATATGCTAACCATGTGGCTCACCCTATCCTCCAAAAATCCATATCTTCATACTCCAAACAAGCCCTAGACTCTCCAAAACTACATATTAGTCTTTATTGTACATTATAAGCATAAAGCGAGAGGTTTTAAAACATAAAACAAGGATCTGTGACTCTCTTAGTATTTAGGGTGTAACACTATACAATTAAAATTTTAAAATCTTTTCCCTTATATACTCTATTTGTAAGGATACGTATCCTATTTCTCATAACCCATATTATGGCCTTGAATTTTAATCAAAGGTATTTTGGTAAGTGTTTCTTTCAAACTTTATTAATTCATATTTCCTTGATCTTTTGAGTGGATTTCCCAATCCTAAAATCCTATACTTAGATTTTATCAATGATTTCTTCCAAATTGTATTAATTAGACTATGTCTATTACCCTCAATATCAATATTCTTAAGTCAACCCATTATCTTTGTTAATACTCTACATTAATTGAAAATTGTACTCTACTACTATGTGGTTGAAAATTTAACAATGGATGTATCTTAACTCATTAAATGAAATTTGTTATTTGAATTGATAATTTCTTAAGGGATTTTTTTAACTTATGTATAAATATTATTTAATTTATTCTTCACTTGATAGTTAATATTTTTTAAATTTTATATAATTAAGTAACCATTTCTGATAAAATAATTTATGCATGATAGTTTTATTCTATTTCATCTTAGCATGACAGTTAATTTATTTTTTTAAGTAATTATATTTAGGCATAAAAATAAACCATGAATACTATAAATAAATAATTAACCATGTATATATAAATAATATAATTATGAAATTGTGTCTACTATTTGGTTTATCAAGTGGAGATAAACCAACCATGACCTTAGGGGAAATAACTACTCGAGTTTATGTATGTGACATGACTCAATACGTCAAGACCACTTGTTGGGATAGCGGCATCCTGAGAGTAAAACTTGAATCCCACAGCCCATAGTTTAAGGGTTGGTGACTAGTACTGAGAAGGTATATCTCACAATATGGTAGGTCTTAGCATGTATCAAGTGGAAATATATAAAAATATAAGTTTATAAAACAAATAAAAACAAAATTATGATATATATATATATATATATAATTTATTTATTTGTATAAAAAAATTCATTAGTCATCTATTATATATACATCACCACAAGGAAAATGAAAAATAACCATATATTTGAAAATCCTTTAAATCTAAAATACATAATACATAGGAAACCTTTTCCTCGCTATGTGTACACCTGGAATGATCTCCATTGGAAATGGTCACTATTATAATCAAAGACCATGAGGCTCCATCATGAATTATCAATCTTCAAAAGGCATCATCTCTGAACATTCCATAATATCATCACATATACCATGACCATCTTTATACTTGGGCATTGTCTGCACAGACACAACATATGTGAGGAAAAATCCCATGGGAGGGTGAGTATACACATACATAGTAGAATGCCTTGAAAAGAATAAAAGTAAACATAGAACACCATGTCAACTAAAATATCATGGCACCAGATAGAAATTATAAGAAAGATTGGGAAGAATGATCCAGATATACTAAATCACTAAAAGCCTTAGGGGAACAAAAAAATAATAGTTATCTTATTTCTAATACTTAATGATCATTATTCTAGAGTAGGTATGTATTCTTGGAGAAATAGAAAACAGAAAATGTCTAAAGTTTAAATCCATATAGTGTTCCACATATAGAAGAAAAAATAGAGGTACATAAGGAGTCACAATTATAAAAAAACTAAAATGGTTAACCACTCAAACTACAACATCACTACCAGAATCTATGAAGGGAAGTCTGCTCATCACTAAATCCTACTTGTTATTCATAGGAACACTATACCCCCATTCCATTAATACTAAACAAATTATAATGTATATTGACTACCAATATAAATTAACTCATGTAACATCATTGGAACTATGGTGATGTGTCCTACGCTCCAAGTTGGTGGTGGGAATACCAATCACAATGGATGATCTTTCCCTATACAACCTCTTTAGATTGGGGAATACCAAAAAATTTAATAGAGGATCCAACACTCTAATTAGTTTTTGGGATTACTAAATCTACCTATATACTACCCCACATATAGAGGATCTTATACCCCATGTATATAGGGTGTGAATAAAAAACCTAACTATAAGATGATATAGAGGATCACATGCCCCAATTATAGTAGCAGAATACCAAAACTATCTATAAAAAACTTATAGGTAGATTATCATTCACTATGAGTATGTGGGGATTGAATAAAAACCCTTCATATAATAAGAGAATGATTCGATCATTACACCCAATGTCCATCACAAGCTCATCAAAGCTAAATAAAACATCTCCCCATATCTCTTCATAAACTCATATAGATGGTTGAATAGAATACTAAATTGAAATTTAAATAGAAAATAATCTTCATTGTATATTTATTTATCTGAAATAGAAACATGGGAATAGATTCCAAAACATACCCCATAGGTGAAGGTTGTGCCATGTAGTGGACTATGGGTGAACCATGTGACACAAAACACATCTGATGTGAATGTGAATCCCATGAGAATGGTGAACTCCCTCCCATGTTAGGTTAACAAACTTGAAACTATGTAATCCTACTCAATACACTTCACATGTGGGATGATAGTCTCAGTCACGTGCTAGATTGGCTAGCCAACCCCGACATGCCAAATGGGGTAGGGCAGATCTAGCTTCCACACATCTCCCGCCGCATGGAGGCTGAGACGTCATCTGATCTATAGGGATCATGTTGATTGGGTAAATATCGTCATTATCATTCATTTCCTTAGTCCATGTTTTGGTGGACTGAGTGGCTCCCACCTCCCACGCTGTTAACCACTACTGTGACCGGCTTCGCCATGCTGTAATCACCTTTTCCATGACCACCTTTACCGATTCCACCATTTAATTGTGTCTATTACTTGTTATTCCATCACTAACCCATATAATATGCCTACTCAATCTATACCCCTCACACCACCCATGTCTTGTTGGGATACCTCATTGTCATCCCTTTATGCAATATCACTCCTTACCCAAGACACCACACTCACAGCCTCCTTGCTTTCACAATTACCACTGCTAGCTAAATCATGTGACTATATCCCATCATAATGTGAAATAAATGAATTTAGGGATAGGTAGGAGAGATACGGAGAGTGATGTAGAGAGTAGGTGGTGAAATGAGAGGTATATAATACATGTCACTTATTCTTCACCATTCCACCGAAAAAACATGTCGACCCCAACATCAAGTTAAGAAATTAATAATTTCCTTCTTAATAATCCTAAGGAATAAATATGATAATCTAGTTCAAAGTAAACAATAATTTAAATAGAGGTTAGAGTATAAATTAAAAATAATCCACATGATCCATGACTAAATAATAGAGGATCTAATTTTACAAATTCAAAAAATGGATCCACAAATAAGGGATGGATAAAGAATCATGAATTCCTACCTCACAACCCAACAATTATCACCTCAGTATGTTGTCAAATCCTTTTACTTGTTCATCATTATAATATGATCCAATTAACAATGATAGTCCCACCATAATCTTGTCACTCTCTCATTCCTTTTTATATTGGTTTTTCCCATTTACAATCATGAATAACCCTAGAGTGAAAATGTAAGTGAAATTTAATAGGATTCATCTAGGATTTCCATCAAATTAAAATGATCTATTAATTTAATTAATTAAATAAATATAATAATTCTAGTCAAATTTTGATTGATCAATCTTGAGAACCCCAATGTCGACCCAAATTATAGTGATCCTAGGGTAAGACTGGTGTTTCAAACATAATCATGTTGTTATTTTTACCATATGATTCTCCCCTTATAAGAAAAAAATAATTCTGAAGAACATTAATATAGATAAAATTTTCATTAATTTTCATGTTTTTTAATGATTTAACCCCTTCTAATTAATAAATTTTAGATTATTTTCATCGTTTTAGTATCTTTAGTGGATTTTTGGCTTAATTGTGAAAACTGTTTAATTCTAGAAATTTTGAAATTTTTTTCATCTTCTGTATTTTAGGAATATCTTTTAAATTTTTTATCCAAATCGAGTGATTCCTTTTTTTAGGATTTCCTTACTCTTGGGATTCAATTTTTTATTCTATACCAAGGACCAATTAGACACACAATAGAAAAAAATAAATAAATCAAGTGGACAAATTTTGATGGCCAATAGAATAAAAACCACCTTAGTTATTGAAGTATATCTCTGCCTAAATAACTCTAAATTTAGTTATTCTAGATGTAATATAAATAAGATTTTTTGGATCAGGTCCACATTAAATTTTATGAATAAATTATTTCATTAAGGCATCCATTTCATGCGTCAAAGTGGTGGTAGATGGGCAGTCTCCTCGTACAAAAAAGTTCTTCATAAGTAATCTGGGGATAAATTTTTTGAAACTTGTCCAAATTTGATAAGATTTTGTGGGATCGTGATCACAAGATATGGAGACAACTTTTATTAAGTAACCTACCCGAAATTCAACCATTTATGATGTGATATTGACCCAAAATTTTAGAGGAGATAACCCAGAGGGAAAAATTTCCACCCCTCAACCCTATATATATGAGTGTTCCCTTTCATTAAAAGGGGTTAAAGAAGGTGAAAGAGAGGTTGTTCTAGTAGATTGGAGTCTTGAAGTTCTTTTTATTTTATATTTTATATTTTATTAGTTTCATTATGCTCTCTCTTCCTCCTTTAAACGATATTACCCTTCACATGGAGGAGTACATCCTTTGAGTGATCGGGGAAGGGGGAGTTTCACTTTTGTAATGTCAAAGTGTTGAAACTAAATGTAAAACTCTCTTTTTATATTGAATGATTTATATTTTAAGTGGTTACCAATTCTCTTAATGAGATCATGTTTTGGGTTTGGGGTTATTCATTGTTTATAACTTTGATTGAATAACTTTTAACTCCCTCCACCTATTGTAATTTGTCTCGATCGAGTAGATTGTGTTAGGTGGTGAGTGTTTAGAGATCGTTGGAACATGTGTGGAATTAGTGAATAATTTCTATATTTTTAAGGATAAAAAATCCCCTATAAGGAAATTCCTTAGTTTTTTTGGAATTTTTTATAAACCTCCATGCACATAGGAGTGGGTTCCATTTCTTTCTTCAACCAAGGGTGATTGATAACTCAATAGAGGAGTCTTTTATTTATTATTCAATAGAAAGATAGGGTTAATGATTTTTATAATGATGATTTATTTTAAAAAGGTGATCCTACCCTAATACCATCAGTCTAATCATCCACTTGTGTTCAAACTTTATTTTCAATTGTTTTCTTTCTTTTAAAACACAAAAAAATTCAGAAACATCCTCCTCTTCTTCCTCAAAATTAAGTGACAAACATAATTATTATGCATTCCTCACTAGAGAAAACCTAGGTTACCCACTATACTATATTTTAACATTGGTAATATTTGTTTTTTTGACAACCCCTGATAGGAATATTTCAACACTTGTTGTCATTTCCAGGAAGATAGTTCCAACATTTGTTTTTACTTTTCTCTCTTCATTTTCTCTTAAAAATTGCATAAACTGAATCTCAATCATTGAACCTTGACCCCTAGATTCTGAAATTGAAAGAACCTTATTGAATACACTTAGAAATATTAATTTAAAAATTAAATTTGAGGATATATCTCTTGAAAAATCGATTGAAACTTTAATTGTTCACTCTAATCCTGTCATCAATGCTAAAAATCAAAACCTAACCCTTAGAGACCTTTGTGCACCACAATTCATTAATCAAAACAATCAACTTGCCATTCCAGTGTTTCTAAATGATTTTGATATGAAACTTGATATGATTCCATTACTTCCAAAGTTTCATGGTTTGGAATGTGGAGATCAAAACAAACTTATTAATGAGTTCACACATGTATTCTCAACTTTCAAACCCCATGGAGTAGCTGAGGAACTAGTAAAGTTGAAGGAGTTCTCATTTTCATTGGAAGGATCCTCCAAATAATGGTTGTATGGTCTAAAACCGGGATATGTAAATTATTGCAACACTTGGTAAGATTCCTCATGCAATGATTCTTCCCAACCTTCAAAAGCACATCCCTCAGAAAGGATATTTATGACATCACAAAATCATCTAGAGAAACCCTTTACATGTACTACGAAAGGTTTAAAAGATATGTTTTAGTTTCCCACATAAATACATTTAGGATTATGAATTTCTTGTCTTATTATATCAAGGATTACTAGACAATTACATAAACCTTCTTGATACATCATCAGAAGGTGCATCGATTGACAAGTCACCAGAATAAGCTAAGGGTATGATTGATAAGATTTCCCAGAACTCACAATAGTTTGGTATAAGAGGTACTAGAAAAATAGGTATTCATGAGGTAATAAATTCTTATCTATCACGTTTTCTTAAAATTAATATTGATGAGATAACCATTTTGGTGTGACATGTGGCCTTGAAAAAAGTGGGTGACCAAAAAGCACCGACTAAGGTTTGTGGTTTATGCTCATCACCTGATCATTTAACTGACCAATGTTCTTAAATATAGGGAATGGAAGCTTGTCTAGTAGCCTTTCAATCAAGTCAGAAATCCTGCAACCTTCTTTCTTACCACTAACCACCCACTTTACAAAGATCCTATGAGTAACCATCCACCAATTCACAACTCCAAATTCTGATCCAACAACAGCTATCTGATATTGAGGAGCTGAAAGACACCATAAAGGATTTTTCCAACAAGTTCAAAATCCTCAGGGACTTCCTAACCAAAAATCATGAGAAACTCCCTTCCCAAACAATCCCAAACCCAAAAGATAATTTTAGTATGATAAAAATAAGAAATATAAAATAACTCTCAATGCCATCATCCCATGAACCTAAAACAATCCCACTTCAGTGGAGGTAGAATAAATTGGTAAATTATAAAAATTCTATGAAAATGAACCATGAAGAAGAGAAGAAATAGGAGAATGGGAAGAATATACTGAGGAAGAATATACAATAAACACCATTTAAAATTCAAAAAATGGAGAATAAATACTTTCCCTACCATTTCTATCAAGGATGATTAAAAACTATATTTTACGTATATGCACTTCAAAAATAAAATTTGGACACCTTCTAAAAAGTCTAAATTAATATCCCCATTCTTTAAGCACGAAAAAAATTTCAAAATTACGCTATATTTTTTATGGATATTTGCACCAAGAATAGGACACTTCATGGTAATTAAAGGATAAACTTGGGAAGAAGTGTCTCAGTTCTTATCAAACCACAGTTTCCAGCCAAATGTCAAGATCTAGGGACGTTTTTTATTCCATGCACCATTGGTTATTTATATTTATCTAATGCTTTGTGTAATCTATGTGGTTCAATTAATTTATTGTCTCACTCAGTATACACTTATTTTTAGATGGGAGACTTTAAGCCCATATGATTGGTGGTCCATCTTGAAAACAGATCCATAGGCTTCCCAGCAAGAGTTCTGGAGGATGTCCTTGTGAAAGTAAAACATCTCTTATTTCCAGTTGACTTCTATGTGCTGAATATGGATGAATATTGGATCCAGTAAAAC
The DNA here is from genome assembly GCA_963277665.1 of Viscum album. NCBI lineage: Eukaryota > Viridiplantae > Streptophyta > Magnoliopsida > Santalales > Viscaceae > Viscum > Viscum album. Next base: position 2,095,417,205 of record OY728132.1, on the reverse strand, counting down.
TATCCCATCATTTTTGGGATTCCTTTATTGAATATGTCCAAACCCATCATCAATGTTCATAAAGGGACACTCACTATGGAGTTTGGAGAGAGTATTATCCATTTAAATATTACTTAATCCATGAGGAAAACATCGGATGATCACTCTCTCTTTACACCTACCCATGAATTTGGTATTGAAACCATTGAATAATTATGCAGGTTTTATAAATTCTTATCCTTATGAGAGACTTCTTCCATTGAAAATATCATTGAACATCTGGATGCCCAGAATGATGGAGATTCTAATTTCATGTGGAAGGATGGGGTAATATCTGATTTCTTTGATTATTTATTAAATGATGAAGAAGATGATATGATTTCTTATGTATAGGATATCCAACCATTGGAAGTGGGGAACATGATTTTAGTTTCATATTTTGAGAGGCCCCCCGATATCGAATTAAAACCACACCCCACTGATTTGAAATATGTGTAGCTTATATAAAGAGAAAAATTACCAGTGATAAATTCTAATAATCTATCTGAAACCCAAGAAAAACCATTCATTAATATTTTAAGAGAAAATGTCGATGAAATATGGTGGATCATATGTGATATACCTGGAATAAACCCAAAAATATGATCACATAGAGTTTTACTTGAGGGAGATTTCAAACCTATCAGATAGCCCTAAAGGAGGCTGAATCCCACCTTGATGGAGGTTGTGAAGAAAGATATTGAGAAGTTCTTAGAAGATGGGTCCATATATCCCATACCAGATTCACAATGTGTTATCCCAATTCATTAAGTTCTAAAAAACTAGCCTAACCAATATGAAGAATGAAAATAATGAATTAATCCCTGTGAGAATTATGAATAGATGGAAAGTGTGCATTGATATTAGGAAGTTGAATCAGGTCACTCAAAAAGATCATTCCCCATTCCCATCATTGATCAAATGTCAGATAGATTGGTATTGAGAACTCATTAATAATTTTTGGATAGATTTTGAGGGTATTTACAGGTACCCATTGCTCCTTATGATCAAGAGAATAAAACCTTTATATTTCCCTTTGGAACTTTTTCATATAAAAGGATGCCATTTTTTATTAGGTAATGCTCAAAGTAAATTTCATAGGCGTGCGGTAAGTATATTTTTTGATCAAATTAAAGATTTTTTGGATGTTTTTGTGGATGATTTCATAGTTTTTGGAATCTCTTTTGATCATTGTTTGAAAAATATGGAAAAAGTTTTGAAAACCTGCATTTAAAAGAGTCTTATTATAAATTTTTAAAAGTGTCATTTCATGGTTGAGAGAGTGATTGTCCTTGGGAATGTAATTTACAAAAATTTAATTGAAGTTGGTGAATAAAAAATTTAAGTGATAAATTCTTTTCCTTACCCAAATTATGTGAAGCATGTTAGATCATTTTTAAGACATACAAGATTCTACATGAGGTTTATCAAATATTTTAGTAAGATTTCTCTTCCTGTGTCTTTATTTATTTTGAAAGATTCTAATTTTGATTTCAATAGTTCATGTAGGGAAGCCTTTGATGAGTTTAAGAGGAGATTGATTACACCACCCTTGATGTAGCCACCAAATTGAGAAGAACCACTCGAGGTACATTGTGATGCTTCCAACCAAGCAGTTAGAGTAGTACTTTATCAATGAATCAAGAGAAGGACACAAGTAATTTATTATGCCTCAAAAACCTTATATGTGGCTCAATTCAATTACAAAACCATAGAAAATTATTTTTTTAGCATTTTTTCTTTATAAAGATTTAAATCATATCTAGTTGGAACTAAAGTCATTGTGTTTTCTGATCATGTCGCTCTTAGGTACTTGATGAAGAAGGATGAAACTAAACTGATGCTAGTGAGATGGATGTTACTATTTTATGATTTCAACAAATAAATCAAGGATAAAAAGGGATTTGAAAACCAAGTTTCTGATCATTTAAGTGGACTACCCAACACTACTGAAGCTGAAATTATAAAAAAAGAACCATTGAATGATCACCTTATAGGAGAGCATTTTTACTTGGTTGAAGGAGAAGTGCCTTGGTAAGTTGACCTGGTAAATTATTTAGTAACATATTAGGTCCCATATCATTTAAATTCTCACAAAATTCATAAACTAAAATCTGAATCTAGATATTACATTTGTGATGATCCATTTCTTTAAAATATTTGCAATGACCAAGTGATAGGAAGATGTTTTCTTGAGAGTGAAATTGGTTATGTCTTTGATTTTTGGCACACTTTAGCCTGTAAAGGATACTTTGGACCTCAAATGATAGCAAATAATGTTTTAGAATATATACTTTATTGTCCATCCCTTTTTAAATATGCTCATTAATTTTAAAAAATGTGTGAAAAAATTCAGTTTTCTAGAAACATTTCAAAGAGACAAAAAATTCCCCAACAACAACTTAATTTTTGTGAGATTTTTTAGGTCTAGGGGAAAGATTTTATGGGCCCTTTCCCAATTTCATTTAGAAATTATTATATCTTTCTTGAAATAGATTGTGTTTCCAAATGGGTTGAAGAAAAAGGGACTAGGACTGACGATGCTAAATATTTTTTTTGATTTTGTCAGGTCTAACATATTTTTTAGGTTTAGAGTGCCTAGATCCATCATCTGTGATCAAGGGACTCACTTTTTTAAATAGGATAAGAGGGTCTTTTCTGATGAAGTATGTGGTTCATCATAAAAAATCAACTCCCTATCACCCATAGAAAAATGGTCAAGTTGAAGTGTCTGATAGGGAAATCAAAGGAATTTTGGAAAAGACTATTAATCAAAAAAAGAAATATTAGAGAAAAAGGTTAGAAGATAATTTATGGTATTATAGTATAGCCTTCATGACCCTGATTGGAATGAGTCCATATAGGCAAATTTATGGGAAAAGTTGTCACCTAACAATGGAATTGGAGCATAAGGAATATTTGGATGTTAATAAGATGAATTTGGATCTTGAAAGTGCTTGGAAAGAGAGAATATTGTCATTGAAGGAGATGGAGGAAATTATAAGGGAAGATTTTGAAAATTCAAGAATTTACAAAGAGATAGAAAGAGTGGCTCATGATAATCTGATTTGACCGAAAGACCTTCATCCTAGAGACAAAGTGTTGTTATTCAACTCAAGACTCAATCTGATGCTAGGTAAACTTCATTTTATATAGGAGGGTCCATTTATGGTTAATCATGTATATCCTTTCAGTGTTTTGAAGATTTTGAAGGATGGAAAGAATGAACCATTCACTGTTAATGGACACAAGCTGAAGAAATTCAATGGGACCATTCCATCAACTCCTGTGGAGGAGATCACACTCCTACAATCTATCTATTAATAAAATTCATCAGATTGTAACTCTACTTAACACTTTCTTAATTACTATGATTCCATTTCAAATCTTCTTACATGTTACATACATTTAAATTCATTTATAACACTTCATCATTTAAGTGTAGGTGATGGAACCTTTTTAGTTTAGGATTTTTATTTGTTGTTTTCCTGTTTTTCAAAAAACATTGTGTGTGTTTTCAAATTTTTGTGGGTTTCTTTTTCAATCTTTGTGTGTTTCTTAAACTTTTAATCTGAAATTATTACCATTTACATTTTTTAAACCAATTTCACTGAGTGAAATTTTTTATTCCGTGAAACTAATCTTAAATTAATGGTGAAAATGATTTTGTTTCATGTTTAATTTTTTGCGAACTTCATGAAAAGTACTCTGGTTTCTGAAACTCGTGCCACATATCACTATCTTTATCTTTGATATAACTTTCCTATGATGATCCTGAACCATTTTGGTTAATTATTCTCATTCCCATCACTTCTTGAGAGAACCAAACCATGCTTACTTTAACCATAATTTGATGTATTCCTTTAAAAACATGAGGGTTTGAGGTACTTGTGTTTTAAATGATTGAGGTATTTAATTGGTTTTTAAGCCCCCTTTTAAATATAATCCTTTTCATTATGTCCTACCTTGTACTTTTAATCCTTTTATCCCTTGGAATCCATGAATACCTTGTTAGTCTAGCCACATTACAATCTAATTTTCTTTATTCAACCTGCTCTTGAAGTGAAATTGTATGATCTAGTAAACTTAAGTGTGGGGGAAATATGTATTGTATTATTATACCACATTTTGTGAAACATTGGGTGGAAAATAAAATGTGGAAGATATGTGTTTTCTGCTAAAAAAATCTGTCAATATCTATTCCCTTTCTAGATATTTTAATAAAAAAAATTTGTGCCTTTCTGGAGATTCTAAATAGAAAGAAAGTTGTGCCTATCTAGAGCTTTCAAGAAAAATCATGTTTGAGATTATTGAAATTTTAGCTGCTTAACTACTGAATTTTTTGAATATTTCTTGATTTTTCATGATGATGGAGATGATTTTGTACTAAGGGGAGTGAGAAGGAGATCATACTTGAGTGGAAATTAGAATCCTATAATTTTGTTTCAAAAAGAGCCAATCCCTCCTCATTCAGTCTCAAAATTATCTCACATAAAAATCCTACCAATCAGAAGCCATAGAAAAACCCCGGAACGTCATCTTAATAAACACGTTTCCTTGACTCACATCAAGTGGTCAACTATGAATTTAACAATATTATAGGGACTCTTTCATTTGTTTGTATGAGAAAATACTTGTTAAAAATTATCATTTGTGATATGAGAGAAAATTCATGTGAAGTAGGTGTCTTGTGTGCATGGGAGGAGAAATAAAGAGTTAAAATATTGAATTGTATAAATAGAGAACTTTGAATACTTTTTTATGAGGCATTATATCCTTTGGTTTTTTGTTATGAAATTGGTGGGTCTCATTTGCATGTTTTTTTTAAAAGGTTAGGGCCGAAGCCTCATTTTTATTATTTATACAAAGTAAAGACCTCTTTAACTGGGTATAGGGAGACCCATTACATATCCTGAAGGCCCAGTGGGCATTTAGCCCATTACATAGCCCGTAGGCTCAATTTTTTGGCCCGAATCCCATTATGTGAATAGTACTGCTATAGTACCTACACTGCTACAGTACCTGCCATTGCTACAGTGCCCCTGCCGCCGCTACAGTACCCCTGCCGCTACTACAGTGTCGTCGTTGCAACAGTATCTCGGCTGCTACAGTAGCGCTACAGTGCTGCTACAGTCCCTGTGCCTAATGATTTGATTTTGAATTTTGCAGGAGTCTATGTGATAAGTGTGGAAGAATTTAAAGAGATAAAATTTTCATTATTTTTCATGTGTGTTTTAATGATTTAACTCTTCCAATTAATAAATTTGCCTTTATTTGTAGCATTTTAGTATTTTTAGTGGATTTTGGGCTTAATTGTAAAAATTGTTTAATTCTGGAAATTTTTTTGTTTTGTGGATGTTCTATATTTCAGTCATATATTTTACAATTTTGATCCAAATCAAGTGATAATTTTTGTAGGATTTAATTTCTCTTGGTATTCAACTTTATATTCTAGACCTAGGTCTAATTCCACAAAATGGCCTAGAAAAATAAATCAAGTGGACAAAGTTTGTTGGCCAATAGAATGGACCCTGCCTCAGTTATTGAAGTATATCTCAGTCTAAATAACTCCAAATGAAGTGATTCTTGAAAAAATAGAAATATAAATCCTTAGTTAATTTATGAATTAAATTCAATGAATAAATTCTATCATTAAGGCATTCATTTCATAAAACAAATTGGAGGTAGTTGTGAAGTCTCCTCGTGCAGAAAAGGTCTTTATAAGTAATCTAGGGATAAAGTTTTTGAAACTTGTCCAAATTTACTATAGTTTTGTGGTATAATGGGGAAGAGATATGGGAACAATTTTTATGAAGTAACCTACCTTATATTATTCCATATATGATGTGTAATTGACTCAAACTTTTGGATGAGTGAATCTAGAGGGAAAATTTTCCACCCCTCAACCCTATATATATGAGGGTTCACTTCCATTAGAAGGGGTTGAAGAAGGTTCAAGAGGGGATGTGCTAGAGAATTAAAGTCTTTAAGCTCTTTTGATTTTCTATTTTCTATTTTCTTAGTTTCAATATGCTCTCTTATTCCCCTTTCAACTCTATTACCCTTCACATGGAGTGGTAAAGCCTTTGAGTGATCGGGGAAGGGGGAGTTTCACTTTTGTAATGTTGGAGTGTTGAACCTAAATTTAAAACTATCTTTTTATGTTGAATGATTTATATTTTTAGTGGTTACCAATTCTCATAATTTTATCATGTTTTGGGTTTTGTATTATTCATTGTTTATATCTTTGGTTAAATAACTTTTAACTCCCTCCGCCTAGTGGAATATATCTCGATCGAGCAGATTGTGTTAGGTGGTGAGTGTCTAATGTTTGTTGGCACATGTCTGGAACTAGTGAATCATTTCTTTATTTATATGGATCAAAAAAACACTATCTAGACTTTCCTTTGTTGTTTAGGATTTTTTTTATGAACTTCCATGCCCATAAAAGTGGGTTACATTTCATTCTTTATCCAAGGGTGATTGATAACTCTATTGAGTATTTCATTTATTATTTAATAGAAAAATACGGTGAATGGTTTTTATAAAGATGATGACATTGAAAAATTTGATCCAACCCTAACCCCATCACTCTCTTCATAAACTTGTCTTCAAACTTTATTTTCAATTTCTTTCTTTCTTTTTAAACTCAAATAATTTCAAAAACAACCTCTTATTTTTCCTCAAATTTAAGTGACAAATGTAATTTATGTGCATTATTCTCTAGAGAAAACCTAGGTTACCCATTTTACTATATTTAAACTTATATAATATTTGTTTTTTTATGACCCATGATAGGAATGTGTCAAACACACATGAAGAGTTTAAAAAAATATTTATACTTAAATAAATTTTTATTGATGCCCTTCCATGCCCGAAATTCCATGTTGGCTCATATCATATATAACCACTACAGACCAGAAATAATAGAAACATTATATAATTTTTCTAAGATCAACTTCTTATTAATATTTACCATTTTACTTCTAGGGATATCCCTAAGCTCTGAAACTCAAAATTGAGCTACGTCTCAAATGGGAAAACCTTGGTAACTACATCCTCCACAACTTTAACCTATTGTATCCATGAAAAGTAAATAACTTGAATACCTAACAAAGATCACAAAACATACCCATATGTAAATGACCATCACACACATTTCATTTTTCTATATAGGGTTAGAGATCTATACATGCTCAATAAGAAACCATTTGTGATGTAATGATCATATTACATCTATAAGAATCTAACTCTTACACATATCAAATCATGACCCAAAAAAACATACCTCAACTCTAGGTTATTTTTTCCAAGCCTAAGAATGAAAAGTTATTTTTTTCATTAAGAGGTTGTTCTTATAAATTATACAATATGGAACCATGAACCACTGGCATCCATCTTGAAATAATTCATTTCTAAAGTTATCACTGGTTGGAGAAGCTCAGTATCCAACAGTAAAGAGGGATCTATATTATTATTGTATAAGAAAAATCCATCAACTCCTCCCTCCAACACCGATTATTTTATTGGATTCTTCACTGATATTAGAAGATATATCTAGGTTCACACTCTTTCAGATCAACATTAGCTTCTGATCCCTTTTTGACCAGTAAAGCGCTAACATAAATGTCACTAACTCGTGGTTCAAGAGAAACATGGGCCTTTTTCCTCGACCTATGTATACCACTCATAGGAATCCTCCACCCATATCTCAATATCCCATAATATTATGCCAATTTTCAAAGATAACATGGTTTCTTTTTCAATGGTATTTGATGAAAGATACTGATGAATACATCTAGAACAACATCAACCTCATCAAATGGATAAATAGTACATAACTACCCTTCAGTTTTGCCAATCCTCCACAATCCAACATTGGAATTCCTAAATGTTTAGTTATCCCTCATTTATTCACTATAGAACCTAGTATTTAACATGATTTAGTAACAAAAAATCACAAAGTCCAAATTAAACCTCATCCTACACCACATAACAATAGTTTACATGTGATTGTTACACCCAAAAATATCTATTGAACATAACACACTGAGAGTTGTGTGTCACTATGGTGGTCTTCAATTAGGATTTCAATCTAGATAATAAATAATAATACCAAGAGGAGACTAATATTTATATGGAAGAGTGGGATATGTGCTCTCCACCTTCAAGAAAACACATCATATCCATTTCTTGGGAATATACATTTATAAAGAACCACTAAGTTCACATCACAATAGTGGTCCATTCTTAAAAAATAGAATAGTAAGGGGGAACTACCATTAACTAAAGGTGAGGAACATTTATCTATATCTGTGTAATAATCACTACTCCAAATCTAACTACTCATGTTCCTCCTGCATCATCTTAACACGTATACCCCCACTAGAACTGTCAGCCACCCTTCCATTACTACACTAATAAGATTCATCAATAAACATGGATTCATATTCATAGAGACCAATGATACCACATGAATCTTGATCCCATAATATTGGAGTTTACTACAAAGATTGTATTTTTGTGGAAATACAAGGGAATAATTATCCAATGCCAAACTTTCCACTCCATGAACAAATACAATGAAAGATGTGGTTCATCACTACCCAAATAATTTAAATTCATTACTAGAGTTCAAGATGATGTATACATAGGTCTACCTCTGAGATAAAACTATGTGATACCTATTGAAATCATCAATGAATTCTCACACATTAACTGGAAGTTAATTTATCATCCATTCTCATAGTATATAAATCCTTATATACCATTAGATGGTAATTAGACCCATCTTTAAGTGGTTTGGTTCCCCTCACCACATGCATATGGAGTTAATTTCTAAATAAAACTATGATGACCACTTTTTATAAAGTAACATACATATATCTAGGATTTTATTAATATTTACATTCAAAACTTGACTGAATAGTGATTTGATAAACCCATCTCTATATATGATGATCTCACTTCACAAAAAAGGGGTGAGTGACTCATGATTTCCATCAGTGGAAACTTTACATGCTGTAAAGGGGCTGGATAAGTGTTCAATTAGATTCTATGACTCATGAACATACAATTTATAAATCATAACTAACTCTGGTTCCATCTGATATGAGGGTCCATGGAATAGGACACAGATTTAACTTTGAACTTCTTCCTTTAATGCCTGGCCATAGCTAATGAATGTATTTATATCCTCAAAACTATAACCAACAAGAATATAAACCTCGTACAAGAAAAAGTAGGGTTATTTATTAATGGTATATCATAAAAGAATCATTTATCTCCATCCATTCATGAACAACCTATTTCTCAATCAAAAACACTCTCAGGTGGGGTGCGACAACCAATAAAAAAAATAAATGATCTGAACACCATCATTAATGTGGAAATCTATCAACATCACAACTATGACTATCTTCCTGAAAAATGTTAACCTTCTCCCATAGATATAGTGTTTCTGCAATTATATTAATCAAATGGAAATGCCCACTCAAGGGACTAAAATATAGGAGGTGTTTCCTAAAAACATAATAACATCTCAAAATATCTTCCCCCAGAGTCTATGAAAGACACCAATCTTGACTAATCCAATTATAATTCATATAAAAGAAAAATATCATGTGGTTCATAGCCCTCAATGTATATTATATTAGATCCACACCACCCTGTATCGGTTTTATCATCCTCGGTTAATACTCTATCTCGGACAAGGTCCAGACACTAACTATGATAGAGAAATATCATCCTAATTTTAGGGAAACACTATCCCCTAATAGATCACCATATTATATAGGATAGTCATTGCAATAATCAGAAATTGTTTAATAAAATTCTATTCTATATGGAAACGTGAGTCTTGGACTCCAAAAAACCTCTATTTCCTATGGTTCAAGCCCACCTTATAAATCATTGAGGTCTCCTTCGTCAACAAGAACATATTATATCCAACTTATAGGTAAACTTTTCTAACTCTGAAGGAACATTAATCCACTCTATTTGAAAAATTTACTCTAGTGGTGAAATGGAGAGAAACATCCTTTAATCAACAGACAAGTGAACCTCTCAACTGAGTCCTTAAAAAATAATGACTTATCACCGACTAATTTGTGGAAGAGGCACAAGAATTGGAACATGATCATCAAGACCCTACTTTAGTATATAATATGGATATCAGTGGGTAATATCATATATTTGGTAAGATTAATCCTTAAGGGTAAGAGTATATCTGGATGATCTTACTCTTGTAGGATAGTGAAATACCATAACTTGATACTATATGATTCATGTGACAACATGCCTTTGCATCATAATTATGCTTCATATTTATGGATTAATAGAAAATTTTCTAGATCCCTTGTGAAATAATGCATCAGTTTATGCACCCATGCTAGCCTCCTATGTCATATAAATGAACTTAAGACCCTTTTAGCCTAAATTACCTAAATTCTCAAACTAGTCTTTATATAACCTCTAAATCTAAACATATCCACTTGGATAAACACAATTTAATACCACTTTGACATGACCCAACCCACTGGGGGCCTACCAGTCCTAGTAGTAAACCAAGAGTTCCACCCCAATCCCACCTCTAAGAGGCCAGGGACTGGTGGAAATCATCTTATAATATGGGAGGATTTTTCTGAATTCCATGGGAGTTTTAGAAGTGATTCTTGGAAATTTCCAACTTTGATTTTTATTTTAATAAATAAATTATTTGATATGTACAAGACAAAGAAAATCAGGTCCATTATAATTAATTAAAATTTAATTGATAAAATAACGTTAAAATAAAGAACTTGGTATCAAAAAAATATAATTTATAAATAATTTATAGATAGATTTATAATTACCGTATATGGTAATTATTTCTTTATTGATGATGTGGTTGACTAATCTAGTCATATTTTCACTATTTCATAGGATTCAAGGGTATAATTCCTCTAGTGTTGATCTATATGTGGTCTAAAATCTTAGAAGTACACTATAGTATCGTCAAGTGCTATCATGGTTGATTCTGATCACTTACGTTCTCTTTTGTTGATCACAAAAAAAAATCAATTCATAGATGAAAGATTATTTAGGTTCTCTCAAAGCATGAAAGTGTGGAGGGGGAATGATTTTCTAGTTATTGAGTATATTCTTGAGAGGATTATATCGTTAGGTTTTATTCTATCTTATATTTTTTTAGTACAACATGAAGCTAACCCTAGAAAGTGATATAACTGGGTATTTATAGAGCTAAGTAATGGTTAGTAATTACACATAATCCCTTGAAAATTTTCCTTATTCCTTAGTGAACACAATGTATAATAATAATATAAATAACATTATTATTTTCTTGAAATTCACAATAACCATAGATAGATAAATATTATTTATTAAATAAATAAATAAATTTTTATTTAAAAAATATTTAATATATAATTTCCCACTGGACTATTAAACTTGGTCCATTTATCTTCCTCATAATTTTTTGAATCTTGAATAATGACTATTTAATAAATAAATAAATATTACTTCATTAATCACTAATAAATATAGTAAATATTATATTCACTTAATCTTGTGAATCAATATTTCTTATAAATTAGCACAAATATATAATCTACTAAATAAATCATGATTAAATCTTTGTTATAAACCAACCCTAATAAATTATTAAACAAATAAGTCAGAATAACATTCATTTTAACATGTTAAATTCAAAATATAACTTAATTGATGTTTTGGATACATTTTATTTTTGACTATATAGGCCTCTTTCTTAGTGGTATTTGGTGGAATAACCTAAAGATGAAGGTTAGCGACTAATATCACTCCATGTTACCTATAGAGAAAGAGATTAGTGTTTCAATGACTTATAACCTCATACAAACACTCACTATGTAATATAATCTGATTATCATGATATCTCTAGTCAATGAGGTTGCTTGTTGGTGTCAACAACCTATGTGATCGATGTATTTTTCTTTGACTTTCTAAAAATGAACCTACCAATAGAACACTATGGACATGTATTTAATTATGATATTCCATTCAAATTAATTTTCCTAAGATATCAACTACTATTAAATAAAATAAGGTAAAATTTTATTCTCACATTATTCATTAATGAAATATCACTCATGAGACACTTAACATATCCTATTTCTCAACAAAAATATTTCATCACAATTTTCTTCAACATATCAAAGTATAAAACTCCTGAGATAAATTTATAATAATCTTAGAGTATAAAAAACAATACACATTTCCATATATAGGAACATATAATGACACATATAAATGTTTATTTCCGACTATTGGGATATTTTCTTATAATATCTTATTCTAAATATTACTACAGGCATACACTGTAGGAATGTTTCACAATGTCCTATGAGTAACCACCCCTGAAAGAAATTATCATTTATTTCCCATAAAATTATAACATCCATCTAAAAAGTATATATATTCAATAATAAATTAGTAGAACTTCTAGGTTCTTATCATAGAGGATAATGACTGTAAACTTTTAGTGGAACACTTATTCTTAAGGCATTATGATGTGTTATGTCACATAGAAGAATAATCATGATGTGATGAGGACATAATTAATATTCAAAATATTGAATATGAGTAATTATAAGTTGTATAAAATTTGGTTCTAGGGAACCAACTCCAATAGACTCCCACTTTCACTTCCACTATCTGCTAATAACCTTCAGTTCACTGGCTCTCACATGATATTTATGCTTCTACTAATATGTGATTTAGACAAGGGGTCTACCATGTTTTTTTTCATGGAAACTCAACTCATAATGACTTCACCTCTCCAATAAAAATACCTAAAGAGGTGATATTTTTAGAGTGTGTGCTTCATCAATTGGGGTGACCTTAGCTACTTTACAAGATCGATAATTGAAATATTATAAAAATATAATTTGATAGGGACTTTTATAGTAGCCCCCACATCATACTTTTGTAAAAAAAATATATCCAAACAGCTTCTTTGGCTATATATAAATATGATATATACTCATAATATTCTATATAATTAATGAAAAATGGATTATTTGAACTCTTCCATCTCATAGATCATATATTGATACTGAATAAATATCATGAATATGAATTTAAATCATTCTAATATATATGAAATATAAAAAATTTATAACCCATGAAAATTGTCTCTCCTATATAATTGGAATGTATCCTTTGTTCATTAGATATACTTAAGGATAACCTTAATAATATACCAATGTTGTTAACCCATATTAGCTTGATATCTACCTAGCATGCTCAAGTCATAGGCAACATTAAGCTTAGTACAGAACATAACATACAAGATTGATCATGTTGTTGAAGTGTATATGATTAAATCTGTTCTATCTCCTTCCTATTGTTTTTTAGGATATATTTTTTAGAAATATGTTAATCATGTGGAACTAGAACCAATTACCTCTTGTATTGTTCCAAAATTAATATCTTTAGTATTTGGCCAATGTGTGTACTTAAACTTAGTCAAATAAGCCTCTTTGATATATTATGAATGATATATATCCATAGAATGTAGGTTATTTCACCTATGTACTTCATAGAGAAGCACTAGTTCAACTAGTCCTGAACTGAAAGTAAGACCGGTATATTGTTTCGAAAAATTAATATGTCATTGATATATTCTACTATGGTAACAATCGTATTTCCACAAAACTATTTGTAAAAACTTGAATCACATTCGTTCTTTATGGAACCAAATTATTTTATTTACATGGAATGAATGTTTTCTTTTATACATAAATGGATATTTATAACTTTATACCTTTTTGGAATTACCTAGAGGCATAATCCCTTCTAATTATTTCATAGAGATATATTCCTGGATATTTCTATTAAGAAAATTTGTTTTTACATCCATCTACCAAATATCATAATCATGAAATGTTTTTATTATAAATATAATTCTAAGGCATTTAAACGTGGTTATTGGAGAAAATATTTCATCATATTTTATACCTTGATGTTGTTTAAAACCTTTAATCACTATATGAGATTTATAATTATTCACTTTACCTTCTATTTCTGGTTTTCCCTTGAATAGTTCTTTACGCCCAATAGGGTTTACATTAACTGATAGATAGACTAGAACCCAAAATTATTTTTGATGCATGTAATACATCTCAAAATTCATAGAATCTTATCATATTATTGCTTCTAATATCTCTACTACCTCTTTATAAGAAATATGATCATTATATCCTACTAATAAATAGTTACCATCTACAATGACTAGAAAACCATACCTTTCTAACTATCTAACCTATTTGGTGCTCCTATGAAGTAGTTATGTTCAAAGAACCACATATTCTAAAGGGACCTACGAAACCTATTCCTAGACCAAATATTATGTATCTTGATCATAAACTTTATCAAATTAAATCTTTCTCACATTATCCTTATTGAGTATGTGCTCCCTCTCATGAAAAATGGAATATCCTATGATGATCACCTTCTCTCCTAAAGGGTTGGGTAGATAGTATCTCCTTGTTTCCTTATGATATCCTATAAAGGTACCCTTCATGACCCTAGGTTCTAGTTAATTTCCTTAGATGTCCTTAACAAACTCCTTGAAACTCCATACATGAGTAAGTAACAACACATATTTCTTTCCATAAATTAATTCATATTTTATTCCATTTTTCACCTTAGTTGAAACTAAATTTATAATGTGTTCTACAACATGTAATTTATATCCCAAAAAGGATAGTGGAAGATCTGTGTGACTCAACATTAACCCTATGATATCTAACAAGGTATGATTCATATTTTCACTTATACCATTCCACTATGGTGTATAAGGTGGAGTGAGTGGAGATATAATCCCATACTCCCATAAAAAGTTGATAAAGTATTGTTCGAATCCTGGGAGTCTTCTTTCGGGGTGAGCCTCTCCCCCGGGATCCACCCACCTTGTCGGGTCACCCGGTCTCATTGGGGTGGGAAAATTGAGGCGTGACCCAATCACTGACGGATCGCTTGATGGACCATCGTTGTCGGGCTTTCGCCCCCCTGGACGCTCTGCCATCTCGGTTGGCAACAACTACTTCCCTAGCTGGGGCGCTACCTCAGCGGAGTGACCTCCTTGTGGGGGAGGGGGGCTTCTTTGTTGGAGGGTTCGAAAATCCCACACAGTGGAATTCCCTTTCAAAAGAATGGGAAAATCATATCAACTAATTATAACCACATATACTCTTGACCATAACATAGAATTATTTTTTAATGGGAAAAACATAAATGTGTTTTTAGAAACTTGGTTCCATGATGATGATAAAAATAGACCCAAAAAATATGGCACGGGGTATGTTATTTCCTACAGCATGATGGATCCTATGGGGGGTGTGCATCGGAACTAGATAATGTTTTCCTCTCTCATTTTTTTCCTTCAGGTGTGTACCAATTCCCTGGTGGTTGAGATTGTGTTCCTTATCTATCATGGTATTAAATATGACTTTCTTCAGAAGATAATTCCTATTGTTGTTATGTGAGTGGGTGAAGGTTAAAGGAATAGATTGGGTACATGGATTAGGTGGTAACCCCCTGTGTATGGTCTGAATCTCAATGTTGACAGCTCATGTTTTGATGGGAATGTGAGAGGAGGTGGTATCATGTGGGATGGTCAAGGCTCATTCTTCTTTGGCTTCAGTACATTTTATATGGTGGGAGATTCTCTTAGGGATAAAGTAAGGAAAATGGTTAGTGGATTACACATGTTCCGCCTCTTTAATATCAATATTATGGTGGTATAATATGATTCTAAATTTCTTGTAGAGCTTCTTGAAAGAAAAATAAGTCAATCTTGGTACGTGATGTACCAAATTAGGAAATGTAGATTTCTCCTCGATCAGAACAATTTGGTCACTCACACTTGGAGGGAAGTTAATTGTGTTGCAGACTCTCTGGCTAGAAAAGGATACCATGAAGAGCCCACCGTCATCTATTTTTCTACTAGTTCCCTTCCTAATGACTATAATCTCATTATCCATGGATATTCCCTGGACCTCCACCATTTTCATCCCCCTTAATTTGGATTATAATGAATTCTTTATTTTTCAATAGAAATGTAATTTTCATTCAATTAAAAATACTTGGTTCTTTTAATTTAATACATAAATACCATTGTTTAAATGTGTCATACCATAACATATACTTCCTCTATGAAAGATACAACTCTGATTTACAAACATGAAAATAAATCCATCTGTATTTAAATAGGATATAAAAACAATATTCTTATAAATATTTGGTATTAATAATAGTATTTTAAAATAAAATCATCCACATTGGCAACAAAAATTGGTAGTATACTAAATCCAAAAAATCATGTCTTGCTTAATTGGATTCTTGAAGTTCCACCTCCCCTCAGTAAACTACTAGAATCTACTTAGTTCTTCTATTTAGATATAAATGTGAGAACCAAAATATATATATAATACCTAATTTTTAGATATATAAATATTGAAAATATTATGGAAGAAACCTAAAAATACCCCTTTATTCTTCAATTGGGTTCTATTATTCTTCTTGTGGGATAACATGTCACATAAAAAACAATCATGGTATGTTCTTATTCTTTCTATTGAATATTCTTCTTCTTTAAGGAAAAATTCTCAGGAGCCTTATAATTTGGATGAGTCTCACTGCCCTTTTCCTTCCCCCTCATTTTATTATTCACCATAAGGACCACAACCTTTTCAAACCCATTTTCTTTTCAATTTAGAGAATTAAGGTAAGAAGTTATATAAGTGAATTCTTACTATTTATCATATTATAATTCATAATGAAACAAGATAATATCTTAAGTATCAAGTAAATAACGAGATTTATGCACAAATAAACAGGTATTATAACATACAAAATGTATAATAACTCTATGTAGCCAATCATCTTGACTAAATAAGGCCCAGATGGCACTGCCTCTCTAAGCTTGAACATAAATAGTACATTAGAGATGTCATATATCTCTTGTATTTTCTTATCTTAACTAATATTAGAAAGTTGATACTTGATTCTATATAAATCCATATCCTTTCGTTTATTTAAAATCTCACAATACATAGTTGATATCATGAAACCTTTGACATCAGTGTTATTATCCATCTATTTCAGGTAGAGAGATACTTCTTCCTCAATGGCCTTTTTAGAAAGCTACATATGATCTAGGGTTTCCAGTATGTAAAATTTTTGTTTATGGTGTAGTGTAATGCTTTTAAACCTATTTTATTCCTAGAAATTTGAGTTAATGAGATATTAATCCTTCTCTAGTATGGATTATAATGAATAGTAAAAAAAATTCGCTTACCATTTATACAATAAATAAGAAAAAAATTGTAGTACTTTAACTGGATTTCAAAATTAAATAATAAACTTTAATTTATTAGTTTATACATCTCCCACTATTTTTTCAAAACCAAATATACATCACCATTTAATTGTTAATATTTTGTTGGATGAGTATTCTCGTGTAAAGGATTCATATGTCCCTTATTATAACCTACATTTATGTTTGATAAGATATTCAAAGGTATTTAGGTAGGCATAAAGTTTCAACTATAATAATTAACAACTCCTTAATTTGTTGAGTGGACCAGCAAACCCTAAAATCATGGATAATGATTTCTTCATCTCTTCCCTAAAAATTGCACAAAGTTTCAAATAGGAAATAAACCATTATTTTGAATAAGGTTAAGTTGACCAAAAACTCAAGTAAGAAATTAATTGATATTTGAAGGTACCCCAATAGAGGTTTGTGAAACCCTTTATACTATGGTTTGATTTTAAATCAAGTAGTGGAAGTATAAACAAACTTTATATTTTAATTTTATATATTTTTATCTTTATGCATAAATTTCCCATTTTATCTTATTAAATCCTAGTTAATATTAAGTTGTTTTTACTTAAATGATTAACCATGTATTAGATAAAATTTATTTATAGTTAGACTTTTTTTAATTCATTATTTTCGGATTATAAATTCATTAATTTTATATATCATGTTTAAGTATTCCACCTGTTTTCCAGGGAACTTCTTAGATTGGTTTTTCATCAGTTAAAACTTGAACTGCCTCCACTCGCCTAGGAGATCCGTCCATTACATATTATTTACTCACACACAATTTATGGTAACTAAAGGATTGATTTAGGGGTTTTACATAGAAGTAAATGTGGTCATAGAGGCCCTTACATTATGAAATTAGAGAATGAAATGAAATTCATCATTTAATTTAATAATAATAATAGATTAAAAGGAAACCAATCAAATATAAAAGTACTATCTAATCTCATAATCACACAAAAATATGAAACAAATATATATTTTCAATATAGATAGAAATCAATTTAATTAAGTATTTAATTAGGATAAATTCCTTAAATTGATCCAAATAATTATCTAATTAATTAATTGAATCAATTTATCTTAATTCCATCCAAACCAACTCGTAAATTTCCATCATCAATAATTTTAAAAAAATTAAATGAAATATTTTTATTTAAAATTAATAAATTACACATGTGTATTTGGATTCAAATATATTTACCCATCCAAACTACATGTAATTGTCATTATACTCTATGTTCACATGGAATCCAACATAAAATTCATGGAATATAGTTACAATGTGTGAATTTTCAATAAATTAAACACTTTAATATGTAAATTATGTATTATTTGATGCTATTAACACATTCAAAATACGCTATAAGTAAATACCATGCCCAACTTATAGTTCAGAATTTTAACACAGAAAATAATTTAATATATAATTAATTATCCTATCACATGGTGTGTATTTTAAATAAATGACACACAAAAGAAATATATTAGTTTTATGTATATCATTAAATTTATTTCCACATAAATCTAATCATTTGTGTTATGGTATATTACCTAATGTGTACCTCGGTTACACGACATGAAATATCTTCTCCCAAGTCCATGACACACGCCTAGGGATGAGGTGTGTATCTAGGCCATGGATGTGTATAAGGTACATAGAGTATAAAACAACTATATGCTATTTTACCTTGATATTGAATGGTTTTTAGTTCCCCATGTTCTAAAATAAATTCATGGCAAGGCCTAGACCCCATGTTTTCTACTGTGAAAACACATGGACTGCATATCATGTAAGTAGGTTACATGATGTGTTTTCTAGAAAAATGTGTGCCTTCTTGTCCAGGTCAACACATAGTCTAATTTAATTCTTACCATGTGTAGTTATTTTTGTGAAGAAAATAATTTATCATGGTTTTCTCATGTGCAATCAATATGGGCACATTCCATGTATTCTTTTTTTATCCAAACATAACCCTTGGCACCTCCAGATGGATTATTCCAACATTATTCATTTTTATTTAACTATTTTTTGGTTATATGATCCATAAAAAAACAAAGATAAGCTAATATTTAGATATTAATATTTAATAAAAAAATAATCCTAAAATGAAAACTAGCTGAAAATGAATATCATCAGTTAATAATTAAAAAATTATGAATTAATTATGTGGCTGTTTTGATACCCCTTGAAGGTATTGGTTGTAGTGTAAGATCTTATTAGACCCAAACAACTTTAATCTTTGTCATAATCCAGGATTAATCTAAGATATATTTGATGAAGAACATCATGAACAATGAAATTAATTCAAATTTAATTGAAATATGAACACTAAAACTAAGAAAGTGGGATCATCACATATAATTTATAATTAATTTATAGAAATATTCAAAATTAATCATATTGTTATTTTTTATTCATTGATGATGTGGGTGACTACTCTAATTTTTCTATCATTTCATCATAAGATCCAATGGTATAATCCCTCTAGGTGTGATCCACATATGCTCTAGAATCTATCAACATCGCTATAGAATCACCTGGTGCAAGTATGATCGATGCTAATGACATGAGTAATCCATCATTGATTGAAAAAATATCTATATGAACAAAATATTCTTTAGGTTCTCTCAAAGGCTTGAGATAGTGGAGGAGGAATGTTACTCTTGTTCTTGAGCACATTCTTGATTGGATTCTCCCTTATCGATTGAGAGAGTTCTTTGTTATGTTTTTTCTATATAGCATGAGGCTAACCTTGGAAAGTGATATATCCATATATTTATAGAGATATGTTATGGTAGGTTATTACACATTATCCCTTAGACAATTCCTTATTCCTTAGAGAACCCCATATCTAAAAATAATAAAAAATTTATTATTATTCTCTTTACAAGCACAATACCATAAGATAAATAAATATCATTTTTTAATAATAAGTAAATATTTATTTATATTATATTTAATATACAATCTTCAATAGCACCACTAAACTCAATCATTTTATCCTCCTCGATATTTACCAAATCTTGAATAATGACGATTAATTTAATAAATAAATATAACTGAATTATTGGATAATAAATATAATAAGTATTCCATTCACTAAATATCTTGAATGCACATTTTTTATTATTTAACTCATATATTTATTCTTACAAATAAATAATTATTAAATATTGGGGATTGAAACAACCCAATAAATTATTAAACCATAAAGAATTAATAACATTTATTCTAACCTGTTAGATACAAAATAGATTTTCACTGAGATTCTAGATACACTTAGTTCATTAAGCATAATGTCTATATATTTAATTATGTGGTCCCATTTCCATAGAAGGGACTAAGATATCAACTACTGTTTGAGGATCCTACACCCCATGTATGCATGGAGAAAATGTCAACCTTGCCTTTAAGATGGGATAAAGGATCTTGTAACCTGAATATATGGGGGAATACTAACCATATCTATAAAATAACCCATGATAGGGGATACTACACCACATGTATGTACGGTGTGAATACTAACCCTACTCATAGGATGAGAATTCTCCAATCATCATTCTATAAACCCCATCACTGGCTTTATGAAGCTAAATAAAATATTCACTGATCTTTCCTTTCAAATGGCCCTGATGGTGGTCCATATGGTAGGATATTCTTTTTATTTATCCATAATAGTGATTTGATGAAGGAGTTCCAAAACACACCATGAAGTCAAAGGGAAGTCCATGTGGTGGCCCTTTTGTAAACCACATGTTTCATAGTGATCCCAATGCACAACCAAGATCATGATCTTGTGTATCATGTGACTACTTGTGTTGGTTCAATTAGACCATAATCAGTGTTATCCCACCAAGGAAACTTATCACATGGGAAGATGGTATGGGCCCCACACTGGGTTGGCCCAATTGGTTAGCATGCACTCATTGGTCTAGTGTGGTCGAGATGATTTTGTTTTGGCGTGTTGACACACCCTGTGGAAGGTGATGATATGTTTGATCTTGAGGGGATATATGACTTCAGGAAACCTTATCATTCCATATCAATTCTCTACTTCATTCTACAGTGAACCAAGTGGTTGTCACCTCACATGTTGTCGACCACCGCTACAACCATCTTTTCCATGTCACATTGGACTTCTCCATGACCATCCCTACTAATACCAACCTTTGATGTCATCCATAACCCACCATTATATTTCCACCCCATGAGCTTCACCACCACAATCAAGTTATATCATGTTATTCCCTACCGTACTGGGATACCTCAACATAATCCCTTTGTGCTTGTGTCATGCCTTACCCGAGCCGCTGCACTCATAGTTAACCCACCATTAATGTAGCCACTACTATACCACCCTAGGGAATAGATCCCCGCATTGCACAAAATAGATTAATAGGGGAAAGAGAGAGTGGGGGGGGGAGAGTGGTGAAGATAAAAGAGGGAGAATGTAGAGATAAAGAAGAAAAACATCTCGTTCTTCATCATTCTAACAATAAATTTCACTAACACTATGAAATATTTTTGAAATGAATAATTTATATCATAATAATATCAGGGATCATATATTAGAATCAAATTTTGGGAAATCAATTATCTCAATAGAGGTTAGATAAAAAAATCCATTGAATCAATGCATGAAGAAAAAAGATCAAATTGCAAAAAATTAAAACAATCGATCCATGATGAAAAGAGTAACAGTGAATCATGAATCCCTACCTCATAGAAAAAAGACTATAGTTTCAATCTATTTTCATAGTCATGGTCTGTTTCATTGTCGTCATATAGTCAAAACACTGTTGATATTCCTAGTAAGATTTTTTTACTTTCCCCTTCTTATAGATCTTAGAATTATGTCATTGATAATCAGGGATAACCCTAGAGAGAAAACATATGTTAAAATTTATAGAATACCACTGGGGTTTATCTTCAATTTAAATAATTAATAAAATTAATTAATTAAATCAATTTAGTTAATTTGTTCCACCCACTATGACCCCAACCTAGGAACCCTAATGTGCACTATAATTATAGTGATCCAAGGGTAAATCCCATGTTATGAATTCCAATTTAGTCTAAATTATCCCATCAAACAATCTTCATAGTAATAAAAACATAATTCTCAGGAATACACATGAGGGATAATATTTTTTATACTCCACATATTTTTATCGAGGCACAGGTACGTCCATAATCCCTTGTCGACTATGCTTGAGGGTAGACACCATAACCTAAAATCAACTAAAACATTAGATAATTTTTCCAAGATTCTATGATTGGGTAAATTTATCAATTTACACATAGGAAGGTCCCAGTTGTCAAAAACTAAAAATTGAGCTACGTATCGATTGGGAAAAACAAAGATCACTATTTCTTAACTCGGGTTATATCATTCAGCCATTGAATTATGTATCTCCTTGTAAGATTTGATGTAGTATTGGGTCCTGAACTATATCCTCTATCTGAGAGAATTATCCTTTACAAATGTTTACTCAATTACGGGCGAGGTGTACCGAGAGTTTAGGGTTATATAAAATGAACTATGGATAGACAAACCCATAATCAATAAAGGAGGAATAGATAATATATTGATCATCATATTTAATTTAATAATAAATTATAAAAAATCTCCTGAATTAAATAACTAAATAAAATAAATCCAACAGATATACTGGCCGGTCAATCCCATGATCAATTACAACATGTAACAATAATGAATTGAAACTTTCTGGAAAAAAATTCAATTCATTCTTATTATGATAAATGTATGTAAATTAAAAAATTAATATAGTAACTAATTAAATAATTTTCATAACAATATGTCCAAATATTCATTGATATATAAAATAATATTATTCAATATAATATTAAAAAAATCGAAAAAAAATAATTAAATTTAATTTAGTATGCCTCATGTACAGATGTGGTCAAACAACATATACCCTCTTTTCTAGTTTTTTTCTATTACAATAATTTATATATATATCATGTATTATAAATTCAACATAACATGTACCCTTTTATGTATTTTTTAAATTCATTCTAATTTTTATTATTTTAAATAGTGTTCATTGTCACTCAACACGATATGTGATTTAAAATGTGTATGGTCCTTGTAGTGTATTTTGTACTTACATGAAATGTATTTACACACAAAATGTTTCCATATACATGATTTTTTTACATGGGTTAAGGTGTGTAGTATGTGTAGTGTGTACAACCACATATCATGCCACAAATATACCTGAAATGTACGACTGGAAATGTGTGTAAGGTATATGATGTCTATGATGAACCTAGACATTGTATAGTTGAAAAATTACAAAAAATAAATAAATATTTTTCATTTATAAGTACATGTGATTCCAAAAATTACTTGGTGTGTGACTTTTGAGGATTATCACTCATTACATGGCGTGTACAGCCATATAAAGGTTCTTTAGTCAGGTCTCGATTTAATTTTGTGTGTGTTGACCCACACAAGATATCGGTCTCGACATGTACCGTATGTGATTTGGTACATGTAACACAATGTTTACAACTAGCTACACACTGTGTAATCTAATATTTTCTACATGTACAACATACTATAAATCCCATCACGTATCACGTATAGAAAATAATGTGTTTTGTGGTGTGTACTACTAGCTACATGATATTTAAATCACTTCAAGCTATGTTGCTTAACTGATAGTTAATACACTATGTGTAATTACTCCATTTACACTAACCTCATAGCTTTTCTTGTTTTACTCTAAGTCAAAATAATGTGGGGTTACACAATTTGTACAACAGCTATATGTAATGTACTCCCTATCAAGACGCACTCATGGTAGGCGATCAATACATGATGTGTAAAGAAATCATGTAATAACCAATGCGACTTTCCATGATCGATGAAACATGTAGTTTGTGTAGTTAACTAAGGGTACACATCGGGTAATTTTCTATTAAACATTGTTTATCAATTTCATGCATCAAATATCCTTAGAACTACTATATGGTATCTTTGAACGTTATTTATTTTTTCATGGAATGTTCTTAATATTATGAATTTTAATGGACATGTTATCTTGAATTTTGGATTAAATAATGAAAAACTATGAATGAAAACTAATAAAAAAAGTGTAAATTTATTAAACTAATAATAAATAGTTATTAATTATATTGGTACTACTCTAACAACACTTGAATGTCTTAGGGAACAATAGAAGTGATGGGTGTGGTTCCCCGTGATGGGTTTTCATCAATTTCCAAAGATAATATCCAAATTACTTAATGATGGAAATACCATAATCTTATAGAGATGATTTTTAAATTTTAATTTATAATATATTTAAAACAATAATTACCTCAAATACAATAATTATTTTTTTTTATCAATGCAGTTGTTGATCTTGTGATGAAGAATATATGTGAGGATTCCTCTAGTGGTATCCACACTTGCTCCATGAATCCATGAAAAACACTATAGGTATTTCTAGTGCTAGCGTGGAGGAACATAGTGTCTTTCACAATTCTTGGTCAGTCTCAACAAATAACATATCATGTTCTCACTTTTTCTTAAGATGGAGGGAGTATTGTTTTCAATATTGGGATTTCGATAATTCTAAAGTCTTAGGATTGTGAAAAACATTTCTAATAACCTAAAAATGATATAAAAAAAATAATATATACTTAGGATTAATTATTTGATAATTGTGATAAGTCATTTTGTCAAATATTCCCTCTAAGTTATTCCCCATGTCTGGTAATAATAGTAATATTATTATTATTATATAACTTTACTTGATTAAATAAAATATCATTTTTTAAATCAATAAATCAACAATTATTTCAATTATATTATAGAAAATACTTCATTTTTTAGGCTTTTAGCACAGTCTATCAATCCTCCTCAAAATTTATTGATCCTTGAATAATAAAAGAATTAAATATATAAATAAATAATGTATTCACTACAATTTTGAATAATTATTTACTTTAACATTCAAATAACTAAATAAATATTTATATTAATCTATTTTTTAATTTTACGAGTAAATATTTATTTATTTATTACCTTGTGATTAATAAATGGGATATAAAATTCAAGTCACATATTCCAGACATGAATATCTGGTGATTGTTTTTATAAAATTGACAATAATTGAATAATTATAATTTCATAATATGTAAAAAATGTTTCTTATACATATTTAAATTCAAAAAAACTACTGAGATTTTGGAAGTGCTTAGAGTGTAAACCTCTTGGTCACTTTCCCAATGGAATTACTTGAATTTACCTAAAGTCCAAGATTAGAATCTAACAATGCATCAAGGAACCCATAGAGAATTAAGTAAATTTCGTGATGAAAAAAACTTTTATATGAACTCTATTGTGTAATATAATCCACTTTTCTAGATATCTCATCAATAATGATTCATACTTGTGTCATTACCATGTATGGTTGATTTATATTTATTTGAATTTATAAGATGAACTCATTGATGGACTACCATGGCCATGGATTTAATCAGAAAGATCCATTTCAATCCATGGGATATGGATGTATTTTTTCAAAAACAAATATGGGATAATTTTTTGACTTATTCCATTAATTCCATATCACTTTTGATGCACCCATCACATGCTAACTCACCAAAAGAATGTGTCGTCATGATTTCCATATGTACATCAAAGTATGTGATTCATGATATACAATAATAGTAATATCATGTCTGAATACCAATAAACACATCCATAGATAGTAAAATCCGATGAGACATATAAATATTAAAAACCTATTAGAGGTTTTTACCTTATGACTTACCTTCTTAGAGATTGCAATGTTCTAAATTCATGAGAGTATTTCTCAATTTCTTATGAGCCTCCAACATTTGAAAGTTAAACACCATATCTATCATGCCAAAAAATGGTATCTAGTCCATTGGAAATTTTTTTAAGAATTTTATAATAGAATTTTACTGTTATCATTATATTGGGGAAATTTTATAACCTTTTGATGTGAAAAATTCTATAATAACATTATCAAATTAATGTTACATAAAAGAAAAATCATCATGTGATAGGTTATTTAATAATATTCTCTTTGTAATGTATTTGACTTTCAATGTACATTTTTTTTTCAAGTTCCAATGTATCTTTTTTTTCTTTCCTTATAGGAGTTTCTTATGGGTAAAAGGTTCTTGGAGTTATTCTTTTAGATTATGGAAGCTTATTGGGATTAATTGTGGCTAAAAAAGGACACCGACTAGCCAATGGGGTACACTTATATCCATTGATGCTGGTAGTGGGACCTATAATTCTAAAAATCCAATTGGCTGGTCTATATTTCCTAAATAATTCCATTATTAATTCTGTTTTATTAATTTTACACTAATATTATTATTATAGAATCTCTCACCATAATCAAAACCTAATTCAACCAAAACCTCTCAGTGAGATCTCCCTTTATTTCTCTAGGCTTCCTCTACTACCACGCTTGGGTACTTAAAGTCTGGATCAATATGTTGACATACATCAAGGTAAGATCTATCCCTTATAAGTATAATTCCCCATATTTATCATAAATTTATCATGAATCCAAATAAGTTTGGCTAGATATATAATTATATACCTATATCTAATGGATAATTCATTCTTGATTCATTTGTGGTTGTTAGATTACGAGAACGTGTGGTCTCTCTTTGATCAGTCATGGATATTCCATTGGTGATGAATCTCTTTTGGTAATTCGATGTAGATTCAACCTCTTGGAATGATAGATTCCTTGAATACCAATTCTAAAGAATTTAATATGATATATTGGGTCTCATTCTAGTGAACATTAGTGCCTAGGTGTGATCTGGGTGTCATGCCTCAATGGATCTTGGAAATTTGAATCAACACGCTTAGAGTAAGAAGTCCTTATTATCTTGGGCCTTTTTAGAGTTATTTGACTTTCTTACCTTTTGTGTATGTTCCTAGTGTAGAGATACTTATATGATATGGTATTTTTAGAATTGGTGGGTATCTCGTGAGATCTTTTTCCGGTATTCCTTGAGTGATCCATGTTATTTCACACCTTATATGTTTTATAGTCATGGAATATTTGATATTCCATGACTATTTCTTGATTTGTTATGATTTACTTTTGTATTATTTCATTACCTAAGGAATAGTTATTATGATAAATTTATCCTTGATATTTCATGACTTACATTTATATTTTTTTCATAGCTGGTGGAACCTCTATTTCAATATCCTTCTTGACAAGTGGCCCAGATAGATTTAGCAGTCCCCTTAGAGGGAGAGCTTGGAAGATATGAATCATTGATTGTGGATCTATATACATGACATATAGTTCTAGATCTTGTCTTGTGATTATCCCATGGGTGTTAGAACACCATACACCATTGGAATAGGGGGAATATGTCAATATGATGTATTTATGGAGAATATCCTGGTCTATGTGTAGAGTTCCATTGATTAGAGAATTCTAATCATGCTTTACATTAGAGGAAATTAGTTATCTAGGATTCTTGGGTGTTATTTTACCTTAAAGGTGGGAATGGGATTGTTTTTTAATAGTGGCACCCATATTGTCCTTAAAGGAGGATGAATTCACAGATCATTAATTATGTCATTTGATGACCAGTTATGACATTCTTCCGACATGACATCGAATTTTATACAGTTGGGAATCCGAGAAGCCTAATTAACACATGATATCTTATTATATGATTGGATGTATGATTTTATGTTTATTTTCCTTTCCATAATGATATAAACCTATACATACATGTTCACTTGTGTTAAGGATTCATTGATGGTTTCCTATTGGGTTTATATTTGCACCCTAAACATGAGTCCCAATATGCATGTAGACTCCATGATCGGGGATCTAGAGAAGGGAAAGGGACCAATATCATGTTATATAGTACATTAGAGTTAGTAGATGGATGTGGTACCAAGATAGACTTAATATATCTACCACAATATCTTTTATTTATTTATAACCAACTTCGCTACATATACTCGTTGACCTGTCACATTTGGGGTCTGTTAATTTGATATTGTATAACTTTACATAACATCTATTATAAAATCTTTTCTATGTTATTTTCCATTTTAATGTTTAGTTGTCTTATATGCTATTATATTTTGGTGTATGTCTATGATTATCGAGGGTATATTATCCCCAATTTAGACCCTCACTGCTAGTCAGTATCCTCTTGTGTATGGACATGCATGCATGAGGTCATGTGGCTCTTTGGGTCAGACCTGTTGATTCAGTTAAGGGTTTTAAAAAAATATTATAAGAGATCGAGTTTCCTTTCATTTATTTTTGTCCATTCTAGATCTTGGTGGAAAGAAGATAGGTTCTGTGGAACATGGGTAGGGGAGTTTCCATGTACCTGAATGACTCATTTTTATTGGGCCTTTGAGTTATCATGATGAAACTATTGTTACAATTGTAGATTTATAGTTTTATGTTGATCTTGAGTCTGTTTTGTTGTTATTATTTATGGGATTTGGTTGTGTTCATACATCATAAATAAAAATATAGGATCACATTTCATGTTTATATCTTTTGTTTTCTTCATAGTAGTCCTTTAATTAAATGATTTTTTATATCCATTGATGATATATCAATATTCTATTCTTTATATATATATATTATGGAATTAATTAAATTAACTTGTGCATGTTGTGATTATGTACATATATGTTGTGAATAAAATAAAGGTATGAGGTTTTAGTCATGATCCATGGGTAGAACTATTAACGTTATACCTTTTTTGTTGGAATCTCCTAGGATATTCATTCCTATAATAATCCCATGTGTGTGCCTTATAAAACTTATGTTGTGATCATAAGAAATTTGTTATAGGAATTCTAAATGATCCTTTAGAATTTAAAGAAAATGACACCCCAGAGATGCTTAACGGGGCAGCCCAGCAAAGTAAGCCAGAATTCTCCAACTTGGAAGGACATGACATTTATACCATAGACTATGTAGGAGGATGAACTTGGGTATGCTAATTCACTCACTCTTGTGGTTTATATGGAAACATCACCACAATCAAAAGTCTTCCAGAGTGCACTTACTCAGGGAATAGGGTTCAGAGGTTGATGGTTGAGTATTATTGATATTTATATCTCTATTATCCTATATCCTTTTAGGGAACTTTTAGTTCTTAGGATACTGAGGACTGGATTAAAATTATTGGGGAAATGTTTGATCTATTAGAGACTCTAAAGGAAAGGAGGTTGAAGCAATCTACCTTTATGCTTCAGGGACCCACCAGGATATGGTGGGGATGTTATGTTCTAAGAAGGAAAGCGTGAGGGTCTTACTTGAGAGGTTATTAAGGAGATGTTCATCAAGTATTTCTTTCCTGGAATGCAGAATCTAGACCGAGTATATAAATTTATAGAGATTCAATAGGGGATGATGTCGGCTTCGGTTTGCTATGCTCATTTTATAGAGTTTCTATGAATTGCTCTTATTTTGGTTAGTAATGAGGCATAGAAAACTTGGAATGGTGATACTGACCTTCATCTATATATTAGTTTTAAATTTAAAGTATTTAACCTGTTGATATATGCAATTTTACTTTGTAAGGATCTTAATTTTGAGAAGGGTCTAGAGGAGTACATGCTTATAGGTTTTCTACCAACTTTAAATGATTTTATGACCAAACATCCCAGTGCTGCAACACATAACTCTTCCAGTGGTATAGAGATATACATGTGGATAAAATTAGGGTTTATTATAATCCCTCTATAGGTGATGGTTTTATCATGTGATACAACTATGGATAGAAAGGAATTTTTAGTACATTATGTGAGAAACCACCAAAGGAATGTCACTAATGTGGTGAAGTGGGTTATCACTAGTGATTTTTTTCTAAGTTGTCATATTCAGGTTTGAGGAGACTAGGTCATGGTTTCAATAGGGTTCCGTAGTAGTAAGGCCAAGTATCACAAAGCCTGATGACTCAATTATGTTATTCACTATAGAGGAAAGGTCGAGCTATAGAGGTAGGTAAGGTTAATGTGATGAAAGAGGTTCCAGGCTTTGGTGGAGAGGGACCTTCTATAGTTAGAGGTATAATTTTGATTACCTCTATGTTATCAACCGATTTTTTTGATACTAGCACATCTCATTCTTTTATATCTTCTCAATTTGTTACAAACCAAGATTTACCTGTTAGGTTATCTTTTGGTTTTCTCTCTCTTGAAACACCATAGGGAATGAAAGTAGACCATCTAAAGGGATGTCTCAGGTGTCCCATAGTTATTTTTGTCTATGGATATATGAGGGAATTCATTATCTTATAAATGACTAGTCTTAATGTGACATTCATAATGGATTGGTTGACTTGTTTTTGAGCTCATATTGACTACTATCAGATATGTGTATCTTTCACCATGCCAAGAGGAGAGATGTTCCAATTGATCATTGAGTGGGATGTCAGAGCAGTCTGTATAGGACCAAACTAGTGCCAAATTAGATTTATCACAATATAGGTATTAGTCTTGGATATCACAGTAAAATCAATAGTATCCCCCTCTATCTTTCCTACTGTAATGGATTATTATTAGTATGTATTCCTAGATGACTTCTTAGGTCATCCTCTAGTTAGAGAAATTGAATTTTAAATTGATCTTATACCTAGTGAGAAACTGATATCGATGCCTCCTTATCATATCTCACAATCTAAGATAAGAGATTTAAGGATATAGTTAGAGTATTTGTAAGTGAAGATATTTATCAGATGAAGAACACCTCTTTTGGGGGATCCAATGTTCCTTTCAAAGAATGAATACAATTGTCTACTACTCTATGTGGTTTATTGGAATCTGAATCAGGTGTCGGGGAAGAATAAGTGCCCTTTACATAGTATTTATCATCAATTTGATTAGTTATGGGGAGCCTGATGATTTTTAATATTGATCTTCATTTATGATACCACCAACTATGGTTTAGAGAGGATGATATTCCCAAGACAATTTTTATGAATAGATATATACTGTCTGAGTAGTTTATAATAAATTTTGCGTTGAAAAATTCTCAATTAGTGTTTCTTTCTCTCATGAATATTATTTTCAATCCATACCTTGACTCATTCATCCTTGTATTCATGGATTATATCTTTATATATTCAGGGAATTCATATATTATTGCTAATAACTGGTATATTATATTGATTACACTTGAAGCACATCGAATTTGTGCTAAATTTCTAAAGGGTTACTTCTGGATTTAATAGGTGTGATTTCTCATAGATGAAAAGTTTGAGGTAATAATTTTAGTGGACCTAGAGAAGGTATATGATGTGATGTCTTGGGAACACCCTGGAAACATGTTTGAGATAAAGAGTTTCATTATTCTTATGGGTTACAATCGAATTTGTTTCCAAAAATTCACCCATTTAGAAATTCTATAACAGAGCTAACAAAAAAGAGGTTGTAGTTTTAGTTTTTTGATTAGTGTGATGAGTTCATTCTATAGCTAAAGAGGAGATTAACAACAACGCCAGTTTTGATTCTTCCAGATCCTAGGATTGGATATGTAGTGCACTATGATTCCTCAAGTATTGGGTATGGAAATGTGTTGATGAAGAAGGATTATTTATTCAATTATGGGTCATGTTATCTATAAACCCACAAGCAAAACAACTCGACGCATGACATGGAGTTGGAATCCATGGTCCATTCTCTAAAATTTTGGTGACATTATCTCTCCAGTGAGAAGTTTTTCATCTACACATACCAAAATATTTTGTTATAAATATTTTATCAGGGGGTATGAATGTGAGGGAGAGGCATTGGGTTGAGTATTTGTAGAGATTCTAATTTTAGATATACTATACTTAGGGAAAATTTAATGTCATTTCAAATAATCTTAATAGAAAAATGATAAAGATGATGGAGAATATAAAGTAGCCTTATTGAAAGGAATGATGTCAGATGAATTTGATGGTTTAGTGGATAGTGGATGCAAATTAAGATCATAGATTTATGACACGTTCACATTTAGTAATCATGCCTTCTTTAGTGAACTATATAAAGGCCATCCAGGAGTTGGATCCTAAGTGTTCAATGATGTATAAGTTCTTGGATGGGTGATTCAGTCCCATGGTTTTATTTAGATGATGATGGAAATACATATATTCATGGGTGAATTTTTTTTGTGATATTCCTTAAGGTAGGAGATGATGAGAGACTCCCATGTTTCAAGATGAGATCTATATCCAGGATTAATGAAGACGTACCATGAAATATGATATCATTTTAGTGGTTAGGTATGAAGAGGGACATCACCAGTTTTGTTTCATGATACTTCACCTACCATAGGGTAAAGGCTAATCATCAATTTCCTAGTGGTTTTCTCCAGTCACTTCCAATTCCTATTTGGAATTTGGATGACATCATAATGGACTTTATTATGGGGTTACATAGGACCTCAAGTAGTTTTGATGTTATTTGGGTGATAGATGATCAGCTAAGGGAAGTGGAAAATTTATTACTGATTCAAGATATCATTTAAGATAATGAGTTGGGAAAGATATATATATATGGTAGATTTCACACTTTCTTCAATTTCCTTTGAGAATAATTTCAAAACAGGTCCCATATTTCACATATTAATTTTGGGAGGGATTACTGAAGGATTCGGGTACCCAGCTAAAATTGATTTGATCCTAGCATCCATATATGGATGGAAATTCAAATAGGATGATCAAGATATTAGAGGATGTGTAATGGGAATGATTTTTTTTACTTTAGTGGGTCTCTTTATGACTACCCATCCTTGGTTGAGATTGCATATAACATTATCTTCTAGAATTCAATTTAGAAGGACTCTTTTTGGATCTTTATGGATGACCATGTCGTTCATGACTATATTTTCATGAGGTTGAGGAAACTATAGTCATGGAGATGAGTATAGTACAAGATAATTATAAGAGAGTCCAGTTGATATATAAGCAATTAATCCCCACTCAATGTATATTCTGATCATATATTAACCATACAAGATGAGCATGGGAGTTCCTTATAAGAAATCATGTTTTTTGCATAACTCCTAAATCTGGGCATTGATGGTTGCATAAGTAATAAAATTTAGTACTAGGATTTATTGTACCATTCAATAATACTGAGAATATTATAAAATTGACCTACCATTGGATCTTACTCTATAGTATTAAGGAATGGTTGTTGTGTCCCATATTTCTCAACTCTAGAGTTACATGGTAGATCCTGTATATTTGATTAAATGTGAGGACGTTGATCTAGGGCCTGATGAATCATTTGTGGCATACTTGGTGTGGATCTTTGACTAGAGTGAGAATTTTTTTGAGGGAAGATAGTTCCACTTTTTAGAGGTCTATGGAAGCATGGTCAGATTCAGGAGGTGAATTGGGAACATGAGTATGTTTTTTTTAAGTTAAGTGGCCCAAGATATTTGATCAATTTCACTAGAGACACTTATTATGGATGATAAGTCATTAGAGGGGGGAATTGAAATGTCCTTGACTTAAAAGGTATGTTTTTTTCAAGTTAAAATGTATCTTGTTCTATTTTACTTCACATGGGGGTGTTTATTATGGGTAAATGGGTCTCAAAGATTTTGTTTTATAGTATGGAGTTTTAGTGGGATATATGATAGCTAAAATAAGGGTATTGGGAGGCCAAAGGGGCCCACTAGATTTCCGGTGGTGGTGGCAGTGTGAATTGTAATTATACAGATTCCTCACGCTCGCTTGTGGCCAAGGAAAAATGATTTCATTCTACCCAGGCACACCGGCCTGCTGGAGGCCAGTCACTGGCCAGCCGGTGGTGCACAGAAAATTCCATCATTAATTGAATTTTTATAATTTTACCCTAATCCAATTATTATAAAAACTCTCATGTTAATCATATAATAATGTTACTATAACCTCTTCGATAGATATCCCTTGGTGCTTTAAGATTCCTCTTCCTCCCCTCTTGGGTGCTTCAAGTTTAGATCAATCTGTTTGCATCCATCAAGGTAAGATATATCATTTATAAGCCTAATTATTATTATTTATTATAAATTGATCATAGATCCATTACATATTGTCATGATCTATGAATCTCCACCAATATTTAATATAGAATGGACGCTTTAGTGATATATTAGTATTGCATTATGAGAATATGTTACCTCTCTTTGATCAATATTAGTTATTCCATTGGAAAGAAATATCTTTTAGTAACTTGATATAGATTATAACTCTTATCATGATCTCTTCCTTGAATCTAAATTCTATAGAATCTATCATGATGGATTGGGTCTTGTTCTATGAATATTTGTGCACAAACATGATCTGGGTGTCATTTATTGATGTATCTTGTAAATTGGAATCAACGCGTTAAAGTAAAGAAGTCCTTACATTATTGATCCCTTTTATAGAGTTTTTTGACAAGATTGGATTGTGTGTATGTTTTTATTGAAGAGAACCTGCATAATATTGTGTGTTTATCATGAATGGGTAGCTTTTCATACCTTTTCCTAGTATGTCATGTGTTTTCCATACCATGTATCACCTTATATTATATTTTTTCATATCCTCATAATATTTGAAATGCCATGATTATTCCTTACTATATTGTGCCTTAATTCTATATTATTTCATATATTCTGAAATGTTTATTAGGATATATTTCTCTTTAATATTTCATGCCTTAGATGTGGATTTGTGCATAGCCGATGGAACCTCTATTTTAGTGTTCAGCTTCATAGGTGTCCACAATTGATTTACCTGACCCCTTAGAGTGGGAGTGTGGATGACCCAACTCATAGATTGTGGATCTAGATATAGTATGGATAACGCTAAATATTGGCATGTGTTTATCCTATGGGGTGGTACTATGCGCTATTTGGATAGGGTTCATATACTACCATGATGTACATATGGGTAACATCCTTGTGTATGTGTTGAGTTACATTGATTCAAGTGTGCCATAAATGTGTACTATTAGAGGGAAGAAGGTATCTCGGAGTCGTGGGTGTGACTTTCCACCATAGGAGGGCATGTATTTTCTCCATTAAGGAAGAATGTGTATTTTCCTTAAAGGAGTATGAATCCACATACCATGAATTATTTCATATGATGACCATTTATGTAATTCTTTTAGCATGGCACTGAAGTATGTATGACCAGGGTTCACGGAATCTTGGTTAGGGAATGATCACTTAGTATATTATTGGTTGTATTATTATATGTACATTAACCTTTCCATCATGACATAAACCTATATATAAATGTGAAATTGTGTTAATTACTCATTTGTAATGCTCTACTGGGTTCATACTCACACCATACATGGGAGTCTCAATGCACATTCCCACTTCATGATTTGACATCCACATAAGAGAAAGGGACCAGTGGTAGGTTGATGAGGATCTTAGATGTAGGAGATGGATGTGATAATAGGCTCAACACTATACAACTACCATAATAACCTTTTTTATCTATTCCCTATTATAATTCTTATAATTGTTGACCTGACACATTTGGGGTCTGTTGGTATGATATTGTATGACCTAACATGACTTCTTTTATAGAATCTTATGTATGTTGTTTTCTACTAAAATGTTTAGTTGACTTATGTATAAGTTATTATATTCTCGTGTATCGATATTATTAATAAAGTTATAGTACCCCCATGATATCTCTAAACCCCTACCACTAGTCAAAATCTTCTTGTTTATGGGGAGTCTCTCATGAGGTCATGTGGTGATTTTCCTCATACTCGTTATTTCAAGTTGGGGTGTTACACTGTTAATCAAAAGTACAAAGTTAGTTGGTGCTAGGGAACCAAATTTAATAAGGATCTAATATTTATAGAGGCGTCAAATTTGGTTGACTAAATATTTGAGTAATTAGTAATTTAATGTTATGGTTCATTTTTTCCCTTGTTTATTAGAGTGATCTAGATTATATAAGGGTTTATTTCATTTAGATATTGATATTGATAATTTAGTAGTAGAGCTTAGTATAATATGAATTAAAAATTCTAGAATATATGTTGTGTCTAAGAAGAAGAAATGTTATTTTTGATAAATTTAAATTAGTGTAGGAAGAGAAGATTTTTTAGAAGAACCCAAAATTAAGAATCTATACATATAAGTTTTGGACCATGATATCCTAAACAGAAGTTTTGTTGATAGAGAGAAATTATAATGACTTGATCATATATATGGTCTGAATGTTGAGATTCTTGAATAAGTGAGAAAAATATAATGTCAAATCATGTGTATGGTCAAAAACATAAGTTATTAGAAAGGGATAAAGCCCTTATTATGAATAAAAGGCTCAGAGTTGCAAAAGTAATCTATAGATAAAATGATATTTCTCAATATCTTTTTGTGTTATGATTGAAAACTGGTATGATCCATTATAAATAACTAGCTGATAGATTATAAAATTGTTAGGAAATAGTGAAGGATTTTCGGGATATAGTCTATTTCTATTCAATTTCATGATATAGTGGATATTTATATCTTTGGTTAAAAATAAACATAACAAGAATTAGATAGCCATATTGGGATCAATACTTTTAACAAATCGCATATGCCTTGGGTTTTCCTTTACTATTTTTGTATATGGGTGAGGGTGTGATTCCGTGTTTTAGGTGATCCTAATTCTAAAAAAAACATGAAGTTTAATTTATAGAAGAAATTATAAAATAATAAAATTTATTCAACCCATGTTCTTGGTGTTATATCATATTTTTGGATACTTCAAATATGAAGGATTTTATATTATAATAAATATAAATTTATTATATATATTTTTATGGAACATCACTAAATTTTATTTAATTATAATTTATTTATAATTTTTTATTCATGAATTATTCATACATGTTTATCTCATGTCTAAATTTATGAAATGGTCATTTATTTAGTGTCATTGTCTACTTTATTAAAAAAATATAAATTGTTTTTTTAATTAATGTTTGTTTTAGTTTAAATGTGTTTAAACTGCATCTTTTAATTATCATACATGAATTTAATGATTTACATGGGAGGTACTATAATTGATTTAGTTTTATTAAACCTATATTATTATTTTTCTGAGTTATATTTATGAATTATGAATTTAATTAATATTTATACATATTAGATTTTAGATTTATAATTTAATTGAGGTATATATTGCATATTGAACCATGGGTAGCAATAATTTGGATAGGACTAATCATTCCACTAGGATCTTAGGAACTCTCTAGAATAATATGGTTTGGATACCTATCACTCCATGTTTACTCTTTAGGGACACTTTGATTTATTATGATTTTAATATTTTACAAGAAATGGTTTTGTGTACCATATGTATGAGATTCATTTGGATATATAAAAATATATTTAACTTTAAAATTTGGTTTATTAACACAAATTATGAATTATGTAAAGAGTTACACATAAATATGGCTTAAACATATTGATTTAGTGGAAGGAACATGGATTCAAAAACTAAATCAATAGAATAATGCATACGATTAATGGGAATACATGAGATAAAATTGTGATATATTTAAAATAATTTTAAAAACTAATTGTTATATTATTTCCAAATAAAGAACATGTTTGGACCTTGATCTTATAATCCGGTAAGGGTATGATAAAGTCTAGTGCCCATGGATTATCTTATGAAAGACATGGAGGAAATGGATAATCTTTAGAGTTATGTATTTGAATAACAATGTAATATTTGTGTCACACTTATCTTTGAAATCATAAGGACCATGACACTAAGGTTATAATGTTAGTAAAATCCATATAATAGGTTAGGGAAAGTATTTATCTACTCGATTATCCAAGAGTCATATATGATGTGATTTAAATTGATAAGAATGGGAAAGACTAAAGTAACATCATGGGCGAGTGAGTGAATAAATGGATAACGAAAAAGAGAAACTCTCAAATTATGATTTCCCATAATCAATTTGTGTGTGTGTATTTAAATGGTCATGGTGTTATATATATATATATATTGAAATATAAATAAAACACATAGAACATGATTGATCACATAGTTGAAAGACTCTTGTTATCAAGTAGATAATCCATTGTGTGTAATTTTTTTTGATCCTACTACCCATGGTACTATTTTGTTATCAATAAGAAAATCTAAAAGGAGTATGGAGATGGAAATAAAATACTATTTGAAAGAAATAATTACTAGTTCCAATAAGTTGTATTAACTTTACTTCACTAAAGTGAGGTTCCTTTGGGATTTGGATCACCTGTGTACCCTTGTTATTCTATACAAATATCAACCAAACCCTCATTAAATTTCTCCTTTAAATAAATGGAATCATAACTCTAATTTCTATCCCAATATCTCAAATTTTATAATGTGAAACTCATTATTTATTTATTTATAGTGTACCATCATGGAATGAGGATCTTAAAAACACTTTTTTTATCATTACCTTGATTCTATATATGTATCAATATCCACTATAATAGTATCCTTAATACATTTCATTTGTTTTCATATGAATTAAAATCAAATTTCCCATTATAATGCTTGTTTTTTTCAGTATGATCCACCTATATCATGTTCTATATTATTATTTAAATTATTAAAATTAGTTATTATTCTAAAACAACAAGTAACTCTAGATATTTTGGTATAAGTATTTCACATAGGAATTTCTTTCTTTTATAATAGGATCCAATATGCATGCTATGACGCATGGTCCTCATGGTGGAACTCAATGCCTTCTTCAAGACTCCATGGTTGATATTGTGTCAAATTACTCTTTTATGTCCTTTATGTAAAAAATCAAAGTACACTTAAATTATTTTCTATCTTTAGGATTTTTTAATTTATATTTTTCATAAAGACTTAAATTCATATTCTATATTATAGTTAATTAATTGATTTACCTAATTTCAAGATAATCAGAAAGTTGTGCTGAATTTCATTCATTGCGAGGTGTTTTTTCTTCAGATGCTATTATAACAAAACCTGAAGAAATAAAAATGTTACCATTAATTTTTTTACAATTATAATTAAAAATTGGATTGAGGTTTTTCGGAAAATAATTCACAAAATGAATTATAATTGATTCATGTATTATTTCACTGCCTTTGAGTAATTTAAATTATATTTTGTTTTTCAATTTTTTCTTATAGATTACATTATGTGAGGATTTATTATAAAATTTCTTTTATTTAATTTTTAAATTATATATTTCTAACCTACATTATCAAATATTTTCTTGGGATAAGAAAGTGTAGCTTTTTAATATCGATATCTAAAGATTTCTAGGTGTGGACTTGGTTCTGATTATGATGATCTAAGAGGATATCAAGGATTGAGTTGAATTTCATCAAAATTTTATCATAGAATTTCTAGAATTAGAACTTCTACCTACCAACAGGCTATGTCAATGATGTTCCATATGTGGAGATTTTACACCTTAGTTTTGGTTTCTGAACCTCCTACTACTTTGGGATTAATGTAAAGAATCCCATTGTTATAAGTGTTTGGTAAATAATATCCTCTATAATATTTTTTAAAATTTTTATTTGAAACTCTATGTTTTTTCATCTTTTTTGTACTACTTTAATTTCTAATTGGATGATTTTTTTATCTTGGTTAATTGAGTTTTTTAAATTATGATAGTTTTATTTTTTATATGTTGTACTAATTTTTTACATTTTTTCTAATTTTATTTAAAATAATAATTTCTAATAAAATTTCATATTATAGTGGGTGAAAATTTTAAGTCACTATTTAACATTGATTAATACCCCCATCTTAAAGTTTCCATTG
The DNA here is from genome assembly GCA_963277665.1 of Viscum album. Taxonomy (NCBI): domain Eukaryota; kingdom Viridiplantae; phylum Streptophyta; class Magnoliopsida; order Santalales; family Viscaceae; genus Viscum; species Viscum album. The sequence goes on along the minus strand of OY728132.1, from coordinate 2,095,376,994 downwards.
CTTTTGATATCTAGTGTAACACTGGGTATCATTTCCTTACTCTATTTTTTTATAGGCCTAATATTAGTTCTTTATAAATTACACTTGACTTTGGTGTTTGAGTTATTTTTAGTTTCCTTACTTCAATATGTAAAAGAGAAATGGAATTTCACTTATTATGGAAAGGAATCTAGGATATAATATCAAATAAAATATGGAAAGGAATCTAGGATATAATATCAAAAAAAATTAATACAATACAACCTTATATTTGAGATGGAGGTATCAATAACGAATGGCATGATTAGATAAAGAAATTTTTTATAAATACAAGAATGAATAATTATATAATAATGATAATAAATTATTGAATTCTAAATAAAAAAATATCAACATTTACCTAATGTGAAAAAATAGAACACCAAGTGAATTACATAATTTGGAACAAATAATTATTCATTATGATGAGAAGTATCTATATTCAAATTTCATCATTTTAAACATTGAATAGAATTTGTAATAATCCTGATATTACAGATGTTGGAATGACTTGGGTTCTTGAGAATAGAAGAGTGATACTCAGAGCCTGCCATTAAGAGTTTATATTTCATTTAGGAGAGTAATCTACTCAAATGAACCATCTATTTAATAATATTGTTTATTGTCTATAGTAACTTGGGGAAAAATAAATTAGTTATTAGAAACCTATTTAAGAGATCAGTGACATTATTTTGACGAATGGGAATTAAAAAGAACAATGATTGATGATTTTAAAACATAATTTTTAAAAGTGGAAAAGAAAAAATGAATATAAAATTAGATAATAAATAATTATGTTTAAAATATAAAATTAAAACATTTTTTGAAATAAATAATATAAATATAGAGGAAACAGATCTTTTAGAGAATATGTGAGTTGTTCTTAACAAACTTTCATTTTTATGAGGTAAAAAATATATATAAGGAGAATAATTAAAATAATAATATAATTTTCCATAGATAAAATGTTAAATTACTATAATAAATAAATATAAGAATATTAGAATCATATAAGAACATATTTAATTTAGAAATATTATGACTCGATGAAAAGAATATCGAATCAATAAAACCAATACACATACCACAATATTTGAAGTAATAATACTTTAAAAAGGAGTTCAAGAGAAATAATTATAAATTCATAGAGAGGAATGTAGAAATAATATATAATATAATAATCTGGCGAATAAAATCAAAAATAGAAGAATAAATCCCAAGAAGAAATATTATAACTCAAGGAAATGAAATTGAGTTGTGAAAAACCCTTACAGGTTGGGTAACCATTGAATGAAAACCATTTACAAGAGAAAAATTTAAATACATAATAAATTATGATGAATAAACATTATTTTTATGAAAAAATGTTTGAAAGTTTCAGTATATACACTATATAAATAAAAATAGGATCATAATACAAAACATTTCCTAAAGAAGGAAATTTGAGATGAAAAAATCTTACGACAATGACAAACTTTGAATAAAAACTCACTGTAGGAGAGAAATTGAAATGGATTTGTAAACCAATTAAATTTTAGGAAATTTATGATAATATATATCCATATGGTAGTATATACATCACAGAAAATATAACAAGTGATGAAAATGGATTATGTCTCAAAGAAAGGAAATTGAGATGAGAAAACCCTTATGAATTTAATAACAATTGAATTTAAATATATTGAGGTGGGATTCATGTAAATACATGTAAATACCATAAAAAACTAATAATAATAATAATATAATCCAAATAGGTAATTAATTTCACCATATAAAATAATAATAGGTGTATAATATTAAAGCATTCCTTATTTAATGGAAATTGAGAAGAAACTCTTACTTTGGATTACTGCTTGGCCGAACATTATCTAAACTCATGTATGATAAACATAACCATTATAATTAATTAATTTATAACCTTATTCAATTATATAATAATTTTTAATCTTTAATAATAATCATTAATTTTATATTTATTAGTTACTATTTATTTTCATTATTGAATATTAGTGATTTTGATTTTTTCACACATGCTTAGTAATTTCTATGTCGACCCTTGAACATTGATACCAAGTTATTCATAACTATATTATTTAAGTTTGTATAATAGATTTTACATAATGTTTTATGTGGTTCTTATTTCATTCTATGGGAGATTTATCTATGATTTAGGAAGATTAAATCAGTGATGATATTGTTTCAGTAATTTTTAACAAATAAAAGGTAGTATATTAATAATGGGTAATATATTAATTTAATGAACAATTTATATTTATATAAACATAATTATTTCCTAAATAAAATTTTTATTCATTAAATAGATTATTATAACCATTAATTTAATTAAGTTTAAAAAAATGAAATTTTATATTTTTGAGGCGGTAGTCTTCACATAGCATGAGTGATGTTTTCATTTCTCAATTGATGGGATGGAGATAGGTAATGGTTATTCCATAAATATAGTAAGATTTAAGTATAATAATGATAATAATTTAATTGTATTATTATGTTTATAATTGGTTTAGGGGAGGTGTGGATGAGGAAGATAGAGAAGGAAAAGTTAGAGAGTGGATAATACACATTTAAAGGACTTGAATCTACTCTTGAAAGACATCATATAAATAGAGGACCTAGGATCCATTATTTTATATAGGGGATTCAAAAAAGAGAGTATTGATATATTGGAGGTAAAATGGGTGGGTTTTAATGGGTATTTTGAATTATATTTTTGTCTTCAATTGGGTTGAAGTGAGCTTCTTTGGTAGGTTAAAACGAGAGACATTTTCTGGGAAGCTGAAGTTAGGTTACAGGTAAAGATGGAATCACGTGGGAGTTAGGAGAGTTCAGTGAAAAATGTTTGTGAGACATGTGAGATTGAATGTTCTAGCTGAAAATTTTTATATATAATGTCAGTGTGTCAATTTTATTTAGAAAAATACAATCCACAGTGGATTACCTCTTTTATATCCTTTAACCTTTATTAAATATCTACTAGTGTAATTATATTTTTACAAAAAAAATGTAATATGAACCACCATACCAAATTTTAATGTGTTGATTTAAAATTTGGAATCTGTTTAAGATAATTTCATTTCAAAATATGAGGAAATTAGATTTAAATTGAAACATGTATAAAAAAATGTTTTTCCATTAAAACGAATTTTAAATTTTTAAATGTTCTTATTATTTTTTCTTATCAATAAATAATTAAATTATTGTTAATATATTGCTTTATAAAATGAAATATTATATTATATTAATCATTTAAAATTTAATAATTAAATTTATTATAAGGAAAATATATAATACTTACAAAAAACAATTATTCAAAAAAATCTATTTTACCATGGTATTTTTTTGAAAAGAAAGCAACAAGGATTTATATAATAAAATCAAGGTTACAAGAGTTGAAAGAAATGTAATTTACATTTATCACATTGAATGATGGGAGGAAAATCATAGGGTATGCTGGAATAATGAGTGAACATATCCTCGTAGGCCCCTTTGTTTTCAAGGCAGAAAGTAAGATGATTGGATTCACGATAGACATGCATGATGATGTAATTCATTGAAGAAATAGTGTCTAGATAGTTAGTCCATTTAGTTGTGAGATTCCATAAAAGATAAATCTAACCCATTCTAACTTCTTGAATGATATTGGTTGAGTCACTTTTGAAGTAGACATTCTTCCATTTTCTTTGGTGAACAACAGAAACAACCTTGATGAAACCCATAATTTATGCCTCAATGGAAATTGTGTGTCCACATGAACCGTGAAAACATTCTAAAAAATATCCATTTTGATCTCTAAAATCAATTCTATAGTCGGAAGGTCCTGGGTTTCCTCTTGAGGCACTGTCTAAATTTTATTTTATCCAGCCTACAAATAGAGGTAACCAAAAGGATTTAATGGTGCTAAGAAGTTTAGGAAAGTTTCCTTGTATGCACATCTTTCTCGTAATCATGAAATAAATTATCGAGTTGTCACATATTTTACTGTGGTAAGTAATATTTATCTTGGTAAATTATCTTTATATGAAAAAAGAAAATGATCTTATTACCAAATTTGGATATTATGGTTAAAAATATGACATTTTTTTATTAGAATCAATTTGTAGCACATAGATGTTTTATTTTTAAAAGAATACTTAATTTGATTTCATTTACCACATACAATATCGAGCTTAAAACAAACCCTAGTATATTATTAAAATATTTATATTTAAATATTATCATTGAAACCTAATCGTTGTTTTGGTGGGTTTGAGAAAGAGTAACTTCATTAAGAAATATATGTATTAAAGTTGTGCTTAAAACAAATGTATGTATTAATTAATAAAAATTAGAACTCAATTTTTTAAAAAGATCCTATAAGATCTAAAGTGATATTTTTTATAAATTTTTTTATGACTATAAAGAATTTTTATCAAAGAAAATTAAATTAATCAATATATTTGAATTATTTTAATGAAAATTATATATATCCTAATTTTAATAAATTAAATTAATATACCTAAAATGGTTTTTATAAGAAAATGAATTATTATAAATTCAGTTTATACTACAGAAATAAATTTATTGTTTTAAGAAAGTAGGGGGGAACCCCCTATTAAAGGAATTAAACTCCCTTCATTTTTTTAGGTAGAGGTGTCCCATTACATGGAAATTAAGGGACCAGTGGAGAAAAATCCCAAGAAACTATCTTGAAGACCCTAACCTGTATATCCAAACATGGCCGGAAGGCCCTATCCCACCTGTCAAAAATACATTTTCTTTAAAAATGGTTTTTGTTGCATTTTCTACGCGCATATTATTGTTAATTTATTACAATTTTAGATATTTTATTTGAAAAAATATTGATCATTTTTTGAAATATTCATATCAAAATAATGTTTAGATAATTCATTTTTATTTTTATAAAAAAGGTTGATTTTTGGGTGAATACTAAAAAATATGGATTTTACAAAAAAAACTGTCATCTCTTTAATTTTAATCAAGTTAATTTCAATATTAAATTATGTTTTGGAATCTTTTTAAATTTACATAAGTTTAATTTTATTAAAAATAATTCAATTATTTCTACAAGAATCAACTTCATATAATATTATAATATTCAATCATTTTCACTCTTAGAACAGGTATTTTTATAAAAATAGTGATTCATTTTTTTCATTTCCTGATAAAAGTAATTTTCTACACATATATAAATTGAATATTTAAAAATGGATCCCAAATTTTTAATTATGAGGTTTAAATTTAGTATTGAGGATAATTTCATTTTTTTCATAATTCATAGTAACCATGGTAAAAAGTTGTCACCACGATAAAGGGTAAAAGGGGATAATTAAGGATAAAACCATGTGAAGGTCACAAAATATCTTCTTAATTATTATTTTTTTATTTTATTTTTAACTTTATCATCCTATATTATAAAATATTGAATTTTTCTTCCACTTTGATTTGATAACAACATTTATATTATTTTAAGATATGATTAATTACAAAATATCACTCTCTCTCACTTATTATGTTGTCATAATATGGACATAGATAAAAACTGTATATGAATGAATATGTATGATAAATTAGAATATTAATAAATTATATTTATTATAGTATTTTTTTAATTTTTAATGATGGTATAATTTCCTATAACATTTACACCATGCCAGAACAGCACTTGCAAAACCAGTAGAAAAACCAAGTAAAATATTTTAAAAACATTAAAAGTATTATTTTTTGGATGAAATAAATTATTCCATGAATTTATCAGATAATTATAATTTATAATTTATTTTTAAATAGATTATATTTTAATTACATTTCTTTATTGATGTATTTAAAAGTCAAATTTTGTGAATAGTCTTGAAAATGACTTTAAATGGTGTTTTATTTTTAAAATTTTTTATAAAATAATTATAAGGTAATAAAATACCTATATTGACCCAAATATATTATAAAATAACAAAAATATCATGAATTTTTCATGTATTTTCAACTTGAAAGTTTTAAAATTACCTTTATTGCCCTTAGAGATTGAAAACTTACAACGGTTAAGGTTAAATATGGTTAATGAGGGTGTTAAACCAAAATATAAGGATTATAATTCAACTAAAATATTTATAAATTTTATTTCATGAATTTATTTAGAAATTATTATCATTATATTTGAATATAGGACACTTTGAATCCATTTTACTTGAGTTTAACACAAATTATATATTAATATTTTATGTGTTTACATGATTGCAACCAACCTCACTTATAAAAAGGAAATTCCTATCCTCTATTCATCACACATGTTGAGTAATTTATATTGACAAATATCTACCAAAATCCCTTCCCAAAATCCCTATACATGTCCTAGAGTTCCTGGTATCACCAAAATACTAACCTAGAATAAATAAGCTCTAATTCAGATGAGGTTTCTCAGAGAAGTGGTATAACTCTTAACCGAGTGTTTATATGTTTATTTCTTCTTCCACCTCCATTAAATCTTATATTTCCATGATAATTTAGTAAAATCATAAATAAATTATACTTAATTTTTAATATTTTGATGAAACAACCCTTTTTCATCTCCATTTCCATCCCTTGAGAAATGAAAACATTATTCTTGTGTACCTATAGACTACCACCTCCATGAAGTGACGTGTTTCATTTTTCATCATTGAATCATATGGATGGATCAAATGATGGATTAAATTGAATATATATTTTAATTATAATATAATTATGATTATTTAAATATAATATTTTACTCACTTTCTTACCTTTCTATCTGTTTGAAAATGATAACATCACTCATGCGTACATGTGGACTACCGCCTCAACAATGTGATGTGATTCATTTTTCATATCCAAGTTATATGGATTCTTAAATAAAATTAATTTATAAAAATATATATTTTCAATTTAATATTTTATTTATGATGGAACTAGGATCCCTTTTACTATAGTTAAATTACTGAAGTCATTTTGGACATATAAACCAAACTCTCTCAAAATATCCACCTTAGCTTAACCATTTTGTTAACTAAATAAAAAAATTAACAAATAAAATGAATGTAATAATAATGTTGTAATTAAAATTAAAATGGTTTATAAGTAAATTTAAAACTGATATAATTTTATTACTTAGGAGGGTATTTTTATGAATTAAATGAGTTGAGACTTAAGGTAAGGTACATTCCTTTAAATATCATGTTTTAAAGCCTTGATTCCAACTCATTATCTTCCAAGTAAAGATTCTTTTAAATGCTTAAAGAATGTTATTTTTTATGATTCAAAGGTTCCTAAAGTCATATTTACTATTTTTAATTTCATTGCAAATCTTTAAAATTTAATATTTTTAACACTTTCAATACAATTCATTTTTTATTTTCTTTAGAAAATTGCGAGAGTAATATTCATTTAAATGATTATAGAATGAATAGATTTTAAAAAAATCATAACCATTAATTTATTTTAAGCCTCCTTTACAGTTTTTCCATGTTTATGTTCAAAGACAATATTTTTCATAATATTAAAAACTATTTAGTTTAAAAAAATAATTAAATAGAAATTTTATTAAATTTTTATTAGATAACGAAAGTGTTATTACTTATCAAAGTGAATTCCAATTGAAATAATTTTCTGGGTAAATTAAAATAAATATGTTTTTATTAATTCTATCATTATTGGATATTTTTATAAATGACGGGTGAGGTCGATATAGATCCGATGAGAGGTGAGGTTAACGCAGCTTTCTAATGCATTAGGTAAAGTGATGAAGTTTACTGATGATGTGTTACTCCTAAGAGATGTTGGAATTATCTAGTAAGGTGATTTCATTGTAACGGCTGTTTTAAGGGTAAATATAAGGATAATGTCCCAAGGTACCAATATTATATAATTCTAATTTTTTTTGATATAAATCCATTGATTTTAATTGTTAAGTAAATGAGATTATGTTTTTAAGGAAAACTTCTAGCCTTTTAAAAAATAGGTTGAAAGTATTTTTTTAAGGAAAGATATTCATGAGTTTTTATATTTTCAAAGAAATACTTATCATTATGATTTTTAATTTTTGAATTATTAATAAATGTTTTATGAAATATATTGAAAAATTAATTTTTTTTGTTATAAAATTAAATGAATATTTGATATGAAATTATTATTAAGAAAGAGGAAAATTTTCTTATGTATTTTTTAGGATTGCAAATGAAATAATTGGTTTTTTATTTTATGCCCCTTACTAAGATTTATTTTTCTAATACCACATTTTGAAATGTTTTTCATGAGTCTTATGATCAGTAAGAATGTTAATAAATTCAAATTTCTAGTCATGATAATTACCATGAATGAAGAAAGTGTGACGTTATAAATAACTAGTTTTGTGGGAAAAATATATATTGTGTGGAAGTTTCCACTTTGTTATGTAATGTTTTTATAGGTAAGATTTTTTTATAATTCTATAAACCTCTAAACCAATAACTTCATGGAAATGTAAAAAAATTCAATTTTTTGATATTCAAATCATAATTATGGGTTTGTTAAAAGGACAAAATATTATAATTGGTATCCAAGGAGTTTAAATAATATTTGAGGTTAATAAGTTATTGAGTAAGGATAATTTTAAATTTTTCAGATATCATCATGGGTTAATGAGTCTAAGGATAGTCATTAATTTACAGTAATATATACCCCTGTTGAGGTTTTAGGTGATGAGAGTACTTTGGTATACATTTATAGAGATTTAATAAATGTTTGAGGTATATGTAATCTTTAAGTTTAACTTGTGTTATAGTGAAAATGTTATTCTAGGAAGAATTATTTTATATTTTTTGGACATAATTTAAAATATATTGATAAATTTGGGGTTAATATCATCTTTGATAAGAAGGTAAATATGGTTAATTGGGATAAAATTATTATTACATTTTGGGAGCATGTGATTTATTGTATAGAAAACCATGGGATTGAAAAGTGATTTGATGAATTAGTGATTAATGCTATTTTTTAATAATATCACTATATTGGGGAAATTATATGATTAAATTAAAGATAAATTTAATTGGATAAGATGATATTTTATTTTAGAAATAAGGATTGAATCATCTTTTAGTAGATTGTATGATTTTGTTATGACTTTATAGTGATACATGTTATTTAGGGAAAATATTATTAGATTTTAGAGTTTATATGATTACTACATATACATTTTTTATGTTACTTTAGGAGTGATTGATTTTATTTAGATTCAAATGTAAATTTTATCTCGGATGAATATGTGATCAAATCATTCAAATATTTGGTAATCAGTTTTAGTATATCTTATTCTGAATAGTTTTATGGTTAGTTATTTATGGAATAATTTAAGTTGAACATTATGTGTTTTTATTGGGGATTTTAATATTAAAGTAGTATTTATTTATATTGGATATTATCTTAACTTATGTCAATCATTTTTGTTTTTCGTTAATGTATAGAATTAAGAGGAATAACTTTTCATCCTTTTATAGATCTTGTGATCCATTGAAAGTAAATTTTAGTTCTTCAAGAATGAAAAATTATTCTCAAGTATTCATCTCTTGGAATAAGATATGATATATAAGTGCAAATTGATCGAAGAAAAAATAAAGGATGAAATTACACTTGGGAAATGGAAAGAAACCAAGTGTGAATATTTTCTTAAAATCTTTATCTTAAGGGTAAAATAATTTCTCAAATCCATAAAGTATTAAGTCAAAAGTTGCACTAAACTATCAAGGTATGCTTTCAAAAAATAACTTATAAGTATGAGTCTTATAGAGGTACATTATTTTATGAAATAATAAGTTTTCTGGTCTTAACCTATAAATTAATGTTAATGATAAAATCTATATCTGATTTTATTACCATGTTATGATAAAAAAAATTTGATAGAATCAAATTAAAATCATGAGGAATAAATTTATTTAATAGTGGGAGAATATAACACCCCAATATTTTAGTTTAAAAATTCTACCATATTCAATTTCATTCACCACATTCAATATCAAACTTAAAATAAACTATAATAAACTATTAAATTATTATTATTTAAATATGACCATTAAAACCTAACTATTTTTTTGGTAGGTATAAACATGAGTAACTGCATTATAATACATATATATATATATATAATTATTTTTTTCTTCAATTATAATAATTAATTCCTATGAAATAATAACTCAATCCTTTTGAATATAATATGAGATTAAAGGAGGTATTTTTCAGAAAACTATTTTAGGTCTGTAAAGCATTTATATCAATGTAATTCAAATTATAATTATAAATGAATGATTTTAATGAAATATATATATGTATAATATTTTTAATAAAATAAATTAACATTCATATAGTTATGGTTACCATATAAATAATGAGTATGCACATGAGCCTCAGCCCGGTTGGTGATGACTCTAAATTGGATCCAGGAGACCAGGGATCAAATCCAGGTGAAGGCACAATTTCTGGGTACTGTAGCAGTACTGAAGAAATACTATAGTAGGTACTGTAGCAAGAACTGTAGCAGGTATTGTAGTAGGTACTGTAGTGGGAACTGTTGTAGGCACTATTTGGCACTGTAGTGGCCGGAAATTTGCCCCTGTTTGGGCCTTCAGGCCACCGATTTGGTCCTCGAGTCCTTTAAGACCTTCAGGGAACCCAGGAACTTGGTCCAGTAAGGCCTTTGGGCCACCTCAAGGCCTTTGGTCCACCTCAAGGCCTTTGGGCCACCTTAAGTGTAGATTCAAACTAGACAACCTACAAGAAACAAGCTCTATAGGAGGATGAGCAAGGAGCTTTCACCACAGCAAAACCTACACGGATTGCAAGAATGAGAGGGTATGGAACCTACCATTGGGACAAGCCTATGTATGATTGGTATAGCCTAGCCAAACTGAAATGTGAAGGTGGATAGTTGATTTCACGATGAAGATGATGTGGAGGAGCAGTTCCAAGTAGTTAGTCTAGGTTGTATGTAATGTTTGAAGCCTATGGGCAATGAATTCCTCTAAGGCCTACAGGCCATGTAATAATTAGGCCTCCATGCCTTGTAAGGGTTTCACCACACCCCGTGAAACATGGATTATCAAAATCAATAAAAATGAAGGCCTTCAGGCCATTGGATATAAATAATGAGTACAAATTCATTTTATACTTCAATAATAGATTTTCTATAAAAATCAGTTTTATTTAATTTTTTTCATGGATATTATGATTAATTTATACTGATTTTAGTAATTTTATTTCATAAATTAGAAACAGTTTTATAAATAATCATAATGTAATTCTTTATGATTTTTTTTAAATGATTTATTTTTGGGTGAATATTGAAAATACTAATTTTTCAAAAACTGTCATTTCTTAAATTTGAATCAAGGTTATTTCAATTTTCCATTTAGTTTTGGTTTTTTTAAGTATAATAAGTTTAATTTAATTCAACATAATTCAACCAATTCTTTTAGAATCAATATTATACATGATTTTGGAACTATATTATTTTTAAACTTATAATGAGTATATTTATATAAATAGTTTTTCATTGTCTTTTGTGAACATATAATAAAATAAATTTAGGCCAGTCCTTGAAATATAATATTAAAAATGGATTTATTAATTAGAATTAGGAGTCTCAAGATTTGAGATGATTTTAATTTCATTGTTGGTCGTAATGAATTGAACCTATAGTGAAAAAATTATTAGCATAGTAAACGATAAATGGGGTTAATTAACGTTAAAATTTTTAAATAAGGTCAAAAAAATGTCAAAATAATTTTCAGTGGATTATATTATTTTGAACATTAACATCCCAGATTAAAAAACATGTAATTTCTATGCCACTTTCCTTTGAGTAAAAACATTATATTATTTTATTTTATGAGTAATTATAAAATGTCACTCTCTCTCACTTATATGTTGTCATAATGTAGATATAGATAAAAATGATATATTGATGAATATAGATAATAAAATTAAATATTAATAAATTCTAATTGTTATTATTTTTAATTTTTAGTAATGGTATAATTACCTAGAATATTTACACAACAATGACGCAGTGCTTGTGAAAAGAGTAAAAAAAGAAAGTAAATTATTACAAAAATGGAAAAACATGGTAAAAAAATGAAATGAATGAAATAATTATAATGTAATTAACATGAATTTTTTTCATAAGAAAGTATAAAAAAATAATTTTATTACTCATAAGGGTATAAGAAAGAAATAAATGAGTCGGGACTCAGAGTAAGGCACTTTCTTTTAAAAATATTGTTTTAATGTATACCTTCCAACTTTATTTCTTCCATATAAAGGATATTTTAAAAGTTTCAAGAAAGTTTTTTATGATTCAAAAGTTTATAAAGGTTATTTTTAACTATTTATTAATTTTATTACAAACTTTTAAAATTGATCATTTTAATATTTTAAGTATGATTCGTTTTTTGACATTATTTACCAAAGTGTGAAAAGAATCATTATTTAAATGATTATTGAATGAAATGATATCCCCCTATCATGAAAATAATTTGATTTTCAAATTACTTTATAATTTTCTATTTTTATATTCAAGGAAATTATATTTCTCTATATTCTTAAATTTTTTAGTTTTAATAGTATTTTCTAAGGAAACATAAATTTCATCTAATTTTTTTTAGATAACTGAAAGTGTTATAACTTATGGTATTAAACTACGCTCCAAAAAAGTTTTATTTTTAAAGTAAAATATATAAATGTTTTATTAATTATATGGTTATTGTAAATTTATATTAATTATGGGTGAGTCTGATATAGTTTTGATAACAGGTGAGCCCAATATAGATCTCCAATACATCGGTTAAAGTGGTAAAGTTTACTGTTGATAGGTTACTCCTAATAGATGTGGTAATTTTCTAGTTATGTGATTACATTGTAAAGGATTTTATAATAGTGAATGTAATGATAATTTCCCAAGGTTCCTATATGATATTCTTGCAATTTTTTTAGAAGTAAATATTTTGATTTCAAAAGCTAAGAAAATGAGAATTTTTTAGGAAAGTTTATGAACTTTATAAAAAAAATGGATAAAGGATTGTTTTTTCAAGGAAAGGTATTCATGTGTTTTTATTTTTTCCAGTAAACCCTCATGATAATTATATTTTCTTTATGAATGATTATAAAAAAAATTATGAAAACTATTGAGAAATTAATTTTTTTTCATGAAAAAAGTAAATATATATTTTAGCTCAAATGTTTATTATTAAAAAGAGAAACTTTCTTATGGATTTTTCATGTTTAAAAAAGGAATAAGTATTTTATTTTATTTTATATCCCGTACTAAGATTTTTTTTTCTCATCCCGTATTTTCAACTGTTTTTCAATAGGATTAAGGATGAGTTGGAATTTTAATCAAGTATGATTTCTAGTAATGAGAGTTACCTTGATCGATGAAAATTTGTCTTTATAAAGAACATTTTTTGAATGAAAAATGGAAATTTTTTGGATGTGTCCACATTATTTTTTTGGTGTTTGATATGTGAGTTGTTTTCAAAATTCTATAAAAATCTAATCCCAAAAGATCATGGGAATGTCAAAATAATTCAATCCTTTATACTAAACTCATAATTTATTTATTGATAAAGGTAAGGATAATATACAATTTCTAGAGGCGATAAACTAATTTTAATATTGGGGGACATAATGCATAATAAAATATTTTGAAATAATTTATTTCTAAGTATAAAATAAACATATTCTTATTACTGTTCTCAAAATAACTATTGAATGATTTTTAAATTATTTTCTTGTATATATTATCAATAAATTTTATATAAATCCATTATTTGTTTGAGATTAATTTTATTAAGATAAATATGATCAACACTTAAAAATAGTTATTTAAATAATATTAATTTTAAATAATATTTACCAAATACCATTAAAATTAATTATTTATATCCTAACCATTTAATTTTATCAATTCGTTGACGTTAAAAACTTTATTTGAATTTTATAAATATATCACATAATAATTTAATAATAATAATAATATATATCACATAAAAATATATTTATAATTAAATATTTAAATTAAAAATTATCTTTTGTTCAATTATTTCTGTTTTTTGATTATATTATTTTAAATTGGTTACTAATAATACATAAGTTTAGTATACCTATCGTAGACACTCACACACACATATCCTGTGACTATATTTCCAACTGCTATATATTTCTAACCACCATATTTCCAACGACTATATTTCAATTTATTGTGGTTATATTACCACTATCACTCCTTGTAAATTCATTCCATTATTAAATCATAATTCATACTTTTCATTTCCTTAATTTTGATTTCATATTCTAAACCATGATTTTTTTCCTTTAATGTTGTTCTATCTCATTATAGGATTAATTCCAAAAATGGTTCTCCTTAAGGGAAAAGATTATATAGTGGATTTTGTAGTTTTAAAGATATTATTATACTTTATTAAAATACACATTTAAATTTATATATTTTAAATGGATTTAATCATCCATGGTATGTAAACATCTATGAAATGTTATAATTATTTTCAGGTTCTCTTATTATAATGTTTTATTATGATATAATTAAGTGTTGTTTGTTTGAATCAGATATTGTATAAGTTATTTTATACTCTATTTTTATTCTTGTGAAAGTATAGAAAAATATTTTTAAAAATTAAATACATTTCATTTTATGAAAGAACATATTTCCAAAAACTCAGGGTGTTTCCAAGAACACTGGTAATATCTTAAGACAATAAAAAATTAATCAGACATCTTCTAGAATTAGTTTTAATTATAGAATGTGAAACCTTCAATCAAATTATTTTGTTCCAGAAAATTAACCTTTTTATACTAAATGATTTATATGAGGTCAATAGAGGAAAAATTATCACATAAATTATGATCAATCATTTAGAATTTAGAGGAATTATATTTACGGTTATAAACACAGCTGAAGCACCTATTGGTCCATGAACAAATCATATTTTGTTGATTTAAATTAATAATCCACAATGTAAATTATAATAGACATCATGACCAACAAATTAAATCCTATGAAGATTGAAAAATGTCTCAAGGCCAAGAAAAATGATATTTTTTCATGTTAAATTAATAATTTATTTTGAAGAATTATCTCATCCATGGGAATTCTTTCTTCATAATAGTTATTGGTAAATTAAAATTAAATTCCATTATACCATCATTTCATCAATAGAATAAAATAAAAAATCCCTCTAATGGTGATATACATATGAAAATGTGATCATAAATGTATTATATATAGTACTTTGGGTTCTAGAATAGTGGTATTGATCATCCTTCATTACTTAATTTGATCAAAATAGAATCCATCAAGATTAAGTTATTGATTCTTATTCTCTCACTCTTGAGAATATAGAGTATAGTGGATGAATTTATCATGATATTAAGAGAGTTTGAAATAATTTTCTCTCTAGGGTTGGGGGAATATCTAGAGGTGATATATTGTAAGAAATAATGTTTAACCCAAGAAAATTATATAACTAGGTATTTATATATCTTAGTTAGGGAATAATTAATTGAATATAGGACCTTTTTATTCTCATAAGATCTAGAAAAACCAATATTTAAATAATAATACTATAGTTGTTTACTTGAATTTTGTTAAACTCATAGAAAAAATAACCATCATTTCTTTAAAAAATGAATATTTATTTAAATGATATTTAAAATATCAATTATATCGGACCCGAATACTCAATATGTACTTCATCAATATTTACTGAACCTAAAATAAAAAATATTAATCATTAAATAAATAAATAAATATTTATATTCTTCATGATCTTGGGAATAAAGAGTTATTTTAATATTCAAAGCGCATATAAATCTGGTGACTAAATATTTTCTATCAACAAACATTGGATAAAGTAGTTTGTGTCCTATCTTAGTGGTAAAGGCAACCACTTAATCCTTCATCAACCAAGGTTCTATCCTTAGCAACCTCATAATTTGGGTATTTAATTAGAGTTCGGGGGTAGTGAGTCTCGGTCGATGTGGGACATGGTCGAAGGATGGGGGCTGCTTTAAGAAGTAGGAATGGTGTGTTCGGGCTCATCGACAGAAGGATGCGGCTATGGTGATCTTGATCAGTTGTCAATGATAGGCTAGTTTAGATGTTGTTGGAGGGAATCATGAGAAACTCTAGATGAGAAACAAACATACGGTGAGGCGGGCATCGTGATGAGTGATGGTGGAGGGGAAATAGTGTGGCGAGCATCATGAAGATCAATGGTAGAGGAAGAGAATATGGATAATGGGAAAAAAGGAATTTATTCCTCCATAAGGTATAGATTAAGATAGGGCTCAGGTAATAAATCCCAGCTTTATAGGGCTACTAGAGTCAGATGAATGAGAGGGTCTGGCATCTTCCATTGAGACCAGGCACTGTGCATGCACCGAGCAATTCTAACAGTGCAACCTTACAAGGTTGTGTGTTTGATCAATATATATATATATATATTCTTGGAAGGTTTTTATTGCGGTTTTAGTTATATTGGGTCTTCAAGACATATTTGGGCCTTCTTCCTCTATGCCTACGAGCCATGTAAGGTCTCCCTCTCAACCTAGTTAAAAAAGGGATTATCCATAATAAATAAATAAAAATCTAAAGTCCTTTAGGGAAAAAATAAAAATAAAATAAACCCGAATAAATATTATCCCATGGTCTGTAGAATAATATTTATTTGAATAATTAAATTCAAATAGAATTTAATTGGGATCAATTGAAATACTAAGTGTGTGACACTTTAGGATTCTTACTCATTGGAATTGTTTGAGTTTTTTTAAAGTTTAATATTAGTATCTGGCACCACATGATGGCATCCGAAGAAAAATAATTTAATGTCACAATGATCAAAAACAAATATAGATGTTCATCATGTAATATAATCCATTTTCCTGATATCTCTTCATGTTGGATTCATAATCTTTTCATTAACCTATATGCTTGACATGGCATTCTTTTAATATCTGAAATGAACTTGTAAAAACACCATGATAATGGAATTTATTTTTCTAGTTTCATTCCAACCAAATGGATAATATATCAACTTTCATAATGATGGAATGAAAAAATATTTCCTCGACTTATTCATTAATAGTATATAAATCATAATGCACCCAATATACCCAACTTTTCCATGAACTTGTGGCATCATAGTTTTCATCAATACATAAAATCACATGAGTTATGATACATATTAATAATAATCATAAATACTAAATATCATTACATAAGTCCAAATATAAGAATATCCAATAAAATATAGAACATGTGTAATTCTTACATGCAGGTCCATCCTCATAATCTATAGTATTGAATATTTACAAGGGTGAACTTAATGATACAAATTTTCATCCACTTAAAAGTGATCACATTGATAATATATATCATTTTTTTCCAATTAGATGATATCATATGACTATAGTAAATATATATTAAAGATATTTTCATGGAGTATCGACATTATCATCCTAATGGGGAACTAATATGACCTTATCAATAAGACATGAATTCTAGGAAAACACAACATTCATGTTACATATAAGAACAATAAATTTGTGATAAGGAATTTATTTATATTAATTTTTATGAATATACATACAATATAATAAACTAAATAGTTGTTTCTCAATTGCTAAATCCAACATATATTTCTAGATAAATAACAGTTGTACAATATAATATGGTTTGATAGATATATGTTCCTAATTTTTATTTTCTAATATGAATTGATCTAATTGTGTTTGATAGCTAAAATTTTAGTCAAATCATTTTTAGGGTAAAAGTTTGAGTTTTAATATAAGAAACATTTGGTACCTAGATAGTGGTTTTTCTCAAAGCATGACTAGAAAAAAGTCCAAATTCCAAAAGGTAGAGGGTGTAAAGGTTACTTTTGGATACAATGTGCAAGGAAAAATTATTTGTATAGAATATGTAGGGTATGTTTTATTTCATGATAATTTTTTTCCTAGATAAAGATGGTGGCTATAACACAACATGGAGTGAGTTTTAGTCTAAAAAACTTACAATTTTTCAATCCCACTCAATTACTTATATAATAATAGTTATAAACATCAGATAAACAAAAAAATAAAATTAAATACAATATAAATTAATCAATCAGTAAAATATATGTATGTATAATAAAAATATAACAATATGAAAAAAAATATAAGAAAAGATGGATTTAAAAATAGAAAAAATAATACTAGTTATCAGACTATGACTCATTTAATTGATATTGTTAAATTTATGATATCCTCTAATTAGGTAGGTCCTTTATTTAACCCAAAGTATCAAGGTAATATTTTACCTAACTTTACAAATCCCCTTCCAGGAACATAATTCCACAATAAAAACATCAGTAACACTAATCTTCAACCATCAAAATCTCCTTCGACACTATGGTTAATAATAGATTCCTAGCCCTAGAATATTATCATCAAATAAATGGAAATGGCCTTATTTCTTATCTTGGAATCCCCTGAATGAAAAAATTAGAAAAACCCCATCTTTCATACACTATAAGCTACTCGACACAACTGAGGAAAGTAAAAAAATAAAATCTGAAAACATAGAGCATTTATAATGAAAACTTTGTAAACAGATTCTCTAAGTAGAGACACTTAGAAAGAAAAACTAATTCAACCAGAAGTGCACTTAAAAAAATATGTTTCTTAATTCAAAATGAAAACAATCTATTTCAAAGGAATGGATTTTTAAATTTTCTTCTTAGGACCCATGAAGTTATGGGTACTATTTATTAATGACGATCTAGTGGTCAGATTCCATAGACTTTGGGATCAATTGCAACTACATCAGAAGTCAAAACATCATTATCCCTCTGGATTCTATATCATACTACATCTTATGATGAAGTCATAATATACTATTATAATACTCTATCATATGACAAAAGACATCTAACACAAACCCCAACTCTCTAGATTTTCATGCTTTCATGACCTGACCCATGCTGAGGCTTGAGACGTAACTACCCTAACCTCGCTGCCATAGGCTAGGGGCTAGAGACAAGAACCAAAGGCACAAAAAACTCAGGAAGTACTTTTCCTAATAACCAACACACACACACATAGCCAACTCAATGTAAAAATTGTAGAGAGATAGGAACAAAATATGAAACACTACTATAAATAAACCAAACATGCATGAACCTCTAAATAGTATAATTATAGTAGAGTAAAATGAAAGGGAAAAGGGGTTAAATACATGCCCAACTAGAAAAGTACCACAACCTAGAAATAACTGAAAAAGGTAAAACCAATGAGATCTCATATCTTGAATCCCATGTTAAAACCACCATACACAACCCAAACACCTGTATCCCTATGATTCTATGAAGTCACGATCAACCTTTTCATTGTTTTTATAAGTAATGACACATGTGGAAAAATACCATATAGGAGGGAGTATAAATATATTCAGTAGGATGCACCGAAAAGGTGAACGGGGTTGTAAGAGATACTCCAAAAAGGAAAGTAGTAGATAGGAAAAGGTACGGTAAAAAGAGTGTAGATCAACCCAACAAAGGATTGAATCAAGCTCATACAAGAACAATGATCTATAAATGGTGAGAATATGAACTTATCGTTGAGTCCTTACTACCTATAGTAGGAGATTATACTCGTCCAAACATGAGAATCTTGACATAGAAATCTCATGGCATACCTCGCGCGTCTTCGCCTCTCTTAGAAGGAGAGTAACCAAAAACCAAGGAGTGGGTACATGAAAAATAATATATATATATATATATATATATATATGCATAGTCAAAGAAACCCAAATGAGAGAGTGAGGGGATCCCTATCTCATATCTCAGGTCAAGAAAGTGAGTAGCCAATAGTCCCATAAGTAACCACCATTAATTCCCACCATCCCACACATCTACTCTGAATTGCAAGTCAAAGGGACTCAATCAATGCACCTTGATACTATCAACTTTTAGTGGCACTATCTCACCCTCATAGTTTTAGGTTGTGTCACAAGGACACATCTTGTTGGGAAAATCTTCCATATTTCTTGAGAGTCCAAAGGTACATTGAACCACACCTCGTCACTATGTTGCACATTAAAGAGGTCATGCCTCAAGGTTCAGGACCCATGCCCAACCCGTCTAGAGAGTTCCACTCAAAATAGGTCGAGGACCCATGCCTATCCCAGTGGGAGGTTTCCACTCTAGTGTCATCGAGGACCCATGGCCAACCCAGTTGTAGGGTTCCACTCGGAACAGCCATCGAGGACCACTGCTTAGCTCAGTTGAAGGTAAACCCAGAACTTCCATCATGGACCACTTCCCAGCCTAACTAGAGGTAAACCTAGGACTACCATTGGGAACCACTTCCTATCCGAACTAGAGGTAAACCCAGAACTGCTCAGGCCATACCTTCTGGATGGTACCTCTCTGAAAAGCTTCAAGGAACTCTGGTTGTCCCTACTGGATGGTACCTCTTAGAAAAGCATTGAGGAACACTGGCCATCCCTACTAGATGGTGCTTCTAGAAAAAACATGGAGGAACTCTGCACATCCTTGTTGGTTGGTACTTCTCTGAAAAATGTTGTTTTAGTCATCAGGGTGTTTCCCCATGTAGGTGTCACACCCAGAACATCTCACATTGTACCTTGAATGCCACTACGAAGGGCATCATCCCATCCTACATGGAAAAACACTCAGTATAGGCTACTCATGGTCCAAAATCCAAGTCCAAAATAAAGATATATGATAGATAGGAGATTAATAAAGTGGTACACAATGTTTGTGGGTCTCACACGACATGTGACCCCGCCTCATCACCTGGATGTGTACATAGCCAGACTCAAGTATTAAACTATGAACAAGTACCCCCATGAATTCCAATGTACTCCCAAATTACATGACATATCTTTCCAAAAGGCTAACGAGAGCACTCTGCTCGATGTTTATCTGAAGGGAAGAAACTTAATTCACTGACACACCTCCTCAAGCAGCCCCAGAACTTTTGACCACATCTCTTCATACATCTTCTCCACTCTCATAGGAGTGGATAATGATCTAAGATGAGGGTTCTTTTAAAACATAGCAGAAGGATCTTCCATTGATATTCCTTTCATGTTTCCACAATTAATGAGATCTCAAAAAAGTCTCTTCATGTCTAAACAGATCACATTATTGTGATCCTTATGGAAAAACGCATAAGATCAACTATTCATTCTCCCCAATCAGACATCCGATAGAAAAGGCATAAGCCACTACATTGTGCTTGAAAGAAGTCCCATGGTTCCCACACTTAGATCCTATAACAATTATATGGATTACTCCAATGTAATCCTTATGGAAAAACACATAGAATTGACTATTCATTTGTCCAAATCGAACTCCCAGTGACAAAGTCACATTTCACTGCAATGCACCCAAACCAGGCTTCATGGGGTTTACACCTCGATCTCGATTTAAATACCCGAAATTGGTATAAAAATATCTGCCTTAAATTGAGGGCCATGAATCCATTGATGGTTCATCAATCATACGTCGTACAGATAATCTATGTTAGATACAATATTTCACAACAACTACAATATTATTATTATTATTATGAATTTTGTGCACCTGATCCATGGTCCAAAAGTAAGTATCCAACTTTGGTCTTCAAATTACAATCTTAAGGTCATGGTCATATTGTTTTAGACGGTGCATTAATTAGACGCCGTATGGAGGACTCATGTTGGAAACAACGTTTTTATACAAATAATATTATTATTATTCTAAATATTATTATTTTATTACTATTAATTTTTAACAAAATTATGTAAAAAGGGGAAGAGGAACGTTTTCCACCCCCCACCTTACCTCCATACACAACATGCAACCCCACCCCCTCTTTTATTATTTTTATTATTTTGCATTTTATTCTTTTATTTTCCTTCTCTCTCTAATTTTCTTTTCCATGGTCTTTTCCTCTTACAACCATAATGCGCCCATATATCGTCGTTACTTCCAGCCTGTTTCTGTTTCCTCCTGTAGATGCACCTACTTGCACCGACCCTGCTACCAAACTAGCTTCCTGATGTCCCCTCATTAAAGTAGCACTCCTTGGGTCATATGGCCTCCTGTCGCCTCGCATCCTGTCATGCCAAAACCCCGTCATGCCGCCACAGAACCACAGCCCGCTTCCTTGCTCGCTAGCCGACTCCATTCTCTAGTATCATACTGATGCCACCATCCCACTCTAGCATAACCCATCCATGCCTATCCAGCCTCACTCTTCCCAGCTCTCCAGCCACACCATCTGAGTCGTGCCCTGTCACGCCGCCGCCTAAATCTACGATCACCACGAATGTCGCCGTCGCCACCGTACACTGACATAGGCTGCCACTACTGACGGCTCTCCATTGTTCCCTTCTTCAGACCACCAAAAATCATATGGTTTTCCAATTTCATATACAAGAATAGATCGGTGATTCCTATGATGGTACCTTCAAAGTGTCGGCCTATAATCGATGATCCGACTATAGATCGATGCGTCCGAAATTAAGAGACTAATATCTTTGAAGAATAGACGGATTTTGGATGAAATCATGGGTTTTAAAGTATGGATTGACAACCGTGTTTTGGTTGTCCATTGATGATGATAATTAAAATGAAGAAACAAAATTGACAATAAAGTATTTTCATTCAAGAAAATTTAATTAGGAGCTAGAAGAAAAGGAATAATTCTACCTCGACCGATGGACCATCCTTGTCAATGAGTTTTCCTTGATCCTGATTTGATCTGTCGATCATTGGTCGAAGATTATTCCTTGATCTGTCAAAGACTGGATGAGAGATAGAGTTTGGTGGATAGAGAGTATTAGGGGATAACCCTAATCCTGATCGCTTAAGTGTTTATTTATAGAAAAACACTAAAACCCTACCAATATCCATGGAATCTAAAACTCCCACACAATCTCAATTTATGTCGTGCTTAGGTAAAACACCCCATTCCAAACTCAACGGCGGTCTCGGATTTCCAATCCAAGTTTCAGATCAAAAGTTATTTGATTCAACATTTGAGATAAAAAAATTAAGTTTAAATATTTTATTTACAATTTTCCCCTATGTGACTTTTCTCATCGAAGTCTCGCGCCGAAAAAGTTTATGCCCCATCTAGGGAAAACGCCACTTTCTAGACTCAACCATGACCTTGGATTTCTGATCTGATTTACCATTTAAGAGATATTCTATTTCCATCACGTGTATAGTATAAAAATACTTACTATTTTTATGAAATTTATTTCGGGCACACCGGGCCTCAGAATCACATGTTTTCTTTTCTCCTAACTCTGGAAATATATGAAAAAATATTTAATAGTATTAAAATAGGAAAATAAGGTCTCTACATTATTCCCTCATTCAAAAATTTCTTCCTCAAAAAGAAAAACTAGGGAAATAACTTGGGATACTGATCCCAAACTTGACTCTCCCACTTCTAGGGAAACTCTTGGATGTTTCCATACTGTCACATCATGTGAAACAAGGGGATGGTCTATCATCAAAAGGTCTTCCCCTGTAGATGAATTGCATAGGAACATGCATGTATCTCTTTAATTATGACACTTGGGAGACATCAAGCAACACTCTATCTATTAGGGGTAGAGTAAGGTGGTAGGAAAACATGTCATCTCTTTGAATGATCTCGAACAGCCCAACAAAACTCCGGGAAATTATTCCTTCTCGTCTAAACCTTTACATCCCACACCATGACTGGAATCACTGATTTTCCCTGAAATAGGGTCTCGGGATTCCCTCCTTCAGAATATCCATTCGGTGAAACACCCAAGGATATTTGGTCATGCAGGATTTCACAGTCAATATATCACAACAAAGACTCTCTTACATGCACAAGAAGTGAAGGGGTCAACACCATTGACTGAAGAAAAATGTACCCTCCTACTCCACTAAGGTCATTTGTAGGGGAGCTAACTGCTCTGAAACTTCCCACACTAGGAGAGCCTAGGACTTCCCGCTAATGGTCTCTACTACAACATTTTCTTTTTTCAGCGTATAGACTATCTCGATTCGTATTCCTGTAGGAAGTTCAACCAACATCGTCATCTCTGGTTTAAGTCTCTTTGAGTGAATACATACCTGAGACTCTTGTGGTTTATTAAAACCATAAAGCATTCTCCCAGAAGGTAGTGTCTCCACACCCTTAGGTTGAAGACTACTACTTCTAGAAACATATAGTGAGTCGTGTAGTTCTATTCATGGAGTCTCCATCATCTCGACCTATAAAAGATAAATGTAGTATCAATATTGATGTTGATCATGAAAGGTACCGAAGAATAGGTCCGGTGAGTAAATTCATCCAACTATAAGAGGCTACACACGGAAAGCACGTGGAATACCCCTACTCATCTTTTCCCCTCTTGGAAGGAGAGTAATCACCAAAATAGGCACTCTTCCAACCCCACTAGTGGAATTCCTAGCAAATGGAGGTCAAGAAAAAAACCTCCATGAGCAATGTTATAACCTTCTATGACACTCCATCACACGACCTCACCCTAAATGTACAAATCAGAGGGACTCATCCACCACACCTCAATACTATCCTCTTTGGGTGGCCCTAACTCACCCTCATAGTTTTTCTCAAATCACAAAAACTTGTCTCAGTGGGTGAATTAACCCACTTCTTCATCCGTTCAAATTTACATCAAACAAAACACACACAGGGCTTCACTGATGCCCCGCATCACCTCGGTGAAACCTCAAGCAAGGACGAGGGAGAAAAGAGTACTTCACATAGTGTCTAACAATATCTACTATGAAAAATAGAGGATAAATTGAGAGTACCTCTTATTATATTTTGAACTATAGGATCATAGACATTCAAATATTGCGGTTGTCAGTGACCCCACCTGCTAGCTTTCTGAGCCTAATGTGGGCATCCTGGTGGTCCACCTGCTGTCTTCCTGGTTTTCTAAGCATGTTTTGTCAGGTAGTCTCATTCCATGTGACCTTTCCCATCATAATAATTACACCATCCCTCCATAGGCTATCCATGTGCTCTACACTTCCTCGACCCCATATGACAATGTGCCTGATACCGATTATGGGGAGGCCTCCAATGTCAAGACCTTGTCAATCGATACCTGATAGATATGGAAGACGTGGAAACTCTGTTACGCCCACTACCATAAGTAGTTGTATTACATCCCTCTAACAGAAATCACTTGATCACCAGTGCCTACTCTAGCACCCCGACATAGGTGGGGATGAAAAATGGTAATATGATAGCATGGATCTCTCTATGGAGTCCCATCTTGAACTTCTGTGCTTGTAAGTAGTCATCATGGATCTTGTCCATAGAGTAGCGTGAAAGGTCTATAAACCTAGTCACGTACTTAGCCACCATCATTCATCCATGATAAAACTATAGGATCTTATGAATTTGAATGGATCGCAAGAAGGAGGGGTAGTACTCCTCGCGAAACAGTTGTTGGAAGTTATCCCAAGAGAGTGAAAAGTCATTGAGTATCTCAGTAACTAGGATCCACCATCATCTAGCTACTCTATGGAAAAGTTTTCCTTCAAAATACACCATATGATCTATCAGAGTCTGTACAAGCCTGAAAAAGAGGACCACCAACCCTATCCAATCCTCTACAGCCTGAGGTCCTGGCTCTCCATGGAACCTCAGCGGTATCTAGTGCTGGAACTTGTGGAGTGCGCTCAACCTGTGCATGTCCTCATCCCACTCTAATATGGATGTATATTTCTCAACGGGTGAAGGTGTTTCTACTTTCCCACCTAGAGAAAGGGGATCTCGTGATGGGTCCTAAAATGAGGCCTCATTGCTCACAGGGTCGTCGTAAAAAATCGGAGCTAGTATCCTAGTTGTTCGTCATCATGTAGACATCTTGAAAGTTATAAATGATTATTGAGGTCAAATGTGTATATAGATATCAATAAAAATTATGGGGAGTTGAATCAATAAAGATAGTCAATGACTCAATACTATATGATGCATGTACCTTTATTCCCTACAACAAGTGTCTCAGGGTGTCAAGTCGCCAAGCGGGTAATCAGGGTCCTTGTGAATGGATATGTTGGTCGCTTGTACCATCATTGGACTCCCTAGCCTGAGAGGTGCTCTCAAGACACTTCAACACTATTTCCCAAAACCCAACCAAAACCTTTTTAGGGAAATGTTTGAACAAAGTCCCAAGGGTCGAACCGCCTATAATATCACTTTTTCACTACCTGAACCATGTCGGGGCTTGATCCTCAACTAAACCAAGCCTACCTCTATAGAAAAAAGGCTGGAGACTAGCACTGAAGGGACAATAAACTCAATAAGGCCTTTTCCTAAGAACCTATACAAACACACATCCAACTCAATGAAAAAAGTGTAGAGAGATAGGAAAAAAGATGAAACAGTTCTGTAAATAAACCAAACATGCATGAACTGTTAAATAGGAAAATTATAGCAGAGTAAACTAAAAAGTAAAATAGTGTAAATACATTCCCAACCATAAAATTGCAACAACCTGAAAGTAACTAAAAAAGGTAAAACAATTGAGAGCCCTGCTCCTGAATCCCAAGCTACAACCACTGTATGCGGTATAAACACTTGTATCTCTATGCTTCTCTAAAGTCACGATCAACGTATCCACCATCTTCATAAGGAACGACACATGTAGGAAAATACCATTTCAGGTTGAGTATAAAAATACTTAGTAAGAGGCCCTGAAAAGGCGAAGGGGATCCATAAGAGATACTCTAAAAAGGAAAGTAGTATATGGGACAAGGTATAGAGAAAGGAGTGTAGCTCAACCCAACCAAAGAGTGAATTAGATCATCCAACTACAAGAAGATAGAAACGGTGAGAAGATAAAATTCTCTTTGAGTCTTCCCTACCTATAACAAGAGAGTAGACTCGTACAAACATGATAATCTGGACATGTAATGCACATGCCATACCTCACGTGTCTTTGCCTCTCCTAGAAGGAGAATAACCAAAACCCAAGGAGTGGGTACTAAAAAATAATATATATATATATATATATATATATATAAAGTCAAAGAAACTGAAATAAGATAATAAAGAGATTTTCATCTCATATCTTAGTCTAAGAAAGTGTGTAGCCAAAAATTCCAGAAGTAACCACCATTGATATCCAGCATCCCATGTGTCTGCTCTGAACTGTAAGTCAAAGGGACTCAATCCCCACACCTTGATACTATCCACTTTGAGTGGAACTGTCTCACCCTAATGGTTTTAGGTTGAATCACATGGAATCATCTTGGTGGGAAAAGCATCCCTCTTTCTTGAGAGTCCAAAGTTATGTCGAAACACGCCTCATCACTATGCTGCATAGTCAAGAGGTCATGCCTCAAGGTTGAGGACCCATTTACAGCCCTACTGGAGGGTTCCACTTAGAATGGGTTGAGGAACCATACCCATCCCAGATGGAGGGTTCTGCTTTAGTGTAATAAAAGACTCATTCCCATCCCAACTAGAGGGTTCCACTCGGAACTACCATTGAGGACCACTTCCCAGACAAACTGGAGGTAAACCTGAAATAGCCATCGGGGACCACTTCTCAACCCATCTGGAGGTAAACTTGGAACTACCATTGGGGACCAATTTCTAGCCCAGCTATAGGTAAAGCCAAAACTTCACTGGCCATACCTACTGGATGGTACCTCTTGGAAAAGTATCAAGGAACTATGGCCATCTATACTGGATGGTACCTCTCAGAAAAGAATCAAGGAACTATGGAAATTCTTGCTAGATAGTACTTCTCAAAAAAACATCAAGGAACTATAGCCATCCTTGATAGATAGTACATCTCTAAAAAACTTTGTTGTAGTCATCGGGTGTCACCCTTGGTAGCTGTCACACCTCGAATATCTCGCATCGTATCTCTGAAGCCACTATGGAGGGTATCATCATGTTCTATATAGAAAAAACTCATTATAGGATACTCATGGGATAAAATACAAGTCCGAAATAAAGAGATACAAGATATAGATGATTCATAAAGTGGTATATAGTGTGGGTGGGGCCCACATGTTGTGTGACACTCCTCATCGCCTGGCCGTGTACATAGTCATGCTTGGGTACGAAACTATGAAGAAGTACCCATAGGAAGGACATTGTACTCCCATAGTACATGGAATATCTAGCCAAAAGGCTAATAATCCCACTATTCTTGTTGTTGATCTGAAGGGTGGAAACGTAATTCAGTAACATGCCTCCTCAAGCAGACCCAGAACTTTTGACTGTATCTCTCCATACATCTTCTCCACTGTCATAGGAGTAGATACTGATCTAAGTTGAGGGTTCTCTTCAAACATAGTAGAATTATTTTCCACCGATATTCCATTAATGTTTACACAATTAATTAGATCATGAAAAATGATCTCCTTGTACAAATGGATCACACCATTGTGATCCTTGCAGAAAAATATGGAAGATCGATTATTCATTCCCCCCAATCGAACATTTAATGGAAAAGTCATATGTTTCTACATTGCACTCGAAATAAATCTCATGGGACCCACTCCTCGATCCTGAAACAATTATACGAATCACTCCATTTCAATCTTTATGTAAAAACACATGGAATTGACTATTCATTTATCCAAATCGGACTCCCAATGAAAAAGTCGCACTTCATCGCAATACGCCCAAACCGGGTTTCATGGGGCCCTTACATCGATCTCGATTTAAATACCTAAGATTGGTATCAAAAGATCTCCCTGAAATTCAAGTTCAGGAATCCATTGACGGTTCGTCAATCGAATGTTATACCGATAAGCTATGTGAGATACAATGTTTCACAATAATAATTATTATTATTATTATTATTATTATTATTATTATTATTACACACTTTGTGCTCCCGATACATGGGCCCGAATTAAGTATCCAAATTTGGTCTTCAAATTAATGTCTCAAGGTTAGGGTCACACTACCGTAGATAGTTTATCAAGCAGACACCGCATGGAGGACTTGCATTGGAAACATTGTTTTTATACTAATAATAATATTAATACTATTAATAATATTTTATTATTATTATTATTATTATTATTATTTTATCAAAATTATTTAAAAATGGAAATAGGAACATGGTCCCCCTACCCCACCATGCCTTCATTCATAGCACGCGACCCCACACCCTCATTTTATTATTTTTTCCATTTTATTCTTTTATTTTCCTTCTCACTCCAATATTATTTTTCTATTGTCTTCTCCTCCTACAACCCTAATGCGTCCATCTACCGCCGCTGCTTATGTCCTGCCATCATGTCCACCTGAAGCTACACCTACTTGTGCCAACCCCATTACTGTCTTAGCATGTCACTGCCCCCTCATCAACGCGGCATGCCCTGAGTCATGTGGCCTCCTATTTGCTTGCACTCAATCATGCCGGAGCCCAATCCTACCACTACGGAACTGCAACCTGTCGCCTCACTCGCCAGTAGGCTCCACTTACCGCCACATCCCGACAGCCCCTTCCTATTCTATTATCACCCATTCATTCCAATCTGACCTTGGTCTACCCAACTCACCAGCCACACCACCAGAGTCATTCCCTACCATGCCATTTCCTGAATCTGTGATCACCGCAGATGTCGTTGTTCCCACCTTGTGCCGCTATTGGTTGCTGCCATTGATAGATTTCTGGTGGATCCTTCCACATACCACCAAGACTCCGCTGGTTTCCCAATTTTATATCTAAGAACATATCTATAAACCAAGCGATGAGACCTTCACAATGATAGCCTCCAATCAACGATCTAATAGTTGATTGATGCGTCCAAAATTAAGTGATGAATATTCACGAAGAAAAGATGGATTTTAAATAACATTATGGGATTTAAAGTATGTATTGATGACTGTGTTAGGTTTTCCATCGACTATGGTATTCAAAATGAAGAAAAAAAATTGACAATAAAGGATTTTCATTCAGGAAAATTTAATCTATGACTTGAAGAAAAGGAGGAATCCTACCTCGATCGATCACTTGTCGTTGACAACATGTTTACCTTGATCCAGCTTTGATCTGCTGATGATTCTTTGAAGTTTCCTCCTTGATCTGTCAAAGAATGACTGAGATATAGAGTTTGGTGGAGAGAGAGGACTAGGGTCTAACCCTAATCCTGATTTCTTAAGTGTTTATTTATGGAAAAACACTGAAACCCCCACCATCTTTCGGTGAATCTGAAACTCTTGTACCCTCTCATTTTATGTCAAACTTAGGTAAAACACCTAATTATGAACTCAACAGTGGTATTATATTTCCAATCCGAGTCTCCGATCAAAATTTATTTGATTCAGTGCTAGAGATAAAATAATTAAGTTTAATTGTTTTATCTATAATTTTTATCCTAGGTAACTTTTCTCACCTAAGTCTCACGCTAACAAAGGTTATGCCCTACCTAGTGTAAAATCTACATTCCATACTCAACTGTGGCCTCTAATTTCTGATCTGAGCTACCATTTAAGAGGTATTACATTTCTATCACATGCATAGTATAAAAATACTTAATATTTTTTTAAAAATTTATCCCGGGCACATCGAGCATCAGAATCACATGACATCTCAGTGCCTAGATATGGAAATATATGTAGAAATATTTCAAATTCATAGAAGGAAAAATGGGGTATCTACACATGCACTTTAGATAAAACTTAAATTCACCATATTTTCATTCGAAAGATACATCTAACTAAAAAAATATGCTAAATAAAATTTATGTTTAAATGTTTTGTGATTAAAAAAAGATATAGTGGAGTTATGTACTCAATAATATCCCCCATTTAAAAGATCATAATAGATGAGAAATTTAATTGATAAGATGACTAAATTTTAAAATAAATACTTATTTTAGAAATAGGGATATTTATTTCTCCCACTTTTTATCAGAACATTCATATGTGTTCATAAAAAAATTCATTAAACCCAAAAAATATTTATTTTCTATCTCCCTATTTTTAAAATATGAAAAACCTAGGAAAAAATAAAATAATTATCCCCCTAATATCACTTTACCTTTAAAAAAATTCCCCCTTATCCATAAAAATTATTTTATTTATCAATTCAAGCCTATATTGTGATTTAAAAAAACAATGAATGAGAAAAAATGGAAATTTTATTTTGAAAATATCAAAGAAATGTTCGAGTCAGTGATTATAATTATAGAGTATAAGATAATGAAAAAATAACCTTTATAAAGTTATCTCCAGAGACCTTTGAGTGATCTTCTTCTTATAAAGATTGTTCTGGAGAATATTTAATGATAATTTTATTGTCTTCCAAAGAATGAAAATAATATCTTGTAAAAAATTATTGAAATTTTTTTTTCTTCCAAGGAGGATAAACATAAGTAAATAATGTTCAAAGAGTTGATTGAATTAAAATGAGAAAAAATGATTCAATATTTTTAATATTTCAATTAAAATGATCAAAACATGAAGAATTATTTTATATAATATATAAGAAATTATCATAGGAATAAAGTAAATAAAATATATTAAAATTTATGAATATAATAAATGTTAAATCTAGAGAATATATTAGATCATTCATAAAATTTAATATCAGTGTATATAAAATAATTTTGAGAATATTTTACAAAATATTTTTTAATGAATAAAAAAGCTCCTGAATAAGGAAATTTCATTAGATAAAATTATAGTTATTTAAATTTCATACAAATAAAAATTTAACTATATAAAGTGTTTCCAATAATTCTAAATATGAGATTTCCTTCCCCTTTTTGTGGTGTTTTTTAATTTTTGTGGAGATTTTGAAAGAAAAGTAAAATATTTTATCATTTAACATTTAACATAAATAACTTATGTAAAATATATTAAAATATATCAAAAGTTAATTTTTTAGTGAAGATATTAGTCAATTGATCGTCAGGTCTAATAAATTTGAGATTTATGAATCTTTCTTTTGTGTGATCCCATAGAAAGTGATATATTATATCAATACGCTTTTCACATGAGTGATTTGATGGGTTTATTGACAAGGAAATCGAACATGT
This sequence comes from Viscum album, assembly GCA_963277665.1. Lineage (NCBI taxonomy): Eukaryota > Viridiplantae > Streptophyta > Magnoliopsida > Santalales > Viscaceae > Viscum > Viscum album. The sequence goes on along the minus strand of OY728132.1, from coordinate 2,095,344,874 downwards.
GACGTCACAAAGGATTATAGTTTGCGTTAAAGTAAAACAAAAATCCTTGACTTAGTGTTGCATCCATAGAAACTAAGGAAAATGACTTCCAGGTGCCACATATTAAGCTTTAATAATAAGAGTGAAACAATTATTTTATTATTACTCAAACTAGAAACTAAATATTCTTATAAGAAATGATATATATATTAAGTAATTTTTTTATCCAACCTATTGTAACGACCTGAATACGGAGCCCTTCCACTAGTGCCCCATACCCGGTTCGCCACATGACCTCAGGCGCATTTCCCCAAACCGCAGAGGCTGCCGACTAACAGCGAGGGATTTGGTAAGTTATTGGAGAAACTATGCCCTCATTTGGTAAGGTATACAAGGAGAGAAAATAATAGTCAGTAAACAGCATATAAACATTGAAACTAAACAGAGGAAGCAATGAACATATAATGATAATGATAATGATGCAGTAGGTACAAGTATCTAAGGAAAGCAGTAACACAACAACGTGCTGAAATACAACTGAAAACAAAGTACGAAAGTAAACAGAAACTCCAGCAGCATCGCAAGCCTAATCTCGGTCATATGCTCTCTAGCTCCAACCAGCAATCATGTACCCAAAGTAGAAGGGCCACAATCCCTATCCACACCTGTAACCATATAACCTATTTAGGCCGAAAAGCAGGACCCAAACAGGGTGTGAGACTAATCCCAGTAGATAATCACCACGAGACCTGTGTCCTACTGTCAGTGAGTAATATAGCAAAAGTAAAGTAAATAAATGCAGCAGAGAAGCAGAAGTACACTAAAGAAAACAATCCTACAAATCTTCATTCACATTTATTTATTAGTTCAGTACAATCATTTAGCTATCAACCATGGAACCTAGCAACAGCTCTATACTCCGAAGGCAAGCAAGTAATCACAACAGGTAACTCAGCAGTCTACCTAAACAACAAGCAGTACAACCCAATCTTGTTCTTTGGCTTGTTGGACTCATCACAACCAACCAATAAATAAAGCACTGAATCTCTGCATGGCTCCTACTAGAAAACCCCTCTAGTCAAGTAAACATACAAAGTCACAGACACTCTGGGAAGCTCTCATAGTCAATTCCCATGTGGTCTTGCAATGAAATATATAGACTCTCTGAGGAATAACTTACATCTAATTCCCCCTATAGTCTCGTTATGTAACTAAGGAAACTCTGAGGAAGCACAAAGTCCCATTACCATAGGTCCTGCGATCGATACTAATTATAATACACTCTCTAGGGAAAACCTAATCTTCAATTCCCCCTTTAGTCTACCGCACCAGGTTCACTCAACCCTGAGCAGTTTAGTCGTGCGTAATCGACTGTTAGCAGCCTAAGTAAGTTCAGAAACTACTTGGATAATAGCTACAAATTAATCCACAATCATATAAACAGCAGTCAATACATGCAATCAAGTCAACAAGCATACTAGCAATTCAATAGGGTTTGCCTCGTAGGCAAACCGTGCCAAACAGCAATAAACATCCAAACAGGGATGAACACCCCTAGGTGATCCTAAAACATACAAAAAAGCACATATTATCATGAATTAACCTCAAGCTAACAAGCAATCTAAGGCAATTTAACCAAGGGATCAAACAAACCTTACCTGGGATACCTGATACATGGGTATCCGACACTCTTTTCACAAAAACTCAAAGGCATTCAACGTAGGGAAAAAAACCACCTACCTCGATCCTTGGTGATCGATATTCTTGACCCTCGGCCTGTGAATCGTCCTAGAATGGAGTAAATCTACAAAAACTTCTAAAACGTTCCACCTTATATAACTCTCACAAGAGGAGGAATCAGGAAACATGGCCAAAGAAGAACCAAGAACTCACCACTACGATTCTATCGCACCCGACGGTGTTCGATTCGGACAACCGGTGAAGGATCGGTGGCTCGGAGAATAATCGGCCCTCTAGGTCTCTCTAGTCGCAATTAGGCAGAGAAGATGATGAAAACGGGGATTAGGCGTGACCCCGGTCCGATTAATGAAATAAAAAGAAAAGTACACGGCGTGTACTTCTTGAGTACACGGTGTGTAGTCCCCTTTTCTGTACGCTGTATTAATCAGACTCCACCTCATCGCTACACCTTGTGTGATTGGCTCGGAAACGGCCAGTACATGGCCTCAAGAGGAAGAAAAGTACACGGCGTGTACTTGTAAAGTACACGGTGTTTACTTACAAAATTTTCAGATTCTCCTCTTTTTCTCAAAAATGGACAGAAAAGGAAAACATACCTGAAAAAGGAGGTCCGGGTTCTTACAAACTTCCCTCTTTAAATAAATTTGTCCCCGAATTTCATTAGAAAGGTGGCGAAGAAGAAACCTCGAACAACTCTTTCCACTGTGATCGCATATCGGCCTCCCTCTCCAAAGTCTTATCCTGCACATGGCCGTGCTACCATAGCACCCGTACTAGAGGAACAAACCAGCCATGGAGTACCTTTGTGCTATGATCAAAAATCCTGATAGGATTCTCCTCGAACGATGTATCCTGCTACAGCTCAACCTCCTCGGGTTGAAAAACATGAGACGTGTCTGAGAAATAGCATCGAAGCTGAGAAAATGGAAGACGTCGTGCATAGCCTGATATCTCTGAGGTAACTGCAACCTATAAGAAACCATCCCAAATCTCTCCATAACCTCTCTTTGATTCCACATTGTAACGACCCGAATCCGGAGCCCTTCCACTGGTGCCCCATACCCGGTTCACCAAATGACCTCAAGATCATTTCCCCAAATGCCAGGGGCCGCCAACTTGCAGCGAGGTCCTTGGTAAGTTATTGGGGAAACTATTCCCTCATTTGGTAAGGTATATAAGGTGAGAAAACAACAGTCAATAGAAAAAGTAGTAAACAGCATACAAACATTGAAACTAAACAGCAGAAGAAATGAACATATAATGATAATGATAATGATGCATCAGGTACAAGTATCTAAGGAAAGAAGCAACACAACAATGTGCTGAAATACAACTGAAAACAAAGTACGAAAGTAAACCGTTACTCCAGCAGCATCACAAGCCTAAGCTCGGTCATATTCTCTCCAGATCCAACCAGCAATAATGTACCCGAAGTAGAAGGGTCACAATCTTTATCCACACATTCAACCATATAACCTATTTGGGCCAAAAAGCAGGACCCAAACAGGGTGTGAGACTAATCCCAGTAGGCAATCACCACGAGACCTGTGCCCCCCCCCCCCCGCCAATGATTAATATAGAAAAAGTAAAGGAAATAAATGCAGCAGAGAAGCAGAAGTACAATAAAGAAAACAATCCTATAAATCTTCATTCACATTTATTTATTAGTTCAGTACAATCATTTAGCTATTAACCAAGCAACCTAGCAATAACTCTATACTCCCAAGGCAAGCAAGTAATCACAACAGGTAACTGAGCAGTCTACCTAAACAACAAGCAGTGCAACCGAATCTTTTTCTTTGGCTTTGTGGACTCGTCACAACCAACCAATAAATAAAGAACTGACTCTCTGGGTGGCTCCTACTAGAAAACCCCTCTAGTCAAGTAAACATACAAAGGCACAGACACTCTGGGAAGCTCTCACCGTGAACTCCCCTGTGGTCTTGAAATGAGAGATATAGACTCTCTGAGGAAGAACTTACATCTTATTCCCCCTATAGTATCGCTACGTAACTAAGGACACTCTGAGGAAGCACAAAGTCCCATTCCCATAGGTCATGTGATCGATACTAATTATAACAGACTCTCTAGGGAAGCCCTAATCGTCACTTCCCCCTTTAGTCTACCACACCAGGTTCACTCAGCCCTGAGTAGTTTAGTCTTGCGTAATCGACTGTTAGTAGCCTAAGTAAGTTCAGAAACTACTTGGCTAATATCTACAAATGCATCCACAAGCATATAAACAACAGGAAATACATGCAATCAAGTTAACAAGCATACTAGCAATTCAATAGGGTTTGCCTCATAGGCAACCCGTGCCAAACGACAATAAACAACCAAACAGGGAAGAACACCCCTGGGTGATCCTCTAACATGCAAACAATCACATATTATCATGAATTAACCTCAAGCTAACAAGCAATCTAAGGTAATTTAACCAAGGGATCAAACAAACCTAACCCAGGATACTTGATACATGGGTATCTGGCACTCTTTTCACAAAAACTCAAAGGCATTCAACATAGGGAAACAAACCACCTACCTCGATCCTTGGTGATCGATATTCTTGACCCTCGGCCTATGAATCGGCCTAGAACAGAGTAAATCTACAAAAACATCTAAAACGTTCAACCTCAGATAACTCTCACAAGAGGAGGAATCAGGAAACATGGCCAATGAAGAACCGAGAACTCACCGCTGCAATTCTATCGCACCTGACGGCGTTCGATTCGGACAACTAGTGAAGGATCAGTGGCTCAGAGAAGAATCGGCCCTCTAGGTTGCTCGGGTCGCAATTAGGTGGAGAAGAAGATGAAAATGGGGATTAGGCGTGACCATGGTCTGATTAATGAAATAAAAAGAAAAGTACACGGTGTGTACTTATTGAGTACACAACATGTAGTCCCCTTTTCCGTACGCAGTATTAATCAGACTCCACCTCATCGCTATACCTCGTGTGACTGGCCTGGACATGGCCAGCACACGACCTCAAGCAGAAGAAAAGTATGTGGTGTGTACTTGTAAAGTACACGGCGTGTACTTACAAAATTTCCAGATTCTCCTCTTTTTCTCAAAAACAGCCAGAAAAGGAAAACATACCTGAAAAGGAGGTTCGGGTTCTTGCACCTATAAACTCAAATTTTATCATTTAAGTAACTCATAAGGATAAAATTAGTTCCATAGGAGTAAAATACACCAATTTTCTGTGTTCATTTTAGATAAAATAAAATACGATTTACTGATTTTAAATACGATTACATTATATTTTCTTCAAATCTTATACATAGAAATACATAAGTCATAATGTCAGTTTAAACACCTTTTAGACATAATAAACTTCCTTTTATACCTCTATTTTTCTTCTCAACCACTAACCCAGATTCATCAAGTTAAAGTTTATTAGTGATTGATGTCATATTATTTATACTAGAATCATTATCAAATCCAAGATATTTTAATAAATTTATGTTGATCTAGAATATTTCCTTCATTTTTTTAAGAAACTTTTAAACCATAGAAAAATTTAAGCTCACCAATCATGGAAATTTTAAATTCACTTTTCATAATTTCTGAAAAACCATCAAAAATATATTTTTGAGTTGAACTAAAAATAATTTCATCAATGTAAGTATGAATAATGATGTTTTATTTAAAAATATTATTGACAAAAATAATTGGATGAACATTCCTTTAACAAAAATATTTTGAATAAAAATTATATTTAATCTATTATACCAGACCATTGTAGCATGTTTATAGTCATAGTGATCTTTTGTAAGTTTATATACATGTTACTGAAATTAAACAACTTCAAAACCAATGGATTGTTCAAGATAAAATCCTACCTAAATGAATATATTATGGAAAGAAATTTTAACATATCTTTGTAAAAAAATGAAGTTTATATGTAATATAAAGTCAAGTTGGATTAAAATAGACTCAATATTTTCTATCATTAAAAATTATCTTCATAATGTTTTCCTTATTTTTGAAAATAACCATTAGCAACATGCATTGTTTTATTCCTTAAAACTATTCCAATTTTATCACATTTTTATTAAATAACCCATTTTAGTCTTATCACATATGTTCTTAAGTATGTTAAAATAAATTCCAAAATATTTATGTTATAATTTATTGAACTCTTGTTTCATGCCATTTCTCCAAATTTCATCTCCCAAGGAATCTTCTTCCATTTTTGATTCAAATTGAGATAAGAATATTTGATTCTCCCATTCATTTATTAAGGATCTATGGGTTTTGATTGGTTGATCTACATATCTAATAATATTATTAATGGGATGATTCCTTAAACTAAATTGGTTTCTAGGTAAAAAAAGGAAAATTATTCCTCAAATATTGGTTGTACATATTCCTTTGAAATAACTTCTATGTTTTGAAATTTAATTGGTATAACTTTTAGTAGATATACTACTTGTTTTTATAGTTTGAATTCTAATATGTTAATAGTAGCAGTTACATAAAAAATCAAAAAGTTTAATTTTTGGATGTTTTTCAAATACAAAAGGATAAGTTTCATCAAAATTTACATGAATAATTTTGTCAACAATATTAGTTTAATTATTAAATAGTATATAGGCCTTACTAATTATAGAATAACCATGAAAAAATCATTCATTAGCCTTAAGATAAAATTAATTAAGATGATCTATAGTATTCAAAATGAACACTTTACACCCCAAATGATTTGATGTAATATATTCTTGGTTTTAGTCTAGTCCAAAACTCATAAGTAATATTATTTATAAAAGGGAAAAGAAAAAAATATAGTATATACATATTTAATCATGCATTTTACTAAAGTTTTTATTAATATAATATTTACTCATCAAGGATTGGATAATTAAATAAATAAATCTAGTTATTTATTCAACTATATTATTATTTGAAGGTGGTCTAGGTGTTAAGATGTTATAATTAATACCTCCATTATAATAAAAATATTTCAAAATTAGAATTTACAGGTTCACCACTATGATAACACTAAATAGTGATCAGTAAAATATAAAATAAGTAATTTCATGTTTTTAAGGTCCTCTAGGTCTTGTTTATAAACATTATCATCCATATTGGTAGATAATATTAATGTTCCTTCAAAAATTTAAATGATATGTGTATCATTCCTGAATTTAACAAGGTAACCCTCATTAAATAATTGGTTAATACAAATAAGGTTGTTCTTATGTCGCAGAATATAAAAAAATGGAAACAAGATTTTTACCAAGAAAATATATATTACTAATTTTGATGATCTCACCCTGCGCATTATCTCAAAAAATTAACTCATCCACCATTAAACATTTTTAAGTTATATAATTTAGACTTTTATTTTATCATATGAAAAGAATAACATTTATCCATGTACCAATTGTTTAATTTTTTGGTATTCAACCATTTAAATTGGAAGAAATAACAATCTACATAGTACCTAAACTTACATGGGTCCAGTTATGTTATAAAATAAAATCCTATGAACCAAAATTTGTCCAATTAATATATGTATAATAGATGAAATCTCTTAGAAAAATCATTATGAAATCCAAAAGACTAAACTTTAATTAAAGATAATTGATTTTTTATGTAATTTTCTATTTGAAACTTAGTTGAAAAGGGCGTACCATTAGGAACTGAACTATTAGACTAAAAATTTTATTTTTTTAGAAGTATAACCTATTAGAGAAGATAATCAAGATGGTTTCAAGTATTGGTAAAATTATCCCTACCTGAATTAAAATTAGGTGAAATTTTTTTTTGAACCAGTATTTTTGATATCCAAATTCCAGTCATTGTATATTAAACTAGAACTATATTTAGAATATAATATTGGTGAAAGTTTATAAATCTCATAAGTAAGAATTGAAACCCTTCCATTAATTTTAGAAATACCCACCTTATAAAAATAAAATTCTTTCATTAATATATTATTTTTTTCATTCAATAGGAGTCAATTATATAGCTTTTTCTTGAAATATAGGAATACCCACCTAATCTTCTGATGAAATAAATTTTAAATTTTATGAAGTATTTGAAACAGATTCATCATCCAAATAACCAGGAAAATTATAATATAAAGTTAAATTCATGAGGTATTCAGTAGTTACCTTTACCATAATACATTTTTAATTATTTAGAATTTGTTTTATAAAATCCAATAATTTTTTGACCATTATCATTATCTTCCAAAGAATTATTATAATTTTTATCTTCAACACATGAACTACATGTTTCTAAAGATTTCATTATATTATATCCTTTAAAGTTTGAATATCTATTAGTTGTATTATCCATTCTCTTAAACCATAGATAGTCTAGTAAAATATATTTACTTCCTTCATTATTAATAGACTATTTTAAAAAGAAAATTTATTTTAATCTTTATCCCTATTATCATTTCTATAATAAAAATGTATTATTTTCTGCAATCATGATATCCTTATTATAATTTGTGAAATTTTATTCCCACTATCCTCAAAATTACTATAAACTGAATGATTTTTACATTTCTTCATTAAAGTAGAAGTCTTTGAAATATTTTCTCTAAAATTAACATCACTAAAGGTAATATTTTTTAAAGTAAAATAAAAAAACTTCAATATTCTCCCTTTAAGGTTTTATGCATCTCATTTCAAACTATTCTTATATTGCATTAACATACTACTAATATCATCATGATTTAACTTCATATGTTTCTTAGTGTCATATATACCCATTCACTTTGATTCGAAATCCTTTAAAATCATATCAATAGTTCGTTTAACCAATTAATCATCAGATAGCTCATTATCATCAAGAGATTGAATCCCATTTAAAAGAAGGAATAAGACCCTTCACAAAAATTTCTATACCCTATTGTATGAATATTCCCTTGCTAAGTATTTTTGGGTTGAATCCATTAATACTATTAGTTATAATATAAATTCAGTGTTACTTTGTTGGGTTTTAAAAAAAACACCATACTAATTATGGAATGGTTGGAATCTAAAACTTTTTTACATTTTAGTTTTTTGGATGTAAAGTGTTTATCTTGAACACACAAATATTATTTACATAAATTTGAACTGAATGAAAATAAAGGTATATTTTTTGTTCATCCACCACTATTAATTTGTACCATAACATCAAAAATTGGAAAAGTGAATTTTAGGAAATTATACTTGTAAAATTTGATGGGATTGATCCTTATGTGAAGTTCAAACATCTGGATCACGAAAAAATAAAATTTTCATTTTTTAAACCCCTGCTGTTGTAATTTCAAAATTTGAACCACATACATTTGGAATTAGAATTAAAAAATATAGAATAGTATATCATAGACTATCAAAAGATAATCTAATAGAAGTTAACTAACTGATAGATAATGTAAAATATTTCTTTTTCCCTAAGAACCAGATAATCTTATGAAATGTTTCCATGGAAAATATCATGGGAGATGTAGATAAATAAGTAAGTACCCAAAATTTTTCATGAAATGAATTTGTTCATCTAGAATTCATATCTCAATTAGAACCTAAAATTATAGATGATTCCTTAAGTGATGAGATCAAGATAGTTTATTTGTATGAAGTGAATAATCATTTTTAATTGTACAATTGTTTAACCCTTGTTAAGTCTAAGAATGGTCTTTTAGTTAGAGGTGTCAAATGGGTCTTTTAAAGTAAGTTTTATGGGAATAGAATATTTTGTTAGTATAATTCCAGACTAGTTTCTAATTTTTACATCCCAAAAGGGGAAATATAGTATAAATAAAAGTTTTCATTGATTCCTATACTTGAATAAATGTAAATTATATTATCTTTAATAGCACATTTGAAATTTAATATATTTAAAATGGAGGTAAATAGTTCCTTAAATAGTGTTTATGTTCAAAAATAATTTAGTAGTGACTAACCTCCTGGTCTTGTATATATTTATTTTTCAGAACATGTGGCTAAGTTTACCAAACCACTCTATGGACTTAAACATGTCCTAAGATCCTTGTATGATATATTTTTCTGATATTTATTTCAAAAAAAAATTGTTTAGATAATGAAATATCTGACATTTTATCAATAATATTTTGAATGAAAATATCATTTTACAAATCTATGTTTATGGAATTATTTTTGATACATCCCAAAAATCATTAACTGATAGTTTTTTAGAAATTATGAAAAATTAATTTGAGGTGAGTATGATGGGTGAACTTAATTACTTTCCTATATTCCAAATAACTCAAATACTTCAAGTAACTATATTATATCAAAATAAGTGTATTATATATTTACTTATGAATCTTGGATTTTACAATGACTTTAGTATTCATACTCTGGTAGGTACCTCTTACAAACATGATCTTAATAAATCTAAGAAACTGATTGACTATAAATTCCTTATAGGGATGATTAGTAGTTTACTTCACTTGATATAAATTCAAGAAAACATTCCATACTATGTGTTCTTATGTGTGAAGTTTGAAACTAATAAAAATGAATCCTATATTAAGTAAGAAAAATAGATATTCTTTTATTTTCAAAAAATACTTAGAACATAGACTATTTTAATATTCTGTATTAGAGTTAACATTTAAGAGTTATTAAAATTCCAACTTTGGTTGTTGTTGGTCTTATTAGAAGAGAACTTCTGGAAATTTTCACTTTTTTGGAGAAGATTCAGTCTCATGGTCCAACAAGATACAACATTCAGTTTCAATTTCCTCTATTAAATCTCCATATGTGGTATTTAGAATTTTTTCCACTTAATATTTGTTAATGTGGTATACACTCAATAATTTTTTTGTTAAGTTTTACTCCATTGTTAATAATTTGTGATAACATGTGCTCTATTTTCTTATCTAAGAACCCAAAACATTATTCATGATCTATACACATACACATAAGATACCACTTCCTTTGAGATAACACACAGAAATATATATTATTCTCCAGTTTATTGGAAACAAATATCTTCTTACTAATATTTTCACTAAACCTTTAAATTTGGATAGATTTAAATATTTTATATTGATGATGGGTATGATCAATTCCAAGTGATAATAAGTTCCTCTTACTATTTCCCTATCTCTAAGAAATAAAAATCCCTGAGAAAGGAATAGTACATTCCTTGTTTATATAGACTTGTGATAACTATTTACATAGGTACTTTATATTTTTTGGGAGACAATTTAAAATTTTAGGATGTAATTTGAATAGCATCTAGAACAATGCCTAACATAAGTTACATTGTTTATATATTTAATGGTTGTTAATTTCTAAAAATTTTCCTTTACTTCATGTTTCTTACTCTTATATAAAGACTATGTCTCATTATTTATTATTATATTTTTTGTTTCCTTTTACATAATGTAATTTTACTTTTATAAATAAATATTTTAAGAGAAATTATTTTCATATGTGTGTGTTTCTTATATAAAAAACTTCAATTTGTAAGTATTTTTTCGTTAAAATTTTTATTTTTTTATTTCTTATAATTACGTTAAAAGTGTAGAATTTATTTCTCTTAACTTTAGGTTAAATATTTATATTTTATAAGAGTTTCTATAAATGTTAAATAAAAATTTTCAATACCACTTTTGCAACCATCTTCATCAAAATAATATTACTTTTAGGAATCAAAAGATAACTTCAATAAGGATTTTTTTTATTTTTATTAACCTATATGTTTTCTTATAATTATTTTCATTTTATTTGGTTAATCCTAAATGGGTGACAATGGTTCTATATTTCTAATGTTTTAGTGAATGGTTATTTTTTATGGGAATTCAAAAGTAAATGAATTTAAGGGGAGATCCTATAAGGAGGCATTAATGGAAGAAATAAAGGATAATAATATAATAAGGATAACCCTCCAATTTGTTTCATATCTTAATGATTGAGAAATATTTTCTATAAATTATAGTATTTCATGGGATGATTACTTAATAAGTGGGAGACTATCTACCCTATATTTATTTAAAATCATAAACAGAAGTTTTGTTAAAATAAAAAGAAATTTTGGACTCCATTACATTTAAATTTAACTATCATATTTGTTCTTAGTTACATATTTCTTAATGAATCTTACTTATATTGTTATTTTTTAATATCAAAAATGGGGATATTTTGGAGATGGATGTATATGTTAAGTTTACTCTTATTTAGGGGAGAGTTTAGAGATGGTTATGTATGGTAAGTTTTACCTTTCATTTTAATGGGGGGTTTATTAACCCTATGTGTTTCTTAAAGGGTAAATTTAAGTCACGTGGATGTTACATGATGGGTATTATTTATAAAAAATTATTAAAAAATTAAAAAAAAATACTAAACCTACCATATCATTGGCATATTTTGGTTGTAAAAACTATACAGATTATTGAGTAAAATTAATATTATATATTATTTGTTTTAAAAATAAACATATAAATTTATTTTTATGATAACTTTAGGATTTTATATGTTTTGTCTTTTATGTAGACTTTACATCTGATTCTATTTTTTGGTGAATTGACTAATCCATATAATTTTCAGATAATCATGAAGTTGCTCTAAATTGTATTCTTCAAAAGATGTTTCAGCTTTTGATGTTGTTACAACCAAACCCTAAGAACTAAGAATTTTATCATTGAAGCTTTTTAAAATGATTCTTATAAATTGGTATAAGGAATCAAAGGATTGAAGATACTAAATCAATTATAATCATGTCTCGTATATTCTTACTACAATTTATTTATTTTTATTGTATTTATTTTTTAGTGTTTTCTTAGAGATTATATTGTGTGATTATTCATTATAAAAAGATGAAATTTTTAATATTGTAATTTCATATCTTGGTACTACATGATGAAATAGTTTTTATAGATATGAAACTATAACTTACTAATGTGTATGTTCACTAAAGTCTTGTTGTGAAGATGCAACCAATCATGCTGATTGAAGAGAAGATCTAGGATACAAATTCTTGTTTCCAAGATTCAGCCAATAAAGTTCAAGGATCAAAAATTATACCTAATGATAGGTTAATTCGATGGAGTTTCTAATATGGTGCTTCTGCACCTTGATTTTGGTTATTTAAATTCTTACCAATTTGGGGTAAAAGAGAAGAATTATGTGATTTTAATTTTTTTGAAAATAGTATCCTTTATAGGAGTTTTCATATTATAAATTGAAACTCAGTATTTTATTTCAATTTTTATTGTAAAAATTTAATTTTAGATTTGATTTTTTGTTTATTTTGGTTATGTTTTTTAACTTATGATATTTTTATTTCTAAAGTGTTGTACTAATTTATTACATTGTTTCATTATTTTATCAGAAATTATTACTTGCAATCAAATTTCACTTTACAGTGCATGAAAATTATATGTCACCATTTTAAATCAATTCACCCCCTCTAGAAGTTTTCATTACTTTACCTATTTGGGACAATATTAGAAACCCAGGTTCCATGCCTACTTCACTATATGTTTTTTCATAGTAATATATGATATATGAGAAACTAATATTAGTCATCTCCAAAGAATAAAAACGAAGATCCAAGAGATAAGACTCACTAAAATTATCAAATTCCCATGAAATATTCATAGGCCATTTTAGATTATTAAAAATTCTTTGTTTCTATAGTGTAGAGAAGTATTTTTTGAATATTTCCCAATATTTATTTATTCCTTTTCATTTCAGTCAACCCCAATGAGACTCCATCTCATCCCTGACCATATTTATCATAATTGCACCACCATAAATTGGTTATCTTAAAAATGTATGTTTTTCCATTTCCCAGATCCTATCTATGTATCCATATACAAACCAACAGTTTCTTTAAGAAATTAAATATCATTAGATATGAATTTGACAAAAAATTATCATTTTAATGCTTGGTTTTCTTATCATGGTCCTTCTATGTACTATTCTAGATTGTTCTTCAAAATTATTAACTTGGCTCTTATTCTGAAACGGTGATTCATTCTATCCATTTTTCTCCAATAGTTTCATAGTGGGATTTATTTATTTTGAAATAGGATTCGTGACACCAATTTTAAAAAGTGATCCCCATGGTGTAATTTTACTCCTTTGATACCTTAAAGTGGAAACCTTGGTTCCATGACCACTTCACTCAATCTATGTTCATATTTGTTCATGACATATGAAATTCCTATTTTGTGACTCCTCACAGTATACCTTAAGATCTTCAAGAGATAAAAAATAATCAAATTCACTTAAAATCCTCACATACTATCTTGGATTCCTCAAAACACATTATTATCAAGGAATAAAGAAGGTTTATTTTACTCTTTACTAATATTTCTTCATTACTTCTCATCTACACTCAACTCCAATATGCCTTCAACACATCCATGATCATGTTGGAAATAAATACAACCTAGAGTGTTTCCTCGAGAAACAAGTCAAATCATACCTTTTATTTTAATGATATCATGCACCACACCATAGGATATAATAGTGTTTGAGATATTATTCCATTCCTTTATGTAAGATAAATGATTAATTGACCATGTATAAATTGATATCAACTCACAACCTCCCTCTTAACTCACTTAATGAGGGACTTATCTAATCTCAAACAATCATCAACTAACCCAAATATCAAGGGCTTTTCAATATACTTCTAATGGATTTTAAAACACAATGGTTTACCTAAATAGGTCTATTTTGATAGGATCACTAAATTGAACTAAAAATATACTAAAATATGGATCTTTTCCAACTAATATATATTTCATCAAGGTTTGTTATTTTTTTGGAAAAAGTGTAATGCACGTCCTTATTAAATGAATGTAAAACATGGTAATCATTTGATAAAATATTATATTGTAGAAAAAATGAGAGGTATTAGTTTTCAAAGTCATTGTATGAATAATAAATGTTTGATGGAACTTAGGTATCCACACTTGTACTCAATATGATTTGGTAAATTAATGACTTGAATAGACTGGGGTCTTCATTAAGAATTGATTTGAGTATAGGATTTTTTATATAATCACTGCATTAAAGGTTTTTATAATTTATTATGAATTATAACATGGATGAGTTCTATAAGTTTTTTCATAATCTTCTCAAAATATTGAGAATAAATGAGCCGGACATGGGAATTCCATGATCAAGAGTTATAGATATAGTACAAGAGGGTTAAAGTTTAAACATTAAAAACAAAATGTATTTTAGAAAGAAAATAGTGTGTCTTTTAATAGGAAGTAGCAGTCATTGAAACCTAATAGAGGAATCAGGAAGGAGGGGTAGTGCTTCAATTTTGTAAATTCCATAGCTAGAGGAGGAACTTTACAGAATACCTAAGGGGTTTATAGAAACTCTATGGAGATTCTAGACCAATTATTCATGTTATAGAATTAAATTATTAAATTTTAATGTGTATAATAATACAACTATACATTAAAAATTGTTATGAATATATATAGGAGTTAAAAAATGATGAATATTTGATTAATATATCTTAAAGTGTGCATTTAAATGATAGATCTTGGGTGATAAATTAATGGGATGGATGCACTGGATTTCATTAAAGCTATCATGGATCAAAATATGGATTATTTATTTTTTAGCTTATTTTATCTTATATGAAAGTAATTATTATTATAAACAATGTTTGTTATAAATGAATGAGATTATTGTTTTGATATACCTTGTTATGATTGATCTAACTTTGAAACCATTTTTGAAAGAATATAGGGATACAACATTTTTTACCCTTGGATAAAGGTATTTTATATAATATATTTATTAAAATATTTGGAAAATGCTTTCGAGAAACTTTCATTTGAATAATTTAAATAATAAAATATTCTTTTCAAAATATTTCTCTAAACACAAAAAATACCATATGAGATATACATGTTAATAGTATATTTATTAAATATAATCAATAAAGTAAATAAATACAATTTCCTAAACACAAAGAAATTTATGTTTCATAGCATGGTATTTTAGATAAAACATGGTTTCTAAGGGCTAGTGGAAGTGTGTTTGGAAATAATTAATTTTAATGTATAAAAGATAAATTATTAAAATAGTTTGATTCAAAGTTAATTTCTCTTTATATATGAATATTTTTTTGGTTGTGTTAAAAAAATATTAATGTAAAAAATTAATTTATTACCAAAGTGTAGTCAAAGAAAATTTTTAAACTGAAATGTCTCATGACAATGATGATGAACATAAAAATATTTATAAGTAGAAAATATATGTAATTAAAATTGTAACATTGTATGTTTTGGAGCAATGAATCTTGAATACATGGTAAAAGAGATAAATGTTAGTAATGTGATTCCCCATATCTCTATTATTTAAACAATATATCATCATAAATGTTACTTATTTAATGGATTTAATTTCTAGGTTTTATTAGATCATGGAATAAATATATGGCATGAATTAGATAGATATGTAATAAAATTAACAAAATGCTAAAATTGTAGTAAAAATATGATGAGTATTATACAATTTTCATCTCCATTATATCATTATTTAATGATAGATACATATATTTATGAATTGGAATGATAATTATCCACTCGAAGTGTGACTTTGAGTTATCCATAATTGATCTAAATCATTTAATTTTATATGTTGTTATGAAAAGTTAAGGTTTGTGTGGGTTTAATTTTATATATAGATGAATAAAATATTATCATGAGACACGAAATAAGTTTTTTGTGATAGTTGATCCACAAAGTATACCACATTGACTGACATACACTTTGTCTTTAGTATACTAGGAGTGTTTTTTTCATATTAAATCCACATACCATAGGTTAGAAAAGTTACCAAACATGATAACCTTCATAATTTGACACCTTTATTATTTCATCCATTATGTTGATTTAATTAGGAGGTGGATAGGTTTGTTTCTGATCATGCCATTGTTTGATGTTTAGCCATGATTATCCTAGTGTATGATATGTCGGACCTTGATTGATATGGTATAATGGAGTTTATAGTTTCATATATATAAGATACATGTGATGTGGTTTTTTATTTAGTGAGGTGAATGTTATTTTCTAGTCCATTGGGGAGAATAACATGAGATGTGTTCATCCATTTATTATCTTTATTCTTAAGAGAGTCAATAATATATGAGTAGTTATACCAAATTGATATACTCCAGGTTCTGTATTTACTCAATGTATTGGAAAAATGTATTATATGATTTTGTATACATGTATACAACATAGTTAGTGGAAAATTTTGTATAGATACATGTTGTTGATGGAGATCATGATAGATCCCTTTATATATTTATTTTCACTTATTCTTTTCTAGAGGTTGTATTTTTCTTACATTTATGGATTTGAGATTTCAAATTTGTTGTTAATGCTATAGTATCTCATGTTTCCACACTTTTGGGTCAACAAAATATTTATTATGTTTTACAAAACTTATATAGACACTTTAAATGTCTTTTAGAGTTTATCCAAAATGATTTTTTGATGGATAATAATAAATTATTGTATATAAAAAGATACATGGTGAAATTGATGATAAATTTCAGAAAGTGTCTGGGAAATGTCTAAATATAGTTTTTTGGATATGGTTTTGTAAATTATTATATATGGTATAATATAAGGTGAATGTAATAATATACTTTTAGATTTTTTATAAGTGTGAGATTTATGGATATATCCTCTAAAGTAAATATTATATATAATGTATTTGTCAGTATCATATGAAATGATATTGGGTGAATGATATAAAGGGAACTAATGATTATTGTATTCCTTAGTAATACATATTGTATTTTATGATATCATTTTATTTCCCAACTACCTTTAGTTATATTGTAGTGTATAACATAAAATAACACAAGTGATATAATATGGGTTAATAGTATTGAATGATTAATATATACTGTCAAACATTAAATGCTAATTCTTAGTCATCTTCCATGTATGACTATAATTTATTATTATATTTCATATGATGAAACATTAGTGATTATTGGTTGAATTAATTTATGTGTTAAATATTTTCATATATTGATAAAGGTTATAGAGTGTTTGTAACCAATGGTATTACAATAACATTTCATAAAATTCAAGTAAACTACATAAAGCCTCGGGGAGAATTACCGAGGTCTATATAAAGAGGCTAAAGTCATGAAATTGGTGTGTGAAATTAATAACAATTATCTATAACTGAATCTCTATTATCCTTCATCCTTTATAATCTAGGTACTAATATACCATCCTCAAAAGGAGTATCCTACCAAGTCATTGGGTGATTCATAAATCTATGGACACTATATTTTTTTAATGTTATTAATCTTATATTATGCATGGTTTTAGTTTCAAAGAATGGAAGATCTTGGTTTATAGTTTCATAAATCTTCCTTTTCTTGAATAAGTGTTATTCTATCCCATGAAACCCATAATATTGGTGATAACCAATTAATCCATGTTATGATTATATTTTTTAGTGATACCCTGTAACACCCTGACCCCTTTAGACCAGAGTAGGTTCATTAATTATTATAATGGCATGGTTATAAGGAATGAAAATCCTGAAGGAATGATCTGTTTAGTAGTCTTGAAGAAACTATATACATATATGTAACTCAAATTACATTGGAAAAGGTTACAAAATATAATACATTACAAAAACTAAAAACTACATCCACATGAACTCAATAAATGATCTCTTATTCATCACCTATTGAAGGTATAAAATGAAAGGGGTGATATCAAATGCTCATTAAGTGTTACAAATAGAAGAATCACAAATCAATAATAACTGAATCATAAATAATTTGACATTTCAATATGGCATGGTGAATAAATAAAAATTCATACCATTAATAAACTGAGAATGAAACTGCATCCATAGATTTGGCATAGTGAATATCTCATGGATAGTAATAACTGATAATGAATAAATATAATTCTTTCTAATTGGACATCATGAATCTGGAACATGATACCATAATACCGTTGAAACGGTTTAGTTCTATGGGTAGAAACCCGTCTGATTTTTGGAAACAAACTCAAAGGGTTTGTCGCCAACTGATTTGTCTCATGAGACCTGTCGATGCATCAAGGGGATATAGAGGGCCCCACCCTCCACTACATGTCCATGGAATTATTTATAAATCGATTCAATATAAGAGAAATATTCCTTTTCAATATCCATATGGAGTAGAGTATACGGATTCATCAATATTTCCACAGTTAAAATAACTTTCCAAATAAACACCGTATGTAAAATGATATATAATTTATACAAAAAACATATCCATGATATGATATTACGGATATTTAATATAAATATAATTTCAAATGAAAATTGATCTCAAATGGGCAGTAGTTACACTACATAAGGATTATTAGGTGCACAATACAAAGTTAGTCACAACAAAATAGTAGTTGAGACAAAGTCTCTTACCACAATGTAATCGGTCGAATCATATGAAAAAAACTTAATAAACCTCAGATGAGTCATTTTATACCATTAATATAAAAATAATCATGTTATTATATATCAAGTGTATGTATGCATATACCTCATACAAGAAATAATTGGTGAACAATGGAAATCTCACAGAAATGAAAGTGAGATGAGAAACCCCTTACCTTATGCTCGAGTGTGTTCTTAATTTGTTTTAATGACCTGAATAATAAAATTTTGCTTCATTAATTAATAATTACATAACCTCCTATACATGTAATTGGTTTTTTATAACTTTATTCGGTTCATTCATGGCCTTTTTATGGGTTTAAGAGGTTCAATTTTATTGTTTTGGAAACACTTTCTTCCTTGGTTTTCATGATTCGTTTACTTGCACTCATGAATGGAAGTTCGTTTGAAATGTGGTTAAACATACAGAATTTTTAATATATATTATTAGTGTCAATAAATATATATAAATGATCTTATAATGATTCTAGGTTATATACTTGAGGATGAATCAATAGTTAAAAGTTATTTGATAAACGCTTCGATTTAGCTTGGCGGTTTTGTGTACAATGAACTTGTTTTGTATTATTATTCCATATTATGAGTGTTTAGGTATTACAGAACATTTATGAGATGAAATACATATATTATGATCTGGTTCAACCATAAAAATGGTTTCATGACTATAATTAAAAATGGTAACAAAAATTGAGAACTCGTCGTCCTTGAATATGATAAATTAACACATCTCAGACAGTGTTTTTATTTTTAGTATAAGAGGAATGAAAAGAGAGATGATGATGAAATATTTCATTAGAATAATATAACTCTAGTTCAGGTAAGGTACTATAATTATCATACCATTTGGATGATGGGAGATGATGAAAGAAGTATAAATGAAATGAACTCAAAATAAGAGAAAAATTGAGAGATCTCTTATGAAAATTCGGCAACCTTATGGCGTCACTTAAAATTTAATAAAATAGTTTGATGAGATAAAGGGGGTACCTCATCACTATTACATGATATGGGTATTAAGGGGAATATGGAATGAAATATCCCCACATAATCCAATTGAAAATAAAAGATAAAAAAATGAAATCTGTAAGAAAAGAGAAGGGTGGTTGATTCTCTTACCTTGTAGAGTAACTCCCAAAACTTGAAGGTTGGGACCTTGGGGGTTTAAGAAAACCTTGGGAGGACTCCAAGGGAGGAAATACCACCATATATTTGAGGATAATTAGTTTGGAATAAAATAAAACGAAGGGGGTGAGTGGGTATTTATAGTAATTAAGGAGTTTTTCATTAATTAAAAGGGACACCTCATTAGTTGTTTTTGCAAAACCATGGGCTTTCCCATGGTATTTGCCCGTGGTTTTTAACACTTGGGAAACCTCATGTAATATGTTACTGTACACAGGTCTACCAGCCTTTTATATTTAATTATTACATCCTTATGATGTCATTTAACTACCGAAAACTCAAAACTCTATTTTTACTATTCATGAAAAATTCAAGTATTTTAGAAAAATCCCAAAAAACAACTTTAACCATTTTTCGACATGTAGAATTAAAAAGTAAACACTATTTTATGAAAATAATTTTCTTATGTATCTCTAATTTAATTTTTAAATAAAATCATAGTTAATTCGAAAAATAACTATTTTAATGATATAAGTAGTTCTATATCGCATTGAAAAATTAATTAAGATCTCATTATCTTATTACCTTAATAAAGTGAAATATTATAATTATTTACTATTTAGTTGGGTCATATTACTATTCATATTACTATTCATAGGGGTATGTTATTATTCATCAAAAAAATCAAGTTGGTTCTATCATACTCCAAATGACTTACTGGTCACAACTCTAGATGACCGTTTTTCAAAATTCAAAACATAAAAGTGGAAAATTTGTGTTTAATTGTAAGGTTTTGACTATATATTAAATAACCAAGTGGTGTTTCAAAGTAACACAATGCTTTATAAAATATAGACTATGAATATAATGTATTTAAGAGAATCATACCATAAAATGTTTGGGGTGTTATATTATTCCCTCCTTCGGAAATTTCGTCTTCACAATTTTATGTATAAATCCCACCAAAAAGATGTTGATGGTTCTTTTCCATAACATCCTCAGGTTCCCATGTTGTTTTCTCCATATTTTGGTTTCTCCAAAGAACCTTTACTAGATGAGTTATCCGGTTTCACAATACCTGCTCCCTTGTGTCAAGGATCCCGATAGGCTCTTCATAGTATGACAAATCAGGTTCTAGTTATATTTCTTCATTGGTGAGTACATGCATTGGGTTTGGCATGTATTTATTCAACAATGACACATAGAATACATCATGGACTTTGGAGATACTTGGAGGCATTGCTAAACAGTAAGCTACATCTCCGATTCTTTCTAGAATTTCAAATGGTCCAATGTACCTAGGGCTCAGTTTCCCTTTCTTACCAAACCTTAATACACCCTTCCATGGAGATACTTTTTGAAAGACATGATCTCCCACTTTGAAGTCCAAATCATTTCTCCGTTTTTCAACATAACTCTTCTGCCTACTTTGGGATACTTTAATATGGGCTTGGATTGTATTCACTTTTGTCGTGGTCTCTTCAATAAGTTAGGGGCCTATAATTTTTATCTCACCAACTTCATCCCAACTAGTTGGAGTTAGACATCTCTTTCCATATAATGCTTTATATGGAGCCATTTGAATACTAGAATGGAAACTATTGTTTTATGAAAATTTCACCAAAGGAAAGTATTGATCCCACATACCTTGTAAGTCAATAGAGCATGACCTCAACATGTCTTATAGAGTTTGAATAGTCTTTTCAGACTGTCCATCAGTTTGGGGGTGATAAGATGTACTCATACGAAGCTCAGTATTCAAAGCCTTTTGGAGACTTTTCTCAAATTTTGATGTAAACCAGGGATCTCGATCAGACACAATCTATATAGGTGCACCATGAAGTCTTAAAAATTCATTAATATAAATTATTTCTAGGTGATCAAGTGGTAAATCCTCTCTTATAAGAAGTAATTGTGCTAATTTTGTGAGATGATCAAAAATTACCCATATTGCATCATTCCTTCTAGGTGTCCTTGGTAGTGCGGTGAGAAAATCCATCATAATGTTACCCCACTTCCACATAGGAATAGTTAGAGGTTGTATCACTCCTCTAGGATGTTGTCTCTCTACCTTCACTTGTTGACAAACTAGACACCTTGACAAGTATTCAGCAATTTCCCACTTCATATTATCCCTCCAGAAATATTCCTTCATATCTCTATATATATTTGTTCTACCTGGGTGTATATATAAATTTGAGCTATGATCATCATCTAATAGTTCCCTTTTTATATCAGGTACTGATGGAATGCATAACCTCTTCCCAAACTTCAGAACTCCTTCCTCATACACGAAGTCTTCCAATCTCACATCCTTAACAACAATAATTTTCTTGTGTATATTTTCATCATCAGATTGAGATATTTTTATCTTCTATAGTAAACATGGTTTATAAATCATTTGATAGAGGAAATAAATTTTCCCTCCCTTAAAAATTCCTATATCCATCTTTAGTAGATCTATAAATATAGGATCTCTCTCAATCCTCATTTGATTCAGAAGTCCATGATATTTTCTTCTTAATGCATCTGGCACCTTATTTTCCTTTATGGGGTGGTAATGTATTTAAAAATCATAATCTTTGAATAACTCGATCCATCTCCTTTGCCTCAAGTTGAGTTCTTTTTGTGTGAAAATGTATTTGAAACTCTTGTTATCTGTGTATATATCAAATTTTTCACCATAAAGATAATGTCTCCATATCTTTCGAGAAAAGATTACAGCTGATAACTCAAGATCATGTGTTGGATAATTTTTCTCATGATTCTTCAACTGCCTTGATGCATAAGCAATAACTTTACCATTTTTCATAAGGATGCAACCCATCCTAATCTTTGATGCATCACTATATATTAAAAATCTATCACTTCCATATGGAAGAGTCAAAATTGGAGCATTGACCAATCTTCTTTTCATTTCTTCGAATCATTTTGTACATTATTTTTTCCACGCAAACTTAACTCCTTTATGTGTGAGTTTGGTTAGCGGGTTAGAAAGTTGTGCGAAATTCTGAACGAAACACCGATAGTAACCTTCTAAGCTAATAAAACTATGTACCTCAGTTATGTTTGTTAGTGTGGGTCAATCTTGGATTGCCTTTGTGTTTGTAGGATCAACTAGGATTCCATCCTAAAAGAAAATATAGCCTAGAAAAGAAACTGATTAAATCCAGAATTCTCACTTTCTAAACTTCCCAAATAATGCATTTCCTCTAATATTTTTCAGAGTAATCTGCAAGTGATTCTCATGGTCTTCATAGATTTAGGATTATACCAGGATATCATCAATGAATACCACAACAAAGTTATCAAGATATTCCTTGAAAACTCTATTCATTAAATCCATGAAAACAGATGGTGCATTCATCAGTCCAAAAGGCATCACTGTAAACTTGTAATGCCCATACCTGGTTCAAAATGTGGTCTTCATAATATCTTCATGCCTCACACGCAGTTGATGATATCTGGATCAAAGGTCAATCTTTGAAAAGTATTGAGCTCCATGAAGTTGATAAAATAAATAATCAATCTAGGGTAGAGGATACTTATTCTTTATTATAATAGAATTTATTTCCTTGTATTCAATGCATAGCCTCATGGATCCATCTTTATTTTTGACAAACAAGACTGGGGATCCCCATGGAGAAACACTAGGCTGAATAAAATTTTTGTCACTCAACTCCTCTAGTTGTTTCTTTAGCTCCACTAACTCCACATTGGCCATTCTATCGGAGGTATTTGATATAGGTCTTTCACCAGGAATTAAGTCAATAGAAAACTCAATTTCATGCTCTGGAGGATGTTAAGGTAAATCCTCTAGAAACACATCAATGTATTCTTGCACTATATGCACATCTTCAATTTTAAGATTTCTTTCCTCACCCATAGATATTGGGTTCTCTTTCCCTCCAAGAATTTCATTCAATAGAGCTACTGGGGGTGGGTCTAGATAATAATCAGATGGCGAGGTCTCTCCTCTATAGATAAGAGATTCTACACCATTTTCAAAAAATGTAACTTCTTTTTCCTTGAAATAAATCATTGCATCATAGTTTGACATCCAATTAATATCGAGAATTATATAAAAATCATTCATTGGTATAATGATAAGGTTAGAAACTAAATCACGTTTATGTGTCATGAGGGGGACTAGTTGACATGCCTTTTTTGCAATGATGCATCCCCTATGAGTTTTGATTGATAAATCCTTCATAAAATCATATTGTACATGTCTAGTTTTCTTGGAAAATTGGGAAGATATAAATGAATGTGATGATCCAAAATCAAATAAAGTGTTGGCTAAGTTTGATGAAACAATTAAAGTACCTTCCACCACATCATTAGGAACTTCAACCTCCGCGGTTGTAATTGCATAAGCTCTCCCTTGCTCTCTTGGATTTTTCTGAGGCATGTTTCCTTGGCGCTTAGGACACTCATTTGCATAGTGTCTCATATCTCTATAATTGTAGCATTGAACATCATCAAATTGTTTCTTCCCCTTTCATTAATGAGATAGATGACCCTTTTATTCACACTTATAGTAGACTCCCATGCCTTTCAAGCATTTCCTGAGATGATTCTTTCCACATTTCTCGCATAATTGTAATTTCTTTATTCCCTTGTTTTTCTTTCGCACATCACCTTTCCCTTGGTTATCAGAGTATCACTTTTTATCTTTATTTCCATTGAAAAAATTGATCTAGCAAATTACTTCTCTGTTTTTATGGCACTTGATAAAATTTCAACATATTATGAAATTTTTTGAGAAGCCAGTTCCCTTTGAAGACTTGGATTAAGACCTTGAAATAAATGATCAATCTTGTATAAAGAGTCATATACATAATATATGGAATACCTGGATAGCCTGGTGAAGGTATCCTCATACTCTACAACACTGTCTTCTTCTCTTTTCTTTCAGCCAAGGAATTTCCTCTTCATTTTGGTTTTTTTCTCACGAGGGAAATATTTCTCGAAGAATATTTCCTTAAAATTCCACATTTTAATATCTTCTATTTCTTATTCCTCTATTGTATTCTAAATCAAGGACCACCATTGATCAGTGTCTCCCATGAGAGAATATACTTCCAGTACTACCTTTTCATTTTCATCGCATCTTAATTCCATGAATATCTTTTCAAGGGACTTGATCCATTTCTCAGAAACCACTGGATTAGTAGTCCCACTGAAAGATGGGGGATTCTTCGGCATGAAACGATTCAACATAGGTGTGGAATGGTTATTCATTACACCCTGAGTAATTTGTCCCAATATGGTCATGATCTGATTTTCTCCAA
Source organism: Viscum album (assembly GCA_963277665.1). NCBI lineage: Eukaryota > Viridiplantae > Streptophyta > Magnoliopsida > Santalales > Viscaceae > Viscum > Viscum album. The sequence continues at coordinate 2,095,319,343 of OY728132.1, read as the reverse complement.
CATTGACTGTGTTGACTTGCTCAGTGGGGAGATCCCTACATTGCCCACGAGTATTGATTCCCCTTCTTCCATTAGACACCATTTCTAAATAATGGCACACACTAGATTAGGGTATGAATCATAATGTATAATCTTAACTTAACAAAATACTTAGCATAAATTGAGATCTTATGCATGGATAATCCCATAATCAGAAAAATGGTTTCTTTGAGGAATAATTTACATTTCAATGCTTTATAATGGCTTGTAAAGAAAATATTAATTATCTTAAGCATATCCTCTATGAGTGTCATAACCAAGAGTGCAGAAAGGCCCATTTTTGTGTACCATGATACCCCACGTCAAGCCCGAAACTCCTTGTCAGAGCTTTCACTCCTAGGTACATCTGTGCCAGAGCCACCTCTACCTACTCGTATCCAGACAGGGATATATTTTCTAGAAAGATTCACATAATATATTCCTTACCAAAATACCAAGACTTTCTTGTATGTTTATCCTCAAATATTACCTTAGGTATTTGTTCCCTACTATACATTTCTTACTCTAGTTTTCCAAGTTTTCTATTAAACATCCTTTGATACCAACTGTAACACCCCGACCCCTTTAGACTAGAGTCGGTGAATTACTTGTTATATTATTATGGTTATAAGGAATGAAAATCCCGAAATAATGATCAGTTTAATAGTCTTGAAGAAACAAGATACATATATGTAACTCAAATTACATTGGAAATGGTTATAAAATACAATACATTACAAAAACTAAAAACTACATCCATGAGAACTCAATAAATGATCTCCTCTTCATCACATGTTGAAGGTAGACAATGAAAGGGGTGATCTCAAATGCTCAGTAAGGGTTAAAAATAGTTGAATCATGAATCAATAATAATGTAATCACAAAAAATTTGACGTATCAATATGGGATGGTGAATAAATGAAAACTCGCGCCATTAATAAACTGAGAATGAAACTTCATCCATAGATTTTGTCATAGTGAATATCTCATGGATAGTAATAACTAATAATGAATAAAGAGAATGCTTGATAATTGTACTTCATATATCTGTAACATTATACCATAATACCATTGAAATGGTTTAGTTCTGTGGGTAGAAACCCGTCTGATTTTTGGAAACAAACTCAAAGGGTTTGTCAGCAACTGATTTGTCTCATGATACCTATCGATGCATCGAGGGGATATAGCAGGCCCCACCCACCACTGCATGTCCAAATAATTTTTTATACATTTATTCAATACAAGATCAATATTCCTTTTCAATATCTGCATAAATTAGAGTTTATGGATTCATCAATATTTCCATAGTTAAAATAACTTTCCAAATAAATACCATATGTAAAATGGAATACGATTTAGAAAAAAAAAACATATCCATGATATGAGATTATGGTTATTTAATATAAATATAATTTTAAATGAAAATTGATCTCAAATGGGCAGTAGGTACACCACATAAGTATTTTTAGGTGCACAATACAAAGTTAGTCACTACAAAATAGTAGTTGAGACAAAGTCTCATACCCCAATGTAATCGGTCGAATCATATGACCAGAACTTAATAAACCTCAGATGAGTCATTTTATAACATGAATATAAATAGAATCATGTTATTATGTATCAAATGGAAGTACACTTATACCTCATACAAGAAATAATTGGCGAACAATGGAAATCCCACGGAAATGAAAGTGAGATGAGAAACCCCTTACCGTATGCTCGAGTGTGTTCTTTGTTTGTTTTAATGAACTGAATAATAAAATTTAGCTTCATTAATTAATAATTCCATAAACTCCTATAAATTTAATTGGTTTATTATAACTTTATTAGGTTCATTCATGGCTTTTTTTGGTTTAAGTGGTTCAATTTTATTGTTTTGGAATCATTTTCTTCCTTGGTTTTCATGATTCGTTTACTTGCATTCATGAATGGAAGTTATTTTGAAATGTGGTTAAACATATAGAATTTTTAATATATATTATTAGTGTCAATAAATAGATATAAATTATCTTATAATAATTCTGGGTTATATACTTGAGGATGAATCATTAGTTAAAAGTTATTTGATAAACGCTTGTATTTAGCTTGGCGGTTTTGTGTACAATGAACTTATTTTGTATTATTATTCCATATTATGAGTGTGTAGGGATTATAGAAAATTTATGAGATGAAATAAATTTATTATGATCTGATTCAAGTATAAAAATGGTTTCATGACCATAATTAAAAGTGGTAACGAAAATTGAGAACTCGTCATCCTTGAATGTGATAAATTAACACATCTTGGAAGGTGTTTTTATTTTTAGTATAAGAGGAGGGAAAAAGAGAGAAGATGATGAAATATTCCATTAGAATAATATAATTCCAGTTCATATAAGGTACTTGAATTATCGTAGAATTTAGATTACGGGATATTAGGAAAGAAGTATAAAAGAAATGAACTCAAAATAAGAGAAAAATTGAGAGATCTCTTACGAAAATTCGGCAGCCTAATGACGTCAATTAAAATTTAATAAAATAATTTGATGAGATAAAGGGGATACCTCATCACTATTAAATAATATGGGAAGTAATTGGAATATGGAATGAAATATCCCCACATAATCTAATTGAAAATAAAAGAGAAAACATAAAATGAAATCTTTAAGAAAAGAGAAGGGTTGTTGATTCTCTTACCTTGTAGAGTAACTCCCAAAACTTGAAGGTTGGGATCTTGGGGGTTTGAGGACACCTTGGGAGGACTCATAGGGAGATAATACCACCATATAGTTTAGGATAATGAGTTTTCAATGAAATAAAATGAAGGGGTGATTGGGTATTTATAGTAATTAAGAGGGAGTTTTTTATTAATTAAAAGGGACACCTCATTATTGGTTTTTGCAAAACCATGGGCTTGACCAAGGTATTTGCCCATGGTTTTTTCCACTTGGGACACCTCATGTCATAAGTTATTGTACAAAAGTATACCGGCCTTTTATATTTAAATATTACAACATTATGATGACATTAAACTACCGAAAACTCAAAACTCTATTTTTACTATTCACAGAAAATTCATGTATTTTAGGAAAATCCCAAAAATTCACCCTAACCATTTTTCAATGTGTAGAATTAAAAAATGAACTACATTTTTTGAAAATAATTTTCTATGTATTTTTAAATTAATTTTTAAATAAAATCATAGTTAATTTGAAAAATAACCATTTTAAATATATAATTAGTTCTATATCACATTGAAAAATTAATTAAGATCTCATTATCTTATTACCTTAAGAAAATATAATATTATCATTATTTACTATTTATAAGGGTCATATTAATATTCATATTAATATTCAAAGGGGTATGTTACTATTCATCAAAAAATCAAGTTGGTTCTATCAGACTCCAAATGACTTACTGGTCGCAACTCTAGATGACCATTTTTCAAAATTCAAAAAATAGAAGTTGAAAATTTATGTCTAATGGCTTGTTTTTGACTATCTCTTAAATAACCAAGTGTTGTTTCAAAGAAACACAGTGCTTTATAAAATATAGCCTATGAATAGAATGTATTTAAGAGAAGCATACCATTAAATTTTTGGAATGTTATATACCCCATTCAACATATTAATGTTATTGATTATAGTGATAACACCTTTACATTATTTTATCATTATTTATGGTGATAACACACTCACTTTATTATTATTACTAGTTATAGTGATAACCCATTCACATTATTATTGTTTTTGGTTATAGTGATAACCCATTCACTTTTTCTTATGTTTATGTTATGGTGATACTGATTCACCTTTTATGGTGATTATGTTTATGGTGATAACATGTTCACACATGTTATGATTATGTGACTTGTGATAATTCATTATCATTTTTAGTACTATTTTATGATATCCCATTTTCCTTATTTAGTTTTTGAGTGGTAGTTATCTATTCTCCCATAATTTTGTGATTATGGTTGATAACCCATTCACATATATCATTTATATTATAGTGATAACCCATTCACCTTATGATTGAGTATGGTGATAACTCGTTCACCTTATTATTGATTATTGAAATGACTAGTTCACCTTAATATTGTTTATGAAAATTACATGTCGATGTAGTATTTTTTTATGAGTGGTGATTACCCATTCACCCATACTCTTATTAATGGTGATGCTCCACTTTCCTATGCTATTATTTATAATGGGGATAACTCATTCACCCTTAAGTTTTTATCAAACAATAGGTGTAACCACCCCATTATAACACTGGGTGAAGTAATAATTGTAATTAATTAATATGTCTATTATGAATCCCCTAATATGATAGATGATACATTATTAATGATTGGTGTCATGACATATTGTTCATGAACATATATTTTATGATCATTTTAGGTCATTGTTGGTGGGGTTCTACTGAGTATTTTACTATCACCATGCACATACACTTTAATGGTTGTGAAAACGTCAATATTAGGGATACAAGTATGGTACGGGGACCCATTGATGATGATTCAGTTGAGATGGATGGCTATATTGGGATAAAATACCAAGTGCATACTTTGACATACATTTTGATGATTTCACCATTATTTTATATATTTTGGATCATATTTTGTGTATGATGAACCAATTGGGTGATCTTGTACTTATTGTATGTCTTGTATGACATTAAAGTGGTATTAAATGTCAAAAACCAGCCCAGGTACCCTGGTAATCTGATAATCAAGCCAGCACTAACATAGCCCGAATGGTGTTCCAGATCCCATGGGTTATTGACTAACATCTGGCATCATACAAAATGAAAGTGGGAACTATTTCTCCCCATGAATTGTGGAATTAAAGACAAATAAGTCATCATGAAAACAAAATAAACTCCACAGAGATAATTGTACCAGAATTCAAACAAGTATAAAGAACCCAAAGTACAATAGAAAAATACCAAAAAACTAAAAGAGCATCTCAATCCCTAAAGGATGAAACTCTTCAAGTCCACAGATCAATAGCTAAAATCACCTCTAAATAGTGATTTACCCCTACTCTAACCTAGAAGGAGATAATCTAAAACCCCAGAAGGCATAGGTAGGGTGTGAGCTAAAAACCCTATAGGTTTCGACCAAGGATTCCATAATAGATGAAAATATTTAATTAACTAAAGAGATCTATCAATTTTAAATAAACAAGTTTGGAATTTCAAAATCATAATTAAATCAATTCATGTTTTACATTTATAATGATGGGGAAAACCTTTTAAAAAAACAATCACATTTCAATTTATGTAATATTTCTAAAGTGATGGATTAAATAAAAAATTTATATAAAACAGTTTATATAAATTTAGAAGGCATGTAAAACTTTTTATAAACATTGGCACACATTTATATCTCAAATATAAAAAAGAAACCAACATGCTAATATGATAAAAGGTGCGATAGTTCTAGGTTATGGGATCCTCACACACTCATGTGATAATAAAAAAAATGTGTACACACATCCCTCGACACTAGCAAGAGATGACTCATCATCTTCCCATTAAGGAATTTTATGTGCTAAATAATGTTCATGTTAGAGTTCTAAAATTTCAATCTACTGTTAGGGAATTCCCATCCTAACGTTTTTGTCCCTAATAACTCACCAAATACCTGGTATTTCATGTTCTCTAGAAAACAACAATGATGGGAAATTTATTTTAAAAATATTTTAAAATACATTTCATCCCATTCTCCCATTTAAAATGTGCCAATTTTCCATTGAAAAACCAAAATGAGTTTCTAATAAAAAACATTCCTTTTTCTAAGATAAAACCCAAATGTTTCTATCAAATAAAATTTAATCCATTTTCACAATATAAGAATTTTAAATAAATTCTCAATTCAATTCCACAATTCACTTTCACAATTTAAATTTTCACAAGATTCCATCAATTTCACAATAAACCCCCAATTCAATGGATATAGGGTTTTCACAATCTTTCATCAATTTATTTTCAACAATTTAAATTTCATAAATTTCTATAAACACACCCCAATTCAATATAATCACGAGGTTTCTCCAATTTCATGCAAAAACCAAATTTCCAAAATCCCAATTCAATGGAATTGGGTTTGTAATAAAATAATTGAAATATATTTCATTTATATCAATAAATTGCCTTTAATTCAAAAAATTGAAATTAAAACATTAATTTAGGGTTAAGAAAAATTGGGCATCATAACGGAACCACCTACCTCAGGATCAACGGATCTCAAATAGCTAAACCCTAATAGGGATTTTTCAATGAAGAACAATGGATACAAAAAACAAAGAATCAAACCTAGGTTTTCATTAAAAATAGTGGGCATTGGATCCAAAAATCAACATGGGTATCTACAAAATACAAGGGATGAGAAGAGAGATATAGGGAGGAAGAGAACAGGAAGAGAAAACTAAATAGGAGAAGATCGAATGTTGTTCACCAAGCTTCGATCCACTTGTAGGAGGGTATAGAAGGGCCAAAATTTCATCTTGGGTGCTCCGGAGGAAGAAGAAATCATATCAAGTTATACTAGGTCCATCTGTCACCTAAAGTGGGGGTTTATTTATTTTAATGTTAGATTTTCATATTAATTAAAATTTGTACATGGTTAGCTGGGAAGACCCTCATGGTTAGACCAAACTGTGCATCATGACCATGCGCCCTTTTAAATGGGTTGCACGTTTTCTCCTAATAGGACACAGTCTGAAAAAAAATCACCAATCATATAAAACCCCACTACAAGAGTTTTCATGGTTTGTCATGAGAGGGTGCATGGTTTGGGAAAAATGTGCACCAACCGTGAACTAGCCCATAATTTTCAAAACTTTTAAAATTTCAACCCGAAATAACCCGAAAAGAAACCCAACCAAATCTTAGTATAAAGAGGGTTTATGAATACCTAAAAACATTAATAAGATGTTACATTACCTATTTTTATATGTTTTCTATTTTTATTGTAATTTTATTATAATTTTATTGTTCGTATTATTTTTTTAGATTATAGATAATGGTTTACATTTATTTATAACATCATTTTAGGTTATCTGATATAGGTTTTAGTTACACCATAGTATCAATATACCCTTGTTATTGGTTGGTATCCTTTATCATATGAGGAGGCATATTTAAGGTCTTGTATCTCTCTAGCTTGGCACTATTTGGGTTGAGGATTTTGGGGATTCTAAAAAGTGGAATCATTTTCATTTATTATTTTTTAATATTTACGATATAGAATATAAAGATAAGAATAGTGGAATATGGGATGAATCCTATTATAGTTCATAGCTAACACCTATATGGGGAAGTCTATATTACTATTGGTATGAGATTTATATTCTACATTTTCATATGTTATGACTCCTATGATTTTCAAGGAATATAGTGTGTAATTTATTGTTATTATTTTAGTCTTAGCTAAGAGTATCAATGGACTATGTGTTCAGGAATTATATTTGATACATAGGATTCACATGAAATTCATATTCATTCTCATGATTGATAACTTGGTTACAAAAAATGGGTATGGTTTTTTAAAGTGTTAATAATAAGTAATAAATTTTTTCCAATATGTAAGATACCATTTTTTTATCATGAGGTACAAATCCTTTAATTTTTGGTTTAAACATATTTTTGGTTTAGTTTTGATTATTTGGATCCCAATTAAATAAAATTTTAGGGACTTTGGAGTGATTTTGGATGGAATTAGAAGCTACAATAAATGTTTGACTACAAAAAAATTTATGGCACAAATTAGTGATTTACGCCATAAATAGTTAATTTATTATGTAAACCCATATTATACTACAGATCACTCGAACAAGCCCTGTAAGATAAGGAATTTATAGTGTGAATACCCTTCTATGTCGTAAATATGTTGAGCAACTAAAAAATAGTGTGGGATTACCTATTCGTCCAAAATTCCAGATAAACTAAAACTCATTCTCCTCTTCATTTTATGAACAACAACAGTATAGAAAAGAGAGAGCTATCATACTCCCTCACATAGGACTTTAGATTAATCCTTCACATGACACTTGATTTGATCATTTCTAGTCATGTTGGATCTATTCTAGTAAGCTATTCAATCCACTTATTTATTATCTTTGATTACCTAGCCGTATGGAATATATAATACATGCGATCTAATTTTCATTATTTTTAGGGTCTTCATAAATTTATTTGATTTCCCCTATTGTAGACCGAATCATAATATGATATTGGATTTGGATTCTACTACTAAACTAAAATATTTGGTCTTATTATTTTCCCATAAGTTCTAGTTTTATATATATATATATATATATATATCATCATTGTGTTGCGTGTCTGACCACCTGAGTGTCACTCCTTAAATGATTTTTTAAATTTATAAAATTTTTAGGCCTATGTTTATATGACACTTGTAACATCCCATGTTTTTAAAAGGAAATACTATATTTGATATCACACATGATACGATACATTGAGCTTAAGAGTAAAACTAAATATTATTATTTAAATATTATCGTCATAACCTAGCCATTAGAATAGCGGGTATGAATAGGATTAACTGAATTATGAAAATATGTTTTACAAATGTATATATAATTCTTTTATTGATTAATTATAAATGAATGTAAACCCCTTTTAAAATAAAAAGGAAATGTTTTTCTAAAAATATATTTAAATGTGAACAGGTGGGTTTTATACTTATAAATAAACAAATAACTCTTATTGGATTATATTAATGAAATATATATATATATATAATATTAAATATAATTTTTAACATTCATATTATGTGTTTTATAAACATGGTATAAGAACAAATCAAATTTTACACATAAAAGAAGTATTTTTCTAAAAAGGTAGTTTTACCTACTTTTGATGGCATACTTCTTTTAAATATAGTTTTTGAAACTTTTATAAATTCTATTTGAAAAAATAAAATTATTATTTCAAATTTTAACATCAAAATTTAATTTTGTTGAATTTTTGGTATTTTTCTGATAAGTTTCATATTTTGATGAATAGTGAAAAAATATTTCATTTTTAATTGAAAATATATTTTTCATCTAAATAATTTATAGTGTTAAATTATATTTTTAATTATTTTTAAATTATAGTTAGATAAATATTTTATCACTTAATCCAATTAAGGTCATTAAAATAAATTCCACATTAAATTTGATATAAAAACATTTCAATCTTTTAAACGTTTTAACTTTAAAAACTCGCTTCCTCGTTCCATCAACAGGATTAATTTTAAATTAGTTATTGTTAATTATATTTTTTGAATTTTGAAAAATGGATTCCATTTTTGGATGTAGAAGTTTCAAATTATTTAAATATGTCTATTTTATTTTTGGGCAACATTAATAGTAACTTTAGTAAATTTTTTTATTAACATGGTTAAAGGTAAATTGGTTAATTAAGGGTAAAAATAATATTATAAATATTATAAAATTTCCCTAACAGTTGTAATAATTTAATTATATAAGTTTGTGCTAACCTAAATAATCATTTTTCTGAAATTATAACCTTTTTAATCCACTGGGATGAGAGTATGACATTTATAATTTTACATTCAAAGAAAAGTCCATTTTTCACACTTTTGTTTTAAACAAGTGAAATTTTTTAATATGGGGTTATATAGGGGATATGTTCAAATATAAATAGTATTTTTAAATATAATTTTTTTATATTTATGATGATAATTTATTTTTAATTTTTAGAGAAAAAATAATTAAATTAAAGGCTTGCAAAATTATGATGCAATAATTGTTTAATTAAAGGAAATATCAAATAAATCGTATTAAAAATACTAAAATAAATATAATTTGATATGATTAAATTCATCCACAAATTTTTTAGATAAATTTAAAATGTTAGTAATGTTTTATAAGTACTATTTATAATTTATCTCATTTTTATGATATTTTTAAAAAGTCGAGTAATGAATAGTGTCAAATTTGACATTATTAATATTTTAAAATAATTAAAATTTTATTAAATGATGTAAAATTTCAAAAAAAACTCCATTTTGTAAAAATAATTTTTATAAGTATTAAAATTTCAAAAATTACTCATTTATTGGTCTTTTTTCATTTTATATTAATTATATTAACCCTCAAAGTGTAAATTACATGATATCACGGTAAGAATTAAAAATGTTAAATTAGGTTTTAAACAAAAAAAGATAAGGATTAAAAGATATTCAAAAATTGTATAATTTTGATTTTATGCATTTATTTCGACCCATAATCATCTTATATTCTAAATAAATCACTTTTTACCCATTTAAAATATAAAATTAATTTATATTAATTTAATATTTTGAATAATTCTAAGAGTGCCCCTCCCCTCTCTTATAAAAGGTCACCACTTATTCTCTTTTCTTCACACCTAAAAAACCATTTTTTCGGCCAATATCTACCCAAATACCTTCCTATAATACCTCCCCATATTCTAGAGAATTTTTTTAGGAATAAAATCCTCCTTGTAGGAGTAAAGTTGTTAAAGAAAGGAGATCATCCGAAGAAGGTGTATCCTTTTTAATTAAGTGTTTCTATTTTATTTCTTCTTCCACTTCCTTAAAATATTCTTCCACCATGATGAAATAATTTATTCAGTATAATAAATATAATTTGATGTTATTATGATAATATAATCACCAAAATCCATCTATACATCCATAGAATGTGAAAAGAATTAATCATTTGTGTGTACGATGGACTACCACCTCACGAATTGATAAATTTTTTTTTCATCACTGTATCACAAGACTGGTTATAATGATGTAATTGATGTTTATATATTATATCAATGACATATTAATCATTATTAAAGAATAATATATCATTTAAGTTCTTACTTTTCCATGCACATAAAAATTATAATGTTGTTCATGTGTACGTGTTAACTATCACCTCCATGAAATGATGTGATTCATTTTTCATCACCACATAACATAGATGATATATATATATATAAATGAATAATATTATATTAATTATATCAAGATCATTCTAGAAGGATAAAATTATACTTACCTTCTTTCCATAATGATCATTGAAAATAAAAATGCTACCCATTCATACGTACAGTCTACCTCCTAAATGATTATAAAATAGGTCATTTTTCATTACATAATGTTTTAATTTAAAATTATAATTGATGTATTAAAATTATAATAATGTCATGAATATTATTCTTTATATCATAGAATAATGAACACATTTACTATTGAAATCATACCAAATTAATTTTGGACTCAAGTACTGAATATCATCAAAACATCTGACATGAACTTAAATAATTAAGCAATAGTTATAACATGATAATAAGTGATATAAAATGAATAATATACTTTAAAAATTTTCTCAAGAAATTATATAATTAACCTAATTTTATTATTTATGAAGATAAACATTGTACATGATGATTCAGACTCAAGGTAAGGGACTCTATTTTAAAAACCTCTTTTAAAGTTACTCTTTAAAATATTTTTATAATATCCAAGGAATGTTTTTTAACACATAGAGAATGAATGGAATTTATCTCATTCATTTCTATTTAATGCTTTTATGCTTCATTTACAAGTTTAAAATTTTATTTTTAAATAAAATTTTTTCATTTATGATTATGCAGATTTGTAAAAATGAAAAGTGATTTCAAAGTGGAAAAGTAATTTTGAATTTATATATGATTTATGATTATGTTTTTGTTATTGGGTATTCTATATGAATATGGGTGGTTTCGGGATAAAAAAATGGAAGGTGAGCTCATCATATCTCTCCAATGCATTTAGTAATGAGACGGAGTTAACCAGTAGGGGTTACCCTAAAAGATTAAGGGAGTATACTATGTTGGGTATTCTAAATCTTACTATAAAGGTTACTCCCTATGTATCCATGAGATATAATGTAAGGGTTATATGTAATTGATTCCAAAAGTTATATTTATGATTTATTTTTTCTATTTAATTTTATAGGAAAATTATGATTTCATGAGGTAAGCTAAAAAGCATATGTTTTATAGGTGAAAAGTATAACTTTGTGAAAAATGTTTCACAGGTTATAAGTATTCATGAACTAACTATTTATTTATTTGTTTTTATATCCCTTACTGATATTTTTGTTCTCATACCAAGTTTAAAAAATTTTTTCATAGAGTATAAGGATGGGTTAGAGAATTTAGGAAGTCATGTTGAAAGTTATGAAGCTTTTTCATAAAAAATAAATCATGTTTTATTTTAAAAGTTTTATATTTTGTAAAAATACATATTGTTTTAGAAGTGTCTACTTTTTTTAAATGTGGGATGTTATGTATAAATAATGGCCTAATTATCCAAAACTTTAAGCCTGAAAATATCCTCACTGTGAAAGAAATTAAATTCTTGACTAAAACTTAAGATTTTGTAAAGGTAAAGGTTGGATCCTTATAGATGGTATCAAAGAAAGGTTTAAATAACTTTAGAGGTTAAGATATTATTAAATCAAAAGTTACAAGTTTTATATCACCAAAAAATTTAGCAAGGTAGGAAGGGTCATATTTATTTTAGATAAATTGAATGAGTTTTAGATAACATTAATAAGGATATTTTAGTGTTTATCATCCTCATAAGATGGTCTGTTATGATTTTATTTCTCACACTAACCTTTTTGTTTTTAGTAAATGGTCGGATCCAGTAGGTAGAAAAGTAATATTAGATGGTAAGTAAAATGTGGTGGTTCTCTAAATGATCAATTTAATGAAATTTTATGTTAAATGATAACTATTTTGGTTAGTCTAAACCGACTATCAGGAGTAATGATTAACCACTTGAACCTTGGTGACAAATGTAATTCATCATATATGATTGAAATTAATCCCTCTCAACATTTTAGTAAAAAGGATCATAAAGGTAAATAAATTGAATGATATATGTGTCAAGGATGTTGAAATAAACACCTTGTAAAATTTATTAAATAGATAGGAAGGCGTTTTAAAAGTATTGAAGGTTGTCATAAAGTAATAATCTACCAAGGAAAAAAGAAAGCATTTAGTTGACTTCATAAAAGGGAAAGAATTTCTTCCTGAGTTATCAATTGAATGTTTTAAATGTGGGGATTATAGTCATTATAAAAATAAATATCTTAGGAATAATTCTCAGGAGTGGGATTTGTAGGACCATACATATATCTATTTAGGAATACCTAATGTCATTACAATTGAAGATGAGGAAACTGCAAATGACATATGAAAGGTATGGATTGTTTATTGGTTCATGTTTTAACATTATTAAATCTTAGGATATGATTCATACTTTTTTAGGAAATAATTACTAATAAATAAGGTGTAAATTCATGGTTAAGGTATTATAAAGAATTTTTAATGATTAATATGTATATATAAAATTAATTCAAGAGTTATGTTAGATCTAAGGATGATGAAATGTTTAAAATTATTAATACTCTTTTGATGGTGAGAGTAATTTAGGAGACTTCCTTAGTTTTTGTTATATGTAACCCTAATGTTTTATATGTGAAATTTTTATTTTGGGAATAATTATATTTTCTTTTTTGGACATAATTATAAATTTATTGATAACCTTTAGGGTTTATGTGATCTTTTATTTTGAGGTAATTAAGGGATATTATTATTATTATTATTATTTAATGAAAACTGAAAGGTATAAGATAACCTTAGAGGTTAAAACAATATATGGTTATTTTTAAGGATTTTATCATATTTTGGGAATGTTATAAGAATTATATAGTTTTAGAAAAAAGACAACTCGCAGGATGGGTGACAACCCGTCGCATCCAGTAAGGCCACAAGAATCGAACCCACAACTGAAGGGTGAAAAGTGTGCATCACCTACCACTGGCCCACATAAATTCACAGTTAGTAGGACTTTTTATTTTTAATTAAATTATTTTATTTATTAAGAATAAGTTGATTTTTATAATATATGTTTTATTGAATAGATAACATTAGGATCAGAAAATGATTTGGTGATTATGTGATTAATGTTATTTCGGATGACGTTTACTATTTTTTGAACCCTTTATGATTAAGTTTAATATAATACTATGATATTTTATTTTAATAATTAAGGTTATATATTAGAATAATATATTATTTAATTTTTTACTTACAATGATTTAGGTTATTTGTGAAAATGGTTAGTGTATCTTGAAGATTACTAGGGAAATTACTTTTTTGGAAGAGACTTAAAGATTAATTGATTTTATTTGGTGATAAATGTTAAAATTTATATTATAAGACTATGTGATTAAATCCTTAAAATTTTTGGGTTTTAATATTAGTTATAATATTTTTGATTAATTTTAATGATATTTATTTGATGAATGGTCTATGTTGAACATTGGGTATTACTCTTGAATTTTGGTGAGTAATATAGTTTTTCATCATATAAAGGTTTATTATTTTTGGGTAGTTATATTATCTTATCCTAAACATTATTGTGTTGGTTAATGTTTAAAGATAGGTAAAATAAAAAGTTAATCTTTTATGGATTATGTGATTCTCTAGAAGTTGATTTTAATGCTTAAGACGTGAAAACTTCATCTTAAATACACATCATTTGGAGAAAAAGATGAGTTTGTTATGAAAATTAATTGAAGTATGAAACTATAATTTTCAAGTAAGTATATTTTCGTATTTTATTAATCTATTTAGTAATATAATTCCTCAGCTCTATGAAAATTATCTTAAAACAAAAATGATATCTATTTACATTTCTTACTAAGAAATCAATGGCCTTTAAACCCATCACATATTTATGGTTTTGTGATTATTAAAATTTTCATGACCATGTTATCTATCACTATCCATCATAACATGATAATAAGTTTTCTCTTTCATTTCCATGTTTTTCAACATTGAACCCTAGTATGTGTTATCTCGGGTGACCTTCGTACTTCCTTTTCTTTCTTTTAATGTGTAAGTCTTATTAATCCTTTTTCCAATGAGGGTTTTCTACAAAGGTATTTTGAAAAGTAAAACCACTAGTTTTTAATACTGAGTTCAAATTGTGAGTAATCCATTTATTAAAGTGGGATAATATAACAACTTTAGTTTTTAAAAAGAAACACTATATTTGATAGCGTACATGATACGCTACATCGAGCTTAAGTTAACAACTTAATATTATTATTTAAATGTTTCCATTATAACCAAGATGTTAGAATAGAGAGTACAAATGGGATTAACTAAATATGAAAATTTGGTTTAAACATTTATATATAATTCTTTGACCAGTTAATTATAAATTAATTCAAAACTCTTTTAAAATAAAAATGAAATGTTTTTCAAAAAAAAACTAATTTAATGTGCACAAATGTGTATTATATTAATAAATAAAAAAATCACCCTTGTTGGATTATATTAATGAAATATATATATAATATATTCCATATAATATTTATTTATTTTTTTCTAGACACGATATAAGAACAAATCAAATTTTACACATAAAAGAAGTATTTTTCTAAAAAGGTAGTTTTACCACTTTTTGATGGTGTACTAGTTTTAAATCTAGTTTTTGACACTTTTATAAATTATATTTGATAAAATAAACTTTTTATTTTAAATTTTAATATAAAAAAATTACTTTAGTTTAATTTTTGGTATTTTCCAAATAAGTTTCATATTTAAATGAATAGTGAAAAAAATATTGCATTTTAATTGAAAACAGTTTTTCTTCTAAATAAATTATATTGTTAAATTATATTTTTAATTGGTTTAAAAGTATATTTAGATCAATAATTTATCATTTAAGACAATTAATGTAATTGGAATCAATTTTACACTGAATTTGGATATAAAAACATTTCAATCTTTTGAACATTTTTACTTTAAAAACCCACCTTCTCATTCTGTCAATGTGATTAATTTTAAATTAATGTCTTCGAATTATATATTTTGAATTTTGAAAAATAGATTCAATATATGGAGTCCAAATTTTAAAAAAATTTAAATAGTTCCATTTTATTTTTGTAGAATATGAATAGTCACTTTAATAATTTTTTATTTACATGGTTAAAGGTAAATCAGGTAATTAAGGGTAAAAATAATATTATAAATATTATAAAATTACTCTAACACTTGTCCTAAATTAATTTTATGAGTTTTTTTTGACAAAAATAATTATTGGTTTGAAATTATAACCTTTTTAATCCACTTTGATGAGAATATGACATTTATAATTTTATATTCAAAGAAAAGTAATTTTTTCACACTTTTTTTTAACAAGTAAAATATTTTTAATATGGGGTTATATATGGGATATGTTCAAATATAAATAGTATTTTAAAATATAAAATTTTTATATTTATTGTTATAATTTATTTTTAATTTTTATACAAGAAATAATTAAATTAAAGGCTTGAAAATTGATGATTCCATAATTGTTTAATAAAAGGAAATATCAAATAAATGATATTAAAAATACTAAAATAAATATAATTTTATATGATTAATTTCATAAAATAATTTTTTAGATTAATTTAAAATTTTATTTATGTTTTAAAAGTATTTTTTCTAATTTATATTATTATTATGATATTTTTAAAAAGTAAAGTAATTAATAGTGTCAAATTTTACATTATTGATATTTTAAAATAAATAATATTTTATTAAATGATATAAAATTTATAAAAATATCAATTTAAGACAAATTATTATGATAAGTCTTAAAATTTCATCAATGACTCATTTATTGGTCTTTTTTATTTTATAATGATTATATTAACCCTCGAAATGTAAATTACATGATATCCCGGTAATAATTAAAAAGGTTAAATTATGGTTAAAACAAAAAGATAAAGATTAAAAAATATTAAAAACTTTCCTAATTTTTATTGTATGAATTTATTTCTACCCATAATTATCCTATAATATAAATAAATCACTTTGGACCCATTTTAAAAATAAAATTATTTTATATTAATTTAATATTTTAAAGAATTCCAAGAGTGCCCCTCCCCTCTCTTATAAAAGGGAACCCACTCTTATCTTTTCTCACACTTAAAAACTTATTTGTTTCATCCAATATCTACCCAAATAAATTCTATAATAACTCCCCAAATTATATATGGATTATTTTAGGAATAACACCCTCCTTAGAGGTGTTAAGGTGTCAATTAATGGAGACCATCCGAAGAAGAGGTATTATTTCTAATTAAGTATTTCTATTTTATTTCTTATTAAAATTCCTTAAAATATTTTTCAACCATGATGAAATAATAAATTAATTATCCTAAATATAATTATATTTTATTATGAAAATATCATCACCAAAATCCATCTCCACATCCATAAAATGTGAATGTAATTAATGATTTGTGTATACGATAGACTACCACCTCATGAACCGATATAATTTATTTTCCATCATAGTATCTCAATACAAGTTATAATTATAGAATTAGTGTTTATATATGATATTAATGACATATTTATAATTATTAAATAATAATATAACATTTATTCTTACTTTTACATGCACATAAAAATGATAATGTCGTTCGTGCATACGTGTAAACTATCACCTCCACGAAGTGATGTGATTCATTTTTCATCACCACATCATATGTATGATATATATATATATATATATATATATATATATATTTAAATTATTGATATTATACTAATTATATAATTATCATTCTTGAAAGAAAAAAATTATACCTCGCTTCTTTCTATAATGATCATTGAAAAATGAAAATTTTAGTCATATGTATGTACGACCTACTATCTCCATGATTATAACATATTTTTTATAACTATACTTAATGGTTTAATTTAAAATTGTAATTGATTTAAAAAAATTAAAATCATGTCATGAATATTATTCTGTAGATGATGGACTAATTAACACTTTGACTATTGACATCATACCAGACTCATTTTGGACTCAAGTACCGAATATCATCAAAACATCTGACATGAACTTAAATAATTAAGTAATTGTTATAAAATTATAGTAAGTGATATAAAAAGAATAATAAAATTTAAAAATGTTCTCAAGAAATATAATAATTAACCTATTTTTATTATTTATGAAGATAAATATTGTACGTGAGGAGTCAGACTAAAGGTAAGGGAGTTTATTTTAAAAACCTCTTTCAAAGTTACTATTTAAACTATTTTTACACAAACCTAAATGAATATTTTTTAACATATACGAAATGAACAAAATTTATCTCTTTAATTCCACTTTAATTTTTTTATTCTTCGTTTACAAGTATGTAATTTTATTTTCAAATAAAGTGTTTTCATTTTTAAGAGTGTGGCTTTGTAAGAATGAAAATAGATTTCAAAGTGGAATTTTTTTTTTCTTTCATGCCTGATTTGTGCTTATTTTTTGGTTCTTGGGAATTGTATATGGGTGTAGGTGGTTCCATTATAAATAGAGGTTGTTTGATCCCATTATATATCTCCAATTAATTGGTTAATGAGATTATGTTAACCGGTATGGATTATCCTAAGAGATTAAGGGAATATATTGTGATGGGTATTCTAAATGTAACCATGAAGGTTACTCCCTATGTATCTGTGAGATCTACTATAAGAGTGATATTAAATTTATGCCACAAGTTACCTTTATGATTTATTTTTTCTATGGAGTTTTATAATAATTTTATGATTTTATGAGGTAATCTAAAAATATTGTGTTTTATGGGTGAAAAGTATAACTTTGAGAAAATGTTTTCATTAGTTATAAGAATTCATGAACTAATGGTTTATTTATTTATTTTTATATCCATTACTAAAAATTTTATTTTAATATCAAGTTTTAAAATTTTATTCATAGGTTATAATGATGGGTAATAGAAATTAGGAATTCAAGTTGAAAGTTATGCATATTTTTCATGAAAAATAAATCATGTTTTATTTTTAAAGTAATATATTTTTGGAAACATGGATATTATTTTAGTAGTATCCACTTTGTATGAATATGGGATGTTATGTATGAATTATGTCCTAATTATCTAAAACTCTAAATCTAAAAATATCCTCAATGTGAATAAATTAAATTCTAGGATAAAACTCAACATATTTTAATGTTTAAGGTCGGGTCCTTTTAATAAACACTCAATTTTGTTTGAGGAAAGATAATTATGTTGATCTAGATTAAGATAGTAAGGTAGATGTCACATTGGAAGTTATATCTTGAATAATTAATATGTTTATAATACCATATCATACTTTCATTAGTGTTAAATAATTAAAAAATCAAAGATGCAATTTATTTAATGAGGTAAAATGTAACGACCTGAGATTTTGAATCCTTAAAATTCATATTATCTTAAATATATTATGTTACAAGCAACACCAAACTAACACAACAAAAAACTAAAATGAACCATGAAATATTAAAAATACATGAATAATATAATTATTTTTAGATAAGAGTAAAATAATCAATTAATATCATTGTATATTATTATTCTCTTTGATTAATATTTTAAAAGGGTTTCACATCGAAGAACAATTTAAACTTTTTTATTAATGTTTTCCTAAATAAATTAAATTTATAATTGTTAAAATTTCATCATAATAGGTAATATTTATATTTATAAACTAATAAATAAATATTCAATTATTTATAAATATATATGAAATAATATTAACAACACTTGATGTTTAGAAACATAGTTTTTTAATAAAAGTAGATTTTCTTAATATATTGTATTTTCATTTAAAATATAATTTTTAAATTTTTAAATTATAATTTGAAAAAAAAATCTTTTTTGGTTTAAAATTTTCAATATTAGATTGAGATAAACTTTTTATATTATTCTGAAAAGATTAATTTTTAAGAGAAAAGTAAAAACTGCCGATTTTATAAATTATATGACTTTTATGAAATTATTATTATACAAATATGAATTTTAAATTAAGGAAACATTTTTATAAGACCAAATATTGATTTTATAAGTGAATTTATAATTTTAAAATGTTTTTTTAATTTACAAACCCATAATTTTCATTTTAGAATTTAAGTTATATTTTCCAAAAAAGATTAATACATTATACATTTAGTTTTTAAAAATTAATTTTTATTGCTTTTAGAAATTGAATAAAAAATAGATTTAAATTCTGGAATCAATTTGTAAAAATTATTAAATAATATAAATTTTATTTAATTTTATAAAAGATATTTTACCCTCTGTAAAAACTAGTAACCATGGTAAAAGCTAAAATGGTAAATGTAAAAAACTAAGTGTAAAATACCTCAAACATGTGTAAAAATGTGTGGTAATTTCTAGTTGAGGACTTTATCAACATTCTCACTTATCTTATATATTATTTATTAAATTTTTATCCACTTTCATTGATATTTACTTCTCATTATTAAATTTTTTTGTTATTTATAAACATGCCACTCCTTTACACTTATAAAGGGGGCACTACTCTCCACACTTCCCCTAACTCCAAAACCCATTAATTTCAGCCCAAAATATATACAAAAATCTCCTAAATTTTTTTATACACATTAATTAGTTTCTTTTCTTCTCAAAATACCAAACCTAAAAGGTTTAATCCCCTTTTCAAAGAAGATAATCCAAGAAGCGAGGTATAAGTCTCTAACCTCTCTTTCATTTTTTCTATTTTCTTTTGTGTCGTTATTATTACTAAATTTTATTTTCACCATATTATACTTATAAAAGAATTAAAATTATTATAATTTTATATTATTAAAATGATGGTATAAGTATTAACCACCCTCCCATTTTCCATTAATAAAAATGAAAATTTGAACCGTGTGTTATGAAGACTACCACCACCATGACATGACATTTTTTTCCTTCACCTCTATAAAAGTATGGTACTAATATTAAATTTAATATATAATTATTATATTTATAAAATATTTTAGATTCTTAATTGATAAAACATATTTCTCTTTTTTCCCATTATATAGAAAATTAAATCATCATCCATGCGTATGTGTGGACTACTCCCTCCATGGAACTATCGATTTCAATTTTTCATCTCATCACCACCTTAAAATTATGGTCATGAGAATGGATTTAAAAGGATAAATATTTTTTACTATATTAATAGTTTTTTAATTCAAATTAAATAATCCTATTAATGATATAAATGGTAAATAATCGTTCTAAAATTAATTATCTTAAACAAGTAAAATAAAGAAAATTAATTTATTCATATTATAAACTTGTTTTATATCCATAACTTTATAGACTAATTCATTATAATTATGATATATCAAACTCATAAATTATAAATTATATAATTAGGTTACTATTATAATTATATTGTAAATTAAAAACCTCATAATCATCTATTAATCATGGTATGTTCATTTTTGGGTCAGTTTGACCACCTACTTGAACAATGCTTTGAAATTATATCATAGATAATTATGAAAACTTAATTAAGAGTATTATATGATATAAATATTTAAATAATTATTATTTTTCATTCTATAAATGATACATAAATATTTAACTCGTTAATTAAGAAAACAAACTTTGTATGTTAAAAATCACCAAAAAATGTATGTTGTTGATTTCATCTTCTAAGAAAAAGAATAAAGTACTCATGAAAGGAAATATAAAAATAATGAATAAATATAATTAATCCATTACAGTAACTATAATGAACAATTAATGATGAACATTGTGAAAAAACAAATAACAACATCTCTATTATCAAACTAGTTCAAAAAGATCAAGATTACCCACACCCGACATCAAAAATAGGTTATAGGTAACTTATATAAATGTAGAGAATAATTATAAATAAATTTTATAAAAGGATATGTATATAATAAAGGTTATAAAATAGGTGATTAATATATTTTTTTATACAGGCTTGTTGAGTGTGTTTGACTAAGTAGAGAAACAATGTACGAGGTTTTCATCTCAAATTCCTCTCTTTAAGACATGTCTGGTATTATACAATTATTTTATTTTAAGTGGGGTATATATTTCCTAATTTAGATTTTTTATCAAAGGATACCCTATATTAATTATATTTTATGTTTAATTTCATGATCTATCTCCTTAAATAGTTTTTATTTTAATGTCACTAAAGTCATGTGGTTTCTATTTCGCACCTCATTTTAAAATAAAATATAATAAACCGTATGGGGAATTTTTATATACTTTCATTCTAAGACAAAAATAATTTTATTCTCCTATGGTTATCCTTAGTTATATTTTACTTCTCTTAACCTTGTTTTAAACTATAATTTTTATAATCTTTAAAATCAATGTGGTTTTCAATAAAACTTTTTTAAAAAGGTATTTCATTTTTATGTTAAACTCTACATTCTTTGGGATATCCATGTATCTATTTAAAAAAATTACAAATGTAATTTCCAACTACCTTGATCATATTTTAAATTTATTTAAAGTAAAATCACATAATGTTTTCTTTATGGGTTATTTTTGTTGAGCAATGTATTGTTTTCAAACAATTCAAAATAAGGTTTTTTTAAGGGGGAGATTATTTTAAATAATACTCTGTCTCTTTATGATGATTTTGATGCTCACAAATACCCTTAATTATTTACTAATTATTTCGTTGAGTATTTTGCAGGAATTTATTTTATTTATTTATTTCATATAACGAGATTTCATACTTCATTTATTCCGAGATCAATTTTAGCGTGTTCTGAAATCACTGTAGCGCGAGATCAATTTTAGCGTGTTCTGGAATCACTGTAGCGCAAGATCAATTTTAGCGTGTTCTGGAATCACTGTAGCGCGAGATCAATTTTAGCGCATACTGGAATCACTGTTCATACCCTATGTTGATGAACGTAACGTATGGATGAAAAGTTTACTTTTTATGTTAAAAGAAACGTATGGTTAAGGAACCTTACGTTATTTTGAAACGTATGGTTAATGAATCTTATGTTGTTGAAAAGTATTGAAGAAGAACATTATGTTTGGAAGGAACCTTACGTTTTCGTTTTTGGACAAGTATGGAAGAGAAACCGTACGTTAGTTTTCAGTGTTGAGTTTGTTTCTCAAAAGTATGGATCATCAACCTTACTTTTATAATCAACCGTACGTTCTTTGAAAAGTTGAAGCGAGACAAAGTATGGATGATCAACCCTACGTTTGAATGCTGAAGAGAAAGTATGTATGTTCAACCTTACGTTCTGAACCTTACGTTTGTGAACCTTACGTTTGTGAACCCTACGTTTGGAGCCACGTCATCAACCCTACGTTTGGCGTCGGGATATTTTTGACAGACGATATTTCCTTTTGCATTGGTCAAACAAGCGGATTATTAGGCGGATTTCGAGCTGATTCTTAAGTACGACTTTGACTGAATCAAAGACGATTTACAACGGATTACTGATTGATTTAAACGGAGATTTTTATGCCGATTCTTCAGGGGAGTTACAACGGCTCTGTTATTTCTTTCTAATATCGCGAATCTAAAGGAGATTTTTATGGATCTATTTATGCGGAAGATTTTCTCAGATTTGAATATATATGTTCTATCTTGGAAACTTCGGATATATATACACAGGAAAGTTTGTGAAAGATAGATTGATCTTTTAACGAGCAAAAAACAGAGACTGTGTAAAGGCGTTCTTTTCTGGTGATCGAGAAGAAGTGTAAAACCTTTATTACCGAAGGAAGATCTTGATAGCAGATTCACGTGTTCTACATCGACTATCTGTTGTGAATCTATTGCTGCTGAAGTTGTGAAGTTTCTGGTAATATCTATTGCAACTGGATCGACTCAGAACTGTTTTGATTACAGATCTTTATTTTCTGAAGACAACGATCTATCTACTGTCAATTGCATTCTGTTGCAATTGTGAAGAACAACTGGAGAAGTGTTTTCTTTATCGAAACCCTTTTTATTTTTTGAGTGATCAGCTTCTCGTTCTAAGCTGTGTGGGTTCGTGTTTGAACCAGGAAGGCTGTGTTTGCCTGAATCTTGTAAAGGTGTCAACTGCCTGTACTCAGTTGTGGACAGGTCTGTGGAAACGAGGACCAGATAGTGAAAATCGCCAAGCTCGTGGATTTGAGCGTTGGTGGAGTGGACTAGGGGCCTTCTGTTCCCCGAACCACTATACATCTGTGTGTTCATGCTTTTACTTTTTCCGCTGCATATTTAATCGTGCAAAAGCATAGTGAACAGAATTTGTCTAAATTGAAGAGATTGTAATAATTTTGAAAAGACACAATTCACCCCCCTCTTGTGTGTAATCCGTAGATTCAGATCCAACAATTGGTATCAGAGGAGGAGCTTCTTATTTTTTAAAGTCTTATCAAGCTAGAAGTATTTAAAGATTATACATAGTGTATCATGGCTGATATGAGAGAGGGAATGTCAATGGTCATAGCACCTTACTTTAATGGAGATAATTATGGCTGCTGGAAATCACGTATGATTATTTATCTGAAAAATCTTGGTTACAAAGTCTATTCAAAGATTCTGACTCCCTATGAAATTCCTGAAAATCCCGATACATGGAGTGCTGCTACAGAGGCTGAGTATGACATAAATTCAAAAGCTATGAATGCAATCATCTGTGGTCTAGGACCATATGAATTTAACAGAGTATCTCAATGCCCGACTGCATATGAAATGTGGCAAACAATAGCTGTTGCTTATGAAGGAACAGATAATGTAAGACAGATGAGATATGCAACTGCTAAGTTAAAATTCGATACTTTCAGAATGATTGAAGGAGAGAGCATCACTCAGATGAATGGAAGATTGACATAAATTGTCAATAATATTAAGCTCTAGGAGAACCAATCAAGCAGGCTGATCAAGCGTTGAAGGTACTGAGAGTAATTCCTACTCGATGGAATGGAATCTCTGCAGCAATCAGACAATCAACTTCTGTTAAAGATCTAACTATGAGAGAACTGATTGGTACATTGATGATGTACGAGGCTGAAATGCAAGATGAGGTAAATGAGCATAAAGTCTACATAAAAAGGGAAAACACTGCGTTGAAAGTGACTTCTCAACAAAAGGATAGAAAGATGAAGAACAAAGAAGTAAGTGCTAAATCAGAAAGCTCTGATTCTTCAAATTCGGATGAAGAACTGGCTCAGCTAGCCAGAAAATTCAGAAAGTTCTATAGTAAGAAGAAAGACTTCAAGAAATCCTTCAAAAAGGATAGCAAGGAAGTGAGATGTTATGAATGCAAAAAGATGGGACATATCAGACCGGATTGCCCAAAATTGAAAGATGCAAAGAAGAAGAAATTCTTCAAAAGAGATGAGTATGAGCAGAAAGACAAGAAAGCTATGAAAGCTACTTGGAGTGTTTCTGAAGACTCAAGTAATTCTTCTGAATCAAGCTCAGAGAAGGAGGAAGCCAAATTAAAAGCAAATATGTGTTTCATGGCTGAAACTGATGAGGTAGCAGGTCACCAAAGAAAGAAAGAAATATGGTATATGGACAGTGGCTGCTCAAGACACATGAGTGGAACTTCAGCTAATTTCTCTTCTCTTACTCGAAAGGAAGGAGGACTTGTCACCTTTGATGACAATGCCAAAGGAAAGATTATTGGTATTGGAACAGTTGGAGATCCAGAGACAGTCTCAATCAACAAAGTACTTTATGTACAAGGGTTAAAACACAATCTGATAAGTATCTCTCAACTCTGTGATGATGGATACACTGTTGATTTTACTAATAATAGTTGTACTGTTTCTAAAGATAAACTGTTTAAGTTTAGAGCACCCAGAACTGATAATGTTTATACTTTGGATTTGTATTCCTTGTGTAAACAACAAGTAAACTGCTTAACTGCTAATATAAGTGAATCCTGGATCTGGCATAGAAGACTTGGTCATTGCAATATATATGCTTTACATAAATTATCTAAGAAACATCTAGTTTCTGATTTTCCTAGTCTCAAATTTGAAAATGACAGATTCGGTGATGCATGTCAGCTTGGCAAGCAACACAAATCATCATTCAAATCTGTTAATAAAGTTGCTACAACTAAACCTCTAGAACTTATCCATATGGATTTGTTTGGACCTTCAAGAGTAGTAAGTTTAGCTGGTAAATTATATGTTTATGTATTAGTTGATGATTATTCTAGATTTACTTGGATTTTCTTTTTGAAATATAAAAGTGAAGCTTTTAGTTTATTTGAAGGTTTTTGTAAATCTATTCAAAATGAATTATGCCTACCTATATATTTCTGGGCAGAAGCTGTTAATACAGCTTGTTATATAATGAATAGAATTTTAATAAGACCTATTTTGAAAAAGACACCCTATGAACTATGGAATAACAGAAAACCTAAAGTAAATTACTTTAAAGTTTTTGGATGCAAGGTTTACATCTTGAATACCAAAGATAATCTTGGTAAATTTGATCCAAAATCTGATAAAGGTATTTTCTTAGGATATTCTACAACCTCCAAAGCTTATAGAGTCTATAATAAAAAGTCAAGGATTGTTGAAGAATCAGTTCATGTGAAATTTGATGAATCTGATCCTTTTGAGAAAAGGATAGAACAAATAGATGAACCTGATTCTAATGAAAACATGAGACTTGAGAATTTAAAGAATGATTTTGAAAATGATATAAAAGAAATTCAGTCCAGTTCAGAAGAACATGATACTGAAGAACCTTTGAATGTAATGCCTAGACAGTCTAGAACCTTAAAGAATCACCCTTTAGAATCTGTGATAGGTGACTTAGAGACTGGTATTCAAACTAGAAGAAACTTTGGAAACATAGTTGAATTCTCTGCTTTCCTATCCCAACAAGAACCTAAGACCACAGAAGAAGCCTTAGATGATGAGAGCTGGGTAATAGCAATGCAGGATGAATTGAACCAGTTCAAGAGAAATAAGGTTTGGGAATTAGTTGAAAGACCACATGATTATCCAGTAATAGGAACTAAATGGGTCTTTAGGAATAAACAGGATGATCAAGGGATAATAACTAGAAATAAAGCAAGATTAGTAGCTAAAGGATATAATCAAGAAGAAGGAATAGATTATGATGAGACCTTTGCACCTGTAGCCAGGTTAGAAGCCATTAGAATTCTTTTAGCCTATGCATCTTATATGAATTTTAAATTATTTCAGATGGATGTTAAATCTGCCTTTTTAAATGGTTATTTAATGGAGGAAGTTTATGTTGAGCAACCTCCTGGTTTTGAAAATTCTCAAAAACCAGATTCTGTTTTCAAACTTACTAAAGCTCTTTATGGCCTTAAACAAGCACCTAGAGCTTGGTATGAAATACTAAGTTCTTTTCTTTTGAAAAATGATTTTACTGTTGGACTAGCAGATCCAACACTCTTTAAGAAAATTGTGAAAAATAATGTTTTGTTGGTTCAAATTTATGTTGATGATGTAATATTTGGATCAACCAATAAAATTCTTTGTCATGAATTTTCAGAATTAATGCAAAAAGAATTTGAAATGAGTATGATGGGAGAATTAAATTTCTTTTTGGGTCTTCAAATATTTCAAAAATATTTTGGAAATGTTTTAAATCAATGCAAATACATTACTGATTTACTTAAGAAATTTGGACTTGAAAACAGCAAGACATTTACAACTCCTATGTGTACTAATATAAAACTTGATTTGGATGAAACTGGAAAATCAGTGGACAACAAGTTATATAGAGGTATGATTGGTAGTTTGTTATATCTTACTGCTAGTAGACCAGATATAATGTATTCAGTATGTCTTTGTGCTCGATTTCAATCAAATCCCAAAGAATCCCACTTAACTGCTGTTAAACGAATTTGTAGATATTTAAAAGGTACTATTTATCAATCTCTGCTTTATCCAAAAACCTCTGATTTTAATTTAATTTCATATTCAGATGCTGACTTTGGAAGCTGTAGATTAGATAGGAAGAGTACTTCAGGAACATGTCACTTTTTAGGAAAGTCTTTAGTATCATGGTCTAGTAAGAAACAACACTCAGTTGTCCTGTCAACAGCCGAGGCAGAATATGTGTCTGCAGGTAGTTGCTGTGCACAGGTGTTGTGGATGAAAAACACTCTTATGGACTTTGGATTAAATTTCAATAATACACCTATTTTATGTGATAATACTAGTGCAATTAATATTTCAAAAAATCCTATTAGTCATTCTAGAACTAAGCACATTGATATAAGACATCACTTTTTAAGAGATCATGTGTTTAAAAAGGATATATTTTTAGAATTTGTAAATACAGAAAATCAATTAGCAGATATTTTTACTAAACCACTTCCCACGGCAAGGTTTGAATTTATTAAGGGGGAGTTAGGTTTATTTAATTTTAAATAGTTTTTTTTATCTTATTCTGTTTTTGAATTCAGCTTAATTTTTGTTTCCCGCTATAAGTAATTTTATTTTGTTTTAAATAAAAGTAATGATTAGTGATTACACGGGAATCAAGGCTGTCAGAACCGTTTCACCTTCTAAACTGTTTCACCTTTTTCGGAAACCCTTTCGAAAACCTAGAACCGCACATCTGCTCCAAAACCCTTTTCTGAATCTTCAAACCCTAAACTTACGAACCTTCAGAAATCGTTGTTGAAATGGCAAAGACTAAGCGTCCAGATGAAGCTGAGAGCAGTGCTGCAAAGAAACCTAAAGTAGTTGGTCGGAAAATACTGCAAGGTAAAGTCATAGATTTAGAATGGATGTTTGAAACTAATTTACTGTTGAAGCAAGCGTTGTCGTTTCAAAGCCTTGAGCAAGCTTTTAATAGTGAAAACTCTGAGTTTCTATATGAGGCAGAAATGAGACATTTCTTTAGAACTGTTCAGTTTAGCCTTGGAGATACGGAGGATAGTTTATTGGCTCAAATAGAGGATAAGGACTTTTCCATATCATCTGTAGAGATAAGTCAAATTATTAACTGCCCTCATGAAGGAGTTTTTCATTTCGATTTACGGAATATTGGAGATTCTGTACATAAGTCTGAAGAAATTATGTCTTTTCTGTTTGGAACCAGAGTGATAAAGAAAATGTTTATTAAAGATTTGGAGCCCGATCAGAAAATCTTGGTAAAATTTGTCCAGACTGGTTTAGCACCAAGGATGGCTGAGATGGAGAAAATCCTATACCCTGACATGTACATAATGTATCTTCTGATGTGTGATATTAAGTTTAATTTTCCTCGGTTTATGATAAGATATCTGAGATACTGCTGTCAGAGTGAAGCAAGAATGACCTTTTTCCCTTATGGAAGGTTCATTTCTTTGTTTTCGTTTAAAAGAGGAATGATCAGATTGGTAGATGCTGGGATGAAATGTCACCACAGTAATGTTTTTAATGCTGGAACTTTGAGGAAAGTAGGATACTTCTGGAGCACAATTAAAGGAAAACTCTTACCTGTTGGAGCTGAGGAAGACTCGGAGAGTGCTCAGGCTCAACCGGCTAAGTCCAAGAAGGGACAAGCAGAATCAAGGGTTAGTACAGTGGCAAGGAGAATTCGCTTTGAGATGGAGGAAGTTGAGGAAGAGAGAAGTCAAGAAGGACTTCAATCTAAAAGGAAGAGGTCAATTGATGAAGAAATTATCTCTCCTGCCTTGAAATCCTCTGAACCGGTAATTTCTTATTCATTTGTGAGAGAAGCTGTTGTGGAGCAGACTGCACCGATAGAGGAACCAGTAGCTCAACCGGAAATCCAAAAAGAACCTCAATCTGCTGCTGTGGCTGTTGAAAATATAATACAACAAGAACAACCTATGGAGGCAGTGCCTGGTGAAGAAGTGGCCCGACCTCAAGATTTACATGAAAATATTGTTCTTGACCAATCAGTATAAGTCAGAGAGACTACTGTTCGTGATGAACGTACTTATGAAGCTAATACAGAGGTACTTCAGGAAGATTTTTCAGTGGAAGAGTTTCAGGCTTCAAAAGCTAGTTCAGTGGATCAACCTTGTCAGGACAAGGACAAAGAACAGTCAGATGCAGATTCTTTACCACTTGCCCTGCCTCATCAACCTATTTCTGGACATGAGAATAGAGCACAGGGTGCCCCTGATTCGAGAAAAGAAGAAGTTGTTGAGTTGTACAAGCGTATCTCTCAGTTAGAATCTGAGAATGTTAGTCTCAGAAATTCTCTGAACTTAGAGCAGTTGAAGTTTCAGAAGCTGAAAGAATGTACTGTTTCAAGACAGGAAGTAGATTTGTTTAAGACTGATATGTTGCATGCTGTTGATCAGTTAAAATCAGAGATGGTAAAGAAAGATGATATGTCTGAGTTGAAGATTTACATGGAGAATAAATTTGAGTCTGTTGCAAACAATGATGTGAGTGGATCAGGTTCTTCACCTGATTTGATTCGAAGATTTCAAGCAATTACAGGAGCACTAAGCAATATGAGTGACAGATTACACGATCTTCAGTGTAACAGTTCCCCTTTGTTAGTTTTGCTAGATAATCAGAAATTTTTAGTGGATCAGTTGACATCTGGAGAGCAACCGATTAGGATTCTTTTGAATCAGTTATCAGAAAAGCTGGCTCTTTTGTTGAAAAAGAAGAAAGAATGCATGAGTTTTTCAGATTTAATTTGATTGAAGATATTCATATGACTCAAGAGAACAGAGATCTTATCATCAAGTTAGGAGATGGGATGATGAAGAGGCTCAGAGAACAGTTTACAGAGATCAAGACCGCGATTCAAAGGAGATAGACACCTTTTTCCCTGTCTTATCCATGAACCTTGATTCCACTGTATATCACAATCGTTTATATATATAACAGCTTGTGAATGAAAATTCTCTTCTTTTGTTTTTGTTTTGTTGTTTATTGATTTATGATTAAGTTAGCCAGTATAACAAATTCACTTATTCATATACAGTTAATTATAGCATTTACTTATAGTTCAGTGCAATATTGAATGTGTTCAAATCCGTAATTTTTTCATTCTTTTTGATATCACAAAAAGGGGGAGAATTTGGATAAACACAACATTTAAATTCATTTGTTTCCTATGAAGAAATTTGGATATATAGGAGAAGACATTTATCTTTTATCTATTTTTTAGCTGAAAATTTATTTTTATAGGGGAGAAATTTATTATAGTTAAATATTGTTTTAATCCTTTCAGAATTCTAAAATTTTATAAAACTAATTTTTCAATAAAGATTGCAATTAAATTAGTTCTATTATTTTATGGGTTTTGTGATCATCAAAAAGGGGGAGATTGTTGAGCAATGTATTGTTTTCAAACAATTCAAAATAATGTTTTTTTAAGGGGGAGATTATTTTAAATAATACTCTGTCTCTTTATGATGATTTTGATGCTCACAAATACCCTTAATTATTTACTAATTATTTCGTTGAGTATTTTGCAGGAATTTATTTTATTTATTTATTTCATATAACGAGATTTCATACTTCATTTATTCCGAGATCAATTTTAGCGTGTTCTGGAATCACTGTAGCGCGAGATCAATTTTAGCGTGTTCTGGAATCACTGTAGCGCAAGATCAATTTTAGCGTGTTCTGGAATCATTGTAGCGCGAGATCAATTTTAGCGCGTACTGGAATCACTGTTCATACCCTACGTTGATGAACGTAACGTATGGATGAAAAGTTTACTTTTTATGTTAAAAGAAACGTATGGTTAAGGAACCTTACGTTATTTTGAAACGTATGGTTAATGAATCTTACGTTGTTGAAAAGTATTGAAGAAGAACATTACATTTGGAAGGAACCTTACGTTTTCGTTGTTGGACAAGTATGGAAGAGAAACCGTACGTTAGTTTTCAGTGTTGAGTTTGTTTCTCAAAAGTATGGATCATCAACCTTACTTTTATAATCAACCGTACGTTCTTTGAAAAGTTGAAGTGAGACAAAGTATGGATGATCAACCCTACGTTTGAATGCTGAAGAGAAAGTATGTATGTTCAACCTTACGTTCTGAACCTTACGTTTGTGAACCTTACGTTTGTGAACCCTACGTTTGGAGCCACGTCATCAACCCTACGTTTGGCGTCGGGATATTTTTGAAAGACGATATTTCCTTTTGCATTGGTCAAACAAGCGGATTATTAGGCGGATTTCGAGCTGATTCTTAAGTACGACTTTGACTGAATCAAAGACGATTTACAACGGATTACTGATTGATTTAAACGGAGCTTTTTATGCCGATTCTTCAGGGGAGTTACAACGGCTCTGTTATTTCTTTTTAATATCGCGAATCTAAAGGAGATTTTTATGGATCTATTTATGCGGAAGATTTTCTCAGATTTGAATATATATGTTCTATCTTGGAAACTTCAGATATATATACACAGGAAAGTGTGTGAAAGATAGATTGATCTTTTAACGAGCAAAAAACAGAGACTGTGTAAAGGCGTTCTTTTCTGGTGATCGAGAAGAAGTGTAAAACCTTTATTACCGAAGGAAGATCTTGATAGCAGATTCACGTGTTCTACATCGACTATCTGTTGTGAATCTATTGCTGCTGAAGTTGTGAAGTTTCTGGTAATATCTATTGCAACTGGATCGACTCAGAACTGTTTTGATTACAGATCTTTATTTTCTGAAGACAACGATCTATCTACTGTCAATTGCATTCTGTTGCAATTGTGAAAAACAACTGGAGAAGTGTTTTCTTTATCGAAACCCTTTTTATTTTTTGAGTGATCAGCTTCTCGTTCTAAGCTGTGTGGGTTCGTGTTTGAACCAGGAAGGCTGTATTTGCCTGAATCTTGTAAAGGTGTCAACTGCCTGTACTCAGTTGTGGACAGGTCTGTGGAAACGAGGACCAGATAGTGAAAATCACCAAGCTCGTGGATTTGAGCGTTGGTGGAGTGGACTAGGGGCCTTCTGTTCCCCGAACCACTATACATCCGTGTGTTCATGCTTTTACTTTTTCCGCTGCATATTTAATCGTGCAAAAGCATAGTGAACAGAATTTGTCTAAATTGAAGAGATTGTAATAATTTTGAAAAGACACAATTCACCCCCCTCTTGTGTGTAATCCGTAGATTCAGATCCAACAATTTTTTTATAAAAAAATAATCTCTTTTGATGAATTCATTTGAATGCATCTTTCTGTTGTCTTTGTTATTTTATATGAAACTTACTCTCTATGTTTTTGTTGTTTATAAAATAAATTATTCTTTCTCATAGTTTTATAAATAATATCCTTTAAAATTATTTCAAAATATCAATGGTATTTATTTTTTTACAAAGTGTGTTTATTTCTAAAACTATTAAACAATATTTTTCATCAAAGTTGACATCTTTTGATATATATTATGTTTGATATAGGATATTCATAAAATGATACCATCCACTATCTTTCTCAGGATGGATTATGAATTGATCTCATCTATTGAAGAATGATCCATCACTTCCTTTATCTTTCCTAATCATTTTTAGTGTATAAACAAAATATTTTTTCCCATTTTTTTCCTCTAGAAATACCATATTCATGATTACTTTGATTGAAGGGTGTTAACCTAGATTTCATACATTGATTGACTATACTAAATTATTGAATTAGTCGTATAACCTTTATATATATGGTGTAAATATCATATTCTTTATTATCATGATTTAATGGTATTTACCAAGAAAGTTACTTTATGTCATTGGATAGCCATTTATTTACCATGGGTTTATCATGTTATTTTTATTTATAGAATTGTTAAGGTTTTCTAAATTTATATGAAACCCATTTTATTTCTATAGGTTCTTTATGATGTTTTGAATGAAACCCATTTTCTTTCCATGGGTTCTCTATGATATTATGAATAATTTTTTTCAATTGGCACACGTATGTATCTATAATAATAGGTGGGGTTCTTTATTTCCCTCTAAAGAATTGGTTAAGTTTTCATGTCACATGAGATGATGTAATGTTTCATTAATGAGATGTGGGAATATTTATTCAAAATTTTATTGTGTGAATGAGATACATGAATCTTTTTTTATAATTTTATTGTGTAATGAGATATGAAAAGATCTATTCAAAAAAAATGTGTGAATGAGATATGGGAAGCTTTGTTCACAAATTTTTTATGTGAATGAGATATTGAAATATTTATTCACAAGTTGTTGTGTTAACCTGATATTTGAATATTTGTTCTCAATATTTTTTATACTTATGTATGTTCCATATTTGAAGAATGTTTAATATTTTTATTCTTATTATCATTACTATGTTATTCTCTCAAGAATCATGTTTATTGAATCTCTATTTTGATTCATGTATTATTTTATGTAAAACTTTATTCCATGATTTATGACTTAATATTTATTGGGTATTATTTTCTTTTGTATATATATTATACCCATATGCTAATCTTATGCTCACTTGTGATTTTTTATTATTATCAATTATATTTACCCTTGCTGAGTATCTGAGCTCGCGCCTTTCTCATGTTTCCATTTCCAAAAGTTATGAAGAGAAGTAACATGTAATATTTTTCTATAATTTTATCTTGAGAGGAGAATTTGTGGGAGATATTGAAGACTTGTTATGGATTAAGTCATTTTTTATATATTGGAAAAAATAACCATTATTTAAAAAATTCACGAGTTTTGTTAGTTAATGACTTATCATAATAATATAAATCTATAAAACTAAAATGTATTTGAAATGTGTTCTAATGAAATATTTTCTTTAAGTCATGTAATTTATACAGACACTTTTTTGGGTTGTCATAAGGATTGTTCTAAAAGGTGTAATTAAGTGAAATGATACATGACTCGAAAGGAGTATTTAGTAGTAATGTCAATAGATTTTGATTAATATAACTTAAGTGGTGAAAGTTAATGTTTAATACATTCATTACGATCCCCTATTTTCCATATAGAATTATAAAAGGAAAAATGGATATTATAATAGGATTTTTGGTTCTAAAAAAATTTCCCTAAAAGTTGTAATTTTTTAAGGTTCTATAAATATTATATCTAAAATGGGTGGCTTTCTAAACTATAAGTGTTTTCTAGCCAACTTGATTTAGGAAAATTGATTATGGGGTTCACATTACTCAACATTCACACGGAAATCATGTGTTTATTCTAGAGAATCTTGAGGTTTTTGGATAAGTGATGATTTTATCTGAATAAGGATTGGAAGAAATGAGAGGGGATTGGTCTTATTTCATCAGAAGATAGATCTAATGATTAAGTAGAAAACCCAAAAAAAATATTTTTGGAAGTCCTGGGATTCATATGGAGGGGACCTCAATGATATGGATAATTATGGACAATGGTCATGTTGTAAAATCAATATACTGAGAGAGGGAGTTTGTGGAATCATTGGAATGATCACAAAAATAGAGAAAGGAGGGTAATAACACACTTGATCACAAAAAATAACTTAAATACAAGATTCTTAAAAATTATTTATGAATCATGACATATCCAATTCTATAGGTTTGATTTCATGGTCATTGTACAATAATAAACCTTCATATACAAAGTGGCACAATGGTGTGGGAGTTGGTTCCATGAATAAAAAATATGATAAGCATAAAAACCTTCATAATTAATAACTATAATATAATTAATTATACTACGTAATGTTTTGGTTGATGAGATTATTATAATTAACGAGATTTGTAGAATATATGTTGGTGGTTTCATCCTATAGTTTGTGAAAACTTAAGTAGAAACACTAAAAATTGGTGTCATGTAGTGGGTATTGATTAATAAGGTAAAAATCATGTGAATGATCCATTTTTTATACCTCTATCTATTTTATGGTGTTTTCATGATCAAAAACACTTAATTTTGTATCTAAAAATTTTATTTTAGTGGATGTAGGTTTCATTTATGTTGTTCTATATATTGAACTTAATGAAACAAATGAAGGAATATTTTTGATCTTGATTATATTCTTGATAATTTAATTAAATATTTATATGATCTTGTTAAAGTATTATTGGATGGGGTGGATCCATATAATTAAGATTCAATTGTAAAATTATGTCATGTAATGATGTTGATAAGCCATAGTGATGTTTGGATAGTAGCAAGCAGCACCGGCTAGCTGATGTAAATCCATCGACCATCCAATAGTGATGGATAGAAGCTTCATATGTAGCAAGAGTACACTAGAAAATAGGTGGCGGAGAATTAGCTACCCAGACGAAGTAGGTGGTTCTAGGAATCCTTTAGTAAGTGAATTATCTAACTAGTGCCATCGGGTATCTATTTGGTGGATTTGATCCCACACAGTCAAGGTGCATTAATTTCTTTCATTAAAAGCATTGAATCAACTCAATAAAGCCTTGTCTCGACCCAATGGACCCCTATCTCCTATGAATGATATTAATAGGGACCAAATGAGGTTTGGGTTAATATAAAGAATATCTAAAATTACAATTTACTATGAACAATTCTTCAATTGATCCATGATTTTTCAAAGAGATCTTATCCAAAATCCTCTCTACAGCTAATTTCCAATTCTTCATTATCAAAGGATCTCTTCAACATTTCCTCTCTATCTCTATAATTAATTTGTATCTATCCTTATTGAGTGATAAGGGATCAGAATAATAGTATTTTTTTTAATTAAATATTTCTATTCTTCTCAACTACATTCCATAATATGTTTCTTACAACAATTAGTGAAAATAAAGGGAGACGGGTGTTTTCTATCATCAAAGTTAGGGAGATGGGTTTCTTCCTACTACCTCTAAAATTTAAGAGAGGATGGGTTTCTTGATCACTATTAAAATCAAGGGAGGAATATAAAAACCTCTTAACCTAAGAGGAGGAGATATAGGGGCTCACAATGAGCTATTTCTA
This sequence comes from Viscum album, assembly GCA_963277665.1. Classification (NCBI taxonomy): domain Eukaryota; kingdom Viridiplantae; phylum Streptophyta; class Magnoliopsida; order Santalales; family Viscaceae; genus Viscum; species Viscum album. The sequence goes on along the minus strand of OY728132.1, from coordinate 2,095,282,612 downwards.
AACTCCTTTATCAAATATCTCTCCCATTTTACTTTCCATAATGTATGATCTTTTATCATATATAAACATATCGCATAATTTCTATACACTAATTATTATAATATCAATATGATTACATTCTTAATTATCTTTTATAAATATCATAAAATTTATCATGGTCTTAAAATTGATTTAAATGATTATCATTCACCCACTATTATCATAATCACAATTTAATTATTAATTTTTTCACTAATTAAATATCATCATTTCTTTAAATTTATTTAATATTAATATTTTCATTGTACTTATACTCTTTGATTTTATTATTGTTTTATTTTTTTGATTGTCACTGGTCTTTATTATTTTAATTTAATAAAGGAAATTCACCCCCTGTAACACCCCAATTTTTTTATGAAATATTTCTCTTTAAATAATTTTATTTCTTTGATAGCTTGTTTTACATGCACCAATGAGTTTAGATGAACTACATAACATTATTAAAATATTATATGTATGTTATCACCAATATTTTTTTTCATATAAATAGTAATAATTAAATTAGGAAAAATATATGGTCTACATGTTTATAAAATGAATTCATTAGTTACCAAATTATTAGAATTTAAAACAAAAACTATATGGAAATAAAAGTGTTGTTTATTCTAAAAACAATTATGTGTGTAATGAATTATTATTCTAATAAATTAAATTAATAGTTATTTTGAATAATTTTATTCAAATTTATATTTTATTTACTTTATAAAATGTTTTAAACATTCAAAAAATATTTTTCTAAGCAAAGGTTAATAATAAATCTAATTTTATGCTTAAAATGTTTTTTATTCTAAAAAGTGTTTTCATTTCATTTTGAGCACTTAATTTAAAATTAATTTATTAAATTTATAAGTATTTAATTAGATAAAATTAATTACATATTTATAATCAAGAGGTTATAATTTAGTAAATATGATCCTTTTATTTTTTATAAATATGAATAGTAATTGTGGTAAAATTTATCACCTTGGTAGATAGTAAATCAAGTTAATAAAGATTTAAAAAAAGTGATAAGGCTATAATTATACATAATAATTATAATTGGATGAATTTAATTCATAATTTAACACCTTGGGTTCTAAATTGAGTTGTTTAATGGACACTAGCCCATGAAAATGACTTATATATTATTTAAATCAAAGAAAATTACAAAATGTCAATCTATTTGTTTTTAATATCTCTTATGTGTCCAAATAGGTACCAAAGTAAGATATTAATGAATATAAGTGTCTATTTTTAGTTTAATAATATTAATTTCATTATAAAAAATTAGTTTTAATTTTTAGTAATTATATAATGACCTTAATTGTGTATGCAATACGGATGCGGTATTTCTCCATTTAATAACAAAATATAATAAATGATTAAATAAATATTAAATTTGATATAATTTGAATGATTTAATGTGACCCACAAACTTTATAAACCTATAGTACATATTAGGAAGATTTAAATCATTATATTCAAATTCTCTATATATCTTGATGTATTTAAAGTACAATTAAATGATTAAGTTCAAATTTTAAAATAATGATAGCTTATCAAAATAATATTTTATTAAATTATTTAAAAATCATAAAAAATTAAATAAGACAATTTAGATATGATATAGTCTCCAATATCATAAATTGTCCATTTATGAGCCAATTTTCACCTTATAAGTAAAAATTAATACCCTTTAATATTTAAAAAATTATTACCATAGTCAAAATTAAAATTAGTTAACTAAGGGATAATCAAAATAATAAGGTTTAAAATGATAAAAAAAACTTTTCCAAATTACATTTTTTATGGGATTAAAACTATATTCTACATTATCTTTGAATACCTATCCATTTTGAATCATTTTTCTTGAGAATGAATTTATTGTAATTTAATATATTGAGAAATTTCAAAATTTTCCCTCACCTCAAATATAAAAGGGCACTTACTACCTAAATTATTTACCCAAATTTAAAAATTATAGCTTAAAATCTAAAAATATATCTTCTATACTTTCCAATATACATTATAGATGTTTTTTTCTTCCCAAAAGACCAACCCTAGATCCCTTTAGGGGTGATCTAAAGGATTCATTTTTTAGAAGAGGTAATTGAATTAACTGTTCTATTTAGTTTCTAATATTCTTTACCTCATATAAATCTATGGTATTTATAATAAAATAATAAATTAATTATATGAAATATTATTAAATTTTATTATGATTATGAAAACATCATTATTCACCCTATTTCCCATCAAATGGGAAGTGAAAGGATTGCTCATGCGTACGTACGACTTATCACCTTCATGTAGCGATACAATTCCTTTCTCATCACTATCATTAATGGATGGGAATTATTATAGGTTTAATATTTATATATTATAATTATGAAATAATCACATTTCTTGGATTATAATATAACATCTACCATCTTACCTTCCAAACTATTGCAAAATGATAATGTTATTCATGCATACATGTGGACTACCACCTCCACGAAGCGATATGATTCATTTTTCATTTCCATTTTAATTAGATGGTAATAAGTATAAATTTAATTAATATATATTATATATAATAGGATAATTATTTTTGGATGATGCATTACTATTTACATTTCTCTTTTTCATCCATCAAAAAATGAAAACAGTGTTCATGCGTACGTACGCCTTATCGTCCTCATGAACGATGTAATTCATTTTTCTATTTATAAATTTTATGGATGACTATAAATATGTATATAATGAATATATATTATATTTATATAATGATTAATATTCTGGATATGATGGAACCAAGATAAATGTACAAGTACTAGAACTAATGTACTGAAATACTCATGATAAACGAATCAATTTACACATGAAAATTGAGATTTTAATAAGGAATTATTGATAAAAAGGGGGTTGTGAAATATTATAAAAGGATCATATATGATATTATAAGTAATAAAATAACTTCTTTATAGAATTATAATAAATTTAAATTTATTATAAATGATTTTAAAGTTCTTTTTAAAGAAGGAAAACTCAAGGAAAGGGTTTTATTTCACAATCTCATCAATATTATAGATTGTTTATATTTATATCTCTAGTAGGGAATATTTTTCTTCCATATCCATGTTTTCTAAAAATAATTAATGTTTTTAATATTCTCCTATGATGGTATAAAATCATTTTTACCCATCTCTTACTTTTTACAAAATAGTTTGTAAGGAATATTCTTATCATTTTCCAAATGACGGACTTTGTAACTTTTTCAACAAAAATATGGAAGGAATGATTTTTTGACTTATATAGAATGAAAATATTTTCCAACTATTATGACTAATATTTTATTTAAATGTTCCTTTACAATTTTACAATGTTCTTTTCAAATAAAATTTTTTCCTTTATAATTGTGTTGTTTTTTAAGAAGTGATTTCAAAATGGAAAGTTTATTTTCCTCAAGAATTACTCCAAGTGATCATTCAAAATAATTTTCCATATAAGATGACAAACATTGATATAAATTAATATTTACTGGGTATATGATCAAATGATACCATCCTGATCCTTTATCTAGATGGTTTTTGTTTATGATGACACGATGTTTATGAAACTTTTTTCATTTCCATGAGTTATGCAATGATGAAATGATGAAATGTTTATGAAACCCATTTCTTTTCATGGGTTCTGATATGATGAATGCTTTATGATCTTGTGGAACAAATATGTATTGTTTTCATTATGTGATGTATGGGACCTATATCTCCCTCTAATTCATTGGGTAAAAATTGATATCTCTTGAGATAAATAGGACTGGAACGGGGAATGAACTTAGTTTAGTAAGGGACTTTTTCCACTATGATAGTCTTGGGAGTTAACCTAGACTACTATGATGGTTTGGGGAGTGAACCCATTTCACTATGATAGTATTTTTAAAGATCCTTGACTACTAAGAAAATTATTTTCTATGCTTATGTGTAAGCCAAAAACTTATGTCTTGTGCCAATGTTATGATCTCATGGTTAATGTTATTTAATTCTTGTATGATTCATGTATTATTAACTTCTAATATTTATACCATAACATTATATTATGATTTTTTATATATAGGATATGGTTTTCAAACATTAATATCATGTTCTAATTCCCTTATGATCATATTATGGTTATGTGATAATTAAGATCTCCTTTGTTTACCCTTATTGGGCATTTAACCTCACCCTTTTCTTATGTTTCCTTTCCCTAGGTTATGAAAAAAGGTATCAAGTATGATATGTCTAATAAGGGTACTAGTTATGAAGAAATAAGTGGGAGATTATGTAGATATTTTATGAACTAGTTGTTTATGTTTCCATGTTTCCAAAGATAATATACTTAAACAATAATATTATATATCTAAATGTTATGAAATTAATATTAATTTATTAAGATGTAATATCTATGTATGAAAATTCTGGGTCACTATAACCCCCTCTGTCTATATTACTCGGTCTAATATTTAGTATCAAATCTATCTTTGAACTAATACTTAACCAGTTTTAAAGAACAATTTAATAAGATGGAATATTCATCATATTTTAAAAGTTATCTTGAACGTCATTCTTTGGGATGGGATTCTATCTTTAATGGTTCAAATTACTCTTATTGGAAAAATCACATGCCTAACTTTCCTAGTTTCATAGGTTATCCAATTTATAAAATAGTTATACATGGATACACTCCTATAAAAGAATCAAAATATAACCAGACACCACAATATATTTCATCCTTTGAACTTAATAGAAAATCAATGAATGATCTTCATTATGGTATTGACCAAAATTAATTTAATCACATATGTACTTTCAAAACTACCCATGAAATATGGAAATTATTTGAATACAGACATATTCTAATGAACAAAGTTAAAGATATTATAGTGTATATGTTTAGATAATGCATTAAAATTTTAATATGCATGAAAATGAATATATTTTAAATATTTTTAACCATTTTACTAACATTTTCAAAGGTCTAAAATATTTTGGTGATGATTTTTCTATAGAAACTTTAGTAAAGAAACCCTTTTGGGACTTACCAAGATCTTGGGAACCCAAGGTGATGGGTATACAAGAAGAAAAACACATCAAAATTATACTGATATAAGAAATAATTGTCCCCGACATGACATATAAAATTAACATGAAATTAAAATCCAAATAAATGATAAAGAGGCTAAGGAAATAAAATAATCCAAAAATAAAATTTCCTTTAAAGTTTTTGATGAAGAAGATTCATCCAAAATTGAGTCCAAAGTTTAAAATTTGGTCAATAAGTTGAAAAACTCATAAAGAAGAAGAATAAGTCAACTCACCCTGATAAATATAAAAAAATCATGTTCCAAAAGTGACATGATATGAATGAAAGAAAAATGGTCACATAAAACTAAATTGAAACATTTATAAAAAGAATATGAAAAGGAATAATATAGGAAAGATATCCCTTAAAGTCTTAATGTGGATTACTAGACACGACTATATAAACTCAACTTCCACTACTTCATCATGTGATTCAAGTCATAAATTATACATGGAACATCTAGAGGAAGGTAATGAAGTTTTTTCTCCTATTTCATGTTATTCAACATCTTCCTCTCACTCTTTATCCTCTTATTTCTCTTATATCAACAAAATAAAATTAAAAATTACTATGAAAAACTCATTTCTAAATAAAAATAACTTACAAAGAATTACAATCGAGTTCTTAATGAAAATGTCAATTTTTTATGAAAGTGATCTTCTTTCTAAAGAAAAATAAATTTGGTTCTAAAATTAAAAGATCAACCAAATGTTTATAATTTAAAATCCCAAATTGAATATGTTAATTATAATATTTCTCAATTAACCCAAGGTGAACATAATCAAAATATGATTATGGTTTCTTAACATAATACCAAAGTTAATTTAAATATTTTTTTCAAATTCAAATAATCTTTCTCAAAAAAAACTTTTATAAATGTATGTTCCTAAAAAACATCAATTAATGTCAGAAATTTGGGTATCTTATTTACAAGTGTGATTGAAAAAAAAATCAAGATATATGAGACAAGAATCTATTTAGCTTTCTTCCCCTATTTATTCTAAAAAATATTGTTCTAAATAAGTCTGGGTTTCTAAATCTTTATTATCTAAAATTTTTAGAAATAAATTTACATGGGTACTAAAAGTCACTCCCAATTGATATTTTGTAGGATTAAACCACTGAGCTTCATTTTCATATCATATAGTGGATTATAATCAAATAAATCAATAAAATCTAAATTATTTTGAGGATGGTCCATCAAATATTAAACGTGTTTCATTTATTTTTTCAGTTTTATAATTAGTTGATAAGAACTAACTATGCTATATAAGGGATTCATCTAATAATGATCTATTTCTAATTCCTTTTATTATTTATTCTTAAAATATCAAGTGATTTACTATAATATCTCTTATTCTTAACAAGTACTTTAAATGAATTACTTCTTAGCATGATTTTATAATTTTACTTCTTGAAGTTTCTTTTTAAATGTTTTCATGAATCCTTTATTTAAATTTTTTTATAAGAGGGAGTTTACCTTTTTTTTAATCATTTTATTTATTTTAAATTGGAAATTTTTTATCATTGGAGGCTGTATTTTCCCTCTTGAATCATTTTGAAAATATTTTTTCTTGAAGATTTTGAATGTATTTTTATATCATTCTAATTTATTATAAAAATAGATCTTGATATATATTATTATTGTTTTATATTTACCTCTTCAAATCACTGATATTATAATTAATCTCACTCTCTCTTGTGGTGAATTTTACTTTTCATTATTAATTGTTCTAATTAAAGGGGATCCATATTTAGTAAAGTTCATTTGGATCAACTTGTTTATGGGTAACAAGTTATTATTGATTTCAGATTCACCCTTAGATTATTACTAACCAGTTGAGTTATGGGATGATCAACATGGGGACATGTTTTTTTTCTATTTAATTTTATTTCTTTATTGAACCTCATTTTTATATATTTCTTCTCTCTCTATCCTATATGTTTTCTAATTCCCTAAAAAGGGTATTTTTTGGTTTATTTATTTTATGAAAATTATTAATTTCTCAAAGGAGGATAAAATGTCTAATATATATAGGGTGAGATATTATCACGTGTAATTTTTATTTTACCTTTGGATTATCCTATTAATATAGTCTTATTATTTCTATTCCATTTTTTCTTTTTGAAAATAATAAAGGGGTAGAAATGTTTTTTTGGGGAGAGTTTAAGTTTTGAAAAAATTTATCATGTATTAGGAGGAAAATGTTTATTTTATTTTTAAGGGGGGATTTAATTATGATTTAGTTGTATTATACTTAATTCTTGATCTTATTAAATATCTTGTTTTAAATACCTTGAATTAATTTTAATATGGGTTATAATCTTGATTTAAACTTGACATATCATTTTATGTTAAGTGATTTTGATAATCAAAAAGGAGTATATTATTATAATTCTTTCTCTCTGACTCATGGGGTTTTCATGATAAAAAATACTCAATTTTGTATCTAATTATTTCATTTAAGTGGATAGAAGTTGTATTTATAAAGTTACATGAGTTGAGCATAATAAAACAAATACAGGAATATTATTGATCCTTAGTATCTTGTTGATAATTCAATTTATTCTTTGAAATATCTTGTTAAAGTCTTATTGGATTAGATTAATCCATAGAAGGAATATTTTATGGTTTAGTAATGGCATAGAATAAAGCTGATAGGCCATGGTGGTGTTTGGATAGTAGTACCAGCTAGTCATTGGTGATGAATAGAGGCTTAATATATAGTTAGAGTCTACTAACCATATGATGTAATAGAAATAGCTACTCAGTGGAAGTAAAAATTACCAAGAAAACTTTATCAAGTGCACCAGGTAACTAGTGGAATCGGGAGACTAGATGGTGTCTTCGATCCAGCATAATCAAGGTGCATTAATTGCTTTATTTAAAATAATTGATTAGGATCACTAAAGCCTTGACTTGATACAATGGACCCCAAATATTGGGAAGGAAATAAATAGAGACCAAAGGAGATTTATATTTTAATAATGAAGATATATAAAAACTATTTATTATGAAAGATTCCTTAATCAATCCATAATGTTTTAAAGAGATCTTCTCCAAAATCCTCTCTGTATCCAATTTCCAATTCTCCATACTCAAAGGGTATATTTTATAGTTCATCTATAACTCTCAACTTAATTTTTATTTTTTTCCATATTGAGAGATAAGGTTGCATCATTTTAATGGATTTTCATCAATAAAATATTTCACTTTTTCTCACTTACCTTCTATAATGGGTTTCTTATAACAACCAGTGAAAAACACGGAAGATGGGTGCTTACTACTATTGAATTAAGGGAGGCAGGTTTCCTACTAATACCACTAAAAAATAAATTAGGATGGGTTTCTTGAACACCATTAAAATCAAGTTATAAATATAAAAACCTATCAACTTGATGAGAGGATACATAGGGGATCACACTGAACTATTGTTAAACTCCTTTATCAAATCTATCTCCCCCCTATTTTACATTCAACACTATATAATATTTTATCATCTATAAACATATATCATTATTTTTTTAATTTTATAATGTTATTTCACCCCCCATCCCCCCCCATTTCCATACAACTCATTCCAACACAATGAATGATATATTTTATCAAAATTGTTATTGATTTTGATGTTAGGTGAATAGTTTTTGAAATAATGATACATAATGTTTGGGTCCAGTGTTTAGCATGTGAGTTATCTTGTTGATTAGGGATTTTTTATTTTATATTGGTAATTATCTTCTAGATCTAATCTAAGTCTATTAATAGGTAGGTTATTATTTTATTATCTAAAAACTATTAATAGATGTAGACCACACCCATGCTAAATTTAAAAGATGGATAACACAATTCTAGGGTACATATTTCTTTGTAAGTGTAGAAATCAATTTTTTTGGCTATTTCAGGATCTATGTTAATAACTATCAGAAGATAGGTATAGTATCAAAAGGTTCTATATGATATAAAAGGATCCGGGAAAGATAGGAATAAATACTGGAATGTAGTGGGAGAAAAATATCATGCATGTATTGGTTGTATTGAAGAATGATTTTAGTGTTAGTTCATCACCCAATGATATCGAAATATCTAAAATATAGATTTATATATGGAGTTTATTTCTGATGGTATCACTTGGTCTCAATGTATTAAATATCTCAAAAAAGTTTTAAAATCTTGGTTGAAAAGTGTTCAGAAGTAAATGTTATGAAAGGAGTGAAACCAAGGACATAATACATGACATAAATAATTGGTGGAATTTTAATGCATTTCATATGGATCTTATGACTATTTTATTTGTAAGGTTTTATATTGATTTAATCAAATGTTTTTTTTAAACAATATGGTAGATCATGGTCTGGAGGACCATGGAGAAATTTTCCTCAAGGGATGCCTGAATGATAAAAAGTAACATGGACGAGAAAAATGTGGGTACTACAAGAGTAAATGGTAGTTTGTTTGTGGTAATTTGGTTAAAGTGTGAGAATATTATACAAGTGAGATACTGTTGTTCTAAACCCTATGAAAAAAAAATCAAGTGGGGTATTTTTGGGTTCTTGTGTGAGAACTATTTTTTGGTCAAGTATTAAATTTTTTCAAAATTTATGTATCCATAAGATATACTTGGGATAACCAAGAGGAGAAAAATCCACATTTACCATAGGTTTTTAGTTCAGGTTAATGTGATTAGTTCATTGTAAGTTATATTATAATAGTTTAATGGAAGTTATTTAATGAAATCTTTACTGGGTAGCTCAGTGGAAGATAGTTGAGTAGTGCAGTTTAGTAGAAGTTTGTTGAATGGGTGATGAATGGAACTAAAATTGTATATTAGCGTGAAAACCATGACTAGGTGTGGTAATGAAGAATATAATTGTTTTATGCTTACACCTAGAGGTAATGTTATTGTTTCATAACTAAAATGGATGAAATCATAAGGGAAGTTCCATATATAACACAAGTTCTGGAGGATGTGGTGAATGTGAAAAAGTTATGAAAACACAACACTCGTTGATGGTGATATGTGAAATTCTTTCATCATGGATTTTCAGAAAAATAAGTGACACATAAAAATAATCAGTGTGGAATATAGGATTAATATACAATATTCACTAGATTTTGGTAGTCAAGGTAGTGGATTCTACATGGAAATGAAGTTTTCCAAATCCAATAATGGGTTCATTGAAAATTTTAGAAAAAGGGAAACTAGATGACTAGTTGGGACCCACTATAAAGGTTATATTGGTCCACATGTGCAAGGTGACTAACACTAAAGGTTGATATAGGCTAAAATAGACTAAAAGGATATAATTGGGTCTCATTTAGATGTGTGCTGATGTCAATCTATAACACACAAGTGTCTAAGGCCTTTAGGTTATGGGTGAAAGTTCATAGCTGGAAGGGAAGAGGACCAGAAGGATTGTTATCGAAAGATTAAACTATCGAATGCATTATTAAATTTTCTTCTAATATACTAGGAAGGGTTCCAAAACATGGTTCCCTTTTAACTTGGATAAATTTTTCCTTGAATGGAGATGTATTTTTCCTTCCATGGATGTAAGACACAATGTTGGAATAACATAATTTCATGAATTGTATATTGTTATTTTATTTACATTTTGTTTTTCACATTATTGTTAGCTTTTTTGATTGTTTCAAAATGAAATACATGTGGTTAATGAAACCTGAAGTAGGAGTGAATTTCAATGTAGTGGTTAGGGAGCTTTATACTTTCCAATTTCAAATTTTGATATGTAGGTTATGTTTTGATTGGAAGGTGTAACTTTCAGTGATCAATGTTCCACTCAATCCCAAAAAATGGGCACATTTAATTCAAATATATGATAATAATTCTATATAAAAATTTTAAAAGTTATATATCCATTAAATAATAAATTTACATGGTGTACTCATTTCTATCATATGGGATAGGGACCCTATATTTACATCAAGGTTTTGGTAGTTATTAAAACAAGCCTTAATAACCTAGTAAACCATGAGCATGATATACCACCTACACATCTATGAGAGTTCAGAACATATAATTAAAACTTTATAGGATATTATTAGAGAATTTGGGGTAGCTATATCCATCTATAAATGATTCATGTATCTCTATTTGAAGTATTTTATGGTCATTTGTGTCGATCTCCAATTTGTTGGGTGAAGGTCCGGGAGACTTTTTCTTATTAGACCAAGTCTTATGTAGGAAACTATTAAAAAGATTAAATTGATTAATAAAAGTATGGAAATGACCCAAAGTTATCAAAATATTATTTAAATCACCATCGATGTCCACTATATTTTATGTTGATAGATTATGTATTCTTGTGAGTATCTCCAAGGTTGGGGCACTGTTACCTTAGAAAGAAAAGAAATTTATCACTTTAGTAAGTTGATCCATTAAAAATTATTTAGTGTATTAGTGAATTAACTTATTGTATAGTATTATATATTATATTCACATTAGTTCAAGAAATTTTTTAGATTTCCAGTAGATAAGAACAAACCCAGCCTCACTTATGTGATTAGTTAGGTTCATGTGTCTCTTAACCAGATAAAATATTTATTCACACCCTAATTCGCATCTTGGAAAGGCAAGAAAATATCTTGAGTGGAATATTAATTTATTTTTTACTATTGTTATGGTATTATGTTTGGGTTTGTGAAGATACTTGGGGTAGAATAATTTAATGCTAGATTCATGGCCTGAGCTTTTTTGAGACACCTCCAACCTCCAACTTTCTGAGGATAGAAATCCTAATGGTGGTGAGAATTTAACACCATCCATTTTAGTTATTTATATGATTTTTAATGTATTTTAAATTTATTAAGAGTTTAAGGTTGGTTTTTAGAAGTTTTAGAGAGTTTTATAAGTTTTTTTAGGGTTTTGGGGGAGCACAATTTGGGTATACTATGAACAATTTCTAGTTAAACCATGCATATATAAAAGGGGGCTTCTATGAAGGTGTGTGATAAACCAAATATTTCATATGCCTTATGTCAAGATTTATTACATAAAGTTACACATAATAAAAACCTATAATATTTATAGGACTATTTTATTTGGGAAATTTGTTACATAGAATATTAACTTGAAGTAGGGATAAAAATACATTATTTAAACTTCATAACAAGCCCTTAAAAATCCATTGATCTTCTAATATTACATGGGATAATATAGGAATATACATAAGAAAGGGGAAAGCTATAAATCCTAGGAAGGGAATAATCAAAGTATAAAATGATGAAAGTAATAATTTTGAGTAAAAAGGAATATCAAGGTGACTTTAAAGGGTGAGAATCGTAAGTATAAACATCAAATCATGACATAATATGATAGCATCAAGGAAACATAGTAATGTGGAAACAACATAAAACATGACATCATAAGAATAAGTTAAGGATAACTACCATTTCATCATAAAATAGTGTGATTAGGATAAATTACCATGCACCATACATGGTGTCTCTTGAGATAAAAATATTACCAAATGCATTGGACTACTATATAATTTTGGTCCCACCCATCACATTTTTATCATGTACGTGCATTTTTTCCCACATGGATCATAAAACATAATAATATATTTCATTAAATTTAATAAAAATATTAAGGATTGAGGATTACATACATGTAAGACCCAATAAATTAAGGACAGTTACATCTAGGTGAATACCCTTGAGTGGAAATCGGGATGGTTATTCACAAAACAAAAGTTTGTCATGGAAAATAACTGGATAATTTTGACAACATAACGAATGTACATAAAGGTTCTTGGAAGGATTTAATGAGATTGAAAATGGTATCATATTACTTGGGAATCATGATTATAGTAAAGGTATGTGTGAATAAATTTTCCAACATGAAAAATTAGAAATCAAAAGGCATATTATAAAGAAAGTACTTGAATTAAGAAGAGTAGGAGAATCCATTGCCTTCATAGGGCACTTCTAAAAGCATGGTAGGATCTTATTAAGATATTAGGAACTCATTTGGATAGATTTATATATTAATAGGAATAGTAAATTCTTGCTCAATTTATTTGGAGTGAAGAGGAGTGGGATATTGGGTGGGTATTTATAGAAAAAGATAGGGGAATTCTTTATTAATTTCTAATTATAGGTTTTAGACTCTATATAATAAAATTGTCAAAAACACAAAACATACCATGGTTTTTTACAATGTTTTCTACCAAATAGAAGTGGTTTTATATATTTTATATTTTCAAGATCCAAACATATTAAAATAATAACATTGGTGTTGTGTAAGTGAGTATTGTTCATAAAAAAATTGATTTTAAAACCTTAAAATATAATATAGATTTTGGAGGATTTATCAAATGTTTATAAAATTAATCAAATAACATAAAAAATTATTTTAAATGGTAAATATATTTTTGGTCATGTATTACATTTATATAATTAATTATATTACTTTTTTGCTCTTATGATGTCATAATACATGCCATATATTTATACCGTATTTAATTTTTACACAAAATATTGATTATCTTGGAAAATTATAAAAAAATTACCATTGTTTAATTTCAATATGATAATTTCAAAAATAATATTTATCTTACCAAAATAAATTTCCAAAAATGAGAACTTCCACCTTTAAATAAAAATGTGCATTTATTGAAAAATACAGGTTTTTTGACAATAACAATTTTCTATCTATTATCAAGATTACATTTAACTTCATTAAATAATATTATAATTTATATATAAATAAATATTTTTAATAATAATATTATATGAAAATAAAAAAATTTTAAAATTTATTTAATTTAACAAAAAGGGTGTCCTAATTGAAACTATGTATGTTCCAAAAATACAATTTTGGTTTCTTCATATCAAAATATATTTTCCATAAAGTTATATATACTAATATATATAAGTTAATAATTAAAATGGATAAATATAATAATTATTTTATTATAAATAAATAATAAAAAATCATACTACTAGGGTATAGATACATAACCTCTTATTACACCAGTGTACGACCTAATGGTAAGGTGTGTGATGGTGGTACTTTCTTGGGATGGTTCAGTGAACATAGTTTTGGGGGTGATCTAGATAAGCTTGAAATAATCTTGTAAATAGTTTTACTCAAGCTTTAATTGTTGAATATTATATTAGGATTGGTCAAGTTAAAATCCTAGTGATTCCATATCACTCATAATATCTGATAAATGAGATTCATAGGGTAATATCCTACTGGTCGAGGTCACTTATTCTTTCATCTATATCAATTAGACTATTTAATAACCCTTAATTTATTCTAAACTTAATGGTTACTATAAAATGGATATATTTTCAATTTTTATGATGATTAAAAATCATTTAAATCCAATAGGTTATATTTTTTAATGGTCTAAAATAACCAAAGTAGTGTATGTATTTTCTATAACTACATTACTTAATAATAAATTTATTTATTCAAAAGGGAATTTCATTTATAAAACATTGGGATGTTACATTCTTACCCCATTTAGAAATTTTTACATTGAAATTTCATTTTTTATGTTAGAAAAAAATAGGTTAATTCTATTTCATCTCCTCCTCTTGTTCCTAAGTTTCCTCCTCAAACTTGTAGTTATTCTACAACACTTTGACCAGGTGAGTTGACTTGTTTCATAGAAATTTGTCTCTATAATATAATAAATTCACTGGTTTCTACATGTATAAAAAATCATTCTCCTAGGGTACCAACTCTAGATTTAGTATATGTGATGGATCTGTTATTTACTTTTTTAAGAGGGATATATGGAAAACATCGTGTACATAAGATAGGTTAACAGAGAGTTCTAGTCGATAGGCCAAAACTTTGATGAGATCAATAATATCAAAGGGGTCTATGTGTCTTAGAGTAAGTTTTCCCTTATTCAAAAACCTCGTGAATTTATTCCATGGTTATATATTAAGGAACACCTTATCTCTGACCTCAAAATCTATGTCTCATTAAAAAGATTCAACATAGATTTTTAGTTGAATTTGTGAAGATTTCATATGATGCTGAATGGTATAAACCTTATCTATCATCTCTTGGATAATATCATGTCACATAAAATTCCACTTTCAACTTCATCCTAGCATGTTGGAGTCTGAAACCTCTTCCCATACAGAGAAGCATAAATTTCTATTTGAATGAAAAAAAAGGAAACTATTATTAAATGAGAACTCAACTGAGGGAATTTACTATCCCAATATCCTTGAAAATCCATTGAATGTGATCTCATCATATCCTCTATTGTTTAAATAGTTATTTAAAAATGATCATTAATATGAGGGTGATGAGAATTACTGAAACTCAACTCTATATCCAGTGATTTATAAAGGATTCTCCAAAATATTGAGGTAAACCTTGAATCTAGATCAGATATAATGGAGAGTGTTACTTCATGTAGTATTACCACTTAACTTATGTATATCTTAGTGATTTTTTTGAGAGATAAATATTCCTTGATAGTAATGAAATGCACTAACTTTGTAGGGTGGTCGACTAGAACACAAATGGTGTTATTACCTTAATATGTCTTGGGGAGTCCTGTGATGAAATACATGGTTATGTTTTCTCATTTCTACAATGGTATGGGAAATTGTTTCATCATACCCTTATAATTTAATAATTCAACCATAACTTGTTTGTATATCAAGCATCGTGATACAAATTCTAAAATCTCTATCTTCATGTTATCCCACCATAAATTTTTCTTTAGATATATATATATATATCTTAGTGTTTCTTGGATGAATAAAGAAGCATAATCTATGTGCATCATCAAAAAGTTACCTCTTTAGATATAATTTTTATGGGACACATATCTGAGTTCCAAACCATATGAATCCATCTTTAGCAAAGTTGAACTCCAGAATATTTACTACCTTTCAATATATCTCCTTATCATTTTTTTGGGCCTCCTTGATCCTCTTAGAAATTGATGGTTGAGAATTTATTTCATCAATGTAAGATGAAGTACCTTTTATTATTATCATGTCCATTATTTTTATTTCCAAGAAGATTGGATCCCTTTTAATCCTCATCATGGATAGGGTTGTGGGATCGTTTCTACTTTGGGCATTTACCACTTCATTCGCCTTTTGAGGATGGTAATGGATTGAATAATCATAATCCTTGATCATATATAAACACCTTAATTAGTAAATATTTATATAATTTTATGTAAATATATAATTGAGGACTATATAATATATATATATAAGTCTCATTTCTCCCCATAGAGATAATGTCACCAATTCATCAATGTGAAGATCACTGCATCTAATTCTATATCATGTATTGGGTTGTTATTATCATGGATCTTTAAATGGTAGGAGGTATAGTATATCACTTTTTTATTTTTCATGAGTAATCAATATAATATATTCTTGGATACATCATTTTAGATCACAAATCCTTCCACACTGGTGGGTAATTTTATTACAAGGGATGTGATTAACCTCTTCTTTAACTCTTTAAATTTATCCATATATTAATCAATACAAACAAAATTCACTCTTGTCTAGGTTATCTTGGTTAATGGTATTGAAAATCATGATAAGTTTCTCATAAATCAATGATAGTATCCAATTAATCTAAAGAAACTATAGATATCCATCACAGATATTGGTATGGGATAACCTTCATTTGCCTCTATTTTTAAAGGATTCATAGATATCCCTTGGATGATGATAAAATACCCATATAATTTTAATTTATCCATATAAAACAAGAATTTACTATACTTAACATATAACTTTTCCTTTTACAAGGCCTTCATTACAGTATTCAAATGATCATCATGATCCTCCTTTCTTTTGGAGTAGAAAATAATATGATCTATAAATACTACCAAATTTTTTTTGAGGTGATCCAAAAAATACTACATTCATTAAGTCCATGAATATAGATGAAGTATTAGTGAGTCTAAATAGCATCAATTTGAACTCATAGTTCCCATACCTTGTATTAAAATCAATCTTAGGGATATCCTCCTTATTCACTTTTACTTGATAATATCCCAACTAAAGATCCACCTTAGAGAAGTATTGGACTCTATATAGTTGATTGGGCCATTCATCAATCTGTGGTAGAGGATGCTTGTTATTTATCATGATATTGATGATCTCATGATAATAAATTAAGAGGGGAATTGACTCATCATTCTTCTTAATTAAGAGGACCGGTGCACCCCATGATGAATAACATGGGCATATAAACCCTTTATCTAAATTTTATTATAGTTGCTTCTTCAACTCTTTAAGTTTTATAGTGTCCATTATATATAGAGTCTTAGATATTAAAAAATATTTGGATATAATTTTGATTTAGAGATCAACCACACGGTTAGGAGGAAGACCAAGAAATTATTTGGGAAACACATCATCATATTCTATTATAATGGGCATTTCATCAAAGATCAACTTTTCCTAAGTATCAATAATTTGAGCTAGATTTTCTTTATCATACTGAAATAATATACATTATTTAGATAATATTTCCAAAGTATATTCATCCTCAACCTTACAATTGTATAAAATTAGGGGTGATTCTTGATACGGAGGGTAATTTATGTCTCTCGGCAATTAATGTTGGATCTATACAAGTAAATTCAATACATACCTAGAATTTCATCGAATTCTGCTAAAGGTAGTATCGTAATGTTTTTTGGGTAGTTTATCCTAAAAATATGGATAGGGTAAAAGATATATACATGGAATGAAATAATTTACCCATTTTTCATTTTCATAGATAACTCCACTTCTATGTTTTGAGGTGGTGTTTGAATATTTTTACTAAACTTTCATGATATGAAAGAATGCATAGAACCATAGATGATAAATCTAACTTTCACTATTTGATTTTAGTTTTGATTATTTTCTTTATCTAAAATAGACTTAGGGATGAAAATTTTCAAACAATTAAACATTGAAGGTGTAACTCATTAATGAAATATATCCTTCAACCTAGGAATTTATATGTTTCAATATAAGTTCTCTGTGGTCTACTTACTAACATTAAAATTTTATAGGTATTTTTATTTCCTTCATAATGGTCTATAAAGAGCTTGTGTATTTACCAAATCATATCCTTTGAGAAAATAAAACCATGTGTTCATCAAGGCCTCTTTATCATGCACTATTTGACGATCAAGTTAATACCCAATGTTCCCTTTTTAGGGTTATTAGCCCTAGGTATAATTATGCTAGAGCCACATCCACTTGTAGTATTAAGACATGGATTTTTTTCTTAGAAACCAATTACTCTATACTTTATCAAAATTTAGGGATTTTTTCTTATGTTTAGCCTTATCCCTAATCCCTTCACTAAGTTTTTCTATTCCTAAACCCCAAAATAACTATACCTTGTTCTGATACCAACTATGAAAACCCATATCTTTTATACAAGTTATTTCATGATTTATTACATAAATATACACATAATACAATACCAAAAGATCAATAGGACTATAGAATTTGGGAAATTATATATATATATATATATATATATCACATTAAAATGAAATAAGAATACAAGTACAATATTTAATACTCCATAACATGCCCTTCAAATCCATTTATCTACTAATACTGGACGGCATAACTTGGGGACATACAAAAGAAAGGGGTGAGCTGTAAATCCTAGTAAGGAAATAATCAAAGAATAACAAGATAAAAGTAATACTTTTTATTCAAAAGTAATATCAAGGTGACATAAAAGGGTGAGAATCATAAACATAGACATAGAATCATGATATAGATGATAGCATCAAGGAAATATAGGAATGTGGAAACAACATAAAACACGGCATCATAAGTATAAGTCAAGGAAAAACACTAAGATATCATAACATAGTTTGATTAGGATAACTACCCATGAACCATACATAGTATCTTAAGAGATAAAAATATTACCCAATTTATTGGATGGTTAAATATTTTTGAGCCCACCTGTCACATTCATATCATATACATGAATTTATTTCCCACATACCCATACAACATAAGAATTCCTATCATCACTTTAATCACATGATTAAGGAGTGTGTGTTAAATAAATGGAAGTCACAAATAAATGATGGATTTTTATATCAACGTGAATATCCTAGAGTGGAAATGGTGATGGGTATTCATAATATAAAAGTTTTGCATGGAAAATTGTGAGATAATTTCAGCAGCATAATGGGAGTACATAGGTTCATGTAAGGGTTTAATGAGAGTGAAATGTTGTCTATAATTACATGGGAATAATTAGTTTATTAAAGGGATGTGTAAAAATATACTCCAACATAAACAATTATAAATAAAACAGCATACTAAAAACAAAGTTCTTGAATAAAGATGAAGAATATAATCCTTTACCTTGAGAAGGAACTTCAAAAAGATTGGAATAAGATTATTAAGAGATTGGGAACACCTTGAGAGAGATTTAAAGAGGGATAGGGAGAATAAATTTTTTCTTAATGGTTTTTTATTTAAGAGTATTGTGATTTTGGGTGGGTATTTATAGCAAAAGAGAGGGGAATTATTTATTAATTTCTAAACTTAGGTTTTGGACTCCCTATAATAAAATAGTCAAAACCAAAAACCTTCCCATGGTTTCTGAAAAATAGGAATGGATTAAAATATTTAATAAGTACAATAACTAAACATTTTAAAATAAAATCATTGGTGATATTGAAGTGGGTTATGTTCATAAAAAATTGATATTAAAACTATAAAATATAATATAGGTTTTGTAGGATTCATTAATGGTTTATAAAATTAATCAAACAACTTCAAAAATACATTATTTGAAATTGAAACTATATTTTTGGTCATGGATTCCATTTACATTATTTATTAAATCACATTTGGTCTATTGTTATGTCAAAATACATGTCGTATATTTATACCATATTTAATTTTTACCCAAAAATTCAACTATCTTGGAAAATTATGAAATATTCACAATTGGATAATTTTAATGTTTTTATTTAAAAAATAATATTTATCTTACCATAATAATTTTCTAAATATGATAATTTCCACCTTTAAATAAAAATCCACATTTATTGAAAAATAATGGTCTTTACGACAACAATAATTTTCTAACCCATATAAAGATTACAATGTACTTAAATAAATTATATTATCATTTATATATATAATATTATTTAATAATATTATTATATGAAAATAATATTTATTTCCAAATTCTTGAATTTATCAAAAAAAGTGATTTAATTGAAACTATATATTTTCCAAAAATAAAATTTTGGTTTCTTCGTATCAAAATCTAATTTCCATAAAATCATCTTTAATCATATATAAATATTAATAATTAAAATAGATAAATATAATAATTATTTTATTATAAAGAAAACATAAAAAACCATACTAATAGGGCCAAGATACATAACCCCTTATTACACTAGTGTGCACCCTAAGGGTAAGGTGTGTGATGGTGGTACTTTATTGGGGTGGTTCGAAAAACATAGTTTAGATGATGATCTTGATAAGCTTGAAATTATCTCATAAATAATTTCACTCAATCTTTAGTTTTTGAATCTCAGTGTGGTCTTGGTCAAGGGAAAATATCAATGATTCCATCTCCCTTAGAAACATTGATAAATAGGATTCATAGGGTGTGATCCTACTAGTTGAGGACATCACTTCTTCTCACTATGCCAATTAGAATTTATCATAAATCTTATTATATACTAATATTAATGGTCACTTTACAACAACTATATTATCAATGGTAATGATTATTAACATTCATTTAAATCCAATGGGCTATATTTTTTAATGGTCTAAAATAAAAAAAAGTATTTCATGTATTTTATATAACTACATTACTTAATAAGGCATTTATTTATTCAAAATATAATTTCACTTATAAAATTTGGGTTTGTTACAAGGCGCATGTGTAACGATCCATGTTTTTATAGACTGGAATTTTGAGAAGAAATTTGAATATTTTCTTTCAGATACTTATAAGGTGTAAAATGTTTGTTTCCCATATCTAATCATCTTAGATAATTTTTCTAACCACTCTGTTGGTCCTAAAATGGTTTTTTTACCCTAGGACAGAAGTTTGGTAGAATTCCAAGCTGTTTGAATTTTAGTGGAATAATTAATATTAAACATTTAATTAATTGAATATTAATTTATTCACATAGGTTCTTTAAGCCTTATATTTTGAATAGAGTGTCATATTGATATTTTTTTCCTATTTTGATTCTATAATGGGGAGTTTTTCCTGTGTAGGGTATAAACTCATGTCGAGATCTGGGGTCGGCCCATGCCCCTTTTTCTTTTCTTTTCTTTTCTTTTCTTTTCTTTTCTTTTTCTTTTCTTTTTATTGTTTTATTTTCCTTTTTTCCTTTCTTCCTTATCATTTGGATTCTCATGCACTCCCCCTATGGCTACCCCTTTTCACAACTAAGATAGAAAATGGGAGAGGTGGAGAAAGAGAAAAAGGGGATAGGAATAAGGGTACCTCTGTGGAGCTCAAAATGCGCCAGATCGCCATGCGATAGCTGTGGAGCATAGAAACAGGTAAATCTTTGATGAATCCTCCCAAAGGTAGTATGTTTTTAAGTTTGACTATAAATCCACATATATGTTTCATTTACAAGTTTTAATCCACTATTCTTCTTGATGTGTACCCCTAGTGTTTTGATCTATAGCCTTTGCTGAGAAAATGGGGGTTTTGAGGCGATTTGGAGCTTCTGTTTGGGAAAACCATGTATACGGCATGTGGTTTAGAGAACACACGTCATGTGTTATTCTTGTTCATGGAAGATGATCATTTGAAATTACACACCAATTTTGGGGTATACACTCTATGTATTAGTAATCGGTCATGTAACTGATTACCCTTCTAGATAGCCTAAGTAGAGGTACATGGCCATGTGGATTTCATGGAAAAATATTGTGTGGGTTCACACTATGTATATGTATACAAACACTTGATATACATGGCTAGGAAATGTGAGGTATATGGGAAGGTACCCCATGTAAGTTACCCATTGTTTATAGAACCAACATGCTCTATACTTGGGCTTTTACATGCCAAGTGTGGCTAGTGTACACACCAATGTGTGGATATGGGAGAACACGCCATATACTAGGTATACATGTTGTGTACTACCCCCTTAGCTACACTTTGAGGTTTTTTCATATCTTTTCACCCAAAATTCATAATTAGACCCATGAGTGGTCCATTATGGGTATTTTTCTTCATATATCATGATAGTGAAACCCATGAGGTGATCTGAGGACTCATAATAGGAGTTATGAATTTTTCTTTAAGAGAGAGGTTCTTCCTCTGGTAATAGAATTCGATTGTATCCTAAGAGTGAAACCCAATGATCTGAGATGGGTGATGGGCCATCTCTCATGGCCAATACTTTTAGTTTCTTTTGAGGGATACTCCCTTGAAAGATGTTCCCTTTTGGTCTAGGAGGTCATGTGGTTAGTTGTTTCTGAGGATCCCAAATAGGATTACTTTACTTATGTTTTGACCAAGATGATCCCTTATAGAATGCCTCTATCTTATTATTATTTACTGAGGATCACCTGAGGGGTGTCTTTTCTTACAAGATGGTCTAAGTAATCCCTTGTAGGATCCCTTTATCTATATACCATTCTGAGGATCCCTTGCGGGATACCAATGATTCTTATTCCATTATTGAGGTTCTTGTGTAGGATGTCCCTTATTATGTATTGTTTCAAGGATCCCATGTAGGATGCCTCTATTTTCTTACCGCTGAGGATATCATGTAGGATTCCTTCTTTTACCTTCACTATTGGGGATAAAAAGTAGTATTCCATCAATTATGTGTTTACCTTGAGAATCCCAAGTATGATGCCTATCCTATATTTTAACTTGAGGTACCTAAGGGTTGCCCTACTGTTTGACTAACCTTGAGCTAGTACATTGGGTTTGGGTGGAGATGGTATCATGTGTCACCTTAGAACTCGTACCAAACTTTTAATCCCATGGTGTTGTGTTGGTATTGGTGAGTTAGGCATTTGGACACCCTCTCTCTTTTATTTTTAATTACACATGATTACTGTCGTTGCAGTAATGATTACCAAAGGTGCTTCATGGTTGGTGGTTATTGATCCTAATGTGATGTGTATTCTTTACCTTTGGGATTCTTGGAAATTATTACTAGGATCTGTCTTATTTTTTATTGGGATTCCAATATATTTTTACTGGGGTCTAGATTCTAATGCATGTTATTGTTTTATTATATGTATACCAAGAGGAACAACATGGGATCAGGTTTTTGAGCCTGTATATTTGATTATTATATTATTGGGGTTTCCAGAGGTGTTTTCTGGGATCCAGCTATTGATCCTAGGATTATGAAATGTGGAAATTACATCCCTAATAATGATACTCATGGATGATTATGCTCTCCTAAGTGATGAGGATGGTTCTTCTCTCCTCTGTTTGACATGTTGTGAGGAATATTATGCTTTACTCAATCTAATTATACTCGTGGATGATTACACTCTCAAAAATGATATGAATTATTATAATCTCCCTGATTACATATCTCTAGGGGTGGTCATGGAATCTCACTGGTGAGCTCTCCATGAAGATCGCCTAAAGGTCAAACCCTTAGGGTTCATCTGAGTCTCAATGTCATGAACGCTTATGGACAAGGACTTAGGTCTCAGAAATTGGACTGGATTCACATGTTTTTCGTCTTAGTGATCATTTACAGGATGTTCGAATGTACTTCCTTGAAATATTTCTTTATAGTGATTGGAGGTGAGTACTGGTGAGCCTAGGGTTATGATGAGTATCCCTCTATGGTGATGTATCTTTCTCAGAAACATTTTTAGTGTTGTCTTAAGTAGGTATATGTTGATTGGGATTATAGACCCAAAGATCAACTTAATTATGCACAACTAGAGTGGTACGACATCCAACTCAATTCCCTTTCACAGGATGTCTGGTCGATCGGGATTACAGACCCAAGGATTGAATACTAATGTTTGTGTGTTATTTATTCACCTTAATCAAGTATATTCCTATTTATGTACATATGTATAAGTATGATACTATACATATATACACATAGAAATATAAATATACTTGATAGAACCTTGACCAATTGACTAGGATCATGGACCTAGGGTTCAACTATGGTTTCACATTATATTCTTTATTTACCTTTTTAACTATGTCTCGGTTAGGCTAATCATATTTCATGATCATGCACTTATGGAACCATATTATTGGTTCATTGTTGGGGTGTCCTAATATGATTGTTATTCACCCCAGTACATACACCTCGGTGCATGTGTGGACCTTATGTATGATTTTTAGATTAAGTAAAGATACATGTTGGTTAGGGATAAGGCCCAGTGTTTCATGGTCGAGTGGATATACTCATGTGGATTTCTTATGTTCAGATTGATGTAGTTTGACAGTCTCTGGAGAGTGGGTATGTGGTCTATCTTAGAGTGAGTAGTATAGCCTTGAATTTTTTTTTATAATCTTGTATATCTAGTCAGACCCATGGGTGTCTAGTTTTTTATGTATTACATAGTTTTTTGGGCTTTTATATCATTTCATTTTTTATTACATCATATTCTATTTCTGTTTATTTATTACTCCCATACTCTTTTTATTTATTGTTGTGTATGATACTTATCAATTTATATTTTTTTCTTACTCTGATATGAAACCATAGTGTCCCCACTGCCACACCCTAAACCCTCTCTATTATTCATCAGCCTCTAGTGTATGGGGAGGTGCGCTTGAGGCCTCATGATAAACTGGCTTGGAGAACCAATTTAGTGGAATCTAAGTCAGAAAATTACAAAGTTGAATCAAATCTATTTATTTTATTATTATATTAATATTTGGTATATGGTATATATGAGTATTAGGAATGTGTCAGAACCTATGATGGATATCGGGATAATGTGTCGAGGACACTTGTTCTAGTAGGAAGTCCCGGTTTTTAGGGATATGGGATTGTTGTTCTGATCTATGATGTTACAGTGGTTTATAATTTTTTCTTTAATTTATGCACATGTTGTGTGGATTTTATGATTTATTATGGATTTATAGCTCTTGGACTATTAAAAAGATTCTATAGATGGATTTTGACTCTTAGACAGAAAAGGAAAGAGGCATCTCAGGCATCATATTTGGCACATAGGATTCACAACATATAGGCCTGCTAGTGTGTGATTTTACTGAAAATAGATACCAATTATTTAAAGTTTCAATAAAAACCTAAATGGTATTTTTCCCATATAGATTTTTGGTGTAATTATACTCAATTGATCCTACTTCCATATATATATTTCCTTCAATGTTAGGTAATGTGGATCTACATTGAGGCATTATTTTAAGAGTTTGATGACTCAATCCTTATGAACTATAGGTGCAGTGACCCTAGTAGATCGATAGGGAACATGATTCCCATGTTTTATACCCCATGTAGGGTTTTTTTCTCAACTTCAGTTATTTAAAGTGTTGGAAACAATCTATATTGTGTTTTCCTACATAGATTGGAATGACATTTCACTTAACTAACCTCATTATGGTTATCTAATCAGATCAATGAGTACGATTATGATAGGTACCCAGATGTTACTTTTGAACTTGACCTTGAGGGGGTATTACTGTATACTAATTCCCTATGAGTGTTAGTTTAGAATCTCTCTTCCTTTTTGGTACTGTGACCTCTAGGGAGTAATTCCTTATATGGATGCTCGATGAGGTTTAGTTCCCTTGTAGGCCTTGTTTACAGTTTATACCATCATATGTCATTGTTATCCTAACCTCCCTTAGAGAGGTTTAATATTTTGGGTTAGGTGGTTTGACCTTATGACCTAGTTGTGAGTCTTGATTAGTAGGGCTAGGTGGGAGACCTAGAGGCCCTTAGTTTTTACTCGAACCCTTGTAGGTCGACATTCTTTTTGTTCGATGGAAACCTGCATAAGAGGTTGGCTCGAGTTTATGGATTCATTTTTAGGTAGTGATCTTGGTTATATGCTCATTTTGGGATCAAGTCATGGTAGGTACATAAGTTTTTCAATATAGGCATGATGATGCCTTCAGCTTTGACAAGCACCTAGGGTGATCTGGTATCAATACTGGCTTCGATGGACATGAATATTTAGTTCCCTATCTCAATTGACCAGTGTTTCCACTATTTATAATATAGTTAGAACATGTGTAGATTATCGTTATTGGAATGAATTTGGGTTATGGGATATTGTGAGAATACAATTCTGGCACAGGTGAGGTTCTCGATTTTGAAGAGGAGTTCCAAGGGTTCTTATGGCTTGTTTAGCCTGA
Source organism: Viscum album (assembly GCA_963277665.1). NCBI lineage: Eukaryota > Viridiplantae > Streptophyta > Magnoliopsida > Santalales > Viscaceae > Viscum > Viscum album. The sequence continues at coordinate 2,095,256,162 of OY728132.1, read as the reverse complement.
TGTTCCATGTAGCACGGTCAACTTAGCATTGTGTTGTATGACTTAATGTAGTGTGATTGACGTGATAAAGGTAAATGACGGTCTCACATGGTACCATTTAAATATTTAATCTGTGAGTGGTCATGTGTGATCCAAGGACCAGTGGTTTCAAAACTTACTATGGGAATGGATTCCAGGGAGTTGTGGTTCAATGATGAATGTCACTCTATGGTAGAGGTGAAATCAGAAATGAATGGGGTACCATAAGATTGTTAAGTTGTGGCTGAATCATGGTTAGGTATTGACAGGATGGTGAGTGTTGCTCAAAAAGAGATGTACACACCATTCTATGGAATATTTGTATACTCCCATTTAGAGACGATCATGATCTATCTTGATATCATCCTAAGTATGCTGAGAGAGTATCATCTCTGCACTGAGCATCTTTTATTCTTTAATATATTTTCTAGCTGGATGAGGGAACCTGTTGTGGTTGTGCTTGAGGAGCGGTATAAGGTAATATATATGGTTGGGAGTACATAGTTATATATTTAAGGGTGGTGACTATAACACCCCAAGATTTCATAGTATGTTATCTCTTCAAATTAATTAAATAACTTGCGCTACACGCAACATTGAGTTCGAGCGCACCACGACTTACCAAACTAGCCATTCAAAAAGTGGTTATGAATAGTATTAACTTAATTTTTAATTCTATATACTCCATATAATTTTATAATCCATATTGTGTGCTTCTTAGACATAATATAAGAACAAATTCATTTTTTTAGATAAAAGAAGTATTTTTCAAAAAATGCAATTTTACCGCCTTTTAATGGTGAACCCTTTTTAAAACCAATATTTGACACTTTTATATATTCAATTTAATTAAATTAAAATCTTATTTATAAGAGGTACATAAAAATTTAGTATAGATAAATTTTTGGTACTTTTCTGATAACTTTCATATTTTGATGAATAGTGAAAAATACTAAATTTTAATTGAAAACAACTTTTTTAATTCAACTAATTTATAGTGTTAAATTATGCATTTAAATGGTTTGGAGGTATAATTAGATTATATTTTTATCATTTAATACAATTTAGATCATTATAAGTAATTTAACATTTAAATTTGACATAAACACATGTCAATTATAACATCCTAGGTAAATAAAGAAATAATACATTTTCATAATTATTCATATTTTCGAATTAAATATTAATTTTACTTTATAGGGGTTTATATGCTCGATAGCGTACCCAATACGCAACAACGGGTTTCTTTGAAATCTTACGTTGCACACTAATATTAAAATAATATTATTTTAAATGTAGTTAACGTCTAGCAGTTGTATTAGAGGGAATGAATAGAACTAACTAAAATATGATTATACATGTCTGTAAAATATTTTTACACTTATCCAATAAAAGTTAAAGGCTTAAAATGTGAATTAATTTATTTTAAGCATAAATACTCTAATATTCTTTAAAAGATCGATTTACCGCCTTTTGATGGTGAACCCTCTTTAAATCTAGTTTTGGTCACATTTAAATGTTACTTTTGACAAAATAAAATTCTTCTTCAGAATCGGGACATCAAGATTTACATTGGGTAAATTTTTTGGTATTTTTCTGATAAAATTCATTTTTTGATGAATAGTGAAACATACTGTATTTTAATTCAAAACTAACTTTTAATATAATTTATTTATATGGTTTTGTTATCTTTTTAATTGGTTTTAAAGTGTAATTAGATTATATTTTTACCATTTATTCCAATTTTGGTCATTGAAATTAATTTCACTTCGAAATTGGACATAAATAAGTTTCAATCTTTTGATAATTAATATTTCTTAAAAACACGCTTTTTATTTTGACAATGGGAATTAATTTTCAATTAATTAATCCAAAGTCTATGTTTTTAATATGGTAAAATAGACATCATTTTAGATTTTGGAATATCAAATATATCTTAGGCTTAATTTTTGGTAGTTTTCTGAAAAACTTCAATTTTTGATGAATTGTGAAACCACTAAGTAGTAGTTAAAAACTAACTTTTTCATTTAAATGAAATTTTACCGCTTATATAAATTGAATTTTGAAAATCCAAAATACATGGTTGTTGTTATTAAGTATAATTTTGTTCAGTAAGATGAAAATAATTTTTGGTGAATAGTAACTTTTGACTTTTTTTTACAGCAGTTAAAGGTAAATACAGTCATTCAAGATAAAAATAATATCATAATAATAAAAAATTAACCTAAAACTTGTCATAACCTTATTTTATGAGTCATGGACGACCATGGGAATCCTTGGGTCGAATTTGGGACCCTATGTAGTCACTTAAGAGTGATAGTTACACTTTATATTAATTAATTTAAAGTAAAGAAAAAAATGACGTAAACAAATATCTTTTAGTAAATTAATTTTTACCTGGGTTTATATAAGTTATCCTTTAAACTATAAATATTCATTGGAAAGATGAAAATATTTCTTACATCATGGTTTTTTTATAATTTTTAGACATAAAATAAATAAAATTATTTATCACACAATAATGATGGAGTGTTTACCTCATTAATAAATGATTTAAATAAATAATATTATAAAGATTAAAATAATATCCAAAACCTATAAAATTCTTATTGAATTATTTTATTTCTACCATGATTCATATTATCTTTGACTTTAATAATTTTTGGACCTTTAGAAACTGAAAAACATTATATAATAAAATAATATTTTCATACTTTCCTAAAGAGCCCCTCCTCCCCCTTATAAAGGACACCACTTCTAACCCATTCCTTACACCTCTAAATCCCCTTGGCTCATCCAACACCTGAAAAAATAATCTCTCAACATCCCTCGCTTCCACCTATAAGCCTTAACTTAGGCAGAAGGCACTTCAAGAAGTATTTTTTATTCGAACCAAAGGGAGTTACCCGAATTAAAGGTAACAGTTTCTCTTAAATTCATTTCTTTTATTTTACTTCTCCAACCCCTAAACTCATTTTATTCTTTTCATTTATAACAACACTAGTATCCTAATTATACTAGGATGTTGTTATGATAACTATTCTAACTACACTTACACACACCTCCATCTAATGGGTAAAGAACATATTGTTTCTGTGGATGGAAAACTAACACCTTACAAAATGATGATTGTTCAATTATATCCTACCACCTATCATGGTGTCCATTAATATGGTACTGTATTTATATATGATATATATTATGTTTATTTTTTCTTTATTCTTCTGTATTTTTTATTTATAACATACCTTTATGGTTTTCATTATGGGTAAACACGATAATTTCATTTGAGGATGTGCGGACTACCACCCCCTCAAAGTGATATGACTCGTTAATACCATATGTGGGATGTATAAAGGATTGAGTTAATGATATTATATATGATATTATACTAGAATTATAATATACCTATGTATCATTATTTTTTAATTCTATTAAAATAAGAGATAGAAATGAAAGTAGCGTTCATGTGTACATACGGCTTACCGTCTCAATGAACGGTGCATTTCATTTCTTACCTCCAAATGTTATATACTTTTATAAATACATGTATATACTAGATATATATGATATATATGATATCTAAATCATGAATATCATTCTGTATATAAATAAATTTTAACCACGTTAACAACTTGTAATTATAAGAAGTCCATTTTTCACTCATGTACCAAATATCGACAAAATGGTCATTATTAACTTAATTGATTACATAATTTTTATAACATGGTAATAAGTGATATAAAATGAATAATAAACTTGAAAATGGTTCTTAATAAATTATAAATTAACTTTAGTTTATTATTGAGGAGATTAAAGAACGAACGGGTCAAGTCGAACACGAGGTAAGGGACTTCGTCTCAACCTCCTTTCATTGAGGCTTATTTTGTTTTAATACACGATTTTCTTTTATACTCTATATAAACACCTTTTACTTTTCATTTCATTCAAAGGAAATCTTTTTCTATGAAGTGTTCTACTAAACGAAAAAAAAATAATGTTTCTTTTTAACATACGTGGTGACAACGACCTTTCTGCCGCCGCGAGTATTATTTGATCTTTGGCTTTCTTAACAAGATGTAATGTTTTTAGAAGGAAAATAAATACCATATACTCTTTTAAGTATTTTGGTATTGAAAATGGTTTTGGTAATGAATTTTTTATGTCAATATATTTAAATGATATATTGTGATTGAAATGTGGAGATGTTATCTTTCCTTTATGTTTGTTTTGTGATTTATGAATATGTTATGTTTCATGGGAATTGTTTATATATATGGGTGGTTCCGTGGTAAAACTAGGGTGGGTGTGCTCGATATATCTCTCCAATGCATTGGGTAATGTGACGGAGGTAAATGTGAATGTTTCTCCTAAGATATTTAGGGAATATACTATGATGGGTATTCCAAATGTAACTCCCTACATAGTTGTGATATCTACAATGTAAGTATGATATGGATGCCACAATTTTCCTTTATGATTTATGTTTTCTATGTGTTATTCATAAATCTTATGTTTTCATGGGGCATGTTAAAGATATTATGTTATGTATGCAATGATGTACAAATGTTTTCTTTCTTTGTTTTATAACCCTTACTGAGCTTTTTATGCTCATCCCAGGTTTTGAAAAAAATTTCACAGGACCAAAAGATGAATAGGGTCAAGGATGGGATCAAGGAAAAGTCTTGTTTTCTTAAACATGGGACTAGACATGACTCTTTTTTTCAAGAGTTTTTATTTTATGAAAAAAATTAAAACTGAGTAGAAGTGTCTACCTTGTAATTTTTGAGATGTAATGTAATAGTTATGGCCTAATTCTCTAAAACTCTAAAACTGAAAAGAGCCTCAATGTGAATTATTCATTTAATTCAAGATTATGTAATGTTTAATTTTGGGTCCTTATAGTTGGTATCAGAGGTCGATTTAGATAACATTAGTATTTAGGGTATTGTTAAATTAATATCCCTAAATTACGTTATGTTAATATTAAAATGTTATAGAATTTAAAGATTACCATGTTTCTTTGCCTAAGATATTTCTGTGTTCAGAATGGTTTTCCATAGAGGAAACAGGGCAGCTATGCTGGGAAGACATCAAGAGGAAGTCAACCTTCAAAATCAGCAACCTGAGATGGTCAGAATCGGAACTGAACAGTTTGTTGCAATGATGGCACAATTGAATCAGACTATAAATGGTGGTGGTATCCATGCATGAGATCAGCTAGATCAACCACAGAGGAACATGTCAGTAGTGGAGCATTTCATGAGGAAACATCCCCCATCATTTAGAGGATCATCTGACCATGTGCTAGCTGAAGGGTGGATTAAAGCACTGGAGAAAATGTTTTAAGTCGTGGGGTGTTCAGAACATCAAAAGGTTAGTCTCGTTGTTTACCGTTTTGAATTCTAAACTGATCAGTGGTGGTCGATGGTGAAAAATATTAGGGATAGTGAGGATATTGATTCTATTGATTGGGATGAATTCAAAGGTATGTTTCTTGAGAAATATTTTCCTAAGGTGGTTCGTCTTAGGATGGAAAAACAATTCCTGGAATTGAGGTAGGAGGATGACTCAGTGGCTTCTTATGAAGCAAAATTCACTCGACTAGAAAGGTATGCTCCAAATTTCATACGAGATATTGAAAGTAAAATCAACCATTTTTACACAGGATTAAAGCCAAAGTATCTAAGGGCTTTAGCTTCTCGTGAGTTCAAAAGTTATGAAAAACTTGTTCGATGTGCGAAGAAGGTGGAAATGGAGTTTGTCGATGATCATGAATTTTTTGAAAAACAACATAATAAGAGGTCAATGTGGCAGGTGAAAGGGAAAAACTCTTCAAAAAAGTCTGATGGTAAGAAACTTAAGTTTGCTATTTGTGAAAATTGTGGTAAAAAGAATGCTAGGGAATGTATTTTGAATTCTGATAAGTGCTACTGATGTGGTAAAATGGGACATAAGACTCGTAATTGCACTAAAAAGAGCAGGGTAATGGTAAGACAAAATATGATTTACAATAAATAAGATGTTTTAAGTGTAATGAAATGGGTCATTAAGAAAATGAGTGTCCAATTAAGAACTCAACTAAGGGAAAGCAACTAGAGTACAAGAAAAAAGGGGTTGTGAAGTCCTTTTCAACTACTTTAGTAGATGTTGGTCCATCAAATGAAGTAGTATCTGCTACACTGTTTGTTTGTTCAGATTATGCCAATGTGTTTTTTGATTCGGGGTCTACACATTTGTTCATTTCTAAGAAGTTTTCTAGTAAATTGGGAATTCCATATCAATATATGAATCCTGAACTTATGGTAAAAACACTGGGAAAAAATGTTCAAACAAAAAGAAATTATGAGAACCTTCATGTCCTTGTGTGCATAAAGAATCTACCTGCAAACCTTATTGTTTTGCATCTAGTAGAGTTTGATGTTATTTTGGGTATGGATTGGCTTTTTTTTATCATGCTAACATTTACTACAGATCTAAAGAGGTTTCTACTTAGAAATATTTTCAGTTTGTGTACAAGAATGAACCCTTACTTTTGATAACATATCAGGATGCTGAGAAACTAGTAAAAGATAGAAATGAATGTTACCTTACACATATTGTTGAAAACAAAGGAACTGTTCAGATTAATGATATGCCAGTGGTAAATGAGTACCTTTATGTTTTTCCTGATGAGTTTCCTGATATTATACATGATTAGGAATTTGAATTTACTGTGGACTTAGTTCCTGATGTAAAGCCAATTTCAAAACCCCCTTATCGAATGGCTCAAACTGAACTTTTAGAGTTAAAGAAGAAATTACATGAGTTATTAGATAAAGGTTTCATTAAACCTAGCACATCACCATGGGGTGATCCTATCTTGTTTGTTAAAAATAAATACGGTTCAATGACACTTTTCATTGATTATAGAGAATTGAATAACATCACTATTAAGAACAAGTACTCTTTGCCTCATATTGATGATTTTTTTGATCATCTCCAAGGATCTCTGTATTTTTGAAAGATTGACTTGAGGTCGGGGTACCATCAGTTGAAAGTAAAGAAATCATACATTCTGAAGGATGAATTTCGTACTAGATATGGCCATTATGAATTTTTAGTTATGCCTTTTGGTTTAACCAATGCACCTGCTGTATTCATGGATCTTATGAATAGAATTTTCCGTGAGTTTTTGGATAAGTTTTTTGTTGTGTTCATTGATGATATTTTGGTTTATTATAAAAGTATTTAGGAACATGAAAGTAATTTAAGGGTTGTCTTGAAAACCTTAAAAGAAAATAAACTATATGGAAAATTCAGCAAATGTGAGTTTTTGTTATAGAAAATTTCTTTCCTTGGTCACATTATTTCAAAAAATGGCATAACTGTTGATCCTGCTAAAATAAACGTTTTTGAGGAATGGCCAAGACCCACAAATATAACCAATATTCATATTTTTCTTAGTTTGGAAGGTTATTACTGGAGGTTTGTTGAAAATTTTGCATGGTTATCTAGTATAATGATTAAGTTAACTCGAAAAGGTGTTAAGTTCATTTGAAAAAAATAATGTGATGATTGTTTTCATGAATTGAAAAGAATATTGGTGAATGCTCTAGTTTTGGCACTACCTTCCAAAAATTGTGAGTTTGTTATTTACAGTGATGCTTCATTGAAAGAACTTGGTTGTGTCCTTATGCATAATGATCAAGTAATTGCATATGCTTCTCGTCATTTGAAACCTCATCAGTTAGATTACCCTACACATGATTTGAAATTACCTGGTATTGTTTTTACTTTAAAATTTTGGAGGCATCATTTTTATGGAGTAAAATGTGAAATATATAGTGACCACAAAAGTTTGAAGTATATATTCACTCAGAAATAATTGAACATGAGATAGAGGAGATGGTTGGAATTAATCAAAGATTATGATTTCACGATTCATTGTCACCCAGGAAAGGAAAATAAAGTGATTGATGCTTTAAGTCAAAAAAGTAATGTTTCATTGACCATGATACATTTAGAACGAGATCCTTTGGTTTTTGATTTGTTGAACTTTGGCATAGAAGTTATTGGTGTAGGAAATTATTCTGTTTTGTTTCAGGTGTCAGTGAAATCATATCTATCAGATAGAATAAATCAAGCACATAAGGAAGACAGTGAGTTCCAGAAAAAGGTAAAGTTGGTTCAGAAGGGTAAGTTGCATGAATTTAACATTGATAATGATTGTGTTTTGAGGGTTGGGAAGAGATTGTGTGTACCTTGTGATTCACAGTTGAAAAATGAGTTGTTATGTGAAGCTCATAGTTCTATGTTTTCAGTTCATCCTGGAAGTATTAAGATGTACAGAGATCTTTGGGAGTATTACTGGTGGGATGGAATGAAAAGAGATATTGCTAATTTTATTGTGAAGTGTTTGACTTGTCAGCAGGTTAAGGTAGAGTGGTAGTTACTGAAAGAGATACTTCAGTCTTTACCAGTGCCAGAGTGGAAATGGGAAAATATATCCATGGACTTCATTGTGGGATTACTGAAGATATCTCGAGGTAACAATGCAATCTTGGTTATTGTTGATCGGTTGACTAAATCTGCTCATTTCCTTCCTATTCAAGATACTTTGTCTCTAGATCAACATTATCGGTTGTATGTTAAAAAGATAGTCAGGTTGTATGGAGTTCCCCTCTTCCTTTTATCTGATCATGATCTCAGGTTTACTTCTAACTTTTGGAAAGGCCTTCAGAAGTCATTAGGTACTGAATTAAATTTTAGTACAGCTTTTCATTCGCAATTATATGGGTAGTTAGAAAGAACATTTTAGACCTTGGAGGATATGTTACGTGCTTGCTCAATAGATTACCAAGGAAGTTGGGACCAACATCTTTGTTTGGTTGAATTTTCTTATAATAACAGTTTTCATTCTAGTATACAGATGGCTCTATTTGAGGCATTATATGGGAAGTGGTGTCGAACTCCAGCATTTTGGGATGAAGTAGGTGAAAGGAAGTTTATGAGACCAGAATTGGTAGAAGAGATAGTATAAAAAATTCAGTTGATTCAGAAGCATATGATAATAGCTCAGAGCAGGCAGAAACATTATGCCGATAACTGGAGGAAGGATCTTTCTTTTGAGGTAGGTGATCATGTCTTTCTCAAAGTTTCTCCATGGAAAAGTGTGATGTGTTTTGTTAAGAAAGGAAAGTTGAGTACAAGATTCATTGGACCATATGAAATCCTGGAGAAAGTTGGATTAGTTTCTTAGAGAGTGGCTTTACCTCTAATTTTATCTCAGGTACACAATTTGTTTCCTGTTTCAATGTTGAGAAAGTATATGCCAGATCTATCTCATGTTGTAAGTCCCAAGGTAGTTCAGTTGGAAGAGAATCTCTCCTATAAGAAACAACCAATCAAGATTCTTGACCGAAGAGATCAAGTGTTGAGGAATAATTTAATTCACTAGGTAAAAGTTTTCAGGAAAAACCATATGGTTGAAGAGGAAATGTGGGAATCTAAAAATGCTATGAGTGATCAATACCCCCATTTATTTGATAAGTGAATAAAATTGTGAGGACGCAATTTCCAAAAGGGGGGAAGGATGTAACATCCCAGGTAAATAAAGAAATAATACATTTTCATAATTATTCATATTTGTGAATTAAATATTAATTTTACTTTAAAGGGGTTTATATGCTCGATGGCATACCTGATACGTGACAACGGGTTTCTTTGAAATCTTACGTTACACACTAATAATAAAATTATATTATTCTAAATATAGTTAACGCCTAGCCATTGTATTGATGGGAATTAATAGAACTAACTAAAATATGATTATACATGTTTGTTGAATATTTTTACATTTATCCAATAAAATTTAAAGGCTTAAAATGTGAATTAATCTAATTTTAAGCATAAGTACTCTAATATTTTTTAAAAGGCAGATTTACCACCTTTTGATGGAGAACCCTCTTTAAATCTATTTTTCGTCACATTTATATGTTCCTTTTGAAAAAATAAAATTTTCCTTTAGAATCGGGACATCAATATTTACTTTGGGTAAATTTTTTGGTATTTTTCTGATAAAATTCATTTTTTGATTAATAGTTAAAAATATTGTATTTTAATTCAAAACTATCTTTTAATCTAATTTATTTATATGGTTTTATTATCTTTTTAATTTATTTTAAAGTGTAATTAGATTATATTTTTACCATTTAATCCAATTTTGGTCATTGTAATTAATTTCACTTTGAAATTGGACATAAACAAGTGTCAATCTTTTGATAGTTAATATTTCTTAAAAACACGCTTTTTGTTTTGACAATGGGAATTAATTTTAAATTAATTAATCCAACTTCTATGTTTTTAATTTGGTAAAGTAGACATCATTTTTGAATTCGGAATATCAAATATATCTTAGGCTGAATTTTTTATAAGTTTTCTAAAAAACTTCAATTTTTGATGAATAGTGAAACCACTAAGTAGTAGTTAAAAACTAACTTTTTCATTTAAATGAAATTTTACCGCTTCTATAAATTGAATTTCGAAAATCCGACACACATGGTTGTTATTATTAAGTAAAATTTGGTTCAATAAGATGAAAATAATTTTTGGTGAATAGTAACTTTTGACTTTTTTACCGCAGTTAAAGGTAAATAGGGTAATTCATGGTAAAAAGAATATCATAATAATAAAAAATTTCATTAACACTTTTCCTAACCTTATTGTATGAGTCATGTCCGAAAATGGGCATCCTTGGGTATAATTGGGGACCTTATGGATCCACTTAAGAGTGATAATGACACTTTATATTAATTAATTTAAAGTAAAGACAAAAATGACATAAACAAATATCTTTTCGTAAATTAATTTTTACATGGGGTTATATAAGTTATCCTTTAAACTATAAATATTAATTGTAAAGATAAAAAGATTTAATACATCATGGTATTTTTTTATAATATTTAGAAATAAAATAAATAAAATTATTTATGACACAATAATGATGCATTGTTTACTTCATTAATAAACGATTTAAATAAATAATATTATAAAGATTAAAATAATATCCAAAACCAATCCAATTATTATTGTAAGATTTTATTTCTGCCATTAATCATATTATATTTTAATTTAATAAGTTTTGGACCTTTAGAAACTGAAAATCATTATATAATAAAATAATATTTTCACACTTTCCTAAAGAGCCCCTCCTCCCCATTATAAAAGGACACCACTTCTAATCCATTCCTCACACCTATAAATCCCCTTGGATCGTCTAACCCCTACCCAAATAATCTCTTAAGATCCCTCTCTTCTACCTAGAATCCTTAAATTAGGAAGAAGTCACTTTAAGAAGTCCTTTTGATTCAAACCAAAGGGAGTTACCCGAATTAAAGGTAACAGTTTCTCTTAAATTCATTTCTTTTATATTACTTATCCAACCCCTAAACTCTTTTTATTATTTTATTTTATAAAAACACTAGTATCTTAAATATACTAGGATGTTTTTATGATAATTATTTTAACTACACTTACACACACCTCCATATAATGGGTAAAGAACATATTGTTTCTCTGGATGGAAAACTAATGCCTCACGAATTGATGATTGTTCAATTATCTCCAACCACCTTTCATGGAGGCCATTAAGATGGAACTATATTTATATATTATATATATTATGTTTATGTTTTATTTATGCTTCTTTATTTTTCATTTATAGCATACCTTTATGGTTTCCATTATTGGTAAACGCGATAATTTCATTTAAGGAAGTGCGGACTACGGCCCCCTCAAAGTGATATGAATCGTTAATTCCATATGTGGGATGTATAAAGGATGGATTTAATGATATTATATATGATATTATACTGTAATTATAATATACCTATGTATAATTATGTTTTAATTCCATTAAAATAAGAAATAGTAATGAAAGTAGCGTTCATGCGTACGTACGGCTTACCATCTCCATGAACGGTGCATTTCATTTCTTACCTCCAAATGTTTTTTACTATTATAAATACATGTATATAATGGATATATATGATATATATGATATCTAAATCATGAATATCATTCTATATATAATGAAATTTTGAACACATGAACAACTTTTAATTATAAGAAGTCCATTTTTGACTCAAGTACCAAATATCGACAAAACGACCATTATTAACTTAAATGGTTACATAATGTTTATAACATGGTAATAAGTGATATAAAAGGAATAATAAAGATGAAAACAGTTCTTAAGCAAGTATAAATTAACTTTAGTTTATTATTCAGGAGATTAAAGAACAAACGGGTCAAGTCGGACACGAGGTAAGGGACTTCGTCTCAATCTCCTTTCATTGAGACATATTTTGTTTTAATACACGATTTTCTTTTATATGATGTATAAAAACCTTTGACTTTTTATTTCATTCAAAGGGAATATTTTTCTAAGAAGCGTTCTACTAAATGACAAAAAATAATATTTCTTTTTAACGTACACGGTGACAACGACCTTTCCGCCGCCGCGAGTATTATCTGATCTTTGGATTCCTTAACAATCCATAATGTTTTTAAAAGGAAAATAAATACCATATACTCTTTTACATATTTTGGTATTGAAAATGGTTTTGATAATGGATTTGTTATGTCAATATATTTAAATGATATATTGTGATTGAAATGTGGAAATGTTATCTTTCCTTTATGTTTTTTTTGTGTGTAAGGAATATGTTATGTTTCTTGGGAATTGTTTGCATATACAGGTTGTTCCGTGATAAACCTATGGTGGGTGAGCCTGATATATCTCTCCAATGCATTGGGTAATGTGACGAAGGTAAACATTAATGTTTCTCCTAAGATATTTAGGGAATATATCGTGATGAGTATTTCAAATGTAACTCCCTACGTAGCTATGATAGCTACAATGTAAGTATGATATGGATTCCACAAGTTACCTTTATGATTTATGTTTTCTATGTGTTATTCATCAATCTTATGTTTTCATGAGGCATGTTAAAGAGCTTATGTTATGTATGAAATGATGGATTAATGTTTTATTTCTTTTTTTTATAACCCTTACTGAGCTTTTTATGCTCATCCCTAGTTTTGAAATGTTTTTCATAGGACCTAAAGATGAATTGGGTCAAGGATGGGATCAAGGAAAATCATGTTGTCTAAAACATGGGACTAGACATGACTCTTTTTTTAAGAGTTTTTATTTTATGGAAAAAAAATGAAACTGAGTAGAAGTGTCTACCTTGTAATTTTCTAGATGTAATGTAATTTTTATAGCCTAATTCTCTAAAAATATAAACCTGAAAGGATCCTCAATGTGTATTATTCATTTAATTTAAGATTATGTAATGTTTAAGGTCGGGTCCTTATATCAATTTTTTGATATTTTTAATTTTTAAAAACCAGCTTTTTGGTTTTGACAACGGGAATTAATTTTAAATTAATTAATTAAACTTATATGTTTTGAATTTGTTAAAATAGAATTTATTTTTGAATTCGGAATATCAAAATTATCTTAGGGTGAATTTTTGGTATTTTTCGGAAAACTTTCAATTTTTGATTAATAGTGAAAAACACTACGTTATTGTTTAAAAGCGAATTTTTATTTAAATAATTATTTATTTTATTTAAATTTATTTTATGTCAAAATAGATATATAAAACCTATATAAGTTAAATTTAATTCATTGGAGTAATTTTATAATAAAATTATATGTATAAAATTTTATTGAACTTTTTAAACTCTTTTACCCACCTTCTAGGCACATTTGCAAATTTGCATAAAATGTAATTTTACCACTTCTTGGAATTGAATTTTAAAAATCTGAGAGAAATGGTTGACATCAATAAGTAAAATGTGGTTCAATAAGATGAAAATAATTTTTTTTCAATAATAACTTTTGACTTTTATTTACCACAGTTAAAATTAAATAGGGTAATTAAAGGAAAAATGATATTATAATTACACTAACAAATTTCATAATTCTATTTTATAAGTTTATTTCAAAAAAACCATCCTTTGGAATAAAATATTATCCTTTTGATCCACTTTTATTAGATTAGGACATTTATTATTATTTTATTTAAAGAAGAGTTAAAAGTGTTAAATTCAAAGTATAATAACTAAACCATTTTTAAAATAGGGTTATACATAAAATAAATTCGACTATAAATATTAATTAGAAAAATAAAAATATTTCATACATAATGGTATTTTATTTATAATTTTTAGACATTAAATAATTAAATTTATTTATGACATAATGATGATGTAGTAATTACCTTATTAATGAAAGATTAAAATAATTGATATTATAAATATTAAAATAAATGTAAATTGATACTTTTAATGAATTACAAGAATTTTATAAGTTAATATGAAATTTTAGGGTTAATTAAATTAATTTAATTCCAAGAAATCAGATATTTATGACTTTCACAAAAACCAAATACTAAATAGTGTCAAAATTGGCATAAATGAGTTTTTAAAACAAATACTATTTTATTAAACTATATAATCATCCTAAAAATATAAGGTTCAGCCAAATGACTTATATAATGATAGGTATGTCATTAATGAACCAATTGAGGTTAGATTGGCATCTTATAGTAAGTTTATTAACCATTTATTATAATAATATAAGAAGCCATGGTAAAAGTTAAACTATTTAACTAAGGCTTAAATATAAAAGATAAGGTTAATATGGTGACCTAAACTTGTCTAAAACCTATTTTTGAGAGTTTTTCGACCTATCCTTACCTTATCCTAGAATTAAAACCATTTGGATCCATTAAAACCGAAAAATATTTTATAAGAAAATAATATTTCAAGCTTTTCCTAAAGTGACCCTCACCTCTATAAAAGGGTACTTCCCCGTCTCTCAAAATCACACCTCCAAAGCCATTTTTATCAGCCTAACCCTACCCAAATATCCACCAAAATTCCCTAACTTAAACCTATAGACATTACCTTGAACATAAATCCAACCTAAGTAGCCCTTTTGTTCAAATCAAAAGGAAACACCCAAAGAAGAGGTAGTTATTTTATCACCTCATTCAACGTTATTTTCTTCTTCCACTTTATTTTTCTTTGTTATTTACATACCAAAATAAAAAATACATTACCTTATACAAACTATGATATTATTATAAATATGGTACATCCATATTCATTATTCTATTCATCATATGAATGACAATGTCACCATGCGTGCGTACGTACGGCTTATCGTCTCCACGTCATGGTGTAATTTGTTTTTCCACACTATGTTATTTACATGGATATAATGATGATTAATATGCATATAAATAATGAAAATAAAATTATAATTTCTTTGTACAAGTAATATACCATCCAATTATACACCTTTTAATCATTAAGGAAATGATATCTTAGCTCGTGTGTACGTTTGGCTTACCATCTCCACAACGTGGTGAGATTCATTTACACTTTCAACATTCAACGATGATTATAAAAATATATATTATTAATAAGTATATAATATAAGAAATCATAATTCTTATTTATATATATATATATATGTACTTATATATATCTTATTCACTTACTTCCATTCAACACGATATGAAAACAGAAACAGCATTTATGAATACGTATGGCCTACCGTCTCCATAAATGGTGTTTTCCATTTCATATATCTATCTATTATACATATTTATATTCTAAATATATATGATATATAAATCATTTTTTACATTCTATAATTATTTAAATCATGATATAAATGATACGATCAAGAATAACAAGTTAAAACATGTACGATAAAGAAAGCGATTATTACCAAAAATGTTAATTTAACATGGAAATCATTATTAAATGGGTAGTATAAAGTCATAAAAGAATAATGTATGATATAATAAATATAAATATGGTTTTTTTATAATTTAATAACATACAATGGTCATTATATAGGAGGTTAAACATACCCTCGACCAAAGGAAAGTACAAGGTAAGGGTTAATTCTTCAATGTCATTATTATATGAGATTGCTTATGTTTAAATATTTTTTGGGAAATATATATCATTCATGTCCATGTTTCATAAAAGAAATTTAAAAATGATCATTTTAAGGTACTCTTTAATTAAAACATCATTTTAAATGTTTTAAATATTTATTCTTATAAATCTTTCTCATTAATTTTTATGTTTTCTAAATGGTTTTAAGGATTAAATTATATGGACATAAATGTTTTAAAATGTTAATTACTTTATAAAATTTCAAAGTTTTATGGGACACTTTGATTCAAAAATATCTTTTAAATTTCATCCTTTATAAATTATGAAACTTTTAAATGATTTCATGAAAAGGGGGTATTTCACTCAAAGAGTTTTACATATCATTTTCAACTATATCATCATCCTTTACTGGATATTATTCTTGATTGAGGTTGATTTATTATAATACAATATTCGATATTGTATTGAATGAGTTATGATATGTTTTACTGTGGATGTGTTATTTTTATACCATTCATGGTTTATGGCTAAAGTATTGACATTTCCTATGCTATTTTTAATACAAATGTTTATATTATGTTTCAAAAATTTCATATAAGGAATGTAGTGGACTTAGTAAGTGATGGGTGGAGCCCGCTATAGCTCCTCAATGCATCAGTAGGTATCATGAGACAAATTAGTGTCTTGGAACAAGGCCTTAAAAAAAATTTATTTGTAGTCTTGGCACGAGGCCTTGACTATGTGGTAATAATGTCTGTCATTAGGAATTCCCTCATTATAAAATTAATTATTACATGTGATTATTCAACTAGTAGAATATCCATGTGCATGTTTATATGGTAATATTTGATTTATTTTCTCTATATTATGTTCAAGTTTATGTTTAAAAGGTTGTTGTTTTTATTACACATCGTGCCTTAAAAGTTTATAGCTTCTGCTTAATTATTTACCCTTACTGAGCATCTAATCTCACCCCTTTATTATGTTTTGTTTTCCAAGGATTCCAAGAAGTTTATTATGTTTGATATACATGGGTAAGATAGGGTAATAATGGTGTTCTCAACGGATTATTTATGTTTTATTTTATGTTTTAATGTGTAATGAAATGTTCATGTATGTAATCTATTTTCCAAGATTACTAAACTGATCGGTACTTTGGGACTTGATTCCTTGTAATCATGCCAATGTATTAAAATAATGCACCGAATCTGGGTAACGAGAGTCGGGGTGTTAATTGACCCTCATTTTCAGTTTAAATTTGGTGTTTTCATGGGATTTTAATCTCAGAGTTTTCTTATGAGATTAAAATAAGGGTATTACTATAGTGGAAAGTACCATATTGGTCATAGTTAAAAGTCTCCCTTATATAATATGGTTTTGGATGCAATGAGAGTGGCCATGAAAAAATACATATAGCTTGTTTGTGTGGATTCTTAGGTTGAGATTCAGGCTTCTATTCTTACCACCAGGCTTCTTGGGGATGAGAAGGTTTATGGTGGAGATATTGTAAGGACCCGTGTTTTTTTAATTGGAATTTTGAGAAGAAATTTGAATTTTTTCTTTCAAATTCTTGTAAGGTGTAGAATGGTTTTTCCAATAGCATGTTATCTCAGATAATTTTTTTGACCACTCTGTTAGTCTCTAAATGGGGTGTTTACCCTAGGATATAATTTTGGTATAGTTTTTGAGTTGTTCAAATTTTAGAGGAATAATTAATATTTAATATTTAATTAATTAAATATTAATTTATTTGTACTGGTTAGTATGGTCTTATATTTTTAATGGATAATTGGATTGAGATTATATATTCTCAGTTGATTTTGGAATGGGGAGTTTTTCTTAGGCAAGAAATAAACTCATGTTGGGAACCAATGCTGGCCCAGACCCCTTTTTCTATTATTTTTGTTTTGTTTTCTTTTTATTCTTTTATTTTCATTTTTTATTTCTTCTTTCTCCTCTAGCTTCTCGTGAAATCCCCTTATGGATCCCCCTTCATGTGAATGATATATAAAATGAGAGAGGGATATATATAAGGAGAGGGAGAGGAAGAAAGGTACCACTACAGAGCTCAAAACACATTAGATTGTCATACAGTAGTCATGGATCATGGAAATGGGAAAAGCTTTGGTAGATTCCACCAATAGGTAGGTCATTTTTAAGTTTCTCCATAAATCCTCATAGATTTTTTATTTTCAAATTTTAATCCCATTTTTTTCTTACTTGGGAGCCCTAGTGGGTCAATCTATAGCTTTTTATAAGAAACGGGGGTTTTGGGTGATTTAGGGTTTTCTATTTGGAAAAATTCATGTTCACTACAAGTGGTTCAGAGAACACACACCATGTGTTCTTTCTATTCAGGGAAGATTATCTTTTTCAAGTACACACTATGTGTGGGGTATGCATGCCATGTAATAGGACTCGTTCGTGTTGAGTATATGGACAAACCTCATGTAGGTTTCACACCATGAGGATGTATAAGGTCAGGTGATATACATGGCTAGAAAATGTGAGGTACATGGGAAGGTACCCCGTGTAGGGTACACTCCATGTACAGGACCGACATGTCATGTACTTGGGCTTTTACATTCCAAGTCCAGCTATAGTACATGCCCATGTTGGGATTCGGGAGAACACATCATGTACTAGGTATACACGGCATGTACTATCCCCTTTTCTACCCTTTAAGGGTTTTTCATATCTTTTCACCTAGGAGTTGGAATTGGAACCATGAATAGTCCATTCTGGGTATCTTTTCACGTATATTGCGATGGTGAAACCCTTAAGGTGATATGAGAACTCCTAAGAGGTATTTCATGACTTTTTATTGAATGGATAGGTTCTTCCTATGGCAATCAAATCAGTTTATCTCCTGATAGTGAGACCCCTTGATCTAAGATGGGCCATGGGATATCTCTGATGACCAATGCTTGTAGTTTCCTTTGAGGGATTATCCCTTGCGAGTTGTTCCCTTATGGACTAGAATGTCATGAGGTTAGTTGTTTCTGAGGATCCCAAGTAGGATGCCTCTTCTTACATTTTGACATAGAGGATCCTCTATAGGATACCTATATCTTATTATTATTTACCAAGGATCCCATGAGGGATGCCTTTGATTATGAGTTGATCTCGGGGATCCCTTGTAGGATCCCTTTATCTATATATAGCTCCAAGGATTCCATGTGGGATGACTCTACATCTTAGGCTATTATTGAGGGTCCTGTGTAGGATTCCCCTTCTTATGTACCATTTCAAGGATCTCATGTATGATGCCTCTCTTTTCTTACCATTGAGGATCCCATGTAGTATTCCTCTTACCTTCCCTATTGAGGATCATGAGTAGGATGCATTCTCTTATGTGTTTACCTCTATGATCCCAAGAAGGATTCATCTTCTATGTTTTGACTTGAGGGACCCAGTTGTTGCCCTGTTGTTTGAATGATGATAATTTAGTACATTGGGTTTGGGTAGAGATAGTAACAGGAGTCAACTTAGAACTCATATCTAACTTGTAAGCCTATAGGGATGTGTCAATAGTGGTGGGTAAGGCATTTGTCCACCCTCACTCTTTTATTTGTACTTTCATAAGTTTGTTGTTGTTGCAGCGATGATTACCATAGGTTATTACTGGTTGGTGGTTTTTGATCATAATGTGATGCATCTTCTTTCCATTTGGGATTCCCATACTTTATTCTTGGGATCCGTCTTATTCATTATTTGGATTCCCAAACATATTTCCTAGGATCTGACTTCTGAGCCATGTTATTGTTTTATTATTTGTATACCTATAGGTACTACCTAGGATTTAGTTGTTGAGCCTATATATTTTATTATTATGTTATTTGTATTTCCATAGGTGCTTCTTGAGATCTAGCTGTTGAGCCTATTATTATGACATATGGTCATGGCGTCCCTAGTAATGATACTCATTGATGATTACATTCTCCTGGGTGATTAGTATAATTCCACTATCCTTTGTTTAACATGTGGTGAGGAATATTACTCTCTCCTTTATTTGATTATAGTCATGGATGATTAATATCTCTTGATTAGTATGGATGATTACACTCTCCCTGATTAGAGACCTCTAAGGGTGGGCATGATGTCTCACCAATGATATCTCCTTGTAGGTTTCCTAAAGTTTGGGTCCTTAGGGTTTATCTAATTATCAATGTCATGACTTCCAACGAACTGGGACCTAGGGATCCGACATTGGACTAGATTTTCATGGCATGATCATCATGGAATCCAGCTCAGTGACCAATTATAGGATGTCAAAATGTACTTCCTTAGAATCCTTCATTACAAAGATAGGAGGTGAGTACAGGTGATGTCACGAACCAGCCCGGGTCGACCCTGAACCGGTCACCCAAGCCGGTCCGCGGCAAGTTCCGAGGAGCGTCCCCGATCCCCCCGGGATGGCAACAAGTGCCGGGCATTAAAATTTGATCGTTGGGAACGATTTCAGCCCAAACAAAAGTAAATAGAACAGAACAAATAAACACTAAAGACATAAACAACTATACCACGACATACCTCCATGTGACCTCGCGGGTCACCACCCAACTACAACCAACGTCTCTCCCACACTGAGCGACTCAAGCAGGAGAACCTGAACACAAGGAACCTGCAACTGAAAAGGTAAAAGATAGGCGTGAGCACAAAAGTACTCAGTAGGTGAGCCCCACAACAAATCCCAATGCACCGCCAGTAAATAAAGAATATACATAATCCAGGTTTGAACTTTAATGTATAAAAGTAAGTTTTCATAATGCTTTACTTGAAAATCAAATACGAGACATTTCCCTTATTCCTTTTTGAAAGTTAGTTCCCTTTCATCAGTTTTAAACTCATTCTAAAAAGCAAAGTGTTACATTTTCAAATCTTACCCCAAGAGAATAAAGCATTTTCATTTGAAAACCATTTTTCCAAAGGCTAACAGTATCGGCTGTGAAGGATGACTGAAAGTAAACAAGCAGGGAAAACAAGTGCAAGAAAAGGTAAACAAGCAAGGAAAACCAAGTGCAAGAAGAAATAAACCAGAAGTTATCAGCAATAACCATGGGAGATCCTGAACATCCCTAGAAAACCCCTGGACGTACTTAGGTTCAGACTACCTGCCGGCATGGTACTCCATAGTCAATAACCAACTGGCCGCCCTAATATCTAACCAGTGGCACATCCCTCCTGGCCTGTCTACAACTCCAGGGGGTACCAACCCGTCTAATCAGGGTTAGCAAGCAACCGTCACTCGATAGTCTACAAGACGCCCAGGAACCCATGGTGGTTTTAGTAACACTGTGTAAGTGGGAGACCCTCGCACGCGTGACTCATCTCACCGCACTTGCCAACCCCTTACACGGACATCGCTACACGACAACCCTCGAAGGGAAGTCCCCCTGTAGAAATGCCCTCACAAGTACGTATATATATATATATATATAATCACTTCACATTTGATAAAGTGCCAACCGGGCCGTCATGTCACTTACATTTTGATCATTTAAGACTAAAGAATTTTTTAAAGAGAGATGACACACGCCATTTCATTGAAAACCAAAAACACACTTAGAACTTTGTTTAAGAAACCCAAATCAGCATACCAACCCTGGAACACAATTGTTTCACAAGTAGAGTTATTTTCTAATATCAAAACGCACCCCACTTTTATCAAGAGCCAAACGGGCCTTTAATCACCTTTTTAAGGAATACTATTTCTCAAATGAAACCCAAACTTTTGTTCACACAACAAGGGAAAACATCTTTCATCAACCAAGAACCACACATGAAGTTTCCAAAAACAATTTCAAAGGGTCACACGACGTTTTCTCTAATCAAGGTTCTCAGAAAACACCATTTTCCATAAACAATACATCTACTAATTTACACACACCAAAACATTTCAAAACCCAATTCAACATGTCTTTCATTATTCAGGAGGAACCATCTAGAGACACTACCATGGAAGCACACAATTAAATCCAAGAAAATGCTTTTAATGAAACGCTAGAATTAAAACAACTTTTATCATCAGCAGATCACCTAACTATAGAAAACTACTTAATAATACTTTTGAATTTACTAAAACTTAACAAAAAGTCAAGGAATAAATAAATTCTAAATTTAAAGGCGAGTGCAAAGGGAGACCTACCTCAAGACGCAGCTCGGAACGAAAAAGGACACGGTGCAAAACTCCTGTTGCATGATGGTCGCACCGTATTGCGCCGTCAAACAGGTCCTAAAACAGTAGACCGTTAAACGGGTTCAACGATATTAATAACATAATAGAAATAACCATAATAAAATAATAACATAGTCATAATAATAATTACAATAACATAATGAGAATCATAATAACAACTTAATAAAAAATAATAATAATAATAATGATAATGATATAATAATAATAACAATAATAATATGACATAATTATATTATTATCATAATCAAAATAGTAATATTAATCTAATACAATAATAATAATAATAATAATATGATAATTAAATAATAATAATTATTATAACAATAATGATAATAATAATAATAATATTAATATTAATATGATAATAATTATAATAACAACAGTAACAATAATAATATAATAATAATTATAATAATAATTATAATAAGATAACATTAATTATAATAATGACATAATAAAATAATATTAATAATATGTTAATAATCATAATAATAATATTAATAATAATAACAACAACAATAACAATTTAACATAATTATAATATATTAATAATATAATAATAATAATAATATAAAATAATATTAACATTATAATATTAATAATAATAATATAATAACAATAGCATAATAATAATAATAATATAATAATAATAATAAGAATAACATAATGTAATAATAATAAAAAATGATATAATAACAATCATAATATGGCACGATTATAATATAATAATACAATAATAATAACAATAATATTTTAGCACAATTATAATATAATAATATAATCATAATAATAATAATAATATAGTAATACAATAATAATATTAGTAGAATAACATTAACATAATAATAATATAACAATAATATAATCACAATAATAATAATATAATGATAATAATAATAATAACATAACCATAATATAATAATAAAAAAAATAATATAATAAGCATAATTATAATATTAACATAATCATAATAACAATAATAATATAACATTAATATTAATATTAATAACATAATCATAATGATAATAGTATATTAATAATAATAATAAGAATAATGTAATATTATTAACATAATAATAATAATTGACATAATATAATGATAATAATAATAATAACAATAAAATAATAACACAATATAATAATACCAATAATAATAATAATAGAAAAATATTAACATAATAATAATAATAATAATAAAATAATAGTAATGAAAAAAAATTATAATATTATCAATGTGATCAAAATAATTAATGTTATATAAAAATAAGATTAATATAAAAATAAAAATAAAAATAAAAATAAAAATAAAAATGAAAATGAAAACCCATACCGGAGGGGGGGGGTGCGCGCAGAAGGTGGCGGAGCGAAGAGGCCGGGACGGCCGGAGGTGCGCTGGCGACGTCGGGGCACGCGTAGGAGGCCGGGACTGGGAGGGCGGCGCGGTGGTCGGTGCGGTGGAGTGGGAGGCCGGGTGCGGGAACCAGGGAGGCGGGACAGGGGGAGCAGCGAGGCGAGGCCTCGGGGGAGAGGGCAGGGGTGCGCCGGGGCTGTTCGCCGGAACGGAGGGGGTCACCGCCGGAGGGGGAGCGCGCTGGAGGGGGTGCAACGGCAGCGCGCCCGGGCGGAGGCCGGGATGAGCGCAGGCAGCGGCGACGGTTGGGACGGGGAGGCCGGGACGGCGGCTGGAGTCACCGGAGGCGGCGGGAGCAGGGCCGGCGACGGAAACAGGCGGAGGAGAGGCGGCAAGCCGGTTCGGCGGATGGCGAGAGGGGCGCGGAGGTCGGGGTCGGCGCAAGGTGGAGGAGTCGGGGAAAGTGGGATGCGGGGAAGGTCGGGACGGCGCAGCGAGCGCGGAAAAAGGGAAGGGACCGGGGGAGTCGGGCCGAGGTCGGGACGACGCGGGGGAGCCGGGACAGCCGGCGGCGCGTCGGCGGGCACAGCGAAGAGGAAACGGGCCGGAGAGGAGAGAGAGGGAAAGGGGAGAGAGGAAGAGAGAGAGAGAGAGAGAGTGTGCCGCATGGGGGGCGGACGGGATTAGGGTTAGGGAGGGGGTTTAGTTTAGGTTATATACATATATATATAATAATAATAATAATAATAATAATAATAAACTTTATAAAAAAAAGGGTAAACAAAATTTATAATAATATTAATAGTAATAATAATAATAAAATTTTATAATAATAATAATAATAATAGAATAATGATAATAAATAAAAGTTAGTTAATTTTAATAATAATTATTATAATCAAAATACCTGTGTATACATACGCATACCTAAACACATATATATATACCTATATATAAACATATACACATAGATACATTATATATATATGTATATACATATATAAACATAACGTATTAAAGTACATACATATGTATATATATACACATATATAGACATATATATATATATATATACTTATACACGGAAAATAACTACAATAATAGTAACGCAACTCAAATAGTAATAATAACAAAAAGTCAACGTAAAAACATTAATATTTAAAACGCCGGGTGAACACATCGTCACCCGGGCCGAATGCACGATCACCACTAGCGATGCGATGACCGCGCACCGGCACGAAACCACCAATCGCAATTAATCTTCGAAAAATTTAAACCGGGACCAAGAAAGGAGAAAAAAAAATTTCGAACATCCGCGGTCGGGGTGTGACAATTCTCCCTACCACAGACACTTTCTACCCCCAGAAAGTCACCAGGCCAAAAGTCGGTCAAGATTTAAGTCCATGCCCCAACGGAACCAAAGTAACCGAAGAGAACTGAGAATCCCGGGATGACCTTACTCTACACAGGTCACACCCGACCGATCCAAGAGAAATATGAAGCCCGAGGTTGAGGGGAGAACACGAAGGGGTTCTCCCCACCACAAGAGCTCAACTTGTGCAGAAAAATTGACCATCTAAATAGACAACCCTAGGAAAAAAGGGGGGTCGACGCGGGAACTCCCAACCGGTTTAAACCAACTCTTATAGCACGAGTGAAAAACAACACCTTCGCCGAAACGTTGAACCCTTGACCAAAGTCGACGACCTTCAACACTAGGGGGAAAACCCATGGAAAACATTTAACCAACAACAAATTGGAGACATGATCCACCGAAGTCCACAAAACGTAACCACATCGACAACATAACTAAAACAAGGTCAACCCACACGAGGGTCAAACATACCTTTCGAAAGACACACGATTCAGAAACAACACATCCACATAGACCAGACTACTTGGGTTATAATAGAACAAGTCCATGATAACCCCATGGTAAAACAATGAACAAACAATATTGTCAAAACTTAACAGCAGAAAAACAAGTACTAAAAGATCTTGATTGTTCCACTGCTAACATGGAACACAAAACCTGGACCAAGGCTTCACACCCCTGGGGACTCCTGACTGTGCGCGAGCTTCACCCCAAGACCTGTGGTTGGGGCTCTAATGGCTGAAGCATCTTCTGCCTCACAGTCAGGTACTGACATTCTCCCATTATGGCGTCCTCTTCAAGCGACGCTTCCTACAAAACTTCTCCAGATGACCCAGATAGCCGCATCGATGACACGTCTTCGGAGGGTTGCGACAAGACGACTTTAAATGCCCGAAACGACCACACTAAAAGCATACTATCGAACGATCTGATGGACTGGAAGCTGGGACCAAAGGGGATAACTGATTAGGAACAGGCATCTCTGGCATATTTTCCACACCAGGGGAGGAATTCTTACGAACAACTGGGGATGCTAAAGTATTAACCACCCGCACACCAGAAACTAACTCAGCCAAGAAAGCTTCCTCCACCAGCTTCTCTAAACAAAGGTCTTTAGAAGGGAGGACTCGCTCCTTGATCTCTGGACAAAGACCCCCAGTGAAAAGAGAGACCTTCATGAGCTCACGTGACGCTACATCTGGAGAAAAGGAAATCAGTTCCTTGAAATGGTCAACATATGCCTTCATCGTCCGTTGACCTTGTTGAATATGCACAAGCTCTCTCTTTTTCTCCAGCTTCACTTCCTCAGGTACAAACCATTGGATGAAAACAATTCTAAAGACATCCCACATCATTTCAACTTGCGTCGATGGTGGGGCAACCACCTTCCACTGGTCCAAAGCTGGACCCTCGAACAACTTCATAATTGCACGAACCTTAACATTATCAGGAGTTCCCAACATTCTAAAGACACGCTCCACTTCCTCGAGCCATTTCACTGCCTCTAACGGACCCTGATCACCATGGAGAATAGGCAGAGTCTGGGGAGGACCAAAATCTGGGCATGACCTATCAGAATCCTTAGGGACCTTTCTGGGCGGCATTTCCTGAGCGACATATAAAACACAAGGCCAAAACCAACATCAAATCGAAGCAACATCAATAAAATCGCCTTCATCAAAAACAGTCAGCACAAGGACCAATCAAATACAACACAACCCAAAATAAAATCTCCTCTTTAAAATTCCCTTTTCATTTTTGATTTCAAAACCACCCTTTTTCAAGATCACTTTCCAAAACCAATCCACTTTCAAACCAAAAACTTTCCAAAACCATTTCCCCTTTAAAACCAATTTAGAAAACAAAGTCAAGCGTTAAATTTCAAATACACACCCAAGTACTCCCATGACCCGTTGTACATGTCTTTATCCACTGTCCATTAATACTGGCACCAACACGCATTTTGAATGCATTCTCACACATGTGCAAACGTTCATGAAGAGGAACCGAGGTTTCACCCCAAATCATTCTTAACCAATTCCAAGCAAAAAACAGATTTTCAAATCAAGAGATTTCAGTTTTAAAACCCATTTTATACATTTAAAGTCCTTTAAAAGAAACCAATCCAATTTTCAAAAACCCTTTTTCATTTCCAACTACGCACTCACACAGACCAAAACGAAAACAACATCCAAATTTGCATCAATCACTGAAATTAGGGACTAGTAGTCACACTCAACCTGGCGACATGGTAGTGGGCCATGTCCCAAGTCAGCGTCGACCACTAGGAGGAATTCAAACCACGTACTCGGACTCCACATGGGTCACTACTCCATGTGAAATTACGATGTAACGTCGGCTTGCCTCCATTATCATCTCTCAATCCAAGACAAACCAGGAAAGACAAGGACACAATTCCCAAACTACCCCTGGTAACTCGGGGATCAGTGCGAGCAAGAGTTCGCGACGCTCTTCCTGTACCTACCCCTCGAGTTCCGACAGTCCTAATCTCCTTCTACCGGACAACCCAAAATAACAAGAACCACCTTTGATACCATTTTGTCACGAACCAGCCCGGGTCGACCCTGAACCGGTCACCCAAGCCGGTCCGCTGCAAGTCCCGAGGAGCGTCCCCGATCCCCCCGGGATGGCAACAAGTGTCGGGAATTAAAATTTGATCGTTGGGAACGATTTCAGCCCAAACAAAAGTAAATAGAACAGAACAAATAAACACTAAAGACATAAACAACTATACCACGACATACCTCCATGTGACCTCGCGGGTCACCACCCAACTACAACCAACGTCGCTCCCACACTGAGCGACTCAAGCAGGAGAACCTGAACACAAGGAACCTGCAACTGAAAAGGTAAAAGATAGGAGTGAGCACAGAAGTACTCAGTAGGTGAGCCCCACAACAAATCCCAATGTACCGCCAGTAAATAAAGAATCTACATAATCCATGTTTGAACTTTAATGTATAAAAGTAAGTTTTCATAATGATTTACTTGAAAATCAAATACGAGACATCCCTTATTCCTTTTTGAAAGTTAGTTCCCTTTCATCAGTTTTAAACTCATTCTAAAAAGCAAAGTGTTACATTTTCAAATCTTACCCCAAGAGAATAAAGAATTTTCATTTGAAAACCATTTTTCCAAAGGCTAACAGTATCGGCTGTGAAGGATGACTGAAAGTAAACAAGTAGGGAAAACAAGTGCAAGAAAAGGTAAACAAGCAAGGAAAACCAAGTGCAAGAAGAAATAAACCATAAGTTATCAGCAATAACCATGGGCGATCCTGAACATCCCTAGAAAACCCCTGGACGTACTCGGGTTCAGACTACCTGCCGGCATGGTACTCCATAGTCAATAACCAACTGGCCGCCCTAATAGCCAACCAGTGGCACATCCCTCCTGGCATGTCTACAACTCCAGGGGGTACCAACCCATCTAATCAGGGTTAGCAAGAAACCGTCACTCGATAATCTACAAGATTCCCAGGAACCCATGGTGGTTTTAGTAACACTATGTAAGTGGGAGACCCTCGCACGCGTGACTCATCTCACCGCACTTGCCAACCCCTTACACGGACATCGCTACACGACAACCCTCGAAGGGAAGTCCCCCTGTAGAAATTCCCTCACAAGTACGTATATATATATATATATGTATAATCACTTCACATTTGATAAAGTGCCAACCAGGCCGTCATGTCACTTACATTTTGATCATTTAAGACTAAAGAATTTTTTAAAGAGAGATGACACACGCCATTTCATTGAAAACCAAAGACACACTTAGAACTTTGTTTAAGAAACCCAAATCAGCATACCAACCCTGAAACATAATTGTTTCACAAGTAGAGTTATTTTCTAATATCAAAACACACCCCACTTTTATCAAGAGCCAAACGGGCCTTTAATCACCTTTTTAAGGAATACTATTTCTCAAATGAAACCCAAACTTTTGTTCACACAATAAGGGAAAACATCTTTCATCAACCAAGAACCACACATGAAGTTTCCAAAAACAATTTCAAAGGGTCACACGACGTTTTCTCTAATCAAGGTTCTCAGAAAACACCATTTTCCATAAACAATACATCTACTAATTTACACACGCCAAAACATTTCAAAACCCAATTCAACATGTCTTTCATTATTCAGGAGGAACCATCTAGCGACACTACCATGGAAGCACACAATTAAATCCAAGAAAACACTTTTAATGAAACGCTAGAATTAAAACAACTTTTATCATCAGCAGATCACCTAACTATAGATAACTACTTAATAATACTTTTGAATTTACTGAAACTTAATAAAAAGTCAAGGAATAAATAAATTCTAAATTTAAAGGCGAGTGCAAAGGGAGACCTACCTCAAGACGCAGCTCGGAACGAAAAAGGACACGGTGCAAAACTCCCGTTGCGTGATGGTCGCACCGTATTGCGCTTTCAAATAGGTCCTAAAACAGTAGACCGTTAAACGGGTTCAACGATATTAATAACATAATAGAAATAACAATAATAAAATAATAACATAGTCATAATAATAATTACAATAACATAATGAGAATCATAATAACAACTTAATAAAAAAATGATAATGATATAATAATAATAACAATAATAATATGACATAATTATATTATTATCATAATCAAAATAGTAATATTAATCTAATACAATAATAATAATAATAATAATATGATAATTAAATAATAATTATTATTATAACAATAATGATAATAATAATAATAATAATAATATTAATATGATAATAATTATAATAACAACAGTAACAATAATAATATAATAATAATTATAATAATAATTATAATAAGATAACATTAATTATAATAATGAAATAATAAAATAATATCAATAATATTTTAATAATCATAATAATGATATTAATAATAATAACAACAACAATAACAATTTAACATAATTATAATATATTAATAATATAATAATAATAATAATATAAAATAATATTAACATTATAATATTAATAATAATAATATAATAACAATAGCATAATAATAATAATAATATAATAATAATAATAATAATAACATAATGTAATAATAATAAAAAATGATATAATAACAATCATAATATGGCACGATTATAATATAATAATACAATAATAATAACAATAATATTTTAGCACAATTATAATATAATAATATAATCATAATAATAATAATAATATAGTAATACAATAATAATATTAGTAGAATAACATTAACATAATAATAATATAACAATAATATAATCACAATAATAATAATATAATGATGATAATAATAATAACATAACCATAATATAATAATAAAAAAAAATAATATAATAAGCATAATTATAATATTAACATAATCATAATAACAATAATAATATAACATTAATATTAATATTAATAACATAATCATAATGATAATAGTATATTAATAATAATAATAAGAATAATGTAATATTATTAAGATAATAATAATAATTGACATAATATAATGATAATAATAATAATAACAATAAAATAATAACACAATATAATAATACCAATAATAATAATAATATAAAAATATTAACATAATAATAATAATAATAATACAATAATAGTAATGAAAAAAAAATTATAATATTATCAATGTGATAAAAATAATTAATGTTATATAAAAATAAGATTAATATAAAAATAAAAATAAAAATAAAAATAAAAATGAAAATGAAAATGAAAACTCATACCGGAGGGGGGGGGTGCGCAGAAGGTGGCGGAGCGAAGAGGCCGGGACGGCCGGAGGTGCGCTGGCGACGTCGGGGCACGCGTAGGAGGCCGGGACTGGGAGGGCGGCGCGGTGGTCAGTGTGGCGGAGCGGGAGGCCGGGTGCGGGAACCAGGGAGGCGGGACAGGGGGAGCAGCGAGGCGAGGCCCCGGGGGAGAGGGCAGGGGTGCGCCGGGGCTGTTCGCCGGAACGGAGGGGGTCACCGCTGGAGGGGGGGCGCGCCGGAGGGGGTGCAACGGCAGCGCGCCCGGGTGGAGGCCGGGATGAGCGCAGGCAGCGGCGACGGTTGGGACGGGGAGGCCGGGACGGCGGCTGGAGTCACCGGAGGCGGCGGGAGCAGGGCCGGCGACGGAAACAGGCGGAGGAGAGGCGGCAAGCCGGTTCGGCGGATGGCGAGAGGGGCGCGGCGGTCGGAGTCGGCGCAAGGCGGAGGAGTCGGGGAAAGTGGGATGCGGGGAAGGTCGGGACGGCGCAGCGAGCGCGGAAAAAGGGAAGGGGCCGGGGGAGCCGGGCCGAGGCCGGGACGACGCGGGGGAGCCGGGACAGCCGGCGGCGCGTCGGCGGGCACAGCGAAGAGGAAACGGGCCGGAGAGGAGAGAGAGGGAAAGGGGAGAGAGGAAGGGAGAGAGAGAGAGAGAGAGCGCCGCATGGGGGGGCGGACGGGATTAGGGTTAGGGAGGGGGTTTAGTTTAGGTTATCTACATATATATAATAATAATAATAATAATAATAATAATAAACTTTATAAAAAAAAGGGTAAACAAAATTTATAATAATATTAATAGTAATAATAATAATAAAATTTTATAATAATAATAATAATAATAGAATAATGATAATAAATAAAAGTTAGTTAATTTTAATAATAATTATTATAATCAAAATACCTGTGTATACATACGCATACCTAAACACATATATATATACCTATATATAAACATATACACATAGATACATTATATATATATGTATATACATATATAAACATAACGTATTAAAGTACATACATATGTATATATATACACATATATAGACATATATATATATATACTTATACACGGAAAATAACTACAATAATAGTAACGCAACTCAAATAGTAATAATAACAAAAAGTCAACGTAAAAACTTTAATATTTAAAACGCCGGGTGAACACATCGTCACCCGGGCCGAATGCACGATCACCACTAGCGATGCGATGACCGCGCACCGGCGCGAAACCACCAATTGCAATTAATCTTCGAAAAATTTAAACCGGGACCAAGAAAGGAGAAAAAAAAATTTCGAACATCCGCGGTCGGGGTGTGACAGGTGAGCCCAAGGTTGGGACGAGTATCCCCATGTGGCGCATAGATTTCGTAGAGACATTTCTAACACTATCCAAAGATAGTATATGTCAGTTGGGAATATGAAACCAAATATTTAATTAATGATATATGGATTGATTGGTACTTCATCCATCTCAATTACCTTACATGGTATGTCAAATCAATGAGGCTTATGGACCCATGGATCGACTGATAATGTTTTTACAATATTTATTCACATTACTCAGGTGTATTTAAATATATATGTATATATGTATAGGTATGGAACTATACATATATACACATATAAATATAAATATATTTAATAGAACCTTGCCCATTTGATCAGGATCATGGACCCAAGGTTCAACTGTGGTTTCACATTATATGCTTTATTTACCTTTTTAGTTATGTTTTAACTCGGCTGAGCATATTGAATGAGAATGTACTTATGGAATCATATCATAGGTTCATCGTTGAGGTGACCTACTGAGATTATTTCTCGCCAATGTACGTGCATATTGGTGCCCATATATGCCTTATTTCTACTTTTCAGGTTGAGCATAGATGCATGGAGGTTATGGCTTAAGCCTAGTGTTACATGATCGAGTGGAGTCCCTCGTGTGGATTTCTTATGTTTAGACTGATACAGTTTGATAGTGTCTGGAAAATAGGTATGTGGCCTATATTGGAGTGAGTATTAGAGATCTTTATTTTTATTTTAGTTTCTTTTGTACTACTGTATGTATGGTAGACCCAGTGGGTGACCGTTGTTTTATGTATGACATAGTTGTTCGGGATTTTATAGTACTTCCTTTATTATTACAACATGTTCTATTTTAGTTTATTTATTACATATGTACTCGATTTATTTAATATTGTGTATGATACTTAACTATTTTCACTATTTTTTACTCTGATATGAGGGAATAGTCTTCCCACTATCATACCATAATCCTTCACTAATAGTCGTAAGCCTCTGGTATACAGGGGGGAACCCTTGAGGCCTCATGAAGAACTATCTCAGAGCACCAATTTAGTGGCATTAGGGTCAAGACGTTACATCATTGTTGGAATAAAATTTGGGAAAAATATTTGGTCTTGGATAATTTTTAGGTAGGGGTGAATCACATGATCGGCCCACCATTTACTGATCTGTGTATCCCTCGGTTTAGGATAGTAGTAATCATAGTATTTCTCAAACTATGAAACCAAACTATGTGTGACATTAAAAATTCCCAAAAAATATATATTAGCCTAATGCTCCCCCACCCCAAACACTCATTTCTTACCTCTTGGATAGGTATCTAAAACATAGAGGCTTCCTTGTGTTATTTTGGTTATCTTATTCTCTATAGAGATTCCACTCTTAGAATTCAAAATAGATTGACCTAGAAATCAAAGGTAAGTATTTTTTAACTCCTCCACCCTTCTCTTCTTATCTCTATTTGGGGGAAAACTTTATTTGGGGCTATCATTCTTGGATATCTTGATTTGGGTGTGTCCTAACAGGGATTTCATTATGAACCATCATAATATTATTGTAAAATCATAGATCTATGAGTATGTTGTAAAGGTTTGTCTTGGAGACCTTGTTTGAGGTAGGTGTATTCTTCTCTCTTCACATATATAAAGAACTTAAAATCATGTTGTTTTAAAATTCAATACTTGTATTTATTTATGTTAAATTATTTCAATAAATCTTGTTTGAATATTATCTTTTTATAAAATAGTTTTATGAAATGGTTGTGGGTGACAGCCACAAAATGTTTTGATGAAATACGTAACTGGTTATATTCTTTTAAAATAATGGATTTTGTCATTATATAACCTTGGATTTGGTTTGGATTTAGTGTGTTTGTGTTTTTTCAATTCTTGTACTGATAAAATTTAGTATAATGGTTGAATTTATGTGGGTGTGTGTTCATTATTAATATAGAAGGGGCCTTATTGGTTCAAACTGGGTTATAGATTCCAAAATTTGGTCACAAGGATTTTACCACCAAATGATGACTTGAGTCAAGCGGGTGAGTTTTTTCCATGAGTTTGAGTTTTTAAATGGACTTGTTTTACATGTGATTCATTGGGTTGGTATAATGGATCCTAAATATGGGGTTTTAGTGAATTTCATGATTGATTAAGTTCATGACATGGGTGTGTGAGTTATGGTATGGGTTTCTTTTTAGAAATAATGTGTTAAAAATGCTGGATTTTTTTGTGTGAGTTTTTTTATGTGGATTATATCGACCATGTTTATATGTGTTATTCCTCCCCTTTATTTTTTATAAACTATGAGTTAATTTTTTTTGTTTAAGTAGTGTGTATGGGAAATATTATGGGATTACCTACTGCGTTTGTATACCCACCCCATGTATGTGTACCTTAGTGCATATATAGATGTTTCTCACTATGATATAGGTAAGGGGAAAATATTACTTCACTAACAGGATTCCTTAATATTTTGGTATTTAATGATGGATACAGGATCTTGGAGGTATTAGTCTTATAGATCTTGGGGTAGTTCCATATTTGGCACCTTTTCTTTCCTTTGAGTTTTCTAGTCATGTGATCTTTTTTTAGGATGTTTTCAGTTTTTATGTTTGTTGTATACATTTTTTTTATGTCACAAGAATATTGTATTATTTTTCTCATAAATAATATTTATATTTTTATAGGAGTTATTCCAATTTAGGTTATGTATTATATAAGGTAAAATCATCCCCCAAGGTTTTTTAACCCTAGGCATTTTTTATTTAACTTTGGTGTTTGGGAGATTGCCCAAAGGCTATTGGTATTTTGATCTTGTTAGTAGTGTCGGGGTGGTAGATATTTTACAATTTATACGTAGGGTTTGATAATAAAAAAATAAGTAAATACTAATTGGGTTCCTCATATATGTCATAATATCCATTGTATGGATGTATGGGAAAAAATAAAGAGTACACAAGCAATCGTGTCTAGTCATCATGTATTAACCAAGCCACTATGACACCTAACCCCACCTTCTTTTAAAAATTTCAAAAATGGATCTTTTGTTATCGTATCAAATAGAAAACTCATAGGGTAATATCATAACATATCTAGTTTAAAGAATATTAAGTAACTAGGAATCCTCTCACATAATGGTGATCTACCTAGAACTCGAGTTGATGAGCCCCTGGGATATATAACTCTACATATCTATCCCTAGGGATCCATGAAATTCACATCTCTAACTAAATCAACATAGCTATAGAACACATATAGGAAATTCATCTGAGTAAGACATCACATAAACAAACTCATGCAGTAGAGTAACTGGTGATCATCTCACTCTAATCATGATCCAACCAGCACATAGGATGAATGATCACTAGAGTGATGTTATTAGACACCTATGTCCCGAGGTCTCCAAGAAATAGTCTTGTTAGATATATCTACACAACATAGTTAGTACATAAAAATAAGTACTATAATACAGCTCATATCCAGTCTCTAAGTTAGAATCCAATTTATATCAAACACATTGTTAGAGGATGTCCCAACCACGATCTAAGATGGCCAATCATGAACCATATAACCATACTCTATCATGTAAACATAACCCATAGCTATATAATATCCCATGATGATCCCAAATACCTTAGTCCATACTCAAACCACCATTCCCAACATGTCAATCACACATGGTTACAACAACTATTTGTATCCATGTTAATAGGTAATCTCTCTCATAAAGTCCCATACAACTTCCATAAATAGCATCTCATATCAAAATTTCCATAAAACCAACATGGGGTGATTTAATAGATAAATTTAACCCTTTTGGATCTTTTCCATACTCTACATGTGTAAGGAAAATCACATATTTCACACTTGGGTCTATCCATCAACCCTATACTCAAAGAACTAGCCAAGCCAAATCTAGAACCAATTGTAACCTAGGAAACTAAATGTAATCCATAATAACTCATATATCACCCTTCCTGTAGGGATTGATCTTCCATACACTTGCTAATCCTTAAGAGTTTTTTTATTAGAAACTCAAGAACAATATATTCCCATTCCAAACTAACCAAACAATACATTTCCCCTAATTACTTTACCGTATCATAACCAATTCCTATCACATTAGTAAAACTTAAACCCAAATAAACCAAATC
Organism: Viscum album; assembly: GCA_963277665.1. Classification (NCBI taxonomy): domain Eukaryota; kingdom Viridiplantae; phylum Streptophyta; class Magnoliopsida; order Santalales; family Viscaceae; genus Viscum; species Viscum album. The sequence continues at coordinate 2,095,220,016 of OY728132.1, read as the reverse complement.
ACTATCCATCCACCACTATCAAAGGGTTAAAAAGGTTTATAAGGTATACCTTAGATCTTTCATATATAAATATTAAGGATATCTTCTCATCAAAACCACTATATGAGGTCCCCACCCCTCGGAGTTCCCTATGTCAAATCACCAGGGCTTACCCAAAACCATTTACAATATACTATATGACCTTAACTACTTTTGGGTTTATATAACATAACTATAGGTCACACACCTTAGCATTAAAACCTTCAATCGCACCTAAAATCTCTAAACCAAGCATGAAGTTCCCACCTTGCTCCTCTAAGGCTTAATCCTAACCCATTACGCAATTTATAACACACTCGGTCCCAAATTAGTATTGAAGTTAGGGGCCTAGAACCAAATATTATATACATTTTATTATTTAAAAAAAATCATAGTGTCTAATATTAATTAATATCTTATCACATTATGATCATCCTTTTTTATAACATCTATATGATAATGTCCTAAGGGTTCTGGTCACACTGAAAGGTCATATAATTTCCCCACTATGATGAAAACCTAGAAGTTATATGATAGTATTATAAAATATATATTCTAAGGTGGTATGATGTTTACTGAAGGGATATAAAGGATATAGGTTATCATGGGTAGGGGTCCAATAAGAAATTAATTATGATAACTTGACCCGCTAATAATGAATACACATTTATATGTTTCATTGGATATTCTTATCTTCTAATGTGTAAAATGGTCCTTATACTTTGATATTATTATTAATTCATATCATGAGTCATGTACTCAGATTTATTAATGAAAATCATAATGACATATTCTTAAATTAAGGTAATATATGTTGGTTGGGTCGTAACTAATATTATATTAATGAATAATGTGAGAAATCATTTTTTAATTATGTTTTTTAATAAAATTTGATATCTCAAGCCCTTTAATGATAATGGAACTACCTAATTAAGTCCATGGATAAGATGTTCTGTCAACAAGTTCATTACTAGAAATTTAAATAAAGAGACATTGAGCACATAGGTTGATGACACAATATGGAAACATACTTGATTTGAGACATTGGGATAAAGGGATTATATTACACAGTATGCATTCTTATTTAGTTTTTTTTGTGGAATTTAACTTCTTTCTGTATGGGTTCCTTGGTGTGTTTTTAGATCCTATCCTTGAACTTTAGGGAGCTTTACCTAATTCCATTTAGAAAGGGGCCTAGAGAGTCATATGTTGAGTGTATTCAAAACATCAGTTAAATTCTATTTGAATTTAACATGTTGAATAAATATCATTATCATACATGGTTTAATAATTATTCATGTTTTTTATCACATATATTTAGTCACAAGTTATTTGAGAGAATATTACATGAGTTTAAAATTAAATAAATATCTATTTGTCAGGTGATTATTAATTATGTGAATTTATAATATTTATTTATTCCGGTTTATTTGAGTGTTAATGAATATTTATTTATTTGGTTACATGAATAAATAATAAATATTTATTAACTAGTTTTGTGATTATAATATTTATTTATTTATCAAATGATAATGTATTGATATTTATTTATTTAAATCACTAGTATTTATTCAAGGTCTAATAAATATGGAGAAGGATTGGTAGACCATGTTTAGTGGCATGGTGATAAATGATATATTCAATTTTATTTGAATAAATATTTATTTATTTATTTATTTATTTAGGGAAATAATATTTATTTATCCTCAAGTTTATTGAATTATAATTAAATAATGATATTATTATTATTATTATTATTTATACATAGGGTAAATTGGGGATTAATAGAATCACAAGAGCCTATAAGAAATTATAACTATACAAACCCTAGCTATATTTAAACCCAATTATGACATTCCCTAATATAGTCATGTAATTCTAATCATCATGTGAAATGAAATTATAGAAAATTCTCCCAAGCCTTAAAGATCACTTCCTCTATAATTCTCTCATGAATAAAGAGATATCCTCCTCTTACACTCTCTCATGTCTATAGAGAAAAAAATAATCCTTCTTCCTTGAAATGATTCTTGTGGAGATCAATAATAAATGATATAAGCATTAATATTATTCCAGGATAGCACTTGAGGATTTCTATGATGACATTCGAAGGTTTTTTTAGCATGTTTGGATCACTGTTAGAAGGATTATAACCTTGAATCATCTCACTGAAATGATGGTACTCCAAGAAGTGGTTTAAAAAATATTTAGTGAAGAAAGAATTAAAACTCAAGTTAATTATTAGTCCACATAAATTAATTTTAAATTATATGTGATAATCCTTTCATCTAGGTTCCAACAATTATGTCAATTAATATTCAAATTAAATCCTTTGTTCATGACTAACCATTGTCATATACATCTTGGATTACTCATCGATTATAAAAAAAGGATCTAGTTAAAAAATACCCAATAGGAGCTTCCACAACATCTAGAACCTTCAAGTGGTATCAGATCCAAAATTCATGTCAAATTATAATTATTTTTTTATCATTTATCGGTTTACGCATTTACCTTTAGTTTTCAATTTAATAATTTATTCTTTAAATCTAAATGTCAATATATTATCTTATTCTTCTCCTTTTTTCTCGCTCATATAATCAAAAATGGGTTAATTATATATGAATAACATATTAAGAACCCATATAAAGGTGTTAAGGTTTCTGTTTAGATAGCATTAGAGTACATGATTCATAACCTATATGTACGAAGCGTGTATCCATTGAATTTTTTGATACATGCCACATTTTGATTGAACCATCCTATCACATGGTTTTTTGGACTATAAATCATGTAACTCTCTTAAACATCTTGTATTCCATGCATTTTCATGGTGTAAAACATTTACTCAATGACACATCATGTATTTTGTACATGATGCATGTGACTAAAAATTGTGTAACTCAGAGGTCACATAGTGTGTAACTTCTATACACACTACGTACCTCATAAATATTTGAATCCAGCCTATATTCCCATTCCCCAAGAATTTTCCATGGATAAAAGTTGAAGCGTACATTCCATATAGCTAGTCTATACACACTTTTTACCCAACCTGTTTATGTTAAAAGTAAAATTAATTTATTTATTTATCTATTTAAACCTAATTAACATGTGTTCATGTGTCATTTATTGATAGTACATGTCATGTGATAGGTTTTATATATATTAAATGTTTAATTAATTTCTATCTAATATTCAAAATACATATCATGTATATCCATAATATGCCAACTACTCTACATGCATTAATATCATTACACGCTACATAAATTAACACGTTTTCATGTGTTATTTATTAATAGTACATGCCATGTAATTACATGAAATAAAATTTATGATATATATTGTATGAGTAAATAATATGTGACCAAAATAAATGTTGGGTATTTTAGATGGGTGCTCATCATTTCTCCTCCAGATACATGATTTTTACTTAGTTAATTTTAAAAAATATTTATTTTATTTTCTTAAAATTATAAAGAATGGAAATATCTTGGTCATTTTTGGATTAAAATTAAGATTCATTAATTAATTAAGATAATTAATTGATTAAAGCAAGTTTTATATTAATTAAGAATCATTGAAATGATTTCTAGTTTATTAAACGCATACACATTGCATGTGTGAATTATCATAAGATTAGAGTGACCAGTGTATGTGATTGGTCTCTTTTAATTTAATAATTATTTCTTGGGTGTTGTAATAGTTATTTTATTAAATTAAAATGATGGTCTTCTTATCATCCCCTCATCTATTATGTAAGGGCATGCGTTCCCACAGTTTCTTTTATGTAAAACACTATAACCAATCCTTTGGTTACCCTCACTTTTATGTGATTTAATGCTTATTTAATTGATGTAGCTCCCATAAAAGTGGATGCAATTCGAGTACAGAGATGATATGAAACCAACTCAGGAATTATGTTAGAGTATAGTTGGAATACTATACCTTGAACCAATTTAGTGTTCATGGTGTTTTCCCCTAGTTCAAGGGGTTAGTTTATCATCCACTAAATATACTAACCATTAGATATATTCATGATCATTCCATGTTTATTATTTTATTTCTATTAGTTTTATGGTTAATTATTTATTCTTATAGATGTGATCACCTAAATAAATGGATTAACTAACATTAAATATAGAATTAAAAAAATTTCTTTTTATGTGTAAATTTTATTTAGACATGGTTAATCACTTATGTAAAAAGATCCACTTAATATTAATGACCATGTAATAAGATAAAATGGGATATTTATATATAAAGATAAAATATCTCAAATTAAAATATTAATTCAAAAAATACTTTCACTACTTGGATAGAAATCTAATAATAGTTCAAAGTGCTTGACCAACCTCTGTTGGGGTGATTTTAACTATCTAAAAATTTCTATCTTGTGTTTTGGTTCAACCTAACCTAGTTTGTATTAAGGGTTGATCACTTTTGTGAGAATTATAGTATATAGTAGGCGAGTGTTGAGGAAATCAAGGTCCAAGATTTCAAGATTAGGGAGTCCACTCAATGGATTAAGGAGCTATGAGTTAATATAGTTGGAAAGTCATGCCTACCTAAATACCTTTGAATAACTTGTCAGGCCCCTGTATAGGTTATAAGAAAATTCATATAGATCATTTCCACCAAAAATATTTGAAAGATGAGATATTATTAAACCAATAATAATGGATATTGGTTTTCAATAAAATATTGGAAGAATAATAAATAAATAAATTATGAAATATCTTTTGGTAATCAAGATAAAACTAAAATAGTATTTCTTTTATTATTGTAGAATAGGAAAGCGAAATCTTTATAAAACTGTAGTCAATTATGGATAAGTGCATGTCATATCCAACACCAACTTCCAAGAGTGGTGTAGTTGTTTATATGTTTTTTTCTACTAGAATATTTGGATTATGTGTTAAAACCCCCTATATATGTTCAATAACCTCACTGAGAGAGTGAAGGTGATAAGGATGCCTACAGAAGTTACATGGGGATACTCTATTTGTATATTACATTGGGATATTAGCTATGTCTAGAGAACTAATAATTAAACATAAGGACATGTATTCTTATACCATGACATCTCATTTTCTATCTCTTTAGAAAGAGAAATAGAGGCTTTAGATAAATGATATTGTCACTACACTATACTACTATAAACTATAAGATGGAACTTATATATTGATGTTCTCTTGAATATACTAAATTATATCAATCGGTTGGTAAATTTGTGCTTCCATATGGATAATATATTATCCATTAATCTCATATTATCGTACTTACCTTCCATATTATACTTATTCATCTATTATTATGTGATGAACAGTGTGGATAATGGGATTAGGAATATTTTTTCTAGGATTCACTAGGGTGATAAAGGTTTTGGGTAACTCAATTCCACAACATTTATAATGAACAACATAAAAGGAAATGTTGAAAAAACCCCATGAGTATTTCATGGTAAATAGTTCCTTTATAATGTCTTTTAATTAGAAAATATTTAGAGATAGTGCGGTGAATAGAAGTCCATTTGCTTCCAATGTAAGTAGAGAGTTCATTTTTAAAATAATTTAAATTAAATAAGATTTAATAAATTGAATATAATTTAAATATATTCATCATGGATTATTGTGTTTTTATTTCACTTCTTGGGTATTAAATACTAACATGTATTAAAATACTAAAACCAAGAAGGAAACATTACAATAAGTAAGTGTGTTCTCCCCGGTGTTGAGGAAGGGTGATTCCTATGTTAGCCATGAAAAGCACATGAATTAAAAAGTAAATATTAATTTTAATAGTGGCTTAAAAGGGTAATTCCTATGTCATTAGTGATAATTTCATATATTATGACTATCAAGACAATTAATTCATGTTAAAATATTATTTTTTATTATTTTTTACCAAAATGTTTATCTTAGTGCTTAAATGGAAATAATAAGACATTATTTCACTTGTATAATAATTTTTGTTGTGGTTATTAATACTTAACTAATAATTTAGTAATTATTTAATCACAAATATCCAACTAGAAAATTAATGATGAAATATAAAATATAATACTCATACCCAATGGTGGAAATATGATTTTTTTAAGAATAAAAGATAATAGTTGACAATTTTATACCCTAAATAGTGTTTAGTGTCTTTGAGATAAAACACTAGGTATACTAACCAACTTACTTGTCATGTTTTAAATAAATAAACCTTTTGAAATAAAGGTATGACACAAATCTTATGGAGTTAGTTCATCTACATAGAATAAGTTGTTCCAAGGTTAAGTTGGGGGTAAATTCATATGAATCATTAAATTCTGTTAAGAAATTTTTAGAATGATATATAAATGTAATGAATGAACTTGGTAAAATTTGAAGGATCCTCTAGGACAGTATGTTAGAGTATATCTTAACCAAGTATTCATCAATCATCAAATATATTATGAAGATTTTTATAAACTCACATTACCTTATTCTCATCATAGAGATGGTGATAGTATAAGGTAGATCAATAAGGGGTCTTTTATACTTATATATATATATATATCAAGTATTCCATGATTCCTTTCTAAAAATGTTTTGAAAAATAGAAGCGTAATAACTAGCCATATGCTAGCTATATTGACTAATGGATTTCATATAAGTTATGATGTGATCAGAGTCTATTATGTGTCAGCCTAATGCGCTTTGATAAGAATCATTTTTTAGGTTATCAATAGATTCAAATGCACATAAAAGGAAATTCAAAATGAATCTTAGTTAATTATCCTACAACTTATAGGGATATTAAAATCTCTAATATTGAAAGGTATTAATAATACCTACTATATTTCTAGGTGGGAATAACATTTCTTTTGATATAGTGGGAGAAATCAAGGCTTCTGATGAATCTTTTCTCTATATGCACAATTTTTTATAATAAAAATTATCTCCACATGTTTCGTAGGAGGAATTTTTACAGTGACGCATATTTTTTAAGAAATTTAAAAACATATTAGTGGTTTTATATTCACCATGGTAAGTAATATATATTATTCGGCAAGAATAATAATTCCTATATAAAGAAGTTAGTGGAATAATTTCTATGATTGAAAAGTTCATTTGAGATTAAAGATGAATTACATGTAACAAAATATAATTCCATATTTTGGTAGTTTCTTAAGTTGAATTAATTCCATTGTTAGGTATTCAAGATAAATTATACATGGATGATCAAGTTTGTAAAAATAAAGAATAAATGATTAAAAAAATTATTATAATATCTTGAGATAGTTTATATTCACCACGGTTGGTGATAATACTTTCTCACTAATTATAATGTGAAATTACATTCAAAAGACTATGCTCTTTAAAGGAAACCTTATATGAGATGTTTATATGATACGACTAGAAAGTTTGGTGAGATAAAGAAATGAAAATATGATATATATAAGTTTCAAGGATCCATTTATGGATAAAAACAATCATAATTATCATAAGAAATTCATTTGAAGTTAATGTGTTCCTAGGTGTCTATAAGAGGTTAGTGGGAGCACTATCATTTTCAAGACAGATATGTTTGATAATAAATAGAAAAAAATTTATTAGTATTATAGTTCATTAAGACTAAAAGTTAATTTTTTCAAGATGGCTTAATTAATAACCCTTGTTCATAGTAACGAGATATTTCTTCATAGATCAATGGGTTTTTTAATTAAATTCATTATACTAATCTAACATGGTATTAAAAATAGATGATGGAATAATACACCTGAATCATTTCATTTTCACATGGTATCTTTATGATGTATAGGCTATATATGACTAAGAGTGCTTTTTAAATCTATCTCACATTTCATGATATGTACACATGTCTAATATTGTGTATATATAAATCGTATAATGAAAATATCACACAAGACCAGGAGAACTACATGGGATGGAAGTCAGAACTATCTGATAATGCTTTTAGAAGAAAAACTGGATGAGTTCTTGGAAATTTGAGAAATGGTAATACTAGTTTTTAGGAGATATAAACTAGTATTATTTAGATTATTTTGATCTTAAATCATAATAATACTAAGTTAATATGTAATGGTGAAGTATATTACAGTCAATAGTGTTTATATCTACATCAAACAGGGTATGTTGCAGCTTCTGATGCAACTTAAGAAGCAAGTTTAGAAACATTTTCTTTATGATTTTGGAGTTATGAAATGATAGTAAAATTCAATCATATTATGATGAACTTTTAACTATTTTATTATCCAAGATGTTAGGTATGAAAGTGGGAAAACATATATACTCAAGAATATCATCAATTGAGGTATTTTCTCAAGGAAATGAGGCCATAGTAAGAAGATAAGCCATATGTAGCAAGGTGGGATCGGTAACTATAGAAATATCTCAATGGAAGAATGTTTATCATGTGAGTATCACCAGTTGAGTCGTTAGTAGTTAGATCTAGTGAATTTAGTATTCCTTTATATTTACTTCCCCATAAACAACTATTATAAAAATTTGATAACTGGTATATTCATGGTGTTTAATATTAATTACTATCTTATCACATGATGATCATTATTTTGTGTAATATTTATGTTCTATGTTCAGATGATGTTATTTGATAGGACACATATGACATAGTCTATCATGGGTAAGGGGCTCATAAAGCATTGAGACTTCTTCTCATCAATTTTTTCTTTAGTAGTCTCTTGGAGAAAAAGGTCTTGAGAACTTGACCTGCTAGTAAGAAATACACATTTATATGTGTTATTGGATGTTATTATCAATGAATGTTTGTCATGGTCCTTATATTTTAATATTATTATTAATTCATTTCATAAGTCACTTACTTGGATGTATTAAAAAACTGTGGGGACATATGCTCATGATGAGGTAGGATACATTGGGTACATCGTGACTGATATTACATTAATGAATAATGTGAGAAACAATTTATCCCATATGTTCGTAAAAAAATTAATATCTTAAGACTTTTTATGGGAATGGAACTTCTTAAACAATTCTATTTCCATGGAATTCAATTTGAAAGTTTATTTATGGAAATTCAAAGAAATATACATTGAGAACATGGGTCGATTACAACAGTATACAACCTAATTGATTTTAGATATCATGATAAAGGGATTATATTATATAGTGTTTATTCATATGTGGTTATTGTCATTATGCCATTTAAATTATTTCCCTATGGGTGTCTTGGTGTGTTACTAGATGATAACATTGGACTTTAGGAAATTCTTTTTAATTCCACTAATAAAGGGGCCTAAAGGGTCACACAATAGGTATATTTGAAACCTCAATTAAATTATATTTGAATTTAACATGTTTAATATGTATCATTATTATATCTTTTTAATAATTATTCATGTTTAGTTGATCACATATATCTAGTCACTGATTATTCAAGAGAATATTATGTGAGTTAAATATTAATTAAATATTTATTCACCAGATAATTATTAATTATATGAATTTTTAATATTTATTTATTCTAGTTTATTCATAAGGTAATAAATGTTTATTTATCCAGTCATGTGAATATGTAATAAAAAATTATTCACTATATTTTTTAATATAATATTTATTTATTTATCATTTAATAATACAATAATTTTTATTTATTTAAATAAATTGTCTTTATTCAAGATCCAATAAATATTTTTGAGGATTGTTAGACCAAGTTTAATGGTCTTGTAAGAGATGATATATTAAATGTTATTTTAATAAATAAATTTTTGTTTGTTTATTTATTCAAGGAAATAATAATTATTTATCCATGATTTTAGAACATGTCGAGTAAATATTATTATTATTATTATTGAGACATGGGGTTCATTGGAGATTACGAGAATCATAGGAGCCTATGTGAAATTTTCATTCTGAAAACCCAAGTTGTATTTAAACACAATTACAATATTCTCTAACCTATTCATGCCATTCTAATAGTTGTGCATAAAAAATTCTAGGGAATCCTTTCAATCCCTAGTGATCTCTTCCTCTAGAATTCTCTCAAGAATGGAGAGTGATCCTCCACTTCCCCATTCTCGAGTATATAGATAATAAAATAATCCTTACACCTTTAATTTATTCTTGTAGCAATCAACAATGAATGATGACAGTATTATATTCTTCCACGCTAGCACACGGATATTTTTATGGTGATATTCATAGGTTTTTTGAGCATGTGTGGATCACCTCTAGAGTCATTATACCCTTGAATCCTTTCACCACAATGAAAATATGCTAATAAGTGGTCTTCCAAATCTTAAATGAAGAAATAATTTCAACACGATGTGGTTCTTAATCCACTTGAATTAATTATAAATTATATGTGATGATCATGTCTTCTTGGTTCTGGTGTTTATGTCAATTAATCATTGAATTAAATATATTAGTCATGACTAACCATTTTTATATATAAATAAAATTATTTATCAACTAAAACAAAAAATATGAGTTGTAAATTACCTAATAGGCACTTTCACCATGTCTAAAACCTTCACTCAAAACTCCCAAACTCGAACCCCAAGGAACACACTATGATTCTCATAACCTAAATCGCTAGGTTTGGGCCAGAGGGTCACATGACCTCAAAAATGCCTCCTCATATTCCATAGGATGAAAACTAGTGGTGAGGTCCTATAGTAGTAGTGGGGAGACTATACCATCATATCAAAGTATAAAATAATGAAAATAACCAAACAATAAATATCCACAATAGACATCAGATTACACATAAAAAACAAATGCAATGTTATATCAAAATATACCATGAAGAAATAATTTAGTTATATAGACACTGATCACCCACTAGTCTGATCCCAAATACAAAATAAAACAAAAATAAAATTCACACATATGATCCCTAGTTCCTTCCTTGATCCCCACACACCTTGTATCCACATATGCTCAAGTTGCACCATCTCAATCCACTGTATATCCTATGATGAACCTAAAATAAGACATAAGGTCTAAACATGCATTGGGGTTCTCATGTAGGGTGTGATAAATACACCTCAGTAGGGTCTCACCAAATTCCCTCTAGTTCATTCCATCATATACATGTATGCATGAGGAATAAAATAAACATTTCACACAAGTACCTTAGATGGCATGTACTAACCAGGCTAACATATCTCCCTGCCTGTCTGATCCCTATTTTAGTGTCATTCCATAATTACACCTCATCACCTCATCTCATATCATCATACTTATTCCCTGACCACACATAAAGACTTAGGATAGGTCCATGTCAAACCCTTAACCTAATACCCAAAACAGATCATGTTCATACATCTATATCTCAACCCACTTCCTAGTTACTTGAGGTAGGGTTCATTGGTCTCATCCCATTATACCATGAATCATTCCATATGGAAATCTTTAACCCAAGACTCTCGTATAAAGGTCCAATTCATGCACAAATAATCCCAAACACTCAACCATCTAACAATGGATAGCCACCATACACCATAAACAAAGTTTCATATAAACATTACATGACTCAACCATATCATGATTTATAGCTACCATACAACTAGAACAAGGCTTCGTATAAGCATTCTACAACTCAACCATATAATTATAATAAGGTCACACAATCTATTCATTGACTTAACCATCTCAGGATGGGTGGCCCCACATATTTAGAATAAGATTTTCACAAAAAAAATAGGGCCACATCCCATCATGCAGCTCACCATTTCAATACATCTAGGCCTATTTCTTAGTTATCCTATCACATCACAGAACATATCATCCCACCCATAAGGGTATCCATTGGGTCCTTCAGACCCACCATAGTCTCTTTTATTGATACCATCTCATCTTCGTCACCCCACGATGACACCACGGCCTATAGGATTATCCTATCCTATAAATCAATGTCTTGTCCACCAGGTTAAGATCTCTCATCACTTTTGGTCCTGCTATCCTAATACTATCATAAGTCATCACACTTTGATCACCTATACAACCTGACACCAAGTCCCAAACACTTCATAAAACCCTCACTTAGGTCTTTTCTCGCATCTCCTTGGGAATATGTCTTAACCCATCACCCAAAGTAAACACCTCTTATAATGCTCATCTAGTCCCAAAGGACTCGTCCCACTTACAGCACTCACAATGTTCTTTGAAAACCCTCATAAGGTAATATTCTAATAGGTGTGAGAAAATTAGTCATATTACCCATCTCTGTACTAAGCATTTCATGTCCATCCAACTAACCCTAGGGAAAACAATCCTAGGCTGCCCATGTTAAATCTCATATCCTAAGACCACCTAAGTTCTCTTATCAACCTAAAAAATCAATATCATACCTTAGTGATTTTTTTTACATGTGATTCCATTCCATTAAATCACTATAAAGCACTTAAACTAAGCATAGGAGGTCGAACACCAACCAATTTCTTATGACCAAGGCCCCCCTTAGTCCTTATATGTCTACCCAATCCCATGAAATCTATGTGAGCATGAACAATCATATATAAACAAGAACATGAGCTTGTATTAAAGGGAACACCTACATACTAAACAAAATTACCACCCAATCCAATCTTCACAACACCTCAGCTGAGCTCCTTCATGCCTCATCCAAGATTATACCACTACCTATGCTCCTCTCTCACATTAGATGACAAAAATAATTAATTATAAACAATTATAATTAATTATTTAACTTAAATACAAAGAGTAATAATGGTTTAATAACTCACCAAACACTATTTTCATACTAGAAACATAACCAACCACCCGTAGAAGGTCCATGGTGTACCTTTAACATAATCCCAACCAAAATATTTATCATTTGACACCCATCCAACTTCTAAATTTGTAGAATTTGATCAAAAACCTTAAATAATTTAGAGAAGTATCTTTCATATATCAAAATGATGATGAAGGGTGGTTAGATAACATCTTGGGACATCCTCTACACAAGTTAGTAAAAATCCCCATCAATCTTGGTCAATTTAACCATACTTCGGTGGAATCAACACTAAATCCCTAAGTAGAATCATATAAAACTAGAGGGAAGTGAATGGATAACCAAAAATGAAAGAAAATAGATGATATTACCTTGAATCTCTATTTCAACACATCATAATTTAATCCCTCTCAAAAAGGGTCAAAATAAAGGCAAAGGGAGGGAGATTATGCCAAAAAAATGTCCTCTTCTAGGACCCTTGTTTGCCTAAAACTCAAAGGAAAATGACTTGAAAAAGACTGAAATACCCCCACTAGAAACTATCCAACCCTGACTCCATCAGTGATAAAATGGGCCTCATCAATTAGTTGGTGTCCCACTAGCTTTCCAATGAATCCAGCCAGCATACAAGGTCATAGGATTTCCCACCAACAAGCCAATGGCCTCTATTACTAAATTTCAACAACCCCATCCACTTATCCCTTCCTCTGATTCTTTCTTAAACCTCTAAAACATCAACAAATCCTTGAACCAAATATAAAAATTCCTCTTTGATAGGTCCAAATGCTTATAATCTTAGTTCAATTATCAGTTCTCAAAACAAACAATCCACCAAACTGAAAATTCAAATTTTCTCAGGAATTTCCACTCGTAAAATGTGGGTCATTAAAAACTCCCCATCATAATACTTATCATCCTCAAGAATCCATGGTAATCCTCAAACCACATCTACTACCAATATTTAATGGTATTTAAAACACCAATAACTCTCCATGTTTTATACCCGAATTCCAACTACACTTTCACTGTGTAACTCCAAATACCAAGCCTAGATTTACTAGATTTGTTTAAAAAATTATGGTATGATCCCTAGACTACATCACTCATGTTCTAAAGGATAACCCTAATATGTTCCCAACCACACAGTATCCAAATCAAATCTAAACCACCATTCATACATCCATCCAACGTTTCCCAAAATTCTTAGCCACACCCACCGATGTTCTACCTTAATGTCTGGTCACGATGCCTTAAAACATGAAGGCATCATAATATTGCTCTATCATCAACACTAAAGTCTGAACCCAACTCCAAGTTTATTTTCACGACCAAATCACCATTAACCTGCTACAACTTTCATTCTCATACCCCAAGCACTAGTGCACCACTAATCCAACTCACACTTGGATTGACTCAAAACCACTCTGATCCTAATGTCAACACACCAAATCTACCCAACACCACATCCTGAATAATGGAATTAAATTCCTAAATACCACTTCCCATGATCCATATATTATTATATACAATGATTGGACATGTCCATCCACTCTCACTTAAGTACTAACACCAAATAAAAACCACCGACTGTTTCTAGATCACTAGGATTTTCATCCTCAATGTCAGTGAAATTCACCCAAAATGAGGGTCATGTCTTCCAACTATCCAATGGTGCACTCCCCTCCATATATATTCCCTTACACCACTCCTTGATCACTGACCCTAATAGGACCCATCACTTCATGTGCGTTTCTCTTCATAAACCATTCTCACTCATCATGCTAACCCTTGACACCCTTGTTAAGGTCTGGCCCTGATTGGTCATACTATGGTACACAAATCCATTTCCTATGTCACCTCCACACACAAACGGACACCTCCCATTCTCATCTAGAACCCCAGGCTACCATGCCTACAAGAATTCCTCTAACCACATCATTTACTTCAATCTGATAGTGATCCTAAACTAAAACCACCACCTCGTTATCATCACAGCACCACTTAGGTTCATCCACAACTAAAAAATACTCAATAAACACACACATGGAGCATTCACCAATTTGTATCCCAAATAGGCATTGTGCATAACCAACATGAACCTACCATCACACACTAATACTTTTACCTAAAAATCCATGTCAATAATCACTGTCATCTTTAAAGGATTAGTGATTCACAAGTACCCTCTCATAGTTCATTTCATGTAATCCTACTCAAACTCAAGAAAACCTAACAGTTGATCCCTCCCATGAAACCCCATCACAAAACCCCAACTCAATCCCAATTCTTCATGCTCCATCTAATATAGGTTCATGTGCCTAACCCACTAACCATACTCCACACATAGTAAATCACTTCGAACCAAAGAATAAGTGGAATTCCTCTTCAAAATTGAGGTGTTTCACTCATGCAAAGATCTAACCACAACCATCTTCCACACAAGCATCATTTCTAGATCCATGAGAATCTATCCACATTCCCACCACATCACTGAAATCATGTCCCAATAACCATAGGGATAGGAACCGAACCAGTCCTACACTCAAAAACCAACATTGATACCAAAATTTTCCATGCACTCCACATCACAAACCTAAGGCATGTCTCTCATGCCTTTCTTCAACACTCTCAGGGTTTCCACATCCTTGGGGAAACTTGTACCCAATCCAAACACCTCTCAAGAATCCCTTCACTCATCAATCCATAATGAGATAATCAATACTTGAACTAACCCACTAATGGTATCTATTAATCACTTGATGAAGGGACTATATTTCTGTCACCATGGAACTACCCATCATAAGATTCACATGAACAACCAGCAGAAGAAAATTAGTAAAATCACCCAAAATCATGTACATTTCATGAAAGTTATATATGCCTAGTATGATGAATAAACTCTAGCCTTCACATATGTTGGAGGACACTGACTATAGGTGAGGTCCTAGAGTAATAATGGGGATATTATTCCCTTATATCAAATCCTAAAACAATAAAAAATAATAATAAACTTCCATAATAGTTATCAGAGTGCATATAAATAAACAAAAAAATATTATATCAAAAGGTATCATATAAAAGTCACACAATCATACAAACATTTATCACCCACTAGGACAATCCTAGATACAAAATAAATTTAAAATACAATTCATACACATGGTCCCTACTTGAATCCATGTTCCTCACACATCTTATCCCCACAAATGCTTGAGTTTTAATAGCCCAATCAACTACACGTCATATGATGAACCTAAATGAAAACATAAGGACCGCATGCACCCCAGGGTTCTAGTGAAGGGTGTGAGAAAAAAATCTCAGTAGGTTCTCACCATGTTCCCCTAGTATACACACTCATATATGTGTGTACATGATGAATAAAATAAACATGTCACATAAGTTCCTTAAACGTCGTGTGTTAACTAGGCCATCATGATTCCCTGCACATCAGGTCACCCCACATGCTAACAAGACCACCATGACACCTGATCATACCTGCTTCAGTTCCATACCATAATTCCACCTTGTTTCACCATCTCATTCCATCATACCAATTTCTATCTGGATCCAAAGACTTAGGGTAGGGCAGTATCCAACCCTCAACCTAATGCCCAAAAAGAGGCATATTCATATGTCCATATCTTGACCCACTGCCTAATCACTTGATGTATGTTCCATCGATGTCATCCCATCACACCATGACTCGGCCATTTGGTTGATCATAACCCAATCCACTTATGATAGGGTCTAATTCATGCACAAATAATCCCACAAATCAACCATCACATGATGAATAGACACCATACAACTAGAAAAAGGTTTCATATAAACACTCCATGACTCAACCATCTCATGATGGATATCCACCATACAACTAGAACATTTATTTATATAAAAATTTCAAGACTCAATCATCTCGTCAATTGATAACCAACATATAAATAGAAAAAGTTCACACAATATATCTGATGAATCAACCATCTTAAGATGTATAATCCCACATAATCAGAATAATGGTTGCATAAAAAACAATGTCGCAACCCATCATGAAGCTCACTAGATCAACACATCAAGGCCTAGTCCTTAGCTAGCCACCCATATCACATCACATCTCATCTCACCCAATAGGAAATCCACTGGGTCCTCCAAACTCACCACAGTCTCTTATGATTGATATCAGCTCATACTTATAACCCATGGTGACAACACAACCCATAGGCTCATCCTAAACTAGACCTTGAGGTCTGGTCCATCCTATAAATATCTCTCATCCCTCCTAATCATGCTACCTTGGGATTATCCCAATCCATCACACACTAATCCCTTATTCATCCTGATACCAAGTCCCAAAAACTTATCATGACCCACACCTAGATATCATCTCAAATATACTAGGGGATATTTATCATCCCATCACTTAGATAAAACCCCTCTCGTGACACTCATCTAGTCCTGATAGACTTTTATTGCTCACAGTACACACCGAGTTATTATACCACCCTCGGAAGGGAATCACTTAATAGGCATGAAACAAACAGTTGTATCACTCATCGTCACTAGGACTAAGCCTCTCATTCCTTTCTAACTAATTCTTGAGAAAGCCATACTAGGATACCTAATTTACATCTTGTATCCTGAGTCCACCCAATGTCACTTTTCAACCCAATAATCAATCATGTCCCTTAGAGGCATAGTCTATGGGTGATTTCATATCATCAAAATGCTACAGAAAAATTAGCCTGAGTATTTGAGGTTGAACACCAAACTATCTATTCTTCCCAAGGCCCCTCTCAGCCTTTATCCATCTACCCAGTCCCATTAAATTTATGCATGTAAGCACAATCATGCATAATCAATCCAATCCTCACAACACCTCATCTGAGACCGTTTATGCCTCATCCATTCTTGTACCACCACTCGAGAGCTTTTCTCATATCAAAAAATATAAATAATTAATTGTAAACAATTATATTTTTTTTTTATTTTAAATCCAAAGAGTCAAAATAGTCGAACAACTCACCAAACAATATCGTTATGATGAAATTGTGACTAACCACATGCAGAAGGTCCATGACATACCTTCGAAAAAATCCTATCCAAAATTCATATCATTCAACACATGTAAAACCATCAAATACATAATATTAGATCAAAATACTTAAATAATTTAGGGTAGTGACTTACCTCTATCGAAACAATGACCAATGGTGGTAAAATAGCATCTTGGGACATCTTCTACACAAGCCAAGAAAAATACCCATCAATCTCAGTTGATTAATCCATGCTCTAGTGGAATCAATACCAAATCCTTAAGAAAAACATATAGAATTAGAGGGAAGTGAAGGGATAACAAATAATGGAATAAAATAGATTATATAACCTTGAATCGTTGTTAAAAATCATCACAATTCATCCCCCATCAATGAGTATCAAAGGAGAGGAAAGGGAGGGAGATTTTTCCATGAAATTTCCTCTCTCGAGCCCCATGTTCACTTAAAAATAAAAGTCCCAAAACCTAGAAAATTTTAAATTCCCCCACTAAAAAACATCATGCATCAAATCCAGCAGCTCTCTAATGATCCTAGCCAACATATAGGTCCACTTTCATGCCCACAGGCTAGCCAGTGGTGTCTCCCCAGATAGTCGATGTCCTCTTTTACTAAATTTTAGTAACCCCAACCACCCGAACCTTCCTATGGTACTTTAATAAACCTCTACAACACCAACTAAGCCTTGAACCCCATAAAAAAACTCCTCATTGGGATTTATAAATACTCATAACCTCGGTCTAAGTCTTGATTGTCAAAATGTACCATCCACTAAATAGAAAATTCAAATTTCCTCAGTAATTTCCAACCTATAATGACATGGGTCATTATACATTCACACAAGTCCATGAATACACACAAAAAATGGTGAAATATTAAAGGAACCACATACCTAAATAGTATAGTTACCACTCATTTAGCATTATCACTATTCATATCCATGATTTTACCATGTTAGAATATTCTATTGAGCCCCCATCTCATACCGCAAGCCTCCACCAATTAATTATATGTATTTATAATTAATTTCTTATATTAATTTAAAGAGTAATAATCGTAAAAAAATCATCAATAAACACTATGACACATAAATCATGACCAAAAATGTGAAAAAATACCTAAGTTATGCCTCTGGAAAACTTTCTAGAAAAATCCTCATGCATTGGTACACAACCAATTTCCAATTTAAAATAAATTTAGTAAAACACTCGAAAATTTACATGACAACTTACCTCTATTGAAATGATGGTCAATGAGTGAATTTATTCCAATTTTAACACACTATATCCACCGCACCAAGAAGACTCATCCTATCATGATGATTTTTTGATATATACCAAAATTAAAACAAGACAAATCGAAGGGAAGGATAAAAGAAAGAAGAGGAGAGGAATAGAGAATATTACCAAGCTCCAACATGGTGAAACAATTACTGATGGACTACAAATCTATGGGGGGAAATAAGAGGGATAAATGAATGTATAGTGTAGGGTCTAATAACAATTATTAGAACATGTAAAAGTGATTTTATGCCTTTCCCAAGATCATCCATTCATAGAAAAATGAAACTGTATAAAAAACTAGAAATGAATAACATTTTAAAGCCACGTGTCATTCATTAAAAATGTTACTAAAATATCTCAATAAACATCACATGGGTTTTAGAAAGATCATATGAGTGGTATCTAGAATACATCCTGCCTATGAAGGTATCCATGGGCCAACATAAATCATCCAACATTCAGATATGATTCTCTATCCCTTCACGACATGCTAGTGCCTCAAGCTTAAAAAGGTATATGAGGAAAGCATCGGGTTCAAGAGGTGCGAACAAGCATCATCACCCACAACTGCACAACATTTCCATCTCATGGTAGTGATATATATAATCATCTGTGGTTTCTTCTTGGATATTGTCTCCTTTATTCATGTGTTGTAACACATGAATAAATTCTATGGCTAGTACATGAATTTAGCACATGAATTCATCTCCTCCTAAAGGATTCATCCTGTGAAATGGTTCTTTTATTAATAACCATCATGAGAGAATGGATCAAGTAAAGGTTTCATGTATTAGATCTTATTTCATACATGCCTTATGAAAATCAAATTTTCATAAAGTGTTTCAGAATTATACCATATTATATAATATATAGAAAGGATTTATGGAATACTAAATCCTTCAATATCCCACTTACACTAAACCTTAAAAGGCCTTGTGTCGTTCCACATTATATTGTATCGTATACAGTAACTTATTTCATACATAAATAATAAATATTATTATTAGAATATTCATTACATATCAATATGATCCATACCCGAACCAAAAAAGGTTTAGTGTCTTTATAAACTTAGATACCTCAAAAACTAGTACATAAATGATCTAAATCATTTCTCATTAAGTTATTTGAAATTATCACCCTTATTAAACATTACTTAAAACCTTTCCCCAAAATTTGAGAAGAGAAAACATAAGAAAGGGTGATCTAAGATTCTCAGTAAGGGTAAACATAAGGGATATTAATCAATGGTCATAAATTATAATAATATTAGTATAAGGGTATGAGAACATGAGATTAACATTACAAAATCATACCCATAAATTCATAGATCATAATCATGAAACACGACGTAAAGTTTTATCAATCAAAAATAATAATACATAAGACAATGGAATTATAAATAATCAATCATGGTCTAATGAGAACATATCATATTCATAATCTATAAGTTTTTTTCATACACATAAGTATAGAAAATAATTCCATTATTTAAGGATCACTTACAAGATGATCATAGTGGATTGTTTTCACTCCTCATTCCATCATTTCCTTATTCAAGGGTCACTCCCAAGACTATCTTATTGGGAAAATTTCCTTATTGAACTAGGTTTACTCCCCATTATAGTAATTCTTATCTCATGAGATATCCTTCTTTACCTGATCCATTGAGGTATATATAATTCTGGTCCCACCCATCTCATAATGAAAACCTTGCATATGTGTTCCAAAATATCATAAAACAATCATCATATAATCATATCATATCCCATGGAAAGGATACAAATTCCATAAACATTTCATCATCATAATCATAAACCATATAGATAAAGAATAAATGTGGTAAAATTGGATTATATCCCCATTAAATCATAATAAATATCAATAGATTTTTTTATATATCAGAATAACTTTAAAATATCACTAGTTCATTTCTTGAGGAAAATTCCCTTTTCATTTTGAAATCACTTATTAGAAATAAAAAAAATTACAAAATGTTAAGGAAAACATTTTATTTAAAAATAAATAATTAAATTTATAAATTAATCTTCAAATAAATGGGAATTCATGATTTTCGAAAAATTCATTCATGTTGGTATGTTAAAACAAAAATTCCTTTCACATTTTTGTTAAAAGTCAAAAATACCACATTTGGAAAATGATAAGAAGGTTACTTTTAAATCTTGGTAAATATAGAAAACATAGTTTAAAAATTAATTTAAATAATATTTTTATAATAGTAAAAATATTATTTAAAACATTTTAAATAAAATATCTATATTAAAGAAAATATTTCTAACCGAAGAGAAATACAAGGTTGGTTTTCCTTAAAATATTTTTTTCGGTCTCTTGAGTATATCAAGAGAGGAAAATTAATGGAAAACATATAATATAAAAAAATAAAGGTGAATAAAATTAAAAATAATTTGGAGAGATATATCATATAATTTTATCATCAAATAGTTTAATCATAAACAACCCCGGTAAAAATGAGATTGTAACATAAAACTCTTACCTAAAGTCTGTCTTGCTTCGTAAGTGATCTAAACTTATGTATAATAAATTTAAATTTATTATAAATCTATAATAGAACTATAATAATACCTAAAATACTATACATGGTTTACTTATAACATTTTATCACTCATCTGTTAACAATCATTCATCATCATCATCCTTTGGGGTGTTAACTACTTCGTTTTTCTTGTATGTTTTTGTTCAGCGGTTATGGTCCTTGCACTTTGACCATGGTTCCTTCATCTCCATCATGTTAATTATGATATAAATATTATATATATTCATTATATACATATTTATATTCATTATTATAAATATTTGAATAAAAATTAAGTACATCACTACATGGAGATGGTAGTCTGTACGTACGCATGAGTGATGTTTTCATTTTTTGATGGAAAGAATAAAAGAATGGTAAAAAATAATTAAAATTCATATAAACATTATTATATTATAAAAATATATATATATATATATATATATATTAAATATAACATAATAACCAACCAGAAAAATGATGGTATGGAAAATGAATCATATCACTACATAGAAGTAGTATTCCACACATATGCATGATCGATACTTTAATCTTCATTTTAATGGATAAGAGGTGGTAAATGGTTATTACATAATTATAATAACATATCATTATATTTATGATACTATATTAATAATTTTTTATGTATTAAATAATTTTAGATGAACTTGAATAATAAATTATATTGAAAGAGCTTGGTTAAGATCTATACCTCTTCTTTGAGAGACTTCTTTGGCTTACTCCTTAATCCTTGAAGGATTGTTCTTAAGAAAAGACGAGAAGATATAGGATGGAGTTAAGTAATATTTTAAGGTTTTAATATAGGTATTTTCTGATCTAGAATTCTCAAATGGTGTGAATAGGGGAGGAGAATAGGTACCCTTTTATTAGTGAGAGGAGGGATATACAAGGAATTTCTTAAAAGTTTTCACTGATATAAGGTCACTTTAATAAGAATTTGACTCAAAATGGAAAAATATTCAAAGTTAGGATAATATAAGGTTGAAATATATTAAAAAAATAATAATTTCATATGTTTTTATGGAAATACTACCCTTATATCTTGGTTTAACCCCCTTGTAAACTCATTTTAACCTTAACTCTGGTAACAAAATTTTACTACTTTTACTATTCACTAGGACCAAAAATTAAGTTGAAACTATTAAATTAAATTAATTATAATTATTCAAAATATGGAATCTAATTTAACATATTCCATTTCTATAAGTATCAGAACTAAATTTTAAATAAGCACACAAATCAAAATGAAAACTCATTTTAGAAAAAAATGAATTTTTAAGCATAAAACTAAATGTACTTCCATTACTTGGATTTTAAAAACAATAAAATGAATGTTAAAATATTATATTCAATATATAATATTTAAATTTACTTTAAAGTATTAATAAATAAAGATTTATTTAATTTATTAAGATAAAAACACATTGTGCGTATAAAAACAAGTTTTGGAAAAATGTATTTTTTAGCCCAAAAATGAACTTATACAAAAATAAAGTATAATGATGATTATTGTGTAATTAATTATATTATTTATAATTAAATGATAATTATGTCACTTTAAGATAAAATTAAAAACATAATGGAAATTTTTCTTTAAAATAATTGGTAGTTTTTACAAAAATCATTATTCACTAAAAAATAAATATTTTTAGAAAAATCCTAAAAATTGACCACAAAATAATATATACATGCTAATTAAAAAAATTAAATTCATTTAAAAAATTAAAATCTATAAAAAAAATTATAATTTAATTATAATTTTCATGTGAAAAAATGGGATAAAATCCATTTTTGAAGAAAATATATTTTTGAAACATAAAATGACATCAAATAAAATTGAGTACTTATTTATTATGAATTAATCAATAAATTTTAACTATTTAGAACAATTATAAATATTTTTCATAATCTATTTATTACTATTAAAACCAAATAATTTAAATTATAGCTTATAATGGTATACTATATCATGGTTCATATACACTCGGGGTTGTGTATAAGGTAAGATATTGAATACCTAAAATTTATTTCAAAAGAAATATATATAAAATCATGGGGTGTAACATTATACCCCCTTAAAATGAATTCTACCATCAAAATTTTATCACTTTGATACAAAAAAATGAGGATATATTTTCTTCACCGCATCCTTGAGTTCCTGTTTAGCGTCCTCAAATTTGTGATTCCTCCAAAGTACTTTAACTAGGTGAGTAGTATTGTTATGTAAAACCATAACTCAACAATTCTAGATTTATACTAGTTATTCATAATATGAAAGATCATTCTCTGAATTTATAAACTTTGAGTTCAGTATATATAAAGGATCTGGCATGTACTTCTGCATGAGAGATACATGGAACACATTATGAACATGAGAGAGGTTCGGTGTGAGTGCCAGTGATAAGCTACAGTACCTAGTCAATCAAGAATATCAAAGGGACTAATATGCCTAGGTCTCATATTTTCCTTATTTTTTGAATCTCATAACCTTCTTCCATAGAGAAATTTATAGGAAAACTTTCTCACCAACATCAAATTCTAAATTTGGATAATGAATGTCAGTATAAATCTTATGTATACTCTGAGATACCTTGATGTGATACTTAATGGATTGAAACTTATATATCATTTACTCAGCTATCTCAATTCCCAATAGCTTTATTTATCCAACTTCATCCCAGTATTTTAGAGTTATAAACTTCTTTTTTACAGATGTATTCATAAGGATCCATCCAAATGCTTGAGTGAAAGCTATTATTATAAAATAATTTAACTAGAGGAAGGTATTGATCCCAAACACCTTTAAAATATAGATAATAAAATCTCAACATATCCTCTATGGTTTGAATGGTCCTCTTAGACCAACCATATATCTGAGGATGGTTAGTCGTACTAAAACACAACTTTGTATTCAGAGCTTGCTGAAAACTTATCCAGAACTTTGATTTAAACCAAATATCTCAATAAGATATAATATAATGTGGTGCTCCATGCAACCTTACCACTCCCTTAATATATATCCCAGTAACATGATCAAGTTATAAATATTTTATTATATAAATTAAGTGTTCTACCTTCATAAGGTGGTCGACTATAACTCAAAGAGCATTATGGCCTTTAGACATTTTGGGGGTTCTGACAAAAAAAAATCCATGGTGATTTTTTCTCATTTCCATTCTAGTATGGGTGATGGTTATAAAATAACCTTTCTATTTTATATCTCAAACTTAACTTGATGGCATACCAATCACTAAGATACATACTCTTCAATATCTCTATTCATGTTTTCCCACCAGAAATACTCTTTTATAACTTTATACTTCATCATACATTCGGGATGAATAGAGAATGGTGAGCTATGAGATTATTCCAATTGTTCCTTCTTTAGGTTTAGTATTTAAAGGACATATAATTGTTTCCTGAACCATATCATTCCATAATAATAAAGGCTGAACTTAATAACATTTCTCACCTTCTTTTGCAGATCTACATCCTCCTTTTCTGCCTCTTTAATCTTCAAATGGATATATGGTTTAACACTCATTTGAGAAAGATAACATTTCTCCCCTTTCTTCAATATTTCAAGTCCCATCCTTTACAAATCCATAAATATTGGATCTTTTTTTATTCTCATCATAGATAATTCGGTATGATCCTTTCTACTAAAATCATCATTCACCTTATTTGTTATCCTCAGGTGGTAATGTATTGAGCATTCATAATCATTAATCAACTTCAACCATATTCTCTAGTACATATTAAAATATATTTTTAATATATAAT
The DNA here is from genome assembly GCA_963277665.1 of Viscum album. Lineage (NCBI taxonomy): Eukaryota > Viridiplantae > Streptophyta > Magnoliopsida > Santalales > Viscaceae > Viscum > Viscum album. The sequence goes on along the minus strand of OY728132.1, from coordinate 2,095,194,595 downwards.
TTAAAATTTTATGATCGGTATATATTTCACACCTTTCCCTATAAAGATAGTGCCTTTATATCTTTGATGAAAATATTATCACTGCTAACTCTAAATCATGATTTGGGTAATTTTTCTCATGAAACTTTAATTGGAGTGAGGAAAAAGTTATCACCATATCATTATATATAATAATATATCTCATACCCTATTTTTTTATGCATCACTATAAATCACAAACCCTTCTCTACTAAAAGGTAGTGTGAGAACAGGTATACTGACTAACCTTCTTTTCAGTTCCTCAAAATTTATGCACATACATCAGTTCAAAGGAACTTAACTCTCTTTTAAGGTAACTTAGTGAGTGAATTATATAGTCATTTTAAATCCTACACATATAACTAATAATATCCATACAATCCAATAAATATGCGTATCTCAGTCACAGTGGTTGGTCGAGGCCAATTTTTAATAACTTCCATCTTTTATGGATCCACTGATATACCCTCAATTGTGATTATATGACCCAAAAATGAAACTTTCTATAGCCAAAATTCACACTTTTAAAATTTTATCATAAAGCTTCTTATTACTTAGGGTCTTTAGTACAATCCTCAAGTGGTATTCATTCTCTTCCTTACTCTTGGGATATATAATAATATCATCTATAAAGACTACCAAAAAATGGTTAAGGTAATCTATGAAGACTCTATTAATTAAATTCATGAAGATAGTAGTGGCATTAATAAGACCAAATGGCATAACTATAAATTCATAGTGTCCACACCTCAAATGGAAGGATATATTGGGCATGTATTCATTTTTGACCCTCAACTAATAGTATCAAAATCAAAGATCAATCTTGGAAAAATATTCATCTCCTCATAATTGATCAAAAAAATCATTAATATAGGCTAAAGGATACTAATTCTTGATCATGATCATATTAATTTCCTGATAATCAATGCAGAGTCGCATTGATCCATCTTTCTTATTAATAAAAAGTATAGGTAAACCCCATGGTGATTCACTTAGCTAAATGAATCTATTGGAAATATTATATTATAGTTTCTTCCTCAATTTCTATAAATCAATCAGGCCATTCTATATATATGGAGACTTTGAAATAGGTGTAGAATCAGGTATGAGTTATATTGAAAACTTGACTTCATGATTTTTAGGAAGACTGGGTAACTCTTTTAAAAATAAATTAACAAAATCTCATACAATAGGTATGTCTTCACTGTTGAGTTTCTCCCTATCCATATAAGATATATTCCCCCTTTTAATAGTAATCAATACCCATGAAAAAGATGTTATTTCCATTGGAAGTTCATATTTATCCTCACACTGATAGACAATAATATATTGGTTTGCAATATCAAATATTAATTACCTTACTTGAAATTTGATATAGGATTTATATAAAGAAATTCAATCAGTGCCCAAAAATCACATCAAATTTAACTAGAAAGATAATAACAATATTTTTATGGAACACATTTCCATAAACTCCAATTGAACATAAATGATAGACTTGAGATGTGATCATCATATCATGAGGAGTTTTACTTCTAATTAAACATCTAATCATTAGGGATATGAATAAATATTACTTGAGACTTTTCATGATATAAATTAATTGATATGACTAATCTTGAATAACATACTTCAATATTTTAGTGTACCTATCACCACCTCAACTTCATCGTTTTATCTTCAATCCATTACTAAAACCAAAATAGTTGTCATGGCCATCATGCATAGTTAATCAAAGTGATTAATAAGGAAAAATCATTTATAGGATGTCTAAATCTTTACACTTTCTTTTCAATATATGACACCTTAGGTTTAACCTAGGTCATTCATGGTCAATATCTATTCAAATCCTTCATAATGAATCAGAAATATAATGTGAATTAACCTAATAATATCCCCCATAAGTTTAAAACTAGGTGTGTAATAAGGACCCATTCACTATACACCATAATGATAGCTGATATATACTCAACTAATTATTTTTAGGGTAATTAACCCCAGATTCATATGTGTAAAAATCACTTCCACTTGTAGTATCCAGAAAATCATGTATTGGATTAGGAAAACAGCACTCGTTTCTTTACCATAACATTGGATATTATCTTATACTTAGGAATATAGTAAGGTTTCTTACTAAAGATTCTGTATCCTAGTTTTCAAAAGTAACTAAACCTTTCTCTGATACCAACTATGACAACCCATTCTTTTCATGCATAAATATATTATCTTATTAGTGGAATATTCATTTCATATCAATATGATCCAAGATAGAATCGAAAATGTTTAGTGTCTATGGAAACTTGGATATATAAAAAAACTAGTACATAAATGACCTATATCATTTTCCATTAATTTCTTCACAACTATCACCCTTCTTAAACAGAACATACTTAAAAACTTTCTCCATAACCTAGGGAAGGGAAACATAAAAAAATGTGAGCTCAGATGCTCTGTAATGGTAAACATAAAAGATATTAATCAATGGTAACAAGTGAGAATAAGATAATAATAAGGGTATGAGAACATGGTATTAACATTATAAAATTATAACCATCAATTCACAACTCATAATCATGAAACATGACATAAATTTTTATCAATCAAAAGATATTGGATATAAGAGTCTGGAATCATCAATAATCAATCATGATCCATGAGAACATATCATCAGCATAAGATATAAGTTTTTCTCATACACATAAGTATATAAAATCATTTCTTTTTTCAAGAATCAATTCCAAGGCTATCATAGTGGAATTATGTTCACTTCACATTCCATCATTTCCTTAATCAAGGTTCACTCCCACGACTATCTTAAGGGAAAAGGTACAATATTAAAATGGATTCACTCCCCATTATAGTACTTATTATCTCATGAGATATAATTATTTACCTAATGCATTGGAAGGATATATAATTCTGGGATAAACCATCACATAATTAAAACCATATATATATGTGGCACAAGATCATAAAAAATCATCATATCATCATATCATAACCCATGGACAGGATATGAGTTTCATAAAAATTTCATCATCATAATCATAAATCATCCAGTGAAAGAATAAATATGGTAACATTGGATCATATACCAAATAAATCATAATAAAAATCAAAGTATTTTGTTATAGATGTGAGTACCTTTAAAATATCACAAGGACATTTCTTGAGGAAAATAACCTTTTCATTTTGAAATCGCTTATTTAAAATCTAAATATTTCCAAAATTTTAATGAAAAAAATTTCTTTGAAAATAAACTGGGAAAATGGTAAATAAATATTAAAATAAAATAGTATTTATGATTTTGGGAAAATTCATTCATGTAGTGTACATTAAAACAAAAAATTCTTTCACATTTTTTTATAAAAGTCAAAAATACCATGTTTGGAAAATGATAATAAGATTCCTTTCAAAACATGGTAAATAAAGTAAAATATAGTTAAAAATTAATTTAAATAATATTTTTATAATATCAAAAACATTATTGAAAATATTTTAATGAAAATATGGACATGGAAGAAAATATTTCTGATCGAAGAGAAAAACAAGTTCAGTTTTCCATTAAATATTCTTCTAGTATCTTGAGTACATAAATAGAGGAAAATGTAAGGAAAACATGTAATGTCCATAAATAAATATATGATAATAAAATTAATAACACTTTTTATATATAGATCATATAATTTTATCATCGTAAAATTTAATCCTAAGTAATCCCAGTAAAAATGATATTGTGACATAAAACCCATACCTCAAGTTCATCTGGCTTCGTAAACCCTCTAGCCTCTTATATAATAAATTTAAATTTGTTATAATTATATAATTTAACTATAATAATACCTATAATACCATACATGGTTTAATTGTAACATATTATCACCCTTTCATTAATAATCTTTCATTATCATCGTTATTTAGGGTGTTAACTGCTTAGTTTTACATGTATGTTTTGGTTCGAAGGTTATGATACTTGCACTTTGATCATGATTTATTTATATAAATAATGTTAATTATGATATAAATATCATATATATTCATTATATACAAATTTATTTCCATTCATATAATGTGTTGATGAAAAATGAATTACATCACTACATGGAGATGGTAGTATGTACATACGCACAAGTGATGTTTCCATTTTTTGATGGATGGAGTAAAAGAAAGGTAAATAATAATAAAACTTTACAAAATTTTTATTATATTATAAATATAATATATATATATATATATATATATATTAAATACTATATAATAACCAAACAAGAAATATGGACATGGAAAATGAATCATATCGCTATATAGAGGCGTCAATCCACACATACTCATGAGCAAAACTTTCATCTCCAATTTGATGGACAAGACGTGGTAAATGGGTGTTTTTTCATAATAATAACATATAATTATATTTATTTTATTTTATTAATCATGTTCTTATGGATATAATAATTTTATAGGAAGTAGAAGAAGAAATAAAATCGAAATAGCTTGGTTAAGATCTATACCTCTTCTTTGAGGGACATCATTTGGCTTACTCCTTAATCCATAAAGGATTGGTATTAAGAGAAGAACAGAAGATCTAGGATGAAGGAAAGGAATCTAGTAAGTGTTTGGAGTAGGTATTTTCTGATCTAGAAGTTTCAAATTCTATTAATAAAAGAGGATAATGGGTTCCCTTTTATAAGTGAGGGGAGGGACACACATGGAATTTCCTTAAAGATTTCAATGATATAAGGTCACTTTCATAGGAAAGTGGCTCCAAATGAACATGGATTAAAATTTTGTATAATATAAGGTTTAAATATATTCAATAAATAATAATTTTATATTCTTAATTGGATCTTCCTCCCTTATCTCTTGGTTTACCCCCCCCCCCCCCGAAAAACATGTTTTAAGCTTAACCATGGTAACAAAATTTTATTGTTTTTAGTATTCACCATAAAAAATTAATTTAAGCCTATTAAATTATATTAATTGTTATTATTAAAAATATTGAATATATTTTAGTAGATTTTATTTCTATAAGTGTCTTAATTTAATTTTAAATAAGTGCCCAAATGGCAATGATCGCCCTCTTTAGAAAAATGAGTTTTTAAGCATAAAAATTAATTTAATTTCATTCTATACCTTTTAAAAAACATAAAATAAATTTTAAAATATGATATTGAATTTGTAATAATTTAATTTAATTAAAATCATTAATAAATACATATTTATTTAATTTATTAAAATAAAAACAAATTGTGTGAATAAAAATAGTTTTTTGATAAATGTGTTTTTAATCACAAAAATAAACTTATACCAAAATCAATTATAATGATGGTTAATATGTAATTAATTGTATTATTTATAATTAAAGTATACTTAGGTTACTTTAAGATCAAATTAAAATCACAATGGTACTTTTACTTGAAAAAAATGATAGTTTTTACAAAAAACAGAATTTGTCACTATTTAATGAAAAATAAATCTTTTTAGAGAAATCCTAAAAATTCACCCTAAGATAATATATAAATTTTGATTTTAAAAATTATATTCATTTAATAAAATAAAATTTCTTAAAATGTTTGAAATTAATTATAATTTTCACATGCAAAAATGCGGTAAAACCCATTTTTTAAGAAAATATATTTTTAAACCATAAAATGACTTTACAGAAAATTGATCACTTATTTATTATACATTAATCAATAAATATAAACAATTTAAAAAATTTATAAATATTTTTCATAATTTGGTTATTAATTTTCATGCATACCAATTTAACAGCTTGGTTCTAACGGTTTATTATATCGTGGTTCATATAGACTCAGGGTTGCGTGCATGGAAATACATTTAAAATCTTATAATGTTACAATATACTTCTAAATTTTTTTTGGAAATCTATCATCAAATTTACCTCGTATCACATCATATGTAATACCTTATGAATACCCATCCAAAACTCCTTTTTGGGATTAACTCTAAAACACTTTTAGAGTAGTTCTCTAAGTCAAATTTGATCATACTTAAATAAACCATAAAGTGTGACCCCAGGGGCCTTTATAACATTTAAAACAAATATAAATCATCATATTCATAATTTGAATTAAAGGGTTTCCTATAATAAATCAATAATACTACTCAAGCTATAAATGGGTCTAGTGTGATCTTCATCAAACACATGTACACAAGTATAAAAAGTATTTATAATGTCTATTTTTTAATACTGGTTATTAAAAAACAAAGTTAAAAATATTTTTAACATTAGTTATTTATTAACCAGTTCTAAAACTACTAAATGGTTATTTTTAACAATATTTATTTCAATAAACAGCATTAAAATATTTTATATAATATTTTTAGCATTGATTATTTCACTAACCAATGTTAAAAATAATATTGTTGATGTCGGTTATTGTAATAATCAATGTTAAAAATATTCTGTAAAATATTTTTAACATTGGTTATTTAAATAATTGATATTAAAAATCAAACTTGGGTATGGATATTTCATTTTTTTATGTCGTGCTAAAGTAATTTAACCTTCCTGCCTTTAAATTCTCCCCACTTCATATAGAAATTTCAATTTTTCATATAACACTCATAAAATTTCAATTACCACCTAAAAATATATCACACCGAATAATATTTCATCCACTTCACCCTTTAACTTTAATTTCACCCTCCATTATTCATTCGTATATTCAAAATCAAGACTGAATATCCATTTTGGAGATACAGACCATGGAATTAGTGAGATTTGTGATAAATAAATTGTTTTCAATATTGTGATTTATCAAGGAACGTTACTTAGAAGTAAAATCCTTAGAACAATTTGATTTATTCTCATTTAATTTTTTATGATATTGTAATAACTTTTTATTGATTAATATCATTATATATTTGAATGTTCATTATTTTTTTTACCTTTATTATTAAAAACTACTTATTTTATCATTTTAAACTATAATTGTTCTTGTTGATTCTCTAAAACAGTTATGTGTCAGGTTTTACTACCTTAAATAATACATTTTAAAACTATTTTTTTGGTTGGTTTTTTAAAAATATACTTGAAAAATGATCTTTAACATCTATTTTTTAAAAACTAATGTGAAAAATAGGTTTTTAATTTTTCTTTTTAAAGAAAATAGATGTTAAAGATCATTTTTCATATCCATTTTTTTTAAAATAATGTAAAAATAATAAAAAATTCTGTAATAATAACTGAAGTTATAAATATTTTTAATGTTTTTTTAATAACCAGCATTAATTATATATTAACTATATCACTTTCAAATATTTCACCTCAAAAACCGACATTAAAAACATAAAAAACCAAATTAAAAAACTTATTTTTATACTAGTGGTATGCTTATTCTTGTGTCCACCAATCTATATAATATACAAACATGCAGTCTTCTATTTTCCCTTTGTCCAAGACATTTACTGATCATGAGACATATAGCATGTCAATACCATACATTAAACGCATACATTCTTGATTCTCATAGTATAGACTGAACTAGTTGGGGAATATGTCACATATAATTCACCCTTATGGAAAAATACAACACATTGCCCTTATAAAAATAGATATGCACATCATATGTACTATCTAGGAGTGATTTCATGCTCTATGTTCTATCTCAATCAAGGTCACATATGTCATACATATCATATGAGAGGAAAAATATCATCTTGGTTAAGATCCAACTGATGACATGATCAACAATATACCCAACCACCCTCATATTAGCTAAATCAATATTTAAACTTTCATATGTATGGTATCAAAGTATAATGGTTCTAATGATAGGTATCTCACCAACCTCATGTAGTGGGGACTCAAATATGACCCATGCACCCATATTATACCAAAGATATTTGTATAACACTCCATGTGGTATACTTCGTGGGTCTTATGGCACACATAAATAATTTTATTCTATATTTTATGCCTCGTGAGTATACTCTATATCTCTATAAAATAATATTACTCATGTTAACCTTAAAATTTCATAATAACCTATAATAATTCAGGATGAAAATTAGTTAGGGATAACTCAAATTCATACTTTGAGTGGTCAATTATCATTACAATTCATGAAATATGTATCAATATATACATATATACAGCCAACATGAAAGTAATATAAATTGGAGATTACCTTTCATCTATCATGATACATTTCATATTCTTTAAAATATTTTAAGAATATTTAACAAATATATCATAAGCACCTCTATATCATATCATATATGATAAACTTCCAGATCATCCATATGTATGTTTCACTTTTAGAGGTTTTGTTAATTCTTTACATCACATGAAATCCTATCACATCCTTATGTGACCATTTGATAAAACTCTCCCACTAAATCTTTTGAGAAGTATCTATGAAATAATAAATCTTGAATAATGGTGAGATTTTGGAATCATATTCTTAATTGTTCAACTCTTTGAACATATTTAGACTTATTAACTTCATAAAATCAAATGTTACAATGTTAACTTCTATTTTTTACTTAAAACTCTTTATAAGTGCATCATCATCATTCTTGGAACCCAAATCCATCAACAAATTTCTTTGATATAATGTAACTACATTCATTATTTTTTACCAGTACATCCTAAACTCTTTTAGAATAAAATGAAATTTACCTTGTTATAGTAACTAATGTAACTCTTTACATTTCTATTTACCTTTATATCCTAAATAATTTTAGGATAAAGTTATATTAATTTTAGTATGGTAATTAATATAAATATTTAATTTTTATTTACCACCATACCCTAAACTCTTAGGATATGAAGTGTGATTCACTTTATAATTTTACTAGAAAAATCCTTCAAGAAATACTGATATTCACTTTTCACGATAACTAAATGTAACTATTTATATTTTTTTATAATTATATATCCTAAAAATATTTTAGGATATTAAGTTAAAAACACATAAGTCTATAACTGGTTTAATCCTTTAGGAAAAATTGTTGTTTACTTATTCATGATAACTAAATGTAACTCTTTTCATTTTTTTATCATCACATATCATTAAATCTTTAGGATGTCAAGTGAAAAAAGAAATTAATATTAGACCAGTATAATCCTTTAATAAATAGTGATATTTACTTTCTAAATATAATCTAAATGTAACAATTTACATTTTCCTTTACTATCACATATCATAAAAACATTAGGATATTAAGTGAAAATCACTTTAAATTTAGATCATTGTAAACCTTTTCTTATTAACTTTGAACATCTATAAGTTCAAATATAATCTTATTGGATTCATAAATACTATATTCATTTTATAATATCTTCTTAAGAAGAAACACAAGAATTTTTTGTTAGGAAATAAAATTTATTTCCTCTTATTAGGAATATTTAACAAATAAGTTATTGTTATATATTATATATGGTATTCTATATTCTTGTTAAATTTTCACTTACAAAAAGACTTTGATAACATATACCACTAATGGATAGTGAGAATAAATTTCCACATATTTTTAAAAAAATAGATAAACACTTTATCCTGGATAAATAACTTTTAACTATGTATTATTCTCTAAAAATTATATAGAATTTGATGAATCATAAACCATGTGTATTCAATAAATCGTATCATGTTGTTCATAAAAACTCTTTGTTACTCAGCAAATTTTCTTGTCATATAAGATAAAGGATGAAGATATACATCCTTTTCTTTGAATCATATGATCTTGATACATTTCTTTACATTCAAAGTTGATTTAGATACCCCTTCTATGACTGAGCTCATAAGGGGCACTATCGCTAGGGTTTTTCTCCATCATCACCTCCCTCTACCTTGGCTCGGCTCAACTCTCCCCCTCGAAGTTTTCTCAGAATTACTTTGGTTGTGATTTATCTTTTGTGGAGGCTTTGGTGACCTCGTGGACTCATCCATCTCAGCCTTACTCTTCGTGGCTGGCCTGCTTCCTGTCTCACTCCATATCAACTAGATAGGGCTTCTCCTAGAGGCATGAAGATGGTTCTGTGGCTGAGATCCAGTTTCCGTGACTGAGGGTTGTAACATTGTCTTATTTGTGTTTTTTGGGTGGTCTGTTGTGGTTTCTAAGTATGCTTTAGACGGTGGCGACAAGACATGGGATCTGGTTTGCAATGGGGACCATTTCTGGATATCATTGGTGTTTTTGTCACGAACCATCCCAAGTCGACCTTGAATCAGTCACAAGGTCCAACTCGTGACAAGTCCAGAGAGGCGTTCCTGATCCTCCCGAGATGGTGACAAGAACCAAGGGCATCAATAGAGTACACAATGGAATGATTTCTCCCATATATAGACAAACAAACAAACAAATAACAGAAATATATGGACATCCCAAAATACATTTATATAAAAATTGAACTGAACATTTTTTGTACAAGAAACTAAAAGTAAAACTAAACCAATAACTCATATAACCAAACCTGATAACCAAACTAACTCCATTTGAACCTGCTGTTCACTCTCCAACACAATGATCACACATCACCCAAGGTGATCAAACTCAAGCTGAAACCTGCACAAGGGCTAAAAACAGAAGAAGACTATAGGCGTGAGTATTAAAACTCAGTAGGTTAGCCCGATATTCTATTACCAATGCACTTCCTTTAAAATAAAAGAAAAATCAATTTAATGTTTTAAATACAAGATATAAAAGTATTTTTTTCAAATGAGGTTCCATGCTATAATAATTATTAGACAAAAACTTGCATGTTTTATAAACAAAAATGCAAGTAAGAATTTTTCAAAGAGGTGCAACTTCAAAATGAAAATTGTTTTAATGAGGGATGATTTAAATATTGTACACTTTTAAATAAATAAAACACACTACTGCATTTACCAACCAAACACACCGTATGTTGATGGTGAGTAAAAAATAGCCAATGAGCACAACTCACGGGAACACCCCTAGGCACTAGTTAGTTGTGAGCCCCAGGTACCTCATATCTTAGTGAAAGTAACCATAATAAATATCTGTTATCATGAACATGAGCCACTATTAGGTATCATACCCATAACCTAGTGGTCCTCCAACATCATAATCATCATAGTTTAGTTAGTGTTATCTTCGTTAAACTTGTTATGTGAAACAGGGGCCAAACCCCACAGAATCACTAGCATACTAGTACACGTTCGTCCACCTAGATACCCAAGATTCTATTTAGTGCTAAATCAAGTTACACATATTATAAAATAAAATTTTCACATAAAAATTCCATTACCAAATCATAATAACACAAACAACCCACAAACATGCTTCACATTTCTTTTAAGAATCAATAAACCACTAAAAAGTTTCACAAAACAATATTAAGGAGTATAATGAGGCCTTGCACATAAAATCCATTCAAAAATGATATTTTAAGGACACAAACCCATCAATAACATATCAAACCAGATTTTGAAGCCCCAAAACCAATTAATAAATCAATTTCATGGACCATAAAATGGACCCAAAAGATAGAACATAAAATACACATGGAAACCATTTTTTTTAAAAAAAATGTCAAACAAGCCTTTAAGGCTTTCTCAAAACTAACATTTGACAAAGGTATGCATTTCAATTTTATTAAGGATGTGTATACATACCATTTACATCATCAAAACACATTCATAAATCTCTTATAATACTCAGGTTACATATTCAAAACATATCCATTTTCATAAAGATGTGAAATAGTCCATTTTCCGGCAACTCGGGCCAAAATATGTTGTAAACCAAAACCCATTTGTTTGTAAAACCAAATCCAATTTGGAAAGCCATATAATGAAATAATAATACCATTTTTTATTATTAAAATACATTTATAAATCCAAATAAATAATTTTTAAATCTCACTTAACACATAAAAGCCAACCGAGAAATTTACCGAACACATGACATGCACTTTTAAACAAAATAATTTATTTCAAGAAGTTAAAAAGGAATAAAACCCCAATTGTGTGACATATTTTATTCAAGATTATGAAACATGTTAAAAATACCATAAACCAGGTTCTTAACCTCACAAACCAGGTGCTAAAGACAACAGAACATTTAAACAAACACTTGGTGTGCACTTTCCTGACAAAACAACAATACCTTTCACAAAACACGGCTTAAACAACCATTTTGCACACCAAGAAAATTATAAAAAGGATTAAAAACAATAATAAACATATATATCAGTTGATAAAAATATTAAAATGATGAAACTTGAATGATAATGTCATGTTCAAGGGATATCCTACCTCAAATCCTTGGCGTAATGGAAACGTACACACGAAAACACCCGCTGCGGGTTTATAAACCCTAAAACTATGAAGACCATACCTAAACGAACAAATACCCCATCAAAAAAATAGTGTATAACATAAAGTTATGTCGGTAATGACTAGGGGAGATTATAAAACCAATAAATAATGAAAGGAGGAAGAAGAGGTAGGAAAAAGGAGAAGGAATCTCACCTTTTCAACTAGAAAACTCTTCGTATTCCACTATATTTGAACCCTTAGATAAAATGGAATGTATTTAAACTTCTTTGAGAGACTCCTAAGTTATTGAAGAACCAAGGAAAGAATATTGGTGTCCAAAAGAGTACGAATTTATTGATTTATGAATGATACAATTTACCTTGTCAATTCTGGACGATTCGAGAGACATTGAGAATGTTTCCCCACTTCGCGACTATTATGAGCTCCAAAGAGGGAAAATCGATAATGGAGGTGAGGATAGGGATATTGGATTCGTTTGGGAGGTGGAATAACCAAAAAATATTATATATTTAATTAGATATAAAATATACAATTTATTTTTTTAAAACTAGAAATGGGCCCATAGGCTGGCCCAATACCTAAATAAGTAACCCCAATTCACCATGATTATGAATTATTAAGGGGTCCAAAAGGGTATGATAGTTTGAATATATCAGTGGAGGAAAATTATGAAGTTTAATGGGTGAAAGATGTTTAAAAACAAAGGAGTTATAAAAGAAAAAAAATTGGTTTTTTTAAAATGGAAATGGGCTCACGATTGGCCCAAATCATGAAGTAACCACCCTTTCTCAAAAAACTCCTAAAAAAGTAATAGGAAACCCAAATTAGGGTGATTAGACATAGATGAAACTTAAAAACTAATAATTCATCTCACCGAAGACCCAAGAAAAGGATCGGGATTTCAAATGAACCAGATCAAAACAATGACATGAAGAACCGGGTGTGACAATTCTCCCCACCATTAAAGCTTTCCACCCCCGGAAAGCCATAACACTTTCCAGATGAAAGATAAACACCTAAGGATTCCTTATAAACATGATCCAACCTATAAATATAGTTAAATATCATTTTACATAAACATAAATTAATCCTCTTTCCCAAACAAAACACCAACTCACAACCACTTTGTGAAAATCAACGGAACGGTCAAGCCACCACCTCCACAACCAAGCCAAGAACCCGATTGTTGGGAATTATCCCAATGAAACAAACAATCTCCCAAAATAAATAGAACTCAAGAAAACCAATTAATCTAGGGGATTACATAATGGACTCCCCAACATTAATAAACAACTTGCACTAGACTTTTTCATAGGAGGAAAAATCAATGAGACTTGTGGTGGGTCTACCCACCATTAGAACTCAAATAGAAACAAAAAAAACAAGAACTCAACATTAACACACTTTCACAAGTATAAAAAAACTCTCCCAAAACAACCCACCATCCCAAGTTAATAGGGTTATAACATGAGCATATAAACCACCCACTCCCGAACAGAGGGGATGAGAACTTGGCCAACACTTTCATCACGGATCCGGACCCCCACCACTCGGGGAGGGGAGGGAAGGGGACCCAATAATTTGGCCACTGGATCCACAAAAGAAACCAAGTAACTACCCAAAACTCTCCACCTATAAATAGGTAACAAAAATACTGAACCCGATTTACAGAGGCGGTCCACAAAGGGACATTTATTGGAAACCTGCATCCATGAAGGCATAACCATAGACACTGTGTGAGGGGTAAGTTCACCACACTTGTTGTGACAAATGGAAATTCACAGTAATGAGGAACCAAAATATAGAAATAGAAACTACCTTACCACAATGGTGGAGGTTGGAGCCTAGTCAAGAGCCCCACACCTCTGTAGATTTCTTGACTGTGTGAAAAGCTTCACTCTGAGGCCTATGGCTGGAGCCCTAAATCATGAAGCACCTGCTGCCCCACAGTCAGGTGCTAAGTATCACACCACTGAAAAAAACTCACCTGCTCAACAAAACACTTTTACCTAAATAGGAACTCATAGATACATATCAAAATTCTATCTCACTAGGAACGAGGAGCAGAATGGACAATGAATACGGTGAAAAGCATCAACATCAATGAACACAACTGTTATGTCCACACGAATTATCACGAACTGAAAGCAATTTAAATCGATCCCAAACAGCTCTCATTTTAAACTGACGGGATGAGGAATTATTTTAGGATGTGGATCTAGCTTGTAAAACATGATAAATAATCCTTAGGTTTATAAATTGGAAATCTTGCAAACATAGAACTATCTGTGGCCACATCACAATATCCAACGCATCTTTAGAAACCCACTAAACATTACTCCAAACCCGAGCCACCAAAAAGATCCCATCTCAAGATGCAACAAGAGTATTAATTATAGATCATAATAGAGCATACTAAATATAAAACACTATTATACATAGGATAAACCATCCACATAACCATTGGTTCTAAACAAACACCACAATTTTCAGCTAAAAACACTTTTGAAAAAAAACTAACTTGGTGGATTTTCACATTCACCAATGGTGTTTCATCAAGTCTCACTCAAATGAACATTTATGTGCCACCCCGTTAACTCAAAAACCATTCCATATTGGTCATAATTCCATATATCAATAAAACCATGAATGTGAGAACCCATGAAAATATCAAAGGATAAAACAAAACAACATCATTCCAAAAATCATGTACCGTCAAAAGGAACACAAACCACCAAGTCAAAAATGCTTTTCATATTCCACAAAACAAACCAAAATGCATCAAGAACCATTTGATTAAAAAAACAATACATTTAATTTAATAGAACATACAAAAACAACCATTCTATTCCAAATAGCCCTTTCCCATTTTTAAAAAAAATCAGTAAGGACTCTTTTCAAAATCTAACAACCACAAAAGCCAAAACCCCTTTCCAGAAAAATACCAGCCGCACAAAACCGAATTTCCAAAACCTATTCATCAGATTCAAAAACTTTTCAAAAGCCCAAAACACCCCATTTAAAACAAAGTTTCATAATTACTTAAAAATGATTAACACTTTCAAAACATTTTATTTCAACAAACCACAAGTTTAGATTAGAGAAAATCCAATCCCATTAAATCATTTCCACTTCCTCCCCAAAATTCATTTAAAAAAACACAACCTTACCAAAACCATTCTTATATTTAATTTTTGAAAACCCCTTTTCAACTTTTCCAAATCCAATATTTCCTTTAAAACCAATTTCCATAATTCTCACACAAGGATTTTCAAAACAAAAATTCAGAATTCATGAAAGGTCCAAGAAACCCGCAAAAGAGAACTAGTGTTGGTGGGTGACTTGACCATATGGTTGGCGTCCATATGTCAAACACAACACCAACAGGAAGATACTTATTAGGACCATGATTCAACTCAACATGGATTTTCAGGCCTTGAGAGCTCATGGATTCCATTAGTCAAACTCCCCTTGTCATATCCCAACACCAAACAATTAGCGAGAAAGGACACTAATAAAACCCGACTTCCCATGGAAACCTGAGGAACAGAACGAGAAAGAGTTCATGATTCTCTTCCCAAACTTACCCCTCAAGTCCCAACAATCCTACTACATCTACCTTGACATCCCCAAATAACAAGGAAACTCTAAAAAATGTTTTTCTAAGATCCGGCCTTCTTTGATACCATTTTGTCACGAACCAGCCCGAGTCGACCCTAAATCAGTCACAAGGGCCAACCCGCGACAAGTCTCGAGAGGCGTTCCTGATGATCCTGGGATGGCGAAAATCACTAAGGAAATCAATAGAGTACAAAATGGAACGATTTCTCCCATATATAAACAAACAAACAAACAAAAAAACAGTGGAAAGATAAGGACAGCCCAAAATCCATTTATATAAAAATTGAACTAAAAATTATTTGTACAAGAAACTAAAAGTACAACTAAACCAACAACTCATCTGAAAAAACCCAATAACCAAAATAACTCCATGTGACCCTAGTGTTAACTCTCCAACACAATGATCACATGTTGCCCAAGGTGATCAAACTCAATCTGAAACCTGCACAAGGGCTAAAAACAGAAGAAGACTATAGGCGTGAGTATTAAAACTCAGTAGGTTAGCCCGATATTCTATTCCCAATGAACTTACTTTAAAATAAAAGAAACATCAATTTAATGTTTTAAATACAATATATAAAAGATTTTTTTTCAAATGAGGTTCCATGCTATAATAATTATCAGAAAAAACTTGCATGTTTTATAAACAAAAATGCAAGTAACAATTTTTCAAAGAGGTGCAACTTCAAAATGAAATTTTTTTTAATGAGGGCTGATTTAAATATTGTACACTTTTAAATAAATAACACATAATACTGAATTTACCAACCAAAAACACCGTATGCCAATGGTGAGTACAAAATATCCAATGAGCACAACTCACGGGAACACCCCTAGGCACTAGTTAGTTGTGAGCCCCAGGTACCTCGTATCTCGGTGAAAGTAACCATAATAAATATCTGTTCTCATTCACAAAAGCCACTAGTAGGGAGCATACCCATAACCTCGTGGTACCCAAAAATCATCATCATCATATTTTAGTTAGTTTTGTCATCGTCAAACTTGCTACGTGAAATATGGGCCAAACCCCGCGGAATCACTAGCATACTAGTACACGTCCACCCACCTAGATACCCAAGATTCTCTTTAGTGCTTAATCAAGTTAAACATATTATAAAATACACTTTTCACATAAAAATTAAATTAACAAACCATAATCACACAAACAACCCACAAACATGCTTCACATTTCTTTCACATATCAATAAACCACTAAAAAGTTTCACAAAACAATCTCAAGGAGTATAACGAGGCCTTGCACATAAAATCCATTCGAAAATGATATTTTAAGGATAAAAACCCATAAATAACATATCAGCCCAGATTTTGAAGCCCCAAAACCAATTAATAAATCAATTTCATGGACCATAAAATGGCCCCAAAATATAGAACATAAAATACACATATAAACCATTTTTTTTTAAAAAAATGTCAAATGGGCATTTAAGGATTTCTCAAAACTAACATTGGACAAAGGTATGAATTTAAATTTTATTAATGATGTTTATACACACCATTTACAGTAGAAAACCACATTTATAAATCTCTTATAATACTCATGTTACATATTCAAAACATATCCATTTTCATAAAGATGTGAAATGGTCCATTTTACGGCAACTCGGGCCAAAATATGTTGTAAACCAAAACCCATTTGTTTGTAAAACAAAATACAATTTGGAAAGCCATATAAAGACCCAATAATACCATTTTTAATTCTTCCAATACATTTATAAATACAAACAAATAATTTTTAAATCACACTTAACACATAAAATTCAACCGGGAAATTTACCAAACACTTGACATGCACTTTTAAACAAAATAATTTATTTTAAGAAGTTAAAAAATAAATAAAACCCCAATTGTATGAAATATTTTATTCAAGATTCTGAAAAATGTTAAAAATACCATAAACCAGGTTCTCAACCTCACAAACCAAGTGTGAAAGACAACAGAACATTTAAACAAACACTTGGTGTGCACTTTCATGACAAAACAACAATACCTTTCACAAAACAAGGCTTAAACAACCATTTTGCACACCAATAAAATTATAAAAAGGCTTTAAAACAATAATAAACATATATATCAGTTGAGGAAAATATTAAAATGATGAAACTTGAATGATAAAGGCCTGTGCAAGGGATATCCTACCTCAAATCCTTGGCGTAATGGAAACGCACACATGAAAACACCCGCCACGGGTTTATAAACCCTAAAACTATGAAGACCAGACCTAAACGAACAAAAACCCCATCAAAAAAACAGTTGATAACATAACCATAGGTCATTCATGACTAGGGTATTATAAAACCAATAAATATGAAAGGTGGAAGGAGGAGGAGGAAAAAGGAGAAGGAATCTCACTTTTTCAACTAGAAAACTCTTCGTATTCTACTATATCTACACCCTTAGATAAAAGTTAATGGCTTGAAACTTATTGGAGAGACTACAAAGTTTTTTAAGAACTAGGAAAAGAATATTGGTGGCCAAAAGAGTTTGAATTGATTGATTTATGAATGATACAATTTACCTTGTCAATTCTGGACGATTCGAGAGACATTGAGAATTTTCCCCACTCCGCGACTATTCAAATATCCAAAGAGGGAAAATCGATAATGGGGGTGAGGATAGGGATATGTGATTTTTGTGGGAGGTGGAATAACCGAAAAATATTAAATATTGAATTAGATATAAAATAAATAATTTATTTTTTTAAAACTCGAAATGGGCCCATGGGCTGGCCTAATGCCTAAATAAGTAACCCTGATTCACCATGATTATGAATTCTTAAGGGGTCCAAAAGAATATGGTAGTTTGAATATATCAGTGGAGGAAAAGTATGAAGTTTAATGGGTGAAATATGTTTAAAAACAAAGGAGTTATAAAAGAAACAAATTTGGTTTTTTTAATGGAAATAGGCTCACGGTTGGCCCAAATCATGAAGTAACCACCCTTTCTCCAAAAACTCATAAACAATAAATGGGGAACCCAAATTAGGGTGATTATACATAGATGAAACTTAAAAACTCAAAATTCATCTCACCAAATACCTAAGAAAAGGATCAGGATTTCAAATGAATCGGATCAAAACAATGACATGAAAAACTGGGTGTGACAGTTCGGGTTGATGTTGATCTGGTGATGGATTCTTGGTCCTTATTTTTTTCCTTCGTTTGATTTTGGGATGTATTTGCTACTTTTGGTGTTTCTTCTTTGGGTGTTTCTACATTTTTTCTTTGGTGTTCTTGCTGTTCATTTTTTGGTTTTGGGGAATTTTTTATGCAAACCCACTGTGTTTTTGGTTCGGGTTGTTTTGTGGATACTAGGAAAATGCACCATGAAGGATTCATAGAGGAGGATAAATTGTGCTTATTTGGTTGTGAAGGTTCGGTAATGAATTGGAGATGATTTGGTTTGGTCTGTTTGTTTTTTGGATCCATTTTTTACGATTCATGGGACTATTTCTACAAGGGATGGTTCCAATTTTCTAGAGTTCAAAATGGGAATATGTGAAGAATAATGGGAGTTTGAAAATTTGAAAAAGAAATTTGTAGATTGAGTGGGATTTTTCAGTTGTGGTTCCTGAGGCTGATTTTCGGTTCTTGATTAATTTTTGAATTTTGGGTATGTTTTCAACCATCACACTACAATGATCTACTTCAAATGAGGTTCAGAGCAAAAAGAATTCTCCTAGCATGCCATTAATATTTTGATGTTTGAGAGGGTATGGCTATGCCATCGGTATCGGGCTAGTGCAACCCTTCACAGGATAGCTAGTTGAGCATTCATACGATGGTTAAGGATTTTCATCACAATGCAGTCACTGGGGAGGGGAAGATCCTGTAGTCTTGATCTGGGTTTTCTACTTTCATGGTTTTATTTGGTTGTAATTTTTGGATCTTTCGGTTTCTCACTTTTTCCTCAAAAGTGTTTTGATAATAAAAAAAGTTAATTTTTAGTCAAAGTTGATTTAGAAACTCTTTACTTCATAACCTAAATGTATATTACAAGATCAATAAATTATTATTTAATTTTTAAATCCTATATATTTAATTTTGGACTCCTGTAAAGTATACATTCAGTATCATGTATCCTTCAAAATTAAATATTTAATTTCTATAACACCTATATCTAACATGGATATTCCATAGAATTTCCTAAACTCCTTCAGTTATTCTTTAATAATCCCATCATATTAAATTATTACTCCCCTAACAAACCTGGGTTTTAATGACCATGACTATACTATTGAAGAAATAGTTTTGAACTTTTAATAAACTTTTCTTCTTATAGTTTTAAATTTTACCCACTAATACTAAACATAAATCACTTAAAACCTAGAAATAATATGCCTAGTTCACCTAGTTCTTAACACTTTGAGAGTATCAGGTACAATTTTCTTTAATTCATTCACATTGTCAGAAAATTTCTTTAAATGGAAATGGGATGAATTTTATAACTATTACAAGTAAATTTAGTCCCCCTTTATAGCTTGTTATGTAATTAAACAAATAAAAAGTATTTTTATTAAAAACAACCATCTCATTTTATTAAATAATTATTGTTTCTATAAATTTGATATCATATATATATCAGAACAACATAATTTAATTCTATAACCAAAAAAGATTTAAGAAAATTTTTAGTATCACCAAGTCATTAACCCATTCAATCATATTGAATATAATTTTGAATACCCAGTCATATTGAGTATATAATAACAAAATTCATTAAATTATTAACATAAACAATCATATTGAGGATATGTGTAGGGAATAATATTCCTCTAGTAATTTTATATATAATTCTTTTAAAACCTTCAGTGAATCATTTTATGCTTCCATAAGCACCTTGATTTATATGTTGAATAATGTTAACACTTGGATACTCAGGAAATAAAATTGACATATAAAATATTTATTTAGCTTAATAATTTTCTTAAAACACCGTTCTTATTTAAGAAATTTTCTTAAGTTGCCAGTCTTAGGAGTAGCTTACATTAAGCTTCTCCTTTTTGGGATTAATCTCAAGATTAAGCTAGATGATGATGATGTCATTTATCAACAACAAAAGATTTTATCATATGAGTATCATGTTTTATAACCATTTCAAAATGAATTTTATTAAATGGGTCCCACTAAAATGATAACCCCTTTTTAAAATCCATTGTATCCATTAGTGGGCCAAGATCTATATTTCCTTAAGCTAGAGGTTGCTTTAGTGTTTCTCCCATCACTTATCTGTTTAGCTAGGGAAACATCACAATCATATAATATTTTACTCTTGGATAGTTGAGTATAAAACTCTTTGTCCAATCCATCATATGGATAAAATCAACTCTATTCATCTGGTAACCTAATCCTATTAGGGTCTCTTGGCTAGTGTAATCCAATACAAACTTTAAGAATAGGCTAACAAAGGAAAATCTAGGGTCACCCAACTTTAGTATGACCAACCCAAGGATGGTCTAGATTTACCCATCCTTTCTTTCATTTTACATGGTAATCTAAATACACACAACTTTATCATGACCTACTGGTTGGGTGATCGAGGTCTTGAAAATTACCACTTTATAAATAATCTCACACTTAGTATTTGAATGGGATTTAATATCACTATCTTATATCATGTTATTTCCTTTTATATATTCATTATTTGAGTAATTTACTTTAGAATCCTATTCCCTCCACCAAACCAATATATTCAGACCATATTGAAGTGTAACTCCTTAAAAAACCCACAAGTTTGTGTTACTTTCCCAAAAAATCAAAGCCAAACATATTTATACATATCCAAATGAATAGTATGCCTAAGGTATATGAAAATTTTATGTGAAGTAATAATGTTATGAAATATTGATAATATCTATATGAGTATGGACAA
The DNA here is from genome assembly GCA_963277665.1 of Viscum album. Classification (NCBI taxonomy): domain Eukaryota; kingdom Viridiplantae; phylum Streptophyta; class Magnoliopsida; order Santalales; family Viscaceae; genus Viscum; species Viscum album. The sequence goes on along the minus strand of OY728132.1, from coordinate 2,095,172,792 downwards.
ATTTATAGATAAAAAACTCATTCATCTTTATAGATAAAGAATAATCCTCTAGGTTAGTAGGTGGTATGACCCCAAGTCCCTTTACCTAGGGATACTTTACTCAAGATATAATTCAATTCATCATAACTCTAAAATATAATATGAATAAAATATATTTAACAACTAAATTCAAGTTCAAAAATTCAATTACAACCCAAGGACATGGTAAATGAAAAACTAAATTCATTATAAAGGTATTCCTAGCATGAAATTCAAGGATCTATCTCTTATAATAAGTTTATCATTTAAACTAAATCATACACCATTCATCGTATAAATAGTTTATAACTATGAATAAAATATAGAATAACCTTTAAATAAATGAACAATTAAAATATTTAAACATGAGATAAACATTTATGAACAATTCATAAAATCCTTTATAATTATACAGGGTACCTACATAAAGGTAACACTGCAGTTACCTTTATGCAAGATGGTTTCATAAAAGTAATGCACCGATTACCTTTACACAGCCCGACTATGTAAAAGTAACACATATATTACCTTTATGTAGCCCAGATGCATAAAGGTAAACACTTCTCTTACCATTATGAAACCTGACTGTGTAAATTTAAAGATTCAATTACCATTATATAGCTCGTCTATGTAATTGTGACATATCAGTTACCTTTGTAACAACTCTAATTTCCATAGTTTGATCCTTTGAATATTTCTATATATATCTATGGATTTTTCATTGAATTTGGTGTTGTGTTTTGGGTGTTGCAGGACCCTAGAATTAATATATTAAAAATATTAATATATTCTAAATTATGTGCATGCATATTTTCATAATAAATGGTTTTCCTGTTGATCATTACCTTGTATGGGAAATCTGAGACAATGGTTGGTTCTAGAATATGGGGTTTACCCTTTCCATGACATAAGGTTCATCTATATCAGATATTGTGTGGGGGTAATATGTTGGCAGGTGTTCTAAATAAATTAAATGATTAATTTATTTATTTTATTTGATGACCAAAACCAAATCTTCTCTCTATAAATGTATCATTAGGGAAAATATCCAAGGTTATCTACATAAACCTATGAGATTATATATAAGGAAGTGTGAGATCGGTTGGTATTGGAAACATGGTAACATGGATCAATGAGGAATGATCAAGGGATTCATTAGATAAATAATGAATATAGAAGGATCTTCAACTTCATCACTAGTGAACATTTTCATCACTAAAAACTAATCCATTCTCGAGGTAGGGATTTTTATTTTTTATATTTTCACCCTTTTCATTCAATTTATGAACATGGATTACATATCTTATTTATTTTTTGATTTTTATTCTTCACATGAGACAAGAAATTAATTGGTTTTCTTGAACCTAATTATCTATATTTTTCTGTTCCCATATTTCACCCCTTTGATTTCTACAATTTGTTATTATCAGCTGGGATCACATCGACCAAAGATAATATTACTTATTTCTTTTTCCTTTTTTCCACCACCATTCTTCGTATTATTCATTTTTTGGACCATGGGGTCAGTGATTTGATATTTTCAAGAATGTTCAAGCATGATTGAACCCCCAAAAATCGTGATGAATTCTCATAGGAAAAAATGGTATCCTTCGTTTTGGCATTGAAGATATGGCATGAGGTTTTACAATTGATACGCTTCTTCTTACGATACTTAGCCAGTGACAGTGATCATGTTTGATCATTAAATAGATTATGGGATTTCAATTCCCTGGTCACACTAGGGTGTAGGTACAATATACTCTTTATTCAGGTAGATTCAATACACCCCACACTATATAGGGTGTGGTTCCTCTATCTATGGAGTGGAACTCCCTCGTCATCAAGCTCTAGTGGGGAGAAGGACCTCCACTAGATATAGTTCTCCCCCAAATGTGGAGTGTGGTAGTGAGAAGAAGGCCCTCCAACCTAATTCTTATGAGGTTTTTCATGGTGTTTAGAATTAGAGATGGGACCACTAGAGCTGCAGGAAGGCTCATCATCCTCCTTAGCTGGGTGTGGAGATTGATACTTCTCTCCTCTTATGATTGGGGTTTTATTATAAGAATATTTTTTGTTTGGGTTTCTTTTCCCTCTTCGTCTACAGGTTGACATGACTATTTTATTCTATTTCTTCCCTCTTGGTTTTTGGGGCATCCTACTAAGTATGTTTATAATCACCCCTACATGGGCTATGCTTGCATGTGGTGTTTCTTATGTAGATGTAAGGAAGATTGGTGGTGACTTTGGTGGACCTAGTATTAAAGTAGAATAGCAATAATTAAAGGTGTTGGCCATGTTCGGTTGTTATTATCAAAGATTTTGATTTGAGATCTCTTCATATTTTCCCTTTTTTAGTTTTTATTAGATGAGGACCACCTTTATAGTTGGGCAATAATTTTTTCCCTTTATATATTTTATATAATACCCTTCTTCACTTTGATGTATATAGTAGAATTTGTCATGTTCATTTATTACACTTTAGATATTTTAGTTATTATATATCTCTACACTATTTTATGGAGTTGGATGTGTGCATATGTACAAGTACATTAGGATAATGCCTCCCATTTCAATTATATTCTTACTGAGTGCTTTTCTCTAACCCCTAAACTATCAGAGGCTAGATTGGGGTGTCACTCTTGGCTTACTGCAGGCCTAGCTGGGGCCTCAGTGTCTTAGGTTGTGATATAGTGGTATCAAATCCAAGTTTGTCCTAAGGTTGGTGTTTAGAGTTGAACATGTCTTGAGGATTGTTTTTTGGAACTTAGTGAAATGATATTAGAGTGTCTTGAGTTTGTATCCTAGGCCAGGGAACCTAGTTATAGTGTGGTGGCCAACATATCCATACACCAAGACTTTGACTACCTATTTATCAACTCGGAATGTTGAGGAATTAGTTGTAAGGAAACCAAGGGTACATGAATAATATAGGATTGGGTATTTTGGATTTCATATACTTCTTGATTCATCTCCCTAGATATGATCATCTAATCATGGTATGTCTTGTTAAATTTCAGTATTCTTCTACAATGATATCCATCTAGGATTTTGATATAGGGTTGTGATGATGACCAGTTGAGTGATGAGGCATCGGTGTAGGTACCTATTCATGAGGTTTTCCCTCTAGGTGAGCATAGGGTAATGCTTCCACCCAATGGACAACACATGGATCCACCTTTAGTATTCTAAGTGAATGGTCGAATACATGTTTGGTATCCTATAACTTCATTATTTTAGGATGAATATTAGCGTAGTATTATCACATTATGGTAGTTCTAGTAGTAGATATATCTCATATTTCATGGAAATCTATACCATCGGGAGGAAAATGATTGTCTTGAGGAATTGTTTTGAGTATTCTAATTTATATAGGCCTTAGATGATCATATGTTTGTACTTGAAACCAATCTTCCCCATAGAGTAGCAGGGCATCAGTGGGGTCTGGTCACTCATAACCATGATGAGATGATGCTCTTATGGATAGACTTTTAGTAGTTGTTCTACGATGTTTATTATCCTTTAAGTTTTCACTCTTTGCAGATCTTGGAGCTTATTGAGTAGTAGTAGTAGGTTGATATATTAGTTGTTGAGTATGACACTAGGTTTAATGACCACATGTGTTACTCTCTAGATATGTAATGAGATAGATACTTTTGAGAACATAATTTCGAGAAGGGCCTTCATAGATACATCTGAGCTAGTGTGTTCTCCCTATTCATTCCCACTTATGCTGGAGTTATGGAGTGGGACTTGGTGATGTAGAAATTTATAATTGTGGTATTTCGAGTAGCCAGAGCTAATAGTGGACATTACGGGGTTAATTAATCTGCAACATCTAGAAGGAATAATTCATCAGGGTCTCCACATAAGAGGCATACTCATGCCTAGACTCAGACACGTGGATATGTACCGTGGGGTTCACAAAAAGGATACAGTCATCCTGGAGAGGGGGTATGATATACTTGTGAATGTAGAGGTCGCATGTCTTGTGATTTCCTGACTTGATGTACTATAGATGGTGGATAGATAGTAGATGGACTGCCACAGCAGAGTCAGCATCATGACCAGGAACCTCTCAGGCATGGTCAGGGAAACCCCTAGGGAGGCGGTGTTGATATAGGAGTAAGTGAATACCCATATAGAGGAGATGTAGGTGTAAGATGTAACTTTTACCTACTCCCACTAACAACACTAAGTGACTAATTATAGACTCAGAGGGTTGGATATTGAGGGTGTTTACAGTTTCAGGGTATAGAGAGATATGATCAGGCTGCTCGTGAGATGTTTCGAGGTACAATCCATGTATTAACTACTTTATATCTAGTTCTTTTATACATAGTCACAAGTCATTAATTCATATCTATATCTCATGTATGAGATCTAGATATTCCATTAGAGTCTTTGGACCAACATATGTGTCTAGAGGTTACTAAGGGTAGTGATTCTTCAATATTTGACATTTTTTGGTGGTGTAAGTTGGAGATATATTAATAGAGTTTCTCATGGGACCTATTGTTCATTATAGTTAAAAATTATGATGTCATTCTGGCATAGACTGGTTTTCTGCAATGTGTTCCCAGACATACTATCATCACATGAGAGTGATATGCCTACATGCATATGGGGAAAGATTCTACTTTATGGGTAAGAAGGATCTTATGGTTGAGTGAGTGGGTCTTATGAACAAGAAATTAAAACCTATCACCCATCAGTTAGAAGGTTTGGACATTGGTGTAGCATTCTCTTTAGACATCTGTATTCTTACGGTAGTGGAGGATTATATAGATGTCTTTCCTGAAGACGTTATGGGACTACCACTAATGTGGGAGATTTATGTATACATTTACTTGTACTAAGGTACCACACTAATATATTATATGTAATATCGGATGTCCCATGACATGATCTGAGAGTTGAGTGTGAAATTGGAAGACTTTTGAGAGAAAGGTTTCATAAGACCCAGTGTAAGTCCCTAGGTGACTCCAATATTGTTTGTGAAAAATATAGAAAAAATCTTGAGGCATTACATTGATTACCATCACCTGAATCGGGTGAATATCAAGAAAAATTACCCCTTACTAAGGATTTATGACCTTTTTGACCAATTTAAAGGTGCGAGTTAGTTTTCAAAGATTTATATTAGGTTCAACTACCATCAATTGAGGGTTCATGAGGATGATATTCCAAATATAACATTTAGATATCACTACGAGCATTATGATTTCATGGTGATTACATTTTGTGTGACTAATTCTCTCATTGTATTCATGTAACTTATGAACTAGATCTTCCAAAAAAACATGGACTGATTTATGGATTTATTTATTGATGATATTCTCATATACTCTACATCTGAGGAGGTGTATATAGAGCATTTTAGGATGGTCCTAAACTTACTTTATGGTCACCAATTTTATGGTAATATCTTAAAGTGTTGGTTTTACATTTAATAGGTTCAATTTAAAAGGAATTCCATCTTTGTGCATGGTGTATCTATGGATATAGAAAATATTAATGTAGTTCTTAATTGGGAAACATCCAATAGCATGTGAGAAGTACATAGTTTCCTTGGTTTGGTAGGATATTATTGGTGTTTTTTGGTAGAATTTTTAAGGATTGTAACCACTTTAAGTACCTTGATGTGTAAAGGGTATCCATTTTACTAGATTGAGTAGTTTTATAGAGCCTTCTAGGAACTAAGGAAAAGGTTGACTTGTGCTCCTATACTGAGACTACCATAAGAGGGTGTCAACTACATGGTGTTTTTTGAGGCCTCTAAATTTAGGTTTAAATGTGTTTTGATGTAGTGTAATGCAATTATTGCTTATGGGTCAAGGTGGTTGAGACCCCATGGGAAAAACTACATGACCCAGGATGTGGAGTTACCAGTGTTAGTCTTTGTCTTGAAGATGTGGAGAAATTATCTTCTAGGAAAGTGTTTCCTTGTTTACTCAGATCATCAGTGTCTCAAGTACATCTTCACCCAAAGAGATATCAACATGAGACAAAGGATTTAATTTTAATTCTTATAGTACTATGACTTAGAGATAGTATATACTCTAGGGAATGGAAATTTAGCGGCATATGCCCTCAGTAGCAAATCTATTTCTCACTTGGTGGAGGAGGAATTTGAGTAGTTGGCCTCATTGAAGTTAAATATGGTATAGGAGAGGGGTGAATCTTACCTACATATGATGGTGATTAATCCACCACTTATTCATTATTTTATATAGTCACAATTTAGAGACATCTATTCTGAAGTTTTACGTGACCAGATATCCTTAGGAGATGCATCGGATGGATTTTTTGAAGGGGGGTAGCCTTTCCTCTATTTTTTCAAGGAAAAATGGTAGCTCTAGACATGTTCCATGAGGAGGTGTTGTGGTATTTTCATACATCCCACTTATCTATAAATTTGGGTGTGGAAAAGCTATACAAAGACCTTCGACGGTAGTTTTTGTGGGCTGGCATAAGGCAGAGTGTTTCTGAGTTCAATTTCTGATGCCTCACATGTCAGTAGGTAAAAGTTGAACATCTAATTCCAATAGGTTTGACTCAACATTATACGATACCAAAATGGATGTGGGATTGAATAATCAAATGATTTTTTAGTGTGTATTCCAAGAACAATGAGAGTCCATGATAATATCTAGGTGATTTTTGGTTGACTTACCAAGTTGACACACTTTCTTAACATTTGGGAGTAGGGTTCTATTGAGAGTTTGGGATGTTTATGAGATCAATTGGCTTCATGGGGTACCCACAATGATAATATTCAACTATGATTCTTGGTTTATGTCATGATTGTGGAGAGGCTTGTAGGAGGATTTTGGGACCCAATTACAGATGATCACGATATTCCACCCATAAATGGATGGCCAGACCGAGAAAACCATCTAGGTTTTGGAGGATATATTGGGAGCCTATGTGTTGGAATTTGACCGGAGATATAAGGATCACATTTAATTTGTGGATATTTCCTACAATAACATATATCACTCCACTATCAGTGTAGAACCTTTCGAGGCACTATTCAGGAGACCCTGAAGGCACCCTTATGTTTAACTGAGATTGGTGAGACATCTCTTATTGGTCCATAACTAGTTTAGGAAATGAAAGAGAAGGTTTAGGTTATCCATGAGAATATAAGGACATCCCAGATTTGGTATAAATTTTATATGAGCTGATATCGTAAACCTTTGGAGTTTGAGATAGGAGGCCATGTTTTTCTAAGATTCACCCCATGATGAGGATTGTGGAGTTTTGACCGAGGAATCAAGTTATCCCTAACGTTCATCAAGTTGTTACAAATCTTACAGAGAAATTTTTAGGTTGATTACCCTGTGAACTTATCCCCATAATTAGAACTTGTCTATGGCATCTTCCATGTGTCGAAGCTGAAGAGATACATACAAGACCAATCACGCGCTATTGACTAGGGAGAGTTGTACATTGAGGATGGAGCCACCTTCTTAAATTAATTGGTCATGATCAAGGATCGGTATGATAATATCCTTTGTAAATGAACCATTCCTTTGGTTCTAGTGATTTGGTATCATGGGATCATGCAGGAGAGCTCATGGGAGCATGATATCCATGTATTAGCTCAGTATCCCCAATTTTTGTGTACCTTGTGATTTTCAGGGTGAAAAACCTTGAAGTATAGGAGAATGTAACAAATTTGGTTTCCATAGTTTGATCCTTTAATATTTATATATATATATATATATATATCTATATTTTTCCTCAGATTTGGAGTAGTGTCTTGGTTTTCATGGGACCCTAGAATTAATATATTAAAAAATATATTTAAATCATATATGCACATATTTTTAGAATAAATGGTTTTTTTATTGATCTAAACCTCATATGGGAAATCTAAGACTGAGGTTGTTTCCAAAATTTTGGGTTTACCGTAAAAGTGAGATAAGGTTGGTCAGCGTTGGATGTTCCATGGGAGACAGATTTCGGTGGGTGTGTTAAATAAATTAAAATATTAATTTATTTATTTTATTTAATGACCAAAACCTAGTATGGTCTCTATAACTATGATGTTATGTCAAATATCTAGGGTTATTCATATAAACCTAGGAGATTAGATAGTAGGAAGGGAGATCTTTGTTGGAATTGGCCACTTGGGAATGTGGATCAACGATGAACGATTGAGGTATTCATGATATGAATGATGAATACAATGGGATCTTCATATTCATCGCTAGAGAATGTGTTAATCACCATGGACCGATCCATTCTCATGGTAGGGATCACTATTTATATAGATTTCCACCCTTTCTATTTAATTGATAAGCATGGATTACATATCTAATTTATTTCTTTACTTTCATTATTCACATGATCCAAGGAATTAATTAATGTTCTTGAACTTAATTTTCTATACTTTTTTGTACTCGTATTTCACCCATTTGATTTCAACAATTTATGATCTTTGGTTGAGATTTCATTGGCCAGTGATAATCTTACTTTATTCTTGTTCTTTTTTTCTAACACCATTCTTTACATTCATCATCGTTGGAATATGGGGTTGGTGATTTGACATTGTCTAGCCAGTTCGAGTGTGATCAAACCCCCATAATCATGATAGATTCATGATTAACATGGGTATTGATAGTTTTCATATAGATCAAGGTAGGTTTTTGGAACGTAGGTGTTGGATTCATGGATTGGGACCCCAAACGGCAATGGGATCCATGATGAATACTGCTCAGGAGATGATACTTCTGTTCTCTAGACACTAAATTCTAGGAATAAATGATCAGAGACCTTCCCCTATGATTTTGGTGGATTTTAGTGAGTTAAGTGGTGATAAAGTCGGTTGAATGGATGGATCTGGTGACCGTATAAAGATCAGATATTCTGTCAATGAAAAATGTGAGTACATTATGACTACTCTAGAGGAACACATGACATGTTCTTAATAATCTCATAGTAGATATGATTTTAGCCTAAGTTAAGTATCACATTTCATGTGGTTGGGATCACATGATATGTGACACTGCCCTGGTAGCCAAGCCATGTGCTGAGAGCACACACTGAGGACGCCCGATGAATAGACGCACTATTTCCTCATAGGGACACGCCATGTGGAGTTCCATGAATGGTTGATCCAAGTATAGAGAATAAATTCCTATTATTTTGAGTGAATTCTCATTTAATGTGACCCTATATACACATCGATTACTTTTCCAAGAAACTTCTACTTTGTGTGTCTCTTTCTTTGGGACTTAGATTTAGGCCCGTGAGTAACCTATCCTGAGTAGTTTTCCCTATCGGACATGATGGTAGCCTTTATTTTGGTATCATAGATATGACATAAGGTGCTACATATGAGATTCTTCTTTAAGTGATTCTTATATGATGATAGTCATCAGGTTTGATCATCAAAGAGATGTTAGGGTTGGTACTCCCCAGTCACACTAGGGAACAAGTCCCATATACTATTTTTATAGGTAGATTAGATACTACCCCACACTATAGATGGAAAGGTTTCTCTATCTATAAAGTGTTACTCCCCTATAATTGAGCTCTGATGAGGATATGGTCCTCCACTTGAGATAGTGCTCCATCATCTGTGAACCATAGTAGCGAGAAGCAGGACCTCCACCCTAATTCTTATGAGGTTGCATGCGGTTCTTGGAATTAAATATGGGAACTATGGAGATACATGTAGACTCATAATTGTCCTTATCTATTTTTTTATATTGAGTCTACTCTCCTCTTATGATTGGGTTTTTAGTATGATCATCTCTGACATTTCGGATTCTTTTCCCTCTTTGTATATGGGTTGAGCTAACTGTTTTATTTTATTTCTTCCCACTTTGTTTTAGGGGTGTCCTTCTGAGTATGTTTATACTTTCCCCTACATGGGATATTACCACATGTTTCATGTATTATGTAGATTATATATGGGTCGGTGGTGACTTTAGTGGACCTGGTATCAGAGGAGCATAGCGGTACTTGGAGGCACTGGATGTGTTTGGCGGTCAGTCTCGGAGATTGTAATCTAGGCTCTCTTCAGTTTTCCTCTTTTTCAATTATTTTTAGGTTTGGACATTATTTATTTTTTGTCATGTATTTTCCCCTTTTGTGTCTTTTATATATTACCATTCTCCACTTTGATGTATTTATAGTGGTTTTCGCATGCATTGATTACACTCTAGATGTTTAAGTTGTTATACATCTCTGCACTATTTCATGGATCTGGGTGTGTGCATGTGTAAATGTACATTAGGATAAGGCCTCCCATTTTAGTGGTATTCATACTCGATGTGTGTCTTTGTCCCATGGACTATTAAAGGTGGGCTTGGGGTGTTACTCTTGGCTTACTGTCAGCCTAAATGGGGCCCCGGTAGTTCGGGTCATGGAAACCATTATACAGCCAAGCTATGAAAAGGTAACATATTGGTTACCTTTACATAGACTAGATGTATAAAGGTAATTCCTAGATTAACTTTATGTATCCCATATACATAAAGGTATACCATTCTATATAGAATTTCCATAAAACTAAAACATGATGCCCTATGTTCTCTTATATTATTCATTCCACATAAGAGTTGATAAATCTAATTCATGGGACTACTTTGATACCACTAAAGGGATTTATTAGGGTCTAATAAAAATTATTATAATATATAAAAGTAATTAAATCTATTTCCCATGATCACCCATGTATATAAAAATGAAACTATGTAAAAAACTAGAAATGAATAACATTGTAAAGCCATGTACCGTTCACAGAAGAAGCTACTACAATATCTCAATCACCATCACATGGGTTTGAGAGAGATTCCATGAGTGGAATCTAAGATACATCCCACCCTAAGAGGTGTCCAAGAGCCAACATGAATTATCTAATATTCATATGGGATTCTCCATCCCTTTACAACATGTTAGTGCATCAAGCATAAAGAAGGTAGAAGAAGAGAGAATCTAGTTTAAAGTGGTACGACCAACCATTATCACACACAACCACACACCACTACCAACACATGGAAGTGATATATATAATCACCTAAGGAAGCTTCTTGTGTGTTGTATCATTTATTCATCCATTGTAACACATTAATAATTTTTATGTCCAGTATATTCATTTATCACATAAATGCACCTCATCTCAAATGTTTCATCTTATAAACCGTTCTTTTAATAATATCCATCATGGGAGAATGGTTCGAGTAAAGGTTTTAATCATGATATAATATTTCATGAATTCCTTGTGAAAATCACATTTTCATGATAACTTTCAAAATATTATCCTACTATATAATATACAAAAAGGCTTTAGGAAATACCAAATCCTTCACTCAAAGGTAAGAAACAAGGGGAGTGGGTAGACTAAAATTCCCTATTCCAAATGTTCATTCAACTAGGGGGTCTTGAAAAATATAGGTCTTCCCCTGCTAAAAAAATTCTCATACATGCAATTGGTTATCTGGTTAGTTAGCACTGAGTACTTGATCTCTTACCAAAAACATGATCAAGAACCATTGGTTGGTCAGTGATGCATCTAGGGGTACTACCCCCTAGAGTGCTCATTATGTACCTAGTGTCCCACATTGGGTACTCAGTGGCCTCCTACTACTGAATTTTACTAACAAGACCACTCAAAATCTTCACCACTTAGCCACTGATACCTAAAACATATGAAACCTTCACTAGAACATCCTCAAATTAATACCCAAAGCCTAAAAAAACCAATCCAAAACACCAAAATTAAACTCTGCATGTTACCTATACATCAAAATTAAAAAATAGGGTATGATCACTAAATATCAATAAGATTCCATCAAGAATCTATACAATTTTTATCCACATGCATCCATTAATTATTTTATAAAAATAGATTTCAAAACACTTTGAGAAGAAATTATTTTCCCTTATAAAATCGTCATTTTTTTCTTTTAAAAAAATTACATATTCAATAAACAAAGAAATATGACATAAAATATATACATGATTCATAAATAGATGAGTAAAATAGGTTTTAAGCATCATTACCCGTATCAAGTGGGAGAATAATCATATTAATCTACATACACATAATGTATCCTCAAGAATCAAATGTAAAATCACAACACAATAGTGTACACAACTAAGACAACCCTGAGACACTATCCAACATAAGTGAATTATAAATTTTGAGAACCTTGATCCCTCATAAATATTTCCCACTAGAAACCATGAATTATGATAACCTCCCCCAGTGATAGCTAACTCCACTATAGTTCACATATGTCTAGTTTTCCCCTATGCCCGAATGTCTTCCCAATATTCTATTACAATGTCATTACATTCATGAAACCAATATCTCATTTCATAAACACTTTCTAAGTAAAATATATTTCATTTTCATGCCCATATTTTCATAAAAAAAATTCTATAGTGATACTACACTGCTTCCATGATTGAAAAAACTTTTTCGATTCAAAACCATCTTTGAGGCCTTTTTTCAAACACATCATGTGCATAAAATACATATTTATAAGAAAAGCCCTATTAAAAAAACTTTTCATTGACACCAAAGATCAAATCACATATCAATATTCAATTTCATAAATCAAAACCAAAGGAAAGAATAAGAACACAAGTCATGTTAAGGGATAGACCATATAATAGAGAAACCTACCTAAAGAATGATGAAAATCTCATTATCTTCTAAACGAGTGATGAGAAATGGAAAGATACAGTCCTCACAAGCCTAAATATATAAATAATATAAAACATTATATATTAAAAACCTTATATATAGCAATCACAACCCAATTGTGTTCCAACTTATCAAGTAAAGGAGAGAACAAGGATAGATCTAGGGAAAAAAAGAGAAATCGAGAGAGAGAAATGAATGTACCTTGATGAGATCCACCATGATCAAGGATCACCAAGGAATCAAGGGTGGGTCCTCTAGAGCATCAATTATGGCCTATATTGAAATAATGAGGTATTAGGAGTAGATTAGAGTTAAAATGACCAAGGGAATTGGGGTGATTTTCTATTTTAAGAAGTTTGGATTGAGTTTTATAGTTAGGCTACACAGTTAGACAAACTGTGTGCTAATTGTGTTGTAGTATTTATCCCTTGAAAAACCAATTCACATGGTTTCATGGGAATATCCGTGTGATTAGACAAACCATACTAAAGTTATATGGAATCCACTAGACCAAACCCATCTTCTCACACGATTTACTTGGTAACTCAAAAAGTTAGAAAAACTATGATAAAACTATACAAATTGAAACTAGTTATCACATATCCACATCGCAAGGCTACTCCACGGTTATCAATAACTATGAACCTAAACTATATTCCTAGCCTATTTTTCCTAAAAATCCAAATTTTCAACACCTGGCTCCCTAAAGCATCTATAATCTTAGAAGAAATTAACCAAACTCTAAATTAAGCATACCTATGACCCAAAGGGCATCACAATTATCCCCAAAATAAATTATTTTTGTTCCAAAAAAAGGTCAGTATCACCAACTTGAAAAGTAATAAGGTCATTATCACGTCATCATGTCATCATGCTCATGTGTCTCATGATTTCCCCCACCGCACTACTATATCACTTAAACCAATGGGGTCATCTTTGCACATAGCACCTTACTCTATCAGTCCACTATCTGAATAGGACTTTCAAACACTGAGGTGTTAGCTTTAATCTCAACATACTATCACTCAATCACATGGAAAAAATCTGGTTGATACTACATTATATGGGAAACATGGAACACATCATGGATATAATTACAATGATAATGTAAGTTTAAATGATAATCCACCTTCCTGAGTCACTCCACAATCTCAAACAAGTCAACATGAAAAGTTTTTAACTTACCATGTCTACAAAAACATATATGTCCAAAATGAGGTGATACTCTAAGAAAAACTTATTCACTTGCCTCAAAATCCAATGGATGATGACACTGATCAACATATGATTTCTAGAAATTTCGATAAATATCATCTTTTTATTAATCAAATTCACAATATCTATCATCTTCTGGATGATACTCAATCCAACCAAGGACTGTTATCCAACATATTCCCAACAAATAGGTGATCTTTAAGTCCTCCTATAAAACATCTCAAAATTTACCATCCTGGTTGATTTCTGGTAACTATTTTTATAGGAAAATTACACTAAGGGTGTATATTTCTCCAAACATCCACTAAAGTTAATCACGCATTCTCAAATCATTTCATTAAGAATCTGGATGGATCACTTAGACTAGCCATCCATCTAGAGATGATAAGTCATGCTTAACTTCAACTATGAACCCATCACTACCTACAATCAACTCCAAAACCAAGATGTGTAGTGAGGGTCCCTATCTGAAATCATATTCTATGGAATTCCATAAAGTCTAAAAATCTCTCATACATACACGTTCACAAGATCCTATACCTTTATTGACTCATTTATGTGTGGTAAATGTACGGATTTCATGATTAAATCAATAATCACCAATATTACATCCTTAACACTATGAGTCTAAGGTATCCCAATCACAAAGTTCATGGATATCTCATCCCATTTCCATAATATAATGGCTAAAGGTTGAAAAAAACTAGCAATCGTCCAATGTTCCACATTAATCCTATGACACATTAGGCATTGGGACACAAAATATATAATTGATCACCTCATTCCCAACAACCAATAGTGATTCCTCAAGTCACGATACATCTTGGTAACTTCAGGGTGCACAGACCAATTATATCGGTGTCCATCATCCAAAAAATCTTATCTCGGGTCTATCAAAACAACCATTCTAACTAAGAAATGAAACAATCCATCAGGATATTGAGATCACTCACCCGAGTTCTACCCACCATAAGGATTCATATTAAATAACTGAAACTCCGTATCTTTATCCTATCCAAATCAAATAAAAACATTCATAAGTGATACAGTCTGAGCACAAGCTAGGAATGCTTGTCCATCAAATCTCACTTCATTCAAGTTAATCTCAACAACAAAGCCCATAAATCACCACTCATCCATCATATGTACATTAAAGTAAAAGAAGAACTCAAATATATATGATCTATTTTTAACATAATCAACATGTAATAAATAAAGAATATAAATGTGTGTATATGGATATCCAATATATTTATCTCCAATGGGTTTTCTTGATGAATATCACTAGATTAGCAAATAAATTCTTCATAAATAAAAGGTATTACATCAGACTATGAATCATGATCCTGATATCAATTGAAGGACTCTTGTACACTTAAAGAGGTGCTAGTGTCTTCACCAAGGGTGATGGATAAGATATATGGGAAGGAAAAGAAATTTGAGAGGCTTTCCCAAAAATATTGGTTATACACAATAGGAGGGATCTCATCCCTTTATATAACCATGAATTTCATATTTCATTAAATAAAACATGTTTGTTATATTCAATATATCCATATACATTTATTCATATTGTCATTAATTCATTGAATATTATTCAATGAATATTCAAGTAAATTAATCCATTCATAATGTATTATTATCAATAAAACCATGTGGAAAATAAATCCACCTAAATTATTATTTGTTTTAGAATGTATTATAAAACCACCCATGTTTACTAATATCTATAAGGACCCATGAAAAACTTCACAACACTTCTTGAATCTATCCAAAAATCCTTTTAGATATATTTTCATCATACTCCCTTCATTTTAGACCAAAACTTTTGTCCAAAACTTAATCCTTATCCAGAGGCCTAACTGTGTGACCCTAAGGGCCTTAGTAGTGTTAACAAAAAATATGAAATTTTTATTTCATAGATGTAAGAAAAGAGATACCTCTAGGAAAGAATCAGTGCTACTGAAGATACTAAAGGGTATGGTGTGATCTATACCAAACACACTCATATATCTATACAAATATGTCAACCACTAGATGTATCATATACATTGTATGTATACCTATATAATCCTTTCCTTTATGATATCGAATGACCACTAGACATGGAAAATTTAAATCTAGTTTATTCATGACATATTTTATTTATTCTCTGAAAATGAATAACCAAGTTGATGAATATTTCACATGTCATTCATCCAATAGATGTGTATATCACATGCCCCTCATCCAAGTAGTTGAAAATATCATATGTGACTCAACTAAGAATGTCCATTCATTACCTCTGTCTCATTCAATCAATGGTTAGATGTAATTTCTTTTTATACAAGTGGAAAAATCACATATTGGTTGAAGTCCAACTGATGACATGATCAGCAACATACCCAACCACCCCCTAATTATCTAACTTCATATTTTTACTTGTGTAAGTAGGGTATCAAGGTATAAAGTTTTCCATTATTGGTATCTTGCCAACCTCATGTAATAATAATTTACAATAAGCATACACCCTAAGTATATCTATGATTTTATGATTTTCCATAAGGTATACTTTATCAAGTCAATCCAAGTAATAAGTCTCAGCTTATTACCTCATGAATCTATTCTTCATATCTCATGTACAAAATTTTTCAATGAGTATAAGAATCTATTAAAGTTAATCTTAACTTATCATCACAACCCATAACATTTTGTGATGGCCATCAATTAGGTACAACTCAAAGTTTGTACTTTAAGGGGATATTTATCATTCTAATGTTAAGGTAAATTAAATTTTAGTTCACATGAATTAATTATAAATAGATATTTTCTTTATTAAAATTACATGATATTTTTACAACCATTACAACTAATGTCTTAAGTGTTTAATATATAGATATTCTAAATGACTCTCAAGTTGTTTATATAGTAATATTTTTTGAACATTATATCCATATGTAATTTCTATAACATCCCTATGTGGCCATTTGATAAAATATTCCCACTAACCTCTTAGTGAGTAACATTTATAAACCAACCTAGTTTGAATAATGGCGAGACTTAGGAATCATATTCTTTAAGTTCAACTCTTTGCACCTATATTCAAACTTATTAAATCTATAAAACCAAATGTTATAATGTTATCTTATGCTGTCTTCTTAGAAAACTTTATAAGTTTAATATCATCATCAATTAGGAAATTATTTAATAAAACTTTATCCTTGTGGTCAATGTAACCATTTACATTTTTATCCAGCATATCCTAAACTCTTTTAGGATAAAGTGAAATTCACTTCATTATGGTAAAAACATGTAACCATTAAAATTTCTCTTTACCATTATTTCCTAATCCTTTTAGGAAATCTAGTGAATTTAACTTTGTAAATAACCTATCATAATAGTGATATTCCCTTTATTAACATAACTAAATGTAACTATTTATATTTTCTTTATGGTTATATCCTAAAACTTCTTTTATAATACCAAGTATAATTTACTTTCTCATGATAACTAAATATAAATCTTTATATTTATTTATGATAACATATCCTAAAAATTTTAGGATAATAAGTAAAGAATAACGTTTAATCTTAGACCGGTATAATACTTTAGTTAATAGTGATTTTAAATTTCTCATAATAACTAAATGTAACAATTTTTGTTTTTCTTTACTATCACATATCCTAAATCTTTAGGATATTAAATGAAGAATCACTTAAAATTAATTTGTCATGGTATTTTATTTGTTAAATTTGAACTTCTATAAGTTCAAACATACTCCCATTATCCACTTAGACACAATATTATCTTTGGAATATCTTTCTAATATGAAACAAAAACAAATTTGTGTTTTAGAAAATAAAACTTATTTCCCTTTGATAGTAATATTCGAAAAATAAACTATTTTTTCCATATATTATATGAAATTTAGAGTATTTTCTTAAAAAATTATATTTTATTCATTAAAATACACCATTATTGGGTATGAATCAAATTCCATCATATTTTAACAAATAGTTGGATAAAAAATTTATCCTGGATAAAAGACTTTTACCAATATCTTCTTATAAAAACATGTTATAGAATCCAATGAATCATAAACCTAGTGTATACAATTAATCATGTCGTGTTTTTTATAACAAATATTTGTTAACACCTCTTATCATATGAGATAAGTGATATGAAGATACACTTACTTTACTTATATTCATCCAAGCTTGATAAATATCTTAAAATTCAAATTTTTTATGTAGCAACTATTTACTTCATCACTTGAATGAAAACTATAAGATCTTTCAATTCTTATTATGATTTTGAACACCTATATATTTACAAAACTTGTAAAATATACACTCAATGCCATATACCCTTAAAAATTAATTAATCAATTTATATAACATTAATACCTGACATGGATATTCTATGAATTTACCAAACTCATTCAAGTATTCTAGATAATCCCATGATATGGAATCATTACTTCTTCCTGATAATACTATTAGGTTTTTAAATAATCTTAACTATATTCTTAAAGAAATATTATTTGTAATTTCTAAATTTTCCCCTTTTAGTTTTGAACTTTTACCTCCTTATATTGTTTTTATAGTTCCATAACTTAAACATAATATACCTGTTTCATTTATTCTTGATATTTTTTGAATATTTGGTAAACTTTTCTTGAACTCATTCATATTGTTCGAACATTTCTATCAATGAAAATAGGATGAATTTATTAACTAGAATAATCCTTAAAGGAATGCATTATTCACTCAAATATTATCCAATCATATTGGATATTATTAACATACCCAATAATATTGAGTATATGAGACTATAATTCCTTATTTCAATTAGCATTTAGTGCCTTTAAAGGCTTAAATGAATCATTCCATGCTTCTATATTAATCTTAATATTCTTATTGAATAACTTAAATGATTGGTTACTCAGGAATAAACTAATCTAACACATATAATCTTCATCTTGGTTAAGAACTTTTCTTAAGATATCAATATTAGGAGTTTCTTACTTTAATATTCTCATTTAGAGAATTAATTTCAAAGTTTAGTTTTATGATTATTCATTTATCTATAACAAAAATATATATCAAATGAATATCATGTCTTATATCTATTCATTAAGGGATTTTAATTATAGTTCTCCTAGTAAAATTGATGATCTCATACATCATATCCATTTAGTAATCCAAGGTCCATATTTCACTAATAAAAAACCACACTATAGCATGAAACTCATCACTTTAGTTATTTAGGTAGGGATTCATCCCAATCACAACAGTTGTGACTCTTGGATAATTGAGTGGATAACCCTTTATCTAAATCCATCCTTATGTAAATACTCAACTTTATTCCTCTGGTATCATGACCTTTAGGGTTTCCCAGCTAAGTGTAACTTAAATTAAACATCAAAAAATGAGCTAAGATAAGACAATATATGGGAACCCTACTATGGTGTGAAACTACCTGATTGGATAATTCAATGTCACTTATTACTTTTTTTTCTTACACAAGATAATCCAAAGGAACCCTATTTTGGTGTGAAACTACCTGTTTGAATAATCTAAAGGAACCCTAGAAGGAATACCACACTTATTATTTGAGGTGTTTTCTTTTAAAGTCTCACCAATTTAATATATATAAAATACATATTAAATTCATAATTATTACATTTATATAATCATTAACTTATCATGTTTTATTCACTTTTATATATACATGATTCTAAAGATTTAGTTTTGTAATCTTTATTCCAATTACAAAATTAATGCATTCAAACCACATTTGTAACATCCCAACCCGGCTTACCACTAAACTGGTTGTCAAACTAGTGGGTCATATGGCCTCAAGCATGCCTCCCTGTACGCTAGAGGCTGCCGACTAGTAGTGAGGGTGTAATGGTGGTTCAGTGGGGAGACTATACCCTTAGAATCAGAGTTTCATAGTGTTATAATAGAGTATAAATAGTATAAAACAGTGAAAGCTGTTAAGAAATGATAAACATCAGTGGAAGAAAAATAATAATCAATTTAATAACAGTGTCTAATTCCAATTTACAACATTTCATGTATGTATAAATTATGATGATATATAAGATAAAAAAATAAACATAAATCATGATTTACAATTCATAATAATACAAGACTCAAGTAAGGAAAAGAACTAAAAATCCCATAGGTGATCTCTACAAGCACATTGAGCTCTAGCTCAGTCCTTTGCTCCTAACTCCCACGTACAAGTAAAGTAGCACAAATAAGGTCAAAGGCCCTATGAACAAGAAGGTCTACTTGGGTACCCCAATGCATTAGCATCCCAAGTATGGTGTGAGATATAAATCTTAGTAGGCCGGAACCACCATTTTCTATCCCAATCAAAACAATGTAATATAAATTAAATAGTGTGTAGGTATACAGAATAATAACAAATGGAATAAATAACATCACTCGTCCAGGTTCCTATGGGACACCTGACAGTTATACCAGCTTCGACCCTTGGTTGGTGTGTGAACATGTAACCAGTTCATTAATTGATTATTACTAAATTATAAATAAGTCTCATTTTTTCAATAATTAAGGTTCCAAGATGTAACAAGGCAACCTGTAATGATATTTAATATTGAAGTTTCAAGGTAATAACCAGGGCAAAGTAGACCTCAAGGTTTTCTAAGTCAGTAATGACTATATCCTAGATAAGGGTAAGATTGTAATCCAATGAGAATAGTCCAAGTAATTCCATAATAAGATTCTTACTGAGTCCAAGGATTTCGTCCAAGGTAAAATGGGGCTAAGTAATGACTGGGCCCTATGGGATTTTACCTTGGCACCTACTTTTCAATGTTGGATCAAATGAGTGTATCCAAGGCATCCTTTGATACTACATGAGGGATACTACGATGTCTTGTCAGGCATCCAAATTTAGACAAGGATTGGGTTCTAGGTGGGTCTCAACCAAATCAAGTTTTATCCTTGAATTCATAATGGGGTCCTCAAGTGCTCAAGTAATTCCATTGAGAATCCAAGGTGAACTCGAGTCAGTCCACTCTTATTTTGATAATTAAGTCATATATAATTAATAAGGTTCAATATATTACCTTTCATTGGTGTGACAAGGATAATTGGCCATGAAACCATTTAATCAAGTCATAAGTAATCAATAAGTCCATTTGGTTCAATCCTTTCCTTTCATTAGTGTGACAAGTCCAAGTAGCAAGCAACCATTCATTTAAACCATTTAAGGAATTTTCAAAAAATCAAGGTTCACTCCAATACCTTCCATTAACATGATAATGGCTTTGATGGACATGAAACCTATTATCCAATTACATTTAATATATCCAAGTCATATACTTAGTATACTTTCCGATTTCCATTTCACATTTAATTATCACATTGAAGAACTTACCTTAGGTGGTTCAAGTGGTGAGAATACATGGTACTTGCCAATATGCAATTAAAAAGATAAGTAAAAACATTTAATATATAAAATATTACCCTTATAAAGGTTAATCCAAGGCACACCTGAACGGTGGCTCAAACGTGATAAGACACTAAAACGATAATTATGGAAAAACATCTTACATGGGTAATTCCAATCTAAAACTAGGCCAAGCACATAGATGGTTTATTGGTTATTTAATCATTTAAAAATGGAAACTCTGTTTTATTAATTCCATTAGGGTCTATGTCCTAAAAATTCAATATTTCAAATGTAGCATCAAGGTGTAAAGAAATATCAGTACAACAAGCCAAGAAAGCATAAAAATCTAATCACTAACCTTTAGCTTGAAGGAAGTACACCTCCATTGGAGGGATTTTATTATAAATCATGATATTTCTTATCACACAAATCATTTATTACATTTATCATATAAATCCTAAAACATATCAAGTTCATATTTAAGAGGCATTTAATCCAAATACTTCACTACATTAATTAAAATCTAACAAAAGTGAAATAATCAATTAATTAATGCATTAATAGAATTTGAGGACTTGGAAAGGAACCCTACCTTAGAGAGGAACTAATTTAATACTCATCACTTGACACATTTGGTGGCGACCAATCAAAATGGCCATGCACCTGCACACACATACATTCACATACATATATATATCCTTGATCCAATGCATGTATTCCCTGCACCATGAGGGAAAATGTACACAGAAGATTATATATATATTTATGTATATATATACCTATTTATGTGAGACTAGACCTTCAAGGTTGATCAAAACTCACTTCAAACTATACTCGGGGCTCATAAATTACAAAACCCACAAATATAAACTAAGATGCATCAAATAATGAAGGAAAAAACTCACTTTAAACTATTTTAGGTTAACCAAATTGAGCTAAACCGCTTTGCCTTTGGTGGTGGTTGTTAGAATACACACAAACACGACTCTAGAGACCATCTACACCACCTAAAACTGGAGAAGAAACCGAAAATATGGTTATCCCTAACCCTAGGGTTTGGCCTTTCCATGTAGGGTGACAAATAGACCAAAAAACAGCCAAAATAGGGAGGAGGAAGGAGGAAGGAGGCTTACCGTGATGGATCGGATGAAGAAGGTAAAGAAAATTGGGTAGATTGGTGATAGGATAGGATACCATGAAAAGGGGGGTTGCGCATAAAATGGAAACCCCCTGGGGGTACTACATCGCATATGAGAGGGGAGAGGGAGAGGTTAAGTTTTTATTTTATTTTATTTTTAATTCAATTTTATTTAATTCAATTTTTAAAACGGGTCTCGTCACATGGTTTAGAACACACGGTTTGACAAAATGTGTGCCAACCATGAACCCTCTTCTAGGAACCTAGAGCACCCCATATGGTCTTGTCTCATGGTTTGGAAATCGTGCACCAACCATGTAGTAAATAGTGCTTAGTTACTACCTCCAAATGTGCACCGTTTAGGCTAGGCACATGGTTTAGAAAATCGTGTGCAGCATGTGCACACTTCTACTTCCCCCTTTGGACAAAGACACATAGTTTTCTGTAGTGGGATGCATGGTTTTAGACAAACTGTGTGCCCTATACATCCTTTCAAAGCCATGATTTTTTGGGTCCATCACCCCCAAAATAGCTTGAGACACCCGGAAAACTTACCAGGCCTTCACCCAAGTCTGAAAACATCACATTAAAGCATTTCAACTTTCAGAAATCTGTTTTGAGGCTTGGTTTTAAAATTGACCTGTCTAGTAAATGAAAAAGTTCAAAATCCCTTGGATTTTTGTCCAGTTCAAAAATACAGAACTCTACAAACTCCTCATCTTATAACTTCTCATCCCCAAGAAGCCTTTAGGAAACAACTAAAACATCAATCGACCTAATAGGGTCGTGAAATATTGTTCGAACTGTCTCATTGCATTTCCAACACCCAATTCACCTTTAAGCACTTCTTAAGAATTTTGAACTTAAGACATTACAACCTGATTCAATGCTTGATTTCCAACTAGAACACTGAAATGGATCTTAGATGATCTCGTTAAGATATGGACATGATCATGTCATCATCTCACCAAACATCCGACTGATGGTGCTCCTCACCATGGGTCTAAAGTTAAGGAAGGGGTCAATTCCATGCCACAGAACCTCCACTATTGGAATTTCCATTCAAATCATGCCTCTAAGAATCCTAATGATGATCCTAACATGATTTCATTAAAAAGGAATGGTTGAAGCCTAGTTGACCTAATATAATCTAGTCACACAATCTTTCTCAGATTACACTTTCGACCTTAAAACCATGCTCGCCTTAACCTGTAAATGTGATTTAAAATGGTTCCTTAAAATCATAAACATTGAACTAAAAGAATAGAGAACGAGTCAAGACACTTGGATGACTTATCTCAAAGATGCCCGACTTAGATGATCGGAACATTTCTAAGTGAACCTCAATTCCTTCCTCCAATGCATCTTGCATTTACAACGAGAGTGTTCATCAAAGCCCATATCAGTCTCCCGGTGACACTTCATAGGTAAAATCATCACCTGACCATTTAGATTAGAGTCTGAGGAACTATTCCAAGGTATTTCACACTACATTTTACAAATAATACATTGGTACAAGCCCAAAATGTCTAAAGTTTAACATTAACTGATCCTAGAGTGGCATCTGCCTAGATGTCAAGTCAAAAGAAATGGCTGGAGTCCATGATCCCGACCATGGAATTTCTACTTGGGAACCCAAGAATCACTCAAGACTTACCAAGCATTAATAAGAACCATTTGTCATCATGCAATACCGAGAAAACTCACCCAACAAGATCAACAACTTAAATCTTTAGTGCGGTGTAATACTAACACTCTCTTAGCACATCAAGGACTACGTTAAGATAAGTTACATGCTCATCACAAAGTAGAATACACTAAGATTATTTTCATGGATTTCATTCAAACATACTAAACTACTGGAAAATATATCGGTTGAACCACAATTGGTCGACTTTTTATAAGAAACTCGGCTTCACCTGCCAACGTGTTATTACAAAAAGTCATAGGCCTTTACCCCCTAAGGATTTTCGTGATCACTCAAGATTTAACTACCAAAGTCTCAATGGTTTTTTCCAGAGGTTTCATACATGGAAAACCATATCAAAGTCATTCTGTCGAGCATTCACTGATATTCACAACCCAAATATCCCCAAGGGTTTTTAAGCAAAAGAAACTCTTTTCAATGTTCCTCTTGGATTGTGTTCCTTCTACTTGTAAGGCACACATTTACCAAAACCTACATGACACTCCCCATATTATGAGTATAACACTCGATAAAGGATAAGAAGGTAAACTAGCCACTCACAAGTTCACTAATAAAAAAACACCTTAACCATATGTGTGTCGCTCCTCCAAAACACACACACGTATATCAAAGCATACCAATAAATCCAAACCAATGAGATGGGTGTGTCAAAACACCTGAGTCTTTAGAAACTCCATCCCAAGCATTGGGATTAACTTGATTAATTATTTCTCTAGTCACTCTACTTGGAGATAACCTGATACCATATTCAACACCACAATATATTTATTCCAAAGTCTCATTGCCTCAAATGACCATTGTCCTAGATGACACCATGACCATTCATCCATTACTAAGAAGAATAAAGTTTTAAATGACCTATGAAAAAGTTGTCCATGCCTAAGGCATCTCTAACCTACTGAAAACGAGCATCACTCACTGCTCATTCCCATAACAAGGACAAAGAAACAATGACCACCCATCTGAAAAAGGGTGTCATTGGAAACTAAAAGTCCTACTAGGGACAGCAGTACCTGAATGACACCAAACATTAGAAATATCATGGCAATAGAAAGTAATTTAAACCTTAAGGGTGATACCTACAATGGGATAGCCCCTTAAGAAAACACAAGCACTGACTTTGTCACTAGGTCAGGTCTACAGAAGTCTCTATATTAAAAACCAACCATCTAAGCCATTTATAAAATTAAAATAACACTTATAGAAATAACTCACACTTCCATTCTAAGGAAACTCAAATAGAAACTTTAACATTAACTTACACGAGGGTTTTAAACAGAGGACACTATTACAGGTTCTATTTCTAAGCCCTTTTTATTTAATCACATTTAATCTTTAATCATAAAAATATTTAATCAAAACATCAAGTACTATTTTTCAAAAAAAAATCACATGGTACATGATTTTAACCAATTCCCAAAGAAAAAACTAGAAGGTTTTATAAAACTCCCTTTTTAACCATTAAACATTTATTAATATCCCATTATAAATAGTAAATATAGCATCTAAATTCCCTTTTAACTGAAAAAGTGGCCTACAAAGGTCCCACCGAGCCAACTTGGGTTCTTTAGAGAGAAACCCAATAGCAGTTACTCAATTTATTAAAGTTCAAACACCCAAACAGGTCATCTCAAAATAAACATTCCCCAACTGGCCTACTTGGGTCTAGTAATGCATTTAGAATTTAACCATTTGATTTAAGATTAAAACTAAAAAAATATTACATTTATAACTATTTCAAACATAACATGGTCATTACATTTAATATTGGTTTCCATTTCCTAATTCATGAAGTACCCATACACTCCATAAATTGAAAATTGTCTCCCATTAATCATATCCAATCTCATTTCATAATATAAAATGCCCAAAAACAATGGTCCAATTAAATGGGTGTCCATATACCATCCTACAAAGTACCCATACACTTTACAAGAGGTATTTGGCTCCCATTAAATCAAAATCAATTTCCTTTAGAATTTTACCCTTGATATCCTTTTTTTTCATTGGTTCAAATACACGAGTTACCCTTTTCCCAGTTATAAGGCACTGAAACATCTTAAAACTGAAAAGTGGCTCCCATCGTAAATCTAATCAATAAATTTTAGCATGTTCCATCATTTACGCATCATACATCTCTAGAATTTTATAGCACAAAAGCATGGAATATTAGAAAAACATGCTAAAAGTAGATACATCATGGAATATAATTGTCTAAACATGTTACATAATAAATAATGTTGAAATTTTCCTAAACAGGTACAACTAAGCATGGTATAACTCCAAATCAAACAACCGAAATTAGAAGGAATCCTACTAATGCAACTACATGGCATGTCATATACATGGAATGTTCAATTCTATTTGAATAATATGATTCATGTAATTATTCATCCTTTTTATACCTTTTCAAGTGAAAAATACCATAAATCCCATTAATCAATCAGCAATGGAAAATGAACCAGTCACCCAAGGTGAAATAACAATCAACTATAATATCAAACATCGTGAACAACAATTCCCATCCTGGCCACTTGGTCATTTCTTGTACATGGGGTGATCAGTCCCAAGAATAACTATTAACCAAGAACCGACACATTCCTAGTATCTTATCTACTAACCCAAAATAGTAATATGAGAGAAACTTTTTCCTCTGATAGCACTTTGTAACGTCCCAACCCAGCTTACCACTAAATTGATCATCGGAATGATGGTTCACATGGCCTCAAGCATGCCCTATCATATTCCAGAGCCTGCTGACTAACTGTGAGGGTGTAATGGTGGTTTAGTGGGGATATTATACCCTCATAATCATAGTTTTATAGTATTATAATAGAGTATAAATAGTAGAAAACAGCGTAATCAGTTAAGAAATGATAAACAGTAGTGGAAGACAAATAATAATCAATTGAATAACAGTGGCCAATGATAATTTACAACATTTCATGTATGTCCAAATGATGATGATATATAAGCTAAAACAATAAACATACATCATGCTTTATAATTTGGAATAATATAGGATTTGAGTAAGTAAAATAACTAAAAATCCCAAAGGAGATCTCCATTATCATCCTAAGCTACAACTCAGTCCTTTGCTCTTAACTCCCATGTACAAGTAAAGAATCACAAAAAAGGTCCAATTACCTATGAAAAAGAAGGTCTACTTGGGTACCCCAGTGAAATGGAGGCCCGAGTAGGGTGTGAGATATAAATCTCAATAGGCCAACACCATCGGTGTCTATCCCAATATAGATAGTGTAATATAAATTAAATAGTGTGTAGGTTTAAAAAATAATAACAACCAAAATAAATAACATCACTCCTCTAGGTTCATATGGGACACCTGACAGCTATACCTGCTTCAGCCCTTGGTTGGTGTCTGAACATGTAACTAGTTCATTAATTGATTATTACCAGTTTATAAATAAGTTATATTTTTGAAATAATGAAGGTTACAAGATGTAATAAGGAAACCTGTAATGATATTTAATAATGAAGTTCCAAGGTAATAACCAAGGAAACGTAGACCTTAATGGTTGCCAACTTTGTAATGACTATATCCTGGATAAGGGTAAGAGTGTAATCTAAGTACCATAGTCTAAGGAATTCCACAATAATATGCCTACTAAGTACAAGGATTTCATCCAAGGTAAAATGGGGCTAATAAATGATTGGGCCTGATGGTCTTTAACTATAGAACCTACTTATTAATACTGGATCCAAATACTATATCCAAGGAATCTTGTAGTACTTCATGAGGGATCCTACGGTGTCATACCAGGTATCCAAAGTTAGAAAAGGATCAGTTTCTAGGTGGGTCTCAACCTAAGGAAGTCGTATCCTTGAATTTGAGATGGGGTCCTTGAGTGCTCAAGGAATTCCCTTAGGAATCCAAGTCAAGATCAAGTCAAGAAACTCCTATTTTGATAATGAAGTCATATATAATTCATAAGGTTTAATTAATTACCTTTCATTAGTGTGATAAGGATAATTTGGCATGAAACCATTTAATCAATTCATAAGTAATCAATAAGTCCATTTGGTTAAATCCTTTCCTTTCATTAGTGTGATAAGGCCAAGTAGCATAAAACCATTCATTTAATCCATTTAAATAATTTAAAAAAAATCAAGGTTCACTCTGATACCTTACATTAAAATGGTAAGGGGTGTTACAGACATGCAACCTATTATCCAATTACATTTAATACAGCCAAGTCATATACTTAGTATACTTACAAATTTTAATTTCACATTTAATTATCATGTTGAAGCACTTACCTTAGGCAGGTCAAGTGGTTAGAATACATGGTACTTTCCATTATTAAATTTGCAAGATAATTCAAACCATTTAATATAGAAAATATTAACCTTAGAAAGTTTAATCCAAGTCACACCTGAATGGTGGATAAAACATGTTAAAACACTAAAATGAAAATTATGGAAAAAACATCCTACATGGGTAATTCCCATCTAAAACTGGGCCAATAACTTAGAAAATGTCTTGGTTCTTTAATATTTAAAAATGAAAACTTCTTTTTTCTAATTACATTAGGGGTAATGTCCTAAACATTCCATATTTTAAACATAACATAAAGGCATAAAGAAATATCATTACAACAATCCAAGCAAGCATGAAATTTTAATCACTACCTTTTAGATTGATGATAGTACACCTCCATTGGAGGGGATTTATTATAAATCATGATATCATTTATCACACAAATCATTTCTTAGATTTAGTATTTAAATCATAAAACATACCAAAATCATATTTAAGAGGCATTTGATCCAGATACTTCACTACATTAATTAAAATCTAACAAAAGTGTAGTAAGTAATTAATTAATGCATTAATAGAATTTTAGGACTTGGAAAGGGACCTTGCCTCAAGGAGGGACTAATTTAATACTCAACACTCGAAATATTTGGTGGAGACCAATTGAAACCACCCCACACTTGCACACACATACATTCATATATATATATCCTTGACCCAATGAACATATTCCCTATTCCATGAGGGAACACTTGCATGGAATATGTATGTTTATATATATATGTATGTGAGAATGGACCTTCAAGGTTGATAAAAAATAAATAAAAACTATACCTCAAACAAATAAATTACAAAACCCCCAAATATAAACCCTTCAACATCAAAGAATAAAGTAAAAACTTTCCTTAAACCATTTTTGGTGAATCAAATCAAGCTGAATCGCTTCTCCTTCAGTGGTGGTTGTTATAATACACACGAACATAACGTGAGAGATTATTCATAGAACCTAAAACCAGATAAGAAACCAAAAAACTAGTTATCCCTAACCATAGGGTTTGGTCGATCCATGTAGGGAAATGGATAGACCGAAAAACGGCCGGAATAAGGAAGAGGAAGTATGAAGGAGGCTTGTCGTGATGGATTGGATGAAGAATGTGAAGAAACCCGTGTGTATTGATGAGAGGAGAGGAGTTCGTGGAGAGGGTGGGTCTCACGTCGAAGGGGAACCCCTTGGGGGTACTGCATTACATATGATAGGGGAGATGGAGAGGTTAAGTTTTTATTTTATTTTTATTTTAATTGAATTTTATTTAATTCAATTTTTAAAGCAGGTCTCGGCGCATGGTTTAGGATGCACAGTTTGAAGAACTATGCGCCAACTATGTGCCCTCTTTTGGGCACCTGGAGCACCCCATACGGACTGGCTTCATGGTTTGGAAACCATGCGCCAACTATGTGGTGAATAGTTCTTAGATACTGCCTTCAAACATGCATCGTGAGGGCTAGGTATATGGTTTAACACACCATGCACAACCTGTGTGCACTTCCACTACCCCCTTTGAACAAATCCACATGGTTTCCTATAGTGGTCTTCACGGTTTCCTATAGTGGGTTGCACAGTTTCAGACAAACCATGCACCCTCTATAGCCTTTCAAAACCATGATTGTCCAGGTCTGGTGCCCCCAAACTCCTAGAGACACCCAAGAAACTTATCGGGTCTTCACCCAAGTCCTAAAACATCACATTAAATCATTTAAACCCTTGGAAATATATTTTGAGACTAGGTTTTAAAATCGACCCATCTAGTAAATAGAAAAAGTTCAAAATCCCTTAGATTTTTGTCCGATTCAAAAACACATAACTCTACACCATTAATGTGTAACTTTTACACAACCCACAAATTTTTATTACCCAAAAATATAAGCTAAACATACTCATACATATTTGAATTCATCATATAAATATGCTATATGAAAATTTTATGTAAATATTTATAGAAACATGAGATTGATAATCTTTACATGAGTAAGCCCAGAGCGATAGATAACCAACCCCATTCTCCTTTCTAGACAAGGCATAAGCCTCCAGGTCGGTATGTGTTCTAACCCCAAATCCATTTACCTAAGGATACTTTAGTCAAGATTTAATACAAATCATGATATATTTATCACCTAATATATACAAACTATGCTCAGCAATTAAATTCAAGCTAATAACCTCAATTAGAAACCAAGGTCAAGGTAGATGAAAACTACATTTTATAGAGTCATTACTAGAATGTATTTAAAGGATCTATCTCCTAAAAGTAGTTTAATAATTAAACCAAAGAATACACATTCATAGTATAAACAATTTATAACTATGAATAAAGTATGTAAAAAGCTTTAAATTAATTAAAATTTTAAAATATTTAAACATGAGATAATCATTTATGAACTATTCATAAATAAAATCAAACTATAAACCCCTTTATAAATTATCTAACATTGTGGACATTCTGTAATTTTGAATATAAACTTTTTTATACTCAATACAATATGAACTTTTTCATATTATTTATATTAAATAGAATTTCTATATATATGAAATTTCATGAATTAAATTATAATTCATTTTCAATTATGTAAACCATTTTACATAATTTATATATCATATACATTATATTATTAAAACCCTTAATTATATTAATCATCAAAACATTTTTGATGTGGTCAGAATAATTTCTTTAAATAAATCCTTCCTTTTTTATTTGAACAACTTAAAATTAATTAATCTTGGAAAATTCATAATTATAAATAAAAAACCTTTTATATTTTGTCCATATTTATGAGATTTATAAACTCTTTTATAAATCATTTTTATAATATTTAAATGAACACTTTATTTAAGTATTATAAAGATGCCATATAATTTTAGGTGAAAAGTTTTTAATACCATTTATTATGATTTATAATATTTATTAATCATATTAAAGTGAAAAGGATGTTATTGAAGTTTCAAAAAAATTAATCGATTAACCGTAAACATTTTTACAATTAAGTAATTTATAAAACACCCTTTTATAAATTTCATAAACATTCCATAAAAACTTTTCATTATTTATAAAAAATATATAAATAGTATAATTCAATTCTTAATTGAATTTTCTTTATAAATAAATAAATTATTTATTTACTAATTTTTTTATAATTACTCAAAATAAGGCCCCCTTTAAATTGAAAAACTTCAAACTAATTATATATGAACAATTCAAAATTTCAAATATAAAATCTTTTATATTTTTTCTTTTATTTTTAATTTATAACCATTTATAAATTACCCATTATATTTTATAAATAAATATTTTATATCTAAATCACAATGCATGTGATATAATTTTGTAAAAGGTATTTTAAATATTAATATTTTAAATTTTAAATTTTTTATTGATAAATGTTTCATAAACATTTATATAATTATTTATAAATAATTTATTATTAATTTATTTATAAACCATTTAAAAATTAAAATATTACCAAAATATCATCTACTATGATTTATAAATATTTTATAAACCATATATATTTTAAAAATATTTATCAATTAACCAAAAACATTTTATGGTTAATTAATTTATAAAACACTTTTATAAATTTTTTATAAATATTTCAAAATATCTATTCCATTACTTAAAAAAAATTTATAAATAATATAATTCAATTCATAATTGAATTCTCTTGATTAAAATAAATAATTTATTTACTTTCATAAGCAAGAGTAAAAAATATGAACTTTCCATATATTATAATGGTTAATAAAACAATTTTTATTAATCCAGTATTATTAATGTTATTCTCATTTTATAAACTATTATATAAACATGAATAACATAAATAATTAAATAAAATTTTTTATTTAATTATTAAATAAAAATATGAATTTTCTTATTTATTTCAATGCTTGAAATGTCCCTTTTCACAATTCGTAAAATGTATTCTTTATAAAATAATAAAATAAACATGTTGATTCGTTGAAAAATTTTACCCTATGATACCACTGTTGTGTTTTCATTTTCCATCATATGGACATAGAATCAGAATCAAAACCCAAATAGATATGATCTATCTTCCATGGAATCAATGTGTAATAAATAAAGAACATAAATTTGTGCACTTGAATATCCAATACAGTAATCTCCAATGAGTTTTCTTGATGAAGATCACTGGATAAACAACAACATTTGATTCTTCATTTATATGATTGATAAAGATCACTAAAATATAAGACTAAAAGCATCCCCTATCCATGGTTATACATGGTTTTCACCTGAATCATACATCATATAGATGAGATCCATTATTTCTCCATGGTATTCTAATACTACTAATGTAAAGGAGGAAGATAAAGAGAGATTTGGGATCCATGGTGGTTCGGCCAAGCATCGTGTAAGCATACCTCTGACACAGCCATTGTATGGCTATATTTTTATAATACTTGAGGATGATCCAGGGGCTATTGTATTTAATCATGCATTTATAACATGTGATTAAATGATGCTTCGGCCAGTTCATGTATCATATAAAGAAATTCAGCTCCTAAACATTTCATCACCTGAAACACTTCATTAAATGATAGTTGTCTGGTTGATCAAACAGGCCAGCTATAACAGTTGTTATAGGTAATATATAATGATATACTATTTTATGCATGAAAATCACAATTTACATGAAAACAAATATATATATATATATATATATATATATAATTAATTATAAAATATGTCCTTTAATCTCCCTCTTGAACTAAATCCTAAAAGACTTTGCGTTATTTCAACATATATTGTATCATATACAAAAACTTATGAAATAATATCCAAAACCCTTTTGTATGCCTTCAAAAATAATTTTGTAATCTATCATTAAATTCTCATTGCATCACGTCATATTTAATACCTTTTTAATACCAATCCAAAACACTTTTGGATTAACTCTAAAACACTTTTAGAGTATCTTAATGAGTCAAAATCAATCATCATTCAATAAACTACAAAGTGTGACCCCATAGGACTTTATAGAATTGACAAAAAAATATGAATCTCTAGATCCATATATGTAATAAAAGAGTGGCCTCTATCAAATTTTCAATTCTACTTAAGCTATAAATGGATATGGCAAGATCTCCATCAAACACATGTATCTCTATACTTATGTTCACCAATCTCCATCATATGAAAACATACATTATCATATATTCCATTTGTCCAAGGCATTGAGTGACTATGGGAAATATAACATGTCAATCCAATATAATAATCTCATATTCTAACACCCTGGGTTTTTTAAAAGGAAAATTATTCTTGATAGTGTATGTGACATGCAACGCAAAGCCTAAATGAACCATGATTATTTATGATCATTATAACCCAACCATTAAATTGGAGGGTATCAATAGTATTAAATAATTTATGAAATTATATAAAGTTAATAATTTATATAAATGTATTGAAAATTTATTAGGAAATAAGCACTCAACTTTTAATAAAGATATTTTATTCTATAAAAAAATATGTTTCCTTCAAAAATGATTTTTATTTATTTTCATGAGAAAATATTATAATTAATTTATGGAACTTTTAGAAATGTAATTTTATAAAATTAAAATAATTTTCTAAATAATCATATCAAAATTAACTTTGGGAAAAAATTGGTATTTTTTATAAAATGTTTGATTTTTCAGTGAATAGTGAAAATTACTGATTTTTCAAATACTATAATTTCTTTTCATTAAGTCAAGTAATTTAAAAGATCAATTATATTTTGGATTTGGTATTAAATTTAAATGCTAAACATTTTATTTATAATAATCTAAATAATTTCATTTTAATCATCAATTTTCATGATTCTGGTAAAAGATTGTTTTTATGCTTAAAAATGTGGTTTTCTACAAACTATTTTTAAGTGCATAAAGTATATCCATTTTAATTAATTAAAATAACCCCTTGTAAGAAAATATTTAAAATAAATTTATATATTAAATATATATTTATATGAAATTAAATTCATATAATTATTATTACTAGTCATTTAGTAATGTAAAATCATCTTATGCTTGAAAAATACATTTCTTAAAAAACTTTTTTTCGACTCGTTTTCTGGGATTAATTTTAAATTAAATTTTTAAAATTTTGTGAATTGAATTTTATAAAACATGTTAAATATTTTTAATCATCATAATTAATATTATATAATAAGTTAAACTTAATTTTTTTCTATAATTAATAGTAAAATAAGTAAAAAAAAATTACCATGGTTAATGTTAGAACCGGTTTACCGAGGGCTTAAGTAAAGAGGGAAAGGGATTAAAATTTTTTAAACATGGATATTTTTGAATTTTTGAGGTTTTTATAGACCATGTAACCACTAAACTCCATTATTTATCAATTTTGGAGGCACTTTTATTGAGAGTGGCTTCCCATTAAAGAATAGTTTGGGGTATTTACAAAAATTCCACTCCCTCTCACTTATAAAAGGGAACCTCTTATCCTCCCCTTTCCACAATTAAAAGTAATTTTTTTAAATACATAACCAAAAACCATATTTAATTCCTTACCCAAATTATTAAATCTTTTTTTATCATAAATTAAATCTAGGAAGGCTTTAGGTATAATCCTAAAGAGGTGGTCTGAAGATGAGGTATTGTCCTTAACCAATCATATTTGTTTTATTTCTTTATCGACCACTTTAAAATATTACTCAATAATGATGATATAATAACACCCATATCTCCAATATACTATTATGTTATTATTTTAATGGAATAACCTAAATATATATCCTCTTCAATCAAATGGGAAATGAAATCATCATTCATGTGTACGGAGGACTACTGCCTCACGAAATGTTGTAATTCCTTTTCCATCACTACCTCTCATAGTTGTTCATGATGATTTATTTAATAATTATATATTATATTCATGAAATTTTAATAATTATTTAAATATAATATATCATATACCTTCTTACCTTACCATCCATTGAAAACTGATAACGTTGTTCGTGTGTACAGCAGACTACCACCTCGCGAAGCGATGTGGTTCATTTTTACCACGTCACATGGATGGTGTATGTAAGTGTATTTAATAAAAAAATATTATATTTGTGATATAATGATCATACTGGAAAGATAAAATAACACTTAACTTATTTCCATCATTATTTTTGAAAAATGAAACATTACTCATGCTTACGTATGGCCTACCACCTCTATGATTGTAACGTGGTTCATTTTTCATAACCATGTTTCATGTTTGGTTTTAAAAGTACAATTTATATATATAAATTATAATTATTTAATTATTATTATTCTAGATATGATTAAATAATAATCACCTTACCTTATTCAACTTTAAAAAGTGATTTTGGACATATGAGTCAAACATCATCAAAATGTCTGACTTGAACCTAAATAAGTAAGTAATTGAATATAACATGATAACAAATAAAATAAAAGGAGTAATAAATTTTAAAATAATTATTAAGAAAGTAAATAATTAACATATTTTTATTATTCAAGAATATAAAGAACACATGTGATGAATCAGGCTCGAGGTAAGGGATCTCTCTCAACCACTCTTTCCTTTGGGTTATGACAATTATATCTCTAACTCACTTTGTCTCTCTATTTAATGTTATAGGATTCTTCTAGATTATATATATATGTATATAACATATATACCTGTCTTTTATCCCCTAATTGGATGGGGTAATACATTCCTTATTTTCATTTCTTAAATGCCGTCATTATGAAATTTCCTTTGATTAATATATGAGGCAAGATTATACAACCCATTTTATTTCCATGGGTAATTATTATTTTTTGCCTTGTGATTTATTTCCTTTATATGGAACACATAAATAATAAACATGTTATTATGGGTGTTTCTATATATCACTCTAATGCATTAGGTAAATCTTTAGTCTCGTGATACATCGTGTATGGGATTTTGGAGTAAACTTAATTCATTATGGGACTTTTTACACCATGTAATATTGTCTAGGTAGTTAGACTTGACTCATGCTTATTTCATATTATATATTACTGCCAGATTTATTATGTTACTATGATCATAAGTTATTTATGTTATTCCTTCATGTGATTTCTCATGATCCTTATCTTTTACAATATCATGTTATACCTTTGAATCACAAGTTATGTTTCCTTATTATGTTTATTCCCTTACTAGAATTTTTATCACACCCCTTTCTTCATGTATTCCTCAGGTTATCATAGAAAGTTTTAGGAGTTCAAATAGATTTAGGATCTCATTATGGATAGTAAAATGAGTATTTCATGTTTTAGTTTCCTTTTGATGTATTTTTAACCTAGTGTTCCAAATACACTAGGCCTCGTAATAATTAAGTTGTAATTATTAGATATTTATATTTAAAAATCCTGTAATAATATGTGTGAAAGTCATGGGTCTCTATACATTTATTCTCTATTCTCATAGTGTAGACTATTCTAATTCAGAAATAAATCACATTTCATTTATCTTTATGGATAATAAAATCACATGTCCCTTATCTATATAGATATATAATATCTATGTGTGTCCACGTACTCCCACAGTTTATCTAAATTGCGGGCCCAGGTTTCATACTCATCATATGAGTAGAAAAAATCCATCTTAGTCGATCTCCAACTGATGATATGACTAGAAACATACCCAAACACCCCCGTATTAGCTAAGTCAATATATAGAATTGTGTGAGTAGGGTATCAAAGTATAAAGGTTCTCATGTTAGGTATCTCTCCATAATTTGGCAATGGGGACTCAAATATGTTCCATGCACCCCTAGTATACTAAAAAATATGTATGACACTCCATGTGGTATACTTAGTAGGTTATCCAACACACACAAATAATAATATTCTTTGTTTTGTGCCTCATGAGTATATTTTTGTATCTCTATACAAGAATCCTACTCACACTAACCTTAACGTCCTTTCATAACCTATAATACCCCATGATGAACATCGATTAGGGATAAACTCAAAGTCATACTTTGAGAGGTCTATTATCATTATACTTCATAAAATTAATATCTATATATATACATTTATGCAACCAATGCAAATGAAATGAGCTAACTTGGGTCAACCTATCATTTCACCCAAGTTGGATCACCATAAGATTTAGACCAACAAACAACCAAATGAGTCTCATGAATAAATGAGAATAGATAAACCAATAGGGTACAGTATGGAAGAAGAGTAAACATTCATGATACATACAATGACAAGACAAAATTCTAAACCTGCAATTAAACAAGAAAAGACTAAATCCAAGTCCCCATGTAACCATCTGTCACCACTGATCAATCTTTTTGAGAAGGCAATGACAATAAAGAGAAGTTGGTGAACTACATGACTCCCTTATTTTTACCTATGTCCTAAAAATCCACATCTACAAACACCCAATAAAAATAGTTGGGTGTCAAAACAAGCCTAATATGATTTCACCAAAGAATCTATACAAATAATAACACCAAGAATCCATTAGTTCTTTCTTTAAAATAAACCCAGTTTCATAAAAAAAATTCGTAATCACATGAATGCAGAATATTCCAGTTACATGGAAGATAACTTGAAATCATATGAGAAATCATTCATGGATAACCTATAATATAAAAAAGTGATCAACCAAACATTAAATGTATTATCAAGTACAAAACCAAGAAAAATGGGATCTATCATATGGGAATAACTACTCAAACATGTGAAAGAAATGTAATCAATAATCCAATAATAACATGAATCCTACCAATATTAAGTCTCGTCATATTCTATCGATATCAAAAAAATAACCCCTAGTAGTGTCGCACACACTAAGGTTGCATATGTCTATTTCCTAATGCACCCGTGGTTACCAATGTTCTATTTTTTCCCAAAAACATTTCAAATCCATGATCATTATTTATAAATCATTTTCATAGATAATCATCACCAGTCACTTTCTTGAAAATCTATTTTTGAGTCAAAAACCACTTTTTAGGTATTGCATCGAACACGTAGTGGGCACAAATCCATTTTTAAAGGAAAACCCCTTAAAACATGAATATCTTTAAAAAATCTACTTTAATATAAAATAAAAAAAATCATAAATCAAAACAAAGTAATTCACAAGAACATCTACTAAATCATGAATTAGATCCTTTGTATAGATATACCTACCTCAAGAATAGAGGAAACTAGTCACCTTCAAAAATAGATATTAGGGTTGAGGAGATTGAGTTCTCACAAGAATAGTTCCATTTGAAACTTCATAAATTCCACATCAACCCCACTAGATGTGGAATCCATAGCCCAAGCGGGTTCCAATGATACAAGGGGAGAAGAGATCATGTGATCATCTAAGAAGAGGAGATAAAACTAGATCAAAAACCTAACATAAATTGAATATATCCACCAAGAAAAAGGGTTACACTAAGGAATAAAGGGGGAGAAGCCTCTAGATCATTGGGGTAAGTTTAGTTTGTGCTTAATGGAGATTAGTATGTGATTAGATATAAAAATGACCAAAGGAAGATAGGAAAAGTCCAACTTTTTAAAGGTTCATATTGGGGCACACGATTAGGCCACATGGTTTAAAAACTATGCATCAACCATGTGTGGCC
Source organism: Viscum album (assembly GCA_963277665.1). Lineage (NCBI taxonomy): Eukaryota > Viridiplantae > Streptophyta > Magnoliopsida > Santalales > Viscaceae > Viscum > Viscum album. The sequence goes on along the minus strand of OY728132.1, from coordinate 2,095,133,701 downwards.
TCTATCCCTTTGAAAAATGAAGTGCACAGTTACCTAGGAAGATCCACATAGTTTGGGAAAACTATGATCAAGTCGTGTGATACCTCTGGAAAAATTTCCAAACAACCACACGGTTTCCCTTGTGAGATGAATGGTTTGACTAACCATGATCAAACCATGAAAAATTACACTATATCCTCATAGTACCATATAGTATGGTTACTACATGGTTACCACATGGTTAATACTAATCATTCACCTAAACCATGTACTTGTACTGCTCTCTCCAAAAATTCTATTTTTCAACCTTTGACTCCTGAAAACCTCTAGAGTGGACCAAAGTATAAACTAAGATCAAACTAAAGAATACATGTGACCCAAATTGTATCAAAATTCTCCCCACCATAAATGATTTATGTCCCCAAAAAGTGATCAAGATTATAAAATTTCAAAAATAGGAGGCCACTACTGCCTCATCAAATATTCCCACTACTATGTCTCATGTATATCCCTTCTATACTATCATAGAATATTAACCAAGGGAATTATTTTACCATACAGTTTCTTATCTTGGTGATCTATAATATGAACTGGTTATTAAACTATATATGTGTCAGGATCAAGATCAACATCTTCCTATTCAATCACTTGGGAAGGTTCTATTTGATACCTCCTTAGCTGGGATACATGAAACACATTTTGAATCGATGTTAAGTGTTATGGAAAGTCTAACTGATAAGACACATTTAAAAGTTGTTCAACAATCTCAAAAGGGCCAACAAAACTTGGTGCCAACTTACATTACTTACCCAACTAACAGTTTCCCAAATGAGGTCAAACTTTGAGAAATACCTCATCACTAACCTCAAACTCTAACAGATGATGAAGATGGCCCGAATAGGACTTTTGATGATTTTGATCAGTCACTAACCTCTCATAAATAATCTACACTTTACCCATTGTCTCTTGAACTAGGATCAATCCAACCAAGGACTTCTCTCCCAACTCTACCCAGTAATAAGGATATCTGCATGGCCTCCCATGCAATTCTTTTAAGGGATCCATTTTTATCAAAGATTGATACCTATTTTTATAGTAAAATTAAATTAAAGTTATATCTTTTTGCCATGAACCACCAAAATAAATAATTCACACCCAAATAATATCCTTAAGGATTAGGATAGCTCACTCAATCTTCTCATTTATCAATGGATGATATGTCATACTTAATTTTAATTAGGAGCCCATCACCTCTTGAAAATATTTCTAAAACCTGAATGTAAACTAAAAGTGCCTTTCAGAAAAAAAAAAATGGTATAGGGAACTCTATGAAGCAATAAAACCTCTTGGGCATAAAAGTGCCTGAGCTACTTCATCTTCATTATCTCCTTGGTAGTGAGTAAATGAGTCGATTCCATAAGTCGATCAATGATTACCAAAATTGAATCTTTCCTTCCAGGATTCCTTAATAAACCAATGACATAGTCTATAGAAATATCATCTCACTTCCATACCAAAATGGGAAAATGCTATAACAATACAGTAGGTCTTTGGTGCTCCACCTTAATTCTATGACATGTAAGGCATCATGACATGAAGTCTAGAATCGACTACCTCATCCCTAGACACTGATACCTACATCTCATATCAGGATACATCTTGGTAATCCCAAGGTGTATGGACCAAAAATACCAGTGTCCACTATCTATAAATTCCTACCTCAAAGATATAGGAATGACTAACCCAACTCCAAAACACAAAGCAACAATAGAAGACCGAGACCAATCACCTAAGGTCTCTCCAATATTTAGGGTATTCCTAAAGCACCGATAATTGGTGTATTTACTTTTCATGTTGAACCTAATCATAAAATGATGATTTGTCCTTAATAGAAGAGAATAATACTTAACCACTAGCCTCATCCACTCACAACCTCATCTCAATGAATAAACCCATCAGGGACTACTCCTCCAGTGACTCCTTCAAGGATTAAGTTAGTAATTTCCTACTCAATTAATCAGAGACCACATTCCCATTCCCAATAGTATAAGAAATATCAAAATTGAAAGTCTAAAGATACTCAACCTAGTATCTCTATCGTAAATTTAGATCCCTCTGTGTAAAAATATACTTCATCCTCTTATGATCAGAATATATTTTAGAATGATTCCCAGAGAGATATTGATTCTAAGTCCTGATAGAATGCATAAAAACTACCAATTCAAGGTCATGGGTTGGGTAGTTATTCTCATGAGTTCATAATTATAAAGAGTCATAGGCCAATACCTACTTTACCTACATCAAGACACACCCCAAACCTGTACCTAAATCATTACAGAAAACATTATAACTTGAACTCAATTATAGAAGAATTAGAATTAGAGCCAAAGTCAATATCTTCTTTAGTTCCTTGAAATATATCTAACATTTTTCATTCCATTAAAACTCAACGCCCTTTTAGGTTAAACCTATCATCATATATGAAATCTTGGAGAATTCACAAACAAACTACCTATAATAACATATTAAATAGAAGAATATTTGAATGCCAAACAAATTTATAGGCTTATCCCATGATGTTACCACCTAAATCTTTTTAGGATCCACTAATATTCCCCTCTCATATATAACATGTCCTAAAAACATCACTTATCAGATCCGAAATTCACATTTTGAAATCTTAACATACAAGATATATTCATTGAAGAAACTAAGAATGGTTTCCAAGTGATCCATGTGTTCCTCCTTAGATTTGGAGTACACAAAAATATCATCCACAAAAAACAACAATGAAAGAGTCCAATAACCAATGAAAGATCTAGTCCATCAATCCCATAAATATGGTAGGAGTGTCAGTGAGACCAAATAGAATAACTAGAAACTTTAAATGCCCATATGGGCTCCTAAATACTGTCATAGGTATATTCTCCTATCAAAATCTCAACTGGTGGTACCCCATCCACAGATCAATTTTAGAAAAACAATGAGGCCCTCTGATTTGATCAAAGAGATCATCAATTCTTGTAAATGGATACTCGTTCTTAGCAATAATCTGATTAAGATTCTGATAATAAACACAAAATCTAATGCTTCCATATAGATTTTTAGCAATGATAACTGGAGAATACTAAGGTGAAATACTGGGAAGAATAATTCTCTTAGCCTCAAGATCTATGAGATAAAATTTAAGCTCCTTTAACTCATCTGGTTATATGAAATATAATGACATCAAAGTGGGAATCATCTTGGGGAGTAGGTTAATAGTGAACTTGACCTCTCTCTATAGCAGTAACCTAGAAAATTTAATAGTAAAAAACTCAAGTTATGCAATCACAATTGTAAGAATTGGGATGATCAAATGAGGTTCAAAAACATCAAGTAACATCTTTGACAACTGACATGAGATCATTCCATCATAGGGAACAAAAATCTCCACTATCGTTGATCTAGAATCCCACCCACCCTAAAATACATGAGAGACTCCATCAGGAGATAAAACCCGAACTTGATGACAATAATGGTTGATGTGGTAATTAAAATTGATCATCAAAACTACACCAAGAATATGGTCAAAGATATCAATATTGAGAACTAAAAATTCCCACTCTGCTTGAAAGTCAACTATCATCACCCAACAAGTGGAAACTTTTAAACCTTATTCAAAACTATTTCCAAAAGGAATGGAAAGATTCAATATGAACAGCATAAACTCAGAATGTAAGCCTAACACATCAATTAATTTTAACAATATAAAAAATGAGTTTAATCTATATTAAAAAATTCAATAACCATAGAGGAGGAAACAAATATTGTACCTCTAACAGTAGCCAGTGTTGCTTAAAATTCCTCTAGAGTATACTCCACTATATAAAAACATCTGAATTTAGCCCCTCCCTATGCTTTATTCTCTACCAGAGTATCCCCATTGGCATTAGAATGATATACACCACCTTTTGATGCATTATAATGAACCTTTGAGCACTAGGTAAGGATATATCCAACTCTAATGCCTTAGTATATCTTTCCAAAAAAATGCCTAAGATGACCAGATTGTCCAAAATAATGACATGTCCTATGATCTTTCGTGAAATTAGTCTTGGTATGAAAAAGCCTTCCATACTAATATCAAACAATCTATCATTTCACTAAGTAATCCCCATAAACTAGTCCTTATGTAAACTAGTTACCCTTACGTTTACTTTTCTATATAGAAGACACACCTTGGGTACCTCCTACAGTAACTAAATCTCCACCTAAACCCATTTTCCCAGCTATGTATACCTCATCCAAATATACTTTATTGAATACCTCAATAAAGTTTGTAAGGCATAATAAAATCATCATTGACTAAATATAGGCCCTCAAACCCAACTCAAACCTTCAATATTTAAGGTAATTATTAGAAAAAAGATCAGGTTCTAAGTGAACCAGCTCAGAAAAATGGGTGGAATACTCTATAACTGAACACTTCCCTTTCTATAAGGACATAAATTATCAGGTCTTTACCATATGCAATATTTCAGGATAGCGCTATTGGTAGAAGATATTCTTAAATGAATTTAAAGTAATATCCTCATATAACTTAGCTTTCATGATAGAGTCCCACAATCTCTTTTATATACCTTTGATTATACATGTGGAAAACCCCACCTTAGAGTCCTATGGAGTTTTTAGAAAATTTAAGATCCTTTCAATCCTCTTGATCTAATATTCATATTCCTAGGGACCTTTATCACCATGGAATATGGTTGGATTATACTTGGTAAATTCCAAGTCATGATTCACTATTCACCCCTATTTTCCAACACCTTCCTGGCCTAGAGGCTATATAGTATGGATAACAGCTTTCACCAAAGAAGGTTCAACTATAGGATTTACCTATATAACTTGTCTCATATCTTACTCTCTTAGACTAGGAAGAGATATTCTATGAGGAATTGTCTAATAAACACAAAATACAATAACCAATTAGCTTAAGTGTAATTCTTGGATCAAAAGGCCAACTTTTAAAATCCAAAATTTAAACCTTTAAATGATAAGGATTTAAATTAGCCATAGATTCTTTGATTGTAAGATAAAATATAAAAAAGTAATGGGTTAATTTAAATAAATCCCCATATAAACTTCATTTAAATAACCTCAAACACCTATTATAGAGCTTGGAAAAAATCCTTGACCACCCATAGTAACTTGATTTCAGTCACGGAAGTAAGCAGGCTAGGCACCCTCCCACACTTACTACCCAAATTTTAATGGTCCTAACTCCTATATACCAAAGACCCTAAACCAAACATAGGAAATTTCATAACACTTATAGTTGGGTGATGGTTATAATACCATTTTGTAATGAACCAGCCTGGGTCAACCTGACACATCACCCAAGTTAGCACACCATAATATTTAGATCAAAAAATAACCAAATGGGTCTCATGAATAATGAAAAGAGATAAAGAAATAGAGTAAAATATATAAGAAGAGAACACATCCATGAGGTATAAAACACTAATCCAAAAGACTAAACCTAAAATTAAAACAATACAAGACTAAATCCAAGTATCCATGTGACTATTCATCACCACCAATCTATCTCATTAAGAAGTAGATGACAACTACCTAAAGAATGTATGAAACTAGTCACCTTTAAAGATAGAGAATGAGATTTAAGAGATCAGGTCCTCACCTAGATTTATAAGAAATGCCATCAATTCCACATAAAAACCACAAGATTTAGTATCAACATCCAAATCAAGTTCTAATAAGATAAGGGGATAAGAGATCATGCAATGATCTAAGAAGAGGAGAAAAATAGGATCAAAAACAAAACATACCTAGAATAGATCCACCAAGAATGAAGGGAGATCACCAAGGTAGAAAGGGGAGAATCCTTTATAGTACTGGGGGAGTTTATCTCAATCCTAATAGAGATTAGAAACTGATTAGATATAAAAAAGACCAAGGTAAAAGAGGTAAATTCTATCCTTTTAAAGGTTTAGATCAGGGTGCACGGTTAGGGTGCATGATTTAACAAACCATGCACCAACCATGTGTGGCCTATGTCCCTTTAAAAAAATGAGGTTCATGGTTTCCTAGGAATAACAACATGGTTTGGGTAAACTATGCTCAATCCATGCAACACCTTTGGACAAACACCAAGACATCTGCATGTTTCCCTGGTGAGTCGTACAGTTTGACTATACATGCTCAACCGCACAATACGCCATTGGATCTTCATAGTTCCATACATTATAGTTATCTCATGTTTAGTAATAACTATGTTCCTAAACCAATTGGTTGGATTATTTTCTCCAAAAACCAATTTTTCAACTTCTAACTCCCAGAAACCTCTAGAACACCCCCAAAGGATAAATCAAGCTCAAACTATAACATACCTATAACTTAGAGAGATTCATAGTGAAATAATAATAAAATAGAGATTTTATTTTAATATGATATATTTCATATTCTTAAAAACTTTTAATAATATTTAAAAAAACCAATATAGTCACCGGTTTATCATATAATATATGGAAAACTATCATATCCTCCCTATATATGTTGCACCTTTTGGGTTTTGTTAAATCATTACATTATATGTAAATTCTTGCCACGTCTCTATGTGTCCATCTGATAAAATTCTCCCATTAAATTATTTGGTGAGAAACGTCTATAAAGTAATCTAATTTGAATAATGGTGAGACTTAAGAATCATATTCTTAATTGTTTAACTTATTAAACATATTCAAACTTATTAACTTCACAACATAAAATGTTATGATGTCAACATTGTTTGTATACTTAGAACTTTTTCTAAGTTTATCGTATTTATCCTTAGAACCCTATTCCTTCAAAAAAATTCCTTGAAATAATTTAACTACTTATATTATTGTCTATCAGTCCTTTTGAACTCTTTTAGGCTGGATGGATGAAAATTAAATTTTTTATTATAGAAACACTTTTAAGGAAAAAGTGAGAAACCAATGGAAGTTACACCCAAAAATCATCCTCTTACATACCTTCAGAAACATCCTTCTCCCCCTCAGAGTCGAGATATGAATCCTCAGGAACGATACTAGATTAGCAGCTAAAGGAGCGAGTGCGCATCCTACCCAACCTGCCTGCCACATCCTGCCTACTGAATACCTTCGAGGAAACACAAATTTTGGATAACTCTCTTACTTGTACTCGCATTTTTGGATTTCATATCGGCTGAGTGTCATCCCCAAGGGTGTTAAACTGATTATGGGCAATCATAGAAACATCTGATTCAGCCTGAGCCCCCATGTCACCTGTCAGTGTGGAGAGGGAAAAAGTGAAAACGGTTGCAGCAATTTCCCCAGGAGAACCTACAACAGTGGTGACATTCCCTTTGGTGGTAGGTTTATCCACCAAAACATGCACAACATTAGAATAGGATGGTTTATCACCCCCTGAAATAAAAGTGATTCCCTTAGGTATATCTTAGATAATCCAATGATATTGAAATATTTATCTTCCTTCCTGATAACTCTAGGTTTCAATGACCTTATTTGGATTTTTTAAGAAACATTTTTGAACTTTTCAACCAACTTTCCTTCTTTAGCTTTGAAATTTTACCTACTTTTAATGTCTATATATTACTTTAGAACCTATAAATAATATGCCTCGTGCATATATATTCCCAACACTTTGATAATATTAGGTAAATATTCTTTGAATTCAATTATATTTTTAGAAAATTCCCGTACAAGAAAATAGGATAAATTCTCTATCTAGAACAAGCCATTTTTAATATCCCCTTACAGCATGTTATAGAATTAACCAAATCATAAACCATGTGTATTAAAAACACCAATCTTGTTTCATTTAAGAAACTATTGTTTACATGAAATTCTAAAGAGACAAACAAGATAAAAATACACATCTTATGATAATTTAATCCAAAGTTGTAGTATCCAAGTTATAAATGCAACAAATCATTTGCTTCATTACTTGAAATAAAATTTCAATCTTCAATAATTTGCATCTTTTGGCCTTATATATAGATACAACACTTTTTAAAAAATATAGTTGAGGTCATATATCTAACAAAATAATAAAATTTATTTTTATAACCAATAAAGTTATTAGGAAACCTTTTATTATCATTGATTTATCAACTTATTAAATCATATTGAATATCATTTGACATACCCAATCATATTGAGTATATGATACTAAAACTCCTTAAATCATTAACATAACCAATTATATTGATTATATGAGTGGAGAATAATATTCATTTGGTCATCTTTCAAATAATTCATTCGAAAACTTAAATTAATCACCCTATGCTTACATAAGCATCTAGTTTCACTTGTTGAATAATTTCAACACTTGGTTAATGAGGAAGGAAATATTCTGACATATAGAATTTTCCTTAATAAATTTTCTTAAATAAAAAAACTTACTTAAGAACTTTTCTTAAGTTACTAGTCTAAAGAGTAGCTTACATTAAGATTCTATTTATCAAGGATTGATCGTAATGTTTAACTTTATGATGATGATGATGATATTAACTACAATATAATCTTTTATCTGATGAGTATCATGTATTATTAAACATTAAATAAGGACTTTTATTAAATATGATCCCACTAAAATAATGAACCCTTTAAAAATCCATCATACTTATTAATAGGCCAAGATCTATATTTCACTAAGAAAATGACCCCACTTTGGCGTGAAACTCGCCGCTTAATTATTTAGAAAGGGAATCACCCCAATCATATCATATATAAATCATAGATAGTTGAGAATACAACTCTTTTTCCAATATAATATATGAATAAAATAAAATCTATTCCTCTGGTATCCCAACCCTTTGGGTTTACCATCTAGTGTAACCCAAATTAAATTTCAAAAACAAGCTAATCACATGAAAATATAGGGGCATCCAAATTTGGCATGAAACTTCTCAAGTATGATCTAGTATCACTCATTACTTTCTTTCCTTACACAAAATAATCCAAAGGCACCCCTCTTTTCCATGAAACTACCTTGTTGGATGATCGGTGTCTTGAAAAGTGTCACTTTGGAAGGAATATCACACTAAGTATTTTAAGGGGAATTTTAATCTCACCATCTTTTCTCATGATATTCCTTTTTATGTATTCATGCCTCTAGTGATTTTAGTTTGGAATCCTATTCTCTCATCCTAATAAATATTTTCGAACCATATTTATGTGTAACTCTTTACACAACCCACAAGTTTTTGTTACTCACCCAAATATTTAATTTAATTATATTCATACATATATGAATTCATCGTATGCATAAGGTTCATGAACACTACATGAAAATTTATATAGTTATATGAGATTGATAATCTTCACATGATTAATCCCACAGTGATAGATATCCAACCTCATTCATCATCCCAGGAAAGGCATAATCCTCTAGGAAGGTAAGTATTTCAACCCCAATTCCCTCCACCTAGGGATACTTTACTCAAGAGACAATCTAATTCATCAACACTCTAACACCTAATATGTACAAACTATATTCAACAACTAAATTTATACTGATACCATCTATTACAAATTGAGATCAAGGTAGATGAAAAACTAAATTCATTATCATACCTAGCATGAAATGAGAAGCTCTATTCTAAAAGCATTTTAACATTTTAAACTAAAGCATACACAATATTCACATTTCTTAAAAAATTTAAAAAACATTAATATAGCAAGGAATAAACCCTAAATAAATGAAAAAATAAAATATTTAAACATGATATAATCATTTAAGAACAATTTATAAATAAAATCTAATTATAAACATTTTATAATTTTATCTCTATTATAGACAATCCATAATTTTGAATATAAGCATTTTATATTCAATCCAATATGAACTCTTTCATATTTATCATTATATGAAATTTCTATTATATATATATATGATATTATTTGAATTATAAAACATTTATAATCCAATTTATATTATGTAAACATTTTACATAATCTAAATATCATATACTGAGTCTTTATTTAAACCTTGATCATATCAATCACCAAAACACTTTTTGATATGGCTTAAATAATATCCAAGTAAATGTTGGGACCAAGTTTGATGGAGAAAGAAGTTTGAAGAGTTAGCTTTTGTAGAGTGTTGTCTTTTGTTGTCAAAGAAGATAAATCAATTCACTTTGTAAAGGACTTAAAACCAGACGATGCTTTGCTGCTATGTATTTCACAAATATCATAAGTTAGGAGAACTTGTGATGCAAGCCTTATGAAGGAAAGGGGGAGAAATGAAGATGTCAGTCATATATAGTTTTTATTGGAAGGAATGATGCTACTGGAAGATAGGGAATTTTCATTACTTCCCATTGTAACTCTGACGGTGCTAAATATGATCTATCAAAGGATATATATCACGATAGTTGAGTTCGTGATGAAAGCTGAAGAATGGTTATGGGACGCAGTGAAGAGATAAATGAAAAAGTAATAGACAATCTGGAGGCGGCACAGAAGAACAGTTTAAGGTGGCACAGTTTTTCAGTGTTTGCTGAATTTTAGGGCCTGAAAATCAGAAGATGAACAAATGTGTTTTTAATAATGGATTTTGTGCGCAAGATTGAAGATGGTTTATATTTTTGAGTGAAATGCATGATTTAAGGTCAGAACATCAAAAAATGGAAAATTCATGAAGTGCGCATAAATTTAGGCAAGTTGCGCGAAAAAATAGTGGTGCGCGAAATAGTAGCAGGATGCACGAAATATCAGCAGGATGCGTGAAATAGTAGCTGGATGCACGAAATATCTTCAGAATTCATGAAAAATAAAGGTTGTGTGAAATATTAGTGGGATGCATGAATAATAAAGTGGTGCGCAAAATATTGGCGTGGTGCACGAAATAGAGGAATGAAGTTTTTTGCGCAAAAGGTGTTTCGAGATTAGAAGCTTGAAAATTGGCAGAGGCATGAGATGTGCGAAAAACGTGGAGAATTACGTGAAATAAGATGTTGTGGGAAAGAGTTTTTACACACATGAATATGTTTTTACACACAGATTAGTGTTTTTCATGTAGGGTTAAAAAGGCCTATAAATAGGAGGTGACCCCCTCTCATTTTATATGATCGATACTTAGAAGAAATTCCGAGCTCTGGTTCGCGTAAAATTTTACGCTAAGTGAGTTGTGTGAAAAGAAAGATGTTTGCGCGAAAAGAGGAAGGGTGTGAGAAAAAGTGGGAAGCTTCACAAAAAGTGGAAAGTTTCATGGAAAAAGTAAGTTGTGCGAAAAAGGTTTTTCCCGCCAAAAGGGAATTTTTATGCGCAAGCCATTTGAATTGCGCACAAGAAACCCCAAAGGTTGCGTGAAAAATTTGGGGTCTTTGCACATATTCAGTTGTGTATATGGGAGTTTTTACCAACTTCTGGGTAGGAAAGTGAAGATTTGTACTTCATAGAATACAACGGTTCAATTGTAAAGAAGCACTAAAATACTATAATTCCCTATTTGTGCTAAGAGGGTGCACACACGCTTGCGGATTGTTTTCCAAGTGCTACACGAGTTTAATGGTATATCATACTCATTGTATTCCACATCAAAGGATTGTTTTCTAGTGGATTGTGTGGTACTGGATTATTTCTGTACCATACCAAGGATGTAGCTACTCTTGTTGAGTAGTGAACCTTGTAAATATTGTGTTCATGTGGTTGTGTGTGTTCAGCAAAGAAGAAACTCTTTAACAGGAGGCAATGGTTGTTTCAATTAAAAGGAAACATAAAAAAGAAAAAGACATCACTGATTCACCCCCTCCCCCTCTCAGGGATATTTGGATCCTGACTGGGAACTTCATTAAATCCCCTTTAATTTGAACAATTGAAATTAATTTATTATGAATAATTCATAATGAAATATAAAAATTTTATATTTTTCCTTTATTTCATAATTTATAACCCTTTATAAATTATTTCTTATGATTTATAAATAAATACCTTTTTATTTCTAGATCATAAGTCATGAAATATAATTTGGTTAAAAGGTATTTAAATATTAAAATTTAATATTTTGGAATAAAATGTTTCATAAATATTTATTTAAATAATTATAAATCATTTATAATTAATAATTAATTTATAATTCCTTTAAAAATTAAATATTCCCAAAATACCTTTTATAATGATTTATAAAAAATTTATAAACCATTAAAATCATTTAAGAATTTAAAAACAATTTTTAAAAACTTTATTGTCTAGCCTTAGGAAGAATCCATATTCTACATAAGGGTATACTCCCACTATTGTTACACAAATACTCTGCGTAAGGGTAATCTGATTCAGGATCCCTCACATATAGTCAACCTAGTAAATACCTTTACACAAGCCTTTAAAACATGGCATTACATTTACATAAACCCCTTTTCATAAATTTAATCACTTTATTGCCATTTTGTAACCTTCAGAAAACATCTTCTACTTTTACATATCCTATCATGTATAGGTAACACATTGGTTACCTTTATTCATCTATGTTCCACATAAGGGTAAGCATTCATTTTCCTTTACATAAGGGTAAGGTGAGATGTCCCTTACATAGACCAATATATGTAAGGGTAAGGTGAGACGGACCTTTTACATACTATTATGCATAAGGGTAATTCCTTGGTCACCTTTATGCATCTCAACTACCTAAGGGTAAGTACTTGGTTATGTTTACAAAGCCCAGCTATGTAAGGGTTAACCCTTTTTATAGATTTTTGAAAAACCTAAAAAATGATACTCTGTTTTTGGTTTTCTTCTTTATTTCATCACAATATTTCATAAAAAGTAAGAATGGATTCACTATGATACCACTGAATGGTTTTAAACAAGTCTAATAATAATTATAAAATGAAGTGGAATTGATAAAAACCCATTTTCTTAGTATCTCCATGCAATATAATATAAAAACTACATAAAAAAATAAATGAAGAAATTCTATAAATAACATACCTTATTTTGAAGAGAATATGAAACCCTTGATCTTAATTTGATATTCTTAATAAAGATCACTAAAAGGGAACCCTAAATACATCCTATATCTATGGGTATCCACATGTTTTTCCTGAATCATCTATTATATGAATGAGATCCATAATTTCTCTATGGTATTCTAGTACCTCTAATGCAAAGGAGGAAGATGAAAAGAGTTTAGGGATCTGGGGAAGTTTATGCAAGCATCATGTAATAATTCCTCTGGAACACCCATCATATGGTTTTATTTTTATAATCCTAAGGATTATCCTTGGACTATTGTATTTACTCATCTATTTATAATGCATGAGTACATGATGATTCATCTAGTTCATGTATCATATACAAGAATAAAACTCCCACATGTTTTATCACATGAAAAGTTTCACTAAATGATAGTTGTATGGTTGATCGACCTACCCAGTAATAACTTTTATCATAGGTAGTATATGATGATATATTCATTTATACATGAAAATCAAAGTTTTCATGCAATGAATTTTATATATATAAGGCTTTAGGGAATATATCCTTCAAATTGGGCCTTTATCATTAGAATAATACAAAATATTATTTTCATATATTAATGTGTGTTGTTTCAATATTTTTATGATGATTGACCCCTATCTTTGGGATTCATATCAACCCAAGACTTTATCATGCTCTTCACATGTGTCTTTTGGTTGCACCTTCCCTCGCACTTACTCATTTTTTAGAATGATTTATCTGGGATTCTTTGTGTGGGTACATAAGAGCGACACTACTTTGGCCACATAGCCAAATTTTTAATATTTTATGTCTATTGATTGTATTTTTCATTCCATTTTGTCTTGGTTTTGTTGTGTTATTTTGTGTATCAATAATCTTTAAATGGGTATGGTAAATGAATTTTCTCCTCAATTAATCACTCCACGCCACACATCCAAAGATTAGTATGACTAAAATAATCACAATTTTATATTCCATATGAATCTCATGAGATAAAAAATAGAAAATGAGTGAAAATAAATAGGAATATTGGAATAATATAAGATAGTAAATGAGGAGTGGAATGAGGTATTAGGTCCCTTTAATCATGAATTTCTTTTCAACTAGTATTAATTTATCATTAGGAGATGAAATATTACATGTCCAAATTATGTTGATTATAAACCATTATTAGGGATGAAAATGGTTTGGGTACCCACCCATATAAGGATATCTGACCCCGAACCTAGTTTGGTCCTAGGCTACCCAAACCCTACTTGAACCTAGGTAAACCCGTTTATTTTATTCCTGACCTCAACCCAAATTAACAATCAAATTCCCACATAATACCCTAATCTATTTAGTTTTAATTGAAATTATTTTATTAACTATATCAAAATTCTTATGTAACATGGGATTGTAAGAGGCTATAATAGTCATATGTCACAACAGAGGGCAGTTTCTCATGTCGGAACGCTTGATAAGGGGAGAGGAAGGCTGTGAGTAATTAAGCACCACCTCCTGCATCGATATTCCAATGTGGGATAAAAAACACTCAACTTCAACACCTCAAAACCCTTATAATCCTAGGGGATTCACCCTAGAAAAAACAATCTGGTCATTACTACCGCTAACACAAACTACCACCATCAACTACAGACATTGTCATCCCCCCTCCACCGCTCCCTCCCTCTCCCTCTCAAAGTCCAATTGAGCCTCGTTGAGATGTTAATAGAAATGACACCAATCACAACACATTTATCTCCCTCTCTTGACCTGGATTAACCACTCTAAAATAATTTCCCAGTAATACACCAAGATTTTAAAATAACACTATGTTTAATAGTATATATAATACGCAACACTATGCTTAAATGAACCATGAATATTATTATTTAAATATGAACATTATAACCTAGTCGTTGAATTGGAAGGTATGAATAGTATTAACTGTATTATGAAATATATATATAAAGTAACTTCTTAGTGAAAATTTATTGATTGATTCTTAGTAAATAAGCACTCAATTTTTAGTAAAGTAATTTTATTATTGAAAAAAATATGTTTTCTTCAAAAATTGTTTTTATTGCATTTTATGAATAAATATTACAATTAATTTATAGAACTTTTAAAAAACTTGTTTTATAAAAATGATATCATTTTTGAAATCATTCTTTAAAAATTATCTTATAGAAATTTTTTTAGGTTTTTCTGAAAAATTAAATTTTCTATGAATAGTGAAAATATTAATTTTTATTGAAAACTATATTTTTGTTTCGAGAATTTAAAAGGTTAAATTTTGTTTTAAAATGGTTTAAAAGTAAAATTAGATCTATTATATAATTAATAATGTAATTAAATTTATTGTGATCAATTTTATGGTTGAATTTGGTATAAAAACATTTTTATACTTAAAAATACAATTTTCTGAAAAATTTTGTTTCGTTGTGTTTTTCATTTTTATCTTAAATTAATTTCTACAAATTCTAGGAATTTAATCTTGAAAAATAGATTCCATATTTTTAATCATAAGGTCCAAATTTTTTAAATCGTTCCCTTTTATTTTTGGTCAATATGAATATTATCTATAGTAAATTTTTTGTTATCATGGTAAAGGTAAAATAGGTTAACTATGGTTAAAAATAATTTGATAAGGCTTAAAATTTATAAAAAAAATTGAATTCATTTAATTTTATGATTATATTTCATCCATAATCATCCAAAATTCAAAAATTTGACCATTTTTTCATTGAACTTTGATTTTTACCTTTATAATATTTAAGTAAAAGATAAATTCAAAAATGTCACTTTCTTGCTTTTAATATCTATAAAATTTTGTGATAGGGATAAAAATAACTTATGTTTAGTTATAAATGGTTATTTTAGAAATTAATGAATTTTTTTTATCATTTTAATTTATTTTAAATTTTTATTTATGAAATATTTACCTTAAATGTTTATGCAATGCCGACACAGTGTTTGTGCAAGCAGTAAAAAAACCAGGTAAATTATTCTAAAAACTCTAAAAGTGTTAATTTTTTATTGATTTATAGTTTCCCACAAATTTTTAAGATAAATATAACATATTATAGATTTTTTAAAGTTTTATATTCTAATTTCATTGATTTTATGTTTCTTTTAAAGTCAAATTATGAAAATAGTTCTTAAAATGTCATTAATAGTATATTATGTTAAATAATATTTTATTATAATATTAAAAAACATAAAAAAAATTAAAAGAGGGAAATTAGGAATATAAATGGTCAAAACTTTCATCAATTGGAAATTTATGAGCTAATTGCATCCTTACAAGTAAAATCACAGCCCTTTATTATTAAAAATGGCATTACCATAATTAAGGTTAAAATTGGTTAACCAAGGTGTTAAACCAAAAAATAATATTTAAAATGATATATAAATCCATAAAAAAAATTATTTTATGGTTATGTTAAGACCATACCTTCCTTATCTTCAAATACATGTCATTTTCAAAAAAAATTACATGATTTGGACACATATTATATTACAATATTTCATGTATTTCCAAAAATGACATTAATGATATATTGTAATAACCAATATTTTATTAAATGATTTAACATTCATAAAAATACTAAATTAGTAAAATAGAATGTAATATGTTTGAAAATATCATATATGGTCCATTTATGGGTCACTTCTCATTTTATAGTAACTTTCTTAACCATTAAAGAGTAAAAACCTTTGATATTGCGTTAATTTTTTATTTTTTTTATTTAGAAAAGGGAATTCCCCAGTGTGCCCTTTTCGAACCCTCCACATAGAGAAACCCCCCTCCCCCACAAAGGGGTATCACCCGAAGGCAGCTCCCTATCCATGGAAGGAGTCGTTGCCAACCGAGATGGCAGAGCATCCCGGAGGGTTACGTCCCGGTAGCGATGATGTGTTAAAATCAAGAGATAAGTGTAAAAACATAACCAAAACTTATAAAAAATTATTTGATATCACGTTAACTGTTAAAAGGGTTGTTGATGTGTTAAAATCAAGAGATAAGTGTAAAAACATAACCAAAACTTATAAAAAATATTTTATGAGATTATTTCAACTCATCCCCATATTATCTTCTAATTTTATTAAATTTTATCCATTTTTTCATTAAAATTAATTTATATTAATTTAATACTTTAATAAATTCTATGTGGGTCCTCTTCCCACTCCTACTTATAAAAGAACACCCCTCCTTTATCTTGTTTACAAAACTTTGATTCATTTAGATCAAAAAACCATTAAAATTATATTATAAACTTATCTATCAACAAATTAGAGGTTTTTTCATTTTAAAAAGACCATTATATGTTTACTTAAGAGGAGATCTAAAGGAGACCTACCGAAGAAGAGGCAATCATCTTACCCAACCTCTTTCAATTTTTTTATTATTCTAACTCCTCTAAATTTGTGGTATTTATAAAACCCCAAGATTTTAAAAGAATAAAAATATTTTCAATATCATAAAATACACACAAAAATAAGTTTGTATTGCATTATATGCAATATCAAGTTTATCTTGTGTTACACATAACATCAAGTTTAAACAAAACATGGTTTAGTCACACTTTGCACACACAATTTAAAATTAATTACTACCAATTTTATAAAATTTATATGAAAAAATAAAATTAATTCTTTAAATTGGGATATTGAAATTATATTAGGGTGAATTTTTTGGATTTTTCTGAGAAGTTTCATTTTTTAATGAATAGTAAAAAATACTGAATTTTAATTGAAAACTACCCTTTCGTTTAAATTATTTATAAGGTTAAATTATATTTTGAATTGGTTTTAAAGTAAAATTAGTTCAATTTTATATCAATTAATCCAATTTAGTTCATTGAAATAATTTTTATATTAATTTTGATATTAAAACATTGACAACTTTTGAACATTTTCACTTTAAAAGCTCACTTTCTCGTCGCATCTTCAAGATTAATTTTAAATTAAATTCTACCAATTATGTGATTTAAAGTTGGAAAAATGGATTCCATATTTTTAATAATCATAATTTATATTATCTAATAAGTTAAACTTAATTTTTTATCATAATGTTTAGTGAAAACAGTTAAAATTAATTATTGTGATTAAGGTAAAAATAACTTTATCAGGGGTTAAACTATATAGGGGTAAAATGACCTACCAACTTGACCAACACCCATTTTCTAGAAATATTTCAACCCTTATCACCTTAGGATATATTTTTATTATTTATTGGGATATTATTCCATAAAAGTGGCCTATATAATAAGTTAAGTAAAGAAAAAGACAAAAAAGAAACATTTCGTTCCTTTAATATCTATAAAGCTTTAGAATAGGGAAAAAATATAGGTTTGGTTATAGATATTATTTTAATATATAAATTATTTTTTTATCATGATAATTTATTTTAATTTTTTTAGATAATAAATCATTACTTTAAATGCTTAAGAAACGTCAACACAGGGATTATTTAGTCAATAATTAAATAAAATAAATGATAATAGAAATATTAAAAGTGATGTAAATTGAATGAATTATTGACTTAGATTAATTTTATATATGATTATATCATATTAAACTATTTTTAACATAATATATTTTAATTCCATCATTGTATTTAATTTTTTTTTAAATTCAAATTAAATGATTAATGTCAAAATTGATATTAATGTTATTTTATAATAAATGATTTAAAATTATTAAAAATAAAATAATCTGCCAAGTGATTTATAAATGTAAATAAATATCAACTATCCTCTATTAATGGACCAGTTTTTATTTTATAATGACTATATTTACCCCTAAATAGAAAAAAACTTTGTTTGCACAGTTAAGGTTAAAATAATGATTTTGTGCATTACATCTGTTTATATTAAAATTAATTTTTCACACACATATTATTTTTAATTAATAAATTTTATTTCATATTTAGAGTCATTTAGTGTAAATTATATAATAAAACTAATTTTAATTTTATTCTTAAAGGATAAATTACCTAGATAAATAAAGTAACCATAGTAAACACCAAAATGGTTAAATTGAGTAAACATAAAGAATAGGGAATAACATGATAAAAATGTATTTATTTTTTTGTGTTATAGGTTTTAATAGAAAAAATAAACCCTAATATTCATTATTGGTCTATTTTGGATCCACTTTAGTTAAGGGATACCTCCCAATAGTGAATACTTTTGGGTATGCCACTCCTCCTTCATTATAAAAGGGCATTCACTCCCCTCACTTCTTCACATATCTCAATCCAATTGGATATACCAAACCCTAAAAAATCACTTCCTAAATTCCATAATATAATCATAGAATCCTTATTTCAGTAGCAATACAACCAAGGAAGGCCTTTGGTGCAAACCAAAATAAGAAACTCGAAGAAGAGGAAACGTTTATCAACAAGTGTTTTTGTTTTATTTCATTCTACACCCCCTTTAATTATTCTTATATCGTGATGATATAATAACCTAAATATATTAAATATAATAATATTTTTTTATGTTAATGTTACTACCTAAAACCATACACACTTTCATCAAATGGGTTACGAAATCATCATTTGTGTCTGGGGCGGACTACCGCCTCATGAAACGATGCCATTCGTTTTTTCCATTACCGCCTCTCAAGGTTGGGTGTGATGATGGATATAAAGTTTATATATGATATTTATAAAATATTTATACCTATGGAGTAATTATATCATATATACCCTTTTACTTTCCATTTTTTAGGGGATACAATAAAGTCACTCATGTGTACAGCGGACAACCGCCTCGCGAAGTGATGTGATTTGTTTTTCACTGACGCATTACATAAAAGTTAATAAGGGTAAAAATAATAAATATATGTGATATAAATGAAATATTTATGATATTAATTCCATATTTATCATTCTTTAAATATAATATATCATTTTATTTTTACTGTTTCACTCACTGAAAAAGTGATAATGTCGTTTGTGGACGTGTGGATTACTGCCTCCTTGAAGCGATGTGATTCCTATTTTATTCAAAAAACCACAAGAAAGATATATATATAAGTATATATAATTAAATAATTTGGTATTTATTATATAATTATCAATATGGGAAGATAAAATATTACTTACCTTTCTTCTATAATGATCATTAAAAAATGGAAATGTTTCTCATGTGTACATACGACGTACCATCTCCAGGATTGTAATAGAAATTTTTCATAACCATATTTCATGATGGGTTTCAAAAGTATAATTTATGTATAAATATGATAATTATTTAATTATTATTATTTTTTAATTATTTAAATAATTACCTCTTTGACCATAGTCAAACTACCTAAGTCATTTTTGACGCATAAGCCGAATATGGTCAAAACATCTAATAAAAACTTAATCATTTAAGTAATTGTATATAACAAGATAATAAGTGAAATAAAATTAATAATAAACTTGAAAAATTTTATAAATAAATTAAATAATTAACATAAGTTTATTATTTATGAAGATAAAGACATGTGTGACAATTCAAACTTGAGGTAAGGGTTTTATCATCTAACTTTTATTTCTGTGAGATATATTTCATATTCACCACTTATTTTTGTGCGTGGTGTATATACTGACCATAAATTTATTATATTATTATTATACTTAAATTTATGTT
Source organism: Viscum album (assembly GCA_963277665.1). NCBI lineage: Eukaryota > Viridiplantae > Streptophyta > Magnoliopsida > Santalales > Viscaceae > Viscum > Viscum album. Next base: position 2,095,113,123 of record OY728132.1, on the reverse strand, counting down.
AATTTACATATCCATTTTATTTTCTCTCTTTCATGTGGTTTACGGTTTCAAAGTTACCAAAGTGGTAAGGGTTTTTTATCTGAATTTTCCTTCTTTGAGATGTTTGTTATGTTATACACCTATCTTATTTTATTATGTGTATTTAATAACCCTTTGACATGTTTTACCATGAATATAATTATTTTAATGATTTTCTATGATTCATTTAATTTTATTCTTTCGTGGGAATTTTGATTCAAAGTTACAAAAGTGGTAAGAGTTTTTTGTTAGAATCTCATCGTTTATCAGGATTGTGTATGATAAAGTATCCAATATTTAAATCTTATAATTATAATTAATTATATTATCCTATAGTTATTAATGATATTTTCATGTGATTGTACTATATTTTCACTCTTTTTAACTTAAAATTTTTGAGAAATTGCTTTTAAGAAAATTCGACTTCATTTCTCTCTTCAGTAAGAAATCTATTTTATTCAAAAACCATATTTTATAAAAATGTTTTCAAAAATGTTTCAAAAATTTCAAAATTATTTATTAAAAAAAATTACCCATTTTTATTTTTAAAAAATAATTTTTTCAAATTAATCTTCTCATCATTTTCTAATCAAGTCACTTTTCTAAACTTTTTACAATGTAAAAAAGAATGTTCATTTAACAAGTATGACATGTATAGATTTACCCACAATTATTATCGTCATTCCTTTGAAGCTTAATTTTCAATTTTACAAGCTTATTTTTAAATAAAATGTTTTCCCTATTATTATATAAATTTTTCTTTAAAATTGGCTTTCAAATAAAAGTATTTTTAAATTATTTTATGTTTTAAAAAGTAATTTTTAAAATGAAAATGATATTTTCCTCAAGAATGTTTTTAATGATATTTTAATGGTACTTATATTCATAAATGACAACAAACCTTTGGTTCTTAATCAAATGATTAAATTTTTTATTGATTAGATCCTTATTCTTTCTCTATATGGATTAATATTATTTCAAAGAGATTTTTATTTTACTCGTTTATTTTCCATGGGTTAATCAGGTTTCAAAGAGATTATTATGGAACCCATTTCTTTTCCATGGGTTAATCATGTTTCAAAGAGATTATTATGGAACATGTTCATTTTCTATAAGTTAATCATATTTCAAAGAGATTGTTATGGAACTCATTTATTTCCCATGGTTTGATCATCTTTTAAAGAGATTGTTATGGTACCTATTTCTTTTCCATAGGTTAATCATATTTCAAGGAGATTATTATAGAAACCATTTCTTTTCCATGTGTTAATCATGTTTCAAAGAGATTTTTATGAAACTCATTTCTTTTCTATGGGTTAATAAAGTTATAAAAGGAATAATTATAGTTTTTATGAGTTTTATTATGAAATATCTATGTACTTTATTCAAGTTGTAGTTCTTGGAAATCTTATACGATGGGGTATCCCAAATATCATTAGGTGATCCCGTTATAGCTTATATGATGGGGAATCCTAGATAGATTCGGGATATCCCGTTATAGCTTAAATGATTGGTGCACCTAGACATCACTCCAATGCATTAGGTAAAGATTATATTCCTTGTATAATTATATTGGAAGTAAATTGTATGGTTATTCCAATTTTAAGGGTTATATAATGGTTTTATGATATTATGTTCCAAGATACCTATATGTTTTATCTATGCCTGTTATGGGTTTAAAATGTTTCAATTGATCACGATTGATATCACATGCTTAATGATTATTAATTATTATGAATATTTCCTATGTTAAAGTATTATGCAATTTTTTTCATGTTTTATGATCCAGGTATTGATCGGTGTTAATATTCTTATGTTATACTCATGCACTTTGATTTTTTCATCATAACCCTTATGCTCTCCTTATACTCACTGATGACATTCATGTGTTAATTCTTAGGTTTTACCTTACTAATAATTCTAGCTCACCCTTCTATGTTTCCTTCTATATAGGTTATAAAGAATTATATTGAATGAGTTATGTCTATAAGGTATTTTATATGGATGATTATAATGTTTTAATTTGAAAAATAAAATTTGGGTTAAGTGGGAGAAATTCTCATTTAAAGTCATGTGAATTTTTATGTCGGATTTTGTCCTAATTATTTAAAACTATAAACCTAAAAGGTCCTTGAGGATGTAAGTGATCCAATTTTTCATTTTTATGTTGTATGTTTTGAATGGAAAAAAATTGGGTCATAATTTTTGGTATCAAATCCATAAATGTAAAGTTTATTATTTCAGCACTAAATCCGAGAGTGTGGGTTTTGGGTTATTATAGTATTCATCATTAAATAAAAAATTCATTTTATTAAATATACTTAATTCTTATTATGATTATGTTACCACCAATACACACCCACTATTCCATCAAATGGGAAGTGAAAGTATCATTCGTGCGTACTTGTGGACTACCTTCTCCACATAGCGATACAATTCATTTTCCAACACCATATTTAATGGATGGTTATTGTGATGGGTTTAATTTTTATATAATATGTTGTGATATAATTATTATTTTTTAATTATAATATCATATCTACTTTCTTACCTTCTCATTCAACGGGAAATGATAATGTTGCTCATGCATATGTGTGGACTACCACCTCCACGAAGCGATGTGAATCGTTTTTCATTTCTTCTTTACATGGATGATAATAAGGATATATTTAATGAATATATATGATATATATTCTATAATAATTATTCTTTATAAATGAATTTTTATTTACTTTTCTTTCATTCCATCTGTCAAAAAGTGAAAATAGCATTCATGTGTATGTATGGCCTACCGTCTCCATGAACGGTGTAATTCATTTTCCTATATCTACCTTTTATAGATAACTATATATATATAATATATTATATTTATATAATTATTAACATTTTCAATATGATTTAACCATGATCAAAGTATAATAATTTGGACTGTCGAGCCGAAACATGCATGAGAAACGAAGCAGTTATCACCTAGAACAATGATTTTAATAACAAATTGTTAATAAATGGGTGATGGTATGTTATAATAAAATCATATATGTTATGATATATATTATTAATGTTATTGAATAAATTTATAATAAATCTATATTTATTATTCATGAGGTTCTAATGCGTATGAATAAAGATGAGACTTGAGGTAAGAGATTTATGTTACAATCCCATTTTAATCAGGATTGTTTATTCCTAAATTTCCATTGAGGAAATTTTATTATTCACACCTGATAAATCCCTTTAATTTTCTTCTAAAAAGGTTATTCATGTAATTTTCAAGTAATAGTACCAGTTTCCTCTCTTTGGTACTCAAAATGGTTCAGAAAATGTTTTTAAGAAAATTTGGCAGTATTTCTCCTCTTTTAATTGAAAAACATTTTTCTTCCATATCCATATTTTCTAAAAAAATTATATATAGTTTTTTAATATTATAAAATAATTTTTTTAAGTCATTTTTACCCATTTTTTACTTTCTATAAAAAACAAAATGAAAAGTTTATTTTTCTTAAGAAATATTTTAGTGATCTTTTAATGGAATATTCATCTATAATAACATCCTTTGATATTAATTAATATTTACTAGGAATATAAACTAATTATACCATCCTTATTATTTATTTTGATGTTTTATTATTATGATGATAATATTTTTATGAAACTCATTTATTTTCAATGGTTTAGTATATGATAAATTTATGAAATGTTTATGAAACTTTTTTTCTTTACACAGGTTTGATACGATGATATAATGAACATTTTGTGATCTTGTAACATGCATATGTATAGTTTTCATTATGTGATGGGTGGGCCTGGAATTATATATCCCTTTAATTCATTGGGTAAAGTTTTTTATCTCATGAGAAGATTATGGGAAACAATTTGATGTGCTTGGTCCACTATGGTAAATAGGTATGGATGTCTGGTCCACTATGGGAAACAGGTGATGATTCTTGACTCATTTTAATATGGGAAATAGGTTTTGATGCCTAATAATCTGTGATTTGATGGTCTTGGTACTTAAACTTGACGTATTAAATGGTTTCTATACCTGTGATGGTGCCACACTTTTGCCACATGTTTTATGCTTATTAATTAAAGTTGTGGTTCATGATTGATTAGTGATAATTTATCAGTCTTATGATTCAGGTATTTCAAATGTTAAATATTTATATCATGATTCATGATTATGATCCATGATAAATGGGGTATTAACTTTTTAAGTTATGATCATAATATCATACCCTTATTCTTATCTTATTCTTGCATATGATCGTCAATTTATATCTCCCTTATTTACCCAAACTGAGCATCTTAACTCACACTTTCTTATGCTTCCTTTCCCTAGATTATAAATACATGTTTTAAATAGGATGTGTTAAGAAGGATACAAAGTGAGAATAACTTTATGATAGATTATGAAGAATATACCTAAATGAGATATTTGGGTATCTAGTCTCTAAAGAAACTAAACCTTTGTAATTATTGTGTGGTTCATAATGTTATGTATTGAATATTCATATATTAAGATGTAATATCTATGTATGAAAAGCTTGGGTCACTATAGTTAGTATTAGAGTAGGGTTTAGAAAACTTTAGAGATTAGTATTGGATAACTTTAGTGAAAATACTGGGGATATGCCTAAGTATAGAATGGCATCCTAAATTTTTGGTAAGATAGAGATTTTGTGGTTTTCCTAGAAATACATCCCAATCTAGAAATTAGAAGTGGACGTGAATTTGGAACAGATGTATTCAAGGGTAAAAATCCCAAAAAGATTCATTCGAGGTATATCTTGGCCATAATTCTAGTGCATGGTGAGTGTTCCCTTACTGTGCACCTGGTTTGATAGTTCAAGGGATATTCTTGTGTTAATTCACATTTTCTTTATAAAGCATTAGGAATAATTTGAATATATAATGGTCATATATGACCTAGGTTAAACTTAATTTGTTATATATTGAAAGGAATATTTCATGATTTAGAGTTATTTTTTATTATTATATGATTACTCACTATGAATTCTATTGACCACGCTATACTTTTTTGGTTTTATTCAATGTCTAGAACCAAAAGGATTCATGTTAACACTGAATTTGATGGACAATGGGTGGATTATACTCATGAGAAACCAAATGAAATGGGGTATGGAAGGTGAAACCTTGTGATTATTCCTAATCAGTTATCTCATTATATGATTAATAGTCTTAACTTTGTTGAGTTTCCTCCCACACTTAAATTGAGTTTTAGGAAGACCATGGAGGAAAAAAATCAACTTCCTACATGTCAAGAATATTGGAATAACCACTTAGGGAAATGACATAGAGGAATGATAATATGTTTTATGTGTGAAATAAAAGGGAACAGAGTAAGTAATTTATGGGTAAAAATGAAAAGTTTGATGGAGGGAAATGAAGTTCATCCTAATGTACCATTTATTTTTCAATGTATTTTGTGTAGGGAATATGATAATTATACAAGTTAATAACCAAATACAAGGGTTAAATTCTAGATGAAGGAAGAACATATCCCATTTCAATCATTGAATTGAAAGTATTGAAGTATTTATGTTTTGGTATTTGATAATTATGTTATTATGGATGTAAGAATCATGAAACATCTAAGGATTATTCCATGGTAGTATTTCTTTGAGGATTGGAAAACATATTTTGAATGGTACTGATAACCGAGAAAAGTGATTTAGTTTTAAGGTGATAATGATTATCTTAGATAAATAGATGATTAACATTGGTAAATTGGTAACCTTGAAATTAGTTTTTGAATTAGTATATCTTTGATAAAGTTTATTACATTTTTAGATTTATGGAATATATTCAATAGTCTGTGATTTTATTTGTGGAATAAGGGAAATTTTAACTTTTAGAAGCATATATGTTTTTATGTTTTGTTAACTTAAGAGTTATGGATATAATAATGGGTTTATAATTTTAAATTTTATCATAAGTTCAAAGTCATAGATATTACTTTTGAGGTTTTAAGTGATGGGATTTTGAGGTGATTTTTACTAGGTTTTAGGAATATTACTCTATTGATGTTCAAATAAGCTTTTGGGCTATTATATGATTTTATGTTAAGTTAATTATGGTCTATTGTATAGTGGGATGTAGATAATATTGATGGTCGAAAAGTGATCTATTGACAAGGAGATATTTTCCAAGATATTTATGTTCAAGCTAAGGATTAACTTTCAAGTTAGTATCTAAATTTGATTGATGATATTTTCATGTGAATTTTTCTATGTTATAAGATTATATAGTGATTTATAATATTTATTAATGATATTTTGGGATATGCATCACTGGGTTGAGTTATATTTAACCTTTAGGTTTAACATGTGATTTAACATGAAATGTTATTTGGGAAGAATGCACTTAAATTTTTAGGGATGTAAGATAAAAGGTATAAGATAAACTTTTAGGTTAAAACATTCTTTAATGTTGAGGTTATTAAGGTTATTTGGGATTTAGTATTTATAACAACTTGAACTTTTATAAATGAAATTTCCTTTTGAATAAGTAAATGCCTTATAGTTGTAGAAAACACATGCACCACTTTGGTTATTTTGGACTATTATAAAATATTTTCTATCAGATCTAAAAGTATATTAAGCATCTTAAACATTGATAATATAGTAATTTTACAGTGATCATTAAGATTATTATATTTTAAGGGTTATGATAAAGTTGAATTGACGGGTATGAAAGAAGTGATTTCCTCGACCAATAGGATCATGCCCTATGAAGCCCATTTATTAGATATTTTAAGGGAGATGGAATCATTGGGCTTACCCTTGACCAAGCCTACAATAATATTCTACAACTAAATCTTGAGAGAAACTATTTATATGATAATTTCAAGCTTATTGAGATCACGACCCAACCCATGTTTGTCGAACCACACCAAGAAAGCACTATCATTGTACACATTACCCTTAGGGAATATGCTGGTGTAATAAATTTTTATGTATCTAGACCCTAGTGATGTGAATTTTTATATTTTATTTTTAATAAAATAATGATTATATTTATCCATTTTTACTATTACCTTATAAATGACTACATAATTAGTTTTATAAAAAAATAGATTTTGATATGAATAAATCAAAATTATATTTTTGGGAAATATATAGTTTTAATTAACACACTCATTGGATAAATTCAAGAATTTTTTAAAGAAAATTTATTTTAATTAAATATTATTATTAAATAGTATTTATTTAAATATAAATGATAATATAATTTAATTAAGTCTAATGTGATTTCTATAAGAGTCAGAAAGTGGTTAATATCATAAAAATATCCAATAAATAGGTATTTTTATTTAAAAGTGTAAATTATCATATTTATAAAATTATTTTGGTAAAATAAATATAATTTTTGAAATGATCATGTAGAAATAATCTAGTGGTTAATTTTTCATAATATTATGAGATAGTCGAATTTTTGGATAAAAATTAAATACAGTATAAATATATGGTATGTTTTATAACATCATAATTGCCAAAAGGCAATGTAATAAATGAAATAAAATACATAAACAAAAAAATATAGATTTAAAATTTAAAATTATATATTTTTTAAGTTATTTTATTAATTTTATAAACCCGTAATTAATCCTTCCAAACCTATATTATATTTTAATGTTTTAAAATCAATTTTTTATGAACATGACTCACTTACACATCACCAATGGTATTATTTTAATATGTTATATTATTGGCCATATAAAATATTTAAAACCAGTAATATTTGGTATAAAACATGGGGAAATCATTTTAATATTTATGGTTTTTATTATTGTATTATATATAGTCCAAAACCTAAGTTTAGAAATTAATAAAGAATTCCCAAACTCTTTTTTGCTATAAATATCTACCCAAAATCCTACTACTCTTCACTAAAAGCCTATTTAAAATTAAGTTACTATCATTATAACTCTCTAAATACCTCCCAATGTGTTATCAATCTCTTAAGAATCTCCTCCCAATATTTTAGAAGCGCCCTCTCAAGGTAAGGGTATTCTCTCTTCCTCCACTTTATTGAAGCACTTTCTTTGAGTTGTGCATTTTGATTTGAAATTTTTCATATGGGAATATGTTTTTACAAATACCATTAATATACCTATGATTCCTAGTTAATTATATACCACCTTTCACTCTCATTAAACCCTTCCATAAATCTTTTTTTACACCCGTTATGCTGTCGAAATTATCTCATGATTTTCCATGCCAAACATTTGTGTTGTATATATGCATCCCCATTTCCACTCAAGGATATTCACCTAGATATAACTATAATTAATTTATTGGGTAATTATATGTATATAAACTACACTTCTTAATCATGTGATTAAAATTAATGAAATATGTTCTTATGTTTTATGATCTATGTGGCACACAAATTCATATACATGATATGAATATGAAGGGTGGGCCCCAAATTATAAATCCCTCCAATACATTGGGTAATATTTTTATCTCATGAGATTCTATGTATGGTGCATGGGATGTTATCCAAATAACACTATTTTATGATGTTTTTGTGGTTATCCTTGACTTATGCTTATGATTTCATGTTTTATGTTGTTGTCACATTCCTATGTTGTCTTGATGTTATCATCATATATCATGCTTTGATATTAATTTTTATGATTCTTACCCTGTTTATGTCACCATTATATTTATATTTACTAACATGTGTTACTTTCATCATGTTATGCTTTGATTATTCTATTACTGGGTTTTATATCTCACCCCTTTCTTATGTACATCCTCAGGATATCCTATGTAGTTTTAGAAGAGTGTTGAATTTTTAAGAACATGTTAATGTGTTTTAAATAATGTTGTTGTATATCTATTTCAATTTGCTATGTTATGTACCTAATTACCCAAATACACTAGGCCCTTTGATCTTTTTGGATTGTATTATGTGTGTCTTTATGTAATAAATCATGAATTAAGGTTTATAAAAGGTATGGGTTTTCATCGTTGGTATTAGAGAAATGTCTAGTTATTTTTTTGAGGCTAGGATTAGAAAACATTAGTTAAAGTCTTAGGGATAATACTAAACACATAAAAATATCCCTAAATTATGTTAAAGTATATATTAATTGGTTTCTAAGAAACAAAATCCTAGTATGGATACTACAAGTGGATGTGGCTCTAACACAGTTGTACTTAGGGGTAATAACACTGAAAAGGGAACATTGGGTATTAACTCAATTATCACCCAATACATGATAAAGAGGCATTTTTCACACATGTTTTGACACTCATAAGGTATTTTATTTGTTAAATTCATAATCTCCTTATGAACCATCATGAAAGGAACAAAAATTATCATAAAATTTTATGTTAGGAAATAAACCATGGATAACTTAGATTAAAACCTTGAAATTTATAGGTTGATGAATGTATTATATCTATGAGTCATCCCTTCAATGTCTATATTTTCCCTTTTATGTGTTTAATAGTTTGAAAATTCTCATCCTTAATTTTCCCTTTATTTTAGTCAATGACCTAAAATAGGAGGAACTGAGTCAACTGCCAATGTGATGGGTAATGTGATGACCACCCAAATGATATGACCAATCCAATTGGAGTAGAAGTTCAAAACTTCATGATAATAATTACTCAATTAACTTAATTTTTGAATAGAAACATGAATAATAGGGAAACCCCACAACCCCCTAAGAAATAGTAAGTTACAATTGATACCTTTATGGGGTAGTGGCCTCCATCTTTCAGTAGATCTTCCAATCCCTTAATTATGGAAAAGTTGATTAACTCCATTAGAAAGATCGTCTCTATACTTCAATGGTCTGAGTAATAGAAGGCCATGTTAGATATTTATTATATGGAGGGAGAATATAATCAATGGTTTACATTGATCAAAAATATGAATCATGAGAAATATATCAAAGTGATGGAGTGGAATAAATTATATAAAAAATTGATAAATATTTTACTCGCACTCTCAGACTAAAAATAAAGAGGTGTTTTCTTATCCTCGAGAAAAAGGACAAAGAATCCATCAGGGAGTACAATGTGAAATTCAAAATACTTTCATGATATGCCTCAATATTTTTCATTTTCCTTGAAATTAAATTTGACCACTTCTTTAGTGGGATAAAGCTAACTCTATGAAAAACTTAGGGATTCAAGACTTTGATAGCTATGAGAAATTTTTTTGATGTTCCTTAAAAGTTAAAATAAAGATCATAAAATATCATGAGTCTCACTGTTTTAGAGATAGGAAGCATAGAATGGGGTTTAATTCTAGTTTAGTGATAGATAAATATCATAGTGTAAGAAATGTCCAACATCCCACTTGTCAAAAGTGTTAGAAAAAGAATCACAGAAATTGATTGAAGGGGAAAAGGAAATTATTTAGGTGTGGGAATGAATGGCACCTAGTAAGAGAATTTCAATGGGATAAACCCACTAATGTGATGGAATAAATAAATTCTATATTAAACCCTTATCATGCTTTCAAATGTTTCAATTACAAGGAATAATGACACTATGTGAATCAATGCACTAAGCCAAGTGTTGTTGAAGTAAATCGATGACAGCAACTTCTAATTCCAAGAGAGAAGTAGAGATCTTGTGATATCACAATTTTTGAGGTGGATCTTGACAATTATGTGGTAACAAATACACTATTTATTCATTCAATTATAGTGATTTTACTATTTGATTTTAGATCTATGAATTCTTGCATATCATGTAAGTTTAATAGAACTATTCAAATGCCACCATAAAATTTATAAGTAGAGAAATCGGTGAAAATGGAAAATAGGTAAATTATTGAAACTTAAGTGTATAACTTATACCATGTCCATATTTGTGGGATGAATTTTCCAAAAAAACATTTTGATGCTCCCTTTAGTGGAATTCAATGTAATTTTGAGTATGGATTGGTTTTCCTTATAAAGAGCCAACTTAAGTTGTTGAGAGAAAGAAGTTACCCTTTGTATCATGAATCACCCTCTAATTCTATATAAGTGTAATGAGGAGGATGAATATCCTTTAGAATCTTCATCTCAAGCATGGATATTATTATCATATAACAAAGTGTATCTAGCTAAAATGATTGAGACTAAGGAAAAGATCATCCTTGATGACATTCCCATTATAAGGGGATATACTGATGTGTTTCCCAAATAATTTTCTGGTCTTCCTTCAAGTCATGAGGTTAATTTCTAAATCAAACTTATACCTGTACTTTTTCCAATACCTAATACTCTATATAGAATGTCCATTATTGAACTTGAAGAGCAAAATAAGCAATTGCAGTATAATCTAGATAATGGGTTTATACACCCAATTGCTTCACCATGGGGTCTTTCAGTCCTCTTCATCAAGAATGATGATGGATCAATGCACCTCTACATTTATTAGTGTGATATAAACAATATTACGATAAATATAAATTATCATATTATATATATTAATTAATTTTTTTATCATCTATGTACTTCTCTAATATATATCTTAAATTGGGATATTATCAAGTAAGGGTGAAAAAGAAGGATATCCCCGAGACTTTTTTTCATAAAAGGTTTGGGCCTTATGAGTTCATAGTGATTCTATTTAGACTCACTAATTCTCAAACTATATTAATTGAATTAATGAATAGATTTATTAGGGATGACCTTGACAAAATTATAGTAGTATTTATAGATGATATTCTTATCTACTCTAAAAGTAAGGAGGAACATGAGGAGCATTTGTATGTTGTACTAAAGACCTTACAAAATAAAAATTTGCATGTGAAGTATAGTAAATGTGATTTTTGGATAGAGTAATTAACATTCTTGGGGAGTTTTATCACCAAAAAAGGGATATATATGGATCCTATAAAAATAGAGGCAATTGAAGGATGTCTTGTACTAAAATCTATGATAGAGATTCGTAGTTTCCTTGGATTAGCTAGTTACTCTTGTCTATTTGTGAGAAACTTCTCGTGATTTTCATGCCCACTAACCAAGATAACTCATAAGGGGGTAAAGTTTTTATGGATTGATGAATATGAAGATAACTTTAAAGAGTTAAAGAATTCTTTAATCACTGCACATTTTCTCACATTACCCACTAGTGGGAAAGGATTTTGATCTACAGTGATGTGTCTAAAAAATACTTGGGTTGTGTACTCATGCAATATGAAAAATTGATAGCCTATACCTCCCAAAAAATAAAGATCCATGATCATAACTCCCCAAAATATGATCTAGAATTGGTTGTAGTGATCTTTTCATTGAATATTTTGAAACATTATATCTACGGGGAGAAGTGTGACATATATATAGATCATAAAAGCCTAAATTATATATTCACACAAAATTATTCCAATATGCACCAATTAAAGTGGTTAGAGTTGGTAAAGGATTATTATTTTTCAATCCATTGCAATCCTAGTAAGGTGAACAAAGTGGCAGATTCTATGAGTAGAAATGATCATGTAACCCAATCCATGATGAGGATTGAAAGGGATCCAATATTCCTTGACATATAAAGGATGTACATGGGAATCATAAAAGGAATTTCATAAAACCTTACCCAAATAACTTATCAACTATCCATTCTTAATAGGATCCAAGAGTCCCAAAAATATAATGAGGAGTTACGGATAAAGGTAGAAAATATTATGGAGTTCAAATTTTCTAAAGATGGAATCATAAGGTTTGGAACCTGGATATGTGTCCCAAAAAACCATATATGAAGAGAGAACTTCTGGATGATGATAATATTTTATCCTTCTTTATTCATCTAGGAAGCACTAATATGTATAGATATCTGAAGAAAAAATTTTGGTGGGATAACATGAAGATAGAGATTCCAAAATTTGTATCTCGATGCTTTGTATGACAATAAGTCAAGGATGAATGATAGAAATATAAGGTTATGATGCAATAATTTCCCATACTAGTATGAAAATGGGAAAACATAACTATGGATTTCATCATAGGACTCCCCTGAACATCTAAAGGTGATAACGTCATCTGGGTGGTAATCGATCGCCTTAAAAAGATTGCACATTTCATTGTTATCAAGGAAGATTTCTCTCTCAATCAAATCACAAAGATATTCATATGGTAAGTTGTAAGACTTTATAGAGTACCACTATCCATTATATCTAATCATGATTTAAGGTTTACCTTGAGGTTATAGAGAATAGTTCAGTACAAACAGGATATATAGATGAGTTTTAGTATAGCTTATCACCCTCATATGGATGTTTAGTCTGAAATAACTATTAAAACTCTAGAGTATATGTTTAGATCAAGTTTAATGGATTTACAATGATGTTGGGATCAACACATTCTCCTAGTGGAGTTCTCGTATATCAATAGTTTCCATTCAAGAATTCAAATGGAACCTTATGGGGCTCTCTATGGGAAGATTTTCCAATATACAACATGTTGGGATGAAGTTGGAGAGTGAAAACTTATGGGACCTCGTCTTATATAAGAAACAATAGGGAAGGTTCAAATCATTCAACATCATATGAAATTTGCATAAAGTCAACAGAAAATCTATGTGGACAATCATTGATGAGACATAGAGTTTGAGGTCAGAGACATGGTGTTCCCTCATATATCATTATGGAATAAATTAATGAGATTTGGGAAGAAGTTAAATCTTAGTCCTAGATACAATGTCCCCTTTGAGATCCTTGATCTCATTGGATTTTTTTCTTATAGACTAGATCTTCCACCTAACCTATCCTAAGTACAAAATGTGTTATATGTAACACTCTTGAAGAATTACATATCTAACCCCTCACATGCATTGAATCTAGATGTGGTACCCTTAGAGAAAAATATTTCAAACAAGGAGTATTCAGTGAATACATTAGACCGTAGAGACAAAGTTCTATGAAACAAGACAACTCACTTGGTCAAAGTGTTATAGTGGAACCATAAGTTTGAAAAAGCAACATGGGAACCAGAAGAGATGATGAAATAGAATTACCCTTATCTGTTAAAGTGTATAAAATGAAATTTCAAGGGTGAAATTTATGAAGGGGGAATAATGTAACAACTCAAACATTTTTAAATGAAATTCCCTTTTGAATGAGTAAATTCATTATAGTTATATAAAACACATGCACTATTTTGGTTATTTTGGACTATTATAAAATATAGTTTATCATATTTAAAATTCCCTTAATAATATTAATCATTGATAATAAAGTTTTTGTACATTTATCATTAAGATTATTATATATTAATGGTTATGATAAGGTCCAATTTACATGGATGAAAGTAGTGATGGCCTCAACCAGTAGAATCATACCCCATGAAGCTCATTTATTAGAGCTTACAAGGTAGATGAAATCATTAAGATTTTCCCTTGGAAAATCCCAAACTGAGATTCAAAAAATAAAACTCAAGAAAACCCATTTATGGGGTAATTTCAATTTTTTTGAGATCACAACTCAAACCAAGTTCATAGAACCACCCCATGAAAGCACTTCCATCGCACACCTTACCCTTAGGGAATACACTAGTGTAATAAGGGGTTTTGTATCTAGTCACTAGTAATGTGAATTTTTATATTTTATTTTTAATAAAATAATAATTATATTTATCCATTATTATTATTACATTATAAATGATTATATAATTCATTTTATAAAAAATTAGATTTTGATATGAAGAAATCAAAATTGTACTTCTAGAAAATATATAGTTTTAATTAAGATAATATTTTGATAAATTCAAGAATTTTTTAAATAAATTTTATTTTAATAAAATGTTATTATTAGATAATATTTATTTAAATGTGAATTATAATATAATTTAATGAAGTCCAATGTAGTTTTCATAAGGGTTAAAAAGTGGTTAATATCATAAAAACTAGTATTTTACAGTAAATATGGGTTTTATTTAAAAGTTTAAATTATCATATTTAGAAAAAAAAATTGGTAAAATAAATATTAGTTTTTAAATCAACACATCAAAATAATCCAATTGTGAATTTTTCATAATTTTCTAAGACAGTTGAATTTTTGGGTAAAAATAAAATACAGTGTAAATATATGGTTCGTATTATAACATCATAATAGTCTAAAAGTGGTGTAATAAATAATATGAAAGTAATACATGACCAAATATAGATTTATCCATTAAAATAATGTGTTCTAAATTTATTTTATTAATTTTATAAACCCTTAATGAATCCTCTAAAACCTATATTATATTTTACAGTTCTAAAATCAATTCTTTATGAACATGACCCACTTCCACATCACTAATGGTATTATATTAATATGTTTGGTTCTTAGCCTTATAAAATAGTAAAAACCACTCCTATTTGGTAGAAATGGTGTGAAAAAACCCATTGTAAGGTTTGTGGTTTTGATTATTTTGTTAAATAGATTCCAAAACCTAAGTTTAGAAATTAATAAAGAATTCACCTCTCTTTTTCTATAAATATCCACTCAACATTCCAATACTCTTCACTAAAAACCCATTGAGAACAAATTTTCTCTCCCCCCTCCCTCCCTAAATCCCTCCCAAGGTGTTACAAATCTCTTAAGAAACTCCTCCCTATTAAGGGGATTCTTTCTTCCTCCTCTTTATTCAAGAACTTTATTTGAGTTATGCCTTTTTATTATCAATTGTTCATGTTGGAATATTTTTTTACACACCCATTTATTGTACTTATGATTCCCAATTAATTATAGACCAACTTTCACTCTTATTAAACCCTTTTATAAACCTTTATGTACACCCATTATGCTGCTAAAATTATCCTGTGATTTTCTATCCCAAAAATTTATGTTGTGTATACCTATCCTCATTTCCACTCAAGGGTATTCATCTAGATATAACTATCCTTCATTGATTGGGTACTTTATTTTTTATAACCCACACTCCTTAAAAATATGATTAAATGTAACATTTTTTTACTGATTTTTAGGTACTCCTCGACCCTCCATTTTGTTCATGCTTTGTTTGGGGTTGGTATCGGGTTATTTAGGTTGAAAGTTGAGTTTTTTTTGGAAAATTCTGGGTTGTGTATGGTTGGAGCATGGTTTTCACAAACTGTTCACCCCACCAATGAAAATTGTACAACCCATTGGTAGTGGGGAATGCACAGTTAGCACACAGTTTCCTAAACTGTACACCCACCTTGTAGAAATCATATACCCCATTAGAAGGGTGCATGGTTAGAGTACATAGTTTGGGAAACCATACGGCCCTGTCCAGCTAACTATTTTCATGGGACTTTTTATTTCTGAAAATTATTAAAAAAAATCTCAAACCCCATTTTTACCTCCTCCTCATACCTAAATCCCCATGTCACAATTTTCTAGGTCCTTGGGGCTCTCAAGAACCATTTTTGGCTCCTCCAAACCCCTTCTTAGGAAGACCAAGCATGGTGAACCATGTTTGATCCCCCTCCGATAAGTGATTCTTCTCTCATTAATCCTCTACCACTCTCTCTTTCTATCCTCCATAGGGTTTGTTAGATCATCATGTGTTTGATGAATATAAATTACATTGTTTTGGATCTTAAATCTTGGTTTGATTCCTTAATCTGCATTTTCATCATTCTTCATTGGAAAATATCATTGAGGGTGTTGTGATACATGATTCCATAATAAAGGTGGGTGGTTCAGTTGATATTTTCCATGTAATAAAACCTTAATTTTCTTTATTTAAATTAAATTTCTTTCAATTGAATTATGAAAACCCAATTTGATGTAAATTGGAATTTGAATTGATTTGGAATGGACTTTGAGGAAAACCCCCAATTCCAATGGAATTGAAATTTTAGGTGTACTTTGTAAATTGATGGAAATTATAAATTCATTTTAGAATTTACTTTAGAACATGGATTAAATTGATTTGTTTAAAACCTATGATTGTTTTTATTTTGAAAGGGTATGAAATTATAAAAAATACATGATTTGGTTTTAAAATTTATTTAGAATATTGAAATGAGAAATTGGGAAATTGAATTGTAAATGATGTTTTGATTTCAAGTGAAATGAATTTCCCAATATTGATTGATTTATTTAATCACATGAAATCCTATATAATTAGTAGGTTTTGGTATAAGCATGCTAGGATGGTAATTCCCTAGAAATAGTTTAACGATGATAAAAATAACTAAACCATGATCGGCTTTTAATTTTACCTTAAGTGGGAGTCTATTATTGTAATTTACCCTTAAGTGGGAGTGGATGATTGTAATTTTCCCTTAAGTGGGAGTGGATATTTCCCATGATCACTGATATGAGAGTGTGAGGATCTCATAAATAGTAACTAACGTACCACAGGGTGTTTGAGCATTGTGATATGAATTTATGTGATTACTTTGATATATATATTCCATTGATTGTGAAATATTTTTACTCATGCCTAGTTGATTTATATAAACTCTTTTATATAAAATGTTTAATGATTCATTATTTTAAATGTTTCTATTTTTTGGAATAATTTTTTTTATTTAAATATGTAATCATGATTCCATACCTATTTTGTTTAAAATTGAAAGAATTATTTTTTCTATTTATTATGGAATATTATTATAGAACCCTTGGTGATACCCTACTGAGATTTTAGATCACACCCTACCTTTTCCTTTGGATGTTTTTATATTTTATTCTACTAATTTCAAGTAAAGGTAAAGAGCTTCTAGGAGGAAGAGGATTTACTTGACCCTTTAGGTTTAGAGTGTTGATAAATTTGGTATGTTTGAGTTTTATCTTGTCATATTTTGTTACTTGGGTTTTTATATACCTGTTTTATACCTAGTACTATTATCCCTTTTGAGTTTTGAGCATTCTGATATGTATCTATTTCTTTTATTGTGTTTGTGGAAAATCCATTCCCACCTTTACCTTGTATGATGTCAGGTTCTAGTCGACAACCCGTGGGGATCGAGAATTCCCTTTGAGCTATGTCTGTGTTGGATCGGGTATTCAGGTACTAGGGTATCAAGTTTAGTTCATGACAAAGTGGTATCAAAGGTGTAGGTTAAGCATATTTCCTTGATGTTAGTATATAGTTGAGAAATATTTTTAGGACTTAAGAGGTATTTGTGAGTGATTATTTGGATATCTCTCATTGTAATGAGGCTTAAGTCACTAGGGTTGATTTGGGAAAGATGCCTTGAGTATTAGTTCTATTCTCTTCCTTGATTTATATTTGGATAAATTGAAATCCAAATATTATTTAGCTATCTTATGGGATTAATTTCCCATGTTTCTCTTATTTTATTGTTGATCTGAGTAATCTTATGATGTCTTTAATGTTAGTTGTTGATGTTTTGTAGTATAATTACTATGAGAAGACATGTGAATAAGATCCAGGAGGAATCTACTGATGAACTGTAGCAATTAAATCCTCTTATGGATCAGAATCTGATTGAGGTTATTGTGTGTGTTATCCAAGATTTGGGATAGACACCTGCACCCATTCCTATTCGAGCTCCAGTTGTGGAACCTCAGAGAGATGAATCTCAGAATAATTCTTAGTAGTTCCTTCATCAAAAACCATCAGCATTATAAGGCTATAATAATCCTTAAGAATATGATGATTGGTTGAGTAGTATTGAGCTTTTTTTGAGTTATTAGAGATTCCTAACATGATCAAGGTGAAATATTCCACCTTCAAGATAGACGGACCTAGACAAAGATGATGGGACTCGGTGATGATGGATAAGAATCATGAGGTATTATAGTGGAAGTAATTTAAAGTTATTTTCACTGAACTATTCTATCCAGAGTCAATGGTACTGGATAAGGATATGGAGTTTTTCAAACTTGAGAAGGCTAACAAGATTGTGATAGAATATGCAAACTAATTCACTGAACTTGGGAAGTTTCCACCTGAGATTTTATCGAACGATAAGATGAAGACTCAATGGTTCAAGATGGGACTTTGATATTATATTCATTCTTAGATTTTCTTGATGAAGATCTCTTTTTATGTTAATGTTTTGGATAGAGTGTTAATAGTTGATCTTGATCTGGTTAGTAAGTCGGGTTTGACGAGAGTTCCTTTTTCTCCCAGTGGCAATTTTGTGATTTCCTATAAAGGTAAGAGAAAGAGATATGAATCTCATGATAGATTTTGATAGCAAGATTCTTTTATACCTCTTGTAATGTCTGGAAGAGTCCCTTTTAATTTATTCTAGTGTGGAAAGCTCAGACACTCAAAACAAGTTTTCACTGAGGCACCCAAGATATGTGGTTCATATGGATTCTCAAGTCACTTAAAATGTTTTTTCATGTCTATTATTCTCCACATGGTGGCATGGGATCATTGGAACCAAAGAGTTCTATAGTGAAATCAGATTCTTCAATATCTAAGGGGTTCCAGCCACAGGCATCTGGAACAAAGCTTCTTCATGCAGTGGAAGATTCCCCAGAGGAAGCAAATACGAGTCCAGAAACCATGAGAGGTACCATCACTATAACTTCATCTTTAGGGACTAATTTATTTGATAATGTAAAATCTCATTCATTCATTTTGACTTGTATTTTTAATTTTATAAATATTCCTGTGTATATTTATCTTATGTGATGGATATTACTACACCCCTCAAAATGAAGAGAGATCAGGGCCTTTGTTGTCCTGATTATGTCTTCACTTTATCATAGATTGATATTACTTGGTATTTTCTGGTTCTCGAAATGAAACCTCTTGATGTCATTTTTGATATGGATTGTCTCATTGATGATAAATCTTGAATTTATTTTTATATTAGATGGGTCACCTTTATGGAACATGATGGGGTGTGTCATGTATTTCAGGGAAAATCGGACCCGAGGTCGAGTAGATTGATACCTTATTATCCAGAGTTTGGGAAAGTAATATCATTGTTTTCTTTTTACCTAGAGAGAGAATATTTAAGTGAATATCTCCCTCTAGCTTTCGTCAAGTATCCTGATGTTTTTCCTTATGAATTATCTAGTTTTTCACTGATAAAGGAGTTATATTTTTCTATTAATTTAGTGTATGGTACTCACCCAATGTATACACCTTCTGATCATATGGAACCAAATTAAATGAAAGATATGAATAAACATTTGGATGATCTTTTATAGAAAGTATTTATATACCCGAGTGTATCACTTTGGGCGACGCCTGTTCTCTTTACTAAGAAAGCTGACGGGTCACTTTGCATATGTGTTGATTACTAGAAACTCAATGAAATTATGGTAAAGAGAAAATATATGTTGCCAAAGATTGATTGTAACGCCCCAAAACTTATTTTTCATGTAATAGTAATATTGTGGTTTTATTTTGTTTAATTTACATGTTACCCAAACAAAACTTTCAAACTAAATAATAGGCTTTTTATTTAAATAAAACACCGAAGTTTTTATAATACACCAAGACCAAAGGAAAACCATTATAACCAAAAATAACTATTAAAAGACCTATTAGAATTATAGGGAGACAACCCAAAATAAAAAAAAACCAAGAAGATAATATGGGTCTTTCGGATCCATCACAACGAACATTAGAATGTCCAGAGCCACTACAACAGCACTAAGCATTAGTGGAATGATGTGCACCATCCTCTTCAATTGTCTTCAATTTGGGACACCCTAATGTATGGTTTTATAAGGAATCAACTTGACCATTTCCTTGGGTGACCATTGAATTCTAACGGCTATAATTATAGCCGTTTTTATTTTTAGTGGTTTAATAAAAAAAATCTAATTTAGTTTTTAAAAACATTTAAGTTATGAAAATATAATATAACCTCTTATTATGAAATTTAAAAGAACAATGATTTAATATTTTGAGCTACACTTAGTTTGATTTTAAAATGAGATGAGGATTTCAAACACCTTTCAAATATCTCAAATATATTGTAAATATTTTCATTATTAATGATTAAACAAGGTTTTAACTAAACTATGTTTTTGATTTCTATAATACTACTATAAAGTTTTCGTATGGATGTATAAAATTTCAAATTATAACTTTGTGTTTTAAAACATTAATTCTTATAAAACTAAGGTAATTTTTGTTTTGAAAATCACCTATTTATATGTAAGGAAACTTATTACTAAAGTTTAACAAAAAATAAACCCCACTTGGGCCAGCCCTCTAGCCAGGCTGAGGGAGGCAACACGCGCTAGGCGGCCAAGCCTAGCCCTCAGCCTCAGCACAGGCCATCCTATGGGCTTGTGT
Source organism: Viscum album (assembly GCA_963277665.1). NCBI lineage: Eukaryota > Viridiplantae > Streptophyta > Magnoliopsida > Santalales > Viscaceae > Viscum > Viscum album. The sequence goes on along the minus strand of OY728132.1, from coordinate 2,095,091,924 downwards.
GCACGTAGTGTGTGATAGGTCTAGCAAGCGGGGGGCATATCTACCTCGAATGGAACATAAGAGTGCATGAGGTAACCAGAGGCACCACCGTGTGGGGCGGCACGGTGGTGTGGGTGGGTGTAGGAGTGCACTCATAGAACCTGGTAAGGGGTGGTACTGAGAGGGGGGGAAGGAGTAATCTGGAATAAGTCCTAGAGATCCTGGCTTATAAAGAAGCAGAGGGAGTCCCTCCGATTCTATGTGGGATGAGGAAATTTGGACAGGATTGAATACAGGCCATTGGATCACATCGCACTCGATCTGGGTTGTCTGTTTCGATCCGGCACTCGATCCTCAGTAGCTGCGGAAACCCCTGCATTTTTTATGCATCGTCCGATCCGACACAGATCTAATCTCAGTCGTTAGGTATTTTTAAAATACCGCATCGAATCCAATCCATTTGATCTTGATGGATCTAATCACAACCATCCATCTCTTTTAAAAACTCTGCGTTGCACCGAAGCCGTCAGATCAAGTCACAATCTGATCTGGACTGTCTGTTCCTTTTTAAAATCGACACATCACCATTGCCAACAGATCTACTCCCCAATTAATCTACACCATCCATTTATTTATAGGTTTCCTCCCACGTTGTCTTATTCTTCTCTGCCTACATCGGACTAGTAACCCCTACTTCTCCTTTCTATTGTTCTTCCACACCCGTGATTCCTCCCATCACCATCTGAAGCCCCTCCTTTCACGCGTTTTCCACAAGACTAACACCCCAGTATTATTTTAAACCGATTGGGTCTCATATTCCTTGAAATTGACTTTAAAATATTTTATATATTTTATGTATAATATAGTTTATAAACAAAATTTTGTACCCCAAGAATCCATCGGTTATTCTCCTTCCTCCAGTGCCTCCTTCAAGATCCTTCGTGCTTTTACCGAGCCCCTCCTCCTCCTCAAACCAAGGTAAGGGAATTTATGTTGCATTTTCTTTGTTGTTTGAGAGTACATAAATATATATGTATACTCATAATATATATATATATATATAACCCTACAGTTCAGTTAAAATCTTCTCTTATACCGGTCCTAAGTCTTCTGGAATTTGAGTTCAAGAATTATTATGAATATAAGGGTTTATATTATACATAAAAAACTTATTTATGTAATTTATATATATTCTATTATTTGTATATTAAATTTATTAATATATAAATATATACATTTATGATCATACGGTTTTGGGTAAACCTCTTTTATACCTGATTTTAATACTTTTAAACATTAAGTTTCAAGCTTAAGTAGAGTTTTAAAACTTAAGGAATTATGTGTTGTACAAAAATTTTATATATATAAATGGTTACATATAATTATATAATTTGTACATATCACCTTCTAGATCAGATTTAATCCTTTTAACATTTAACTCCAATGGTTAGTTTTTGTTTTTGATAAACTTGTAAGTGGAAATTAATTTTGGTGTAAGACCCATATGTATACCCTGTTATGTATATAAGTTGTATATGTTCACATAAACATATATGTAAGTCGTTTTATAAATAAATCTTTTAAAATTTATATTAAGTTTTTTTAGGGACTCTTGCCAATTAATGTGACTAATATATTAAAGTCATATGGGTGTTAATGGATTTTTGGTTTAAACCCTTTAATACATAATGTATATTCGGATATATGAATATATGTATATGAAAATAAACTTTGATTCTCAATTTTACTTAGAATTTTCCAAGGATTACTAAGAAAAAATAAAACATGTGTTTTCAAAATACGTTTAGTTTTTGTTTAAAACACTACTCTTTAAATACACCTTGTTGTATGAACAATTTACACAACACGAAACCCTAATTGTGGATATTCCAAATATTATACTTATGATGTGTTTAGTAATTATGGAGAGTTCATGAGTATAATATTTGGGGTTTTGAAACTTTTATATACATATATATGAATTACTTATTTTTATATTAAATGGTGTTAGTTTTAGTTGAATCTCATACTTTCCATCTTTAGCATTATGTATACCATTATGATGTGTTATACCAAAGCATATCAGTATGAGCATTTATTAGTTTAATACCCCACCTGAAATATTTTCTTTATCTTTTAATTTATTATGCATCCAGGTGAAATTCCAATATGTATTGATTTATAAATCTTATAATTTTAGGGTTATCATTTTATGTAACAAAACTTGTATTTATTTTATTGCATTAGTTGTCATCACATATGCCATAATCTTCTTATCATACTCACCACTCAATGACATAGCTATGCAGTTGATAGTTCTGTAATTAATACTTCTATGCCCGATTCACTATATATATTTAAATGTTAATGAATGTAATTAAAACTCTTATGACCTTTTATGGAATTATGAATTAAATTATTCAAAGTGGTATGGGACACCTTGAATAATATGAAATGTGAAATTAAATATTCAAATTGGTATGGAACATTTTGAATATACGACCCTATTTGGAATTTTAGGAAAGTAATAGACTCGGTATAATAGGTTGGGGACCAGTTAATGAAAGCCCCTCGGTGCATCGATAGTTCTCATGAGACAAATCAGGTCATGGCACGAGGCCATTAACATTTTAGGTCTTGACACGAGGTCTTGACAGGGTCTGATGTTATACATTCCCTCATTATGTTTATGATAATTAATTGACCAAGTGGATATTCGACTAGTATAATATCCATGGTTAAGAGCCAGTACTTATGAGTATCAGAAAAAGTAAATGCTTATGGCATGACGTTTATTTGGAACTCAGTGATTTTAGTAACCAATGTATGTTTCACAGTAGTAGTGTATGAAATTGAAGTTGTTACCTTTATGTGCAAATATGATTATGTATTACTCTTAGTTATTAAACTTGTACTTGTATATTCATAAGTCATACTTATTTAGAATGTATTTTACTTGTTACTCTGAATGAGCATGCTTATAATTGAATCATGTTCCCTTGTAATTCTGTTGGTGTACTTTTAATTTTTCACTTTTATTTCTTAGACAATTGTTATGATATGTTACATGTGCTACAGCATTTCTTAAGAAAAATTTTCATGGAAAGATTTAAAAGAATGTTTTCCAATGTTATATTAGTATATTATGTTATTTTAAAACCCCTTACTGGGCATTCGTTTTCTCACCCTATGTTTTTGAAATAATTTTTTTCAGGTATCAATTTTTGTAGAAGAAGCATGTCAGAAGTAGCTGGTTTCCCAGAACCTAAACTGGATCGATCCTCTGTAGGGGACATGATGTGTAAAAATATCAGTGCATGTTTTGTTAAAAATTACACATCATGTTTCAAGGCACTGGATCCGGGTATTCTGGGGTCGGGCTACCACAGTTGGTATCAGAGGATTCGGTTTAGATAACTCTGTAAAACCCAAACTAAACAAAGAAAAATTTACTTAAGCATTGCTAAGTATAATGTTTTCTTAATTTTTAGATGGCTGAAGAATCACGCTTTTTGTCCCTTCCGATAGAAATATTAGAAACCATAGTGGTCAGGGAATGTTTAGAAGGATATGAAACTTTTGAAAACCTTCGTTTATCATGTCAAAATCTCTATCATGTTTCCAATTCTCCTCGTGTACTTAAGCTTCATTGAGGATCTATCTTTGATTACTTTTTAATGATGCATTCCCAACTTCCCTTTTATGTACATAAGGGAAGGTATCATGAAGGTCTATTCTGATACTTCACCTTGGCCGACAACTTTGTTTCACTAATGAACTTCCAGGAAGCTGCACAAGAGGGTGACCTTTGGGTATCATACCTCTATCAAATCATAACCTATGGTCTTTGATGTCAGTTCATGGAATTCAAAATACTCGAGGATGAATCTACCTATTTACATTATAGACAGCAAGTTCAAGCAGACGTCGCCCAACTCCTTACCCTCCATGATTTCTTTTGTTGAAACTTTAGATTCCCACGCTTAATTAATCTAGACTACCCATGCTGCATCTGGACCCAAGAGATTGAAGAGTTTGGAACCACTTTGGGAATCCATTTGACTGGGAATTGTGGAAACCACCAACACTAGTGAATCTGGTGAAGTTCCTTCTTGGAGGACGTTAGGAAACCCATACTCGTGTTGTTGAGAAAGTAGTTATGTAATACCTTGGGTTTATGAACTTTGTATAACTGAAAAATGTTATTTGTTTTGTTACTATAACATAATTTTACAAATAAAGTATCTTTTTTTGTTATGTTTATGTCTCGGTTGAATAAAAATACCTCTTGAAATTTTAGATAGAAGACATGATTTCACCAACCAATCTTCTATCACTTCCTACCGAACTGCTAGAGATCATAATTTTCAAGACATGCTTCGAGGAATACCTTCCCTTCGCAAACCTATGAAGAACATGCAGACATATTTATGGAATATCAAACAGTCTAGAAATTCTCCATTCTTGCCAAGGGAATGCCTATATCTACCACTGTATAGCCAATGCTCAACTCTCTAAGTATAAACGAAAGGGAAAGTATGATGAAGTTCTTTTCCTATGCTTCACTCTATCCCAAAACTTCACAGCCAGGGTAAGGTTTCAAGAGGCTGCTTTAGAGGGGAGCCTTCATGCAGCCTATATAAACCAGATCATGAGCTTCAGTTTATATGACCACATCTGCGACCTTGACATCCTCAGACAAGAGACGGTTCGACGATTCCTTAGAGAGTTTGTCCATTCTGACATCTCTGAACTCTCTACCATTTGAGCCTCCCTCTAGAAGTCCAATTGTACACTGCATGAGTTTAACCCATACTTTCTGAGGTGTGTTTGGGCTAGAGAAGTAGAAGAATTGAACACCAACTTGGGTATTCAACTGGCCACACCTGAGGATCCTCCACGTTGTAGAATGTGATGAAGAACGCCATAGAGTTTCTTTTAGCGTGGTTGTATGAAATTAATTGTGAGGATTCAATTCTTTGTAGGGAGGATAATTTAATGCCCCAAAAATTATTTCTCATGTAATAGTAATATTGTGGTTTTATTTTTTTTAATTTACATGTTACCCAAACAAAACTTGAAAACTAAATACTAGGATTTTTATTTAAATAAAACACCAAAGTGTTTACAATACACCAAGACCAAAGGAAAACCATACTAGCCAAAAATACCTATTAAAATACCTTTTATAATTATAGTTAGACCACCCAAAACAAAAAAATCCCCAAGAAGATAATATGGGTCTTTCAGATCCGTCACAACGAACATTAGAATGGCCATAGCCATTGCAACAGCACTAAGCATCAGTGGAATGATGTGCACCATCCTCTTCAATTGTCTTAAATTTGGGAAACCCTAATGTATGGTTTTATAAGGAATCAACTTGACCATTGCCTTGGGTGACCGTTGAATTCTAACGTCTATAATTATATCCTTTTTTCTTTTCAGTGGTTTAATAAAAAATGTCTAATTTAGTTTTTCAAAACATTTAAGTAATGAAAATATAATATAACCTCTTATTATGAACTTTAAGAGGACAATGATTTAATATTTTGAGCTACACTTAGTTTGATTTTAAAATGAGATGAGGATTTCAAACACCTTTCAAATATCCCAAATATCTTGTAAATATTTTCATTCTTAATGATTAAACAAGGTTTTAACTAAACTATGTTTTTTATTTCTGTAATACTACTATAAAGTTTTCATTTGGATGTATAAAATTTTAAATTATAACTTTTTGTTTTAAAAAATTAATGCTTATAAAACTAAGGTAATTTTTGTTTTGAAAAGCACATATTTATATGTAAGGAAACTTATTACTAAAGTTTAATAAAAAATAAACCCCACTAGGGCTAGCCCTCTAGCCAGGACGAGGGAGGTAGCACGCACTAGGCAGTCGAGCCTAGCCCTCGGCCTCAACATAGGCCGACATGTGGGCTTGTGTGCACGCAGTGCATGCTAGGTCTAGCGAGAGGGGGGAATAGCTACCCTGAAGGGAACACAGGATCACATGAGGGAACCAGAGGCACCACCGTGCGGGGTGTCACGGTGGCGTGGGTGGCCGCAAGAGTGCTCCCACAGAACCCGGTATGGGGCGGTACTAGGGGAAAAGAGTAATTTGGCATAAGGTTGAGAGCTCCTGGCTTATAAAGAAGTTTCGGGTGTCCCTCTGATTCGATGTGGGATGAGTAAATTTTTCCAGGATCAAATCCAGGCCGTTGGATCATGTCACGCATGATCTGGTCCATCTGTTTCAATCCACTGCTCCATCCTCAGCAGCTGCGGAAACCCCCGTGTTTTTTATGCATCGTCCAATCTGACGCAGATCTAATCTCAGTCATCCGAGATTTTTAAAACAACATGTCGAATATGATCTATCTAATCCCAATGGATCTAATTGAAACCATCCATCTCTTTTAAAAACTCCGCATTGCACCAAAGTTGTCGGATCAAGTCAAAATATGATCTAGATCGTCTGTTCCTTTTTAAAATCACCACATCACCATGGTCGTCTGATCTACTCCTCCTTTAATCTCTACCATCCATTTTTTTCAGGTTTCCACACATGTTGTCTTCTTCTTCTCTGCCTGCACTGGACCAGTAACCCCTAATTCTCCTTTCTCTTATTTTTCCACACCCGTGATTCCTCCCATCACCATCTGAGGCCCATCCTTTCACGCGTTTTCCACAAGACTGACACGCAAGTCTTATTTTAAACCGATTGGGACTCTGATTTCATTAAATTGACTTTAAAATATTCTATATATTTTATGTATAATATAGTTTATGAACAAACTTTTTCACCCCAAGAACCCCTCGGCTATTCTCCTTCCTCTAGCACCTCCTTCAAGATCCCATGAGCTTTTCCCGAGCCCCTCCTCCTCAAACTAAGGTAAGGTAATTTATGTTGCTTTGTATTTTTTATTTGAGAGTATATACATATATATATATACTAATAAATATATATATATATATAACCCTACGGTTCAATTAAAATCTTCTATTATACTAGTCCTAAGTCTTCTGGAATTTGAGTTTAAGAATTATTATGAACATAAGGGTTTATATTAAACATACAAAACTTATTTATGTACTTTATATATATGTGGTTATTTGTATATTCAGTTTACGAATATATAAATATATACATGTATGATCATATGGTTTTGGGTAAACCTATTTTATACCTGATTTTAAGACTTTTAATTATTAAGTTTCAAGCTTAAGTAGAGTTTTAAAACTTAAGGAATTATGTGTTGTACAAAACTTCTATATATATACACGGTTGCATATAATTATATAATTTGTAAGTCTCAACTTCTGGACTAGATTTAATCCTCTTAACATTGAACTCCAATGGTTAGTTTATGTTTTTGATAAACTTGTAAGTGGCAATTAATTTTGGTGTAAGACCCATATGTATACCCAGTTATGTATATAAGTTGTATATGTTCACATAAACATATATGTAAGTCATTTTATAAATAAATCTTTTAAAATTTATATTAAGTTTTTTAGGGACTCTTGCAAATTAATGTGACTAATATATTAAAGTCATATGGGTGTTAATGGATTTTTGGTTTAAACCCTTTAATACATAATGTATATTCGGATATGTGAATATACGAATATGAAAATAAACATTGATTCTCAATTTTACTTAGAATTTTCCAAGGGTTGCTAAGAAATAATAAAACATGTGTTTTCAAAATATGTTTATTTTTTGTTTAAAACACTACTCTTTATATACACCCTATTGTATGAACAATTTACACAACACGAAACCCTAATTGTGGATATTCCAAATATTATACTTATGATGTGTTTAGTAATTGTGGAGAGTCCACGAGTATAATATTTGGGGTTTTGAAACTTTTATATTCATATGTATGAATTACTTATTTTTATACTAAATGGTGTTAGTTTTGGTTGAATCTCGTACTTTCCATCTTTAGAATTATGTATACCATTGTGATGTGTTATACCAAATCATATCAGTAATAAATGTGTGAGCATCTATCAGTTTAATACCCCACCTAAAATATTTTCTTTATCTTTTAATTGATTATTCATCCATTTGAAATTCCAATATATATTGATTAATAAAGTCTTAGAATTTTAGTGTTATCATTTTATGTAACAAAACTTTTATTTATTTTAGTGCGTTATTAGTCATCACATATTCCATAATCTTCTTATCATACTCACCATTCAATGACATATCCATGTAGTTGATAGTTCTGTAATTAATACTTATATGCCCGATTCACTATATATATGTAAATGTTAATGAATGTAATTAAAACTCTTATGACCTTTTATGGAATTATGAATTAAATTATTCAAAGTGGTATGGGACACCTTCAATAATATGAAATGTGAAATTAAATATTCAAAGTGGTATGGGACATTTTGAATATACAACCCTATTTGTCATATGAGTAATGTAATAGACTCGGTATAACGGGTTGGGGACCAGTTAATGAAATCCCCTCGGTGCATCTATAGTTCTCACGAGACAAATCAGGTCATGACGCGTGGCCATTGATATTTTAGGTCTTTACATGAGGTCTTGACAGGGTCTAATATTATATGTTCCCCCATTATGTTTATGATAATTAATTAACCAAGTGGATTTTTGACTAGTATAATATCCATGTTTATGAGCCAGTACTTATGAGTATAAGAAAAAGTAAATTCTTATAGCATGAAATTTATTTGTAACTCAGTGATTTTAGTAACCAGTGTATGTTTCACAGTAGTAGTGTATTAAATTGAAGTTATTACCTTTATGCGCAACTCTGATTATGTATTACTCTTAGTTATTAAACTTGTACTTGCATATTCATAAGTCATGATTATTTATAATATCTTTTACTTGTTACTCTGAATGAGTATACTTATAATTGAATCATGTTCCCCTGTAATTCTGTTAGTATGCTTTTAATTGTGCACTTTTATTTCTTAGAAAATTGTTATGATATGTTACATGTGTTATAGCATTTCTTAAGAAAAATGTTTTATGGAATGTTTTAAAAGAATGTTTTCAAATGTTATATTAGTATATTATGTTATTTAAAAACCCCTTACTAGTAATTCGTATGCTCACCCTACATTTTTTAGATAATTTTTTTCAGGTATCAGTTTTAGAAAAAGAAGCATGTCAGAAGTAGTTGGTTTCCCAGAACCTGAACCGAATCGATCCTCTATAGGGGACATGATGTGTAAACATATCAGTGCATGTTTTGTTAAAAATTACACATCATGTTTCAAGGCACTGGCTCTGGGTATTCTGGGGTCAGGCTACCACAGTTATAGCTGTTAGAATTCAATGGTCACCCAAGGAAATGGTCGAGTTGATGCCTTATAAAACCATACATTAGGGTGTCCCAAATTCAAGACACTTAAAGAGGATGGTGAACATCATTCTACTAATGGTTAGTGTTTTTGTAGTGGATCTAGACATTCTAATGTTTGTTGTGACAGATCCAAAAGACCCATATTATCTTCTTGGGGTTTTATTGTTTTGGGTGGTCTCCCTATAATTCTAATAGGTCTTTTAATAGGTATTTTTGGTTAGTATGGTTTTCCTTTGGTCTTGGTGTATTGTAAACACTTAAGTGTTTTATTTAAATAAAAATTATGGTATTTAGTTTGCAAGTTTTTCTTGGGTAACATGTAAATTAAAAAAAACCACAATATTACTGTTACATGAGAAATAAGTTTTAAGGCATTACATTGATGATATATTTGACCAGTTAAAAGGAAATAATTGGATCTCTAATATTTATATCTAGTCTGGTTATCACCAGTTGAGAACAAAAGAATCTAACATTTAGAAAATCTCCTTCTGGAGAAGGTATAGCCATTATGAGTACCTTGTCATGTCATTTGGTCTAACTAATGCTCATGTAGTATTTATGTATTTAATGAAAATGATCATCCATGGGTATCTTTATATGTCATGGTGGTCTTTTGGATTAAATATTGGTTTACTCTAAGTCCAAGGAGGGTCATGTGCATCATTTGAGAAAAATTATGGAATTGTTGAAAAATCACTGAATTTCTACCAAGCTATCGAAGTGTAATTTCTGGATTCAAGAAGTGAAGTTCTTGGGACACATGGTGTTGAAACATGTTATCTCAATTTAACTTGAGAAGTTCAAAGGTATTATGACATGGGAGAAATCATGAAATGTTTTCAAGATTCATATCTTCTTAGGACTAATGGGATATTACCACTGGTTCATAAAGAATTTATCAAAGTTGGATTTTTTTATGACTACCCTAACTCGGAAGGGTGTAAAGTTTGTTTGGGATGAGAAATTTTAGAGTTATTTTGTTGAGTTTAAATTTCTATTTACTAATTCACTAGTTTTGACTCTTCTAGAGGTCGGGCATGGCTATATGGTCTTCTATGATTCATCAGGTTTTGGTTTGGGTTGTGTTCTTATGTAGAGTGATCATGCCATTGCCTATGGCTCTCAATAGCTTTGGAAAAATGAGAAAAATTATCTTAACCATGACCTTGAACTTGCATTTATGATGCATGAACTTAAGAGTTGTGGGCATTACCTTTTTAGAGAAAGGTTTACCATGTTTTCTAAACACAAGAGCTTGAGTTGTATCTTCTCTCAAAAATATTTTAATCTACGCAAGAGGAAGTGGGTGGAATACCTTCAATATTTTGATTTCGATATTGGATATGCCCTAGGGAAAGGGAATTTTATAGTATATTATTTGATCATGAAGCTTCTGACCCAGGCTGTGAATGAATCATCGGAAGAGTAGAACTTGATGGATGTTTTTGTACATTGCATGTTGGAGTTTAGGAAATAGAGTCCAAGGTTTCCTTGGCCAGTTTTCAGTTTGCATCCGCTCTTATCAAGATGATTATTTAGGGACAGTAGTTTGATGATGAATTTCATATCATTAAAGACTCTCTTTATGATGGGGAAACTGTATCTAAGTGTTCATTCTCCATGGAGGGTATTCTATGTTTTTGGAATATATTTGTTGTGTTGTCAACTATGAGGAAAGCTTTGATGGGGGTTGATATAATTCTCAGTGGGTAGTGCACCCAAGAACCACACAGATATTCTATGACATGCGGCATTAATTCTGGTGGCCATGCATGAGATGGGGCATAGCTAATTTTTTATCTCATTATTATACTTTCCAAAAGGTCAATGTCGAGCACCAGAGACCTTTGGGTTTGATTTATCCAATTCTAGTGCCAACTTGAAAATGGGATGATATCTCTATAGACTTTTTTTGGGTTTCTATATACCTATATAAATAAAAATTTGATATGTTTTGTGATCGACAGGCTGACCAAATCGGATAACTTTATACCCATTCGTGATACAACCAAAGTTGAGGAGATGGGAAATATCTATGTGAGAGAGATTATTCATTTGAATAGATTTCAATATGTTATAGTCTCTGATAAGGATCCCTATTTTACTTATCTATTTTGTATAGGCCTTTAGTAGGCACTATGATCTCAGGTTCATTTGAGTACGGTGTACCATCTGCAGATGGATGGCCAAACAAAGAGGGCTATACATATTCTTTAGGATATGCTTCGTGTCTAAGTCCTCAATTTTGGTGGAGATTGGGATGACCATTTTGGAATGGTTGATTTTTCTTATAATAATAGTTACTATTATGTGATTAGAACGGATCCTTTTGAGGCCATGTATGATCGGCCTTATAAATCTTTGTTGTGTTGGTCATAGATTGGTGACAGTTCCTTGGTTAGACCGATCTTGGTTCAAGAGATGACAAAAAATATTTAGTTGATTCATTAGATAATTTTGATAGCATAGAGCCAATATAAATCTATTTTTGATTTTCACTATAGACCATTGGAATTTTCAGTTCGTGATTAGGTGTTCTTGAAAGTTTCACCTCGTTTGGGTCATCGAAGACTTGGGAGGAAAGGGAAGATTACTCCACATTTTGTGGGACCTTTTGAGGTTGTTGAGAATGTGGGGAAAGTGTCTTACCATTTATAACTTCTACCATATTTTACATCAATACATAATGTGTTCCATGTATCACAGCTATAGAGATATCTTTTCGGTCCATCTAATGTTTTAGTCAAGAGTGATCTTGATTTTAAGCCTAATTTATCCATAACTGGGCATCCATTAAGGATAGTTGATTCTATGACAAAGTTACTTCATGATAGGAAGATAAATTTTGTTTGAGTGATATGTAATTATGGTTCTAATTCTCATGAGATATGGAAGATAGAGGCACAGATGAGAGAGCAGTGACCTTGTCTTTTTGATGTGGAAGCTTCTTGATAGGATTTATAAGGAAAGAAAGTTTCTATGGTGGGGATATTGTAACATCCTATTATTAATTTTTAGGTACTCCTCGGGCCTCCTTTCTTCATGCGTTGGTTAGGGTTGGTATTGGGTTGTTAGAGTGGAAATTTGAGTTTTTTTGGAAAATTCAGGGTTGTGCACAGTTGGCACATGAATTGCAAAAACCATGCACCCCGCCAGTGAAAATCATGCATCCCCTATCTAGTGGGGAATGCACAGTTGGTGAATGGTTTTCCAAACTGTGTTCCCACCTAATAGAAACATTTCACCCTATTAGAGGGTTGCACAGTTAGGGTTCACAATTTTGGAAACCATGAAGCCCTACCCAACTAACCACTTGCACGGGACTCTTTATTACTAAAAGTTATTAAAAAAAATAAAAAACACCATTTTTACCTCACACTCAACCCTAAATCCCCATATCATTATTTAATAGGTCCTTGGGGCTCCCAAGATCCATTTTTTGCTTCTCTAAATCCCTTTTTAGGTGGATCGAAGCACAGAGAACCTTGTTTGATATCTCTCTGGTAAGTGATTCTTCTCCTATTCCTCCTCTCCTGCTCTCACTTTCTTTCATCCATAGAGTTTGTTAGATCATCATGTGTTTTATGGATATAAATTTTTTGTTTTGGATCTGGAATATAGGTATGATTATTTTATCTATATTATCTACAATCTTCATTGGAAAATCCCATTGTGGGTGTTGTGATATGTGATTCCGTAATAAAGGTAGGTGGTTCCATTGAGATTTACTATATAATAAACCCTTGATTTGATTGATTTAAATTAAATTTATTTCAATTGAATTATGAAAACCCAATTTTATGTGCATTGGAACTTGAATTGATTTTGTATGTATTTTGAGGAAAACCCCATTTCGAAGGGAATTGGAATTTGGGGTGTACTTTAAAAATTTATGGAAATTATAATTTGATTTGAGAATTTACTTTATAAAATGGATGAAATTGATTTGTTTAAAACCTGTTATTAATTTTATTTTTAAATTTCATGAAATGATGAAAAATCCATGATTTGGTTTTGAAATTTATTTAGAATATTGAAATGAGAAATTAGGAAATTGAATTATAAATGATGTTTTGATTTGAAGTGAAATTAATTTCCCAATATTGATTGATTGGTTGAAGTACATGGGAGCCTGGGTAGTTAGTAGGTGGTTGGGACAAGTATGATAGGATAGTAATTCCCTAACAATGGATTTATGATGAGAACACTAATTGAACAATTATTGGATTGTAATTTTCCCTTGATTGGGAGTGTATGATTGTAATTTTCCCTTAAGTGAGAGTGGATTATTCTAATCTTCCCTTAAGTGGGAGTGGATATTTTTCGTGATTCTTGATATGAGAGTGTGAGGATCTCATATCCAGTAACTAATGTAACATAGGGAATTTGACCATTATGCTGCGAATTTTTGTAATTACTTTGATATATATATTCCATTGATTGTGAAACTATTTTACTAATGCCCAGATGATTTATATAAGTTGTTTTATATAAAAAATTTATTGATCCATTGTTTGAAATGTTTCAATCTTTTAAAATGAAAAGCATGATTTTATTTAAATATGCAGTTGTACTATCATGTCTGTTTTGTTTAAAATTTAAATCATGATTTGGTCTATTTATTTTGGAATCTTATAATGGAACACTTAGTGAGATACTACTAGGATTTTATCTCAGACCCTACCATTTCCTTCGAGCATTTGTAGATTTTCTTCTTCTAGGATCAAGTAAAGGGAAATCACTTCTAGGAGGAGGTGGATGTACTTGACCCTTTGGGATTGGATTGTTGATACCTTTGGGATGTTTGAGTTTTGTCTTTTTATATTTTGGTACTTTGATGATGTACTATTTGGGTTTTGATATACCTTTTTGGTTCCTGGTACTATTCTCCCTTTGGATTTTTTAGAATACTGATATGTATTTGTTTCTTATATTGTGTTTGTGGAAAAAAATTTCCCACTTTTATCTTGTATGATGTCAGGTGCTAGTCACCAACCCATGGGGATCATGAACTCCATTAGATCTATGTCAATTTCGGCTTAGGTATCAGGGTACCAGGGTATCTAGGATGGTTCAAGATATTAAAAGTGGTGAAAGTTTATGTTTTGTGATTTATGTGGAATGAAAATGCATATACATGATATGAATATAATGAGTGGGATCGGGATTATATATCCCTCTAATACATTGGGAAATGTTTTTAATCTATAAGATAAAAGTATGGTGCATTGGAGGTTATCCTAAGCACGCTATGTTACATTGTTTCAGCAGTTATCCTTGACTAATGCTTATAAAGTCATGTTTTATTTTTTTGTCACATTTCTATATTGAATTGATGTTATCATATTATATCATGTTTTTATATTTATATTTAATATTATCACCCTGTTTATATCACCTTGATATACCTATTTAATAATATTTATTACCTTCATCATGTTATGCATTTATTATTTCCTTACTATACTTTATATATCACCCATTTCTTGTGCGTCCCTAGGTTATCTTGTGTAGTTTTAGAAGAGTGGTGGAATTTTAAGATCATGTTAAGGAGTTTTAAATAATGGTGTTGTATCCTTGTTTTAAATTATTATGTTATATACCTAATTACCCAAAGAAAGTAGGCCTTTTGATATTTTTGGATTTTATTATGTGTATATTTTTTTAATAAATCATGAATTGAGGTTTATAACGACATGGGATGTCATATGGTTATTTATGAAATGATCTAACTGGAACCTTTGTTATTATTGTGTAATTTTTAAATTTAAATGTATTATTTCATCATATGAAAGTTTATACATTTTGTATATTATCTTACCTTGTGTTAACCATTCAGTTTTGGTTAATTTTTAAAGATTGTAGGAATAGATTGATATCCTTTTTATATTATGAAGTTGATTTTAGTTCTTTGATAATGAAAAATTCATCTTGAATACTCATCGCATGGATAAAATGATGATATTGTGGTGTAAATTGATTAAAGGATGAAATTATACTTTTCAAGTAAGTATATTTCCTTGTGTTTTTAGTATAGAAGGTGAATGAATTAATCAAATCTAGGAAAATGATCTTGAATCAAAAAAAATCCTATTATATTCGCTTTTTATGAATTGCTGGTCTTTTTCACACCTTATATATTTATGGTTTGTGGTCACTAACATTATCATGATCATTCACTTTCTTATAATTAGTGTTATCTATCACTCTTCATCATTATTTAGACATTACTTTCTCCTCCATGTCCATGTTTCCAATTCCCATGAATTTTCTCCTATTTGGAAACCTAGTTATGTGTTATTCCAAATTATATTCATATTTTCCATTCCCTCTTTTCAAGAGGAAGTTTTATTAACTCTTTTTATGATGTGGGGTTTCAAAAAAGGAATTTTCAAATATCAAACCCCATATTTATGAGCACAATTTTAAACTATAAGGATTAAATTAAATAAATAGGTGAGAATGTAACATCCCAAGATTTTAAAATAATACTATGTTTGATATAATATAGACCACGCAACACCGAGCTTAAACGGAGCATGAAATATTATTATTTAAATATGACTATTATAACCTAGATGTTGAATTCATAGGTATGAATAGTATTAAAAACATTATAAAATATATATAAAGGACATAATTGATACAAATTTATTTTTTAATTATTATAACATAAGCACTCTATTTCCAGTAGTCATTTTATTCTTCAAAAATAAATTTCCTTTAAAAATGGTTTTTATTGCCTTTTAAGAGAAAATATTATAATTTTTTTTTGGAAATTTTAGAAAAAATTTTTGATAAAAAGGATTTCATTTTTAAAATCATCATGTAAAAAAATTATCATAGAGTTAATTTTTAGGGTTTTCCTGAAATGAATGGTTTTCTAGTGAATAGTGAAAGTGCTATCTTTTATTGAAAATTGTATTTTTGTTTCGAGAATTTAAAAAGTTTAATTTTATTTTAAAATAGTTTAAAATTAAAATTATTTATTTTATATTATGAATAATCCAATAAAGTTCATTGTAATCAATTTTTATGTTTGGATTTTCTATAAAAACATTTATATATTTAAAAATACATTTTCCGAAAAACTTTTTTTCATTGTGTTTTGCATTTTTATCTTAAATTAATTTCTTCCACTTCTATAAATTTAATCTTGAAAAATGGATTCCATGTTTTGAATTAGGATATAAATTTTTTTTAAATAGTTTCCTTTTATTTTTGTTCAAAATGAATAGTAACTATAGTAAATTGTTGTCACCATAGTAAAGGTAAAATGGGTTAATTAGAGTTAAAACTCATGTGATAAGGCTTAAAATTTATTCAAAAACTTTCATTTATTTCATTGTATGAGTATATTTTTTCATAATCATCCAAACTTCTAAAATATAACTTTTTTCATTTAACTTTGAATTTGACCTTTATCATATTTAAGTAAAAGATAGTCAAAAATGTGCTTTTATTGCCTTTAATATCTATAATATTCTGTAATGGGGATAAAAAAACTTATTTTTAGTTATAAATTTTTATTTTAGAGATGGGTTAATTTTTTTATCATGTTAATTTATTTTTAATTTTTAATGATGAAATAATTGTCTTGAATTCTTATGCAACGCTGACACGGTGCTGGTGTAAGTAGTAAAAAATCAAGGAAATGATTTTAAAAAACTATAAAAGTAATATATTTTGGGTGATTAAAATGGTACCATGAATTTTTGAGATAAATATAACATATTAGATATGTTTTATAGGTTTATGTTTGAATTTAAATGTTTTCATGTCATTTTCAAAGTCAAATTATGTGAATAGTTCTTAAAATGGCATTAATAGTATTTTATGTTAAATAATATTTTATTAAATTATTTATAAATCATAAAAATTTTAAAATAAGTAAATTAGGATTATAAATGGTTTTTAATGTCATTAATTGAAAATTTATGAGCTAATTTTCACCTAAAAACTAAAATTATTACCCTTTGATATTGAAAACGTCATTCCATAATAAGGTTTAAATTGGTTAACCAAGGAGTTAAACTAAATTATAAGGTTTAAAATGATATCTAAACATATAAAAATTTGATTTGATAATATATTAATACCATGTTTTCTTTATATTTGAATCCATGTCATTTTGAAATCATTTTACATGAGTTAGACACATATTATATTATAATATTTCATATATTTCCAAAAATGATATTAATAATATATTATAATAAACAATATTTTAGTAAATGATTTAAAATTCATAAAAATCCTATATTATTCCCATATAATGGTATATGGTTTAAAATATCAACCATGATCCATTTATGGGTCACTTTTCCTTTTATAGTAACTTTCTTAACTCCTAAAGAGTAAAAAACCTTAATATCATGGTAATTATCAAAAGGGTTAGGAGATAGTTAAAATTAAGATATAAGAGTAAAAAAATAACAAAAAATTATCCAAATTTTATTATATGAGTTTATTTAGACTAATCCTTATATTATCTTCGAATTATATCAATTTGGATCCATTTTTACAAGAAAATTAATTTATATTAATGTAATACTTTAACAAATTCCAAGTGTGTCCTCTCCCCCACTTATAAAAGGGCACCCATCCTTACTCTATTTTACACCACTGTGAGCTATATATATCAACCAAAATCTACTAAATTATCTTATTAATTTTCCTATCCATGAATTATAGGTTTTTTTCTTCTTAAAATGCCATTCTAAGGTTTTTTATAATGGATCTAAAGGAGGCCTGCTGAAGAAGAGGTAATCATCCTACCCGGTCTCTTTCAATTTATTTTTTCTTCTAACTCCTCTAAATATGTGGTATTCATAATAAAATAATAAATTTAGTATCATAAATATAATTAAATATTATTATGATTATGGAACCACCAATATTCACCCTTTATTCCATCAAATGCAAAGTGAAAGTATTTCTTATACGTACATGTGGACTACCACCTCCACGTAGTGATACAAATCATTTTCCATCACCAACTTTAATTGGTGGTTATTATTATTGGTTTAATATTTATATATTATAGTTATGATATAATTATGCTTTTATAATTATAATATCACATCTATCTTTTCACTTTCACATTCATTGTAAAATGATAACATCGCTCATGCGTACATGTGGACTACCACCTTCACGAAGAAATGTGATTCATTTTTCATTTACAATTTACATGGATTATAATAATTATGGATTTAATGAATATATATGATATTATAATGATTTTATACAGGTGAATTTTTATTTATCGTTCTTTTATTCCATCCCTCGAAAAGTGAAAAAAGTGTTCATGCATATGTACGGCCTACCGTCTTCATGAACGGTGTAATTCATTTTTCTATCTCTACCTTTTATGGATGAATCTATATATATATATATATAATGAATATATATTATATTTACATCATTATTAACATTCATAATATTATGTAACCATGATCAAAGTGTAGGAAATGGGACTTCTGAACTGAAACATGCATGAGAACCGAAGCAATTATAACCTCAAACAATGGTTTTAATAACAAATTGTTAATAAAAGGGTGATAATATGTTATAAGAAAATCATATAAGGTATGATATATATGATTAAGGTTCTAGAATAAACTTATAATAAATCTATATTTATTATTTGGTAGGTTTGATTACGTATGAAGACAGATGATACTTTAGGTAAGGGATTTATGTTACAGTCTCATTTTAATTGGGATTGTTTATGCTTGAATTTATGTTGAGGAAATTTTATGATTCCTACCTAATAAATACCTTTAATTTTATTATTATTTATTTATTCATTTAATTTTCAAGTAATAGTACTACTTTTCTATCTTTGTTACTCATAATTGTTCTGAAAATGTTTTTAAGAAATATCGGCCTTATTTCTCCTCTTTCGGTCAGAAAACCTTTTTCTGCCATATCTATGTTTTCTAAAAAAAATTTAAATGAAGTTTTTGAATATTATATAATAATTTTTAAAAAATTAATTTTCCCCATGTTTTATTTTCTATAAAAATATTTCAAATGAATCTTCTTATTGTTTTCTGAATGATGAAGTTTTTACCGGAAATGGGGATGGAATATTTGCTTTAACATAAAAGGCAAGAATAGAATTTCTCGACGTTGTGATGGCTCAATGTTTTGAATATTAATTTACAATATTCCATGGTTATTATTATATAAAATATTTTAATTAATAGTTTATAAATATTTTAATTTTAAATAAGTGATTTTAAAATGAAAAGAGTGTTTTCCTCAAGAAATATTTCAGTGATCCTTTAAATAAATTTTCATTTATGATAACATCCTTTGATGTTAATTATGTTTTACTGAGGATATGATCAAGTGATAAAATCATTATTATTTCTCTATATGGTTTATAATTATGATGATGAGATATTCATAAAACCTATTTATTTTTTATGAGTTATGTTATGATGAATTTATGAAATGTTTATAAAACCTATTTTCTTTTCACAAGTTATGATATGATGATATGATGAATATATTATGATCTTGTGGAACACATATGTGTGATTTTCATTATTTGATGACCAATAATTATATATATCTCCAATTCATTGGATAAAGTTTTATATCTCGTGAGATAATTATGGGAAACAGGTTGATGTGCTTGATCCACTGTAGGAAATGGGTAGGGATTCACTACAAAAAAAGAGGGAATTATTGGTGGTTTTTTCTTAAACTAAAAGTGGTTTAAACCACCACCTAATATTATGGTAATATTTATTAAAAAATCCATGTATTTCATGGTTGTTAGTCATTTAATGACAGTTTCTTTATTTTAGCGGTGGTTTCTATATGTGTCATTTTTGGAGTATTTAGTGATGGTTTTGGTTTTATTTAATGGTGGTTTTTAAAAAAAATAAACTGAAAATAAAATATATAAGATGAACCCAACCGCTACTAATATATTTAGTAGTGGTTATGTTTAGCGGTGGTTAATAGTAACCATATCTAATTATAATTTTCATTACTTTACTTAGAGGTGGTTATCAAAAACCACCACTAAATATTACTATTAAAAATTATTTTTTAGAAATATTAAATAAAAAATGTAAATATAGAAAAATTGACATGTAATAAAATAAAACATAAATATATGATAAACTCATCATACATACAACATACACCCATAGTCATATGTACAAACATCCATAGTCAACATAACCTCAGTCAACTGATAGCCTCAGTCAATCCATACCTCAATCATCAATATATACATATAAAATATGTCCAAAAACACTTCATGACCAATATACATCCACCCTAGGACCTCCACTGCATCTGTCTACCTCCACATCAACTCATCAACTGAAACTGACCATACCAACTCATCAACTGTAATAAAAAAGAAAACAAAAATTAAAAATAAACATAATAAATCAAAATTATAGTAGAATCACTAATAAATTTATACAAACCATATAAATTAAGAACCATCATGATAGACTTTTGAAAAATGTTTTAGTTTAGAATGTCCAATGTAGAGACCCAAATCTTGACGTACATGGACATTACATTACTTTAGAGGAATACTTAATACATAACAAAAACAGACACACAAGGACCGTAATATTTTAGTGTATTTGGAAACTTGGAACGTAATATTCTAATCATGGTGAAAGATCTTCAACATCTCCCATAAAGATCTTCCACTTTTTGTTTCCTTAACTAAAACCTTTATTTTAATCCTGGGGAAAGATAAAACATAAAAATGGTGAGCTCAAATGATCAGTAAGGGTAAGCATGGATAAAATAAAACACACCATATACTTTTGAACTTAAAAACATGAACATAACGTTTAAACATAAAAATCTTGAGCAATGACTTAAAACATGGAAGCATATAAGGCATAGATCATAATGGAACATAAATCATGATAACATAGCATAGGAATAAAGCATGTAATTGTGGAATCCATTAAGCACATGTAATGATTTCCATAGTAGCCAAGGAATTGTTGCCAAGACCATCTTAGTGGACAAAGTCCCATTCTGAATCGTGTTCACTCCTCATTTCAGTCCAGTAACACTGAACCGGATTAACTTACCGTTCCAGCCATGTCTATCTCATGAGATATAAAATCTTTACCCAATTCATTGGAGGGAGATATAGGTCTCACCCATCTCATAATGAAATCATTCTTACTTGTGCCACAAAATAAACATAAAACATTCATCATAACCCAAAGAATAAAATGGGTTTCATAAACATCATCCCATCATTTCATAATCCATATAAAACAAATTGGCATTTCATCATAAGAAAATTGAACCATGTAAATCATAGAGACATTAAACTTGAAAAATACACATATCAAATAATGTCATCTTAGATGAAAAATGGTTTTGATAAAACATTTGAAATGAATTCTTGAGGAAAATATCCTTTCTTCGTCAAAATAATTTTCTTTTCAAAAAATGCCATGCACTTTTAAAATAAAAGTATTTTGTTGAAAATAGTAATAAAATCATGTAGAGTAAGCTTCATGAAAATGAGGCGTTATGAAAACGTAAAAATCTATTCATGCCGTATAAGTTAAAAATAACATTCTCCTCGTACTTTTGTCAGAAAAGTCAAAAAGTACCTCGTAACGTAAACAAAAGAAAGATTCCTTACATACCATGTAGTAAAAGTAAAAAATGGGTAAGAATGACTTTAAACATACATAAAAAAAACTTTTATAAAACATGGACATGGATGATATAAATAACCCCAGTAAATACTTACGAATAAGCAATCTCGGATAAAAATGAGATTTGCGAAATTATCCCTTACCTTATGTCTGATATGCTTCGTATGTATCCAAACCTCCTGTATAATGATTTAAATAATGTCATTGACTTATTACAGAATCATATTCATTGTTATGATATCATATATGGTTCACTTATGACTTTATATTACCCTTTCTTTTGTAAATTCCATGTTAAAGAGTATTTTGGGTAAAATCTTTTCATTTGTCGTCCGTGTTTTGACTTGTAATTATTCATATGATTACTTAGATCATGATTACTTAATTCCAGAATATAAAACATGATTTATATATAATATATATTCATAATATACATATATATAATAGATTGATAAATGGAAATAAATACACCGTTCATGGAGACGGTAGGTCGTATGTACGCATGAACGCTGTTTTCGTTTCCTTATTGAGTTGAATGGAATTAAGTAGATGAAATACATATATATACACATAAATAAAGTATCATTATTATGTCATATATTTCATGATTACTTATTATATATACTTTATAATCATTCATGAATGGTTAACGTGGAGAATGAATCTCATCACGTCGTGGAGACGGTAGTCCGTACGTACGCACGAGCGATGATATCGTTCTCATGATCGTGGGACTGTATTGGAGTGTATGTATACTATTTAATAATCAATATCACATTAAAATAATCATATATAGTTATTATTTACACCATTATACCCATCCAAGTAAGGTGGTGGTGGAAAATAGATTACACCACGGCGTGGAGACGGTATTCTGTACGTACGCACGCGCGGTGATTTCGTTTTCCGTAGGATAGATAGATGGTGAAATAGGGTTGTTTCATACTTATAATAACATATCAGTATATGATTGATACTTATGTTATTACTTCATAATTAAACAACCTAAGAAGAAGAAGTGGAAGAAGAAATAAAGTTGAAAGAATCGGTAACGGACATTACCTCTTCTTTGAGGCGGCTCTTTGAGTCCTCTTCTTAGGGCACTAAAATTGGTCTTTGAAGAAGAACAGGACCTCTAGGATGTTTCTAGGGAAGTGGGGAAGTGAAATGGGCAGGGTTTGGCCGATCTTTAAGGCTCAAAGTGGTGTGAGGAAGAGGGGGAGGAGGTGCCCTTTTATAAGGGAGGAGAGGGGCACCTTTGGAATAACTAAAAATATTATTTTATTATAAAGCCAAATTCGGTTTTAAATAGCTCAAAATTGATTTATTCAAAAGCTAAGGTGGGGATGGGTTTAAATACTCTAATACAATAGAATTTAGACAAGTTTATGTTCCTATTTTAACCTTATCATTTATATTTAACTTTAAGTTAGAAAATTTTACTTTTACTGTGTCTTCTTGTGTTCTTATACTATAAGGTTAATAAACTTACTATAACAAGCCAAAAGAACCTCAAGTTGTTTATTATTAATTTATATAACCTTATCTAAGTCATTTGGCCGAACCTTATATTTTTAGGAATAAAATATCAATTAATAATATAATATTTGTTTTAAAACTATTTTATGTCAATTTTGACACTATTTTGTAATTGATTTTTGTGAAAATCATAACAGAATGATTAGTTCAAAAAAAGTTAATTAAATTAATAATAACATGTCATATTAACCTATAAAATTATTTTAATTCATAAAAAGTCTCAAATTATATTTATTTGGGTATTTATAACATCAATTATGTCAATATTTCATTAATAAGATAATTATTGCATCCTATTTGTGTCATAAATAAATTAAATTATATAACGTCTAAAAATTACAAATAAAATATCATTATGTAGGAAATCGTTTTAGATTTCTAATTAATATTTATAGTCGAATTTATCTTATGCATAACCCTATATTAAAATTGATATACTTATTAAACTTTGATTTTAACTATTTTAACCCTTCTTTAAATAAATTAATAATAAATGTCCTAATCTAATCCAAGTGGGCCTAAATGGTCATATTTTATTCCTAAGGTTGTTTTTGTTCAAATTACACTTGTCCAATAGAATTAGGACATGTTTTAGGGTAATAATAATATCATTTTTACCCTTAATTACCCTATTTACTTTTAACTGTGGTAAATAAAAGTAAAAAGTTATTATTCACCAAAAATTATTTTCATCTCATTGAACCACATTTTACTTACTGACATCAACCATGTCTCTCGGATTTTTGAAATTCCACTCACAGAAGCGGTAAAATTAAGTTTTATGATAAATTCATTTTTTTAACTACCACTTAGTGGTTTCACTATTCATCAAAAAAAATGAAAGTTTCTAGAAAAATACCAGAAATTAGGCCTAATATATATTTGATATTATGAACTAAAAAATGATGTCTATTTTACCAAATTTAAATCATGTCAGTTGCATTAATTAATTTAAAAATTAATTCCCGTCGTCAAAACAAATAGCGTGTTCTTAAGAGATAATAACTATCAAAAGATTGACACTTGTTTATGTCTGGTTTAAATGTGAAATTACATCCAATGACCAACATTGTATTAAATTGTAAAAATATATTCTAAATATACTTTAAAACCACTCAAATTAATAATTTATCACTATTAATTATTTCTATTGAAAAATTTGTTTTTAATTAAAATTTAGTAATTTTCACTATTCATCAAAATATGAAAGTTATTCGAAAAGTACGAAAATTTCACCCTAAGCTAATTTCGATATTCCGAATCCAAAAATGAATTCCATTTTGAAAAATAAAATTTACAAAATTTCAAAAAGTGGTTATTACTATTCAT
Source organism: Viscum album (assembly GCA_963277665.1). Taxonomy (NCBI): domain Eukaryota; kingdom Viridiplantae; phylum Streptophyta; class Magnoliopsida; order Santalales; family Viscaceae; genus Viscum; species Viscum album. The sequence continues at coordinate 2,095,067,038 of OY728132.1, read as the reverse complement.
AACAGCTAGTTTTAATAATAGCATATCGTTGTTTAGTGAAACTCGGTATTGCGTACTACACACGTTATCGAGGAAGGTCGTGATTGCGTGTAATGTAAGGTAAGTCAAGGATGTGTGTTGTGCAAGCTCCTTTTGGTGTAGCGTACAAAACAAGACATTAATGAAATCAAAAATAGTATTTTTCATAAAATCTTGGGGTGTTACATTCTACCCCCCTTAAAATGAATTTCGCCCTCGAAATTCGTTGGGGTTATAAATGGTTTACTACTCGAAAGTTTCTTTAATAGAAACCCACATCGTAAAAAGGAATACCAAAACCAATCTTTAAAAACAAAAGTATGAAACGTAACAGTTACCCAAATAAACTAATCATTGGGTTTCCACATAGGTGAAAATATGGATATGGAAGAGAAATCTAACCATCATGTTCTGATGGAGAGTGGTAGAGAACATGGCTATGGAAAAGCCAGCAATCACAAATCCATAGATTTGTGATGATCTAAGGTACCATCTGATTCATCGGATATAAGGGCACTAGGACAACATTTTTGGTTTTCAAGATCATTTCCCTAAAGTTGATGAATTAAAATAAATACTTACATGATTTTGGTACAATCTCACTGTTGTTCGTGATTTGAACAATTTCCACTTCATCTCTTAAATAAATGAAGTTGAATTTGTTATTCATGAAGTGTTAATAGATCATGTTATAGAATGATGGGTCATTCCATCTCTTTCAAACAAAAGGTTAGCAAAAGTTATAAGTCCATCTTATGGTTAGATTAATCATATATGGTTCCAAAAATGAACTTATACTTCATATATCATACCGCTTAATAAAATAAAACTAGTTTCTACTAACCAGGGACTTCCTGTAGGCCAGTGGTAGGCGATAAAGGCCAGTCGCACTTTGGTTGTGGGTTCGATTCCCACAGCCTTGTCTGACGCGATGGGTTGTCGCCCGTCCTGCAGGTTGTCCTTTTTCTAAAACTATATTACTATAACATCCCATCAATAATATCAAAAAAAACTTTTATCCTTAAGCAATACTAACTTATGTCCAACATAATCCATTCCAATCTTAAGGCTTATCCATAATACTGCAGTCCACTCTCATAATATAGTGAAAACGATTACCAGAGATTTAATACCATCGTTGATCCCCATATATCATAAGATATGTCTTGTTGGTCACATTTCAAACATTCAAAGGCCTTAATCATGTATTCTCTTGAAAAATGAATACCCATTGAACCTTAGTGAAAACATGAATGCAGTTAAAAGTTAACACTTTCCACATACCAAAATCCTCAAAATTCTATATACTCAAACCATGATATCACTTAGTCCTTATATCAATCATGAGCTCATGAATACAATCAAACATCTCATTATCTTATTATTCCTTCATTATGCGCATATCATCTACTTTCCAAAAATATCTGTATAACCTTTCATGGTTACTGGTACCATTAATCATACACTTTCAAAACTTAAGGAAAGACAATAGTGTAACAATCCTTAGATGTCTCTTTATTCCATAGTACCATGAGATTACTTATACAACATTACACATGATAAACATGTAATCATTCCACTACATTCTTAAACCATTGACCGAGCTTCAACAATTATGTCATCTCACATATCATTTGTAGTCTCTTCATCATCATCAACATAAATACTACCCATACGACCATACTGATTCTTTTCATGAGACTTTCCCTTAGGGAATTGGTTTTCATAATGCCCGTACATTCCACATTTAAAACATTTAACCATTGTTGATGTCGTAGCAATACCATTATCCTCATCCCTGGTGTTAACTGAACCTTTTCCTTTGCACTTACTGGCTTTATGTCCTTCTTTTCCACACCCAAAGCATCTTCCAGTTCCTTTGAAACATTCTCCTTGATGCCTCTTCCCACATGATTTACATAGGGGAAATTGAACTTTCTTTCCTCTAGGATCATCATGAAACTCCATCTTTCTCTTATTAGCCGAGTCAGGAAACTTACCAAATTTGAGTTTATTGATCATATTATGAGATTGCTGATTCGGAATAATAATGATGTTTGGACTTCCAAATCCAGTTTCATTTGGTTGCTCATGAAGAATATCATTCCATTGTCCGTTATATCCTCCATTATCATGAATCTTCCTGTTTCCAGCCATTTTCTAAAACCCAAAAAGAATAGTGTGAGAGGAAAAAATAATGCTAGGTAAAATAACATAGTAAAGGGGGAGTATCCTCAATATCTAACATATTAGGTTAAATTCTATGATCATTACCGTAGTTCTAGGACTGTATCCTATATGTATACTTATCCTTAGGGACATCCCTAGACATACCTTAGAAATATCTCTAGGGATCTCACTAACGTTTTCGCATCCTAGTTTCCAAAGGTTGACTAAACCTTTCCTCTAATACCAACTGTAGATACCCAAAACTTGACGTACATGGACATTACATTACTTTAGAGGAATACTTAATACATATCAAAAACAGACACACAAGGACCGTAATAGTTTAGTGTCTTTGGAAACTTGGAACGTAATCTTCTAATCGTGGTGAAATATCTTCAACATCTCTCATAAAGATCTTCCACTTTTTGTTTCCTTAACTAAAACCTTTCTTTTAATCCTGGGGAAAGATAAAACATAAAAAGGGTGAGCTCAAATTCTCAGTAAGGGTAAGCATGGATAAAATAAAACACACCATATACATTTGAACTTAAAAACATGAACATAATGTTTAAACAAAAAAATCTTGAGCAATGACTTAAAACATGGAAGCATATAAGGCATAGATCATAATGGAACATAAATCATGATAAAATAGCATAGGAATAAAGCATGTAATTGTGGCATCCATTAAGCACATGTAATGATTTCCATAGTAGCCAAGGCATTGCTGCCAAGACCATCTTAGTGGACAAAGTCCCATTCTGAATCGAGTTCACTCCTCGTTTCAGTCCTGTAACACTGAACCAGATTAACTTACCGTTCCAGCCATGTCTATCTCATGAGATATAAAATCTTTACCCAATGCATTGGAGGGAGATATAGGTCCCACCCATCTCATAATGAAATCATTATTACTTGTGCCACAAAATAAACATAAAACATTCATCATAACCCAAAGAATAAAATGGGTTTCATAAACATCATCCCATCATTTCATAATCCATATAAAAAAAATGGGCATTTCATCATAAGAAAATTGAACCATGTAAATCATAGAGACATTAAACTTGAAACATACACATTTCAAATAATGTCATCTTATATGGAAAATGGTTTTGATAAAACATTTGAAATGAATTCTTGAGGAAAATATCCTTTCTTCGTCAAAATAATTTTCTTTTCAAAAAATGCCATGCACTTTTAAAATAAAAGTATTTTGTTGAAAATAGTAATAAAATCATGTAAAGTAAGCTTCATGAAAATGAGGCGTTATGAAATCGTAAAAATCTATTCATGCCGTATAAGTTAAAAATAACATTCTCCTCGTACTTTTGTCGGAAAAGTCAAAAAGTACCTCGTAACGTAAACAAAAGAAATATTCTTTACATACCATGTAGTAAAAGTCAAAAATGGGTAATAAGGACTTTAAAAATACATAAAAAAAACTTTTATAAAACATGGACATGGATGATATAAACAACCCCAGTAAATACTTACGAATAAGCAATCTCGGATAAAAATGAGATTTGCGAAATTATCCCTTACCTTATGTTCGATATGCTTCATATGTATCCCAACCTCCTGTATAATGATTTAAATAATGTCATTGACTTATTACAGAATCATATTCATTCTTATGATATCATATATGGTTCACTTATGACTTTATATTACCCTTTCTTTTGTAAATTCCATGTTAAAGAGTGTTTTGGGTAAAATCGTTTCATTTCTCGTCCGTGTTTTGACTTTTAATTATTTATATGATTACTTAGATAATGATTACTTAATTCCAGAATATAAAACATGATTTATATATAATATATATTCAGAATATACATATATATAATAGATCGATAAATGGAAAGAAATACACCGTTCATGGAGACGGTAGGCCGTACGTACGCATGAACGCTGTTTTCGTTTCCTTATTGAGTTGAATGGAATTAAGTAGATGACATACATATATATACACATAAATACAGTATCATTATTATGTCATATATTTCATGATTACTTATTATATATACTTTATAATCATTCATGAATGGTTAACGTGGAGAATGAATCTCATCGCGTCGTGGAGACGGTAGTCCGTACGTACGCACGAGCGATGATATCGTTCTCATAATTGTGGGACTGTATTGGAGTGTATGTATACTATTTCAGAATCAATATCACATTAAAATAATCATATATAGTTATTATTTACACCATTATACCCATCCAATTAAGGTGGTGGAGGAAAATAGATTACACCACGGCGTGGAGACGGTATTCCGTACGTACGCACGCGCGGTGATTTCGTTTTCTGTAGGATGGATAGATGGTGAAATAGGGTTGTTTCATACTTATAATAATATATCAGTATCTGATTGATACTTATGTTATTACTTCATAATGAAACAACCTAATAAGAAGAAGTGGAAGAAGAAATAAAGTTGAAAGAATCGGTAACGGACATTACCTCTTCTTTGAAGCGGCTCTTTGAGTCCTCTTCTTAGGGAACTAAAATTGGTCTTTGAAGAAGACCAAGACCTCTAGGATGTTTCTAGGGAAGTGGGGAAGTTAAATGGGCAGGGGTTGGCCGAGCTTGAAGGCTCAAAGTGGTGTGAGGAAGAGGGGGAGGAGGTTCCCTTTTATAAGGGAGGAGAGGGGCACCTTTGGAATAATAAAAAATATTATTTTATTATAAAGCCAAATTCGGTTTTAAATAGCTCAAAATTGATTTATTTAAAATCTAAGGTGGGGATGGGTCGAAATCATCTCATCCAATAGAATTTAGACAAGTTTATGTTCCTATTTTAACCTTATCATTTATATTTAACTTTAAGTTAGATAATTTTACTTTTACTGTGTCTTCTTGTGTTGTTATACTATAAGGTTAATAAACTTACTATAACAAGCCAAACGAACCCCAAGTTGTTTATTATTAATTTATATAACCTTATATAAGTCATTTGGACGAACCTTAGATTTTTAGGAATAAAATATCAATTAATAATATAATATTTGTTTTAAAACTATTTTATGTCAATTTTGACACTATTTTGTAATTGATTTTTGTGAAAATCATAACAGAATTATTAGTTCGAAACAAGTTAATTAAATTAATAATAACATGTCATATTAACCTATAAATTTATTTTAATTCATAAAAATTCTCAAATTATATTTATTTGGATATTTATAACATCAATTATGTCAATATTTCATTAATAAGATAATTAATGCATCATATTTGTGTCCTAAATAAATTAAATTATATAACGTCTAAAAATTAAAAATAAAATATAATTATGTAGTAAATTTTTTTATCTTTCTAATGAATATTTATAGTCGAATTTATCTTATGTATAACCCTATATTAAAAATGATATACTTATTAAACTTTGATTTTAACTATTTTAACCCTTCTTTAAATAAATTAATAATAAATGTCCTAATCTAATCCAAGTGGGGCTAAATGGTCATATTTTATTCCTAAGGTTGTTTTTGGTCGAATTAAACTTGTACAATAGAATTGGGACATGTGTTAGGGTAATAATAATATCATTTTTTCCCTTAATTACCCTATTTACTTTTAACCGTGGTAAATAAAAGTAAAAAGTTACTATTCACCAAAAATTATTTTCATCTCATTGAACCACATTTTACTTACTGAAATCAACCGTGTCTCTCGGATTTTTGAAATTCCACTCACAGAAGCGTTAAAATTAAGTTTTATGAAAAAATCATTTTTTTAACTACCACTTAGTGGTTTCACTATTCATCAAAAAAATGAAAGTTTCTAGAAAAATACCAGAAATTAGGCCTAAGCTATATTTTATATTATGAACTCAAAAATGATGTCTATTTTACCAAATTCAAAACATGTCAGTTGCATTAATTAATTTAAAAATTAATTCCCGTCGTCAAAACAAATAGCGTGTTCTTAAGAGATAATAACTATCAAAAGATTGACACTTGTTTATGTGTGGTTTAAATGTGAAATTACATCCAATGACCAACATTGTATTAAATTGTAAAAATATATTCTAAATATACTTTAAAACCACTCAAATTAATAATTTATCACTATTAATTATTTCGATTGAAAAAGTTGTTTTTAATTAAAATTTAGTAATTTTCACTATTCATCAAAATATGAAAGTTATTCGAAAAGTACCAAAATTTCACCCTAAGCTAATTTCGATATTCTGAATCCAAAAATGAAGTCCATTTTGAAAAATAAAATTTACAAAATTTCAAAAAGTGGTTATTACCATTCATAACGGCTAGTTTTAATAATAGCATATCGTTGTTTAGTGAAACTCGATATTGCGTACTACACATGCTATCGAGGAAGGTCGCAATTGCGTGTAATGCAAGGCAAGTCAAGGATGCGTGTTGTGCAAGATCCTTTTGGTGTAGCGTACAACACAAGACATTAATGAAATCAAAAAGAGTATTTTTCATAAAATCTCGGGGTGTTACAGCCAACCTCCTACCTACTGCTGAAATTTGTCACCTACAATAAGAACCAGAACATTTAAGAAAATAAATGCAAAAGAGAAAAGACACAGAATATGTAACGAACCAAAATTTCATCAATGGAAATCCCCTTCTTACAATTATTTCATATAGTATAATCACATAAAATAACATTAAGAATAAAATATAAATAATATAAATGAAGAATGAACGAAATAAAAGTTATTTCTATAAGTTAAGGAACCTATGCTGAGGAAATAGTAACTTGACCTTAGAAATAGTAATATGACCCTTGTGAAAAGTAAACTAGCCAATAGAATAGTAACCTCACCCATGAAATTATAAATAAAATTTAGGCATCCTATAAATGAAATTATGATATAATTATATCATAGTATAAGCAAATCAATATTATTAAGTGCTGGTATTTTTATAAGTCATAAATATTTAATTAAAATTTTATAATTAATATAATGATTTCAAAGAAAATCTATTTTCATAAAATTTATTTATAAATTAATTTTTTTTTCTTGTGATTTTAAGATAATTTTATGAGACCTTATTTAAATTTTCAAAGTGTTATAAAATCAGTTATAATTTTAAAATATGAATTTCTCGAGTAAATGATGATTTTAATTAAAAATTAAATATCTCATATTTATAAAATTATTTTCATAAAATGGATTTCATTTTTGAATTATACATGTTGAAAAATGGTTAGGATGAATTTTTGGGATTTTTCTAAAATACTTGGAATTTTTTTTGAATAGTAAAATACGATAATTTATGATAAATGCTAAATATCTAAAAATTTTAGTCATTATTGATGTAAGGTTGAGTTAAGAACCATTAGTTTGAAATCACATTCAATATTTACTATATTCAGTCCCAAGAATCAATACAATTTCTTTTCTTGAGCCAAAATAATAAACTAATGAATAAAATAATGAGAAACACATCCCTACTCCACTATAAATACCACCCCTCACCACCTCTTCTCCTCACAACTTCCAAGATTTGAGTGTAATGGCCCGGACCTCTCCAGCTCATTCCTTTGTCAAAAAGAAGGTCAAGAAGTGTTCTGGAGGGTAAAATGGACTTTTCCCACACTTTCCAGAATTTTGAAACTACACGCCGTATAGTTTGAGTACACGTCGTGTACCCCCTTGCCGGGTATACCCCGTGATGAAGGTCGTGTCCTTGCTGTGTGAAATAATGGGTGCACGCCATATATCCAATACTACACACCGTGTAGTCCCTCCCCGCGTACGCGTTACCGTGTGTTGACCAGTCAACGGTCGTGTGCCGTGTTGGAGATGTGTCCTTGTCGTGTGAAATAAATGGGTACACGCCATGTATCCAATACTACACGTCGTGTAGTCCCTCCCCACGTACGATTTACCGTGTGTTGACCAGTCAACGGCCGTGTGCCGTGTTGGAGCCGTGTCCTTGCTGTGTGAAATAAATGGGTACACGCCGTGTATCCAATACTACACGCCGTGTAGTCCCTCCCCGCGTATGCGTTACCCTCAAACCATGTGTTGACTAGTCAACGGCCACGGAGCCGTGTTGGAAGCCACGTGGAGACCGTGTGAAATAATCGAGTACATGTTGTGTACCATAAAGTACACACCGTGTACTTTTTCTTTTCTCGCCTATAAAAGGAGGGGTCCCCTCCTCCTTTTCAACTCACTCCTCTCCTCCCCATTCCTCTGAGCAGAGTTCTCCCAAGAGACTCGAAGGCTCTTTCTTCCATAACTTCTTCGTCCGAGCTCCGATTTACGATCTGTCAGCGGCCACGGGATCGTAACGACGAGGAGGAAATTCCGAGCTTGGATCAGTTGTCTTTCCTTCGGCCTTTCCTTTCCGACTTCCACCCAAGGAGGTTTTTCTGGGACCCAACAGAAGTATTATGCTGATCGTCGAAGGAGGCCCTTGGAGTTCGAGGTGGGAGATCATGTGTTCTTGAAGGTTTCCCCTCGACGGGGGCAGCAGAGGTTTGGGAAAAGGAGTAAGCTCTCACCTAGGTTCATCGGACCTTTTGAGGTGCTGAGGCGAGTCGGCGAGGTGGCATATCAGCTGGCCCTGCCACCTCAGTTGGAGAAGGTTCATGATGTCTTCCACGTCTCCCAGCTTCGTCGGTACTTGCACGATGACTCTCACGTTATCGATTGGGGAGAGTTAGATATGGGAGACGATGCGACCTTCGAGGAATGACCAGTCAGAATTGAGGATCGTAAAGAGAAGGTGCTCTGTGGACGAACCATTCCGTTGGTTCGTGTGTTGTGGAGGCATGGCGGCCTCGAGGAGAGCACTTCGGAGTAGGAGACCTAGATGCACGCTCAGTACCCGGAGTTGTTTTGACTTGTTTTTTCCCTTGTTCTTATGAACTTTGTGTTGATGTTGTACTCTGTACCTTTGATATATGGAATGCTTGGCTTGTCGGTTGTGAGACCTTTTGTTTCCTTGTTCTCTGGAAGTGCGTAGCATGTCCGGATGTGTGGGAAAAGGGAAAAACCTTACTCTTAATCGAGACGCATTAATGATTATACGATTGAACCCGTGCGGGCAAGTCAGTGCCGCCTAAAGCGGATAATATCTCGACATAGAAGAAGGAATTTTCCCCAAACCACGTGTTCGGGCAATGTGTGGGTTGTACGGTGTTAGGGGCAGTGTAAGTTGGAAAATCCTAATGTATGAAAGTGGGAAGACCCAATTCTTAATCGAGGCGCATTAATGAGGATACGATTGAACCCGTGCAGGAAATTCAGTGCCGCCTAAAGCGGATAATATCTCGACATAGGAGAATGAATTCCTAACACATATGATTAGGGTTGTTGGTTGGGTTCTTGTTATAAAGAGAACCCTAAGAGGTATCTTGTTGGGTTCCCCTGGGTTTGTTTTTGAATTCTCGGGGATGATAATTTTTTAAGAGGTATCTGATGTAATGGCCCGGACCTCTCCGGCCCATTCCTTTGTCAAAAAGAAGGTCAAGAAGTGTTCTGGAGGGTAAAAAGGACTTTTCCCACACTTTCCAGAATTTTGAAACTACACGCCATGTAGTTTGAGTACACGCCATGTACCCCCTTGCCGGGTATACCCCGTGTTGAAGGTTGTGTCCTTGCTGTGTGAAATAATGGGTGCACGCCGTGTATCCAATACTACACGCCGTGTAGTCCCGCCCCACGTACGCGTTACCGTGTGTTGACCAGTCAACGGCAGTGTGTCGTGTTGGAGCCATGTCCTTGCCGTGTGAAATAAATGGGTACATGCCGTGTATCCAATACTACACACCGTGTAGTCCCTCCCCCGCGTACACGTTACCGTGTGTTGATCATTCAACGGACGTGTGCCGTGTTGGAGTCCTGTCCTTACCGTGTGAAATAAATGGGTACATGTCGTGTATCCAATACTACACGCCGTGTAGTCCCTCCCCGCGTATGCGTTACCCTCAAACCGTGTGTTGACCAGTCAATGGCCGCGAAGCCGTGTTGGAAGCCACGTGGAGACCGTGTGAAATAACCGAGTACAGGTCGTGTACCATAAAGTACATGCCTTGTACTTTTTCTTTTCTCGCCTATAAAAGGAGGGGTCCCCTCCTCCTTTTCAACTCACTCCTCTCCTCCCCATTCCTCCTAGCAGAGTTCTCCCAAGAGACTCGAAGTCTCTTTCTTTCATAACTTCTTCGTCCGAGGTCCAATTTACGATCTGTCAGCGGCCAAGGGATCATAACGATGAGTCGGAACTTTTGAGCTTGGATCCATTGTCTTTCCTTCGGCCTTTACTTTCCGACTTCCACCCGAGGAGGTTTTTTTGGGACCCGACAGAAGTGACGGACGCTGACAGACGTCTTTTAAAGTTGATCCGGGGAAGCGTTACAATCGGAACCTATTGAGGTAGGGATCTTACCTTCGTCTCTCTAATTTGTGCAACATGTGGGGTAGGTGTTCTCTTGTTTACGTGAAACACTTTTGAACCAATTAAATAAAGATAATAACTGGTTAAAGAACGGGGATGGGAGATTTGTTATGTTTATCCTTGTTTATCCTATTGATATGTTGCGAATTAAATAGGCTTATACCTACTGAAAATCACGGTCGTTGGGGGCCTTTGCTTGAACAATTAAATTTCGCCCTATCTTTCTAGACCGTTTTGTGGATGGAAACTTTGTGGAATGTGGAATTTGGTTAATCACGTAAAGTTGGATGTTTAAAATCTGGAACCCTTGTGTGATCACCCCGGTTGAACAAAAATGGAGTAATGAACATGTGGGTGTTGGATTGGTTACGTGGAATGCGATGGGGGTGTGTTGTGGGTTGTTGTTGATCGGGTGAGAAGCGGGGCTGCGGTTGACTTGGTTGTGGGTTGGTTTGAATGTTATGTTGGTGACGGGTAGTGTGGCTGTGATAAATGGTATTAAAGGAATAATGATGTACGGTGGGGTTGTGGTTATGGCGGTTGGTAGTGGGGCTGCAGGGATGGGTTGGAATGTGTACGGACTATGGGCTGTGAATAATAAATAAAAAGTTGAAGAGTTAATGAATGGTGGGTCATGGTAATGGAATGGGATTAATAATCAATAGGTTGGATGGTTGATAAGAAGGATTTGGTAGTGTTTCTTGTGTTTTTCCTAACTGGATTTTTGGATGGCAGGAATATGTTTTACGAACGATCGATGTGGTTGGTTGTGGATAGTTTCCCAGTAGTTAAGGAACTAAATTAACTGATTCTGCTGAAACGTGAAAACCTAAATGGGGTTGGGGTTGTTGTTGTATGCATGCTTCGTAGTAGCAGTGCTGAGGCACATGCTGAGTTTCTCTGTTTAGAATCCATAGGTTGGGTTGTGTGTTTGGTATACATATATATATCTGTATCTTTTGTGTTTTATCGCACCCCACCCATGTTGAGAACTTAGTGCCGAACACTCCCATTTCATGGGAGAGGGTGTTTTTCCCTTAGTTACTAGCTTCTTCCTGCTCCTTCTCCCCTAGGCTGTGATGGATTGAGGCGAACTTACACCTAAGACTCTTCGGGTAAGTTTCGATTGGGGTGGTTTTAGCCCAAGACTCTTCGTACATGTTCTACTTTTTTTCAAGAATCTTCGGGATGAGGCCCAGGTGTGTGCGGGCGGGATACATGGTTGTGAGGCCCAGGTGTGTGTGGGTGGGATACATGGTTGTGAGGCCCAGGTGTGTGTGTGCGGGCGGGAGACGTGGTTGTGAGGCCCAGGTGTGTGCGGGCGGGGAGAGTGTGGCAGCGTCAGGACGTTCTTCGTTAGGAAGAGCAGATAATTAAAGGGAAATGGTGTGGGGTACCCAATACTCTTGTTCTTATATACTACTACCTGTTGTGATTGTGTTTTTGGTGAGTGTGGCTGGTGAGGTTGGGTGGATAGAATTCCTTTCTAGGTTTCTTCTGTTGTTCTCACGGGGCATTAGGATGTATCCCCACTTGTGCATGAGAGCTTTAGGTTTCCCTACTGAGTATACTTGTATGCTCACCCTACGTTTACTTTTAGGTTTATAGGAGGACTACCAGGGTCGTGCGGGACCCTACTAGTCAGACAGTTGGATTTGTTTCTATTGTTGTACTTTTGTTTTCTTTTGGTATTGTACTTTGAGCTTTCTTGTACTTGTACCTTGTTATAAAATTGTTTAAACATGCATGTGGTCTTGGTTTGGGTTTATTTCTATACACTTGTTCTTTTCCTTTTTGGTGGTTGACTTGTCCTATTTCCCGATCCTAAATAAATAAAAAGGGTAATGCCTCCCATATTTGTGAAAACTCATACCCTTGGTGCTAGTCACCACCCCGGGGCCTACTGGAGGCGGGACTCAGGGGGTCATTATCTCCCTTTCACCATTGCCAGCTTAGGAGGGGCATATTTGGTGGGAGGGGGTCATGATAGAATGGTATCATAGGTGATGTTTGAGAGATAGGATGGAGTCTGGAGATAGGCACAGTGAGGATTGCATGGGATGGTAGGGCAACAGTGTTAGTTAATCTTGGTTCTTGACATAGGCCAGGGAAGACCAGCTAGGACACGGGATTTTAGGGCCCCCCATGATCTGATGCAGGGAATCTGAGCCTACTGAATGACCAAGTGAGACTACATTGATTGCAGGGTAGAGACCAAAGGGAAGGTACATGCATCATCATGATTGTGTTTTACTTGATTTGGGTGTTCTGGGAAAGAAATTAAAATAAAATGATAAAATAAAACCTTGAGTTTTTCCTTACTACTTGGGCTTAGGAGATCCTTGTTTACCGTACAGCTATGGAACCTGGACGTCATCCCTAGGTGGCTCAGACGGCCGAGGCCCAGCAGATTCAGGTGGTCGATATAAGGCCCCAGCCTTAAACCTTACTTAATCTTGATTTATTACAAGATTACACATTGAGGATCGTTTCAGGTTTAGAGTTTTAGAGAATTAGATCATAAAACTTGCATTACATTCCACATTTAAACAAAGTGGTTACATAAAGATAGTATTCATTTATCCCATCAACGGAAACATATTTAAAATAAAACATGGATTATTTCTTGACACTTCCTTGTCACTATCATCATATCATGTACCTTTCCCTTGACCTGTGAAAAACGTTTCAAAAAAAACTTGGGATGAGCATAAAAAGCTTAGTAAGGGTTATAAAAATATGGAAAGGAAACATGAGTTCATATATACATAAGAATGAAATCATAATTTACCCATAAAACACAGCCACTTTAACATACCTCATCAAATCATGAATAAATCATAGAAATCATAAGACATAAAAGGTAACTTGAGGCATTCATAACATTCTTACGTTGTTAGTAACCCTCTTGGTTATGTTTGGAATACCCACCACAGTATATTCCCTAAATCTCTTCGTAGAAACCTTAACGTTTCACTCCTTCATGTTACCCAATGCATTGGAGATCTATATCGGGCTCACCCGCCCTTAGTTTATCACGGAACCACCCGTTTTCATAACAATGCCCAAGAACCATAACATAAACATATCACATAAAACATGCATAAAGGAAACATAACATTTCCACATTTCAATCACAATATAACATTTTAGTATATTGAAGTAATGAATCCATTCAAAAAGAAACCATTTCCAAAACCATTTAAAACATTTAATAAAGAGATTTTTGAATCAAAGTGTCCCATACCACCTTGAAGCTTTTAAAATTTTAAACCATTAATATCCATATAAATAAATCCTTAAAACCATTTTTAAAACATGGATATTAATAAGAACAAATAATTAAAACATTTAAAGCGATATTTTGGTTAAAGGGGTTTTACCAAAATTAGAGACACTTGAATACAATAATTGAGGAATAACATTTAGTCAGAACTTTATAATATCATGAGAATAAATGGATTCATGATATAATATTCCAACGGACAGTATATACACCATATACGAGTGAATTGGTGCATAACAACAATGAAGTCTCAATAGAAATGTCAAATGTGATGAAATCCCTTATAAAGAATGTATCCTTAAATTAAGGATAAATCAATCTCAAAATTATGTGTGACAAATATAAATACACCCAATATAAGTGGATATTAAGTGTAAAATAATAAAAGGTCATTCACACATATTCAAAGGATGAAATATTCAATAACTACATGTTGAACCCAAAGAAATCGAAATTGGGTTAAAAAGTTCCCTTGGTAAAATTCGATAGCCTAACGGCATCACTTCAAAATTCAGAAAATGAGTTGATGGGAGATAAAAAGGGCATATCATCACTTGGACATAAAATTTACATCAATAAGGATATAAAAGAACATATCCCAACATAATAGTATGTGAATTAAAATACATAACAAAAGAAGTCTTTTAAAAAGTGGAGGGTGAAAGGTCCCCTTACCGAGTTGGGTAACTTTCGAAACGTACACCCCATGGAATAAGGGTCATACAATGAAGATGTGAACAGCCATAAATGAAATTATACTACACCAAGTGTTTAATAATGGGAAATACATACACCACTCAAAGGAAATTGTGGCAAATGTAGCATAAATCTCATGGGAATAAAAGTGAGATGAAAAATCCCTTACGAAAACTCGGCAGCCTAACGGTGCCACTTAAAACTTCCAAAATGGATTGATGAGAGGGAATAGGTTCTATCATAATATGAACATAAAAATTATATTAAGATTAATATAAAATAATATCCCAATAACAAGAAAGATGATCTTTAAAAGGAATGACATAAAAGAGTGTACTTTAAAAGAAAGAGAGGAGTCGGATCCCTTACCTCAAGTCCAACTTGTCTTGTTCGTTTCTTTATACTCCTGAATAATAAACTTTAGTCAATTTATAATTACCTAAGGACCTCTTTTAAATATTATTATTCAGTTAATATCACATATTATAATGTTATAATAATTGTTTAATAATGTTAGTTCATATCAGATGTTTTTGCCGATGTTTGGTACATGAGTCAAAAATGAACTTGTTTGAAAAATGATTGTCCATGTAGTTATAATTAAATAATTTCCAGAATAGTATTAATGATTAAAATATCATATATATCCATTACATATTCATTTTATACTATTCCATATCATTTGGAGATAAAAACGAAAAGCACCGTTCATGGAGACGGTAGGCCGTACGTACGCATGAACGCTACTTTCATTTTTTTTTATTTGTCATATTAAAGGAATTAAAAATAAATTATATATATATATATATATATTATAATTATAGAATAATATATATGTTATATAGGTCACATATGATCATTAATTTCATTCTTTATACGTTCCATGTATTGCATGTACGAGTCACATCACTTGAGGGGGCGGTAGTCCACACTTCCTCATATGAAATTATCACATTTACACAACATGAAAAGGTATGGTTTAAATATAAAATACATAAGTATATAGTAAACATAAATACCATATATATCATATATAAAATACAGTGACATCATAATGGCCACCTTTAAAGGTGTTAAAAGAATATTGAACAATCATCGTTTCGTGAGGCAGAAAATCGCCAACCACAGAAATAGTATGTTCTTTAACCATTAGACGAAGGTGTGTGTAAGTGTAGCTTGAATAATTCTTATAAAAACATCCTAGTATATTGAATATACTGTAGTTTTTACAAAATAAATGAATAAAAAGAGTTTAGGGGGTTGGAGAAGCAAAATAAAACAAAAGGACACAAGTGAAGACATTACCTTAAAATCGGGTAACTCCCTTTGGTTTGAGCTCAAAGGCTTCCTTGGGAAGAATTCTACCCAAAGTGAGGCCTCAAGGAGTTAGAGAGGGATTTGGAGAGACAAAATGGGTAGGGTTTGGCCGAGCCAAAGGCTTTGGAAGTGTGGGTAAGGAGGTAGAGGTGGGGGCCTTTTATAAGAGGAGAGGAGGGGCACTCTTGGAAAGTAAGGAAATATTACATTATTTTAGAATGAGTTTCGGATTTTATTGGTCCCACATTAATTTTTTTCAAGTATGAGGTGATAAGGGTTATAAATCCACCCATCCAATAGGTTTTGGACATGTGTAGGTCTTAGATTTTACATTATCTTTCCATTTTATTTAAATCGTTAAATAATGAGGTCATCGCTGCATCATCATGATGTCATAAATAATTTAATTTATTTAATGTCTAAAAATTATAAAAAAAATACTATGATGTAGGAAATCTTTTTAGATTTCTAATGACTACTTATAGTCAAATATATGACTTGTATAACCCCATGTAAAAGTTGTTTTAGTAGAACATCTCATGTTTGTGTCATTTTTAATTTAACATTAAATAAAAATGGTATTTATGTCATTTTCCAACCAAAGTGGATCCATGGGGTCCCCAAGTTGACTCATGGATTGTCTTGGTCGGCCATGACACATCCAATGAAGGTAGGACATGTTTCTAGTTCATTTAATTTTATTAAAACATTATTCTTACCTTAAACTACACTAATTACCTCTAATCGCGATTAAAAACTTAATAAGTTACTATTCACCAAAAAGATTATTCTAATCTCATTGAACCACATTTTACTTCTTAATGACAACCATGTATGTCGGATTTTTGAAATTCAAAACACAAAGATGGAAAATTTTCATTTAAACGGAAAAATCAGTTTTTATAAGTACCACTTAGTGGTTTCACTATTCATCAAAAATTGAAGTTTTTCAGAAAATTACCAAAAGTTCACCCTATGCTATATTTGATATTCCGAATTCCAAAATGATGTCTATTTTAAAAAATTTAAAACATATAAGTTTCATTAATTAATTTAATAATTAATTCCCGCTGTCAAAACAAATAGCGTGTTTTTATGAAACAAAATGTATCAAAAGATTGACACTAGTTTAAGTCCGATTTCAAAGTGAAATTAATTCCAACGACCACTATTGGATTAAATGGTAAAAATATATTCTAATTTCACTTTAAAACCAATTCAAAATATAATCTAATCATATAAATAAATTATATTAAAAGGGGTTTTGAATTAAAATACAACATTTTTCACTATTCATTAAAAATTGAACTTTTTCGGAAAAATACCAAAAATTTACACAAAGTAAATTTTGATGTCCCGATTCTAAAGAAGAATTTTATTTTGTCAAATATAACACATTAAATTGTCAAAAAGTGGATTTAAAAGAGGTTCTCCATCAAAAGGCGGTTAATCGACCTTTTAAAGAATATTAGAATGTTTACGCTTAAAATTGGATTCATTTGCATTTTTAATCCTCTAACTTTTATTGTAAAAAGTAAAAATATTTGACAAACATATATAATCATTTTGTAGTTAGTTCTATTCATTCCCGCCATTACAACGGCTAGGCGTTAACTACTATTTGAAATAATATTATTTTATTATTAGAGTGCAACGTAAGATTCCCAAGAAACTCGTTGTTGCGTGTTGGGTACGCCATCGAGCATAGCATCCCCTTTAAAGTAATATTAATATTTTATTCACAAATATGGATAAATATAAAAATTTCATGTTCTTTATTTACCTGGGGTGTTATATCCTTCCCCCCTTTTGGGAATTTCGTCCTCGCAATTTTAAAATTGAGCTTGGAAACATCCTTGAAAGTCCCACATCGGAACAAGAGTCGGTAAAACAATCACTTTAAAATAAAGAAAGATAAGTACAGAGGTCACCCGAGTTAACCCATACTATGATTCCATGTAGGAAAACATGGACATGGAGGAGAAAACATAGGGTCATGTTCTGATGGAGAGTGATAGAAAACGTGTTTAGGAGAAAGTTAACCACAAGAAAATCACAAACTTGTGATGGGTTAAACGGTATTCGATTCCCCAGTAGGAAAAGTTAATAGACAACATTTTTGTTTTAAGTTACTTTTTATTGAGGAATTTATTCATAAGGAAACATAATCACTTATCATGTTGACTTTCAACTTTTATTAGATTCCTTACACAAACTCATATTTTCTCCAAAAGACGAGTATTTAGGAAGACTTGTTCACATCAAGAGTACTATAATAAACTTCTAGAGAATCACCTAATCCACAAAAGAGAACTATATACTTCCCATGTCTTTAGACTTTAACCAAAACCGAAACCAAAAAGGTTAGTACAAGATCAGATAATCCAGAAAAGGATAACCCTTTATAAAAAGAAAATCTATTCTTAATCTCCAAAATTTGTCCAACAAAACCCAAAGTTCAACGAGGACCATTCGATAAACAATTTGTCCATAAAATTCTTCAAAGTAAACCAAACTAAGATTGAAACCCAAATATTTGAAGGATTTAATCACAAAGTCTTCCAAGGTACAAATTAACTTTTATCTCCAAATAACATCAGTTGCTCTTAAATTCTCATATTGAAAAATAATTAACCTAATCACATATCCTCCATGATAGGTTAATCATTTCCATAGATAACCAAAAATTAACTTACTCTTGATTCTTAAAATCATCAAAAATAACCATAACATAATTTAACCTTAATTTTATCTCATGCCTTTCACTTCCATCATAACATATAGTAACCCATAATTACCTCAAAAGTAAGGATCATATAAACCCAAATGGTTCTTTATAACTATGTCCACAAAAGAACAGATAACTATTCCTTGAATAAAATTTTCATATATTAAACATCAGGTTTACACATACTATAAAAAGTCTTCTAATGTAACCCCATCATCAAAAGAGACTTAATACTCTTAAGAATTTCACCATAACTCTTGAAGCCCTTATATTTTGACTTCTTACTCACTCAACATTCTTCATGATCCATTAACCATTCCTTTCCAACTTATTCTGAAATACTTCTTTCCTACAAACAAAATCATGAATCATATCCTAAGATTCCAAAATAGGAAAACAAAAGTTATGAAATAATCCATACCTTTGATTGGTCATTGTCAGTTTCTTCATCCTCAATCGGAATGGCATTAGGTATTGGTAAACGAATATTTGTATGATCTTGGTGATCCCATTCACGAAACTTCTTCATTGGACATGTGTTTGCATAATGACTATGCACACCACATTTAAAACATTCAATTGATCCCTCAGAAAGAAATTCTTTCCCTTTCCTCGAGTCAACTGGATGCTTCCTTTTTCCATGGCAGGTTCTTACTTTATGACCTTCATTTCCACATCTATAGCATATTTCTGTCCCTTTGAAACATTTTCCTAGGTGTTTCTTTCCACATCTTTGACATATAGGGTTTTGAACACACTTACCTTTATGATTATTACCTATAGTTCCGTAGGGATTAGTTTCACGCATATATGATGCCTTAGAGAAATCACCAAGGTTTAGGTGGTCAATCATGACTCCAGATAGTTGGTTGAGGATAAACACAAGAGTTCTCATTGCAGCTCCCATATCATTCAGTTGCTTTCTCAAAAAACTGTCAAAGTTTCCTTCACATCCACTGTTACTTTGGTGCCTGCTAGATTCAGCCATTTACTAAAACCAAAAAGGTCAGTGTGAGTATATCAAAAAAACCATCATGTACTAATGAGGAAGATAAACACTAAGATATACTTACTCATTCACTTTATCTAAAACTAGGACTCTTTCTGAAATCCTAACCATTATGGTAATGTCACTTATGCTTAAAGAGTACCCTAACCTCTAATGTTATCTAAACCGACCTTTGATACCAACTATAAGGCCCCAGCCTTAAACCTTACTTAATCTTGAGTTATTACAAGATTACACATTGAGGATCTTTTCAGGTTTAGAGTTTTAGAGAATTATATCAT
Organism: Viscum album; assembly: GCA_963277665.1. Taxonomy (NCBI): domain Eukaryota; kingdom Viridiplantae; phylum Streptophyta; class Magnoliopsida; order Santalales; family Viscaceae; genus Viscum; species Viscum album. Next base: position 2,095,047,146 of record OY728132.1, on the reverse strand, counting down.
AAAACTTGCATTACATTCCACATTTAAACAAAGTGGTTACATAAAGATAGTATTCATTTATCCCATCAACGGAAACATATTTAAAATAAAACATGGATTCTTTCTTGACACTTTCTTGTCACTATCATCATATCATGTACCTTTCCCTTGACCTGTGAAAAACATTTCCAAAAAAACTTGGGATGAGAATAAAAAGCTCAGTAAGGGTTATAAAAATATGGAAAGGAAACATGAGTTCATATATACATAAGAATGAAATCATAATTTTCCCATAAAACACAACCACTTTAACATACCTCATCAAATCATGAATAAATCATAGAAATCATAAGACATAAAAGGTAACTTGAGGAATTCATAACATTCTTACGTAGGGAGTAACCCTCTTGGTTACGTTTGGAATACCCACTACAGTATATTCCCTAAATCTCTTCGTAGAAACCTTAATGTTTCACTCCTTCGCGTTACCCAATTCATTGGAGATCTATATCGGGCTCACCCGCCCTTAGTTTATCACGGAACCACCCGTTTTCATAACAATACCCAAGAACCATAACATAAATGTATCACATAAAACATTCATAAAGGAAACATAACATTTCCACATTTCAATCACAATATAACATTTTAGTATATTGAAGTAATGAATCCATTCAAAAATAAACCATTTCCAAAACCATTTAAAACATTTAATAAAGAGATTTTTGAATCAAAGTGTCCCATACCACCTTGAAGATTTTAAAATTTTAAACCATTAATATCCATATAAATAAATCCTTAAAACCATTTTTAAAACATGGATATTAATAATAACAAATAATTAAAACATTTAAAGCAATATTTTGGTTAAAGGGGTTTTACCAAAATTAGAGACACTTGAATATAATAATTGAGGAATAACATTTAGTCAGAACTTTATAATATCATGAGAATAAATGGATTCATGATATAATATTCCAAAGTACAGTATATACACCATATATGAGTGAATTGGTGTATAACAACAATGAAGTCTCAATAGAAATGTCAAATGTGATGAAATCCCTTATAAAGAAGGTATCCTTAAATTAAGGATAAATCAATCTCAAAATTATGTGTGAAAAATATAAATACACCCAATATAAGTGGATATTAAGTTTAAAGCAATAAAATTTCATTCACACATATTCAAAGGATGACATATTCAATAACTACATGTTGAGCCCAAAGAAATCGAAATTGGGTTAAAAAGTTCCCTTGGTAAAATTTGACAGCCTAACGGCATCACTTCAAAATTCAGAAAATGATTTGATGAGAGATAAAAAAGGCATCTCATCACTTGGAAATAAAATTTACATCAATAAGGATATAAAATAACATATCCCAACATAATATTATGTGAATTAAAATACATAACAAAAGAAGTCTTTTAAAAAGTGGAGGGTGAAAGGTCCCCTTACCGAGTTGGGTAACTTTCAAAACGTACACCCCATGGAAGAAGGGTCATACAATGAATATGTGAACACCCATAAATGAAATTATACTACACCAAGTGTATAATAATGGGCAGTACATACACCAGTCAAAGGAAATTGTGGCAAATGTAGCATAAATCTCACGGGAATAAAAGTGAGATGAAAAATCCCTTATGAAAACTCAGCAGCCTAATGGCGCCACTTAAAACTTCCAAAATGGATTGATGAGAGGGAATAGGGTCTCTCATCATATGAACATAAAAATTACAGTAAGATTAATATAAAATAATATCCCAATAACAAGAAATATGATCTTTAAAAGGAATGACATAAAAGAGTGTACTTTAAAAGAAAGAGAGGAGTCGGATCCCTTACCTCAAGTCCAACTTGTCTTGTTCGTTTCTTTATATTCTTGAATAATAAACTTTAGTAAATTTATAATTGCCTAAGTACCTCCTTTAAATATTATTATTTAGTTCATATCACATATTATAATGTTATAATAGTTGTTTAATAATGTTAGTTCATATCAGACGTTTTTGTCGATGTTTGGTACATGAGTCAAAAATGAACTTGTTTGAAAAATGATTGTCCATGTAGTTATAAGTAAATAATTTCCAAAATAGTATTAATGATTAAAATATCATATATATCCAGTACATATTCATTTTATACTATTCCATATCATTTGGAGATAAAAACGAAAAGCACCGTTCATGGAGACGGCAGGCCGTACGTACGCATGAACGCTACTTTCATTTTTTTTTATTTTTCATATTAACGGGATTAAAAATAAATGATATATATATATATATATATTATAATTCCATAATAATATATATGTTATATAGGTCACATATTATCATTAATTTCATTCTTTATACGTTCCATGTATTGCATGTACGAGTCACATCACTTGAGCGGGCGGTAGTCCACACTTCCTCATATGAAATTATCGCATTTACACAACTTGAAAAGGTATGGTTTAAATATAAAATACAGAAGTATATAGTAAACATAAATACCATATATATCATGTATAAAATACAATGACATCATAATGTCCACCTTTAAAGGTTTTAAAAGAATATTGAACAATCATCGTTTCGTGAGGCAGAAAATCGCCAACCACAGAAACAGTATGTTCTTTAACCATTAGAAGAAGTTGTGTGTAAGTGTAGCTCTAATACTTCTTATAAAAACATCCTAGTATATTTAAGATACTGGATTTGTTACAAAATAAATGAATAAAAAGAGTTTAGGTGGTTGGAGAAGCAAAATAAAACAAAAGGACACAAGTGAATACATTACCTTAAAATCGGGTAACTCCCTTTGGTTTGAGCTCAAAGGCTTCCTTGGGAAGACTTTTGCCCAAAGTGAGGCCTCAAGTAGTTATATAGGGATGTGGAGAGACAAAATGGGCAGGTTTTGGCCGAGACAAAGGCTTTGGAAGTGTGGGTAAGGAGGTAGAGGTGGGGGCCTTTTATAAGAGGAGAGGAGGGGCACTCTTGGAAAGTAAGGAAATGTTACATTATTTTAGAATGGGTTTCGGATTTTATTGGTCCCATGTTGATTTGTTTCGAGGATAAGGTGATAAGGGTTCAAAATCCACCCATCCAATAGGTTTTTTAAATGTTTAGGTCTTAGATTTTACATTATCTTTTCATTTTATTTAAATCATTAAATAATGAGGTCATCGCTGCATCATCATGATTTCATTAATAATTTAATTTATTTAATGTATAAAAATTATAAAAAAAATACTATGATGTAGGAAATATTTTTATCTTTCTAATGACTATTTATAGTCAAATATCTGACTTGTATAACCCCATGTAAAAGTTGTTTTAGTAAAACATCTCATGTTTGTGTCATTTTTAATTTAACATTAAATAAAAAGGGTATTTATGTCATTTTCCAACCAAAGTGGCTCCATGGGGTCCCCAAGTTGACCCATGGATTTTATTGGTCATCCATTACACATACAATTAAGGTAGGACATGTTTCTAGGTCATTTCATTTTATTAAAACATTATTCTTACCTTAAACTACACTAATTACCTCTAATCGCGATTAAAAACTTAATAAGTTACTATTCACCAAAAAAATTATTCTAATCCCATTGAACCACATTTTACTTCTTAATTACAACCATGTATGTAGTATTTTTGAAATTCAAAACACAAATATGGAAAAATTTCATTTAAACGGAAAAATCAGTTTTTATAAGTACCACTTAGTGGTTTCACTATTCATCAAAAATTGAAGTTTTTCAGAAAATTACCAAAAGTTCACCCTAAGATATATTTGATATTCCGAATTAAAAAATGATGTCTATTTTATAAAATTCAAAACATATAAGTTTCATTAATTAATTTAATAATTAATTCCCGCTGTAGCGTGTTTTTATGAAACAAAATGTATCAAAAGATTGACACTAGTTTAAGTCCGATTTCAAAGTGAAATTAATTTCAACGACCACTATTGGATTAAATGGTAAAAATATATTCTAATTTCAATTTAAAACCAATTCAAAAGATAATATAATCATATAAATAAATTAGATTAAAAGTGGTTTTGAATTAAAATACAACATTTTTCACTATTCATTAAAAATTGAACTTTTTCGGAAAAATACCAAAAAATTACACAAAGTAAATTTTGATGTCCCTATTCTAAAGAAGAATTTTATTTTGTCAAATATAACACATAAAATTGTCAAAAAGTGGATTTAAAATAGGTTCGCCATCAAAATTCGGTTAATCGACCTTTTAAAGAATATTAGAATGTTTATGCTTAAAATTGGATTCATTTGCATTTTTAATCCTCTAACATTTATTGTAAAAAGTAAAAATATTTTACAAACATATATAATCATTTTTTAGTTATTTCTGTTCATTCCCGCCATTACAACGGCTAGGCGTTAACTACTATTTAAAATAATATTATTTTATTGTTAGAGTGCAACATAAGATTCCCAAGAAACTCGTTGTTGCGTGTTGGGTACGCCATCGAGAATAGAATCCCCTTTAAAGTAATATTAATATTTTATTCAAAAATATGGATAAATATAAAAATTTCATATTCTTTATTTACCTAGGGTGTTACAGTCGATCAGTTGAGGATTGACCGAGAGGAGGAAGATAACCAGTGGCAGAAGACTCTCCGTTCTTTTCAGCGGCAGACCCTCAAGAAGTACGAGGGTAGTACTTCGGATACGGAGACAGAAGGGTGGCTTAAGGAGCTAGGGATCGCTTTTACCTTGATTCGTGCTCCGAGGGAGTACTGGGTTCCCCTAGAATTTAGTCAGCTGAGAGGTGCGGCGCGACAGTGGTGGACGCTCTACCTCGGAGAGAGGATAGAGGCAGAGGTTCCATGGGCTGACTTTAAGAAGGAATTCCGAGAGGAATTCCTTTCTTCCATGATCAAGGTGGAGAAGCGGAAAGAGTTACTCTCCCTTCAGCAGGGGAGTATGTCAGTACGAGAGTTGGGGATCAAGTTCAAGGATCTCCTGCGATTTTCTCCGGATCTCTTTCCAGATGAGAAGTCTCGGGCAAGACATTTGGAGGAGGCGCTTCGTCCTTCACTCCAGTATGTTGTCACCCCCTTCACCCTTCCGACGTACTTGGCGGTACAGAAGAAGGCAGAGGTTGTAGAGAGGATGCACTCGCTGGGAGGTGCACCCCGAGAGGGGATCCAGCCGGGCTCATCGAAGGGGAAGGCAGTCAGCAGCAGGTCTCCTGCGATGGGACCTTCCAGGTTCAGGCCAGTGGGGAGCAGGCCCCAGCAGTTCCAGTTCAGATCTCCGGGTCCTCGTCCCTTTTTCACGAGCCTAGGACCGAAGTGTTTATCTTGTGGAAGTTTCAGGCACGTTCAGAGTCGGTGCCTGACCCGAGCTCAGTACAGTGGAGGTGGTCAGGTTCAGCGCCCACCTTAGCAGCACCAGTTTCTAGTGAGGCCCTTCCAGCAGCAGCAGGACCATGATCCTCCGAGGGCATACTTTGCAGGAGGAGGACGAACTTAGGGTTCTCCTCAAGGACCTCAACCAGGGCATGGTCAGGGAGATGGACGACATCAGAGAGGCAGAGGAGCTAGGCGTGGATAGTTTCACGCAGCAGAGTTGACAGCTCCAGCAGGACCAGAGGTGGTGCGAGGTACGATTTGTTTGTTCAGCACTCTTGTTTCTGCTTTGTTCAATTCGGGAGCTTCGCACTCCTTTGTTGTACCTAATCTATCCCATGCTTTGGGACTAGAAGTAGAGAGACTTTACATACCACTGGTGCTGAGTACACCAGTTGGAGGCCAGACCAGTGTATCTTGTGTTTGCCGGAGATGTGGGATGACGTTGGGACCACATCAATCTAGTGGGGACCTTCTTCTATTACAGATGCAGCCATACGATGTCATCCTAGGCATCGGCTGGTTGTTTTCTGTTAGTTTCATTATCTACTACTTCCGTAGAAGAGTCGTGTTCTCCGATGTGGATGGGCAGCGCGTATCTTTTGTTGGTGAGAGGAGCTATCGGGTGGGAAGTCGGCATGTGAAGCCTCTCCTTTCCTTGTTAGGCGGGTTATCAGTGGTTCGAGGTGATACAGAGATGATGGATGTCCCGGAGGTTTTTGGGGAGTTCCTCAATGTTTTTCTTGAGGAGGTTGTGACTCTACCCACCCACCCCCCCCCCCCCGACGTGACATTGAGTTTGGGATAGAATTACAGCCTGGTGCCCGTCTGATTTCAATGGCCCCTTATCGGATGGAACCTTCGGAGTTGCGGGAGTTACGGATTCAGATTGATGATCTGATGGAGAAGGGTTTTGTTCGACCCATCGTATCTCCATGGGGTGCTCCAATTTTGTTCGTGAAGAAGGCAGATGGTGGTCTCAGGCTATGCATAGGCTACTGAAGGTTGAACCAGGTAACGGTCAAGAACCGTTACCCCCTTCCAAGGATAGACGATCTCTTCGACCAACTAAGGGGAGCAGTTTGGTTTTCCAAGATTGATCTACGATCTGGATATCATCAGCTGAGGGTAAAGGACAGTGACATCTCAAAGATGGCTTTCAGGTGCAGGTATGGGCACTTTGAGTTTGTAGTGATGTAGTTTGGAGTTACGAATGCATCGGCTGTGTTCATGGGGCTTATAAACTTTGTCTTCCGAGAGTTTCTGGACCGGTTCGTCATTGTGTTTATCGATGACATCCTGATTTACTCAAGATCAGAGGAGGAGCACGTTGAGCATCTTAGGGCAGTCTTGGAAGTCCTTCTATACCACCAGCTTTACGGGAAATTGTCGAAGTGTAAGTTCTTGACGCAAGAAGTACACTTCCTTGGGCACGTGGTGTCTCAGCATGGAGTGTAGTGGACCCATCAAAGGTGGAGGCAGTTGTTTCTTGGGCAGCACCCAAGAGCGTGGCAGAAGTTCGTAGTTTCCTAGGGTTAGCAGGTTACTATCGGAGGTTCATTTCGGACTTCTCTCGAGTTTCTGCTCCATTGACAGCTTTGACTAGGAAGAACCAGGTCTTCCTATGGAGCGAGCAAAGCCAGAAATCTTTCGAATACCTGAAGGATAAGTTGGTCAGTGCTCCCATACTCAGGTTTCCAGAGGAAGGGTTGTTGTATGAATTGTTTTGTGATGCTTCTGGCCTTGGTCTGGGGTGCGTGATGATGTAGCAGAAGGGAGTGATTTGCTATGGGTCTAGGTAGTTACGCCCTCACGAGCATAACTATGCCACCCATGACCTAGAGCTTGCAGCAGTAGTGTTCTCACTGAATTTGTGGCGACATTACCTCTTTGGGGAGCGCTTTGCGGTCTTCTCATATCACAAGAGCCTGCGTTATATCTTCTCCCAGTGTGACCTGAACCTACGGCAGCGGAGATGGGTCTATTTTATCCAAGACTATGACTTTGATATCTCTTACACTAAAGGTAAAGGAAACATTGTGGCTGATTCCCTGAGCAGGAAGTCGCATCAAGAAGTAGTTTTGGGAATCCACTGATGCTTGGAAGGTGATGGGAGAGTTGGTTGCCTTGCACTTGGATGATAGGGTAGAAGGTGTTAGAGGCTGTTTGTTTCAGATGACGGTGCAATCCTCCTTGTTGCAGCAGGTGGAAGAGTCTCAGTGGGGGGACTCCGAGGCAGAAGTTATGCGGGATCGTGTCGATCAGGGGAACGCTCCAGAAGGATGGTCAGAAGACAGCCGACATCGGATGCTTTTCCATGGAAGGTTTTTTTTCCCAGAGACAATGCGTGAGGGATTTATCCATGAGTTCCATAGCTCGGCCTTGGCGGTACATCCAGGAGTTTCAAAAATGTACTGAGGCCTGAGGGAACAGTTTTGGTGGATCGGGGTGAAACGGGCAGTGGCGGGGTTTGTGGCTAAATGCCTAGTGTGTCAGTAAGTGAAGGCTGAAAACCGTGTTCCCAGTGGTTTGTTGCATCCTTTATATGTCCCCAAGTGGAAGTGGCATGACATCTCAATGGACTTCATCACAGGATTACCCAGAGCTCAGGGTGGTTATTTCTATCTGGGTAGTGGTGGATCAACTGACGAAATCAGCTCACTTCTTAGCAATTAAGGAGTCAGGCCCGGTGAGTACCTTAGCACAAAGGTACGTAGACGAGGTTGTGTGGTTGCATGGAGTTCCAAGGAATATCATCTCAGATTGGGATACTCAGTTTACCTCACGAGTCTGGAGGGGGTTGCAGCATGCTTTTGGCACCCAGCTATGCCTTAGTACTGCTTTCCACCCCCAGACAGATGGGCAGACAGAGCGGACTATCCAGACACTGGAGGACATGCTGCGAGCATGGGTTCTGGATTTCGGAGGATCATGGGTACGACACTTTCTTTTAGTAGAGTCCGCATACAACAACATCTTCCACTCTACTATTGGCATGGCACCGTTTGAGGCTTTGTATGGAAGACCGTGTCGTTCACCCATTTTCTAGGTAGAGGATGGTGAGACAGGTGATCTTCGGCCAGAGGTAGTGCAGAGCACCATAGAGAAAGTCCAGCTTGTACGTGAGAGGATGAAAGCAGCTCAGGACCGACAGAAGTCTTATGCTGATCGTCGGAGGAGTCCCTTGGAGTTCGAGGTGGGAGATCATGTGTTCTTGAAGGTTTCCCTTCAACGGGGGCAGCGGAGGTTTGGGAAAAGGATCAAGCTCTCACCTAGGTTCATCGGACCTTTTGAGGTGATGAGGTGAGTCGGCAAGGTGGCATATCAGCTGGCCCTGCCACCTCAGTTAGATAAGGTTCATGATGTCTTCCACATCTCCCAGCTTCATCGGTACTTGCACGATGACTCTCACATTATCAACTGGGGAGAGTTAGATATGGGAGACGACGTGACCTTCGAGGAATGACCAGTCAGAATCGAGGATCGTAAAGAGAAGGTGCTTCGTGGATGAACCATTCTGTTGGTTCGTGTGTTGTGGAGGCATGGCGGCCTCGAGGAGAGCATTTGGGAGCAGGAGACCTAGATGCACGCTCAGTACCCGAAGTTGTTTTGACTTGTGTTTTCCCTTGTTCTTCTAAGCTTTGTGTTGATGTTGTACTCTGTACCTTTGATATATGGAATGCTTGGCTTGTCGGTTGTGAGACCTTTTTTTTTCTTGTTCTCTGGAAGTGCGTAGCATGTCCGTATGTGTGGGGAAAGGGAAAAACCTGACTCTTAATCGAGACGCATTAATGAGTATGCGATTGAACCCGTGCGGGCGAGTCAGTGTCGCCTAAAGCGGATAATATCTCGACATAGAAGAAGGAATTTTCCCCAAACCACGTGTTCAGGCAATGTGTGGGTTGTACGGTGTTAGGGGCAGTGTAAGTTGGAAAATCCTAATGTATGAAAGTGGGAAGACCCAATTCTTAATCGAGGTGCATTAATGAGGATACGATTGAACCCGTGCAGGAAATTCAGTGCCGCCTAAAGCGGATAATATCTCGACATAGGAGAAGGAATTCCTAACACATATGATTAGGGTTGTTGGTTGGGTTCCTGTTATAAAGAGAACCCTAAGAGGTATCTTGTTGGGTTACCCTGGGTTTGTTTTTGAATTCTCGGGGATGAGAATGTTTTAAGAGGTATCTGATGTAATGGCCTGGACCTCTCCGGCCCATTCCTTTGTCAAAAAGAAGGTCAAGAAGTGTTCTGGAGGGTAAAATGGACTTTTCCCACACTTTCCAGAATTTTGAAACTACACGTCGTGTAGTTTGAGTACACGCCGTGTACCCCCTTGCCGGGTATACCCCGTGTTGAAGGTCCTGTCCTTGCTGTGTGAAATAATGGGTGCACGCCATGTATCCAATACTACACGCCGTGTAGTCCCTCCCCACGTATGCGTTACCGTGTGTTGACCAGTCAACAGCAGTGTGTCGTGTTGGAGTCGTGTCCTTGTCGTGTGAAATAAATGAGTACATTCCATGTATCCAATACTACACACCGTGTAGTCCCTCCCCTGCGTACACGTTACTGTGTGTTGATCATTCAACGGACGTGTGCCGTGTTGGAGCCGTGTCCTTGTCATGTGAAATAAATGGGTACACGTCATGTATCCAATACTACACGTCGTGTAGTCCCTCCCCGCGTATGTGTTACCCTCAAACCGTGTGTTGACCAGTCAACGGCCGCGAAGCCGTGTTGGAAGCCGCGTGGAGACCGTGTGAAATAACCGAGTACACGTCGTGTACCATAAAGTAAACGCCTTGTACTTTTTCTTTTCTCGCCTATAAAAGGAGGGGTCCCCTCCTCCTTTTCAACTCACTCCTCTCCTCCCCATTCCTCTGATCAGAGTTCTCCCAAGAGACTCGAAGGCTCTTTCTTTCATAACTTCTTCGTCCGAGGTCCAATTTACGATCCGTCAGCGGCCACGGGATCATAACGATGAGTCGGAACTTTTGAGCTTGGATCTGTTGTCTTTCCTTCGGCATTTACTTTCCGACTTCCACTCGAGGAGGTTTTTCCGGGACCCGACAGAAGTGACGGACGGTGACGGACGTCTTCTAAAATTGATCCGGGGAAGCGTTACAATCGGAACCTGTTGAGGTAGGGATCTTACCTTCGTCTCTCTAATTTGTGCAACATGTGGGGTAGGTGTTCTCTTGTTTACGTGAAACACTTTTGAACCAGTTAAATAAAGATAATAACTGGTTAAAGAATGGGGATGGGAGAGTTGTTATGTTTATCCTTGTTTATCCTATTAATATGTTGCGAATTGAATAGGCTTATACCTACTGAAAATCACGGTCGTTGGGGGCCTTTGCTTGAACAATTAAATGTCGCCCTATCTTTCTAGACCTTTTTGTGGATGGAAACTTTGTGGAATGTGGAATTTGGTTAATCACGTAAAGTTGTATGTTTAAAATCTGGAACCCTTGTGTGATCACCCCGGTTGAACAAAAATGGAGTAATGAACATGTGGGTGTTGGGTTGGTTACGTGGCATGCGATGGGGGTGTGTTGTGGGTTTTTGTTGATCGGGTGAGAAGCGGGGCTGCGGTTGACTTGGTTGTGGGTTGGTTTGAATGTTATGTTGGTGACGGGCAGCGTGGCTGTGATAAATGGTATTAAAGGAATATTGATGTACGGTGGGGTTGTGGTTATGGCGGTTGGTAGCGGGGCTGTAGGGATGGGTTGGAATGTGTACGGACTATGGGTTGTGAATAATAAATAAAAAGTTGAAGAGTTAATGAATGGTGGGTCATCGTAATGGAACGGGATTAATAATCAATAGGTTGGATGGTTGATAAGAAGGACTTGGTAGTGTTTCTTGTGTTTTTCCTAACTGGATTTGTGGATGGCAGGAATATGTTTTACGAACGATCGATGTGGTTGGTTGTGGATAGTTTCCCAGTAGTTAAGGAACTAAATTAACTGATTCTGCTGAAACGTGAAAACCTAAATGGGGTTGGGGTTGTTGTTGTATGCTTGCTTTGTAGTAGCAGTGCCGAGGCACATGCTCAGTTTCTCTGTTTAGAAGCCATAGGTTGGGTTGTGTGTTTGGTATACATATATATATATATGTATCTTTTGTGTTTTATCGCACCCCACCCATGTTGAGAACTTAGTGCCGAACACTCCCATTTCATGGGAGAGGGTGTTTTTTCCTTAGTTACTAGCTCCTTCCTGCTCCTTCTCCCCTAGGCTGTGATGGCTTGAGGCGACCTTACACCTAAGACTCTTCGGGTAGGTTTCGATTGGGGTGGTTTTAGCCCAAGACTCTTTGGTCATGTTCTACTTTTTTCCAAGAATCTTCGGGATGAGGCCCAGGTGTGTGCGGGCGGGATACGTGGTTGTGAGGCCCAGGTGTGTGCGGGCGGGATACGTGGTTGTGAGACCCAGGTGTGTGCAGGCAGGATACGTGGTTGTGAGGCCCAAGTGTGTGCGGGCAGGGAGAGTGTGGCAGCGTCAGGACGTTCGTCATTAGGAAGAGCAGCTAATTAAAGGGAAATGGTGTGGGGTACCCAATACTCTTGTTCTTATATACTACTACCTATTGTGATTGTGTTTTTGGTGAGTGTGGCTGGTGAGGGTGGGTGGATAGAATTCCTTTCTAGGTTTCTTCTGTTGTTCTCACGGGACATTAGTATGTCTCCCCACTTGTACACGAGAGCTTTAGGTTTCCCTACTGAGTATACTTGTATGCTCACCCTACGTTTACTTTCAGGTTTCCAAGAGGACTACCAGGGCCGTGCGGGACCCTACTAGTCAGACAGTTGGAGTTTTTGTTGTTGTTGTACTTTTGTTTTCTTTTGGTATTGTACTTTGAGCTTTCTTGTACTTGTACCTTGTTATAAAATTGTTTAAACATGCATGTGGGTTTGGTTTGGGTTTATTTATATACACTTGTTCTTTTTCTTTTTGGTGGTTGACTTGTCATATTTCCCAATCCTAAATATATAAAAAGGGTAATGCCTCCCATATTTGTGAAAATTCATACCCTTGGTGCTAGTCACCACCCCGGGGCCTACTGGAGGCAGGACTCGGGGGTCATTATCTCCCTTTCACCATTGTCAGCTCAGGAGGGGCATCTTTGGTGGGAGGGGGTCGTGACATTGAGTCTTGTCCAAATTCTACCCAATACTCTTCCCAAGTACCTCCCCCATGTCCAGGATCTCTGTTCTCATAAAAATACTAAAACCTTTTCCCTTAGGAGGTTTTTAAGGAGGAGAAATTCAAGAGGTAAATTCCTCTTTCTTTTTCTTTTAATTTATTTTCAAGTTTTTTTCTTATTCACTCATCACCTCCACTCGTCCAAATGGTATGATAATTCCAATACCTCAAATATACTATAATTTTATTATACTAATGGAATTATCCATCATTAAACCCCTCTCCTCTCTCTTTTATTCTAAAAATGAAAACATCATTTGTGAGGTGTTAATTTATCACCTCCAAGGATGAAAAATTTTCATTTTCCATTAACACCTTAAAGGCTCGTCATAAAACAATTTTTATGGTTTAAAAAATTATAATATATGTATTATATCCTATGTAATGTTTTGGAATCATTATATATACATAATGTTAAATAATAAAACAAAACAAGTTCCTTATGAGCGAAACCCACCCAAAATAATCCAAATGATTATTACTGACATATTATCTAATGATTCATCCTCACCCAACATAACCAAATGAATTATATAACCATTTAAACTTATGAATTTTTATTAATAACTTATAACTTCAATTCCTTATTTCTATTTCCTTTATACATGAACTTTTATACTCTTTTACAAGGAAACCGATCATGAAAACTAAGAAAACAAACACTCTCGAATGATAAAATTGAACACTATAACTCATAAAAAGACCATAAATGAACTTAATAAAATTATAATAAATCAATTAAATGTATAAAAGGTTCTTAATTAATTAATTAATTAATTTTATTTTATTATCCAGAATATTAAGATCAAGTGCAGAACCGTTTCAGACATAAGGTAACGTATTCTACCCGAACCTCCATTTTTTCCTTTGGGTTTCTCTTTCTTTCTCTTGACCCAAATATAATGCTTATTTTTTATATAATTATTCTAAATCCTATTTATATGTTCCAAAATCATGTATCCAGATCATATCATCCCTCTTTTATGGGGTAATACATGTTTTAGAATGGTTCCCTTTTCAATTCTTCCCGATAAGCAAGCCCGATTCAAGGGAACTTCCTAATTTATTACCTACTTCCAAGTGCACTCTATAATCTATTTTAATACACTATTGTTTTTCTAAAATCACTAATTTTATCATGAGAAACTATCTTGGTTAATTTCTAGTTTTATGAAAGCAAATATTTCTTTTCTTCTTTAAATTCTCTTTAATATTTTCCTTAAACTGTACTAAAATGTTTCATTTATAAAGTTTCTTAAACACTAATTTTATATTTTTCCACTTAAATTTGAAATAAATTATCATGATCCATTCAAATTTTTCCTTTTTAATGTCCATGTATATTTATAATCCATTATTTTATGGAAACATTTATGATATACTCATTTGTTATGCCTTGTGATATGATTATGATACCCATTTCTTTCCATGTGTAACCCTTATGTTTATTCTTCATGTGGTACAAATATTCATGAACATTTTATGATGGGTGGACCTATATAGCACTCCAATGCATTGGGTAATGTTTAGTCACATGATATGTCATGTTGGGATAGGGAGTGAACCTAATTCCTTTATGGGACTTTTCCCACTGTGTTATATAGTCTTAGCAGTTAGCCTTGACTCATGTTTATGTTATGTTATATATTGTTTAAAAATTACTATGATGCCTTGATTATATGTTCTCATGTTATACATGTTATTATTCCTTATTTTCCATGCCTTTTATTCCATCATGTTATGCCTTCTAACCAATTATCTATGTTTAATTCCTATTCATATTTCCTTACTAGAACTTTTAGATCATCCATTTTGTTTATGTATTCCCTGAGTTATCCTATGAAAATGTATGAGATCAAAGGAAGTTAGGATCTCATATGGTGATTAAATAAAATATGTTTTTATTTTTGTTTCATGATGTTTAATTATATACCTAATCTTCTAAAGACACGAGACTTTATTATCCTTATATTGTAATTTGATGGTTAATTGTGTTTAAAATAATATAATGATATATTTAAAAGGATATGGATGATTTATTTGGTATCAAAGGAAAAGTTTATTTATTTTTGAGATTAAAACTAGAAAATTCTAGAGGAATCCTTAGAATTGACTAAAAAATAAATTTTTATTTAGAAAACACTTTTAAGGAAAACTGAGAAACCGCATACATTCAAGCAGGAGGACATGCCTAATAAGAGATCATAAAGTTGTTGAAACAGAATTTAAGCCTATTAGTTGATTCCTCCCTAATAAGTTTCTAAGAGATATCATGCACCTGTGTATTTGTATTATCAGTAATGAGGTCTTTAAAGCAATCCACCAACTTATCCCATGTTCTAGAATACTCCTTGTTACTTATCTTACCTTCGTTAAAACCCCTTATCAGTATAAGATTCTGTTTATCAATCCATGAAGACTTCTCACTATTGACAACCATTCAAATTGGCCTACCCATCATCTTGTCTACCTCTTCATGGGTAGAATTTATATAAAGAAACTTCTCCACCATTTCTTCTTCTGAATGAACAAGCAGTCCCAAGAGTTTCTCACTAACTAAATTCTCTACACCAGTTTTGTCCGTATCGACATCACCAGAAACATCCATCTCTTCATTAGGGTTCCCATGTATAGTACAAATAGAAACAGACATGTATTCCATCTCTTTTGATTTCAATTTTTTACCTGACCGAGTCACCATTGGATTTGGAAGGTATGAGTAATCTTTGTACCCTTTTTTCATCCCTATTGTCAAAATGCAATCTCTAGAGTCCCTAATAGATTTATGTACCTTTTTTATTCCTTGCATTTTATAGGTTTTTTCTATGTTTCTCGCCCATATTTTCCTCTGAAAAATAGCCATAGTGATCCTCATCATTGGACCCACCTATTGATTGGGCTGCAATGTCATTCTCTTGGTTAGCTAAGCCATGCAGACCTACAAAACGATTACAGGTTTGGATGTTCCTCTCTCTCTGTCACTGGCCTGCGACCCCATTACCCACCAGTGTGGAAGGGGTGTCCTCGGTATCCCTACTTGGAACAACAGAAATCCCTTCCTAAACATGCAATAGCTGAGAATCAACACTTTGATGCCCCTCCAACTCCATTGTAATACCCTGTTTAGAGACAACCTGGTCCTTCTTGCCTTCATTCCCCTCAACATCCTCTGAAGGTAGAACCTCCTGGACTGGGACAGCCACTGAGTGAGGTATAGATTCACAATCTTGAACCTTCTCTACCTTTCTAGGATCCAGTGGATCCTGATTCTGCATTGAAATATTTGTAGCCACCATATTACTAACACTAGGAGCCAAAACCATCTTCTTATCCTTCTGCTTCATGTCCCCTTGCCTTGCACCACACCTACAACCAGAAATTGGATGCCCCAAATGCCTAAAAACTGAGAAAAAATCCACCCATTATTCGAAGACAACAGCCTATTTTCACCTATACTCTTCACCAATAACAACCCAAACCCACTCCACTGGTGTTTTGGATACATCCACCTCCACGCAAATCTGAGGGTTAATCGGGTGGCTAACCGATTAAGTTCTACTGTCAGCACACAGAAACTGTCCAACCATATTCCCTAATATTGTGAGGATAGAGGGATTTTGAAATGGTAGTGTTGATTCCAGGAAGCTAATCCATAGAGGAACAGAAGCCGAGTCCTTTTTCATGTGAAAATCAAAATTCCAACAGAAAAGGAAGAACCTGCAATCGAGGAATTTGTGCAGAGCACAGGATAGGGTGCGAATCATGTCATCCTTCATTACAAATCAAATCATCATGTGACTCTTATCAAGAAGCCCCACAATTTCTCGATCATGAAGCCCCTAGGAATAAAAAAAACCGGTCAAAATCATCAACTGTAGGTCGTCATTGTAGAAACCGAGCCACCATAGTAAGGTTTAAGAGGCCAGAAGCTTCCGAAAATTCCAAAAGTGATAGCGGTAGTTGAGGTGCACCATCAAGAAAACCTGGAACCTTCAAACTAAGTGAAATAGGTGAAAAAATTGGTCAATATTCCAGATTGGAGAATGGAGTGAAGCGTTGAGACGGAGCAAAAGGATCCTTCTCCCCCCTTTCAACTGGAAGTGGGGAGGTCGAAGCCATCGCCAGCCCTAGTTAGGGAATCGCCGTCGTGGGCCGAGATGGAACCTTTCATTTGTGAAACTAATACACAATGATAGTAATAGATGAATCCTTAGGGATAAGACTAAATATGATAAAACATCCCTAAATTTTTATTAGTATGGAGTAAGTGGTTTTTCAAGAAAATACATCCCTATCTGGATACTACAAGTGGATGTGGTTATGTCACAGATGTACCTTGGAGTAACAACTCTAAAAAAGTGTTTCGGGCATAACTCGGGGTAACCTAGTACATGATAATGGGTCTTACTGCACACCTGGTTTGACACTCCCAAGGGATATGCTTTGGTAAATTCATAAGCGCATTACGAATCATTATTAAGGGAACAAAAAAAATCCCATAAGAATATCTGTTAGGAAACAGATCATGGATAACCTATATTATAACCTAGGTAATCACAAGTTAGGATATACTTTTCCTTTATAATTTTGTCCTTTTTTTTAAAGTTTCCTTTTATATGCTTATTAGCTAAGTATTCAAGACCCCTAATTGTACTTTCTTTTTCTTAGTTAAGGGATGGAAATAGAAGAACTCATTCCAGTAATCAATGTGATAGGAAATGTGATGTTTACCCTAATAAAATTCCAAATATGATGGGAATGGGATCTCAAAACTTCATGAAATTACTTTCTCAATTGGATCAAGTTGTGAATAATAACTTGAATCGCATGGAATTCTCTCCTCCTAAGAGAGATAAAGTTGTGTTATAATCCTTTATGTGTCAAAGGGCTCCCATGTTTAGGGGATCTTATGATCTCCACCTCACATAAAAATGGATTAAATTCATTTAGAAGATATTTTCTATCCTATAGTGCTCAAAAGAAGAGAAATTTGTGCAAGTAGTTTATCATTTTGATGGGGAAACTGATCAGTGATGGACACTAATCAAGAACACAAATTCCAAGGAGAAAATTGATTCCATGGAATGAAAAGATTTCAATAAAATATTTTTCAATAAATATTTTCCCCAAACCCTCTATCTTAAAATGGAAAGGTAGTTCCTCAAACTAAAGAAAAATAAAGATAATTATATCGAAGTGTATAAAGAAAAATTTGCAATGCTTGAAAGATACGCCTCTGGATTTTTTATGAAAATGGATTGTAAGGTGGATCATTTATTTAGCAGATTAAAGATTGTTCTATGAAAAGTGTTGGTGATTCAAAACTTTGATAGCTATGAGGATATTATACGTTGTTCCCTTAAGGTTAAAATGGAGATCGAAGACTCTCAGTGGTCTCGTGGGATTGGGGAAAAAGAGGAAAATTAATTTTAATATGGGTGGATAAAAAAATAAATCCCATAATAGAAAGAAGAGATTAAGGGGAGAAGAGATAAAATGATGATCTAAGAAGAGGAGAAAAAACAAGATAAAAATGGAACATACCTTGAAGAGATCCGCCAAGAATGAAGGGAGACAACCAAGGTAGAAATGGGAGAAGCCTCTAGAGTACTGGGGTGAGTTTATCTCAAGCCTAATAGAGATCAGGAAGTGATTGGATATAAAAATGAATGTGGTAAAAGAGGTAAATTATAACTTTTTAAAGGTTCGGATCAGGGTGTGTGGTTAAGGTGCATGATTTAACAAACTATGCACCAACCATGTATGGCCTATGTACCTTTAAAAAAATAAGGTGCATGGTTTCCTAGGAATAACAACATGAACTAGTGCAAAAAACATTATTTACGTCGGTTATTTTTCATTTTTTACTTCGGGTTTTAGCCGACGTTAATACGGACGACATTATAAATAAATTATTTTACGTCGGTTATTTAAAAATCGACGTAACAAACATAACATCGCGGTGTTTATCACGTCGGTTAATTAATAACCTACGTGAAAAAACCCGGGGGCGGGTTTTATAACGTCGGTTATTATATAACCACCGTGATAAACCGGGGGGGCTTTATCACGTCGGTTATACAATAATCGGTGTCATAAACACGTGCGGAGGAGTTTATCATGTCGGTTATTAAATAACCGACATGCTAAACCAGTCCTAGGAGGGGTTTATCATGTCGGTTAATCAATAACCGACGTGATAAAAGGCCTGGGAAATGGTTTATCACGTCGATTATTAAATAACTGACGTGATAAACCATTTACCAGGCCATTTATCACGTCGGTGATTGATTAAACGACGTGATAAAGTATTTCCCAGGTCCTTTATCACATCAGTTATCACATAACTGACGTGATAAACCATGCCACAGGTTTTTATCACGTCGGTTATGAAAAAAAACCGACGTGGTAAACGCTTCTCGATTTATTTATCACGTCGGTTATAAAATAATCGATGTGAAAGACAAAAAAAATTAAAAAAAATCCACTGCAGTTCTCTGCTCTCCCCCAAAATCAACAAGAAGCCAAATCAATAATTCGTACCAAAAAAACAGAAGGAGATCAAAACATAAACTAAATCAAATTTAACCATATACATTGATAACAGATAAAACTTACCCCACTTGATAGCCCCCACCCTCATGTATACCCCCCGTACAGCCCTCCCCCACCCCATTGGAGATCCCACCACACCCCTAGACTGCCCCCCGACCCCCTGGACAGCCCCAAACACCCCTCAACAACCCCCCCCCCCCCCAACCCTTCTGAACAGCACCCCCTCACCCCACTTGACAGCCCCCACCACACCCCTAGACTGCCCCCCGACCCCCTGGACAGCCCTAAACACCCCTCGATAACCCCCCCCCCCCCCCACCCTCCTGAACAGCACCCCCTCACCCCACTTGACAGCCCCCACCATACCCCTGGACTACCCCCCAACCCCCTGGCCAGCTCCAAACACCCCAGGACAACCCCCCCCCCCCCCCCACCCCACACACACACCCTCATGTATACCCCCCATACCCTGGACAGCCCTCCCCCACCCCATTAGAGCCCCCCACCACACCCCTGGACTGCCCCCCCCCCCCATCCTCCTGAACAGCACCCCCTCACCCCACTTGACAGCCCCCACCCCATTGGATCCCCCACCACACCCCTGGACTGCCCCCTGACCCCCTGGACAGCCCCAAACACCCCTCTACAACCCCCACCCTCCTGAACAACACCCCCTCACCCCACTTGACAGCCCCCACCACACCCCTGGACTACCCCCCCAACCCCCTGGACAGCTCCAAACACCCCGGGACAACCCCCCCACCCTCATGTATACCCCCCCCCCCCCCCCCCACACCCTGGACAGCCCTCCCCCACCCCATTGGAGCCCCCACCACACCCCTGGACTGCCCCCCAACCCCCTGGATAGCCCCAAACACCCCTCGACAACCCCCCCCCCCCCCACCCTAATGTATACCCCCCCACCCCACCGGACAGCCCTCCCAGACTCCTGGACACCCCCAACCCCACTGAACACCCCCCACACCCTTGAAACCCCTCCCCCCCAGACCAGAATCCATACCAGAAAAACCATCATAAGTAGACCAAAACAAGAAGTAGAGAAAAATTAAACATTCACATATATAACATTCAAAACTTACACTGTCAACTTCAAAAAAAACTAAATCCAACCTAAACGACTACCAAATACACAATTACAACGACAATATTCAAAATTACATTTTACATTAAAAACAACTAAAATTTAATCAAACCTGTAAAATAATTTGACCACTCCACTTATAAGTGTTTGATGTCTTCAACATTATAGGGTTGAGGGTCATCAAAAAGCTACAAATGAAAAGGATAGTAGTTAACGTGTATAATGAGTAAATCAAATTGAAATATTATAGCAAAGTTTAAGAGGAAATCTTACCAGGTCAAAATTCACAATTGTCCCAGTTTTTATTATTTCATACATAAATCTTAACATATAATATCCGCATTCGATTACGCCTTGTTTTTCATGACAATTCTGTTTTAATGATTGTAAATTCAATATATTATTTTAATGTAATAAATAAAAAAGTACAAATTATAAATGGATATTTACCTTCGCATTTATATATTTGATCTTTGCATTCCTTTTCTTTGTGTTTTTTTGAAAGTAGGCCCATACCCTGTTAGAAAATAATACTAATGGGGTAAATTTAAAATTAATTATAATATATAAAACTATTAATAAATTGAAACTTACTTTTCCAATATATTCTTAAAACTTTCCCGCACATCATCATGGACAGAGCATATCCAATAAAGTGCTTTCTCCCTTGGGAAAAAAACCCCTAGCATCCAATGATCACTGATAAAAGGAAATTTAACGTTAGTGGTTTTTTATGTTAAAAGATAATTAACTCTTTGAGAGAGATGTGTTTCATACCTCTCACAAAAAGGCATCATCCAGCATTGTGTGACTATATTCTTTTCAAGTCTTTCAGCAATATAAAGCATTCTTTGTTCCTCATCCAATGCACATGCTTCAGGGGAAATAAATTGTGGGTCCATGAATCCATATACATATGTCATATCATTCCTCTCACAAATTTTATAAAGATACCTAATACAAAACAGACATAAGTATACATTTTTAATAAATATAACGTAGGGAAAAGGTGTTAATACTTACATGGAAAAAATTTGCACCACATTGATGCCCAAATTATCTCTAGTAACAAGATCCATGATATCAGTTTTCATAATCCCCACATTTATTTCACATCCACAAACATGATCTTCCATTGGAAACTCATAATGACCCGCCAACAAATTTGAATATCTTGACAATCTGTTAAGACTACTAGAATCTGTATATGATGTCATAGCTATTTGTCTTTGTTGTTGTCTATACATTATTTCTTTACCTTTGAAGTATTCCTATAAAAATAAATTGAAAAATATATTAGTTTTCAAATGATAAAACAAATTTAATAAATAAAAAAAAATAAAAGATATAACATTCATACCTCTATGGTAATGAGTCGAAGAAGTCTGGATGGCCAAATTAAAAAATGTCTGATACTATGTCCAACTGTCGCCACCTCATCTGTAGGTAATGGTACCCAAGCTGATCTATCTATAATATCATGTACAGTGACCCTCTGATTCTCTACCTCTAATTTTTGATGATGAACTGTATCTCCTATACAATATACCAACCCATATGCTACTATATGTTGTTGAGAATCATCAACATACAACTCGCAATAAGTAGGAAGCTGCGGCGGAGGAGTAGGATAAAAAATGGGGTCAGCAGGCTGAGGTGGGGGAGTGGGAGCTACTGGCGGAGGTGGAGGATAAATAATGGGGTCTGTAGGGGGAGGTGGAGGAGTGGGAGCTGCAGTCTAAAATTTTCTTTGCATGTCTGCAAACATAGATTGCACCGATGCTCTAATCTTGTCCTCCATCGTCGCATTAATATTATGAACTTCATCCTCCAAGGATTCAATATTTTTTTCTATAAACCCCCTCAACGATTGAAGTTGAAGAACGTGGCAACACTTTTCTTACCGATACACCTGCCGGATATCCTCTTACATGACCAGGATGTTCGGGCCTTCCCAATACTACAGATAAAATATCTTCCCTCCCAGTAGCTGTAAATGTCCCCTGTGAACTCTGCTCCTCAAGAGAGTCCTATATTAATTAATTGAACATTTCTGTAATGATTGAAATTATATGAAGAAAATGGTTAACTTAAATAAATAAAATATATATCTTACAATCCTCTCATCTACGATTCTCGATTCATCAGAAAGATATTGCCCTTTTTTTCCCTTCCGAGCTCTCTTCCATTTTTCATGTCTAGATGGAGGGGATGGAGGGGCCACCTCTCCAGAGCTTGAAGGCTCAGCTCTTAGTTGTTGAAATTTTTCCGCCATCATTTGTTCTTCCAATAATGCATACCCTCTCCGAGATAAACTATGAGGGTATACATTTTTATATTGGATTTCTTGATGATATTTCCTTGTTTGCTATAAATTAAGAATAATAAATCATTAACAAAACGTTAGTAAGATCATTTATATAAGAAATCTTATAAAAGTTTACACTTCCCTTACCAAAAATGACTCTTTTCTTATACTTTTAAAAAACTGTCTCCATGTGTCTTCATCTATAAAAGGATATATACAACATGGATTTTCATGACTCCTATGACCATAAATGAAATCAGATTAGAGGGTTGATTTGAAATCCCTCCATCTCCTGGAAGCCAACGATAAGCATTTCTTCCTGGCTCCTCCAGTGTCAGGAATATCAAATGTCATCTGATAAAGAAGAGGTTAAACATATTATATATACTAGAAACATTTAAATAATATTCAAATAATAGCAAAAGATCTTACCAAAATCGTCTCCCATAACTGAGAGATTATCGCTTTATCCACACTTCTCCATTCATCATACAGAATGCTTACTTTTCTCTTAGCGTGAGTTGCTACAAAACTCTTAAAATCTTTTGCATTTGGACCTCTAGGAATATCATCATCATAAAACTCAATGACTATCCTCTGATCCTGCGTACGGGCAACTGATAATTTTGGTAAACGTGTGCACCCATGTTTACCAACCTTTGAACTCTTTGTTGTAATAGGAGCATGTGAATGTTCCTCCCCAGAGGTATGACCAATATGCTCATCTCTAGAATCATGTGGTTGATCAACTGAATGATCTGTCATTATCCTTCAAATCAAAAAAACAAACGTTATTTCAAAAATATACAAATTCAAATATTTTAATACTACTTTAATCAGAAAATAGAAAAGTGTACTAAGTTACGTAATAGTAAACATTGGTAATATGGTAAGCATGTTAAACAATGGTAAAGATGGTAAAGATGGTAAAGATGGTCAAGATGGTAAACATGGTAAACATGGTAAACCTGGTAAACATGGTAAAGTAATTGTCACTGAACAAAAATAATAGATATATAATTCATGTAATGGTAAACATGATAAAGTAAACTAAACAAACTTAAAACAAACAAAAACTTATACTTATTTTTTTTTAAACATGTTTTAATAAATAAAAAACTTACAACATCTAAAATTTATGAAAAAAATAAATTTAAACAAGAAATAAACATATGTTACCTGTAATTTTA
The DNA here is from genome assembly GCA_963277665.1 of Viscum album. Classification (NCBI taxonomy): domain Eukaryota; kingdom Viridiplantae; phylum Streptophyta; class Magnoliopsida; order Santalales; family Viscaceae; genus Viscum; species Viscum album. The sequence continues at coordinate 2,095,023,426 of OY728132.1, read as the reverse complement.
GGAATGTAAAAATGGATTTTTTTCCCAAATTCCTTCGTTGTGATCGTTCCTTATGGTACAAACCATGTCTTCAACATGTTCATCATTATGTTCTGTTAATCTTTCCATGGAAGTAGGGATCTCACATAAATCAGCATCTTCATCAACTTCATCCTCACCAACATATTGTTTTTTCCCTTGTAAAACAACATCCCACTGCAAATCTGATTGATCTACTACATAGAAAATTTGTTTTGCATGTGTTTCCATTATAAAAGAATCAGTCGTGTCTTCCAATATATTCAGATTAACAAGTGTCATTCCAAATTCATCGTGTTTGACACTGTTGTTAGTGATAAACCATTTACAGTTAAAAACAGGAACTTTAATTTTAAAGTAATCAACCTCCCATATGTCTTCAATCACTCCATAATATGCACTTGATGCAGAAATTGGGTTTTTGTCCTTAGCACTTGAAAAATGCATTGCTTCTGCAAACACCAATACACCACTATTCTGAACTGCACTTCTGTTGTCCTGAGCTTTCGTATGAAATGTATAGCCATTAATGTCATAACCGGACCATGTTATCACATTTAAACATGGACCACCCACTATCCATTTTAATGTCTCTGATACATCTGATCTACCAAGCAAAGTCTTTTTAATCCATGACAAAAAAGTTTTGTTGTGGTCATTCAAAATCCACATTTCTTTCTTCTTTGGATGACATTGTTTCAACTCATTAATATGCAATGTGATATACGGTTGAGCATCATCTATGTTATTCGAGATGTATGATTCTAACTTCTTCATTTGTTCAGCTGACAATGATTTGACTTTCAAGCCACGAATCCCCTTTCCCTCATTATTAACTTGTTCATGGTGAGATGGAGGAAAACCTATGTGTTGCGTCGCAGCCAAGTAGCTCGTACAAAACTCTGCTACCTCCTCATAAATATACTTTTCAATAATGGAGGCTTCAGGTCGATATGTATTTTTAACATACCCCTTTAATATTTTCATATACCTTTCAAAAGGATACATCCAACGAAGATATACAAGTCCAAAAATCTTTATTTCTCAAACTAGATGAATCATTAAATGCACCATTATATCAAAAAAAGTTGGAGGAAAATACATTTCCAATTGACAAGGTATAAAAATTGCATCCTTTTCCAAAATGTTCAAAGCATTCACATCAATCGCCTTGTTACAAATTGAATTGAAAAAATAACACAACTTCGTCATAGTCTTTCTGACACGAATGGGCAATATTCCACGCAATGCAATTGGTATAATTTGTTGCATCATGACGTGACAATCATGTGATTTCATACCTATCAACTTCAAGTCCTTCAATGAGACAAATTTTTTTACATTTGAAGAATAACCTTGAGGCACTTTGATATCATGAAGACACTGACAAAAGCTAATTTTCTCCCTCTTCGATAATATATGACAAGCCGGGGGAATAAATGTTTGTCTTCCTTTAGGAGTGGGAGCTAACTCCAAACGTATTCCCATTGATAGTAAGTCTAATCTTGCATTCAACCCATCTTTAGTCTTTCCTTTAATATCTAACAATGTTCCAATCAAATAATCACATATATTCTTCTCCACATGTATGACATCAATATTATGTTTAACTTCATGATACCTCCAATATGGTAGCTCAAAAAATATTGACCTTTTCTTCCAAATATGTCTATCATTGCCAGATTTCTGTGTCTTTCCCAATGTCACATCAAGGTTTTTCACCCTCTCAAAATACAGATCCGGGGATAAAGGTTTTGGAGCAGTATGAAATTCTTGTGAGCCATTGAATGCCTTTTTTAGTCTTCTATAAGGGTGATCCATAGGCAAAAACTTTCGATAACCCATGTACAATGTTTTCCTCCCATGATGCAATTGACAATATGACGTCTGTTGTTTGCAAATTAGACATGCTTTATGCCCTTTAACACTGTATCCAGACAAATTTCCATACGCTGGGAAGTCATTTATAGTGAACAGAATCACTGCATACAGTTGAAAATATTCCATTTTATAAGAATCATACACCCTAATACCATCATCCCATAACAGTTTCAAATCATCAATCAATGGTGACAAGTAAACATCAATATCATTGTCGGGTTGCTTTGGACTAGAGATCATTATAATCAACATGACATATTTGTGCTTCATACAAACTTCAGGAGAGAGGTTGTAAATTACCAATAAAACAGGCCATGAACTATGTGTGCTACTGAGGGTTCGGTATGGATTCATTCCATCTGTGCACAACCCTAATCTGAGATTTCTTATTTCATTTCCAAATGTAGAATACTGCGCATAAATTTTCTTCCATTGTGGACAATCAGCTGGATGACGTATTTTTCCATCACATACCCACTCATCAGCATGTCATCTTAACCTTTTTGCATCATGTGAATTAGAAAATAAACATTTGAAACGATGAATTATAGGAAGATGCCAAAATACCTTTGAAGGGAGATTTGTAATCTCTAAATCAGCCTGTGATTTCTCTTTCACCTTATACCGTGATGTCCCACATTTAGGACACTCTGACAGAAATTCATATTCCTTCCTATATATAATGCATTCATTCGGACAGGCATGTATTTTCTTGTATCCCAATCTCATCGGGCATAATATTTTCTTGGCCTTGTAATGTGAATCTGGAAGATCGTTATCTTTTGGAAGAATGTCTTTCATCAATTGTTGCAGCTCTGTAAAACTTCGGTCACTCCGTCCATGTTACGCCTTCAGGTTAATCAATCTTAACACCACTGAAAAACCTGTAAAATCTATACAACCAGGATATAATGGTTTTTCAGCATCACCATATAGACGCGCAACTGTCGGTTCTATCTCAATTTGTTCTGCTACAATATCACGAATCATTTCTTCAATTCCATCGGAGTTACCATCTTGTGAATCATCATCATCAGTGACATTTCGTCTAGTTTCACCATGCCAAATCCAAGGTCTGTAACTCGGATTAAAACCATGACATATCAGATGATCTTTTATCTCTCTACTTTTCAACTTCATCATATTCAAACATTTCATGCATGGATAGAAAAAAATGTCACTACTTGGAACATTTCGTTTAGAAATTTACAAAAAGGCATCAACACCTTCCTCATATTCATTGCTCATTCGATGTTCCGTAATCCAACTTCGACTCATTATTACCTATAACAAATATAAAAAATATATATATTTTTAAGATAATACAAATATAAGTTTATATGAAAAAAATCATAATTTGAATGTAAAACAATTTTGAAATATAAAACAAATCTATGCGTATTTAAAAAAATATTCTTGAATATTATTATTAAAAGAAAATAAAGTTAGATATAACAGGTTTAAATTCCATTGAATAAAAGAAAACCATGGCGCCTACATGGTCGATAGAAAATTGGAGAGAATGGAGTAAACCTGAGAATCAAATCATATTTAAAATAAAAATTCAGATGGATAAAATCACCCCTCCTGGACACCACCCCCCACCCCTACCCCCTTGGACACCCCCCAACCCTCTAGACAGCCCCCCACCCCCCGGACAACCCCCAAAACCTTCTGGACAGGCCCCCACCCCCTTGGATAGCGCCCCCCCCCCCCCCCCCACACACACACACACACCCCCCCTTGGACACCCCCTGGACACCCCCCAACCCTCTGGACAGCCCCCCACCCCCCGACCAACCCCCAAAACCCTCTGGACAGGCCCCCATCCCCTTGGACAGCCCCCCACACCCACCCACCCCCTTGGAAACCCCCCTGGACACCCCCCAACCCTCTGGACAGCCCCCCAACCCCCTGGACAGCCCCCCACCCCTCTAGACAACACCCCCACCCCTCCTAGACACCACCCCCACTTTTTACCCCCTTGGACACCCCGCTGGACACCCCCAACCCTTTGGACATCCCCCCACCACCCCCTGGACAGCACCCCACCCCTCCAGACAGCACCCTCCACCCCTCCTGGACACCACCCCCACCCCCGACCCCCTTGGACACCCCCCAACCTCTGTACAGCCCCCCACCCCCCGGACAACCCCCAAAACCCTCTGGACAGGCCTCCACCCCCTTGGACAGCCCCCCACACCCACCCACCCCCTTGGACACCCCCCTAGACACCCCCCAACCCTCTGGACAGCCCCCCACTCCCCCACCCCCGGACAACCCCCCAAACAATGGTTTACATATAAAAACTAGGCATGGTGAACAACTAAAAACACATGAATTTAATATATACTTCAGCATGAAATAGATGGAATTAAATGATCTTATGATAATTAAAAATAACCATTGATATTCAACTAGTCAAATGATCACAAGTTTTCTCGATAACTAATATTATAATGAGGTAATGGATAATTCTAGAAATCTTAAACATATTGTCGAGGCCTTGGCTAAGGCCTCAAAAAATACTAGGGTAAGACCTCAGCAGAACCCATTTTTATTTGGAATCATGAGACATGGCGATGCATCGAAGGGCCATAGAGGTCAACAGCCTTTACATTATATGTCTAATAGATTCTCATATAAAAGAGGATAAACATAAGCAGCAACAACACATGAAATATCATTTCCGAATTCATACATTTAATCAATAACCATTCTATGCAGTAATATAGGTGAATGAGATCATTAGTTGTCAATGACAACAAAAATTACCATCAATGTCAGGCATTCGCGAAACAAAAACAAACTAAATAAAAGTAGCTGAGGCTTACATGAATATTGTGAGTCGATCTAATAGATCTAGGGATGATAAATAAGATAATGATGGAAAAAAGAGGTAAGAGGGTTCGAAATCAAAGAATCTTACCTAGTTTAAACACAAAAATCGCAAAACATAAATATAGACTATCCGGGAAAAAAATGAACGAAATAAATTCGTGGAAGTCTTACTTGAGTGATGCGAGTTGAGATGATAGATCCGAGGAGAGTAAATATGATAAACGATGAAGGAAAAACGAGTTTAACACAGTGAGATCGACGAGTTGATTAGGGTTTACCGCACGAGAGAGACGAATCGCCGGACTGTCGATCGAAAAAACGTAAATGACAATCCACGGGGTTTGTTAATTTTTTAAATGTTTTATAACATTGGTTATTTAATAACCGACGTTATAAACTATTTTTTTACATTTATAACGTCAGTTATTATAATAACTGACGTTATAAATGCATCAGATACAGCTTTTTTTACGTCGGTTATTTTATAACCGATGTAAAAAAATCCGTGTGTTGGTTTTTTACGTCGGTTATTCTATAACCGACGTAAAAAAGACATCAAAAATCACAGTTTTTTACGTCGGGTATTGTATAACCGACGTAAAAAACGTTCTGTGGGTTGTTTTGTTACATCGGTTATAAAATAACTGACGTCAAAAATGCCTCAAAAGCCGCGTTTTTTACGTCGATTATTTTATAACCGACGTAAAAAAAACCCCGCGCTTTGGTTTTTTACGTCAGTTATTTTATAACCGACGTAAAAAACCCCCGTACTTTTGTTTTTTACGTCGGTTAATTTATAACTGACGTAAAAACCAAACACGCGCGATTTGTAACATCGGTTATTAAAATAATCGATGTTCAAAATCTACTCACCGCATTTGTTACGTCGGTTATAAAATAACCGATGTAAAAAACCACGTTTCATAGATTATCACATCGGTTATATATAACCGACGTAAAAAATGGTGACGTAAATAACGTTTTCTGCACTAGTGATGGTTTGGGTAAACTATACTCAAGCCATGCAACACCTCTATACAAACACCAAGACAACTGCATGATTCCCTGGTGAGTCATACAGTTTGACTAGCCATTCTCAAACCACACAATATTCCATTGGATCCTCATAGTTCCATACATCATAGTTATCTTACGATTAGTACTAATTGCGTGCCTAAACCATGTGTTTGTACTATGTTCTTCAAAAAAACCAATTTTTCAACCTCTAACTCCCAGAAACATCTAAAACACCCCCCAAAGGATAAATCAATCTCAAACTATAACATACCTATGACTTAGAGAGCATCACAGTGAAATAATGATAAAGTGGAGATTTTATTTTAATATGATACATTTCATATTATTAAACACTTTTAATAATATTTAAAAAACCCAACACAGTCACTGTTTTATCATATCATATATGAAAAACTGTCAGATCATCCCTATATATGTTGTACCTTTTGGGTTTTGTTAAATCATTACATCGTATGTAAATTCTTGTCACATCTCTTTGTGTCCATCTTATAAGATTATCCAACTAAATTATTTAGTTATAAATATATATGAAGTAATCCAATTTGAATAATGGTGGGACTTAGGAATCATATTCCTAATTGTTTAACTTCTTAAACATATTCAAACTCTTTAACTTCACACCATAAAATGCTATGATGTCAACTTTGGTTGTATACTTATAACTTTTTCTAAGTTTATAATATTCATCCATGTAACCCTATTCCATCAAAAAAATTCCTTGATATGATTTAACTACTTATATTATTGTTTATCAGTCATTTTGAACTTTTTTAGTATAAAGTGACCATTACATTAATATGATAAATAAATGTAACTCTTAAATTTATCTTTACCAATATACTCTAAACTCTTTAGGATATAAATTGTGATTCATTTTCCATTTTTACTAGTATAATACTTTAATAAATAGTGTCTTTTACTTTTTGCATTAACTAAATATAACTCTTCATATTTATTTTTTTATCATCACATGTCCTAAACTCTTTTATGATATTGAGTGAAAATCATTTTAATCTTAGACTGGAATAATTATATAGAAATAGTGACATCCACTTTTTATGATAACTAAATGCAACTCTTTACATTTTTATTTACCATCACGTACCCTAAACTTTTTTGGATACTGAGTGGAAATCACTTTAGCTTTTGATTGGTGTGATCCTTTATTTGTTAACTTTGAAATTATTTATGTTCAAACATAATCTCACTATCCTCTTAGACATTATATTCCTTTCATAATATCGTGTTAAGATACACAAACCCTTTTATGTTAAGAAATAACATTTTTTTAATATAACATTTAATAAATAAACTATTGTTTCCATATCATATATGGTATTCTATGTGTTAGAAAAGTTTAATTTTGAAAAAATACTATTAAATCATACCATCGATGGGAGAAGGGAACACATTCTCTCATATTTTTAACAAATAGATGGATAAACACTTAATTTTATTCTAGATAAAAACTTTTATTCATATCTTCTTCCATGAACATGTTATAAAGCCCAATGAATCATAATCCATTTGTATACAATTAATCATCTCATGGTGTTTATAAAAATTCTTTGTTATCGAACATCTAATATTATTATATATGAGAAATGAGATGAAGATACATATTTTTTACTTTGATTCATTTGAGCTTGATAAAATAATTTACATTCAAATTCTTTATGTAGTAACTATTTACTTCATCTCATGAATATATACTATAAGTTAAATCACATATTCCTTTTATTTAAAACTCCTATATATTTACAACACTTTATAAAATATACATTCAGTATCACATACCATTCAAAATAAAATAATTAGTTTTTATAAAATCCATACCTAACATAGACATTCCATTGAGTTTTACAAACTCCATTAGGTATATCTTGGATAATCCAATCATATTGAATTATTTTTCTTCCTTCCTGACAACTCTAGGTTTCAATGACATTGATTGAATTTTTTAAGAAACATTGTTTAACTTTTCAACCAACTTTTCTTATTTTGGTTTGAACTTTTACCTACTTGTAATGTCTATATATTACTTTAAAACCTATGCATCATATTCCTAATTCATATATATTCCCAACACTTTGAGAATATTGGGTAAATTTTCTTTAAATTCAATCATATTTTTAAAACATTCCCATAGATGAAAATAGGATAAATTCTTTATCTAGAACAATCCATTTTTAGTCTCCCCTTAAAGAATGTTATAGAATTAACCAAATCATAAACCAAGTGTATTAAAAACACCCATCTCATTTCATTTAAGAAACTATTATTTTCATGCTCTTATAAATAGATAAATGAGATAAAAATATGCATCTTATGAAAAGTTAATCCAAACTTGTAGTATCCAATTTATCAATGAAACAAATCATTTTCTTCATTACTTGAAAGAAAATTCCAATCATCAATTATTTTCATCTTCTGGTCTTATATATAGTTACAACACTTTACAAAACATATAGTTGAGGTCATATATCTACAAAAATAATAAAATTTATTTATATAACCAATAAATTTGTTAGTAAACCTTTTATTCTCATTTATTAATCAACATATTCAATCATATTGAATATCATTTGACATACCCAATCATATTGAGTATATGAGACTAAAACTCCTTAAATAATTGACATGACCAATTATATTGATTATATGATTGGAGACTAATATTCCTTTGGTAATTTTTCATATAATTCCTTTGAAACCTTAAATTAATCACTCTATGATTCCATAATCATCTAGTTTCACTTTTTGAATAATTTCAACACTTGTTATTGAGGAAGGAACTATCCTGACATATAGAATTTTCCTTAAGAACTTTTCTTAAATCACAAATCTGACTTAAGAACTTTTCCTAAGTTACCATTCTAAATAGTACCTTACATTAATCTTATCCTTATCAAGGATTGATCACAATGTTTAAATTGATGATGATGGTGATATTAACTACAATAGAATATTTTATCTAATGAGTATCATATATTATTAAACATTTAATAAGTAATTTTATTAAATGGTATCCCACTAAAATGATGAACCCTTTAAAATCCATCATATCTATTAATAGGCCAAGATCTATATTTCACTAAGAGAATGACCTCACTTTATCATGAAACTCACCACTTAGTTATTTAGGTAGTTCATCACGCCAATAATATCATCTATGACTCTTGGATAGTTTATCGTACAACTCTTCATCCAAACCAATATATGAATAAAATCAAATATATTCCTATAGTATCCCAACCCTTTGGGTTTATCAGCTAGTGTAAACCAAATTAAATGTCAAAAACAATCTAGTCACATGATAATCTAGGGGCATCCAACTTTTGAAGTAAAATTCCCAAGTATGATCCATTATCACTCATTACTTACTTTCCTTACATAAGATAATCTAAAGGCACCCCGCTTTGGCATAAAACTCCCTTTTTGGATGATCGGTGTCTTGAAAAGTGTCACTTTTGAAGGAATGTTACACTAAGTATTTTAAGGGGAATTTTAATCTCATCATCTTATCTCATGTTATTCCTTTTTATGTATGAATGCTTCTAGTGATTTTAGTTTGGAATCCTATTCTCTCCTCCTAATCAATATGTTTAAAACATATTTATGTGTAACTCTTTACACAAACCACGAGTTTGTTTTACTCACACAAAAATAGAAGTTAAGTGTATTCATACATATCTGAATGCATAGTATACATAAGGTGCATGAACACTTCGTGTAAAGTCATAGAGTTATATGAGATTGATAATCTCTACATGATTAATCCCACAGTGACTGATAGCCAACCTCATTCATCATCCCAAACAAGGTATAAGCCTCTAGGAAGGCAAGTAGTTCAAACCCAAGTCCCTCCACCCAGGGATACTTTAATCAAGATAGAATGTAATTCATCATCACTCTAACACCTAATATGTACAAACTATATTCAATAACTAAATTTAAACTGATAACATCTATTACAAATCGAGATCAAGGTAGATGAAAAACTAAATTCATTATCATACCTATCATGTAATGAGAGGCTCTATTCTAGAAGCATTTTAACATTTTAAACTAAAGAATACACAATATTCACATTTCTTAAACAATTTACTAAACATGAATATAGCAAGGAATAAACCCTAAATAAATGAAAAATTCAAATATTTAAACAAGATATAATAATTTAATAATAATTTATAAATAAAATATAATTGTATTCATTTTATGATTTTAGATCTATATTATAGACATTCCATAATTTTGAATATAAACATTTTATATTCAATCCACTGTGACCTCTTTCAAATTTACCATTATATGGAATTTCCATTATATATATATATATATATGATATTATTTGAATTATAAACTATTTATAATCCAATTTATATTATGTAAACATTTTACATAATATAAATATCATATACTCAGTCATTATTTAAACCTTGATCATATCAATCACCAAAACACTTTTTGATGTGGCTTAAATAATATCCAATTAAATCCCCTTTAATTTGAACAATTCAAATTAATTTATTATGAATAATTCATAATTAAATATAAACATTTTATATTTTTCCTTTATTTTATAATTTATAACCCTTTATAAATTATTTCTTATGATTTCTAAATAAGTACCTTTTTATTTCTAGATCATAAGTCATGCCATATAACTTTTTTAAAAGGTATTTAAATATTAAAATTTAATATTTGGGAATAAAATTTTTCATAAACATTTATTTAAATAATTATAAACCATTTATAATTAATAATTAATTTATAATTACTTTAAAAATTAAATATTCCCAAAATACCTTTTATAATGATTTATAAACATTTTATAAACCATTAAAATCATTTAAGAATTGAAAAAAGATTTTTCAAAAACATTATTATTTAGCCTTAGGAAAAATCCATATTCTACATAAGGGTTTACTCCCTCTACTATTACACAAACACTCTGCATAAGGGTAATCCAATTCAAGAGACCTCAAATATAGTCAACCTAGTGAATACCTTTACACAAACCTTTAAAACACGACATTACCTTTACATGAACCCCTTTTCATAAAGTTAATCCCTTGATTACCATTTTGTAACCTTCAAAAAACCTCTACTACTTTTATGTATCCTCTCATGTATAGGTAACACATTGTTTACCTTTACTCAACCATGTTCCACATAAGGGTAAGCTATCATTTTCCTTTATGTATCCATTTTTAAATACACAACTACCTTTACATGGCCCAAAATTTTCATAAAGGTGGGTTCTGATGATCCTTACATAGACCAATCTATGTAAGGGTATAGTGAGATGGACCTTTTACATACTATTATGCATAAGGGAAATTCCTTGGTTACCTTTATGCATCTCAAATACCTAAGGTTAAGGTCTTGGTTATCTTTACATATCCTAGCTACGTGAGGGTTGACCCTTTTTCTAGATTTGTGAAAAACCTGAAAAATGATGCTCTGTTTTTGGTTTTCTTCTTCATTTCATCATAATATTTCATAAAATGTAAGCATGGATTCACTTTGATACCACTGAATGGTTTTTAAAAAGTCTAATAATAATTATAAAATTAAGTGGAATTTATAAAAACCCATTTTACATGGATATCCATGGAAGATAATATAAAAACTATATAAAAAATAAATGAAGAAATTCTATAAATAGCATACCTTACACCAAAGAGAATTTGAAACCCCTAATATTAATTTGATATGCTTGATAAATATCACTATAAGAGCACCCTAAATACATCCTATCTCCATGGTTATCCACAAGTTTTTCTGAATCATCCATCATATGAATGAGATCCATAATTTCTCCAAGGTATTCTAGTACCTTTAATGCAAAGGAGGAAGATGAGGAGAGTTTCGGGATCTAGGGAGGTTCGTCTAAGCATCATGTAAGAATTATTATAACACACCCATCATATGGTATTATTTTTATAATAATTAAGTATGCTCCTTGGACTATTGTATTTACTCAACTATTTATAATGCATGAGTACATGATGCTTCAGCTAGTTCATGTATCATATACAAGAATGAAAATCCCAAATGTTTCATCACATGAAACATTTCACTAAATTATATTTGTATAGTTGATCTACCTACCCAGCAATAACAGTTATCATAGGTATTATATGATGATATATTCATTTATACATGAAAATCACAATTTTCATGCAAGCTGTTATATATATATATATATAAGACTTTAGGGAATATCTCCTTCAAATTGGGCCTTTATCATTAGAATAATCCCTAATATTATTTTCATGTGTTCATGTGTTTTGATTCCATATTTTTATGATTATTGTCCCCTTTATTTAGGATTCATCTCAACCCAATACTTTATCATGCTTTGTATATGTGTCTTTAGCCCGTGCCTTTCCTTGCACTTACTCTTTTTTCACGATGCTTTATTTGGGATTCTTTATTTGGGTACATAAGAGCAACACTACTTTGGCCACATAAAAAAATTTCTCATATTTTATTTTTATTGATTTTCTTTGTCATTCCATTTTGTCTTGGTTTTTTTGTGTTATTTTGTGTGTCAAGAGTCTTTAAATGGGTGTGATCAATGAATTTTCTCCCTGATGAATCTATGTATGCCACACATCTAAAGATGAGGATGACTAAACTAATCATAATTTTCCATTCCATCTGAATCTCATGAGATAAAAAATAAAAAAATATTTAAAATAAAGAGGAATATTGGAATAATATAAGAGAGTAAATGAGGAGTGGGATGAAGTATTATGTCCCTTTAAGCATGAATGTCTTTTCAACTGGTATTAATTTATCAATAGGAGACATAATATTACATGTCCAAATTATATTGATTATAAATAATTATTAGGGATAAAAATGGTTTGGTTACCCACCCATTTAGGGATATCTGACCCCAAACCTGATTAGGTCCTAGGCTACCCAAACCCTAATTGAACCCAGGTAAACCCATATATTTTATTCCTGATCTCAACCCTAATTAACTATAAAATAACCATTTAATACCCCAATCCATTTAGTTTTAATTGAAATTATTTTATTAACTCTATCAAAATTATGATGAAACATCAGATTGGAGGAGGCTAGAATAATCATACATCACGGCAAAGGGTAGTATCTCATGTTGGAGTGCTTCATAAGGGGAGAGGCAGGCTGTGAGTAATTAAGAACCACCTCCCGCATCGAGATTCCAATGTGGGATAAAAAATACTCAACTTCAATATCTCAACACCCTTCTAATCCTAGGGGATTCACACTAGAAAAAAAATATGTTCATCACTACCACTAACACAAACTACCACCATCAACTACAGACATTATCATCCCCCCACCCCCTCTACCAGTCCCTCCCTCTCCCTCTCTCAATGTCCAATTGAGCCTCGCTGAACTGTTAATTGAAATGCCACCACTCACAGCCCCTTTCTCTCCCTCTCTTGACCTATATTGACCAACATAAAACAATTTCCCTATAATACACCAAAATTTTAAAATAACACTATGTTTGATAGCATATACAATACGCAACACCAAGCTTAAACAAACCATGAATATTATTATTTAAATATGAACATTATAACCTAGTCGTTGAATTGGAAGGTATGAATAGTATTAACTATATTATAAAATATATATATAAATTAACTTCTCAATACAAATTTATTGATTGATTCTTAGGAAATAAGCACTCAATTTTTAGTAAAGTAATTTTATTATTCGAAAATATTTTTTCTTCAAAAATCATTTTTATTTTATTTTATGAATGAATATTATAATTTATTTCTAGAAATTTTAGAAATTTTATTTGATAAAAATTATATCATTCTTTAAATCATTCTTTCAAAATTATATTAGAGTAAATTTTTTGGGTTTTTTTGAAAAATAAATTTTTTTATGAATAGTGAAAAATGTTGATTTTTATTGAAAACTATATTTTTTTTAAAATGGTTTCAAATTAAAATTAGTTCTATTATATTATGAATAATATAATTAAATTAATTGTAATTAATTTTATGGATGAATTTTTTTAAAAAACAATTTTATACTTAAAAATGTAATTTTCTGAAAAATTATGCTTTGTTATGTTTTGTGTTTTTATCTTAAATTAATTTCTCTCACTTCTACAAATTGAACATTGAAAAATGGATTCCATATTTTTAATCATAAGGTCCAAATTTTTTAAATAGTTCCCTTTTATTTTTTGTCAATATGAATAGTATCCATAATAAATGTTTGTCACAGGTAGGGGCATGAGATTTCTAAGTGTCGAAGGAGGGTCATAGGTGATCGGTCGGGTCCTACCCAAAATGCGGTATTTGATGCAGCACCGTCAGATGGTGTTGATGTCCCGGGTGGGAAACGGAATGGAGGTTCTAGACTGAAGGAGACTAGCAGCCCTGCGGATGTTCAGTCTCCATTAGCAGTGGAGGAATTGAGGCGGGCAACTGAGAATCCTTTGAGTTCAGCTGCCATGGGAAGACAGAATAGCTTGGAGTAGAATGGAAATAGGGATCCCTCTTGTGAAGTTGCTAATGATAATCATTTAGATGGGTCTAATGTGCATATTTTGGCGAATGATCAATCTGAAAAACTGAGTCTTGGTGCTGGTGGTGTGGGCATGGATACTGTAAATTCTGATTTTCAATTTATGGGCAGGGGATTCGAGCAGAAAAAGACTCCTGATGATCCTGTGGATCCAAGTCTGAATACACCTTCTATTTTGGTGCAGGTAAATTCTACTGAATTGATAACTTTCTCCTTTAATCGTTATGCAGCTCTGGAAAATGAATAGGTGATGGAGGTTGAAGAGGGGGAAAAGGAGGAGGTTCACTGCCCTCCAGTCCATGATAGCACTCTGGATTTTGGCACAGCCCCTGCTGGACATGATGCTGGACAGCAGGGTGGTGTGAGAGTGGATAGGTCTTGTGATGAAGAAAATATACCAATTGAATGTGTTTCGAGCAGGATAACTCAAATGGAGAATGTGCAGATGAATTCCAGGCCCTCTTCCAGTGACATTGTTAAGAATGGGAACAAAGAGACACCGAGCAAGGAGATAAATGGGAAAACACAAGGTAGGAGGAAGCCGTGGAGGTACTACACGGATCTTCCCAAGCCAATGGAGAAAATATTTTCCTCTAGGAATGGTGGAGGAGAGGACCATGACTCATCAATAGGAAATGGTGGAAAGCGAACTTACATGGAGAAACTAAGCAAGGAACAACTTGTCTACAAGAAGCAGTACATTGAACTCTTCAAGAAATACGAGTCTTCAAAATGGGAATCAGCTGCACCAGATGATGAGGGATCTAATTATAAGTATGAGTATTGGAATGGGTTTGAGGTGATGTAGTTGCTTATGTTTGTTTCTGTCTTGCACTCTACTTTCTTTTTTAATAAATTTTGGGGATCAAACTTTCGTCTGATCCGAATCTTCCTGGTTATCCATAATATTTTGTGACAGGGATAAAAATAACTTATGTTTGGGTATAAATGGTTATTTGAGATATTAATGATTTTTTTTATTATTTTAATTTATTTTTAATTTTTAGTTATGAAATAATTACCTTAAATTTTTATGCAATGTCGACACATTGTTTGTCCAAGTAGTAAAAAAATAAAGTAAATGGTTTTAAAAACTCTAAAAGTAATATTTTTTGGGTGATTTAAAGTGTCCCACAAATTTTTAAGATAAACATGACATATTATAGATGTTTTAAAGGTTTATTTTCTAATTTCATTGATTTCATGTTTCTTTTAAAGTCAAATTATGTGGATAGTTCTTAACATGACATTAATAGTATATTATGTTAAATAATATTTTACTAGAATATTAAAAATCATGAAAAACTTAAAATAGAAAAATTAGGAATATAAATGTTCAAAATTTTCATCAATTTTAAATTTATGAGCCATTTTTTACCTTACAAGTAAAATTATATCCCTTTAATATTAAAAAAGGAATCACCACAATTAAGATTAAAATTGGTTAACTAAGGGGTTAAACCAAGATATAAGGTTTAAAATGATATCTAAATCTATAAAAAATTTAATTTTATAGTTATGTTAAGACCATATCTTACTTATATTCAAATCCATTCCATTTTCAAATCATTTTACATGATTTAGACATGTATTATATTACAATATTTCATGTATTTCCAAAAACGACATTAATGATATATTATAATAAAAAATATTTTATTAAATGATTTAAAATTCATAAAAATCCTAAATTAGTAAAAAAAAATAATGGAATATGGTGTTAAATATCAACTATGGTCCATTTATGGGTCACTCTTACTTTTATAGTAACTTTCTTGATCCTTAAAGAGTAAAAACTTTGATATCGCATTAATTGTCAAAGGGGTTAATGAGGGGTTAAAATTAAGAGATAAGGGTAAAAACATAACAAAAACTTATAAAAATTTTATTTTATGAGATTATTTCAACTCATAATAATATTATATTCTAATTATATCAATTTTGATTCATTTTTTCATTAAAATTAATTTATATTAATTTAATACTTTAATAAATTCTATGTGTGTCCTCTTCCCCACTCCCACTTATAAAAAACACCCATACTTTATCTTTTTTACAATACTTTGATTTATCTAGATCGAACAAAACCTTAAAATTATATTCTAAACTTCTCTATATAAAAATTAGAGGTTTTTTCCTTCTAAAAAGACCATTCTAAGGTTCCTTAAGAGGAAATCTAAACAAGGCCTACTGAAGAAGAGGTAATCATCTTACCCAACTTATTTCAATTTAGTTATTATTCTACCTCCTCTAATTTTGTGGTATTTCTAAAACCCAAAGATTTTAAAAGAATAAAAATATTTTCAATATCATAAAATAAACACAAAAATAATTTTGTCTTGCATTACACGCAATATCAAGTTTGGCTTGTATTATACACAACACCGGGTTTAAACAAAACACAATTTAGTCGTACTTTGTGAAAATAATTTAAAATTAATTACTACCAGTTTTATAAAATTTATATGAAAAAATAAAATTCATTTTTGAAATTGGGATATCAAAATTATCTGAGGGTTTATTTTTATGATTTTTCTGATAAGTTTTATTTTTTAATGAATAAAAAAAATACTGAATTTTAATTGAAAACTCCCTTTTCATTTAAATTATTTATAAGCTTAAATTATATTTTGAATTTGTTTTAAAGTAAAATTAGTTCAATTTTATATCAATTAATCCAATTTAGTTCATTGAAATGATTTTCATATCTAATTTTGATATAAAAACATTTTGAACTTTTGAACATTTTCACTTTAAAAACCTACTTTCTCATTGCATCTATAGGATTAATTTTAAATTAAATTATACCACTTATGTGAGTTAAATTTGGCCAAATGGATTAAATATTTGGAATGATCATAATTTATATTATCTAATAAGGACAAATTAATTTTTTATCGTAATGATTAGTGAAAACAGTTAAAATTAATTTTCGTGATTAAAGTAAAAAACAACTTTATCGGGGGTTAAACTTATTATATAAGGGGTAAAATGACCTACAAACTTGACCAATACCCATTTTATGTCCATATTTAGACCCTTTTCACCTTAGGATATATTTTTATTATTTATTGAGATATTACTCCATGAAATTTTCCTATATAATAAGTTAAGTAAAGCAAAAAGACAAAAAAAGAAACATTTTTTGCCTTTAATATCTATAAAGATTTAGAATATGGACAAAAACAAAATAGGTACGGTTATAGATATTGTTTTTAAATATAAATGATTTTTTTATCATGATAATTTATTTTAATTTTTTTAGATAATAAATAATTATTTTAAGTTCCTCAGAAATGTCAACGCAGGGATTATTTAGTCAATAATTAAATAGAATAAATGATAATAGAAATATTAAAAGTGATGTAAATTGAATGAATTATTGAATTAAATTAATTTTTTAGATGGTTATATCATATTAAACTAGTGTTAACATAATATATTTTAATTCCATCATTGTATTTCTTTATTTTTAATTCAAATTAAATGATTGATATCAAAATTGATATTAATGTTATTTTATAATAAATGATATTTTATTAAATGATTTAAAATAACTAAAAATACAATCATCTGATAATTTATTTATAAATTTAAATAAATATCAACTATGTTCTATTAATAGACCGTATGTTCTTTTATAATGACTATATTGACCCCTAAATAGCAAAAAAATTTGTTAATAGAGTTAAGGTTAAAACAATGATTTTGCGCATTACATGTGTTTTTATTAAAATTAATTTTTTACACACATATTATTTTTATTTGATAAATTTTATTTAATATTTATATTCATTAAGACTAAATTATATAATAAAAAACATTTTAATTATAGTCTTAAAGAAAAAAATACCTAGATAAATAAAAAGATACAAGTTACCATGGTAAACACTAAAAGGGTAAAATTGAGTAAACATAAAGACTAAGGAATAACATGATAAAAATGTATTTATTTATTTTTTTAGAGATTTTTATATACCAAATAAACCCTATTATTAATTTTTGATCTATTTTATATCTAGATGAGGTAAGGGAGATCTCCCAATAGTGAATACTTTTGGGTATGCCACTCCTCCTCCATTATAAAAGGGCATTCACTCCCCTCACTTCTTCACACATATAAATCCATTTGGATCTACAAAACCATGAAAAAATAACTTCCCAAATTCTATAATCTCATCATATAATCCTTATTTGGGTATAAATCCAACTAAGGAAGGCCTTTGGTGAAAACCAAAAGAAGATACCTGAAGAAGAGGAAACGTTCATCAACGAGCGTTTTTGTTTTATTTCTTTCTACACCCCCTTCAATTATTATAATACCATGATGATATAATAAACTCAATATATTATATATAAAAATATTTTTTAGGTTAATTTTACTACCTAAAACCATACATACTTCCATAAAATGGGTTACAAAATCATCATTCGTGTCTACGGCAGACTACTGCCTCGCGAAACGATGTCATTCATTTTTACACACTACCTCTCATGGTTGGGTATAATGATGGATATAAAGTTTATATATTATATTTATAAAATATATATACCCATGTAGTAATTATATCATATATACCCTTTTATGTTCCATTTTTTAATGGATACAATAATGTCACTCATGTGTACGGCAGACAACCGCCTCACGAAGCGACGTGATTCGTTTTTCACTAACGTGTTACGTGGAAGGTAATAAGGGTAAAAATAATAAATATATGTGATATAAATGAAATATTTATGATACTAATGACATATTTATCCTTATTTAAATATAATATACCATTTTATTTTTACTGTTTCACTCACTGAAAAATTTATAACGTCGTTTGTGGACGTGTGGACTACCGCCTTGTCGAAGCGATGTGATTACTCTTTTCTTCACCACACCACAATAATGATATATATAAGTACATATATTTAAATAATATAGTATTTATTATATAATTATAATTTTTTAAATATAAAATATTACTTACCTTATTTCTATAATGAACATTGAAAAATGGAAACGTTACTCATGTGTACGTACGACCTACCGTCTCCAGGATCATAACGGATATTTTTCCTAACCATATTTAATTATGGGTTTCAAAAGTATAATTTGCCTATAAATATGATAATTATTTCATGATAATTATTTTTTATATGTTTAAATAATTACCACTTTGACCATAGTCAACCTACCTAAGTCATTTTTGACACATCAACTGAATATGGTCAAAACATCTGATAAAAACTTAATTGTTTAAGTAATTGTATATAACATGATAATAAGTGAAATAAAATTAATAATTAAATTTAAAAAGGTTATAAATATATTAAATAATTAATACAAGTTTATTATTCAGGAAGATAAAGACATGTTTGACAAGTCAAACTTGAGGTAAGGGTTTTCTCGTCTGACTTTTATTCCCTTGAGATATATATCATATTAAACACTTATTTTTGTTGTGTGGTGTATATATTACCCATGAATGTATTTTATTATTATTATACTTAAATTTATGGGTATTTATATATATTTTTTATGATCTATCTTTCACGTGGTTTACGGTTTCAATGTTACCAAAGTGGTAAGGGTTTTTGTCTCAATTTGCCTTCTTTGATATGTTTGTTATGTTAAACACCTGTCTTCTTTTATGTTGTGTATGTACAAACCCTTTGACATGTTTTAACATGAATATAATTATATTAATAATATTATAAATTTCATTTAATTTTATTTTTTTATGGTATTTTTTATTCAAATTTACAAAAGTGGTAAAAGTATTTTGTTAGAATCTCATCGTTTATCAGGATTGTGTATGATTAATTCTCCAATGTTGAAATCTTATAATTCAAATTAATTATATTATACTATGGTTATTAAAGATATTTTCACGTGATTTTAACATTTTTACACTCTTTTTAACTTAAAATTTTTTAAGAAATTATTTTTAAGAAAATATGACTTCATTTCTCTCTTCGATCAAAAATATATTTTCTTTCAAAACCATGTTTTATAAAAAAAATCAAAAATATTTTTAAACATTTAAAAATTATTTATTAAAAAAATTTACTTATTTTTATTTTTTAAAAGAATGTTTCCAAAGTAATATTCTCATCATTTTATAATCAAGGCACTTTTCTAAACTTTTTACAGTGTAAAAGGAATGTCCGTTTAACATGTGTGTCATGTACGAATATACCCAAAATTATGATCGTTGTTTATTTGAAGATTAATTTTCAAGTTTATAAGTTTGTTTTTAAATAAAATGTTTTTCCTAATATTCTATAAATTTCTAAAAAAATTGGTTTTTAAAGAAAAGTATTTTTAAAATGTTTTATGTTTTAAAAAGTAATTTTCAAAATAAAAAGGATATTTTCCTCAAGAATATTTTTAATTATATTATAATGGTGCTTCTATTAATAAATTATAACAACCCTTTTATTCTTAATCAAATGATTAAATGTTTTATTGAATCCATCCTTCTTATTTCTCTGGATGGATTAAGATTATTTCAAAGAGGTTATTATTTTATTCATTTCTTTTCCATGGGTTAATCATGTTTCAAATAGATTATTACAGAGCCCATTTTTTCATGGGTTAATAATGTTTTAAAGAGATTATTATGGAACATTTTTCTTTTCCAAAATTTAATCATGTTTCAAAGAGATTTTTATGGAACTCATTTCTTTTTAATGGGTTGATCATTTTTTAAAGAGATTATTATGGTACCTGTTTCTTTTCCATGGGTTAATCATATATCAAGGAGATTATTATAGAACTCGTTTATTTTCTATGGGTTAATCATGTTTCAAATATATTTTTATGTAACTCATTTATTTTTTATGGGTTAATCAAGTTATAAAAGGAATAATTATTATTTATATGAGTTTTATTATGAAATCTATACGTACTTTATTCATGTTACAGTTATTATACATCTTATATGATGGGGAATCCTAGATAGCATCGAGTGAGCCCATTACAGCTTATACGATGGGGAATCCTAGATAGCTTCGGGTGATCCCATTATATCTTAAATGATGGGTGCACCTAGACATCACTCCAATGCATTGGGTAATTATTATGTTCCTTAGAGAATTATATTGTAAGTCATTCATATGGTTATTCCAATTGTAATGGTTATATAATGGTTCTACAATGGTTCTATGAGATGATGTTCCAAGATACCAATATGTTTTATTTATGCCTGCTATGGGTTTATGATGTTTCATTTGATCAAGATTGATGTCACATGGTTCATGATTATTAATTTTTATGACTATTTCCTTTTTTAAAGTATTATGAAATTTTTTCATGTTTTATGATCCAAGTATGGATGGGTTTGATTATTCTTATGTTATACTCATGCACTTTTATTATGTAATCATACCCTTATGCTCTTCTTATACTCACTGATAACATTAATTTTTTAATTCTTATGTTTTCCTTTACTAAGAATTTGAGCTCACCCTTCTATGTTTCCTTATCCCTATGTTATTAAGAATGAGTTTGAATGAGTTATGTCTAGAATTTATTTAATATGGATGATGATAATGTTTTAATGTGAAAAATAGAAGTTTGGTTAAGTGAGAGAAATACTCATTTAAAATCATGTGAATTATTTATATAGGAGTTTGTAATAATTATTTAAAACTATAAACCTAAAAGTTCCTTGAGTATGTAAGTTAACTAATTTTTCCTTTTGATGTTGTAATGTTTGGATGAAAAAAAAATGGGTCATAATTATTGGTATCAAATCCAAAAATGTAAATTTTATGATTTCAGCACTGAATACGAGAGTGAGGGTTTTGGGATGTTATAGTATTCATAATAAAATAAAAAATTAAGTGTATTAAATATACTTAATTATTATTATGATTGTGTTACCACCAATACTCATCCTCTATTCCATCAAATGGCAAGTGAAAGTATTGTTCGTGCATACTTGTGGACTACCTTCTCCATGTAGTGAGACAATTCATTTTCCATCACCATATTTAATGGATGGTTATTATGATGGGTTTAATTTTTATATAATATATTGTGATATAATTATTCTTTTTTAATTATAATATCATATCCACCATCTTACCTTCTCATTCATCAAGAAATGATAATGTTGCTCATACAAACGTGTGGACTACCACCTCTACGAAATGATGTGATTAATTTTTCATTTCTTCTTTACATGGATGATAATAATGATAGATTTAATGAATATATATGATATATATGATATAATAATGATTATTTATAAATGAATTTTCATCTACGTTTCTTTCATTCCATCCATCGAAAAGTGAAAATAGTGTTCATGCATATGTACGTCCTACCGTCTCCATGAACGGTGTAATTCATTTTTCTATCTCTACCTTTTATGGATGAATATAAATATATATATAATAAATATATATTATATTTATATAATTATTAAATTTTTTAATATGATGTAACCATGATCAAAGTATAATAACTAGGACTATTGAATCGAAACATGCATGAGAAACGAAGCCGTTATCACCTAGAACAGTGATTTTAATAACAAATTTTTAATAAATGGGTGATGAGATGTTATAATAAAATCATATATTTTATGATATATATTATTAATTTTATGGAATAAATTTATAATAAATTATATTTATTATTCATGAGGTTTGAATGTGTATGAAGTAATATGAGACTTGAGGTAAGAGATTTATGTTACAATCCCATTTTAATCAGTAATGTGTATGCTTGAATTTCCATTGAGAAAATTTTATGATTATTACCTGATAAATCCCTTTAATTTTATTCTCCACTGGTTATTCATGGTATTTTCAAGTAATAGTGCCATTTTCCTCTCTTTGGTACTCAAAATGTTTCGGAAAATGTTTTTAAGAAAAATTTTCCTCATTTCTTCTCTTTTGGTCGGAAAACCTTTTTCTTCCACGTCCATATTTTCTAAAAAAATTAAATATAGTTTTTGAATACTCTAAAATAATTTTTTAAGTCATTTTTACCCATGTTTTACTTTTTATAAAAAATTTCAAAATGAAAAAGGTATTTTCCTTTATAAATATTTTAGTGATATTTTAATGGAATTTTAATCTATAATAACATCTTTTGATATTAATTATGATTTACTAGGAATAAGAACTAATGATTACATACTTATTCTTTATTTTTATGTTTTATTATTATGATTATAAGATGTTTACAAAACTCATTTATTTTACATGGGTTATGCTATTATGAATTTATAAAATGTTTATGAAACTCATTTTCTTTGCATAGGTTTGATATAATGATATAATGAATGTTTTATGATTTTGTGACACGCATATGTATAGTTTTCATTATGTAATGGGTGGGACCAGAATTATATATCCCTCTAATTCATTGGGTAAAGTTTTATATCTCATGAGATGATTATGGTAAACAAGTTTATGTACATGGTCCACTATGGTAAATATGTATGGATGTCTGGTCCACTATAGGAAATAGGTGGTGATTATTGACTTTTTTTTATGTGGGAAATAGGCTTTGATGCCTAATACTCTATTATTTGATGGTCTTGGTACTCAAACTTTACATATAAAATGGTTTTTATACCTATGATGGTTCCACACTTTTATCACATGTTTTTATGCTTATTAATTAAAGTTGTGGTTTATGATTGATTAGTAATGATTTGTCACTCTTATGATTCATGTATTTCAAATGCTAAATATTTATGTAATGATTCATGATTATGATACATGATAAATGGTTTATTTACTTTTTAAGTTATGATTATAATATCATACCCTTATTCTTATCTTATTCTTGTAGAATATCATCAATTGATATCTCCATTGTTTACCCAAACTGAGTATCTTAACTCACCCTTTGTTATGTTTCCTTTCCCCAAATTATGAAGATAGGTTTTAAATAGGATATGTCAAGAAGGATACAAATTGAGAAGAACTTTATGATAAATTATGAAGAATATACCTAAATGATATATTTGTGTATCTAGTCTCTAAAGAAACTAAACCTTTATCATTCTAGTGTGGTTCATAATGTTATTTATTGAATATTTATATATTAAGATGTAATATCCATGTATGAAAATATTGGGTCACTATAGTTAGTATCAGAGTAGGGTTTAAAAAAATTTAGATATTATTATTAGATAGATTTGGTGAAAACCATGGGGATATGCCTAAGTATAGGATAACAGCCTAAATTTTTGGTAAGATAGAGATTATGTGGTTTTCCTAGAAATACATCCCTATCTAGAAATTACAAGTGGATGTGAATTTTGTTGGGACCAGGTTGAATGAAGATGAAAGTTTGAAGAGTTAGCTTTTGCAGAGTGTTGTATTTTGTTGTCAAAGGCGATAAATCAATTCACTTTGTAGAAGGATCATAAATCAGACGATGCTTTGCTGGTATGTATTTCACACAAATCATGATTTAGGATAACTTTTGATGCAAGCCTTATGAAGGAAAGGGGGATAAATGATGATGCCAGTCATATAATGTTATGATTGGAAGGAATGATGCTGCTGGAAGATAGGAAAGATTCAGTTCCCATTGCAACTCTGACGATGCTTAAGCTGATCTATCAAAGGATAAATATCACGATAGTGGGATTCGTGATAAGAGCAGAAGATTGGTTATGGGAAGCAGTAAAGAGATAAAATGGCAAAGCAATAGACAATCTGGGGATGGCAGAAAAGCACAGTTTAAGGTGGCGCCGTTTTCCAGTGTTTGCCAAATTTTAGGGCCTGAAAATCGGGAGATGAAGAAATGTGCTTGGCAATGGATGTTGCACATAAGATTGAAGATGGTTTATATGTGCAAAAGAGTTATTCAAGGTCAGAACGTTGAAAAATGACAAAGGAATGGAGTGCGCGGAAATTTAGGCATGTTTCGCGCAAAAATAAAGTGGTGCGCGAAATATCTGCGGGATGCGCGAAATAGTTGCGGGTTGCGCGAAAAATCTGCGGGATGCGCGAAATATTGGCATGGTGCGCGAAATTGAGGAATGAAGTTTTCGCGCAAATGATGGTTAGAGATCAGAAGATCAAAAATTGGCAAAGGCATAAAATGCGCGAAATATTGGAGTAGTGCGCGAAATCTGATGTTGCAGGAAAGATTGGGTTTGCGCGCAATATGGAACGCGGTGCGGAATTTTGCGCGCAATTGGTGCTTCATGCTTAGAACGATGAAAGATGGCAAAGGCATGAGGTGCGCGGAATATTGAAGCATGGCGCGAAATATGAAGTTGCATAAAAGAGTTTTTACGCGCATGGAGGAGGTTTTACGCGCGGATTAGTGTTTTTCGCGCGGGTTCAAAAATGCCTATAAATATGAGGCTAATCCCTGTTAAATGTTTAATGCTCGACACTTAGAAGAAATCCCGAGCTCTGGTGCGCGTAAATTATACGCTAAGTGAGTTGCGCGAAAAGAGGAAAAGTTGCGCGTAAAAGGAAAGTTGCGCGAAAACGTTTTTCGCGCCAAAAGGGGTTTTTACGCGCAAGCCATTTGAATTGCGCGCAAGGCACCCTAAAGGCTGCGCGAAATATTTGGGGTCTTCGCACGTATTCAGTTGTGCACAAGAGTGTTCTTACTGGCTTCTGGGTAAGAAAGTGAAGATTTGTACTTCGGAGAATACATCTGTTTTATTGTAAAGAAGCACTGAAACATTGTGTTATCATATTTGTGCTAAGAGGGAGCACACGCACTATTGGATTGTTTTCAAAGTGCTGCACGAGTGTAAGGGTATATCCTACTCGTTGTATTCCACATCAAAGGATTGTTTTCTAGTGGATTGTGTGGTACTGGATTATTTCCGTACCATACCAAGGACGTAGCTACTCTTGTTGAGTAGTGAACCTTGTAAATCTTGTGTTCCTGTGGATGTGTGTGTTCAGCAGGGAAGAAACTCTTTAACAGGAGGCGAAGGTTGTTTCAAAAAGGGGAAACTTAAAAAGAAAAAGATATCACTAATTCACCCCCTCCCCCTCTCAGTGATACTTGGATCCTGATTGGGAACTTCAAATTGGTATCAGAGCGAAGGTTCCCTTCGTTTACTCTTTGCTGAATTGTTTGAAGAGAAGTTGTGATGGAAAATCTAAATTGCGTGAACAGTAAGGGGATTCCAATCTTCGATGGAAAGAACTATCACATCTGGAAGGACAGAATGATGTCGTATCTTATGTCTCTTGGATATGAAGTTCTTGAAACTACAACAGATGGATTTCCTGATATTGATGACAAGGTCCCTCTTACTCCTGTCGATAAGAAGAATCTTGAGAATGATGGAAGAGCTAAAAATGCATTACTCTCATCACTTTCTGAGAGTGAGTTTTTAAGAGTGAAAGGTGTCACTACTGCTAAAGGCATCTGGGATAAGCTAATGAATATCTATGAAGGAAATACAAAAGTGAAGAAGGCAAAACTACAAATCTGGAGGCTGAAGTATGAAGACTTGAAAATGGGAGAATCTGAATCCGTTGGGGAATTCTTTACCAGAGTTAATGACATTGTCAGTACAATCAGATGTCTTGGTGAAAAGTTAGAAGATGATACAGTTGTTGAAAAGATCCTGAGAATTATGCCTGACAAATTTGATGCTAAAGTTTCTTCACTAGAAGACAGAGATCCGGAAACATTATCTCTTGATGATTTGCACAGTACTCTCATCACTTATGAGATGAGAAGAGAGAAGACCATGAAGAGCAAAGCAAAAACTGATAGAGAAATGTCTTTCAGGGCAGAAAAGAAAGAGAAGTCGAAGAAAATTCTTATTAATGAAGAAGCTGGTGAATCCAACTCTGAAAATGAGGTATGTAAAAATTTTGATGAAATTCTATCCTTGTTTTCTAAAAATGTTAAAAGAGGCACAGGGAAATACAAAGGGAAACTCCCTTTGAAATGTTTTGAATGTGGAGCAGTTGGCCACTTTGCGGCTAATTGCCCTCAAAAGGGGAAAGATGCCGACAGTGATGAAGAAGACAGAGGACCAAGAAGGTCATGGAAGAAACAGGATCGAAAAGATAAATATTCTGGTAGAAGTCAGAATAAAAAGTTCTTTAAATCAAAAAGAAGAAGCTTTTTGTCAAATGATAAGGAAGATGATGATAGCGAGACTGAATCAGAAAAATCTGCTACTGAAAAAACTAGAGAGAGTACCTTTTTTGCAACAGTGAATAATGATGATTATGAGAGTAGTAGTACTGAAGAAGAAGATACTCAACTTGAACAGTATCTGAAAGAAGAGCTGAAGGAATATTTGAGGAAGATCAGAAAACTGGAGAAAGAAAACAACAAGTTAGTAAAAGAAAATTCCACAGTAAACAATCAAGAAGGTTTTACAGATGATAAAATGATGATGAAAAAAGAGATTGATGATCTGAAAAATTCTCTTGAGAATACAAAGAATCGTAATGATCATCTTGAAGTGAAGTTGAAGGCAAAAGAAGAAGAGTTGGAACTTGTCCAACAAAAACTGCATAAAGCTAAAGAAATGAATATCAGTTCCAAAAATTCTATCTCAGAAGTAGGGGAATGTTCCAGTAAGAATGAACCAAAAAGGGATCTACAAAACTTACCTTCAAAGGTTGAAATGAAAGACAAAACTGGTTCTGATAAGAGCAAGGCTGGAAAGACAAAGTATGTGGTCAAAATCAGCAATGCAGAAAAATCAGAAGTGCATAAAAATCTTGAGTCAAGAAAAGCTTCTAATACTTCTGGTACTGCTGAATCTGAGCTGAAGAAGAGAGTTACAAATGAAAATATGATGGTTTTTGAGAAGCGTGTTCACAACTCCATTCAGTCTAAAAGTTTCAGAGGTAAATATTCTTTCTATGGATACTGCTGGTATTGTGGTGGATTCGGACACATGGAAAGTATGTGTTGGTTTAACCAACAACATTACAACTATTCCAAAAGTTTTGAAGGACAAGGATTGAGGGGGAGCCAACGCTTTCAAAATAGAAGATCTCCAAATAAGTTTCAGAAGAAATCTGAGAAGACTGGTGTGAAAGTTGGGAACAGATTCCAACCACTGGAAACTTATTGTGAAAGATGTGATCAACCTGGACATCTTGCTAAGGGCTGCCTTAGTGTGTTACCAGAGCAACAAAAGTTTGTTAATAATCCTCAGAAGACAGAGTTTTTAAAATACAAAAGGGACAAATATGATAAGTCTGAAAAGAAAGAATGCATGGTTCTCTGGCCAGAACACATTGATTTGGCTAGGAAATTGGAAGAAGCAAAACAGAAAGTGGAGGAAAAGGAAGAACAAAAAGCACTTGTTGTTGAAACAGCTTTGAAGGCTACCAAAGGAGAACGTCCATGGATTCTTGATAGTGGATGTTCATCTCATATGACAGGAGACTTAAAGCTGCTGAAGAATGTGAAAGACTTTATAGAAGGAACTGTGACATTTGGAAATGATGAATCTCTAAGGATCAAAGGTGTTGGGTCAGCCATCATTGGAAAAGAAAAGATGAAATCCAGAAAAACACTATATGTTGATGGACTGAAACACAACCTGCTCAGTGTGTCACA
Source organism: Viscum album (assembly GCA_963277665.1). Lineage (NCBI taxonomy): Eukaryota > Viridiplantae > Streptophyta > Magnoliopsida > Santalales > Viscaceae > Viscum > Viscum album. The sequence continues at coordinate 2,094,994,556 of OY728132.1, read as the reverse complement.
ACTCTGTGATGAGGGCAACAAAGTGATCTTCAGAAAAGATGGATTTGTTGTAAAAAGTGAAAATGATGGAAACATAGTTACAAGGGGCCAGCGTACAAGAGGGAATTTGTTCCAAGTTGGGGATGGACAGAACTCTTGTTACATGAGTGTGGTGGATGAAAATAAATTATGGCATAAAAGGCTGGGTCATATGTGTCAGAGAAATATGTGCAAGTTGTCAAAGCGAGAAAGTGTTCGGGATATGCCTGATTTATCAAGAGAAAGAGATTGGTGCTGCACTATTTGTGAGAAAGGGAAGATTGCTAATTCTATGCACAAGAGAGTTGAAATTCGCTCAAAAAGACCCTTAGAACTCATACACTCAGATATATGTGGGCCAATGAGCAAGCAATCTTCAAATGGAGATAAGTACTTCATTACTTTCATTGATGACTTTACTCGCATTACTTGTGTTATGTACATGAGACATAAGTCAGATGCTCTAACAATGTTTAAGAGTTTCAGAAGGAAAGCAGAGAAAGAATGTGAGTATTCAGTGAAGAAGTTGAGAACTGATAATGGTGGTGAGTATAAGAATGAAGAGTTTGAAAGTTATCTTGAGAAACATGGAATTCGGCATGAGTTTAGTTCACCATACACACCTCAACAAAATGGGGTGGCTGAAAGAAAGAATCGAAGTCTGGTGGAAATGGGGAGAACTATGTTACTTGAACATAGTCTCTCTCATTATTATTGGAGGCAAGCCATGAGCACTGCCGTGTATATTCAGAACTGGTGTTTCTATAGGCCAAACTCAGATATGACTCCATATGAAATGTTCTATGGAAAAACTCCAAGTCTGAAACACTTGAGAGTCTTTGGGAGTCCATGTATTATAAAGAAGAAAGGTGGAAATCTGGGAAAGTTCGAGCAAAGAGGAGATGACGGAATTTTTCTTGGCTATGCTCCAGAAGGAAGAGGATATAGATGCCTCAACAAAGAAACAGGAAGAATTATTGATTCTTCAGATGTAAAAGTTGTTGAAAGTGCTGAGAAAGAAAAGCAGTCATATGTTGATGTGGAAGTCGAGCGGGATAGAGAAGATTTTGTTAACAATTCTGATAATGTTTCAGAATTTGTTCATCCTACTCAAGAAGAGGAATCTGACTCAGAAATATCAAGTGATGAGGATGAAGTTCAAACAACTCATCCTAGGTTGAGGAAACAAGTGGAGGCTCAGAACATTATTGGAGATAAAAATCAGAGGGTTCAAACAAGAAGAACAACAAATGTTATATCACATACTTCTCTTTATTCAAAAGTTGAACCGAATGATGTAAATGAAGCATTTGAGCATCCAGAATGGGTTCATGCTATGAATGAAGAGCTTGATCAGATAGATAAGAACAGTACTTGGGAACTTGTGCCCAAGCCGGACAACAAGAATATTATTGGTACAAAGTGGGTTTTTCGAAACAAGCTGAATGAAGAAGGTAATGTAATAAGAAACAAGGCAAGATTGGTCTGCAAAGGGTATTCACAAATTGAAGGCATTGACTTTGATGAAACCTTTGCTCCAGTAGCTCGATTAGAAACAATCAGAATATTTCTTGCCATTGCTGCACAACGAGGTTACAAAATCTTTCAAATGGATGTAAAATCTGCATTCTTGAATGGTGATCTTGACGAGGAAGTTTACATTGATCAACCTTGTGGATTTGTTATTGGGAAAGATGAAAGCTATGTGTGCAGGTTGAAGAAGGCTCTGTATGGGCTAAAACAGGCTCCGAGAGCATGGTATTCTAAATTAGATACTTGCTTGAAGAAGATGAACTTTAAGAAAGGGAGAGTTGACAGCAATCTCTACATCAAGAAATGTCAAGAGTTTTCACTGATCGTTATTGTTTATGTCGATGATATTATATTTGCTGGAAATAATGAAAGATCATGTGAAAAATTTGCTGAGGAGATGAAGAAGTTATTTGAGATGTCCATGCTAGGAGAAATGAAGTACTTTCTTGGGTTACAAATTTCACAGAAGAAGAATCATGTTTTTCTATCTCAAGAAAAGTATGCTAAGGAACTTCTGAAGAAGTTTGGCATGGAAAATTCGAAACCAGTTTCCACACCGATTTCAGTGGGAACCAAGTTGTCTAAAGATGGAGAAGGAAAGGAAGTTGATCAGAAAGAGTTTCGAAAACTGATTGGAAGTCTGCTATATTTGACTGCCTCAAGACCCGACATCGTCTATGCTGTTACTTTATGTGCGAGATTTCAGAGTGCTCCTAAAGAATCACATTTGATTGCTGGAAAAAGAATTCTCAGATATATCAAAGGCACAACAAACTTTGGAATCCGGTATGACGGCTCTGAAAATATTGATCTATTTGGGTATTCTGATGCTGATTGGGCAGGAAATGTTGATGATCGAAGATCCACATCTGGTGGAGTATTCTTTCTAGGAAAAAGCTGTGTTAGTTGGCATACCAAGAAATAGAATTCAGTAACTCTTAGCACAGCTGAGGCTGAGTATGTTGCTGCTACTCAAGCTGCAACTCAACTAATGTGGATGAAGACTCAGCTAGAAGATCTACTTGTTGAAGTAAAGCTACCACTGCTCTTGGGTTGTGATAATCAGAGTGCAATCAATCTTACAAGAAATCCAGTACAACATTCTCGTTCAAAACACATTGATATAAAGTACCACTTTATCAAAGAGCAGGTTGAAAAGAATGAACTGAGGCTGGAGTATGTTCCTACATCTGAACAAATTGCTGATATATTTACAAAACCGTTACCGAAGGAACCATTTGCAAATTTGAGGTTGAACATGGGTGTACAACCTCCTTCTCATCAAGGTTAAGGTACATGTTTCTGTCCCCTCTCTCGTCTTAGCTTTGGATAGTGTTGTCAAGGGGGAGAATTGTTTCATAAATCTATCCATAAGGAAGAATGTATTAAGGGAGAGTTGTGGGTAAGCTGTGAATTCAGCATGTATGTGAGTGAACTATTCTAACTATTTGTTGGAGTGGTTGTAGGAAACAAAGTTGTTTTACAGGAAAGATGAAGAAGTGAAGAATGCTATTGCAAGATGTTCTGAAGAAGGATGAGGAGGTATGTTCATAAGATTTCACAGTCACTGCTTTTGGACAGCATGGTTTTGGCTGTCAATAAATCTTGTTTCCTACAATGAGTTAGCTCACGTAGGCTTAGAATTGTTGATAAGTAATCCATTGTAAAAGGTTTCAAAATTCAGTGATTTATGAATCTTTGTTGACAACAAAATCCAAAGGGGGAGATTGTTGGGACCAGGTTGAATGAAGATGAAAGTTTGAAGAGTTAGCTTTTGCAGAGTGTTGTATTTTGTTGTCAAAGGCGATAAATCAATTCACTTTGTAGAAGGATCATAAATCAGACGATGCTTTGCTGGTATGTATTTCACACAAATCATGAGTTAGGAGAACTTGTGATGCAAGCCTTATGAAGGAAAGGGGGAGAAATGATGATTCCAGTCATATAATGTTATGATTGGAAGGAATGATGCTGCTGGAAGATAGGAAAGATTCAGTTCCCATTGCAACTCTGACGATGCTTAAGCTGATCTATCAAAGGATAAATATCACGATAGTGGGATTCGTGATAAGAGCAGAAGATTGGTTATGGGAAGCAGTAAAGAGATAAAATGGCAAAGCAATAGACAATCTGGGGATGGCAGAAAAGCACAGTTTAAGGTGGCGCCGTTTTCCAGTGTTTGCCAAATTTTAGGGCCTGAAAATCGGGAGATGAAGAAATGTGCTTGGCAATGGATGTTGCACATAAGATTGAAGATGGTTTATATGTGCAAAAGAGTTATTCAAGGTCAGAACGTTGAAAAATGACAAAGGAATGGAGTGCGCGGAAATTTAGGCATGTTTCGCGCAAAAATAAAGTGGTGCGCGAAATATCTGCGGGATGCGCGAAATAGTTGCGGGTTGCGCGAAAAATCTGCGGGATGCGCGAAATATTGGCATGGTGCGCGAAATTGAGGAATGAAGTTTTCGCGCAAATGATGGTTAGAGATCAGAAGATCAAAAATTGGCAAAGGCATAAAATGCGCGAAATATTGGAGTAGTGCGCGAAATCTGATGTTGCGGGAAAGATTGGGTTTGCGCGCAATATGGAACGCGGTGCGGAATTTTGCGCGCAATTGGTGCTTCATGCTTAGAACGATGAAAGATGGCAAATGCATGAGGTGCGCGGAATATTGAAGCATGGCGCGAAATATGAAGTTGCATAAAAGAGTTTTTACGCGCATGGAGGAGGTTTTACGCGCGGATTAGTGTTTTTCGCGCGGGTTCAAAAATGCCTATAAATATGAGGCTAATCCCTGTTAAATGTTTAATGCTCGACACTTAGAAGAAATCCTGAGCTCTGGTGCGCGTAAATTATATGCTAAGTGAGTTGCGCGAAAAGAGGAAAAGTTGCGCGTAAAAGGAAAGTTGCGCGAAAACGTTTTTCGCGCCAAAAGGGGTTTTTACGCGCAAGCCATTTGAATTGCGCGCAAGGCACCCTAAAGGCTGCGCGAAATATTTGGGGTCTTCGCACGTATTCAGTTGTGCACAAGAGTGTTCTTACCGGCTTCTGGGTAAGAAAGTGAAGATTTGTACTTCGGAGAATACATTTGTTTTATTGTAAAGAAGCACTGAAACATTGTGTTATCATATTTGTGCTAAGAGGGAGCACACGCACTATTGGATTGTTTTCAAAGTGCTGCACGAGTGTAAGGGTATATCCTACTCGTTGTATTCCACATCAAAGGATTGTTTTCTAGTGGATTGTGTGGTACTGGATTATTTCCGTACCATACCAAGGACGTAGCTACTCTTGTTGAGTAGTGAACCTTGTAAATCTTGTGTTCCTGTGGATGTGTGTGTTTAGCAGGGAAGAAACTCTTTAACAGGAGGCGAAGGTTGTTTCAAAAAGGGGAAACTTAAAAAGAAAAAGATATCACTGATTCACCCCCTCCCCCTCTCAGTGATACTTGGATCCTGATTGGGAACTTCAAATTTTTAATAGATGCATCTAAGGGTAATAGTCCCAAAAATATTTGGTCGATTTATATATTATCCATCATTCTAGTGCATGGTGAGTGTGCCCTTACAGTGCACCTAGTTTGACAGTCCCAAGGGATATTATTGGGTTAATTCGCATTTTCTTTATAAACCATTATGAAGAATTTGAATACATGATGATCATATATGACCTAGGTTAAACCTAATGTTTTATTGATTGAAAGGAAGATATCATTATTTAGAGTGATTTTTCATTATTATATGATTACTCACTATGAATATTATTTCCCACACTATACTTTTTGGTTTTAGTCTATGGATAGAACCAGGAAGATTCATGTTAACACTGAATGTGATGGATAATGGGAGGATTGTCCTCATGAGGAACAAAATGAAATGGGGTCTAGAAAATGAAACCTTGTGATTGTTCCTAATTATTTATCTCATTATATGATTAATAATCTTAACTTGGTTTAGTTTTCTCGCACACTTAATAAGATAAAAAATGAGTTTTAGGAGGACCATGGAGTAAAAAAATTCAACTTCCTATATGTCAAGTATGTGGGAAGAACCACTTAGGGAAATGACTTAAAGGAATGAGAATATATTTTATGTGTGGAATAAAAGGGAATAGATTAAGTAATTTATAGGTAAAAATGAATGGTTTTATGGAGGGAAATGAAGTTCATCCTAAGTTACCATTTATTGTTTAATGTATTTTGTGTAGGGAATGTGGGAATTATCTGAGTCAATTCCCAAATATAAGGGTTAAATTCTAGATCAATTAATAACCTATCCCATTTCAATCATTTAAGTGAAATGATTGAAGTATTTATGTATTGTTATTTAAGAATTATGTTATTCTGGATATAGGAATCATGAAACATATAATGATTATTCAAAAATGGTATTTCTTTGAGGATTTGAAAACATATAATTAATGGTACTGATAACCAAGAAAAGTGATTTAGTGGTAAGTTGATAATTATTATATTAAATAAATAGATGATTAACATTGGTGAATTGGTAGCCTTAAAATTGGTTTGTGATTTAGGCCATCTTTGATAAAGTTTGTTGCATTTTTAGCTTTATGGAATATATTCAATATTATGTGATTTTATTTGAGGAATAAGGGTTGTTTTAATTGTTGGAAGAATATATGTTTTTATGCAAGGTTAACTTAAGTGTTATGGATATCATCATGGGTTTATAATTTTAAGGTTGATCATAAGTTCAAAGTCATATATACCCCTTTTAAGGTTTTAAGTGATGTAATTTTGAGGTGATTTTTACTAGGTTTTAGGAAGAATACTCTATTGATGTTTAAATAACCTTTTGGGTTATTATATGATTTTATGTTAAGTTAATTATGGTTTATTGGATAGTGGGTTATAGATAATCTTGATGGTTGAAAAGTGATCCATTTACATGGTGATATTTTCCAAGATATTTATGGTCAAGATAAGGATTAACTTTCAGGTTAGTATCTAAATTTGATTTATGATATTTTGGTGTGAATTTTTCTACATTATAAGATTATATAGTTATTTATCATAGTTATTAATGATATTTTGGGAGATGATTCACTGGTTTGAGTTATATGTAACCTTTAGGTTTAACATGTGATTTAACATGAAATGTTATTTGGGAAGAATGCACTTAAATTTTTGGGGATGTAAGATAAAATGTATAAGATAACCTTTAAGGTAAAAACATTCTTTGATGTTGAGGTTATTGAGGTTATTTCTGGATCTATGATTTGTAACAACTTGAACATTTATAAATGAAATTCCCTTTTGAATAAGTAAATGCCTTATAGTTGTAGAAAACACATGCACTGCTTTGGTTATTTTGGACCATTATAAAATATTTACTATCAGATTTAAAAGTATATTAATAATATTAAACATTGATAATATAGTAATTATACAATGATAATTAATATTATTATATTTTAAGGGTTATGATAAATTCTAATTGACAGGGATGAAATAAGTGATGGCCTCAACCAATAGGATGATGCCCTATGAATCCCATTTATTAGAGATTCTGAGGGAGATGGAATCACTGGGCTTACCCTTGACCAATCCTAAGATAATATTCAACAACTAAATCTTGATTGAAACTATTTATGGGATAATTTCAAGCTTATCAAGATCACGACTCAACCCATGTTTGTCGAACCACCCCAAGAAAGCATCATCATCGTACACCTTACCCTTAGGGCGTACATTGGTGTAATAAGGTTTTATGTGTCTAGACCCTAGTAATATGAATTTTTATATTTTATTTTTAATAAAAAAATGATTATATTTATCCCTTTTTACTATTAATTTATAAATGATTACATAATGAGTTTTATAAAAAAATATATTTTAATGTGAAGAAATCAAAATTGAATTTTTGGGAAATATATAGTTTTAATTAAGACACTCTTTTGATAAATTAAATAATTTTTTAAATAAATTTTATTTTAATAAAATATAATTATTAAATAATATTTATTTAAATATAAATTATAATATAATTTAATGAAGTCTAATGTGATTTTTATAAGGGTCAAAAAGTGGTTAATATCATAAAAACTAGTATTTTCCAGTAAATAGGGATTTTTATTTAAAAGTGTAAATTATCATATTTATAAAATTATTTTGGTAAAATAAATATTATTTTTTAAATTATCATGTATAAATAATCCAATGTTTAATTTTTCATAATAATATGAGATAGTCTAATTTTTGGGTAAAAATTAAATACGGTATAAACATATAGTCTCTTTTATGACATCATAATTGCCCAAAAGTGATGTAATAAATTATATAAAATACATACACAATAAAATATATATTTCCCATTTAAAATTATGTGTTTTTTAAGTTATTTTATTAATTTTATAAACCCTTAATGAATCCTTCAAAACCTATATTACATTTTAATGTTTTAAAATCAATTATTTATGAACATGACTCACTTCCACATCACCAATGGTATTATTTTAATATGTTAGGTTCTTGTACATATGAAATATTTAAACAACTCCTATTTGGTAGAAAACATTGTCAAAACCCATGGTAAGGTTTATGGTTTTTATTATTTTATTATATAGAGTCCAAAACCTAAGTTTAGAAATCAATAAAGAATCCCCCCACTCTTTTTGCTATAAATATCTACCCAAAATCCCACTCTTCTTCACTCAAAACCTATTTAAAATTAATTTAATATCACTATACCTCTCCAAATCCCTCCCAATGTGTTCTCAATCTCTTAATAAGATCCTCCCAATCTTTTATAAGCACCCTCTCAAGGTAAGGGGATTCTCTCTTCCTCTAATTTATTCAAAAACTTTCTTTGAGTTGTGCCTTTTGATTTAAAAATTTTCATATGGGAATATGTTTTTAAAAATCCCATTACTATTATTATGATTCCTAGGTAATTATATACCGCATTTCACTCACATTAAACCCTTTTATAAACCTTTATGTACACCCGTTATGTTGTCAAAATTATCTCATGATTTTCCATGCCAAACATTTGTGTTTTGTATACCCATCCCCATTTCCACTCAAGGGTATTCACCTAGATATAATTATACTTAATTTATTGGTTAATTCCGTTTATATAAACCAAACTCCTTAATCATTGGATTAAAGGTAATGAAATATTTTCTTATGTTGTATGATCTATGTGGCACACAAATGTATGTACATGATATGAATATGACGGGTGAGCCCAGAATTATATAGCCCTCCAATGTATTGGGTAATATTTTTATCTCATGATATTCTATTTATGGTTCATGTGAGGTTATCCTAATCACACTATGTTATAATATCTTGGTGTTTATCCTTGAATTATGATTATGATGTCATGTTTTATGTTGTTGTCACACTCCAATGTTGCCTTGATGTTATCATCATATATCATGATTTGATGTTCATGTTTATGATTATAAACCTGTTTATATCACTATGATATGCCTCTTTACTAACATGTGTTACTTTCATCATGTTATTCTTTGATTATTCTCTTACTAGGATTTATAGCTCACCCCTTTCTTATGTACGTCCTCAGGTTATCATATGCAGTTTTAAAAGAGTGGTGAATTTTTAAGAACATGTTAATGAGTTTTAAATAATGTTGTTATATCCCAATTTAAATTTTTTATGTTATATACCTAATTACCCAAATACACTAGGCCTTTCGATCTTTTGGGATTTTATTATGTGTGTCTTTATTTAATAAATCATGAATTAATGTTTATAAGAGATATAGGTTTTCATAGTTGGTATCAGAGAAAGTTCTAGTTATTTTTTTTTTTTTGAGACTGAGATTAAAAAGCTTTAGTGAAAGTACTAAGGATAAGACTAAACATATAAAAATATCCCTAAATTCTGTTAAAGTATATATTAATTTGTTTCCAACCAACAAAATACCAGTATGGATGCTACAAGTGGATGTGGCTCTGATATAGTTGTACCTAAAGGAAATAACATCGAAAAAGGGCACATTGGGTATTAACTAGATTATCATATAGTACATGATAAAGAGGCCTTTTTCACACATGGTTTGACACTCCTAAGGTATATTATTTGGTAAATTAATAATCTCCTCATTAACCATCATGAAAGTAACAAAAATTCCCATAAAATTTTATGTTAGGAAATAAACGATGGATAAATTGGATTGAAAACTTAAAATTCATAGGTTAAGGAATGTATTATATGTATGAGTTATCCCTTAAATGTTAATATTTTCCCTTTTATGTGTTTAGTAGTTTGAAAATTTTCATCCCTAATTTTCCCTTTGTTTTAGTCAATGGTCGAAAATATAAGGAATTGAGTCAACAACCAATGTGATGGGTAATGTGATGACCACCCAAATGAGATGACCAATCTAATGGGAGTAGGAGTGGAAAAATTCATGATAATAATTACTCAATTAACTCAAGTTTTTATTAGAAACATGAATCATGGGTAAACCCCACATCCCCCTAAGAAAGAGTAAGTTACAATTGAGACCTTTATGGGATATTGGATTCCAGTTTTCAGTAGATCTTTCAATCCCTTAATTGTGGAACAATAGATCAAATCCATTGAAAATATCATCTTCATCCTTCAATTGTATGAGAAAGATAAGGTCATTCTATCTATTTATTGCATGTAGGGATAAGATAATCAATGGTTTACATTGATTAAAAATACAAATCCTGAGAAATATATCGAAGTGATAGACTAGAATAAATTCTATAAAAAAATTGATAAATATTTTCCTCACACTCTCTAACTAAAAATATAAAATTATTTTCTGAGCCTCAATAAAAAGGACAAAAAATCCATCAGGTAGTACAAGGAAAAATTCACAATAATTTCACGATATGCCTCCATATTTTTTATTGTCCTTGAAATTCAATTTGGCCCATTCTTTGGTGGGATAAATCTAAGTCTATGAAAAAATTTAGTGATTCAAGACTTTGATAGCTATGATGAAATTTTCTAATGTTCCCTCAAAGTTAAAATGGAGATCATCAAATCTTATGTGTCTCACTGGTTTAAAGATAGAAAGTATAGAATGAAGTTTAATTTTGGGTGAGATATGGAGAAATATCACAGTGAAAAAAATGTCCAACATCCCACTTGTCAAAAGTGTTGGAAAAATAATACCAAAAATTTATTGAATGGGAAAAGGAAATTATTTAGGTGTAGGAAGGAAGGGAACCTAGTAAGAAAATTCCAATGGGAGAAACCCACTAATGTGATGTAAGAAATGAATTATCTAGTAAACCCTTATCCTGCTTTCAAATGTTTCAATTACAATAAATAATGACACTATGTGAATAAATGAACTAAGCCTAGGGTTGTTGAAGATAACTGATGACAACAACCTCTAAGTCCTAGATATAAGTGGAGATCTTGTGATATCACAACTACTAAGGTGTATCCTGGAAATGATGTGGTTACAAATACACTAGTTATTCATTCAAGGATAGAGATTGTACTATTTGATTCTAGATCAATAAATTCTTTCATATCACATAAGTTTAATAGAACTATTCTAACACTACCACAAAATTTTTAAATAGAGCTATCAGTGAAAATGGAAAATAGTTAAATTATTGAAACCTAATTGTATAACTTCTCTCATATCCATATTTGTGGGCTGAATTTTCCAAAAAACGTGGTAATACTCCCTTTAGATGAATTTTATGTAATTATGGGTATGGATTGGTTTTCCTTGTATAGAGCCAATGTAAGTTGTTGAGAGAAATAAGTCACCCTATGTATCATGAATATCCCTCTGATTCTATACAATTGTAATGAGGAGGATGAATCTCCTTTAGAATATTTATCTCAAGCATGGATATTATTTCTATATAAGAAAGTGTGCCTAGCTCAAATGATTGAGACTAATGAAAAGATCATCCTTGATGAAATACCCATTGTAATAGAATATATTGATGTGTTTCCCAAGGAATTTTTTGGTCTTTCTCCAAGTCGTGAGGTTGATTTCTCAATCAAACATATACCTATATCTTTTACAATACCTAAGAATCCATATAGAATGTCCATTATTAAACTTGAAGAGATAAAGAAGTAGCTGTAGGAGAATCTATATAAAGGTTTTATACACACAATTGCTTCATCATGGGGTGTGTTAGTCGTCTTCATCAAGAAGGATGATGGGTCAATGCACCTCTACATTTATTATCATGAGCTAAAAAAGATCACAATAAATAAAAAGCATCATATTATATATATTAATGAATTATTTGATCATCTGTGTACTTATCTAATATAGGTCTTCAATCGGGATATTATCAAGTAAGGGTGAAGAAGGAGGATATCCCCAAGACTACTTTTCATACAAGTTACGGGCCTTATGAGTTCATAGTGATTCCATTTAGACTCACTAATTCTCAAACTATATTCATTAACTCAATGAATAGAGTCTTTTGGGATTACCTTTACAAACTTATATTTGTCTTTATAGATAATATTTTTATCTACTCTAAAAGTAAGGAGGAACATGAGGGTCATTTATATGTTGTACTGAAAACCTGACAAAAGGAAAAGTTGCATGTGAAGTATAGTTAATGTGAGTTTTGGATAGAGTAAGTAACATTCTTGGGGCATGTTATCACCAATAAAGTGATATATATGGATCCTTTAAAAATATAGGCAATTTAAGGATGTCTCATACCAACATCTATGATATAGATCTGTAGTTTCCTTGAATTATCTAGGTACTATTATTGATTTGTGAGAAACTTCTCATGATTTTCATGCCCACTAACAAAGATAACTCGGAAGGGGGTGAAGTTTTTATGGACTCATGAATATGAAGAGAACTTTAAAGAGTTAAAGAAGATGTTAATCACTGCACATGTTCTCACATTACCCACTAGTGGGAAAGTATTTGTGATTTATGGTGATGTGTACAAAAAATACTTGGGTTGTTTACTCATGAAATATGAAAAAGTGATGGCTTATACATCCCAAAAATTAAAGATCTATGATTAGAACTACCCAAAATATGATCTAGAATTGGTTGTAGTGATCTTTGCATTGAATATTTGGCAGCATTATATCTACGAGGAGAAGTGTGACATATATATATATATATATCATAAAATCCTCAAGTATATATTTACACAAAAGGATTTCAATATGTGCCGATTAAGGTGGTTAGATCTGATCAAGGATTATTATTATTCAATTCATTACAATCCTGGGAAGGTGAACAAGGTGGAAGATGCTTCGAGTGGAAATGATCATACAACCCTATCCATGATGAGGATTGAAAGGGATCCAATATTCCTGGACATGCAAAGGATGGAGATGGGAATCATAAAAGTAACTTCATCTAACCTTACACAAATAACTTCTCAACTATCCATTATTGAGAGGATAAAAGAGGCCCAGAAAGATGATTAGGAGTTATAGTGAAGGGTAGTGAATATTCTAGAGTTCAAATTTTCTAAATATGGAATCATAAGGTTTGGAACCTTGATATGTGTCTCGAAAAAACTAGAGATAAAGAGGGAACTTCTGGATGATGATAATATCTTATCCTTATTTATTCATCTAGGAAGCACTAATATGTATAGATATCTAAAGAAAAACTTTTAGTGGGACAACATGAAGAGGCGGATTCCAGAATTTGTATCTCGATGCTTTTTTTTCCAAAAAGTCAAGGATGAGTGATATAAGTACAAGGTTATGATGAAATCATTTCCCATACCAGTATGAAAATGGGAAAATATAACTGTGGATTTCATCATAGGACTCCCCAGAATATCTAGGATCCAAAATGTTGGGATGAAGTTGGAGAGTGAAAATTTATGGGACCTGGTATTATATAAGAAATAAAATAGAAGGTTCAAACAATTCAATATCATATGAAATCCACACGAAGTTGACAGAAAAGCTATGTGGATAATCATCGATGAGACCTGGAGTTTGAGGCTGGAGATAAGGTGTTCCTTCATATATCACTATGGAAGAAATTCATGAGGTTTGGGAATAAGGGAAAGCTTAGTCCTAGATACATTTTCCCCTTTGAGATCCTTGATAGCATTGGAGTTATGGCCTATAGGCTAGCTCTTACACATAACCTATCCTAAGTACATGATGTGTTATATGTATCAATATCAAAGAAGTACATATAGGACCCCTCACATGCATTGAATCTAAAGGTTGTACCCTTGGAGAAAAATATTTCATATGAGGAGTAGTCAGTGAAGATATTAGATCATAGAGACAAAGTTCTACAAAACAAGACAAATCACTTTGTCAAAGTGTTACAGCAGAACCATAAGTTTGAAAAAACAACATGGTAACCAAAATAGGTGATGAAATAGAAGTAACCATATCTGTTCTAGTGAACAAAATGAAATTTCAAGGGTGAAATTTATTAAGGTGGAATAATGTAACTACCCAAACTTTTATAAATTAAATTTCATTTTGAATGATTAAATTTCTTATAGTTATATAAAACACATGAACTATTTTGGTTATTTTGGACCGTCATAAAATATAGTTTATCATATTTAAAATTCCCTTAATAATCTTAATAATTGATAATATAGTTTTTTTATAGTGATCATTAAGATTATTATATGTTAAGTGTTATGATAAAGTCAAATAGGCATGGATGAAAGTAGCAATGGCCTCAGCCAGTAGGATCATACCCTATGAAGCCCATTTATTAGAGCTTCCAAGGGAGATGGAATCATTGATATTTTTCCTTAGAAAATTCCAAACTGAGATTCAACAAATATAACTCAATAAAAACCATTTGTGGGGGAAGTTTAAGATTATCAAGATCATGGCTCAAACCATGTTCATCGAACCACACCGTGAAAGCACTTCCATCCCACACCTTACCCTTAGGGTGTACACTGGTGTAATATGGGTTTTGTATCTAGTCCCTAGTAAAATGAATTTTTAAATTTTATTTTTAATAAAATAATTATTATATTTATCCCTTTCTATTATTACTTTATAAATGATTATATAATTCATTTTATAAAAAAATAGATTTTGATATGAAGAAATCAAAATTGTATTTCTAGGAAATATATAGTTTCAATTATGACACTCTTTTGATAAATTCAAGAATTTTTTAAATAAATTTTATTTTAATAAAATATTATTATTAAATATTTTTTATTTAAATATAAATTATAATTTAATTTAATTAAGTCCAGTGTAGTTTTTATAAGGGTTAAAAAGTAGTTAATATCATAAAAACTAGTATTTTCTAGTAAATAGGGTTTTTTATTTGAAAGTGTAAATTCTCATATTTAGAAATAAAAAAATTGGTAAAATAAATATTATTTTTGAAATCAATATGTCAAAATCATCCAATTGTGAACTTTTCATATTTTTCTAAGACGGCCAAATTTTTGGGTAAAAAATAAATACGGTGTAAATATAAGGTTCGTATTATAACATCATAATAGCCTAAAAGTGGTGTAATAAATGATATAAAATTAATCCATGAACAAATATAGATTTATCCTTTAAAATAATGTGTTTTTAAATTTATTTTATTAATTTTATAAACCCTTAATGAATCCTCTAAAACCTATGTTATATTTTACGGTTCTAAAATCAATTCTTTATGAACATGACCCACTTTCACATCACTAATGGTATTATTTTAATATTTTCGGTTCTTATCCTTATAAAATAGTGAAAACCAATCCTCTTTCGTAGAAACCATATGCAAAAACCATGGTAAGGTTTTTGGTTTTAATTATTTTATTATATAGATTCCAAAACTGAAGTTTAGAAATTAATAAAGAATTCACCTCTCTTTTCTAAAAATACCCACTCAACCTCCCACTCCTCTTCGCTCAAAACACATTGATCACAAATTTTTTATACCCCCCCCCCCTTCTCTAAATCCCACCCAAGGTGTTCCCAAACTCTTAAGAAGCTTCTCCCTAGCTTTTAGAAGCACCCTCTTAAGGTAAGGGGATTCTCTCTTCCTCCTCTTTATTCAAGCACTTTCTTTGAGTTATGCCTTTTGATTTCCAATTATTCATATTGGAATATGTTTTTACACACCCATTTATTATACTTATGATTCCCAAGTAATGAGAGACCAAATTTCACTCTTATTAAACCCTTTCATAAACTTTTATGTACACCTGTTATGCTTCCAAAATTATCTCGTGATTTTCTATGCCAAACATTTATGTTGTGTATACCTATCCTCATTTCCACTCAAGGGTATTCACCTAGATATACATATCCTTCATTTATTGTGTACTTACTTTTTTATAACCCACACTCCTTAAACAATGGATTAAATATAACATTTTGTTACTTATTTTTAGGTAATCATCGACCCTCCCTTTTTTCATGCGTTGTTTGGGGTTGGTCTCGGGTTGTTTGGGTAGAAAGTTAAGTTTTTTTGGAAAATTATGGGTTGCGCTTGGTTCTCGCATGGTTTTCCCAAACCATGAACCCCACTAATTCAAATAGTGCAACCCCTTGGTAGAGGGGAATGCATTGTTGGCACACAGTTTCCTAAACCATGTGCCCACCTTGTAGAAATCGTATGCCCCATTAGAAGGGAACACGGTTAGATCACATGGTTTAGGAAACCATACAGCTCTGCCCAACTAACTATTTTCATGGGACTTTTTGTTTCTTAAAATTATTTAAAAAATATTGAACTCCCTTTTTTACCTTATCCTCAGCCCTAAATCCCCATATCACAATTTCCTAGGTCCTTGGGGCTCTCAATAACCATTTTTGGATCCTTCAAACACCTTACTAGGCGGATCTAAGCACGGTGAACCTCATTTGATCCCTCTACGGTAAGTGATTCTTCTCACGTTACTCCTCTCCCACTCTCTCTTTCTTTCCTACATAGGGTTTGTTAGATCATAATGTGTTTTATGAATATAAATCACATTATTTTATATCTTAAATCTAGGTTTGATTCCTCAATCTACATTTTCATCATTCTTCATTGGAAAATTTCATTGCGGGTGTTGTGATACATGATTCCATAATAAAGGTGGGTGGTTCTATTGAGATTTTACATGTAATAAACCCCTGGTTTTCTTGATTTAAATTAAATTGCTTTCAACTGAATTATGAAAAGCCAATTCGATGTGAATTTTAATTTGAATTGATTTGGTATAGACTTTAAGGAAAACCCCCAATTCCAATGGAATTGGAATTTTGAGTGTACTTTGGAAATTGATTGAAATTATAAATTAATTTTAGAATTTAATTTATAAAATGGATCAAATTGTTTTTTTTAACCTATGATTGGTTTTATTTTTAAAGGGAAAGAAATGATGAAAAATCCATGATTTGGTTTTGAAATTTATTTGGAATATTGAAATGATAAATTAGGAAATTGAATTGTAAATGATGTTTTGATTTTAATTGAAATGAATTTCCCAATATATTGTTTGATTGAATCACATGGGAGCTTGTATAGTTAGTAGGTGGTTGGGATAAGCATACTAGGATTGTAATTCCCTAGAAACAGATTGACGATGACAACACTAACTGAACCATGATCGGCTTGTAATTTTCCCTTAAGTGGGAGTGAATGATTGTAATTTCCCCTTAAGTGAGAGTGGATTATTGTAATTTTCCCTTAAGTGGGAGTGTATATTTGATATGATCACTGATATGAGAGTGTGAGGATCTCATATCTAGTAACTAATGTACCACAGGTAATTTGACCATTATTCTATGAATTATTGTGATTACTTTGATATATATATGTCATTGATTGTGAAATTATTTTAATCATTCCCTGTTGATTTATATAAACTATTTTATATAAAAAATTTAATGATTTATTGTTTTAAATGTTTCCATTTTTTGAAATAAAAAACATTTTTTGATTTAAATATGCAATTATACTTATATACGTATTTTGTTTAAAATTGAAAAAATGATTTGGTCTATTTATTATGGAATATTATTATGGAAACCTTGGTAAGACCCTACTATGATTTTATCTCACACCCTACCTTTGCCTTTAGATGTTTGTAGATTTTCTTCTATCAGGTTCAAGTAAAGGTAAAGAGCCTTTGGGAGGAGGAGGATGTACTTGACCCTTTGGGTTTGGAGTGTTGATAAATTTGGGATCTTTGAGTTTTATCTTGTCAAATTTTGGTACTTTAATGATGTACTATTTGGGTTTTGATATACCTATTTGATTCCCAGTATTTTTCTCCCTTTTTATTTTTTATCATACTAATATGTATCTATTTCTTCTATTGTGTTTGTGGAAAATTCATTCCCACATTTACCTTGTATGATGTCAGGTGCTATTCGCTAACCCATGGGGATCTAGAATTCCCTTTGAGCTATTTCTATGTCGGCTCAGGTATCCAAGTACTAGGGTATCTAGGATAGTTTGTGACAAAGTAGTATCAAAGGTGCAGGTTAAGCATCTTGCCTTGATGTCATTATGTAGTTGAGAAATATTTTTGGGACTTAGGAGGCATTTGTGAGTGAGTGTCATTCCATAACTCATTATAATGTGACTTGAGTCACTAGGGGTGATTTGGGAAAGATTCCTTGAGGATTAGTTCTATTATTTTCCCTATTTTGATTTGGATAGATTGAAATCCAAATCTTATTTATCTATCTGATGGGATTGATTTCCCTTGTTGCTCTTATTTGATTGTTGATATGAGTAATATTTTTATGTCTTCAATGTTGGTTATTCATGTTGTATAGCATTATGACTCTAAGAAGACATGTGAATATGATCCAATATAAAGCTATAGATGAACCACAGTGATTAAATCCTCATGTGGACCAAAATTCGGTTGAGGTTATTGTGTGTGTTGTCCAAGATTTGGGATAGGCACCTGCACCCATTCCTGTTCGGGCTCCAGCTATAGAACCTCAGAGATATGAATCTCATAATCATACGTAATAATTCCTTCACCAAAAACCATTAGCATTACAAGGATATAATAATCCTCAAGATACTGGTGATTGGTTGAGTAGGATTGATCTTTTGTTTGAGTTCTTAGAGATTCCTGACACGATCAAGGTGAAATGTTCCACCTTCAAGCTAGAGGGACCTATCTAGAGATGGTGGCACTCAGTGGTGATAGAGAAGAATCATGAGGGATTAAATTGGAAGGAATTTAAAGTTATTTTCACTAACCAATTCTATCCAGATTCAATGGTGCTGGATAAGGCTATATATTTTTTCAAACTTGAGCAGGCTGACAAGACCGTGATAGAATATGCGAACCAATTTACTGAGATTGTACAGTTTTCACCTGAGATTATATCGAATGAGAAGATGAAGACTTGATGGTTCAAGATGGTAATTTGATCTAATATTCATTATCAAGTTTTATTGATGAATATCTCTTCTTATTCTGATGTGTTGGATAGAGTGTTGATGGTTGAGCTTAATCTGGTTGGTAAGTTAGGTTTGACAGGAGTTCCTTTTTCTCCCAGTGGTGGTGCTATGAGTTCCCATAAAGGTAAGAGAAATTGAGATGAGTCTCATGATGTATTTCAATAGTATGATTCTTATAGACCTCCTGCAATGTCTAGAAGAGGCCCTTTGACATGCTTCTAGTGTGGAAAGCTTGAGCACTCGAAACAAGTTTGCACTGAGACACCCAAGATATGTGGTTCCTGTGGATTCTGAGGTCACTTGAAGAAGCATTGTCATATCTATTCTTCTCCACATAGTGGAATGGGATCATAAACACCAAATATTACTATAATGAAATCTGATGCTTCAATATCTAAGGGGTTCTAGCCACGTGTATCTAGAATAAAGATTCTTCATGCAGTAGAAGTGTCTCTAGAGGAAGAAGATATGGGTCTAGAAATCGTGATAGGTTCAATCACTATAACTTCGTCTTTAGTGACTGATTTATTTGACACTGGTGCATCTAATTCATTCATTTTGACTTGTATTTTGAATTTTTTAAATATTACTATAGAGATTTATCTTATTTTATGGATATTACTACACCACTCAGAACGAAGAGAGAGTAGGGTCTCTGTTTTCCTGATTGTGTCTTAACTTTATCATAGATTGATCTTACTTGGTATTTTCTGGTTCTCAACATGAAACATCTTGATGTCATTTTTTATATGGATTGTCTCATTGTTGATAAATCCTGAATTTATTTTTATCTTAGACAGGTCTCCTTTATGGAACATGATAGGGTGTGTCGTGTATTTCAGGGAAAATGGGACCCGAGGTCGATTAGATCCAGACCTTCTTATCCAGAGTTTTGGAAAGTAATGTTAGTGATTTCTTTTGACCTAGAGTGAGAATCTTTGAGTGAATATCTCCCTCTAGTTTTTGTAGAGTTTCCTGATGTTTTTTTTATGAATTCTCTGGTTTTCCACCGATAAAGGAGGTATATTTTTATATTAATTTAGTGTTTGGTACTCACCCAGTGTCTATACTTCTTATCATATGGAACCAACTAAAATGAAAGAGTTGAAGACTCATTTGGATGATATTTTATAGAAAATATTTATATACATGAGTGTATCACCTTGGGCGGCGCTTATTCTCTTTGGTAAGAAATCTGGTGGGTCACTTTGCCTATGTGTTGATTACTGGAAACTCAACTGAGTTATGGTAAAGAAAAATTATATGTTTCCATGGATTGATGATTTGTTTGACTAGTTAAAAGATAATAATTGGTTCTCGAAGATTGATATCTAGTTTGGTTATCACTAGTTCAGAATAAAAAAATATAGCATTCAGAAACCTGCCTTCTAGAGTAGGTATAGCCATTATGAGTACCTTATCATTCCATTTGGTCTAACCAATGCTCATACAGTCTTTATGAATTTAATGAAAAGAATATTCTATGAGTATCTTGATACGTTCTTAGTGGTCTTTTTGGATTACATTTTGGTTTACTCTAAGTCCAAGGAGGATCATATGCGTCATCTGAGATAAATTATAGAATTGTTGAGAAATCACCGACTTTATGACTAGCTATCGAAGTGTAATTTATGGATTCAGGAAGTGAAGTTCATGGGAAACATGGTGTTGAAATATGGTATTTCAGTTGATCCTGAGAATGTGAAAGATGTTATGACATGGGAGAAACCATGAAATATTTTTGATATTTGGATCTTCTTGGGATTAATGGGATATTATCACTAGTTCATAAAGGATTTCTCAAAGTTATATTTTTCAATGACTACCCTAACTAAGAAGGGATTAAATTTTGTTTTGAATTTTAAATTTTAGAGTTCTTTTGTTTAGTTGAAATTTATTTTGACTATTTCACCAATGTTGACTCTTCTATAGGTCAGGTAGGGCTATGTGGTCTTTTGTAATGCATCAGGTTCGGGTTTGGATTGTGTTCTTATGCAGGGTGATCACGTCATTGCCTACAGCTCTCAGCATCTTAGGCCACATGAGAAAATTTATCTGAACCAAGACCTTGAACTTTCATTTGTGATGCATGCACTTAAGATTTTTGGGCATTACCTTTTTAGAGAATGGATTTCCATGTTTTCTAACCACAATAGCTTGAGTTGTATCTTCTCTCAAAAATATTTGAATCTACACCAATGTAATTTAGTGTAATACCTAAAATCTTTTGATTTTGATATTTCCTATACCCTAGGGAAAGGGAATGTTATAACAGATGCTTTGAGCAGGAAGCTTCTGAACTAGGCTGTGAAAGAATCATCATAATAGTGGAACTTGATGGATCTTTTTGCATAGTTTCATATTGGAGTTCGGGAAATAGGGGTCAAGGTTTCCTTGTCCATTTTTTAGTTTACATACACTCTTCTCAAGATGATTATTTAGGAATAGGATCTTGATGATTAATTTTGTTTCATTAAAGACTCTATGATGGGGAGATCATTTCTAAGTGGTCATTCTCCACAGAGGGTATTCTATTTTTTTGGAATCAATTTGTTGTGTTATTAGTTGTGAGGAAAGTTGTGATGGGAGATTGACATAATTCTCATTGGGTGGTGCACCTAGGAACCACACAGATATTCTATGACATGAGACATTAATTCAGGTGGTCATGTATGATATGGGGCATAGATGGTTTTGTCTCTCATTGTTATACTTTCAAAAAGGTCAAGGATGAGCACCAGAGACCTTTGAGTTTGTTTTATCCACTTATAGTGTTGAATTGAAAGTGGTATGGGATCTCTATATAATTTTTTGTTGGGTTTCTACGTACCTATAGAAAGAATAATTTAATATGGTTTTTGATCAATAGGTTGACCAAATCGGCTCACTTTATACCCATTCATGATACAACCAAAGTTGAGGAGCTATGAAATATCTATGTGATAGAGATTTCACATTTGAACAAAGTTTTATATATTATAGTCTCTGATAAAGATACTTGTTTTACTTCTCTCTTTTGGAGAGATCCTTCTAGAGGCACTACGATCTCAGGTTCGTTTGAGTATGGAATACTATCTGAAGATGGATAGTCATACAAAGAGGGCTATACAGATTCTTTAGGATATGCTTCGTGTCTGCATCCTTGATTTTGGTAGAGCTTGGGATGACCATTTGTGACTATTTGAGTTTTATTATAACAATAGTTACCAGTCTTTGATCATAATAAATCCTTTTTAGTCCTTGTATGGTCAACCTTATAAATATTTGTTGTGTTGGTCGGATATTGGTGACAGCTCCTTGGTTGGACCGATCTTGGTTTAAGAGATGACAACAAGGATTTAGTTGATTCATCAGAGAATTTTGATAGCATGGATCAGATATAAATATATTATTGATTGTCACCATAGACCATTGGAATTTTCAGTTGGTTATTAGGTGTTCTTGAAAGTTTCACCTCATTTGGTTCATCGACGACTTGGGAGGCAAGGTAAGATTTCTCCTCGTTTTGTGGGATCTTTTGATGTTGTTGAGAAGGTGGGGAAAGTGGCTTACCATTTATCACTTCCACCATATTTTACATCAATAAATAATGTTTTCCATGTATCACAGCTATATAAATATCTTTCTAGTCCATAACATGTTTTGAGCTGGAGTGATCTTGATGTTGAGCCTAATTTATCCATGGCTGAGCATCCAGTCAGGATAGTTGATTCTGAGAAAAAGGTACTTCATGAGAGTATTATAACTTTGGTTTGAGTTCTATGGAATTATGGTTCTAATTATCATGTGATTTGGGAGATAAAGGCACATATGAGAGATTAGTGGCCTCGTCTTTTTGATATGGAAGCTTCTTGATAGGATTTCTGGGGACATAAAGTTTATATGGTGGGGATATTGTAACATCCAATTATTGATTTTCAAGTACTCCTCGGGACTCATTTTTTCATGCTTTGTTTGGGGTTGGTCTTGGGTTTTTCAAGTGGAAATTTGAGTTTTTTTGGAAAATTATGGGTTGTGCACAGTTGGCGCACGAATTGCAAAAACCATGCACCCCACTAGTGAAAACCATGAAACCCCTAGGTAGTGGGGAATGCATGGTTGGTTCATGGTTTCCCAAACTGTGTGACCACCTAATAGAAATTGTGCACCCCATTATAGGGTTTCATGGTTTGGGAAACCATGTGGCCCTACCCTACTAATCATGCGTAAGGGACTTTTTATTACTAAAAATTATTAAAAAAAATCCAAAACACTATTTTTACCTCCCACTCAACCCTAACTCCACATATCATGATTTCCTAGGTCCTTGGGGCTCTCAAGAGCCATTTTTGGCTCCTCCAAACCCCTCCTTAGGTGGATCGAAGCATGGAGAACCTTGTTTGATCCCTCTTTGGTAAGTGATTCTTCTCCCATTACTCATCTCCTGCTCTCACTTTTTTTCCATAGGGTTTTTTAGATCATCATGTGTTTGATGGATATAAATTGTGTTGTTTTGGATCTTTAATCTAGGTGTGATTCCATTATCTCTATTTTCTTCATTCTTCATTGGAAAATCTCGTTGAGGGTATTGTGATACATGATTTTGTAATAAAGGTAGGTGGTTTCAATGAGGTTTACCATGTAATAAACCCTTGATTTGATTTATTTAAATTAAATTGATTTCAATTGAATTATGAAAACCCAATTCAATGTGAATTGGAACTTGAATTTATTTTGTATGTATTTTTAGGAAAACCCCCAATTTGAATGAAATTGGAATTTGGGGTGTACTTTGGAAATTTATGGAAATTGTAAATTGATTTGAGAATTTACTTTAGAAAATATATTAAATTTATTTTTTTTAAACTATGATTGGTTTTATTTTTAAAGTTCATGAAATAATGAAAATTCCATGATTTGGTTTTGAAATTTATTTAGCATATTGAAATGATAAATTGGTCAATTTAATTGTAAAAGATGTTTTGATTTGAAGCAAAATGAATTGCCCAATATTGATTGATTGATTGAAGCACGTGGGAGCCTAGGTAGTTAGTAGTTGGTTGGGATAAGTATGCTAGGATATTAATTCCCTAGAAATGGATTGACGATGAGAACACTAACTGAACCATGATTGGATTGTAATTTTCCCTTAATTAGGAGTGGATGATTGTAATTTTTCCTTAAGTGGGAGTGTATGATTCTAATATTCCCTTAAGTGGGAGTGGATATTTGTCATGATCACTGATATGAGAGTGTGGGGATCTCATAGCCATTAACTAATGTACCATAGGGAATTTGACCATTGTGCAATGAATTTTTCTAATTACTTTGATAAATATATGCCATTGATTGTGAAACTATTTTATGCATGCCCATCTAATTTATATAAACTATTTTATATAAAATGTTTATTTATCCATTGTTTTAAATGTTTTCATTTTTTAAAATTAAAATCATGTTTTGATTTAAATATACAGTGGTATTGTCATGCATGTTTTGTTTGAAATTTAAAAACATGATTTGGTTTATTTATTATGGAATCTTATTATGGAACACTTGGTGAGATTCTACTGGGATTTTATCTTACACTATACCATTTCCTTTGAGAATTTTTAGATTTTCTTCTTCTAGGATCGAGTAAAGGGAAAGTACCTCTAGGAGGAGTTGGATGTACTTGACCCTTTAGTCTTGGAATGTTGATATCTTCGGGATATTTTAGTTTTATCTTTTTATATTTTGTACTTTTATGATGTACTATTTAGGTTTTGATATACCTTTTTGATTCCTAGTATTTTCTCCCTTTGGAATTTTGAGAATATTGATATATATCTATTTATTATATTGTGTTTGTGGCAAATTTGTTCCCACTTTTATCTTGTATGATGTCAAGAGTTAGACGTCAACTCATGTAGACCGGGAATACCCTTCGAGCTATGTCGTTTCCAGCTCAGGTATTTGGGTACCAGGTTATTTGGGTTGGTTCATGATATTAAAAGTGATGAAAGAAATTTTTATGTTTTATGATTTATGTGGAACAAAAATTCATGTACATGATATGAATTTGATGAGCTGGATCAGAATTATATAGCCCTATAATATATTGGGAAATGTTTTTATTCCATAAGATGCATGTATGGTGCATGGGAGGTTATCCTAAGCATGCTATGTTATGATGTTTCGGCAGTTATCCTTGACTAATGCTTATAATTTCATGTTTTATGTTGTTTCCACATTCCTATATTGTCTTGATGTTTTCATCTTATATCAAGTTTTTATGTTTATGTTTATGATTCTCACCCTGTTTATATCACCTTGATATACCTATTTAATAACATGAAGTACTTTTATCATGTTATGTGTTGATTATTCCCTTACCGGGCATTATAGATCACCCCTTTCTTGTACGTTACTAGGTTATCTTGTGTAGTTTTAGAAGAAATATGGAATTTTAAGAGCATGTTAAGGAGTTTAAAATAATTTTGTTGTATCCTTGTTTTAAATTATTATGTTATGTACCTAATTACCCAAAGAAACTAGGCCTTTTGATATTTTTGGATTTTATTATGTGTATCTTTATATAATAAATCATGAATTAAGGTTTATAAAGATATGGGATGTCATAGTTTTATTTATTAAATGGTCTAAGTGGAAGATTTGTTATTATTGTGGAATTTTTAAAGTTAAATGTATTATTTCATCATATGAAGGTTTATAAATTTTGGATATTATCTTACCTTATTTTAACCATTCATTTTTTTTAATGGTTAAAGATATTATATATAAATTTATATCCTTTTGTGGATTATAAAGTTTATTTTAGTGCTTTTGTAATGAAAAATTCATCTTAAATACTCATCATTTGGATAAAATGATGAGATTGTGGTGGAAATTAATTGAAGGGTGAAATTATACTTATCAAGTAAGTATATTTTGTTTTTAGTCTATAAGGTAAATGAATTCATCAACTCTAGGAAAATGATATTGAAACAAAAATTATGTCCTATTATATTCATTTTTGATGAACTGATGGTCTTTTTCACACCTTATATATTTATAGTTTTGTGGTTGATGACTTTATCATGATCATTAACTTTATTATGATTAATATTCTATATCACTCTCCATAATTATTTAGACATTACTTTCTCCTTCATGTCCATATTTATTATTCCCATGGATTTTCTCCTATTTTTAAACCTAGTTATGTGTTATTCCAAATGATATTCATCTTTCCCTTTCCCTCTTTTCAAGAGGAAGTTTTATTAACCCTTTTTATAATGTGGGGTTTCAATAAAGGAATTTTCAAATATCAAACCCTATATTTATGAGAATAATTTTAAATTGTGAGTATGAAATTTATTAAATAGGGGAGAATTTAAAACCCTAATATTTTAAAAGAATACTATGTTTTATAGAATATACAACACGCAACATCAAGCTTAAACAAAGCATGGAATATTATTATTTAAATATGACCATTATAACCTAGCTGTTGAATTGATAGGTATGATTATGATTAACCAAATTATAAAATATATATAAAGGACTTAATTGATGAAAATTTATTGATTAATTCCTATAAAATAATAACTCTATTTTTAGAAGTCATTTTATTCTTCAAAAATAATTTTTTTTAAATGGTTTTTATTGCTTTTTAAGAGAAAATATTATAATTAATTTTTGGAGATTTTAGAATTTTTTTTGATAAAAGGGATTTAATTTTTAAAATAATCATATAAAAAATATCTTAAAGGGAATTTTTAGGGTTTTTCTAAAAAGATTGATTTTCTAGTGAATAGTGAAAATACTAATTTTTATTGAAAATTGTATTTTGTTTCAAGAATTTAAAAGGTTTAATTTTATTTTAAAATATTATAAAAGTAAAATAATTTATTTTATATTATTAATAATATAATTAAGTTTATTTGAATCAATTTTTATGGTTGGATTTTCTATAAAAACATTTATATACTTAAAAAGGCATTTTTTGAAAAACTATTTTTCGTTGCATTTTGCGTTTTTATCTTAAATTAATTTCTTCTACTTCTATAAATTTAATCTTAAAAAATATATTCCATGTTTGTAATTAGAGGTTACAAATTTTTTAAATAGTTCCCTTTTATTTTTGGTCAAAATTAATTGTAACCATAGTAAATTGTTGGTACCATGGTAAAGGTAAAATGGGTTAATTAGAGTTAAAACTCATGTGATAAGGATTCAAATTTATTAAAAAACTTTCATTTATTTCATTGTATGGGTATATTTTTTCCATAATCATCCAAACTTATTAAATATTACTTTTTTCATTTTACTTTTATTTTGACCTTTATAATATTTAAGTAAAAGATAAAGTCAAAAATGTGATTTTCTTGCCTTTAATATCTATAATATTTTTTAATAGGGATAAAAACAACTTATTTTTAGTTATGAATTTTTATTTGAGAGATGAATAGATTTTTTTATCATGGTAATTTATTTTTAATTTTTAGTGATGAAATAATTACATTGAATTCTTATGCAACGCTGATAGAGTGCTGGTGCAAGTAGTACAAAATTCAAGGAAATGATTTTAAAAACTCTAAAAGTAATATATTTTGGGTTAATAAAAGTGTACCATGAATTTTGAAGATAAATATAACATATTATATCTGTTTTAGAGGTTTATATTTTAATTTCATTATTTTCATGTCATTTTCAAAGTCAAATTATGTGAATAGTTCTTAAAATGGAATTAATAGTATTTTATGTTAAATAATATTTTATTAAATTATTTAGAAATCATTAAAATATTAAAATAGGGAAATTAGGATTATAAATGGTTGATAATGTCATACATAGGATTTTTTTGATCCAATTTTCACCTGAAAATTAAAATTATAACCCTTTGATATTGAAAAGGTCATTACCACAATAAGGTTAAAATTGGTTAAGCAAGGGGTTAAACTAAATAATAAGGTTCAAAATGATATCTAAACATATAAAAATTTGATTTTATGATTATTAATACCATATATTCCTTATATTTGAATCTGTGTCATTTTGAAATTATTTTACATGAGTTAGACACATATTATATTATAATATTTCATATATTTCCAAAAATGACATTAATAATATATTATAATAAACAATATTTTATTAAATGATTTAAAATTCATAAAATCATATATTATACCATGATAATGGTATGTGGTTTAAAATATCAACCATGATCCATTTATGGGTCAATTTTTCTTTTATATTAACTTTCTTGACTCCTAAAGAGTAAAAAACTTTGATATCATGGTAATTGTCAAAAAGGGTTGAGAGATAGTTAAAATTAAGATATAAGAGTAAAAACATAACCAAAACATATCCAAATTTTATTATATGATTTTATTTCGACTAATCCTCGTATTATATTCAAATTATGTCCATTTATATCCATTTTATATGAAAATTAATTTATATTAATTTAATACTTTAACAAATTTCAAGTGTGTCCTCTCCCCCACTTATAAAAGGACACCCCTCCTTGCTCTTATTTACACCACTGTGAGCCATATATATCAACCAAACTCTACTCAATTATCTTATTAATTTCCCTATCCATTAATTTTAGGTTCTTTTATTCTTAAAAGACCATTATAATATTCCTTAATAAGGGATCTAAAGGAAGCCTACCAAAGAAGAGGTAATCATCTTACCTGATATCTTTCAATTTATTTCTTCTTATACATCCTCTAAATATGTGGTTTTTAGCATAAAATAATAAATTTAGTATCCTAAATATAATAAAATATTATTATGATTATGGAACCACCAATATCCACCCCTTATTCCATCAAATGTGAAGTGAAAGTATTGCTTGTACGTACGTGTGGACAACCGCCTCCACGTAGTGATACAAATCATTTTCCATCACCAACTTTAATTGATGGTTATTATGATTATTTTAATGTTTATATGTGATATTTATGTTATAATTATTCTTATATAATTATAATATCATATCTACCTTTTTACTTTCATATTCGTTTTAAAATGATAACTCCGCTCATGCGTGCATGTGGACTACCACCTCCACAAGACAATGTGATTCATTTTTCATTTCCACTTTACATGGATGATAATAAGGATAGATTTAATAAATATATATGATATTATAATGAGTCTATAAAGGTGAATTTTTATTTATCATTCTTTCATTCCATATGTTGAAAAGTGAAAAAAGTTTTCATGCATATGTATGGTCTACCGTCTCCATGAACGGTGTAATTCATTTTTCTATCTCTACATTTTATGGATGAATATATATATATATATATATATAATGAATATATATTATATTTAAATCATTATTAACATTATGACTATGATGGAACCATGATCAATGTATAGGAATTGGGACTTCTGAACCAAAATTTCCATGAGAAACGAAGTAGTTATAACCTGGAGCAATGGTTTTAATAACAAATTGTTAATAAACAGGTTATAAAATATTATAATAAAATAATATATGGTATGATATGTATGATTAAGTTTCTATAATACATGTATAATAAATCTATATTTATTATATAGGATGTTTGAATGCATATGAAGAGAGATGATACTTTAGGTAAGGGATTTATGTTACAGTCTCATTTTAATTGGGATTGTTTATGCTTGAATTTCCATTGAGGAAGTTTTATGATTCTTACTAGATAAATACCTTTAATTTTATTATTCTCTAGTTATTCATGTAATTTTTAAGTAATATTACTACTTTTCTATCCTTGTTACTTGAAATGGTTTAGAATTTTTTTTTAAGAAAAGTCGACCTTATTTCTCCTCTTTCAGTCAGAACATATCTATATTTTCTAAAACAATTAAATAATGTTTTTTAATATTCTCCAATAATTTTTTAAAAATTAATTTTTACCCATGTTTGATTTTATATAAAAAAATCAAATGAATCTTCCTATTGTTTTCTAAATGAGAAACTTTTTATTGAAAGTGAGGATGGAATCTTTGTTTTAACGTAAAAGGCATGAACATAATTTCCCGTCATTATGACCACTCAATGTTTTGAATATTCCTTTAAAAGATTCCATGATTATTCTCAAAGAAAATGTCTTCATTAATATTTTATAAATATTTTAATTTTAATTAAGTGATTTCAAAATGAAAAAGGGTGTTTTCCTCAAGAAATATTCCAATGATCTTTTAAAGAAATTTTCATATATGATAACATCCTTTGATGTTAATTATGTTTTATTTAGGATATGATCCAACAATAATATCTTTATTCTTTACCTAAATGGTATATAATTATGATGATGAGATGTTTATAAAACCTATTTATTTTTCATGAGTTATGTTATGATGAATTTATGAAATGTTTATAAAACCTGTTTTCTTTGCACGAGTTATGATATGATGATATGATGAATGTATTATGATCTTGTGGTGCACATATTTGTGGTTTTAATTATGTGATGGGTGGACCCAGAATTATATAGATATCTAATTCATTGGATAAATTTTTATATCTCATGTGATAATTATGGGAAACAGGTTGATGTGCTTGATCCGCTATGGGAAACATGTAGGGATGCACTACAAAAAAAGAGAACATTAGTGGTGGTTTTTTATTGAAATAGCGACAGTTTAAAACACTGCCTAATAGTATAGCAGTAATTATTAAAACCTTTTCATATTGCATGGTCGTTAGTCATTTCACAGCAGTTTCTTTATTTTAGCGGTGGATTCTGTAAGTGTCGTTTTTAGAGAATTTAGTGATGGTTTCAGTTTTATTTAATGGTGGTTTTTTTTAAAAATAACCCTAAAATAAAATATATAAGATGAACCTAACCACCGTTAATATATTTAGTGGTGGTTATGTTTAGTGGTGGTTAATAGTAACCACTGCTAATTAGAATTTTCATTAATTTACTTAGCGATAGTTATTAAAAACCACTGCTAAATATTACTATTAAAATTTATCTTTTAAAAATATTAAATAAAAAATGTAAATATAAAAAAATAGACAAGTAATAAAATAAAACATAAATTTATGATAAACTCATCATACGTACAACATACATCCACAGTCATATATAAAAACATCCACAATCAGCATAACCTCAGTCAAAATATACCTCAGTCAACTGATAGCCTCAGTCAACCCATACCTCAGTCATTAATATATACATATAAAATATGTCCAAAAACACATCATGCCTAATATATGTCCACCCTAGGACCTCCACTGCATATGTCTGCCTCTACATTAACTGTCACGCCCCAGCTCTCGAGTACCCAGAGCCGATGCCATACAGAGGATCGAATTCGGTTCGGGAGCTGAGAAACCAACTTCTTCTGAAATGTTTATTTTTCTAAAAACTGGTTCCTGAAAAAAAAAATATTTCAAAAACATAGGGTGAGCATACGAATGCCCAGTAGGGGGTTTAAAAATAACATACTATAACCAAAATAAATTTTGAAAACATTCTTTAAAATTTCCATAAAACATTTTCTTTAAAGTGTTGTAACACATTAAACATGCCATGACAATTTTCTAAGGGATATAAGTACACAATTTAAAACATACTAACATTATCATGATTCAATTATGGGAATGCTCATTCATAATAAAAAATAATAGACATTTTATGTTAAAATTCAAGTAAAAAATTAATAACTAAGTGTAATGCATGATCATAGCTGTGCTTAAAATAATAACTTCAATTTCATCCTTTGCTATTGTGATACATACTCTGGCCATAAAATCTCTGAATATTGCATAAACAATATTCCATACTTAAACTTCTTGCAATTTTCATAGTCATAATATCTTTAACTAGGAATATTCTACTAGTCAAATATTCTTCTGGTTAATTAAATTACATAGTCATAATGAGGAAAGTGCATATACCGAATTGTGTCAAGGCCTCAGCCAAGACATCTAATGATTAAGGCCTCGGCCAAAATCCATAACTCATAATTGGGAAAGGCCTCAGCCAATTCCTTTTCTCGTTGTCTCATGAGACCTAATGATGCATCGAGGGGCTATAGTGGTCCCCACCCATCACATACTACGTCCAATGCATTCCTCATATCTCTAAATCAAAGTGCACATTCCACTTTGATTTATTAAATTACTTATCACATATCAAACCAAGTGTCTCATTCTATTTGGTTACTTACTTCACATTATTCACAGTTTCCCATACTACCATGAATAATTTAATTCTAATTTCCTTTCATAAATTTTCATAAACAATAATTTGTTTGACTATCCCGTAACTTTGCAAACCCTTCCATGGAAATAAAATTTTAATGCATTAAAATACATATTCATCATTCATGCCCAATTCATGAACATATAAATGGAATTGGAAATGAAATAAATCATAATATGTCAGTTACTATTTAGACAACATGTTTCTCCATGACATGCATAAACTAGTGTACAATCTTTGCACATGTGATGTTGATTTAAAACACACCAGTAATGAATAAATGAGTTTACCACATAAAATGATAGTTCCAAAAACAATTTTGACCAATTACTTAATGAAATTTTCTTCTGGGTGCATAATAAATAAAAAGATAAACCCAACATTCCATGTGGGGTGTTAAATTCACATTTCCTCATACATTTATTATAAATAAGATTTTTTTTAACACATTAGATTTTAGAACTTGAAAGTATGAGACTCAACCATAACCTTTATCATTTAATGTAAATAGTGGAGAGTAACTCATACATGTGAATATGAAGTTGCAAGACTCCAATATTTATACTCGTGAACTAAGAACATTGAAACACAATCATTTAAAATAACTACACTTAGGGTTTCACGTTGTGTAAAACATTCATTCAATGGGGTGTGCTTAAGAGGTAGTGTTTAGTCAAAGCCAAAAATATTTGAAAGCACAAGTTTTGTAACTTCCTCGCAAACCTTGGAAATTTATAAATTCAATTGGGGATCAAAGTTGGCATATATACACACGTACCCACATACCCAATTATACATTATGAGTATATATAAGGGACTCATACCATGCTTACTTTACACTTTCAAGACTATCAAAAATAGGAACTAAAAGTATAATGATGAAATGCTTAAAACTGCATGTATATATTATAACTGCATATTTAAGAGCATACATGACCAAGTATAAAAATTTCCTTACAAAAATGATTCCATGTATTTCATAGTTCTTCAATAATTTTGAAACTCAAACTTAGAAATCTTTAATCTGGAATATGAAGTTTATGCAAATCTGAGGGAAATCTTTAATCTGGCATATGAAGTTTATGAAAATATGAGGTTGTGGATATTATACTTATATATTTCCATATAATTATGTATATATATAACTGATTATGTATTTAAGGCATAAAATAAATTTTCATGGTGTGTCCATACTTAGGGTCTATTAATACCCTATAACTCAAGATCTTGCAACTCTTAATTGAGAAAAGAAAGAATTAACCTCAAATCGTATGATGATGTATATTTATATTAAAAGTTTATATGTATATATATATATACAACTTAAAACCCAACAAGAAAAACAAAGATTAATCCCATATGTTAGCTTGAGGAGGAAGAGGGGCTCGGGAGACACTGGAAAACTCGGAGGACTCGTTGAGGTCTGTTGGAGGCTTATTTGCAAGGAACCGAGAGGTTCTTCGGATGCCTCAGTGTGGTTTTTTATAAACTATACCTATAATGGTTATTTTAATGCAAGATGAAAGGGATTTGAGGCCAACATAGCTTATAAAAATCCTAGGGAAAGAGATCTCTGTGGAAACCATGTGAGAGGAGGGTCCAGCGGCTGTAAAGGTAAAGAAAAAAATTGTGTAAAATAGGGTGTAGGGTAATGGTGCATGGAACGCCATGGGGAAGAAGACAGTTCTATGGGTAGAAAACCGGGAGGAATTTCGATGGCCAGGATCAGATCTGGCTTGGATTTAAGGGTTGGGATGCGTCTGTGGTTTATAAAGGTAATGGATGGATCGGATTAAATCCGAGTCTGATCGGACCGCATGAGATCGATGCGGTATTTTATAAACCTCGAACGGCCACGATTAGATTGTGCCGGATCAAACGGACCACAAAAACCCGATGGTGCTCTACGGTTTCTGAAGGTCGAACGCGGGATCGGGATCAAAGGCCCAGATCACGCGTGACGTGATCCAATGGGCCAGATCCTGTTTCGCCAGAAAAAACACGTCCCACATCGAAATAGTGGGATGTTTTCATCTCCTTCATAAGCCTCAGCCTACCTATGCCTCATCGTGGCCTCACACCCATTATGGTGCGCTCACGCTCCTATGCTCACATGTTCCTGTGTGCCCCTAGGGGAACCTATGCCTGTGCTCGGGCTAGCCTAGGCTTGGGCTGAGGGCTAGGCTCAGCCACCCAGCGTGAGCTGCCTCCCTTGGCTCAGCCATAAAGGGTTGGCCCTAGCGGGTCCAAATTTTTGTAAAAAAAAACCTAAAAAATGAAGTCTTAAGGGAAAGTAATTCTATATAGTAATTATCCTTTTTAAACTTGACTTTTATTTAATCTTAAAAAGTGTTAATGAATACCTAATTATACATTGTCTAATAATATTACTAAAATTATTTATAAACACTAAAGCTTTAACATTCAAGGTTGTAAATTGAAAATCGGTATATCCACATAAAATCTTTTGTACTAATATTATAGTAGTTATAACTAAGTTAATAAAAAACATAGTTTAATTAAAATAAATTAAACATAGTTTAAAACACCATTTAAGAAATGAAAATCATTACTTTTTATTTGGAATATTTGCAAAATGTTTTGAATTCCTTATTACATTTCAAATCCCGAAGTGTAATTCAAAATTTTTCACCATAACCAGGAGTTATCTTATAATATCTAATTCGTAAATTTTAAAAAATTAAGTTGTACTCGAATATTTTTAGTTAATTCACCTCAAGCCCAACGACTATGATTATAGTCATTGGAATCCAACGGTCACCCAAGACAATAGTCAAGTCATTGACTTATATAAAACTATGCCTTAGGGTGTTCTAAATTCAAGGAGATTGAAGAAGATGGTTCATGTCATACCATTGGTGCTTAGTGTGGCCACGGTGGCTTTGACCATTCTTATTTCATTATGTCATATTCTAAAGACCCATATTACTTTCTTGGGGTTATTGTTGTTTTAAGTGGTCTCCCTGTAATTCTGATAGGGTTTTTAATAGTTGTATTTGGTTAGCATGATTAACCTTTTGATCAGTGTATTGTAAACACTATGGTGTTTTTTATTTAAATGAAAATCCTTGTGTCCATTTGTGTGTTTTACTCAGTTTAATTCTAATATAAATTAAAACCATATTATTAATTTCTCATGAGAAACAAGTTTTCTTCAGTTATTATAAAATTCAAACAAAATGTAAAAGTATACATATCAATACATGAGGTTCGAGTTTTGGGGTGTTACATCATTCCCCCCTATGAGGAATTACATCCTCACAATTCATTCTACATATCCATAAGAGAAAGAATCCTTTATCATCTTCACCACAACCTCCATCATGGAGGGTCCTCTGGTGTGGCTAGGTAAGTTCCCAAGTTTATGTTAAACTCTTCAGCTTCTCTAGCCCAGATACATTTTGAGTCGAAGGGGTTGAACCTCTGCATAGTGCATTTGGGCCTCCACAGAGATGCTCGAGCAGTAGAAAGTTTGGAGATGTCCAAATGGACCATCTCTCGAAGAATTCATTGGACTGACTCTCGATTGAGAATATATAAGTCATAGGCATTGTTATATAAACTAAAACTGAGGAGTTGGTACTTGTAAGTTGCACAAAGGTCTCCCTCTAATGCAGCCTCTTGAAATATCTCTCTAGCCGCAAAGTTCCGGCCCAGAGTAAAGCATAGAAATAGTCCTTTGTGGAATTTTCCTCTTCTCCTATACTCAACCAACTATACTGTGGCTATTCTATGGTATATGTAGGCATTCTCCTAACAGGAACGGGGAATTTCTGGGCTATTTGACACTTCGTAGAGTTTCTTGCACATTTTTTGCAAATTTTTGAAAGGTAGGTACTTCTCTTCATAGGTTTTGACCAAGATGGTCTCTAGTATCTCAGTAGGGAGTGATAGGATGTTAGTATGTCCTTCCATCTGATAATTAATTATGAAGGATAAATTGGTGAAACCTATTCAGAAACATAAACACAGATAAGATAGAAAAAATAAAGAAGGGATAACAAATTGCGTTCTCATATCACCACTCGTTCATAAAAATATAAAGGCTAATGGTTTCCCCAGTACCCTAATACACGAATCCCCAAAACTAATTCGAAACTTTCAATATCCCTGAACCATATGCAACCCAAGAAATCCGGTTCTATATCATGGGTGCACTTATGTTGTCTCTAGAGTCTAATATGTGGGGTGTACAACTGAGAGATGTTCATATGTACTTGTTGTCTGTACACAGAACGGGAGGCTTTGTATTCAAGGATGTCAAATTACATTACCTGACCAAGATGTCCATAATATAGGACTTGACACATATATGTCACATGGAGGTCTCCCACTACTACAGCTTCTTGGAAGGCTGGGAGGGACGGGAAGACTTCTGTTATGGTGAAGCATCTAAAAAGTCCCTCGTAGTATTTTCCCCGTCGTGCGTAGGATGGAAACTGGGCTTGCATCATAAAGATGTAATCCAGACCTTCTCTTTGGTGGAGTTGAAGTACTCAGGGAGAGTTGGATATGTCATAGAGGTTCTTACACATCATTCGAATATGGGAATAATTTATAAAATTTTCATGACTAGCTGTTGAAATTATGGTTTCTAGGGCCTCATTGGGAAGAGATAGAAGATTAGTACCGTCATTTTCTATTTGAAAATTAAGAAAACATCGTTCTTAGTACTACTTAAGTAATCTTTTCATTGTTCAGTTCTGGTTTTCCAGAGTTATCTGAACTGAATCCTCTGATACCAACTGTCACGCCCCAGCTCCCGAGTACCTGGAGCCGGTGCCATACATAGGATTGAATTCAGTTCAGGCTCTAAGAAACCAGTTTCTTTTGAAATGTTTCTTCAGCTAAAAACTGATTCCTAAAAAATTTATTTCAAAAATGTAGGGTAAGCATACGAATTCTCAGTAGGGGGTTTAAAAATAACATACTATACCCAAAATAACTTTTGAAAACATTCTTTAAAATTTTCGTAAAACATTTTCTTTAAAGTGTTGTAACACATTAAACATGCCATGAAAATTGTCTAAGAGATATAAGTGCACGATTTAAAACATATTAACATTATCATGATTCAATTATGGGAATTCTCATTTAGAATAAAAAATAAAAGACATTTCATGTTAAAATGCAAGTACAAAATTAATAACCAAGTGTAATGCATGATCAGAGCTGCACTTAAAATAATAACTTCAATTTCATTCTTTACTATTGTGATACATACTCTGGATATAAAATCTTTGAATATTGCATAAATAATATGTCATACTTAAACTTCTTGTGATTCTCATAGTCATAAGCTCCTTAACCAGAAATATTCTACTAGTCGAATATTCTTCTGGTTAATTAAATTACATAGTCATAATGAGGAAAGTGAATATGTCGGACTGTGTCAAGGCCTCAGCCAAGACGTCTAATTATTAAGGCCCTGTCCAAAATCCATAACTCATAATTGGGAAAGGCCTTGGCCAATTCTGCTTCTAGTTGTCTCATGAGACCTACCGATGCATCGAGGGGCTATAGCGGGCCCCACCCATCACATACTACGTCCAATGCATTCCTCATATCTCTAAATCAAAGTGCACATCCCGCTTTGATTTATTAAATTACTTATCACATATCAAACCAAGTGTCTCATTCTATTTGGTTACTTACTTCACATTATTCATAGTGTCCCATACCATCATGAATAATTTAATTCTAATTTCCTTTCATAAATTTTCATAAAAAATAATTTGTTTGACTATCCCATAACTTTGCAAACCCTTCCATGTCAATAATCTTTTAATGAATTAAAATAAATATTCATCATTCATGCCCAATTCATGCACAGATAAATGGAATTGGAAATGGACTAAATCATAATATGCCATTTACTATTTAGACAACATGTTTCTCCATGACATGAATAAACTAGTATACAATCTTTGTGCATGTGATGTTGATTTAAAACACACTAGTAATGAATGAATGAGGTTACCACATAAAATGATAGTTCCTGAAACAATTTTGACCAATTATTTAATGAAATTTTCTTCTGGGTGCATAATAAATAAAAAAGTAAACCCAACATTCCATGTGGGGTGTTAAATTCACATTTCCTCATACATTTATTATAAATAAGCTTTTGTTTAACACATTATATTTTAAAACTTGAAAGTATGAGACTCAACCATAACCTTTATCATTTAACATAAATAGTGGATAGTAACTCATACATGTGAATATGAAGTTGCAAGCCTCCAATATTTATACTCATGAACTAAGAACATCGAAAAAACAAGAATTTAAAATAACTACACTTAGGGTTTCATGTTGTGTAAAACATTCATTCAACGGGGTGTTCTTAAGAAGTAGTGTTTAGTCGAAGCCAAAAATATTTGAAAGCACAAGTTTTGTAACTTCCTCACAAACCTTGGAAATTTATAAATTCAATTGGGGATCAAAGATGGCATATATACACACATACCCACATACCCGATTATACATTATGAGTATACGTAAGGGAATCATACCATGCTTACTTTACACTTGCAAGACTATCAAAAATAGGAACTAAAAGTATAATGATGAAATGCTTAAAACTGCATGTATATATTATAACTACATATTTAAGAGAATACATGATCAAGTATAAACATTTCCTTACAAAAATGATTCTATGGATTTCATAGTTCTTTAATAATTTTGAAACTCAAACTTATAAATCTTTAATCTGTCTTATGAAGTTTATTCAAATCTGAGGGAAATATTTAATCTGGCATATGAAATTTATGAAAATCGGAGGATGTGTATATTATACTTATATATTTCCATATACTTATTTATATATATAAATGATTATGTATTTAAGGCATAAAATAAATTTTCATGGGGTGTCCATACTTAGGGTCTATTAATACCCTGTAACTCAAGATCTTGCAACTATTAATTGAGAAAATAAAGAATTAACCTCAAACTGTAAGATGATGTATATTTATATTACAAGTGTATATGTATATATATATGTAAAACTTAAAACCCAACAATAAAGACAAATATTAATCCCCTACCTTATCTTGAGGAGGAAGAGGGGCTTGGGAGACGCTGGAAAACTCGAAGGACTCATTGAGGTCCGCTGGAGGCTTATGTGCAAGGAACCGAGAGGTTCTTCAGATGCCTCAGTGTGGTTTTTTATAAACTATACCTATAATGGTTATTTTAATGCAAGATTAAAGGGATTTGAGGCCAACATAGCTTATAAAAATCCTAGGGAAAGAGATCTATGTGGAAACCATGTGAGAGGAGGGTCCAGCGGCTATAAAGGTGAAGAAAAAATGGTGTAAAATATGGT
The DNA here is from genome assembly GCA_963277665.1 of Viscum album. Classification (NCBI taxonomy): domain Eukaryota; kingdom Viridiplantae; phylum Streptophyta; class Magnoliopsida; order Santalales; family Viscaceae; genus Viscum; species Viscum album. The sequence continues at coordinate 2,094,955,122 of OY728132.1, read as the reverse complement.
GTAGGGTACTGGTGCATGGCACGCCACGGGGAAGAAGATAGCGCTACGGGTAGAAAAATGGGTGTAATTTCGATGACCAGGATCAGATCTGGCTTAGATTCAAGGGTCGGGATGCGTCTGTGGTTTATAAATGTAATGGATGGCTCAGATTAAATATGAGTCTGATCGGATGGCACAAGATCGATGTGGCATTTTATAAACCTTGAATGGTGGCGATTAGATTGTGCCAGATCGAACGGACCACAAAAACCTGGTGGTGCTCTGCGGTTGTTGATGGTCGAATACGGGATCGGGATCAACGGCCCAGATTGCGCACGATGCGATCCAATGGACCAGACCCCATTTCTCCTAAAAAAGAGCATCCCACATCGAAACGGTGGGATGTTTGTGCCTCCTTTATAAGACTCAGCCTCTGGTCCATGGTTCAGAAATCACACAGCACACACACAAGGGGCCTTACACATGGGCTCCCGCTTCCCCCGCAGGCCTCGGCCTACCTATGCCTCATCGCGGCCTCATGCCCATTGTGGCGCGCTCACGCTTATATGCTCCCATGTTCCTGTGCGCCCCTCGGGGAACCTATGCCCGAGATCAGGCTGGCCTAGGCTTGGGCTGAGGGCTAGGCTCAGCCACTTAGTGTGAGTTGCCTCCCTTGACCCATACATAAAGGGATGGACCTATCGGGCCCAAATTTTTATAAAAACTAACCTAAAAAATGAAGTCTTAAGGAAAAATAATTCTATATAGTAATTATCCTTTTTAAACTTGACTTTTATTTAATCTTAAAAAGGGTTAACGAATACCTAATTATACCTTGTCTAATAATATTACTGAAATTATTTATAAACACTAAAGATTTAACATTCAAGGTTGTAAATTGAAACTCGGTATATCCACATAAAATCTTTTTTACTAATATTATAGTAGTTATAACTAAGTTAATCAAAAACATAGTTTAATTAAAAGAAATTAAACATAGTTTAAAACACCGTTTAAGAAATGAAAATAATTACTTTGTATTTGGAATATTTGCAAAATGTTTTTAATTCCTTATTACATTTCAAATCCCAAAGTGTAATTCAAAAAATTTCACCATAACCAGGAGTTATCTTATAATCTTCAATTCGTAAATTTTAAAAAACTAAGTTGTACTCAAATATTTTTATTTAATTCACCTCGAGGCCAACGACTATGATTCTAGACGTTTGAATCCAACAGTCACCCAAGGCAACGGTCAAGTCGTTGCCTTATATAAAACCATGCCTTAGGGTGTTCTAAATTCAAGGCGATTGAAGAAGATGGTTCACGTCATACCATTGGTGCTTAGTGTGGCCATAGTGGCTTCGGCCATTCTTATGTTCATTATGTCAGATTCTAAGGACCCATATTACTTTCTTGGGGTTCTTGTTGTTTTAAGTGGTCTCCTTGTAATTCTGATAGGGTTTTTAATAGGTGTATTTGGTTAACATGATTACTCTTTTGATCGGTGTATTGTAAACACTACAGTGTTTTTATTTAAATGAAAATCCTTGTGTCCATTTGTGTGTTTTACTCGGTTGTATTCTAATATAAATTAAAACCATATTATTACATTCTCATGAGAAACAAGTTTTGTTAAGTTATTATAAAATTCAAACAAAATGTAAACATATACATATCAATACATGAGGTTCAAGTTTTGGGGTGTTACATTAACTCATCAACTAAAAACAACCATATCATCTCATCAACTGTAATAAAAAAGAAAACAAAAATTAAAACTAAACATAATAAATAAAAATTATAGTATAATCACTGATAATTTTAAACAACCCATAGAAACTAAGAACCATCATGAAGGCCTTTTGAATAATGTTGTAGATCAGAATGGTGAACCTCCTACCTACTCCTGACATATGTCACCTATAATAAAAACTAGAACATTTAAGAAAAGAGATGTGAAAGAGAAAAGACAGAGAATATGTAACGACCCAAAATTTTATCAATAGAAATCCCCTTCTTACAATTATGTTATATATCATAATCACATAAAATTACATTAAGAATATAATAAAAAGAATATAAATGAATAATGAATGAAATAATAGGTATTTCTAGAAGTTAAGGAACCTATACCAATGAAATAGTAACTTGACCTTAGGAATAGTAATATGACCCTTATGAAAAGTAAACCAGCCAATAGAATAGTAACCTCACCCATAAAATTATAAATAAAATTTAGGCATCTTATAAATGAAAGTATGATATAATTATATCATAGTATAAGCAAATAAATTTTATTAAGTGCTGGTATTTTTATAAGTTATAAATATTTTATTAAATTTTTATAATTAATATAATGATTTAAAAGAAAATGTATTTTCATAAAATATATTAATAAATTAATATTTTGTTGTCTTATTATTTTAAGATAATTTTATTAGACCTTGTTTAATTTTTCAAAGTGTTATAAAATTAGTTATAATTTTAAAATCTGTATTTCTCGAGTAAATGATGATTTTAATTAAAAATTAAATTTCTCATATTTAGAAAATTATTTTCATAAAATGGAGTTCATTTTTTGAATTCTACATGTAAAAAAATTAGGGTGATTTTTTGTGATTTTTTTAAAATACTTGAATTTTTTTTAATATTAAAATACGATAATTTATTATAAATGGTAAATATATGTATTTTTTAGTTATTGTTGATGTAAGTATGTGGTAAGAACCATTAGTTATAAATCACATGCACTATTTACTATATTTAGTCTCAAGGCCCTCCCCCGTGTCTAGGAGCTCTGGTCTCATCAAAAGACCAAAACCTTTGCCCTAAGGAGGTTTTCAAGGAGGATAAATTCAAGAGGTAAATTCATCTTTCCTTTACTTTTAATTTATTTTCAAGTTCTTTTATAATTCTCTACTCACCTCCCCTCATCAAAATGGTATGATAAATTTATTACCTCACATATACTAGAATTTTATTATACTAATGGAATAATCCATCATTAAACCCCTCTCCTCTCCCTTTTATTCCAAAAATGAAAACATCGTTCGTGAGGTGTTGTTTTATTGCCTTCAAGGACGACAAATTTTCATTTTCCATTAACACCTTCAAGGATAGTCATAAAACCATTTTATGGTTAAACCAAATTATAATATATGTATTATATCCGATGTCATGTTCTAGAATCATTATATACACATGATGTTAAATAATAAAACAAAACAAGTTTTTTGTGAGTGAAAACATCCCAAAATAATTCTAACATTATCACTAACATCTTATCTAATGATTCATCCTCACCCAAAATAACCAAATGACTTATATAACCATTTAACCTTCTTAATTTTCATTAATAACTTATAACTTTAATTCTATATTTCTATTTTCATTTTACATAAACTTTGATACTCTTATACAAGTGAACCGATCATGAAAACTAAGAAAACACGCACTCTTGAATGATGAAATTGAACACTATAACTCATAAAAAGGCCACAAATGAACTTAATAAAATTATAATAAATAAATTAAATGTATAAAAGGTTCCTAATTAATTAATTAATTGATTTAATTTGATTTTCTAGGATATTAAGATCAAATGCAGAGCCATTTCAGACATAAGGTAACGGATTCTACCCGAACCTCTATTTTTTCCTTCGGGTTACTCTTTCTCTATATTTACCCCAATGTAATGCTTATTTATTTTTATATAATTCTTATAAATCCTATTTATATGTTCCAAACTCATGTATCCATATCAGATCATCCATCTTTGAAGGGGTAATACGTGTTTTACAAAGGTTCCCTTTTCAATTCTTCCCAATAAGCAAACCCGATTCAAGGGAACTTCCTGATTTCTTACCTGCTTACAAGTGCACTCCATAATATGTTTTAATCCACCATTATTTTTCTAAAATCACTCATTTTATCATGAAAACTATCTTGGTTCATTTCTGGTTTTATGAAAACAAATATGCCTTTTTCGCTTTAAATTCTCTTTAATATTTTCCATAAACCACACTAAAATGTTTCATTTCTAAAGTTTCTTAAACACTCCTTTTATATGTTTCCACTTCAATTGGACATAAATTATCATGATTAATTCCTATTTTCCCTTGTGAATGTCCATATATGTTTTTAATCCATTCTTTCATGGAAATATTTATGATATGCTCGTTTGTTATGCCTTGTGACATGATTATGATACCCATTTATTTCCATGGGTAACCCTTATGTTTATTATTCATACGGCACACATATTCATGAAAATGTTATGATGGGTGAACCCAGATAGTTCTCTAATGAATTGGTTAATGTTTAGTTACATGAGATGTCATGTTGGGACAAGGAGTGAACCCGATTCCTTTATGGGACTTTATCCACCGTGTTATATAGTCTTGGTAGTTAGCCTTGACTAATGTTTATGTCATGTTATATATTGTTGACACATTCCTATTATTCCATGATTATATTTTACCATGTTATACATGTTATTATTCCTTATGTTATGTTCCTTTTATGTCATCATATTATTCCTTCTAACTCATGTGCTATTTTTTATTCCCATTCTTATTTCCTTACTGAGATTTTTTTCTCATCCATTTTGTTCATGTATTCCCTAGGTTATCCTATGAAAATGTATGAGCTCAATGGAAGTTCGGAGCTCATTGTTAAGATTAAATAAAATATGTTTTTATTTTTGTTTTATTATGTTTAATTATGTACCTAATATTCTAAATACACTAGACTTTACGATCCCTATCTTGTAATTTGATGGTTAATTGTGTTTAAAATCATGTAATTATATGTGTAAAAGGATAGGGCCACTATAGTTTCTATCAAAGGAAAAGTTTAGTTGTTTTTTAGATTAGAACTAGAAAACTCTAGAGGAAGCATTAGGGATAAGACTAAATATGAGAAAACATCCCTAAATTTTGATTAGGTTTTGGAACAGATGTACCTAAGAGTAACAACTCTGACAAGGTGTTTCAGTCCTAACTCGGGGTAACCTGATACATGACAATGGGTCTTACTACGCACCTGGTTTGACACTCCCAGGGGATATGCTTTGGTAATTTCATAAGTTCATTACAAACCATTATTAAGGGAACAAAAAATGACCATAAGAATATATGTTAGGAAACGAATCATGGATAACCCATATTATAATCTAGGGAATCTCAAGTTAGGATATAAACCTTTACAATTTTATCCTTTTATGTTTAAAGTTTCCTCTTATATTTTTATTAGCTAAGTATTTAATCCCCCTAATTGTAATTTATTTTTCTTAGTTAATAGATGGAAATAGAAGAACTCGTTCCAACAATCAATGTGATAGGAAATGTGATGATTACCCTAATGAAATTCTAAATATGATGGGAATGGGATCTCAAAACATCATGATACTACTTGCTCAACTGGCTCAAGTTATGAATAATAACTTGAATCATGTTGAACGCCCTCCTTCTCCTAAGAGGGATAAAGTTGTGTTAGAATCCTTTATGTGGAAAAGGCCTCCCATGTTTAGTAGATCTTCTGATCCCCACCTCACATAACAATGTATTAACTCCATTGAGAATATATTCTCTATCCTACAGTTCTCAGAATAAGAGAAATTTGTGCTGGATGTTTATCATTTTGATGGGGAAGCTAATCAGTAGTGTACACTGATCAAGAACACAAAGTACAAGGAGGAAATAGATTCTATAAAATGGGAAGATTTCAAGAAAATATTTTTCAATAAATATTTTCCCCAAACCCTTCATCTTAAAATGGAAAGGTATTTCCTTGTACTGAAGCAAAAATAAGATTAGTCTGTCGGAGTGTATGAATAAAAATTTACAAGGCTTACAAGATACACCTATGGATTTTTCATGAGCATCGAAAGCAAGGTGGATCGCTTATTTAGTGAATTAAAGATGAGTCTACAAAAATAATTAGTGATTCAAGACTTTGAAAGCTATGAGGAGATTGTTCATTGTTCCCTTAAGGTTGAAATGGAGATCAAAGACTCTCAATGGGCTCATGGTACTGGGGAAAAAAGTGGAAAATAGAGTTTAATATGGGTGGATCGACAAATAAATCCCATAATGGAAAGAAGACCCAACATCCCGCGCATCAAAAGTGTGGGAATAAGCATCCTAAAAACTACTTAAAGGGAACCAAGAGATGTTTCAAATGTGGAAGAGAAGAGAATATGGCTATTAATTGTCGAAGGGATATGAATAATCCCACTAATATGGAATAATAAAGGAAGGTTCATATCAACACTCAGAATATAGTGTAATTTTTCAATTGTAAGGAACATGGGAATTATGTAATACATTACCCTAATACAAGGCTTGTTGGAGTAAATCAACAACAATAACCTCCAAGGTAGCAAGGAAGGGCATATTCTATCACTACTACTGAGGTGGAGCCTGAAAATGATGTGGTGATTAGTATACTGGTTATTCATTCAAGAATAGTGAACGTAGTGTTTGATTTTGGTTCTTTACATTCTTTCATATCTTGTAAGTTTAGTAGAACTATTAAAACACAACCTCAAAATTTGGAGGTTGGGTTATCTATGAAAACATAAAATGGGGAAATTATTTCATCCAAAGTATGTAACTCCTCCTTGGTTAATGTTTGTGGACTGAACCTCCTAGAAAAATCTTTTCATACTCCCTTTGGTAGAGTTTGATTTTATTTTGGGCATGAATTGGCTATCTTTATATAAATCCAATATCAACTATCGGAAAAGAGATATCACTCTTCACATCCCAAAGCAACCTCCAATTCTATACAAGTATAAGGAGAAGGATGAATCTTATTTAGAATCATCATATCAAGTGTGGATATTAGTGTCTTGTGATCAAGTATATCTAGATCAAATGATTCAGAAAAAGGATAAAATCATGCTCGAAGACATGCCCATTGAGAGGGACTACACTAATGTGTTCCCTGTAGAGTTATATGATCTTCCTCCTGATCGAGAGGTTGAGTTCTCAATTGAACTTATTCCTGGATCTCTACCTATATCAAAGAAACCTTATAGAATTTCCACTATTAAGCTGGAAGAACTGAAGAAGTAGTTACAAAAGAATCTAGACAAAGGTTTTATATGCCCGAGTGCTTCACCATGGGGTGCACCAGTCCTCTTTGTTAAGAAGAAGGATGGGTTAATGTGCATCTGCATTGATTATTGTGAGCCCAATAAAATCATGATAAATAACAAGTATCTCCTACCACAGATAGATTACTTGTTCAATCAGCTATGTGGGGCTAGTTATTTCTCTAAGGTGGACCTTTGGTCGGGATCTAACCAATTAAAGGCGAGGAATGAAGATATTCCCAAGACTGCCTTTCGAATGAGTTATAGACACTATGATTTCATAGTGATGCCCTTAGAACTCATTAATGCTCTATTAATATTCATGGAATTAATGAACAGAGTCTTTATAGATTACCTCAACATATTTTTGGTAGTCTTTATTGATAATATTCTGGTATACTCTAAGAATAAGGAGGAACATGAGGAGAATTTGAATATTGTGCTAAAAACTTTGAGAAGGGAGAAACTATATGAAAAGTATAGAAAATTTGAGTTCTGGATGGAGGAAGTATCATTATTGGGGCATGTAATAACCAGAAAACTGATATTTGTGGGCCCTTCAAAGACAAAGGTAATCGAAGAGTGGCCCTGACCAACATTTGTGATATAGATTCATAGTTTTCTTGGTCTATATAGGTATTACAGATGATTTGTGAAGAACTTACCATGATTGTCAAACCCAATAACCAAGATTACTTGAAAGAGAGTGAAGTTTTTCTGGATCGGTGAATGTGAAGACTACTTCAAAGAATTAAAGAAGATACTTATCACTGCACCGATACTCACACTACCGATAAGTGGGGAACTCTTTGTGGTGTACAGTGATGCTTCAAAGAAGTTATTAGGATGTGTACTAATGAAAAATAATAAAGTGATAGCCTACGCCTCAAGGAAGTTGAAAATTCATGAGCAAAATTATCCCATGCATGATCTAGAGTTGGCAGTAGTGATCTTTGCATTGAAAATCTGGAAGCATTATCTTTATGGGGGAAAGTGTGAGATATATACTGATCACAAGAGTCTCAGATATATATTCACATATAAGGAGATTAATATGAATTATCAAATATGGTTAGATCCCATCAAGGATTATGAATTCTCAATCCACTACTATCCTAGTAAGGTAAATAAGGTAGTAGATGCTCTAAGTAGAAAGGATCTTACATCTTATCAATGTAGAAAATTGAGAAGGATTCAGTCTTCTTAGACTTACAAAGGATGGATATGAGAATAGTTAAGGAATGAACATCATCAATACTTTATCAAATGATTGTTCAACCATCCCTTTTGGAGAAAATAAATGATGCTCAAAGAAATGATGAAGAAATTCAGAAGAATGTGCAATCCATGAGAAAAGGGAAATCCTCAGATTTCAAAAATGGATCAAGAAGGAGTCATGAGATTTGGGTCATGATTATGTGTATCATCTGATCCAGAGATAAAAAAAGGAGATTCTAAATGATTCACATAGCTCAACCTTCTCTATTCACCCAAGGAGCACAAAAGATGTATCAATATCTTTGAGAGAACTATTGGTGGGACAATATTACAAAGGAGATCACTAAATATACATCAAAGTGCCTGGTATTTTAGCAAGTGAAGTCTAAAAGGAAAAAGTCTAATGGGATTATGAAACCACTACCCATACCAATATAGAAGTGGGAGAACATTACCATGGACGTTATCAATAGACTTCTAAGGAAATCTAGAGGAAACAATGTTATATGGGTTTTTGTGGAACATCTTACAAAGACAACTCACTTTATCACAATTCGAGAGGACTTCTCAATATATCAACTTACATGGATATACATCAAAGAAGTGGTAAGGTTGCATGGAGTACCAATATTGATTATATCTGATCAGGATTCGAGATTCACCTCAAAGTTCTGGAAAAGTATTCAACATGCTCTAAGCACCAAGCTGAACTTCAGTATGACCTATTTTCAAACTGATGTCCAGTCTGAATGTACTATTCAGACACTAGAAGACATATTGAGAGTGTATTATATGGACTTCAAGGGAGGATGGGACCAGTATCTGCCACTGGTCAAATTATCCTACAACAATATTTTCCACCCGAGCATCCAAATAGATCCATATGAATCCCTTTATATAAAAAGATACAGAACACTAGTGTGATGGGACAAATTTAGTTAACGTAAGCTGTTAGAACCAGAAATGGTCGAAGAAATGGTAGAAAAGGTCAAAATCATTCAGCAACACATCAAGGCAGCCCAAAGTTGATAAAAGAGCTATATAGATAATCATTGATGAGACCTTGAGTTTAAGGCTAGAGATATGGTATTCCTTTGTATATCTCCATGGGAGAGGATCATGAGATTTAGGAAGAAAGGAAAGATGAGTCCCAGGTACATCAACCCCTTCGAGATTCTTGATTGTGTCAGAGTTGTGGCCTATCGACTAGCACTTCCACCTACCATGTCTCAAGTACACGATGTATTCCACGTATCCCTCTTGAGAAAGTACATACCAAATCCTTCACATGTACTGAATTCAGAGGCGGTATAGTTGGAGAATGATCTCTCCTATGAGGAGCAGCCAGTGAAGATCTTAGATTTTAGAGATAAAGTTCTACGCAACAAGACTACTCACTTGGTCAAAGTATTATGGTGGAACCATAAGTATTAAGAGGCAACATGGGAACCATAGGAAGCGATGAAGGATAAGTACCCCCAACTATTTTCTCCATAGTGTGTAAAATAAAATTTTGAGGGTGAAATTTCATAAGGGGGGAAGAATGTAATGAACCAAAATTTTATCAATGGAAATTCTCTTCTTATAATTATGTCATATAGTATAATCACATAAAATCACATAAATAAAATAATGAAAATATTATAAATGAATAATTAATAAAATAAGAGGTATTTTTAGAAGTTAAGGAACCTATACTGATGAAATAGTAACTTGACCTTAGGAATAGTAAATCAACCAATAGAATTGTAAACTCACCCATTAAAGTATAAATAAAATTTAGACATCTTATAAATGAAATTATGATATAATTATATCATAGTATAAGTAAATAAATATTTTAAAAATTATTAATTAAGTGGTGGTATTTTTCTAAGTTATAAATATTTAATTACAATTTTATAATTAATATAATGATTTAAAAGAAATTTTATTTTTATAAAATGTATTCATAAATTAATATTTTGTAGTCTTATGATTTTAAGATAATTTTATGAGACCTTATTTAATTTTTCAAAGTGTTATAAAATCAGTTATAATTTTAAAATTTGTATTTCTCGAGTAAATGATGATTTTAATTAAAAATTAAATTTATCATAATTAGAAAATTATTTTCATAAAATGGAGTTAATTTTTTAATTCTAAAAATTGAAAAATAGTTAGGGTGATTTTTTTGATTTTTTCTAAAATACTTGAATTTTTTTTGAATAGTAAAATACGATAATTTATGATAACTGCTAAATATATGAATTTTTTAGTCATTGTTGATGTAAGGTTGTATTAAGAACCATTAGTTCAAACTCACATGCACTAGTTACTGTATTTAGTCACAATAATCAACATTATTTCTTATCTTAATCCAAAATAATAAACTAATGATTAAAATAATGAGAAAACACTCCTCTCCTTCTCTATAAATACCACCCCTCACCACCTCTTCTCATTACACTTTCAAAGATTTGAGCCTTATCAAAATTCTACCCAATACTCTTACCAATACCCTCCCCCATGTCTAGGATCTTTGGTCTCATCAAAAGACCAAAACCTTTTCCCTAAGGAGGAGAAATTCAAGAGGTAAATTCCTCTTTCCTTTGCTTTTATTTTATTTTCAAGTTCTTTTCTTATTCACTCCTCACCTACCCTCATCCAAATGGTATGATAAATTTATTACCTCACATATACTGTAATTTATTATTCTAATGTAATAATCCATCATTAAACCCCTCTCCTCTCCCTTTTATTCTAAAAATGAAAATGTTGTTCATGAGGTGTTAATTTATCGGCTTCAAGGACGACAAATTTTCATTTTCCATTAACACCTTAAAGGCTAGTAATAAAACCATTTTTATGGTTAAACCAAATTATAATATATGTATTACAGCCTATGTAATGTTCTGGAATCATTATATACACATGACGTTAAATAATAAAACAAAACAAGTTCATTGTGAGCAAAAACCGTCCAAAATAATCCAAATGATTATCACTAACATCTTATCTAATGATTCATCCTCACTCAAAATAAACAAATAACTTATATAACCATTTAACCTTATTAATTTTAATTAATAACTTATAACTTTAATTCTGAATTTCTATTTCCATTTTACATGAACTTCCATACTCTTATACAAGCGAATTGATCATGAAAACTAAGAAAATGAGCACTCCCAAACAATGAAATTGAACACTATAAGGCATAAAAGGGCCATAAATGAACTTAATAAAATTATACTAAATCAATTAAATGTAGAAAATGTTATTAATTAATTTATTTATGTATTTAATTTTATTATCCATGACATTAAGATCAAGTGAAGAACCGTTTCGGACATAAGGTAAGGGATTCTACTCGAACCTCCATTTTTTCCTTCGGGTTACTCTTTAACTCTATTTACCCCAATGTAATGCTTCTTTATTTTTTATATAATTATTATAAATTGTATTTATATGTTCCAAAATCATGTATCCAGATCATATCATCCCTCTTTTATGGGGTAATACGTGTTTTAGAAAGATTCTTTTTTCAATTCTTCTCGATAAGCAAGCCCGATTCAAGGGAACTTCCCGATTTCTTACTCGCTTCCAAGTGCACTCCATAATATGTTTTAAGCAGCCATTATTTTTATAAAATCACTCATTTTATCATTAAAAAACTATCTTGATTCATTTTTGGTTTTATGAAAACAAATATTTATTTTCCTCTTTAAATTCTCTTTAATATTTTCTTTAAACTGCACTAAAATGTTTCATTTTTAAAGTTTCTTAAACACTCTGTTTACATGTTTCCACTTCAATTGGACATCAATTATCATGATCCATTCCTATTTCCCCTTGTAAATTTTTATTTATGTTTTGAATCCATTATTTTATGGAAACATTGATGATATACTCATTTGTTATGCCTTGTGACATGATTATGATACCCATTTCTTTTCATGGGTAACTCTTATGTTTATTCTTCACGTGGAACACATATTCATGAACATGTTATAATGGGTGAATCTAGATAGAACTCCAGTTAATTGGGTAGTTTCTAGTCTCATGAGACATAATATTGGTATAGGGAGTGAACTCTATTCCTTTATGGGACTTTGTCCACCATGTTATATAGTCTTGTTAGTTAGTTTTGACTCATGTTTATGTCATATTATATGTTGTCGCTACATTCCTATGATTCCATGATTATATGTTCCCATGTTATACATGTTATTATTACTTATGTTCCATGCCTTTTATGTCATCATGTTATGTCTTCTAACCCATGTGTTGTGTTTTATTCCTATGCTTATTTTCTTACTGGGCTTTTTAGCTCATCCCTTTCGTTCATGTATTCCCCAAGTTATCTTATGCAGATGTATGAGATCAATGGAAGTTAGGATCTCATTGTGGAGATTAAATAAAAGATGTTTTTATTTTGGTTTCATGATGTTTAATTATGTACCAAATTTTTAAAAGACGCTAGACTTTACGATCCTTGGATTGTAATTTTATGGTTAATTATGTTTAAAATCGTGAAATGATATGTGTAAAAGGCTAGGGCTGCTATAAAATATATTCATAATGTTGCACATAAAATTTGTTATTTTTAAATCAAACAGAATAAATTTTAACATAAAAAAAATAATATATCATTCAAAACACTTTTAAAACATAAACTTACCTCTTTAAGATATTATTCAACACTTGAAACTGAAAAGAGATAAGTTAATATTCTAATTAATTTTTAAATTAATGTGTGGTGTGCTTGAAATTTAATTAATAAACAAATTTTAAATAATTTGATATAACAACATGTCCTATATTTCAAAAATAACTCAATTTTGGTTTTCCCATGATTCCACATCAATCTGATGTTGTTTTCTATGGTTTTGACTGTTACACAGACGTTTTAGTGTTTTAAAACACTAAAAATGCATTTATGGGAATCTCGTGCAAACTATAACTTGTAATGATGTATATTCAGTTCCTATATTGCATAAATTAATCTATGGTCATTTTCCTCTGATTTCATGGCAATCTGATGTCATTTTCCTAGTTTTGATCCCCTGATGCATGTTTTTAAAGGCTTTGGGAACTTTAAAAAGTGTTTATCGAGTCATTCTGACCACACCACATGCTGGATTGAAGTGTTGTCTATGTTTATATGTCAAAAATAACTCAAAAGTTTTTTTGTCATGATTTAACATTAGTATGAGGTTGTTTTCTATGATTTTGACTGTTACATGAACGTTTTAGTGTTTTAAAACACTAAAAACGCATTTACAGGCATCTCGTGAAAACCGTAACTCAGAATGAAGTTTTGTCAGTTCCTAAATCTCAAAAATCAATCTAAGGTCATTTTATTATGATTTCATGGAAATCTGATAGTTTTTCATGGTTTTGACCCCCCCCCCCAACACATGTTTTTAAAGGCTTTAATACCATTAAAAAGTGTTTACCAAGTCATTTCAACCACATCGCATGTCGGATTGACGTTTTATCTATGCATATACATAAAAATAACTCAAAAGTGATTTTACCATGATTTCACATCAATGTGAGATTTTTTCTATGTTTTTGAGCGTTACATGCACGTTTTAGTGTTTTAAAACACTAAAAACATGTTTATAGCCATCCCGAGAAAACCGTAACTCAGAATGACATGTCGTCAGTTCTTAAATTTCAAATATAAGTCCACAATAATTTTCCTTTGATTTTAGGTCAATCCAATATCATTTTCCTAGTTTTAACCCTCTGACACATCTTTTTAAAGGCTTTGGTACCTTTAAAAAATGTTTACCGGGTCATTTTGACCACACCGTACCTCATATTGATGTTTTTTCTATACGTACATGTTAAAAATAACTCAATGATGGTTTTACAATGATTTCAAAACAATATTAGGTTGTTTTCTATGGTTTTGACCGTTACACATGCATTTTAGTGTTTTAAAACACTAAAAATGCATTTACAGTCATCCCAGGAAAACCGTAACTTGAAATGATGTGTTGTTTGTTTATATATTTTATAAATTGATCTACAGTAATTTTTCAATAATTTCAGGGAAATATGGTGTCATTTTCCTAGTTTTGACCCTCCGACGCATGTTTTTAAAGGCTTTGGTACCTTTAAAAAGTGTTTATTGAGTCATTCTGACCACACCGCACGTCGGATTGACATGTTGTCTGCACATACATATCAAAAATAACTCAACGGTGATTTTCCCATGATTTCACATCAATATGAGGTCATTTTTTATGGTTTTTACAATTACTTAAACATTTTAGTGTTTTAAAACAATAAAAACGTGTTTACAACCATCCTGAGAAAACCATAACTCAGAATGACATGTTGTTGGTTCCTACATTTCACAATTCAGTCTATGGTCAGTGTACTCTAATTTCATGGAAATCCGACATTGTTTGTCTAGTTTTGACCCCCCGACACATGTTTTTAAAGGATTTGGTACCTTTAAAAAGTGTTTACTGAGTCATTCCAACCACTCTGCATGTTATATTTACATGTTTTCTATGCGTACACATCAAAAATAACTCAATGGTGGTTGTCCCATGATTTATTGTCAATATGAGATCGTTTTCTATGGTTTTGACCGTTATACACACGTTTTTTTGTATTTTAAAACACTAAAACGGGTTTACGGTCATCCTAGGAAAACCATAACTCAGAATGACATGTTGTTAGTTCCTACATTTCACAAATCAATCTATAGTCATTTTTCTATGATTTAAAGGCAATCTGATGTCATTTTCCTAGTTTTCACCCCCCCCCCCCCAATGCATGTGTTTAAAGGTTTAGTAACTTTAAAAAGTGTTTACTGAGTCATTCCAACCACACCACACATCATATTGACATTTTTTCTATGCATACACATTAAAAAATAACTCAAATGTGGTTTTCCCATGATTTTACATCAATCTAAGTCTGTTTTCTATGATTTTGACCATTACACACACGTTTTAGTGTTTTAAATCACTAAAAATGGATTTATGGTCATCCTGGGAAAACCTAAAATTGGAATGATGTGTCGTTAGTTCCTAAATTTCAAAAATAAATCTATGGTAATTTACCCCTTATTTTAGGGCAATATGACATTTTTTCCCTGGTTTTGACCCCCCAACACATGTTTTTAAAGGCTTTAGTATCTTTAAATATTGATTATCGAATCATTATGAACACATTGCATGTTAGATTAGTGTTTTGTTTGTGTTTACATATCAAAAATAACTCAATAATGGTTTCCTCATGATTTCATGTCAATCTGAGATTTTTTTCTATGGTTTTGACCATTAAACACACATTTTAGTGTTTTAAAACATTAAATATGTGTTTATTGCCATCCTGGGTAAACCATAACTCATAATGATGTTCCATAAATTCCTATAATTCAAAAATAAATATTTGGTCATTTTCCTCTTAATTCAGGGAAATTCAACATCATTTTCATAGTTTTGACCTTTTGACACATGTTTTTAAAGGCTTTGGTACCTTTAAAAAGTGTTTATCAAGTCATTTTGACCATACTTCACGTCATATTGATGTTTTGTATGTGATTACACATAAAAAATAACTCAAAATAGGTTTTCAATGATTTCACGTGAATATGAGGTTGTTTTCTATGGTTTTAACCATTACACGAACGTTTTAGGGTTTTAAAACACTAAAAACGCATTTACGACCATCCCGGGCAAACCGTAACTCATAATGATGTTTCGTCGATTCTTACATTTCAAAAATAAATCTAAAATCATTTTCCTTTGATTTTAGGGAAATATTACATCATTTTTATGGTTTTGACCCCCCAACACATGTTTTTAAAGGCTTTGGTACCTTTAAAAAACGTTTATTGAGTCATTTCAACCAAACCACACATCAGATTGATGTGTTGTCAGCGTGTACATATCAAAAATAACTCAATGGTGGTTGTTACATGATTTCACATCAATATGAGGTCGTTTTCTATGGTTTTGACCATTACACGCATGTTTTAGTGTTTTAAAACACTAAAAACGCATTTATATTAATCTCAGGAAAAATGTAACTCAGAATGATGTTCAATTGATTCCTACATTTTAAAAATAAATATATAGTCATTTTCCTATAATTTCATGTTAATCTGACTTCATTTTCCTTGTTTTGACCCCCCCCCCCGACACATGTTTTTAAAGGCTTTGGTACCTTTAAAATTTGTTTACCGAGTCATTTAGACCACACCATACATTGGATTGACGTGTTTTCTATGAACACATGTCAAAAATAACTCAATTGTGGTTTTCTCAAGATTTCACATCAATATTAGGTCATTTTCTATGGTTTGGATCATTATATGCACGTTTTAGTGTTTTAAAACACTAAAAATGCGCCCACGGGAATCCCGGGTAAACCGTAACTCGAAATAACATATCATTGATTACTACATTTAAAAAATCAATCTACAGTTTTTTCCTTTTATTTCATGTTAATAAGACATCATTTTTCTGGTTTTGAACCTCCGACACATGTTTTTAAAGGCTTTGGTGCCTTTACAAACTGTTTACTGAGTCAAAAATGAGTAAACGGGCTCAAATTGTTTTCAAACTTAAGGATAATGGTCTATAATTCATTTTTGATGTGTAGGAATCAACCACACATCAATATGGAACAAGATGTGGTCGATATGACTCGAAGTGCATATTTTTTATATTAAAGTATCATTTTAGTTTTATTTATAGAAGTTGTATATGTTCTTTTCAAATGTGTGAATGATCTATGGAATTTATAATTTACCTCAGTAGGATGAGCTATAAGGCTGGAAATTTCCTTGGGGATCATGTCGGACATCTGCTAAAATACAAAAAACTAATTCATTTTCCATTTTCGACCGCCACTGATCCTATGTTTGCCTATAAGTTCTTGCATTTTTTCTTTCAATCATGCAATTTCTCTTTGTGATTATCGACCAAAGGCACTACTCAAACCCCCGCTGGATGTAGCAATAATAGATGATGATGCCCTACTAAAGACAACTAATGGAGTAATCCTAGAACCCATCCCTCGTACACGTCTGGGATACTCCTCTAAATTTATTGCAACTGCATTGTTCTGGGAAATTGATTATGATTGAGAAGGTTTTCATCCCAGGCTTCTTGAATTTTAACATGTTAAAACAAAAATATTAACAATGATTTTTTAAAATATATGAACTTTATAATATTATCTAATTAATAAACTTTTCATTACTATTTATTGTTATTTCATTGCTATAAAAACATAATATTGAAAAATAAATTATAACAACAAACAAGTATTAAACCCAATTAATTGGGGCCGACTAGATGTATCAAATAATGCCAAATTGGCATCGTTTGATCCATTTAGTCGGCCCCATTTAATTGGGTTTAAGTATAGTTGATTTTTATAATATATTTTTTATTATTATGTTTTTTTAGTAATGAAATAACATGAAATGGTAATGAAAAGTACTTACTCCAATGTTTTTTGTAGGGTTATTTACAAAACTGTCATCGGGCTTCTGATGCACATTAAACCACATCTATGTTCAGCTAACATAGTGAACTAATTCATTATCCTTTATAAAAAAATATAAACAAGTTATAAAAAAATGTGACTTACAATAAAATGATATAAATAATAATGAATAAAATATAAATCAAAATTGTTCTTTTTCTCGAAAAACTTTGAGACCCAGTGATGTGAGGAATGACTTGTTTCTCACAATTCACGATATTTTTTTAGATAATTTCTTTAAAAAATAGAAACATTAATAAAAATTATAATTGTATTGTGTTTGTGTTATTAAGATACTGTAAAATATGTAATTACCTCATGAGATGCATCTCTATTAATATCGACAAACAACTTTTATTGCTCACAAAAAATGCCTTCAGGCACTTTCTCGTATATTTGTCGTGATCTTAGAGACGTGTCATTAAAATCATGTCATAATTTCCATTTAAAATTTCTCCATTTCTTGCCCAAATTTTTCAAATTTCATGGGCGTGAAATGGAGTTAGGGACATCAAAATGAAAAAACATCTAGAAATAAAAAACATAACACTTTATAAGTATATTATAAAATTTTAATAATGTCTTTTAAATTATTTATCAAGGAATATTAAAATAATATTATCTTTACTTTATTATCAAATACCTCATTTTTCCAAGTGGTGGGAATATGCCTCCAATCTTTCTAATTAATAGAAAATCTCATTGTATCACAAGCAAGATGCCCAAGAATCTGTCTATAGATTCTGACAGCCTCACCAGTAGGCACCCCGAACTCATCAAATGGAACAATAATATTGAATTCCTTCAGATCTCATACATATTTTGTGTTCATATTTGTATCCCTTCTATATTTGTCTTATTTTTTTGAAAAATTCATTAAATAATTAATAAAATATATAGTTTTTTGTATAATGATATACATACCAAAATTAGTAACTCTCTAATATCCCCTAGATGGTGGGGTGACCAACTGCTCCATATTCAGAGGTGAATCAGGAGGTGGGATACTAACAACATCTAAAGAAACAACTCGCTCTCTAGTAGTCTCGGGTACAACAGAATCACTCGGATCCACTGAAGCTGACAGTAGTGGTGGTGTGCTCTGAGATACTGATCAACTAGGATCTTGAAAAAAAAATCGGCATTCCTGCAATTCAAATGGTTTAGATATATTAAATTTATAAAAAATGAAAAACTAAAATATTTTTACAAAAAAATAAAAAGAAAAACTATAATAATGTATATATATATGAAACACTTATCAATGAGAAATTGTAATATATTTTCATTACCAATTTATACATTCAATTATCTTCATCTTCATTATCTTCATTATTAACAACCTTCATTGCGACGAGTGCTTCATTTTCACCCTCTCTTTCAAGTTATATTGTTTCAATACTGTTAAGAAAAAATTGTTCAATGTTTTGTAGTTGACGAGGTTCACTATCAAAAAGTACCAATTAATATTCATCGCCCATATCATATGATTCTATCTACTTTAAGTGTACAACAACACTCTAACCTTCATGTATTTCATCATCCACATAATAAACCATCTTCTCATTTGAATCCAATATAAATGGATCATTCTCTAAATGATCATTAGTATCGATTAAGTGAGATTAGTGGACAAAAGTAAAATGTAACAAATCTTTCATTATACCCCTATCAATGTTGATCCACTTGCATTTGAATAAGACAACTAAAAACTGACCATGATAGTTTAATTCAATTATATCATTTATATTTCCATAGTATCTCACCTATGTAAGTGTAAATACACCACTATTTTGTGTTTTCAAGTCTTCTTTGTGATAAATTGTATAAAACCTGAAGCCATGAATATTGTAGGCATCGAATCTCTTAGCTTTCCTTAGAGGACCTTGAGCCAAAAACTTCAAATCATTTGATATTTCAACTCAATTTTCAACATTCATTATCTAGAAAAAAAGATATAAAGTGTTACTTTTAATATAGAAAAAATAATTACACATCAATAATATGAATATGATTATATACTTACATGATGTGTGAACCATTCAACAATATTATTATTAACAACTTTTGTTAATTCCAACTCATTTTGAGCTTGACCCCTTAGTCATCTCTTTTTTTGCAATCGCAATTATTTAATAAATGGATCTATAATAGGATTATTTAGTAGAACATATCTATGTTCTTATAGAAACTTCAATTCATTCAGTGTAAAATTTGACCCCTTTCCAATTGGTCGTCTAATAGTTGGAAATACCGATGACTGGTTTTCAGAATGATAATTAGTAGAGATTTCATCAACATGTCCATAATGATTGAATCTCGTCTCAATTCCATCCAAATACCTATAATAGAAGGTCAAGCACTCATCGGCTATGTGACCTTCAACAATAGAGCCTTTTGTTTGAGATTTATTCCTCACATATGATTTAAAATGACTTAAGTACCTAATGAAAAAAATAAGAAATATATTAAAAAAATTACCCAATGATTTGATAAAATTTAATTCACCAATGAAAATAAAAATAATTTCAACATACCTATCAATTGGATACATCCATTGATAGTGTACCGTTCCGCCAAGTTTAGCTTCTTCAACTAAATGAACAGTGAAATAAATCATGACTGTAAAGAATAAAGGGGGAAATAACATCTCCAAATGAAAAAGTGTCAAAACAATTCTTTCTTGAAGTTTATCAAGCTCAGTTGGATTTAGAGTTTTTCCAAAACTCTCTTTGAAAAAGTTACAAAACTCAACTAGAACTACAGTTACTTTTTTAGGTGACGTATTATGAAATGCCAATGGAAACAACTACTCCATCAGAATATGCGATTCATGACTTTTCAATCTATGTAACTTTTGATGTTTTAAGTCAAAGCACCTTGATATGTTACTTGAATATCCATCTGACACTTTTACATTTTTTAAAGTTTTAAGGAATACATATTTATCATGATTTTTTGTTGTAAAAATAGTTGAAGGATACTTTCCATTCTCATTTTCCCACAAATCGTGCTTTATATTCATTGACTCCAAATCCTTACAAGCATTAAGGTGATCTTTCGATTTACCCTACTCATTAAGTAATGTAAAAATTACATTGTCACAGATGTTCTTCTCAATATGCATTACGTTAAGATTATGACGTGTTAAATTAAACTCCCAATAAGAAAGTTTGAAAAATATACTCTTTTTCTTCCATTGTTGTGTTCCAGCTGCTTCGAATACTATACCTTGTACCCCCCCCCCCTTTTTTAAACTGATGACATTTTCCAAATTCTTCAGTAACCTTCATTAATTGTCCCAATATTTCTAAACCAGATAACACCTTTGGTGGCTTTCTCAATTCAATATCTTCATTGAATTGTTTCTTAATAAACTTGAATTTATGAGAAGCATCAAGAAATCGACGATGGCGCATAAAAAATCATTTTCTTCTATGAGGTAATTGTTGAGGTTCAAAATCAAACTTACAAACTAGACAAGTCAAACTAGTATGAGTGTTCCAACTGGATAAATTTTCTAGTCCAGGAAAGTCACTAATTGTCCATATTAAAACAATATATATTTTGAATAGTTTTCTCATTAAATCATCATATGTTTCTATGCCATCATCCCATAATTCTCGTAATTCTTTGATTAGAGGCTGAAGGTATACATCAATGTCATTTCTAAACATTTTCTTTCCAGAAATAATCATCGAAATAATGAAAGTAGTCTTATTCATACACATCCATAGAGGTGGATTATAAGGGATCAAAACAACTGGTCAAATGCTATAATTAGTACTTAAAGTACCAAAAGGGTTAAAACCATCAGAAACCAATCCCAAACATACATTCCTAGTATTCAAAGAAAAATTTAGATATAACAAATCAAATATATTCTATGATGTTGAATCTTTTGGATGTCTCATCAAGCCATCATTATTTTCCTGAGCATGTCACTTCATGTCGTATGTAGTCTTAAACAACGTGAATAATCTTTTCAAGCATAGTTTCAGAGGAAAGTAACGCAATATATTTGCAGGATTTTTATTCTTTTATTTCTTCTTGGGGTTGCATTGATTTATACTCTCATTGTTGTTCATTGAATTTCATCTTCTTGTATGACATCTTATGCATTCTTCTTTATCAGAATCTTCTCCTCAGTAAAGCATGCAATCATTAGGGCATGCATGTATCTTTGTATAATCAATTCTATCTTTGTTGATGACTTTCTTCATCTCATAGAATGATGCAGGGGTCTTAGATTTACTAAATTCATCATGACACAACTCTAAAATCATGGACATTTCTTTATCATTAATTTCACAGAGACACTTGATATGGTACAACTTAAGTAGAAAAGACAACTTTGAATACTTGGCACACCCTTTATTGTTATTCGTCTTCAACTAATTCATAAAACTCATTTTTGTTGTTGTTGAAGTTCTGAAAAAGATTAAACTACTCAGGATAAACTAAATGTTCTGTTGATCTATTAAAATCTTAGACATTGTATTCTGTAAATCCAAATGCATCATTTAACGAAATTCGAATTGAATTATCCTCTAGTGGGTCACTTTGTGTTTCGTTGATAATATTTTCATTGTTTTGACTTTCATAACATTTGATTCACTATATCAAATCCAACATACATATCAAGAAGGAAACTGTTTCAATATCAAATTCTCGTATACTTAGTTTCTATTCAATCATCGCTTGAATTTACAATCACAACACAAACATTTTATTCTACCATCCACCGATCAGTTTGCAATTGTATAATCTAATTTTTTTCAAACTCTTGGCATACTAATTGTGTTTTGAGGTAAATTAATCCAACTTTTATCCATAGTTATTGGATTGTATTCTCCCTGTACATTCAAATATAACGATATAAATGTTTAATCAAACATGTATAGTCAAAATTAAACATCACTCAACTTCGTCATTGACCCGGGTAGGGTCTTGATTCAACATAACACAAATTCAACTTTAAAATGATTCAATCCAACATTAAAAACATAAAAAAACACTCAATTACAAAGAGCTTTATATAATTTAATTAAAACCCTTAAAATTTTAAATCAATCGTACCTTCAATGATGTTGGGGGTCGCAGTCACCAGAAAAATAGGAAGAGAAACCTTTGTGGGTCATCGGTGAGCACTACTACAAATATGGCTTATAATAGCGCTAAAAACGGCCTTTAACAGTGCTAAAAAAGCGTTGTTAATCTCGGTGAAGATAAAGGGGGGTCCCCTTTATCATCGCTAAGTAAGCACTGATAAAGGTAGTATTTATCAGCGCTATTTTCAGCGCTGATAAATGTATAATATATCAACGCTATTTTGAGTGCTAATAAAAACTACCTTTATCAGCGCTCAAAATAGCGCTGATATATTATCCATTTATCAGCGCCTAACTAGCATTGATAAAGGCCAAAGATCCTGTCCAAAACCAAAACCTGCATAGAACCTTCCCAGCACCTGCACACATTACAGCACTTGTACAGAGTCCAAACAACACCTGCACATAGCACACACAACACCCACACACAAAGCACAGAAGAACAAAAATGATACATACATTTACTTGAAATCATGAATACAAAACAACACACTTCTATATACATTTCAAACAATGTTTAATTTGCTTAAAATTACATTTATCCAACAAACAGTTAAAAAACAATGATGTTCCATCCTTTTTGCATCCATCCGCTCTAAAAAATTGTCGTCCATGGCGGCGGTTTCTGAACAAAGCATTCAAACTGAGGAAAAATATTTCACCTACATAATAAAACAAATATTATGTTAGTAATAAAATAATTAAATAAAGAATGGGGTTGCTAAATGGAATTATACTAGTGAGGCACAAAACATAAAATAACCAATTAACGAAATTGGTGCATGGTTAGGGCTAATCATCTATAATAATCAAATGGCTCAATGTTTAGTAGAACATGGGCTATTTAATGATTCTAGGGGGAATAGATAAACCTACAGTTTGGTTCTAAGGTTATGATGGTCTCACATTGATGGATAATGGTTTGTCAAATAATGTGATGAACTTGTGTAAGGTATGAGTTTTTGGGGAATTATCTCTATATGGTTGAATAATGGATTGTAAGCCACTCAATGAAACTATACGAATTAGAAGTGTGTGTGTATTGATTCCCACATTGTTGGAAAATGATTTATTTTACCCTTAGGCCTAATAATTCACCTAATTAATGAGTGGAATTAACAAATTTTCACTATCAACCATTAAAGCGGATTACCCTCATATGTCTCTCATTCCACTCAACAAAATCCTTTACACGCACTCTCCTCCTTCTCCCTTCCCCCATGGGATATCTCCCTTACTTTTGAGATAAATCAAATATTATCAATTACATTAAAAGAGTGGTGGAATATCTTTAACCCTATTATCCTCCTCTATTGGATACCAATGATGGGCCTTTTTCAACGACATTAAACCTTGGCTATATACCTATAGCCACGGTTTAATACCATGGCTATATGTCCCCCCCCCCATTCTATAAAAAAGAAGCACCTCTGCCCCCTTCCCCAGCACACCCCCTACACACTGCCCACCCTCGAGCACACCCCCTACCCCTGCACACTCCCTGCCCCCTGAACACCCCCTGCCCCCTTCCCCAGCACACCCCTGCCCACTGCACTTCCCCCTGCCCATTGCACACCCCCCTGCCCACCCCCTACATATTTCAAAAGAACCCAGCACACCCCCTACCCCTTCCCCCTACCACTTTTCCCCCTTCCCCCTCCCCCAGAAAACCACCCCCGCCCTCTCACCCTGTCCCCTACACATCATAAAGAAAATACCTTGTATGGAAATTGTGCTCAATTTACATTATACACATCATATATATCAACACATTCTCATGTACTTTCATTCAATGTAAATACACATATATAGACTCTCTACATATCATAAGAAAACCCTCTTTAAAATTCACAAACACATTAAATCCATTTGAAAACACCCATCACACAACTTTCTCATTTCTTCAAGCACATTTAAAGAACTTAAGCATGAA
This sequence comes from Viscum album, assembly GCA_963277665.1. NCBI lineage: Eukaryota > Viridiplantae > Streptophyta > Magnoliopsida > Santalales > Viscaceae > Viscum > Viscum album. The sequence continues at coordinate 2,094,930,272 of OY728132.1, read as the reverse complement.
AATCCACAAGAAATACAACTGCATTCATTTTAAAAATAACTTTCAAGTCTATACACACCCCAAATTCCTTTGATAACACATTTTTAACCACACAAACATTTCATATAGTACACTTAGTAATCAAATACAGCATAATAAAATCATCATATAATGTAAAATCATGGAATCACCTACATAAAGCTTGGAATCTTCCGAAATCTGCTGGAAAACATAAAACCACACCTCCACAATACCTTAATAAGGACTGATTAAACATTAATATTGAATATATTAATGGAAACCCATGTTTAACTTGTGGTATTCCATGAGTTTAACATCCCACAAGGATAGAGGGTCATGATTTAATGTCTTACAGAGATGTAAGACCTGGGTGGATCAAAACACTTATAAAGGTGGATCAGGTAGGTACATCTCTAGGAGGGAGCACCTGGAATGTTTACCTGATAGATGGATCAAAACGCCCAATGAGGTCTGACCCAAGTGTGGTGCATCCCATAAAGGTAAGGTTTCTCATTTTGAAGACTTGTTCGGATGCCACTAAGGGAAATACAAGAGGAAAAACAAGCGAAGGTGTACCCCAGTGAGGGGGTCACCATGGTTTACCATTGGTTGGGATTTAACCTCATGGAGGCTTCCTACGTACCCTATTTAGAATACAAGGATCAAAACCCATATATTTAAAAGAGGTATGTTGTGGGTATTACCCATGGTTAGCTTCCCTTCACACTAGGAATACTCTTGGTTGGATGAGTATGGGTTTTGTGGGGCTTATGCATTGTCAGATTCTTAGGTTCTTCCAAGAGTAGCAATGTGATGAATGGGACATACGTGCTAAGATGGACCATGTGAATAGAGTGATCCTTGTAAAGAGGCACGAGGCACAAAAAACATGTGGAGCTATCTATAAACATTATTTATGGTGGCCATGGGGCTCATCAGACTCCCCATACCTTCCATAAACACCTCAAAACATCACGAAGACCAGATTCTACATGATGGTGCATCACAGGGTTGATTCTTTTGATGATGTACTGGTCGTTTGAGCTTGGATTTCATCTCAACCAGCCTTTCTCTTACTTGAATTATCCTGGGACACATATTTTGGTTCCAAAAAATCCATCAACGATACTGATTATCTCATGCATCTACCTAGAAATAATTGTGCAAGTCAAACAACAACACATGTGCTCAAATACAAGTTCAAACAAACGAGATACAGAAAATGGATTTTTTTGATCCTCAGTGGTTTCGTCATTCACCCCATACGCACTACACACCATCATGCCTTACTTAAATATTAATTTGTTCAAAGATCAATAATATGAATCCGGGGATAGAAAACATTGAGTAATAAATTAAGATTTCAATACATCGGAGCATTCTCAATTAACCAAAGAAGGTTGAAGGATAATCAATGATCATATATAGATAAAATAAGTGGTAGGAATTCACCTTCATCCTATTTGTGTACAATCTTCCATCAGGTATGTTGCCCATTCATTTCTAAACACATGTATATCATCTTCTGAATATGAGTTTTTGCGACAGTCATAGTAGTACTGAAAAAATATAAATACACAAAGGATTAATAAATATTTTAAATGAACTCGTAATTATTTTCGAAAATACCTCATCAGGGATGCTAGTTTGTTGATGAAATACGATCTCTTTCATAAATTTACAAACATAATAACCACAGTCCTTTCTGTTTGTTTGTTTTTGGACAATACAGAAACATCGACAACAATAAGTAATTTGTTTTGATATGTGTTTTGATAGTGCAATGTTATTATATATACCCGGATACTTTTCCAGTTGTAGATCTTGTAGGCATGCTCATCCTTATGCCTTGGATTCATTCCATGCATTAGACGATATTGATGCACCGCCCTATCATAACAGAATCCTCATTAAAAGATAACATATATTATATAACTAGATTTTTAGTTTTAAAATGTTGGATCTAGTGTATTACAAATTAACAAATGCCATCATGCATGGTTAGTTTGTAGGATATCCATGCGTTGAATCCAAAAAATAAATCTTTGGAGTATCCAAATTGACTGTAATCAGCATCCAATGCTCCCTAAAAATACAAAAAGGAATAAGTAAAGAAAGAAATGAAAATATAGTTGATATGATTAAATTGTAGAGTTTTACCCCTGCATTGTTGGTATTAAAAAGAGTCTTTCATCCGTAATTTTGTTTTCAAACGATTTGAGCAGGGATGACATTATTGCAGCCTCTTTAACAGAATCTATTTCATCTTTTGAAGATGTGGTGTGAGGACTAACGAGTCCAAATTTTTGTTCATGGGGAAATCCCTTCAATTTTTTTTCATATATACGTCTGCGACAAATATAAAATGTATTTAGTCAAAATTATCAGAGTATATCAGCTTTTGTAAAATCAAATCCTGAAAACTTACCTCATGTATACATTTACAACTGAGGCGCCTAGTCATTCATACTTGAGGAGTTCATTTATATTTTCAGCACTAATGAAATCTGATATCTCCTCTCCATACATATCTTTTTCGAAATCAACTATGTGAGTACTGTCATCTTTCAACTTTGTATCCACATGAGCCTGCAATGATATTAACTGTGGATATAGAACGGGCGGGGTGAAGGTGCTCTCAATAGACCGTTTCAATCGGTTGGTTGATCCTTGAGATAGTTTTGAGCTGATTTTTTGTTTCACCCCACAGTCTTTGTCATTCTGTAATAACAGTCACCGGTTCAGACCTTTTTTCATTAAATGTTAAAGGTCCGGCTTGAAAAATAAATTAGAAATGAATACCTTTTTGTCGACATGTTTTTTTACAAGAACTGTCGGCCATACGATGAATGTTCCAACATCTTGTTCAACCGTATGAATGTCGTCATCGTCATTTGGAACAGGTAGCTCGGTACTCAGCTCATTAGCTACGTTAATTGACACTCTAAGATGATCTTTTGGAAGCTGTCTATTGTGTAGCATGTCGTTTTGTGTATTGAACACCGTAGCCCTCGCTACAAGGACCACATAGTCGAATCTCTCTCACCAAATGAACCATCAAATGAACCATCATATCGAAAAATGTCGGCGGGAAGAACATTTCCAATTCACATAATATGACGGAAATTTCTCTTTCCATAGTTGGCAATTTCGTCAGGTCTATAACTTTGCTGCATATAGCTTTGAAGAAGAAACAGAGCTTCGTTAATGTATGGCGGACATTCTTGGGAAAAATGCAACGTAAAGCTATAATAATTAGATCTTGCATTAAAACATGGTAGTCATGTGATTTCAGACCCTTTAATTTTAAATCTCCCATTGACACGATGTTCTTGATATTTGATGAATACCCCTCTGGAACCTTTACGTCATTCAAGAAGTTGCAAAACTGATATCTCTCCTGCCTGGAAAGAGTGTAAGCAGCAGGAAGAAGAAATTTTCGTTTTTCACCCTTCACTGGTGCCAACTCTTCTCGTATTCTCATCTCAACCATGTCCAATCTAGCCTTAATTTCATCCTTTGTTTTGCCGGGTGTATTTAGAAACGTGTCGATGACACTATCACATACATTTTTTTCAACATGCATAACATCAAGAAAATGTATGACATACAGACAATTCCAGTATGGTAATTCAAAAAAAACTGATCTCTTTTTCCAACCAGTTTTCGTAAGATTTTTCGAAAACGTTTTACCAAAAGTAGTGTCCAAATCTTTTACTTTCTCAAACAATTGATCACCTGTTAGTAGAGACGGTGTTGTACGTTCCTCTGAACTTCCGTCGAATGATGTCGTCCAAGATCGGTATTTATGTCATCGGGGTAGAAATCTGAGATGTCCTAGAAACACGGTTTTCGATGAATGTTTCAACCTAATTGGCAGTGTACCTTGTTCGCAAACGGGACACCCTTGAGTTCCTTTAATGTTATATCCTGAAAAATTTCTATAAGCAGGAAAGTCATTTATCATCCCGTACAACATGACTTTCAAAGTGAACTGTTCATTTTTGTAAGCATCATACATCGTAACACCTGAATCCCACAATATTTTCAAATCCTCGATCAATGGGGCCAAATAAACATCAATATCATTACCTGATTGTTTTGGTCCTGATATAAGCATAGATAACATGATGTATTTTCGTTTCATGCATAACCACGGTGGTAAATTATAATTTACCAACATAACCGGCCATGTACTGTGACTGCTGCTTTGAAAACCAAAAGGATTCACCCCATCTGTAGATAACGCCAGACGAAGGTTTCTCGGCTCGTTCCCAAATTCAGGATACTCGTGATCAATTCTCTTCCACTGAGGAGAGTCTGCAGGGTGACGTAGTTTCCCATCTTTAATTCTTGTATCTGCATGTCATGTCAATTGTCCTGCAGTCTCCTCACTTCCATATAGGCGTCTAAACCTAGGAATGATTGGAAAGTACCATACAACCACTACTGAAAATCTGGCCATTAGCGACCGCCATTGGCGGTCGCTAAAGGCCTTTAGCGGTCGTTGTTGCCTCGTCGCTAGAGGCTTTTAGCGACCGCCAATGGCGGTCGCTGTAGATGGCCGGCAGATCGGCCTTCAGCGACCGCCAAGCGGTCGCTGAAGGCCCTCTGCCGGCATCCTATAGCGGTCGCTAGTATAAAAAAAAAAATTTAAATTTTTTTTTATTGAATTGAATATATAAATATATATATATATATACATATATAAATATTCATATATATACTATTAAATACAATATTTTAAATATATATATATATATATATATAATATATTTTAAATGTTTTAATATATATATAATATATATAATATATATATAATATCAAATCATTGTGCTATAATAATTTAAAAACTTCGATTCAAGAAATAATCTCATTTCAGGTCTTTCGGAGCACGTTTGCTCCGAATGGGACCGACGCACGCCGTTTTGGTGTTTTATGGCGCCGGAAACGCGTTTCCGGCCGCCGCGGTCAAACGGCACCTCCGAATGAGGTGCCTTCTGGCCGACCATTTCAAAATTCACGCCCCGGATGTTGTTGTACGGTTTCGTGGCATTCGGAGGTCGTTCGGGTGGTTTTGACCCCCCAACGCGCCATTTCAGCGCGCGTCGCGCTGCTGAAAAGGACACAATCGGACGTGCCGCGCGCACCGCACGTCCGATGGACGTGCGGCCTCCTCCTGCATCTCAGGAATAATATTTCTATCGTCCCCGTGCGGTTTCAGGTCGTTCGGAGAACGTTTTCTCCGAATTGGACCGCTGCACGCCGTTTTGGTGTTTAATGGCGTTGGAAACGCGTTTCCGGCCGCCGCGGTCAAACGGAACCTCTGAATTAGGTTCCGTCTGGCCCACCATTTCACAATTCACGCCCCGGATGTTGTCGTACGGTTTCGTGGCATTCAAAGGTCGTTCGGGTGGTTTTGACACCCCAACGCGCCATTTCAGCGCGCGCCACGCTGCTGAAAAGGACATAATCGGACGTGTCACGCGCACAACACGTCCGCTGGACGTGCTGCCTCCTCCTGCATCTCAGGAATAATATTTCTATCGTTCCCGTGCGGTTTCAGGTCTTTCGGAGCACGTTTGCTCCGAATGGGACCGCCGCACGCCGTTTTGGTGTTTAATGGCGCCGGAAACGCGTTTCCGGCCGTCGCGGTCACACGGCACCTCCGAATGAGGTGTCGTCTGGCCGACCATTTCACAATTCACGCCCCGGATGTTTTCGTACGGTTTTGTGGCATTCGTAGGTCGTTCGGGTGGTTTTGACCCCCCAACGCGTCATTTCAGCGCGCGCCGCGCTGCTGAAAAGGACACAATCGGACGTGCCGCGCGCACCGCACGTCTGATAGACGTGCGGCCTCCTCCTGCATCTTAGGAATAATATTTCTATCGTTCCCGTGCGGTTTCAGGTCGTTCGGAGCACGTTTGCTCCGAATCGGACCGCCGCACGCCGTTTTGGTGTTTTATGGCGCCAGAAACGCGTTTCCGGCCGCCGCGGTCAAACGGCACCTCCAAATGAGGTTCCGTCTAGCCGACCATTTCAAAATTCACGCCCCGGATGTTGTCGTACGGTTTCGTGGCATTCGGAGGTCGTTCGGGTGGTTTTGACCCCCCCAACGCGCCATTTCAGCGCGCGCCGCGCTGCTGAAAAGGACACAATCGGACGTGCCGCGCGCACCGCACGTCCGATGGACGTGCGGCCTCCTCCTGCATCTCAGGAATAATATTTCTATCGTTCCCGTGAGGTTTCAGGTCTTTCGAAGCACGTTTGCTACGAATGGGACAGCCGCACGCCGTTTTGGTGTTTAATGGCACCGGAAACGCGTTTCTGGACGCCGCGGTCACACGGCACCTCCGAATGAGGTGCCGTCTGGCCAACCATTTCACAATTCAAGCCCCGGATATTGTCGTACGGTTTCGTGGCATTCGGAGGTCGTTCGGGTGGTTTTGACCCCCCAACGCGTCATTTCAGCGCGCGCCGCGCTGCTGAAAAGGACACAATCGGACGTGCCGCGCGCACCGCACGTCCGATGGATGTGCGGCCTCCTCCTGGATCTCAGGAATAATATTTCTATCGTTCCCGTGCGGTTTCAGGTCGTTCGGAGCACGTTTGCTCCGAATTGGACCGCCGCACGCCGTTTTGGTGTTTAATGGCGCCGGAAACGCGTTTCCGGCCGTCGCGGTCACACGGCACCTCCGAATGAGGTGCCGTCTAGCTGACCATTTCACAATTCATGCCCCGGATATTTTCGTACGGTTTCGTGGCATTCGGAGGTCGTTCGGGTGGTTTTGACCCCCCAACGCGTCATTTCAGTGCGCGCCGCGCTGCTGAAAAGGACACAATCGGACGTGCCGCGTGCACCGCACGTCCGATGGACGTTCGGCCTCCTTCTGCATCTCAGGAATAATATTTCTATCATTCCCGTGCGGTTTCAGGTCGTTCGGAGCACGTTTTCTCTGAATTGGACCGCCGCACGCCGTTTTGGTGTTTAATGGCGCCGGAAACGCGTTTCCGGCCGCCGCGGTCACACGGCACCTCCGAATGAAGTTCCGTCTGGCCGAACATTTTAAAATTCACGCCCCGGATGTTTTCGTACGGTTTCGTGGAATTTGGAGGTCGTTCGGGTGGTTTTGACCCCCCAACGCGCCATTTCAGCGCGCGCCGCGCTGCTGAAAAGGACACAATCGGACGTACCGCGCGCACCGCACATCCTATGGACGTGCGGCCTCCTCCTTCATCTCAGGAATAATATTTCTATCGTTCCCGTGCGATTTCAGGTCTTTCGGAGCACGTTTTCTCCGAATGGGACCGCCGCACGCCGTTTTGGTGTTTAATGGCGCCGGAAACGCGTTTCCGGCCGCCGCGGTCACACGGCACCTCCGAATGAGGTGCCGTCTGGCCGACCATTTCACAATTCACGCCCCGGATATTGTCGTACAGTTTCGTGGCATTCGGAGGTCGTTCGGGTGGTTTTGACCCCCCAACGCGCCATTTCAGCGCGCGCCGCGCTGCTGAAAAGGACACAATCGGACGTGCCGCGTGCACCGCACGTCCGATGGACGTGCGGCCTCCTCCTACATCTCAGGAATAATATTTCTATCGTTCCCGTGCGGTTTCAGGTCGTTCGGAGCACGTTTGCTCCGAATTGGACCGCCGCACGCCGTTTTGGTGTTTAATGGCGCCGGAAACGCGTTTCCGGCCGCCGCGGTCACACGGCACCTCCGAATGAGGTGCCGTCTGGCCGAACATTTCACAATTCACGCCCCGGATATTGTCGTACAGTTTCGTGGCATTCGGAGATCGTTCGGGTGGTTTTGACTCCCCAACGCGTCATTTCAGCGCGCGCCGCGCTGCTGAAAAGGACACAATCGGACGTACCGCGCGCACCGCACGTCCGATGGACGTGAGGCCTCCTACTGCATCTCAGGAATAATATTTCTATCGTTCCTGTGCGGTTTCAGGTCGTTCGGAGCACGTTTGCTCCGAATTGGACCGCCGCACGCCGTTTTGGTGTTTAATGGCGCCGGAAACGCGTTTCCGGCCGCCGCGGTCAAACGGCACCTTCGAATGAGGTTCCGTCTGGCCGACCATTTCACAATTCACGCCCCGGATGTTTTTGTACGGTTTCGTGGCATTCGGAGGTCGTTCGGGTGGTTTTGACCCCCCAACGCGTCATTTCAGCGCGCGCCGCGCTGCTGAAAATGACACAATCGGACGTGTCGCGCGCACCGCACGTCCGATGGACGTGCGGCCTCCTCCTGCATCTCAGGAATAATATTTCTATCGTTCCCGTGTGGTTTCAGGTCTTTCGGAGCAAGTTTGCTCCGAATGGGACCGCCGCACGCCGTTTTGGTGTTTAATGGCGCCGGAAACGCGTTTCCGGCCGCCGCGGTCACACGGCACCTCCGAATGAGGTGCCGTCTGGCCTACCATTTCACAATTCACGCCACGGATGTTGTCGTACGGTTTCGTGGCATTAGGAGGTCGTTCGGGTGGTTTTGACCCCCCAACGCGCCATTTCAGCGCGCGCCGCGCTGCTGAAAAGAACACAATCGGACGTGCCGCGCGCACCGCACGTCCGATGGACGTGCGGCCTCCTCCTGCATCTCAGGAATAATATTTCTATCGTTCCCGTGCGGTTTCAGGTCGTTCGGAGCACGTTTTCTCCGAATTGGACCGCCGCACGCCGTTTTGGTGTTTAATGGCGCCGGAAACGCGTTTCCGGCCGCCGCGGTCAAACGGCACCTTGGAATGAGGTTCCGTCTGGCCCACCACTTTACAATTCACGCCCCGGATGTTTTCGTATGGTTTCGTGGCATTCGAAGGTCTTTCGGGTGGTTTTGACCCCCCAACGCGCCATTTCAGCGCGCGCCGCGCTGCTGAAAAGGACACAATCGGACGTGCGGCCTCCTCCTGCATCTCAGGAATAATATTTCTATCGTTCCCGTGCGGTTTCAGGTCTTGCGGAGCACGTTTGCTCCGAATGGGACCGCCGCACGCCGTTTTGGTGTTTAATGGCGCCGGAAACGCGTTTCCGGCCGCCGCGGTCACACGGCACCTCCGAATGAGGTGTCGTCTGGCCGACCATTTCACAATTCACGCCCTGGATGTTGTCGTACGGTTTCGTGGCATTCGGAGGTCGTTCGGGTGGTTTTGACCCTCCAACGCGCCATTTCAGCGCGCGCCGCGCTGCTGAAAAGGACACAATCGGACGTGCCGCGCGCACCGCACGTCCGATGGACGTGCGGACTCCTCCTGCATCTCAGGAATAATATTTCTATCGTTCCCGTGTGGTTTCATGTCATTCGGAGCACGTTTGCTCCGAATGGGACCGCCGCACGCCGTTTTGGTGTTTAATGGCGCCGGAAACGCGTTTCCGGCCGCCGCGGTCACAAGGCACCTCTGAATGAGGTGCCGTCTGGCCGACCATTTCACAATTCACGCCCCGGATATTGTCGTACGGTTTCGTGGCATTCGGAGGTCGTTCGGGTGGTTTTGACCCCCCAACGCGACATTTCAGCGCGCGCCGCGCTGCTGAAAAGGACACAATCGGACGTGCCACGCGCACCGCACGTCTGATGGACGTGCGGCCTCCTACTGCATCTCAGGAATAATATTTCTATCGTTCCCGTGCGGTTTCAGGTCGTTCGGAGCACGTTTGCTCCGAATTGGACCGCCGCACGCCGTTTTGGTGTTTAATGGCGCCGGAAACGCGTTTCCGGCCGCCGCGGTCACACGGCACCTCCGAATGAGGTGCCGTCTGGCCGACCATTTCACAATTCACGCCCCGGATGTTATCGTACGGTTTCGTGGCATTCGAAGGTCGTTCGGGTGGTTTTGACCCCCCAACGCGTCATTTCAGCGCGCGCCGCGCTGCTGAAAAGGACACAATCGGACGTGCCGCGCGCACCGCACGTCTGATGGACGTTCGGCCTCCTCCTGAATCTCAGGAATAATATTTCTATCGTTCACGTGCGGTTTCAGGTCTTTCGGAGCACGTTTTCTCCGAATAGGACTGTCGCACGCCGTTTTGGTGTTTAATGGCGCCGGAAACGCGTTTCCGGCCGCCGCGGTCACACGGCACCTCCGAATGAGGTGCCGTCTGGCCGACCATTTCACAATTCATGCCCCGGATATTTTCGTACGGTTTCGTGGCATTCGGAGGTAGTTCGGGTGGTTTTGACCCCCCAACGCGCCATTTCAGCGCGCGTCGCGCTGCTGAAAAGGACACAATCGGACGTGCCGCGCGCACCGCACGACCGATGGACGTGCGGCCTCCTCCTGCATCTCAGTAATAATATTTCTATCGTTCCCGTGCGGTTTCAGGTCGTTCGGAGCACGTTTTCTCTGAATTGGACCGCTGCACGCCGTTTTGGTGTTTAATGGCGCCGGAAACGCGTTTCCGGCCGCCGCGGTCACGCGGCACCTCCGAATGAGGTGCCGTCTGGCCGACCATTTCACAATTCACGCTCTGGATATTGTCGTACAGTTTCGTGTCATTTGGAGGTCATTCGGGTGGTTTTGACCCCCCAACGCGCCATTTCAGCGCGCGCCGCGCTGCTGAAAAGGACACAATCGGACGTGCCGCGCACACCGCATGTCTGATGGACGTGCGGCCTCCTCCTGCATCTCAGGAATAATATTTCTATCGTTCCCGTGCGGTTTCAGGTCTTTCGGAGCACGTTTTCTTCGAATGGGACCGCCGCACGCCGTTTTGGTGTTTTATGGCGCCGGAAACGCGTTTCCGGCCGCCGCGGTCAAACGGCACCTCCGAATGAGCTTCCGTCTGGCCAACCATTTCAAAATTCACGCCTCGGATGTTTTCGTACGGTTTCGTGGCATTCGGAGGTCGTTCGGGTGGTTTTGACCCCCCAACGCGCCATTTCAGCGCGCACCGCGCTGCTGAAAAGGACACAATCGGACGTGTCGCGCGCACCGCACGTCCGATGGACGTGAGGCCTCCTCCTTCATCTCAGGAATAATATTTATATCGTTCCCGTGCGGTTTCAGGTCGTTCAGAGCACGTTTGCTCCGAATTGGACCGCCGCACGCCGTTTTGGTGTTTAATGGCGCCGGAAACGCGTTTCCGGCCGCCGCGGTCAAACGGAACCTTCGAATGAGGTACCGTCTGGCCGAACATTTCACAATTCACGCCCCGGATGTTTTCGTACGGTTTCGTGGCATTCAGAGGTCGTTCGGGTGGTTTTGACCCCCCAACGCGCCATTTCAGCGCGCGCCGCGCTGCTGAAAAGGACACAATCGGACGTGTCGCGCGCACCGCACGTCCGATGGACGTGCGGCCTCCTCCTGCATCTCAAGAATAATATTTCTATCGTTCCCGTGCGGTTTCAGGTCGTTCGGAGCACGTTTGCTTCGAATGGGACCGCCGCACGCCGTTTTGGTGTTTAATGGCGCCGGAAACGCGTTTCCGGCCGCCGCGGTCACACGGCACCTCCGAATGAGGTGCCGTCTGGCCGACCATTTCACAATTCACGCCCCGGATATTGTCGTACGGTTTCGTGGCATTCGGAGGTCGTTCGGGTGGTTTTGACCCCCCAACGCGCCATTTCAGCGCGCGCCGCGCTGCTGAAAAGGACACAATCGGACGTGCGGGGGGCAGTACAGGGGTGCGGGGGGCTGTACGGGGGTGGAGGGGGGCAGTACGGGGGTGCGGGGGGTTGTACGGGGGTGCGGGGGGGGGGGGGGGGGGGGGCTGTACGGGGGTGCGGGGGGCTGTACGGGGGTGCGGGGGGCTGTACGGGGGTGCGGCGGGCTGTACGGGGGTGGCGGGGGGCAGTACGGGGGTGCGGGGGGCAGTACGGGGGTGCGGGGGGCAGTGCGAGGGTGCGGGGGGTTGTACGGGGGTGCGGGGGAGCTGTACGGGGGTGCGGGGGGGCAGTACGGGGGTGCGGGGGTGCGGGGGGGGGGGGGGGGTTGTACGGGGGTGCGGGGGGGCGGGGGGGGGGGGGCTGTACGGGGGTGCGGGGGGGCTGTACGGGGGTGCGGGGGGGCTGTACGGGGGTGCGGGGGGGCTGTACGGGGGTGCGGGGGTGCTGTACGGGGGCTGTGCGGGGGTGCGGGGGGGCTGTACGGGGGTGCGGGGGTGCTGTACTGGGGTGCGGGGGGGCTGTACGGGGGTGCGGGGGGGCTGTACGGGGGTGCGGGGGGCTGTACGGGGGTGCGGGGGGGCAGTACCGGGGTGCGGGGGTGCGGGGGGGGGGGGGGGGGGGGGGGGGCTGTACGGGGGTGCGGGGGGGCTGTACGGGGGTGTGGGGGGGCTGTACGGGGGTGCGGGGGGTGTACGGGGTTGCGGGGGGGCTGTACGGGGGTGCGGGGGGGCTGTACGGGGGTGCGGGGGTGCGGGGGTGCGGGGG